>JABTTQ020003456.1:0-1429028 GCA_016081115.2 Rehmannia glutinosa
CAAAATTGTCAAAGTGCAAAAATTACATAGTTCATATGGTAAAGTGTAGCAAAAAAATAGTTTATACAGAAATAAAAACACGAATAATATAGGGGGTTTAGTGTAATATATCTTGAAATAAGGTGAGATTCCCCATCTTTTTTGGAAAGAGATTATAAACTCCTAATCTTATTTTGGGAGCTTATAAGATTTTCTTCAAAGAAACTTCACCAAACACTTTCACAAAGCTTATGTTTGAGAGCTTATAAGTTCACCAAACACTTTTAGATTATTTCAAGAAAATTCAATCATCGACAATTCTAATTTCCATATTGATGTTGCATAAATATGTTGATCACCCAAATTAAGTTTTCCAATTAAGTGTCAAATTCTCTTATCCCGAGCTAGAGTTCTCAGATAAATCCTGTTCATGCATCAAAAATGTTAGATGAGCCGCTAGTATTGCCCAAGGGGCCGACGATTTCAACGTCTTAGTTGGAGAGTAAAATCCAGAGAGTTAACAAGTACATTGATTGAGAGTAATGAATTGTGAAATCTACAAATAACGATAAGGGACTTTTATACCCGGATTGATGGGTCGCGTGTGTCTGTAAGACGAGAGTAGACGCCGCCATTACGGGTCGTATGAGCTGATAATTATATCTGCTTTTCAATAGTAATTAATTTAGATAATTAATTAAGTAATTTTGAAACTAAATATTACGTAAAGTAAATAAAATAATAGTAATTGTAAAAAAAACAAATTTGTCCTGAACTTGTATCTACCTTTTTATTTAGTGGACCAAATTTGAGGTCCTAGTGTGTAGAAATACATATATTTATACACACACATAGTATAAGGGTGTGGCTTTACGTTGACTATTGTTTACCTATTAAAAAATGTGGATGTGGGAGTGGGGACCTTTAAGATATCTTGGGCAATAATAACAAATACAGGAGGCGCCGACATGAGCAATCGAGATTTGATTTAATGCAACCACCTAAATCTTTTAACACTTATTTCCCCATTGTCTGCTCCGCCACGTATTCTTTATTTTTACTGACCTAACGTTTTACCGCTCACTTGATCCTCCGGTTGCTTCTCTTTTTTTTTTTTTGGTGGAATTGAAAATTAGAGATTTCAAATGGATCGATGGATCGCTCGGTGTTAGCCACTGCACTCAAAATTTTGGCCTGACCGCTATTTATAGAGCCAAAATACGTTTAATTGTATTGGGTTTATTGGTCATTAAAGCTGGCCCAACTTTGGGATCAAGTGTGTCAAACAAATAGGTCTAATTACTTTTGGTCATGTATGAAAATAGAGCCTTGACCAACCCCCATCATTGGGCCAACTAAACCTTTTTGAATTTTAGGAAAAAGAAGTTTTTTTGTGATAAAATATATTTTGAAATTTTATAAGAAAATTAATTGAATGGGGAGTTTAGAGTTTTATATATTTTATCTTTTTATCATTGATAAATAACATCATTTTCATAACAAGGATCTCGGTTAGGATGGCAAAATGACATATCCCGATGGGTACCCGCTTCGCCGTTTTGTTTGGGTCGCCCCGTCCCGTGACTCAGTACGGATGGGCGGGTCCCGGGTATCACCTCAGCCTTGTGGTACTCCGCCGCCTCTCACCCGTGCTTTATTTTTTTAATATATTTAATGTATATTTTATATGTATATTATATAAAATAATATTATTTTATGTATTTAATATTATATTAACATATATAATGAAAATTTATAAAAATATGTATTTATAATATAATATTAAAAAATTAGTAATGATATAAAATATAAGATAAAAATATAAAAAAAATTCAACAAGGGGCGCCCGTCCCCACTGTGTGGTGGATCGCCCGCGCACCCCATTGTCATCCCTAATCAATTAGATAGGACTTGAGGAGTAAATTTGGTGGAGATTAGATTTAATTTTATCCTTTTTCTCTATTTTTTAATTTCCTCAACCCCAAATTTCAACAGAGCTATAGCGTAAAAATTTAAAATTAATAGAGTGAACTGAAAAGATATATACTTTTTTTGTTCAAACTTGTCTTGCAATAATGAATTTCGAGTATATTGTTCGCTGAAAATTTTGGCCATGTATGGTTGTATTTTGAAAAAGCCACTTCTCATCTTCTAACTATTTTGTAAAATGAGCTTATGCTTGTTTAGAGAAGTTAAATGGAAATAAAGTCATTTTCAAATTTTATTTTTTTCATGAAAATATTCGTTAGGAAACACAACTAAATAATTTTTCACCACAATCACGTAAATCTACGTCAAAACATACTTCAAAAACTATAACAAAATAAATTTTCGTCACAACCACGCAAATCTATGTCAAAAATACACTTCAAAAGACTATAATCAAATATATTTTTATTTCCAAACATATATCGTACGTAACATAAATTCAGTCAACAAACCAATCATATGCTCAGTTGTCACACGAAAAGTAATAAAGTCTTAAAATTCATTTTTCAGTGGAACTCTGATAATTAGATTTGGAAATAATTTATTAAATTGTTAATATAGACTTTTTTTTCCTTGTATACCTATAAAACCTAATTATATTTTTTCATGTCGATCCTAAGTTTCACTCCAAATTACATATGCACATATGAAAAATTCATCAAAATGTGGTCCAATATGGTGTTGTACCTCTTTGAATTCTTTAACTAATCTAATATTACATCTTATTAGAATACATTTTCATATTTAGTTAGATTCGGCTACAGTTAGTTAAAAATCTGTTACAAGTTTGTTATTCAGTTTTTTAGCTTTCATTCACAGTTGAAATAGTTACATCATCGGGTATAAATACTACCCATATGTTGTACATTAATATCTGAATAATGAGAATTTCTCTTCCTGATATTTTTACTTCTAATATGGTATTCAGGATGTCCAGATGAAGAAGATGATTGGCAAGGGTGATGTCGTTGGTGGCTTATTGTTCACTTGGTTTTATACCATTAATTTGGGCCCAAGACTTGAGTTTTGTGTTGTTTTTGAGTATTTTGAGTCATTTGAGTAGCAAGCCATGTTGAGAGCCAATTATATTGAGTTTATAGTCATAGTAATGAATCGTGTATCAAAAGAAGTACAAACGAGCAAACAAAGAGAGATTGATTTGAAGAAACGCCCAAACGCGTCTCCGAATTTCCATCACTGGCAGTGTTTCAGTATTTTGGCCATAACTCTCTCTACAAAATTGATATTGAGATGATTGGCGGCTATGGAAAGCTAAGAGATAGGGCTACAACTTTGAAGAAGGGCTCAAAAGCAAATTCCAACATTTGGTGGGTGAAAACTCAGGCGGGCGCCGCAGCGCTCGTTCATTCATCGGCGCTGCAGCGCCTAAGACAAAGAAATTCACTCCAAAATTCACGTCCGCTGCGCGTCTGGCCTGTCCCCGGGGCCGCAGCGCCCCTGGACGGAAATTCCTAAGTTCTTCCACCTTTTTCTTGGCTTTTGAGGGGCTATAAATACATACATGGGAGGCTTGATCTAGGGTATGGAGGAAAGGCTGAATACACCCAAGAACACAAGAAACACATCAATTTCATCAAGGAAGAATCAAGGGAAGAATCGGGTCGAATCGAGCTTGAGGATTGAAGATTAATCGAGAGATTATCCATTTCCCTAAGTTTTCTCATTCTTTGTGCTTTAATCTTTCATTTTAGTTTCTTATGAAGATGAACAATTTGTCTATGAGTTGTTTATTTATAATGGTAGCTAAACTTCTTGTGATTTAGGGTTTTGAAGTAGATTAATTGAACTCTTGTTGATTGTTTTAATCTTAATTGAAGTTATTGTCTTGAAGCCTATTTGAGTACTTTGTTCTTATTCTTGTTTTATCATTTGGCCAATGATTTAGCATGTTTGATATATTGATTCATAATTTAGAGATGAGTTTCAATATTAGATCTTGAGTACTTGACATGAATATTTGCATAATCGAGAGGTTTGTGAATATTTGTGAGGATATTTGATCTTTTGTGCATTTGGGAGTTGTGTATCTTATGTTGAGTAGAGATACTAGCATAGATATTTCAATCTACACTTTATATACATCTCAAGAGGGAGGATAAAATACCGTTGTGATCGTCTTATAGGTGTATTGATAATAGCTTTGGCTTTGATTAAATCGTGAAAAACAAGAGGAATATTAATTGAAACCATAACTCGGGAATCCATTTCATTTCCTTGGTAATTCCACTATTATTTTCATCTTGTGTTTTTGTGGTTATTCTTATCTTTCTTCCACAACAATCATTCATTTCGATCGTCTAAATAAAAATAAGGCTATCTTAGTTCAATACTTAGCGCATTAATTTATTAGTCTCCGTGGATACGACCTTGCTTACCCTATTCTATAAACTACACCGTACACTTGTGAAGCTAAAAATAAGGCTAACAAGTTTTTCGCGCGCTTCTTGGGGACTAATACAATTTTTGGTGCTAATATTGCGATAGATAGAATTATTCTTAATTTAGACATTTTTTTTATTTTTTTCATTTTTATTTTGTAAATTCTACTTCTAAAATGCTTGATTTGTTTCTTTGAATTGGTATAGGTGCACCGTTCGGATGGAAGAGGCGAAACCATCTTTGGAAGACGCCTCATTTCATTCATGAATCAAACGACTTCATTTATGAGTCAAATAAATTTATTCATGAGGAAATGGGAAATAGCCTTACCAAAAACGAAGCAAAGATGGACAAGATGAAGTTGCAATTGACACAATTGGCCAATACTACGGATTCACAATTGAAAAATCTCTAGACTCAAATGGGCCAATTAGTTACAATTGTTGGCGGGCAACATCAAAAGAGTCAATTTTTAAGCACCACCAAGCCAACTCGAAGGAACAATCTAGTGTCATTCATCAAATGAGTGGTACCGAACACGAGAAGATGAAGATCCGGAAAAGCAAGAAAGCTCGGAACCACACACAAATTGTATGTCTATGCATGATCAAATAAGATGTGGATAAAAAAGGAACAAAAACAAAGACAAGGAACACACAACCCAAACGTACGAATGAGCAATTGTGCGAGATATTATAAGAAAGTTGTTCCGAACGAGAAAATATCGATCATACATATGCAAACGAACAACATACACGTAAACTGGTCAAGATATATTCCTACGCCAGACTCAAATCCTTGCTTGACACCTAAGTATGCATTATTAAGTGCAAGGGGTGCAAATATGGCACTTGACCATGACCCAAAGCAGGTAATATATGCATTCAAGGAGGCACCAATTCATACGAGCTATAGACGGTAAATCTAGCGCTTGTGGGAGGCAACCCAATGGTAACTTCACATTTTTTTCTTTCTTGAAATTCTATCTTTTCCCTTGTTTCATATAATTTCATTCAAGTTTGGGGGAGAGTTAGTATTTTGATTTGAAATGTGTGAGTATTTTGATTTGAAGTGTGTAAAAAAAAAAAAAAAAAAATTTGCATTTGTTTGTGTGTTTCCATATAGTTGCATGTAAAGCATTTTAGGTTGCATTTGCATTAGAAACACGTTTACGCTTTAGCACGTTTATTATTTTCATAGATTTTAGGAGTGAGTTGACCATGTGCGACGAGACTTGATGCTTATATTTTTGAAAAAAAATTGTATTATTTTGATTGGGTATTGAGTATGAGTTGATTGAGCCATGAATAGATGATATTGAGCATGTGGATATTGAGAACATGGTTTGATGCTTTGAATTACGATTTGCAAGCCTCGTGAGCTTTTGAGCCTTAAGCTTTAATCGCTTTCATCATATGCAGTCTTGTTGTTAACTTCGAGTGTATCATTCATGTTGTTAGAATTCTAGAACTTGCTCGTATCTCCGCACAAGGTCACATGTTGTATGCGACCAGAAAATGATCAAAGGCCATTTTATTAGCCCTTCAAGCCTTTTGCTTACCTAATGATGATATTGAAATCCCTAGTTAGCCAACTTGAGCCTATTGCCTAATTTTTAATAGCCACAATTCAAGCCTTAACTTGATAAATCTTTTACCCAACACTTGAGCCGTATATCATTGAGTAAAGGAATTGAATAAGGGTGAACGGGTGAAATCAAAATGTTAGAAGTGATGTTATAGTTGGTTGATGAGAACAAAAGAGAAAGAAAAGGAGATATGAAATGTTGAAAACTCATATAAGAGTAAAAAAAAAAAAAAAAAAATAGATCGATGAATGAGTTTTCTTTGAATGAACTTGGAGGTTAAGAATTGTAATGTGAATGGTTGAGTTTACAAAATAAAGGGGACGGAGATAAGAAGAGTTGGTGAAAATGAGAGGTGATTTGAGTAGAATATTGAGATTTAATGTAGATGAATTATATGCTCACCGGTCATATGCTCGAGTTTGAGTCACTCTATCCATATTTTCCTACCCCAACCAAAGAGCCTTCATTACAACCAAAGGAAAAGTCCTTTTGATTCACAATTTTGCATACATCCTAGGCGGAGATATGAGACGATTTGCAAGCTCCTATGGTAATTTCGCAATATTGAATTGAATTGAGCGTAAACACGTCCCTATATTCATTCGAGATGAGAGTATACACTTGATCTTTGTGAGGTGTAATTCTTAGCATTTACCATGGTTTCTTTAATATGTGCTCTATGTTAGATGTTTGAGGCTTGGTTAATTCGTTTGCTTGATACCTACAATGAACAATACAAAATTTTTATGGAGTTGTTGTGCGTTCAACTTTTCATTACTCCCAGTCATGTTTTGTCTTGTTTTTAAAAGTGTTGACCGACGCCAACGTTTGTTTAAGTTTGGGGTATTTGTTCACTTGGTTTTATACCATTAATTTGGGCTTCAAGACTGAGTTTTGTGTTGTTTTTGAGTATTTTGAGTCATTTGAGTAGCCAAGCCATGTTGAGAGCCAATTATATTGAGTTTATAGTCATAGTAATGAATCGTATCAAAAGAAGTACAAACGAGCAAACAAAGAGAGATTGATTTGAAGAAACGCCCAAACGCGTCCTGAAATTTCCATCACTGGCAGTGTTTCGTATTTTGGCCATAACTCTCTCTACAAAATTGATATTGAGATGATTCAAGCGGCTATGGAAAGCTAAGAGATAGGGCTACAACTTTGAAGAAGGGCTCAAAAGCAAATTCCAACATTTGGTGGGTGAAAAACTCAGGCGGGCGCGGCAGCGCCGTCCACGGGCGCTGCAGCGCCAAGACAAACAAATTCACTCCAAAATTCACGTCCCGGGGCGCAGCTCGTCCCGAGGCCGCAGCGCCCTGGACGGAAATTCCTAAGTTCTTCCACCTTTTTCTTGGCTTTTTGAGGGGCTATAAATACATACATGGGAGGCTTGATCTAGGGTATGGAGGAAAGGCTGGGAATACACCCAAGAACACAAGAAACACATCAATTTCATCAAGGAAGAATCAAGGGAAGAATCGGGTCGAATCGGAGCTTGAGGATTGAAGATTAATCGAGAGATTATCCATTTCCTAAGTTTTCTCATTCTTTGTGCTTTAATCTTTCATTTTAGTTTCTTATGAAGATGAACAATTTGTCTATGAGTTGTTTATTTATAATGGGTAGCTAAACTTCTTGTGATTTCCGGGTTTTGGAAGTAGATTAATTGAACTCTTGTTGATTGTTTTAATCTTAATTGAAGTTATTGTCTTGAAGCCTATTTGAGTACTTTGTTCTTATTCTTGTTTTATCATTTGGCCAATGATTTAGCATGTTTGATATATTGATTCATAATTCGAGAGATGAGTTTCAATATTAGATCTTGAGTACTTGACATGAATATTTGCATAATCGAGAGGTTTGTGAATATTTGTGAGGATATTTGATCTTTTTGTGCATTTGGGAGTTGTGTATCTTATGTTGAGTAGAGATACTAGCATAGATATTTCAATCTACACTTTATATACATCTCAAGAGGGAGGATAAAATACCGTTGTGATCGCCTTATAGGTGTATTGATAATAGCTTTGGCTTTGATTAAATCAGAAACAAGAGGAATATTAATTGAAACCATAACTCCGGGAATCCATTTCATTTCCTTGGTAATTCCACTATTATTTTCATCTTGTGTTTTTGTGGTTATTCTTATCTTTTCTTCCACAACAATCATTCAATTTCGATCGTCTAAATAAAAAATAAGGCTATCTTAGTTCAATACTTAGCATTAATTTATTAGTCTCCGTGGATACGACCTTGCTTACCCTATTCTATAAACTACACGCGTACACTTGCGGTGAAGCTAAAAATAAGGCTAACACTTATATGTGTTGGATTCTCTTGTGACTTTTTCTCATCAATTGCGGACTCCTATCAATAATGTCTCTAGTTTAGTTTTTACTACTTCTTAGCCGTGGCACCATCGGTTTGGACATCCTTCTTGGGAGTGCTTATCACCAATAAAAGAAAAGTTGGCAATTTCTAGCAATCATGATCAGTCTGCTTGTTCCATTTGCCCTCTAGCTACAGCAAAACGATTGATGTTTCATTCTTGTAATAAACTTGTTGATGCTCCATTTGATCTCATCCATTGTGATATACGGGTCCGTGTTCTCCTACTTCTCACAAGGGTCATCATTATTTTCTCACGTTGGTAGATGATTGCACTCGCTTTACTTTGGATATTTTTACTTCATGCTAAATCGACGATGAGTACAGGTTATACCTCATTTTTTTTTACGATGATTGAAACATAATTCCAATGCTTCTATTATCGCCCCAAACATATTCTCTCGATTTGGTTTTGCCTAGTCCTTGTATTTTCCAACCCCAACCACACTCGCCGCTCCCCGATCCCATCGACCCTCGTTGATCCGCATGCCGTCATTCCTTTGGTACGCAGATCTACTCGGCATAAAAACACCCAATTACTTACAAGCATATCATCGCAGAACTTACTTGCTGAAAATCCCCTCCAATTTCGAGGTTTCATTTCCTCTCCAACAAGTTTTGAGCGTGATTCCTTGTCCCCCACTGTGATCATTTTGTGATCTCCATTTCATCAACTTATGAACCCGGGTTTAACATTGGTGCGCATCAATGAAGGAGGAATTAGAGGCCATGATCGCAAATAATACCTGGTCTATTGTTCCATTACCATCGAATAAACACTCAATTGGTTGCCGATGGTTATACAAAATTAAATACACAACGGATGGGCCGGTGGCACGTTACAAGGCGCGATTGGTTGCGAAGGGCTATAATCACCAAGTAAGGCATAAACTACCTTGAAATTTTTTCCCTGGTGGCCAAAATGGTTAGAGTAAAAGTTCTACTTGCCCGGCAAATTTACTCAAAATCGCACCTCATGCAACTCGATGTTAACAACGCATTTCTAAATGGAGATTTATTTGAAGAAGTGTACATGGATGTTCTCTCGGTCTTGTGGGGACGGGGGCGTCACCTTCTAAGGTAAAATGGCTTGCCGTCTCAACAAGTCAATTTATGGCCTTAAACAGCATCGCAAGCTGGGAACTCCAAATTTACGATTGTTTTAATTTAGTTTGGATTTTCTCAATCCAAGTCTGACTACTCCCTATTTACTAAAGGTTCTAATGATACTTTTGTTGCTTTTCTTTTGTATGTAGATGATATATTGTTACAGGTCCATCCTCTTCCACTCTCTCTGAAGTCAAGACATTCCTCCTTGCTCAGTTCCGTATGAAGGATTTGGGCACACTCAAATATTTCTTGGGCTTAGAAATTGCCCGTCCTACTCAAGACATTATGCTAGCACAACGTCATTATATTCTCCAACTTTTTGATCGATACATGATTACTTGGAGCCAAGTCATATCACCCCTATGGATCCAACTCTCAAACTTAGTAATCTTGAAGGTGAACTCTTATCGATGCCTCCGCTTTTGTCGTTTAGTGGGCCGTCTCTTGTATCTCATGCACACCCGCCCGAGATGTCACATACGCTGTTCATAAGTTGAGCGTTTGTTGCCAAACCACATAGTCCTCATCTCAATGTTGTTTTCCATCTTCTCCGCTTGAAAGGTTCTCCTGGGCAGGCATTTTGTTGTCTCGCAATATTTAAACTCCAGTGCTTTTTCGGATTCCGACATCGTGCCCTCGATACTCAAGATCGACTATCGGATTTTGTGTGTTCTTGGGTGATTCCTTAATTTCGTGGAAATCAAAAACAATCCACCGCTCTCTCGCTCGTCCGGTTTAATATCGCGGCATCGGAGCCGTCACTGATGAGTTACTTTGGCTTAAACAACTCTTCATGGATTTTCATACACATCTCTCGTGCCCTATCACTGTTAATCAAAGCGGTTGTCCACATTTCCACCAATCCTTCATTTCACGAGCGCACCAAGCACATTGAATTGGACTGCCATTTTGTTCGGGATAGAGTCGTTGATGGCACCATCAAACTACTCCCTGTTCGCTCTCAGCTTCAGCTTGCCGACTTGTTCACCAAATCGTTACCTTCTTCGTCTTTGTTATCCAAGATGGCTTTCAAAAACATTTACAGTTCATCTTGAGGGGGCGTATTAGAATACATTTTCATAGTTAGTTAGATTCGGTTACAGTTAGTTAAAAATCTGTTACAAGTTTGTTATTCAGTTTGTTAGCTTTCATTCACAGCTGGATTAGTTACATCATCAGGTATAAATACTACCCATATGCTGGACATTGATATCTGAATAATGAGAATTTCTCTTCCTCATATTTTTACTTCTAATACATCTGAAGTTCTCTTCCTCATATTTTTACTTCTAATACATCTCACTTCAACAATATACAGTATTTCAACCTCAATTCATAATACTTTTGCAATCCTATATTCAACTTTATTGTCTACTTTGAGCCAAAATTGAGACAGAAAAGTTAAGTGGGTATACACATGCGAATTACACCTCCAATATTATTAGGCTCGAAATATTTTTTTTTTTTGTAAATGGGGTTTAAATGGTTACCGGTAAAGCCACTTCTTCCTGAAGACCATGTAAATTAATAAATTATGCATTGATTGACTTTATAGCAACCCCATTCACACAGGTCTCACGTTTTAATGAAGAAAATAATTGTGCCGGGACTAAACTAATTTTCCCAATATTTTTTATTTAAATTATTTTACTCATTATTAAAATCTAAAATTAATTAATTATCTAATATTATTAATCATTATTGAATTGCATTTATAATTATCCGGTCCACGCGCTCATTTATCCTACAAGAATACGACCCATCAATCCAAATATAAAAATGCTCATCCATCTCATTTGTAAGTATTCATAATTAATTAATCTTATCATTTTGTCGCTTGCTCGATTTCCTCTTCTATCGGGATTGACTTGAGCGTCGAGAGGAAACTTTGGGACAACCCCGCAGTCCGTATCAAAGTTTCTTTGAATTGTCGCAGTAAGTTTAAAAATTTCAAAGAACAACCACTCTAGAGAAAAAAGCTGGTTATTATTCACATTCTTTTACTTAAAATGATTTGCAGATTTCAACTACATTAAACTTCTTAATTTTTTTTAAAAGAAGAGATGTCTACATTCACCGATCTACCCATTCACCTTTGAAGAACAAACACGGGGAGTTGGTTTCATGAAATTACTAAAAAGCACATAATTTAACAGGAATATAACATCCATAATGATGTTCAGTTACTTGAATCAAAACTTTCTTAACCGATTAATTAATTCGACACACTCTTTAGGCATTTGAAAACACCGTTGTAATTTAGCTATTAACACCACTTATTTTATCCATGATTCTACTTTAAGACAGGAAGGCTTATTGCAAATTATATTATGTCAATTATTATATTATATTAATTACCCTCTTATTTATATAAAGAAGATAATTAATGCAATCTAATAGATGATGAAGTATAATTTGAAATAAAAGGTCATGTAATATACTTTTAAGAGGCAATTACAAAAGCATTTCTTAAGCGTAACAAATCAAATCGAGTTAAAAATAGTGCAGGTTTTGAAGTTGAAAATCTAGATAAACTGCTTTGATATTCTGGAGACCGATAATTAAAAACTTATTTGAGTTAGATTCGTTGGCATAATAAATCAACTTTGAATATTTTTGTTTGTTCGATTATTAGTAAAATAGACTTGAACTTGACTTGATCAAGAAAAATAACAATAAAAATATGTATAATATATTAATTAAACTACCTAAGTTGATTCATATTAGACTCAAATCAAGCTCGTTGAAGTCCAATTTGATTGATAATCAAATCAAACATACATAATTTTTAAGCTCAGTAAAAATCCAATTAAGTATGAATATTATTACGTTCTATCACTCAATAAATTTACATCCCTTTCATTTTTCAAGCTTTATTATATAATTTATAGATAAAAACGTGCTTTGGAGCTGACTTTGGTTGGTTTGACAATTCAGCTGCTTTTGAATCTATATTATTTAATACGTTTGGTTAACTTTAAATATAATTTATACTTTTTGTGTGCTTTTGGCACAGCTAAGATTCAAAAAGTTACTAAAATGATAAAATGAAAGATTAAATTAATTATTTGAGTCAAACTTGAGTTTTGGCGAGTAATTTTCAATTCAAAGATAAATATTTTTCATTCAATTTTTTTATCCAAAAATATATTAAAAATTTGTTTGATATTAATATTGCGTATTTCGCACGCGCGAACAGCACGACGTCGGGCTGGTTGAAGGTATGGGCTCTTGAAGTTACGTGTCTCTTTCTTATTGATAGTAAGTGTACTCCCCTGGTTGTCTGCATCAGCTTTTTATTATTCTTTTCAGGTTTTTATTTCCATTCAATATATTAAAAAGAATAGAACAAAATAACGTAATAGTCTAAAATGTCCTTTGCTAAAACCCCACCTTTTGTTTTCTTTTAATTCATGCCTTCAAATAAAAGTACAATAAATAATTTGGAAAAAGATCCTTTGAGCTTCAATAAAATAATATTTAGCACCTGGTAAAATTTAATTACTTGTAACAATATTGAGAAACTTGATCAACTCATTGAAATCCCACCATTCTTGAGGACAAATTTTGGTAGGATAGGGGATTGATGGGAATCAAATTAGAGCAATGGACGAAGTGCGCTTTGTCTTTTAATCCTGAATTAAAAACGCTCTTTATTAGCAACCGAATTATGGGCATCTCTATTGAGCGATCATAATCAGAGCGTCACTAAATCCACGGGTGAACCCAGTATTTACAACTGAGGGGGGTCAACTTGAGTTGACATGGATCGGTAGAATCGGTACCCACACCTATTCGGATTTTAGTGGGATGATATGAGTAATTGTTTGGGGTTTGTGATACGAGTAGATATAATTTCTTAATAGGGTTTGAGACGAGTACTAGTAGTATTATATCATAGAGTTTTGGTCAATGGTGGAGCCAGGACACCCTAACAAGATGAGCCGATACACAAAAATAGGGTGAGCCGGATTGAAAACCCAAGAAAAATCATACAAATTAACACTAAAATTTTTTATATTGATAATTATATTAAATATGTTATCATTGCGCATTAAAAAATAACATCTATATTCGTTGTTAAATTAAATATTTCAAAATACATCAAAAATTCTAATCAAGATGTATACTCCATAATTTTAAATATTATGATATACATTAAGATCCACACAATAGTTTATCCAAACTTAAAGAGAATAATCATGGTTTCGTGTGGTTTACAACAAATTTTAATGATCCAACAATTTGGGTTGGAGACAAAAACACTGAAAGACTACATATGCATATACATATATTGATATATATATACATTTACATATTTACATATATATATATATACATATGTGTGTGTGTGTGTGTGAAAATGAAAAGTTTGGGGGGCAAGGCCCTTGGGGCATAGGTAGTTCCGCCCGACTAAATCATAATTTGACTTAGAAGGTCACTTGATTTGGGATCGACAATGGTCTTAGTTCTTTACTTTAAACCTCCTACATCATTGCTTTGGCCTTTCAGGGTGAGCAAAAGTATTTTCCTTGCTCGGGGTTATAAGAAAGGAATATCGATGGCCTCACCTTCCACCTTATTAAGATTTAGATTTCAACCTTCAGCTTAGCACCTAACCACGAACCACCCATATATCTAGGTTGAGCTTAAGAGTCTTTACCACCCATTCTTGAGTTAGCTAGTTCATAGAAGGTGAGCTATTTTTTTATTTTTTTGTAACAAACCTCTCCAAATGGTAATTAATGAAATTTTATATCAATAGATAAAACAAAAAGTTATTTAGGGAGTTTATTTTGTTAATTAATACAATGCAGAGCATTTAAAATACCTGAAGAATATCCATCAATTTTAACTATGAAAGGAATAGCTTATCATCGACACTTAAAGGCTTCTTAAATTTCACACTAGTTTCATACACCAAGAAAGATAATTATTCGAAGAACATATCTTTCTTAGCAAGTAGAGGGGCCTACATGGAAGAACCAATCACTATCACTTTAATTCAATTTCTGAAAAATCAAAATGAGGTGTGAAAATGTTTTTTTTTTTTTTAATCAAGTAGAATAATTCTTTTTTATTCTTTACCCTAAAAAGTCTAAATATAACACGCTGATACTTCTTTACGTTATTCTGGTGTAACATATATAAGTTTTTTCACGTAAATTTTGTTCTAAAACCTTTGATCAACCTATACAACATTTTTTTTCAATAACTTGCTATCATATAGAATTAGTGGTTCTTGCACATTGTACTTGAAGTTCACAACAATGTGCATGGAGTTTTATTGTCCTATCATTATTTTATGTTTTGTTCTTGTATTTTATGAGGGAAAAATACAAAATTAGTCTTGTAATCTATTGGGAGTGTTACAATATTAGTCATGTAACGTTTGAATCCGATTTTAGTCGTGTATGTTTTGCCTTTCTGCAATTTTCGTCTTGTAAGTTTTGGATCCGTGCAATTATGACCCTATAATATTTAAGTTGGTGCACACTTTGTCTTGGATGGCTATTTCAATATCCATTTATTCCCCAAATACATTTGGTAGCTGAAATATTCAATAGACATAAGATCAAGTAGAAAATAGTATTAAAGTCTATGTTTCATTTACTTATAAGTTGAATTTATTTATCATTTACCACATATAAACTGCCTAATGAGAGAATAATTTTAGAATTATGAATCCGGACAAAAATCAATGATACGAGTTATACCTGAATTATTTTGTAATTATGGAAATACAAAAAAACACATACAAATTTATCATAATTGGTTATTTGACTAATAAGACATAAATTACTACAACTAAAAAGTACAAAACTAAAATTGTCAAATCTTAACTAATTAAGGCTGCTATATTTTAGGGACAAAATTGTCACAAGACTAAAATTACAGCTTCAAAAGTTACATGATTAATATTGCAACATCTCTATAGTAATTACAATTGTAACAATCACTGACACCACATGACACAATAACCCGATACGAATCCGACCTAGACTTTGAGAGACCCGTACACAAACACGAGAAACCCCAATGCGAACACAACTAAAATAAATCTGACACAAAGTTACCAATTTATCTTATAACATAATATCTTGAATTTTATTTATTTTTTGATGTATTTAAATAACTCGAAATTATCCAAAAGGCGGAAGGAGGGAGGCCAACTTGGGCAGGCACCCCTCAACCTTTTTTCTAAAAACTAATTTACACTAGAAATTAATCATGTATCCGGCCGACTCCAATTTTTTTCTGGCACTGCCTTTGCTCGAATCTAAATGCGAACACGACTTGACGACCAATTTTACAATTTTCCCCTTTTTTTCACTGATTTTTGTTGGTTGGCTACTTGGCTATTAGTTGAATGAAGTAGAATGCTGAATGCGGAAAGGTAACCATTAAATACTCATGACAAATCCAAATGTACTCTTGTACACACTAGCTTGGTGGCAGGTGGATGCTCACACGTGCCTAACACGTGCCCCACTCCAGGACCAAGTTTCAAAATACTAGAAAACAATTAATAAATGAACCAACAGAAACTGCAAGGTCAAAACAGTCTTTTCACTTTTCTCATGCGCGAAACTGCCCCATTACCACATCAGGCGTGGGATTACTGTTAGTTAAGCCTTAGCGCGTAATAAAACTGTCCAAACGGACAAAAGAAAATCAAAGTAAAATAATAATTATTACTAATAATAAAAAATAATAATATAAATATTTACAAAAACCTCAAGAGAAAAAGAAAAAAACCGAGAAAAGTGGCCACCAAAAAGACGAAATAAAGAATATAATAAAAAAAGACAGCACAAAAAGTGCAACAAAAAATCACACACATTAAGTGTGAAATATATAAACCCAGTGTGTGTGAAAAAGCACTGCAAAGTAGAAAAAAATCTCTCTCCTCTCTCTCTCTCTCTCTCTCTCTCTCTCTCTCTAAAAACCACCAAACCCCCTCTCGATCAAACCACCTCTCTCGCTCTATCTCACGCACAATCACAGACAAGTGTGTGTTTTTCTTTGTATCTATACACCCACACAATACCTCTGTAAATATATTTACATATTCGTAAAATACTTGTATTGTGTATATTTATACTGTACTATATTTGTAGAGAGAAGAGTGAGTGTGAGTGTGTAATATATGGACAGGTACAGTGGGACCCAGGCAATGGAGGCGGTGCCGGTGGATCCGGTAGCGGAATGGGCAGCGCCGGGTGGAGAAACCGGGCTTGAAGGCGAGTTGCATTTGAATTTCATCTGAATTTCATTTGAATTTGGGTCAAATTTACTGAATTGAGCATGAATTCGTGTAATGTTGATTCATTTGAGGTTTGATTTACGCGAATGCAGAGCCTATGTGGCAATTGGGCCTCGGCGGTGGGGCTGAATCATACCCCGAGAGGCCCGATGAGCCCGATTGTATCTATTACTTGAGGACTGGATTCTGTGGATACGGCAATCGGTGCCGTTTCAATCATCCCCGTGACCGTAACGTGGTAAAGTCCTTAATTCTTCAAGCTATAGGGTAAATTACTGTCTTTTAATACATGATTGGTGTGATCATTGGTGAAAGAGCGAACTCTAGTGCGGTTTCATGTGGATTTGATGCTGATTTAGGCAAAATCGAACCTTTCTTGTTTAGGTGGGGGATCTATAGTGGTTTTGATGAAGTAGAAGTGAAACAGATTGGGGAAAAAATTACATTTAGGATGCTTTCATGAATTGGGTAGCATGCATTGAGTGTTGAGTTAGTAGGATTCATATGGATTTGATTATTTAAACCGAATCTTGTTTCTGTTGAGGTTATCATGGTTTTGGTCAAAGAAAAGTGAATAAATTGGCAAAAACATTTACATTTTGGACGATCACGTCTCCCTGGTGCACATGCATTAATAGAATTAGTAGGTTTTGTATGGATTTGATGGTAATTCCAGTAAAAATGGAGTCTTTGTTATTTTAATGGGGTTTATAATAATTGTTCTTTATGAAACAGAAGCACTGTTAAGGTAAAACAGTGGTGATTATCTGCATATGGTAAACATGTATTAACCCGCACGGCTATGTGTTTTACATGATTAAAGGCAATGGGAGCTTTAAGAGCTGGTGGAGGTGAGTACCCAGAACGTGTTGGCCAATCTGTCTGTCAGGTATCCATTTGCACGTTAATTGTTTCGCTTTAAACTTCGAGTATGTGTGGAGCTACGTCGAACTTTTTTTAAACCCTTTACCAACAATTTCAATGCATCATTTTATGACCTCAATGCGGTACTGTGTAAATAACTGAATATTATTTGACACTTAATCTAATTGCTCCTTATTACCTTTTGACCTTAATGTGTTCATTAGTTGCTTGCTGTTGCGGAAGCATGCCTGAAAATGTGCTGCCTATGATCTAATCCGTTTTCTTGTTGGTTGTGGAATGGAGAAGTTCCGTGAGTCAAATGTTATTCATTTTCTTTACCTTGAAAGGCTTCTTTATGTAAATTGGTACTGGATGGTTGTTTCCATTATGTCAAGGTGTGGATGATGCATATGCTAAATCGACAGAATCTGCGTTGGACGATTCTTGATGTTGAAAGTTTGTTTGCTAGATCATGCTAATTTACTTTTTCGTCTGCTCTCTGTCTATTCTAAGTGCATTTGCTAGATCGTACTCTTTAAGTAATTCGTCTACTTATTATTGTCTATTTTAAGGATGCCGAGCATTGACCCATGGGGTTAGATTCTTGATATTGGCAAATCACATCTGCTAGTGCCCCTTATAGTTCGTCTATTTCCTGTCTTTTTTAGGAGACTAAGCCTTTGTTTATTGATCGATGGTGCTTTGTCTGGTTATTGTATGATGTCATCCTTATGTTTCCATTGGATTCTTCTTGAAAGATCATTAGTTAACTTATGTTTTTTTCTATTTTTTCAATTACAATCTGCATAACATGCCACTTGAATGTCAAGGAGAAGCATATATTTTTCTAGGTGATGTTAGAATAGATCTTGTACCCTCTAGATTTTACTGCACGATTTCATTGTTACTTTTATTCTTTTTATATTTAAAATAACCAAATTCTTTGTAGTTGATCCATGGAGTTGTCATTTTCTCTTTGTTCCATTAGCATGTTGAATACAAGCATATTGGTTGCTTCATATTGTAAGGAGTTTGTAGGGGTAGGAGTGTACATTCGGTAAAACCGCATCGAACTGAAAGTTCTGTTTGGCATAAATACTGAACTGTAATAAAACAGTTTGGTTCAGTAATTACCGAAAATAGTTCTTTGGTAAAACCAATTTTCCGAAAAAGATAATAAAAACAAAAAAGATCTACTGTTGTGTGGTAGTCCAGTAAAAAACGGATCAGACAGACAATTCCTGAATGTAGCATATCACTAGAACATGCCTCTACATGATGAACGGCTTAAACACTCAAAGAGGAACACAAATAATGACTTAAATAAATTAGGAACCAAAACAAGGAGAGCAGCAGGGTAACAAAGAATTTAGTTGAGATATATTGACTTAAATGATGCCGAATATTTATATGTTTCACTTAGTTTAAAAAATAATGAGAAACAATTAGTAACCTATTCTTTTTGGTAGCTGGGGCTTAGTGTTTTGAAGAATGGGAATTTTTCTCGCACCCGAAATTGGAGCGGTGGGAGCGGCGGGAGCGAAAGAGAGAGTTGAGAGAGTTTTATGAGGCAGTGACTAGTGAAGGGTAAAGTGAGACTGAGCAATGAGGGTCCGATTAGCGGTCTTCGTAGTCAGATAATGTCAACTGAGTCGACCCTGTGCTCGAGAAGGTCCCCTAGTTCCTCGGCAGCACCTCGAGGTCTATTTAGTTGTCTTACATGAGACTCGGGATTTTCCCACTACATGGCATGACACCTTTCGCTCATCCATTTCACCCGTCCAGACGCGGTGCCTTTTCTCATTATCATCTACGCGCTTTCTTTCCTCCCGACTATTCACGCATGAAGATTGTCGTATGTATGCTCGACTTTGCCGGTGGTTCCTCTCCTTCCTTGAACAAAAAATGGATCTCGCCATCAGCTCGACTAAGAGTTCCGAATTGAAAAAATAAACTGAACTTGACTTAAGACGAAGGAACCGCTGCTGAAGCTTGGATATACTATCTATGATCTCAGTCCAACCAATGCATGATACAAGGATTCAACCAATCGGGCAACAAGCCCTAGGCACCATCCAATTACGGTTAATGATCGAAGATATGATGACTTATGTCACATTTCACGTCATCGATGCTATCACCTCAACCAATGTTCTTTTGAGACGTCCTTGGCTACACGAGCACAAAGTAGTGCCTCTACATGGCATCAGTGTTTTAAGTACAAGACTCCCAGATTCAAACAGAAGTGCTCCTTCTTTTCTTTTTCTTAGTTTCCTCTTTTTCTTTAACCTATTTTTGTATGCGGTATAGTCGGTTTACAAAATCAAATTACCTACCGAATACTTAAAATTTAAAAACTAAAAACTGAATACTGAACCAACCGAAATTTCATTCGATTCGGTACGTACCGAAACACCGATACCAATATGGTTTGATCTGTTTACCGTATTGTGCACACTCATAGGAGTTCGTCTCTTTTCACCCTGGTTATTGTTCAAGGTAGTGTTAATTTTTCTAAGGTAGTTTAACAATCGAATATAGAACAACATCTCAAACACGAGAAGATGTGAAGTTTCTCTTGTTCTCTCATATTTCGTACTTATGTTATCATGCTATATGAAAGACGCAAAGCTTCTTTGTATTCTTTTTTTCCGCTTACAATAGGATCGTATGGCCGTCTTCTTGGAGTTATTCTTCTCTGTTACATATGCTGACTATCTATCTTTTATAATTCATGTTTCATCATATTTTTTGTAACTGACTAATTTCAAACCATGAAAATTTGTATCATTAGCTTAACTGGTTTAACATTTGTCAGCTAGTGGTTGCTTTTGAAAGAGAGATTTTCGTCCTGTTCTTTTTTCTAGTTTTTGATCTACTAGCATAGCAAATTCATGCTCATTTTATTACATCTTTCATATTGCCAATGTTATTCTTTATAATTCTCTTTATTATTTGTGCTTTAGTTTTTATCCATATTGTTTTTATCTTGTTTATCTTCTGGTACTTGTCAAATGGAATAAAAGTAAAGGAGCTAATATCATCTTAACAATAATGTACTCTATGCCAGATTGTTTTTTGCTTCTAGTATGAAAAAAGGGGTGCGATGTTGAGCATTGATATCTTTGTTACATGTTATGATGCCGTTGACAGTAATCTTTATAACATTCTACACATTTTACACTATTGAGGATCGAGGTGTCCTCTACTTCTTAATCAAGATATTGACCCATTTAATTGTTTTCCCATAAAATTGTTTTATTTGTTGAGTGCTAATCTATATTATTTGAATTGCATGAATTTTCTAAATGGTGATTTTTATTCAAGTCATGCCGTTTGCACTGAATCTGCAGTACTACATGCGAACGGGAATGTGTAAGTTTGGTGCTTCATGCAAGTATCACCATCCAAAGCATGGAATAGGGTCTTCAGCCCCGGTGACACTAAACATTTATGGATATCCTCTGCGACCGGTCTGCGCCTTTGAAATTTTTGGTTTATTTATATTTTCTTTAGCATCATTCTAGTTACTATATCTACCCAGCTGTCTCATGGAGTCCTTGTTGCAGGGAGAAAAAGAATGTTCTTATTATGTAAAGACAGGGCAATGCAAGTTTGGTGTCACCTGTAAATATCATCATCCACAGCCAGCAGGAATACAAGCGCCACCACCAGCCCCTGCTCCTGCAGTTTATCCAAGTGGGCCATCTCCTTCTGTTCAATCTTCTCAACAATATGGCGTACTTCAAGGCAATTGGCCAGTTGCCAGGCCTGCAATGATTCCTGGTTCATATGTTCCTGGAAGTTATGGTCCAATGCTCCTCCCACCCGGAGTTGTTCCTGTTCCTGGTTGGACTCCTATCCGGTAGGTATAGCTGAAACTGTTTATCTGATCTGAGGATTCTTCGAGATGTCCCTATTTTATGCTAAATTCTAGAAGTACATCGTGCAGGCACCTGTTAGTCCTGTGGCCTCCCAGGTACTCAACCCGCAGTTGGTGCAAGCCCAATTTATGGGATAACTCAGTTGTCTCCTTCGCGACTGCATATACGGGACCATACCTTTCCATTACTTCTTCTGCTGGCCCCTCAAGTAGCAATCTAAAGGAACATGCGTTTCCAGAAAGACCTGGTCAGCCAGAATGTCAGTATTATTTGAGGACTGGGGATTGTAAATTTGGAGCTACGTGTAAATATCATCACCCACCGGAATGGAGTGCAGCAAAGATCAATTTTGTGCTTAGTCCAATGGGTCTGCCATTACGCCCAGTAAGCATTCAGTTCTCTATTTAATTAGCGAACCATTGTAAATTAGCTGTGGTTGGAGGAATAAGTTGATCATCTGTTGCAAGGTGTTTACAATCTAACCATGTGAAATCCCGATGCATTTAATTCGAAGTGGATAGATGCAGAAATTGATGACCATTTAGTTCATAGTGAATTTTTCTGCTTCTTACATGATTGCCATCTGTTCTTATTCTAACTGTGTGTGTTAAGATTATCCTATGATATGTTCCTTTTCTTGTTCATTTTTCTCTCTCACTTACATACCCATTATGGTCCACATCCCCTCCCACTTCACTTTTCCTCTTGTTTTTCTTCCTTTTTTTTTCTCTTTTTTATGAGAGTGGGGGCAGTGGCCTGCAGCATTCAAGAATTATATCCTATTTGTTTTATTATCCTATGATATGTTCATTTTCTTGTTCATTGTAACTGTATGCGTATGCCATTAAGTTGGAAACATTCACTTTTCTTTATTTGTGATTGTTGGGATTTGCCAAACTTCAATTAGCTCATTTTACCTCAAGACTAAGTTGTTTTCTATATTTAATATAATGACGGTGCTCTTCATATGGCAGGGTATGATCCTCTAAATCAGATTGAGGTCTTCTAATTTTGTTTTCTTAGATGTAATTTCCTTATTCCAGGGCTTGACTTGGCATGTACCTATGATTTTTCTCAGTTTTGAGTTGTTTTTCAGGGCGCACCACTTTGTTCTCACTATGCACAAAATGGAGTATGTAGATTCGGGCCATCGTGCAAATTTGATCATCCAATGAGAACTTTGAGTTACAGTCCATCTGCATCTTCTCTGACTGATATGCCAGTAGCCCCTTACCCTGTGGGGTCCACAAATGCAACTTTGGCTCCATCATCCTCATCATCTGATTTGAGGCCCGAGCTTCTTTCTGGGTTCAGCAAAGATGCCTTCTCGTCACAAATGTCGTCTATGAACAGTTCAAGCGCTTCAGTTGGTTCGATATTCTCAACAAGTGGGCCCGTTCCTCAGTCGGGCGTTCACCAGTCTGGGCAGGGCTCTATCTCTTCAAGTGGGGGCAGTAGCATAAGCCATGGAGGTGAGGTTCACACATCAAGCTGAATTTTTTGGTGCAAATCCCCTATAGGTCACAGCCAGCAATCTTCATTCCATCCGTGTTCATAAATATCATGGTCACCATTTTCCTTTTGAATAAAGTCATATATACCCCTCAAAAAGATCTTGCAAAAACTCATTTGGCTTTTCAGCTTAGTCTTTGAATAACAAGAAACCAAAAACCAACCTCCGGTTAGGTAATTTGCATTGCTGCTCGAAATTTTTGGAGATTGTTGTGTCTATTTATGTTATCTTTTTCAAACGGAAAAGATACGTCTCGCCGTTCTCTTTTGGCAAGAGCATCCCAACTGTACTAGGGAATGAATGTGGTGGAGTTGTCTTAATTCCCCTTTTTTTGTCTGGGGCTTTGTTGTGGAGGCAATGGTAAACTCATGGAACTGCAAAACAATTTAATGCAACCTCTGTATGTAAGTTATGTAGTTATGTTGTGAAATATGAATTGCTTGTATGCTTCTTTCTCATAAATTGTCCCAAATACATCAAAGAGTTTTATTAGAGACAAATCTTGAATTAATTTGTCAAGTACTGTTTAGTTTGCTGTTCATTTTACATTTGAAATGGGGGATATCTTTTGGATGATGTGATGGCATGAGATTTAGATGGTCTATATTAGGCTTATGATTTTTGACTTAAACTGCATATATTTTGGACACCATATATCCTTAAGCTTTATATTGTACATATGAAAGGTACAATCATTGCATTAGATTGGAAAAGGTTTTAATGGCTTCTTATAGGATATTTATTCATACATGATACATGAAACTGATGTATTGCAAAAATTATTACTCAGAATTTTACATATTTTAGTTAGTTAAAGAACCCTCTGGTAACAGCGACAATTTTCAAATAGTTTGTACCACTTTTACCCTCTGCCTATATGATTAATCCTCATAAATGGACGTTAGTGTTTCTTGGGCAATATTGATTGATTTTAAATAGCCAATTTGTAATCTTCTCTTTATTTTCATCTTGGTGAAGAAATAATTATTTGTACATTAATCGGGTTGAGGTACACTTATAAGCTCAGGTTGATCATTCAAGTGACATGATTTATAACTTTTAAATAAGCCAAATCTTGAAAAACCCCATATGAATCCAGTAACCAAGATTTGACACGAAAATTGACCGTGCATGTCCTGTCAAGTACGTACTATAATGGAGATGATTGTATTAGATATTCCTGTCTAAATGCAATCCTAGGATCAGGTCAAGAAGTAATCACATGCAATGCATGTGTGAATTAATTCAAGAGAGTTAACACATCAATTTTACTTCTTGAATTCCACAACTAAAAACATTACATGACAAGTATACATATTGATTATGCATTGTGAAATATACAGTGTTATATATATATATATATATATATATATATATTTATATATATATTGAAAAAATCATTTTTTTTGGGATAATTACGTACAAAACAAACCCTAAAGTTCGTGCTAATTACAATAAAACCTAGAGATTTTTGAAAATTGCAAAAAAAAATCTTTAGGTTTGATTCCGCTTACATTTCTCCTATCATAAGTTTTCAAAAACCCCCATAATATTTGTAGAAATATTATATTACCCCTTAAATTTAAGACATAATCAATCCTGGGAGGCTTTTTGTAATTTTAAAAAATTTCTTGTTTTTTTTGTAATTAGCCCAAACCTCAGGGGTCTTTTGTAACTATCCCTTATATTTTTTTATGAGAATGAAAATATCATTCAAGCAATTCATATTTCACACATTATATATATTGAAGAAAACCCTAGCCAGTGTAAAAATTACAATTGCCAAAAGAAACCAGATTAATAGAGAGAGGGAAGTCCATGCAGGTACACTAATAAACTTCTTAAGACAAATATATATATAAAAATATAAAATATATCTATTAATACAAGATAAATAACTTTATGATATATAATCACCACTCAAAATAGCTGAGAATGCCCCAAGTGATCACCAATACATGGAAAAAAAGACGAGCAACTTGGTGCATGAGGATCAGCTGGACCCATCATCATCATCATCTGATCATCAAAACTCTGATTATTATTTTGATTCTCCACCATTGATGTGTTGTTGTTATTATTATATATCATAGCTGAAAGTTCACAAGAACTCAACTCATCACTCTCCCACAATCCATACGCAACTTCTTGTTCACCCACATAATAATCAGAAGCAATATTTCCAGGGCCATTATCAACAATAATATTATTCCATGCATTGCTGCTATTTTGATCATCATCAATTTTCTCGGAAAAATTAGGAGTAGTAGAAGAAGAAGGGTTCAGATATTTGTTCGGAACAATGCAATCCAAGTACCCCGAATTATTCGCACCATCATCGAGATTATTATTAAAAAAGGAACCGTTATATATATGACCATCATCCTCATGAGTTTGACATCTGTCCTTCACCGAATACGGGACCACCACTGGGACCACTGGCTTCGTCTGATCAAGATTTGGATGATGATGGTTTTTACTAGTATTTTGTTGTTGGAAATCAAAATTAGGGTTTAGAAAAAGGGAGTGGAGATTATTTTGATCGGAGTAGATGAAATTGGTTCTCGCTTGGGTGCCTTTAATGGAGAGGGCAGCTCTATCGTACGCCAGCGCTGCTTCCTGGGCGGTGTCGAAGGTTCCGAGCCAGTGTCTCTCTTTGGTGGTGGGGTCCCTTATCTCCGCAGCGTACCGGCCCCACGGACGGCGACGGACGCCGAGGAATCGGCCCGGGTCGGCAGGCTGCTTCTTACGGCCACGGCGCTCGGACGGCTGAGACACGGCGGCGGTGTTGCGCTGGAGGAGGGTGAAGCCTGTGTCGGTTAGGATGGGCTCGAAGAGAGGGAAGGGTGGTTTGGTGTCGTGGTGGGAGGGTTTGGGTGCTGACATTGTTTGTTACAAGAGAAATTGAGGATTTTTTTTTTTTTGTGTGTGTGTGTGTTTGAGTTGGAATGATGGGAAGATGTGTGAAATGGGGGGCTCTATTTAAAGGCAGTGAGATGTGACGATGGAGAGAGGGAAAAAGGACAAACTGTTGGAATTGGTCTTTGATAAATGGGTTGTTGATCCGATTTTGACCAATTAATTAAGTGGTTTCTATTTGTGAAAAATGGAATTAAATTATTTGTAAAAATTCTACTTAGAGAGTAGATAAGAATAGCATTTGGAATTTCTCAAAACCGATTAGGGTGAATGAGAAATTAATGCTAGAAAGTTAGCCACTTAATACAAATAAATGGTATGGAAAATGAGAAATGTGGGGGAGGAGAGATGCTCCATCCCACATAGGAAAAAGGAGGTAAAGTTGCACACTTTATTTATCCTAAGTTGACAAATGGGTTTGGCCAGGGGCACCCAAGTTTTTAAAGGGGAGAGGACCTACATGCTTGTGGGTTTGGTCAAAGCACACACTTGTATTTGGGCCGTGGGCCTGGCTTGGGCTTCAAGGCCCTTATTCTTTTTGGACCAAAAACCTTTAAAACATTAAAATATTTAATTAATTTTTGTAATTAATTAAAAGAGTTCAACAGGAAAAACTTTCGGCCCAAGCCTTGCGGGTGAGCACGCCCGTGCGGTCGGGTCGTCTTCTGCCGAGAGTCTGCGCCTACACGCATAGGCGGGCGCACGCCCGTGCGTCCGGTCGTCTTGGTGCCGAAGGTTTGAGCTGCCGCACGCGACGGTATGCGCCGCCCGTGCCCCAGCGTGCTCTCTGCTGTAGTCGTCTGTTGATCTGCAAAGGTGTCTTTTCGAGCCAAAAGACATGTTCTTTTTCATACGGGGCGTCAAGGCCTATAAAAGTCGATCCTGGTGATCGAAATACATATAGGGAAAAGACGAGAATAATCGATAACATAAAATCGAGCATTGCATTTTGCATCTTGTCCATTTTTCCTCCTTGAAAGCTTGAAAGTAGTCAAACACTTGTCTTGTTCGTTGTTGTTGGTTTCTTTGTCTTGCTAACCGGAGATCATTAAAAGTCGTTGTATCTTAGAGGCGAGCGCCGGAAGGCGTAAGCACTCCTCGGTATACGGGCGTTTTTGTCTTGCGGAGACTGATTCTAAATCAGGCCTCGACTTAAACCATACACTAAATCCAGCCATTTTTCTTCAAACAGAAACCATACACCGAGAAATTTTACCCAACACAAACTCCAATTGAAACTTGAAAGAGTGCACATTTTTTTTAAACATGTACTATTTCAAATTTTATCTTTCTGCTTGTTATATATGTTATTAACTATTAAGGGATACTTACAATTTTTTTTTTAACATGTACTATTTCAATTATATATGTTATCTTTAAGATTATTTATATTTTATTAAATATAATTGCAATTTACCCTGATAATTAGTTACCAAAAGAAAAATATCAATTATCTTAAAAAATTACAAATATCCCCTTGATGTTTGTATTTACCTCGCGAATAACTAGAATTGGCAAAAAGCAACCCAATCCGAAGTTTGGGTTGGGCCATGATTTTCTAGACCCGAATTCTTTTTGGTCCGGCCCGATTGGCATGTGGGCCAACATTGTCCTAACTTTAACCCGACCCGACAATTTTTGTGTACAAAATGTACACATGGGGCTGGGACTGGGCCAAACATTTTCGAGACTCGAGCGAAATCAACCCAGCCCAACTCGGCCCAAATTTTTCAAAAGCCCAATGACCCGTTCCGACCCGAGCTATTGACAGCTCTGAAATATCCCCTTGAGAGGGTGCAAATTATAAAATAGAAACAAATATTGAGGGAGTATTTGTAATTTTGAAAAATAAGTGGATTTTTTGTGATTAGGCTAATTATCTGGTGTAGTTTTTGTAATCATCCTTATTATTAATGTATAGATTATTTTTTTAGTTTCGCGTATGTTTTTCTTAATTTCTTCTAGGTAATTGCTTATAATTTGCTTAGACCACCAGAAAATTAAAAAAAAAAAAAAAAAAACTGTTCTCTCCCTTTCCGGAATATCAGTTTTTTGATATTGACTAGGATTTCAAAATTCCATGTCTTTGAAAAGGGGTTTTCATAAAAACCCTTATGCTTACAAAATAATGATTAATACCTAATAAAGTTGAACTGCTTGATTGGAACAAAACATAATATATATAAAAAACAATATTAACTTACACATACACATTTTACAAAAAAAATAAAAAAAAAAAAACTCACACATACACATGTTTGTGTGTGTGATGCCAAAAACCACTCCAAGTCACTGAGCCAACATACCTGATATAGGCATTACATTTTGCCTAGAGTTATATATAGAAAAAAATTTCCCTGACTGATTTTAGAAGTTCTTATTCTAGATAAAGCAGTCATGGAATTAAGAATGTGACACTATATTTAGATTTTGGATTTTAGTGATCATTTTGCTTCAAAAAAATATAATAAACATTTTATATATCTCTATATTTCTTCATCAAAATCAAAATTCAAGGTTCAAACACTGCTTTAAGCAATTTAGTTTTTTCTTAAAAATAAAAAACAAGATTAATGATTAATTAAGGATAACGAAAGGATAATCATAAACACAAATTTTTTGTCTGCATATTTCTTGAGAGTCTCAAGCATTTGAAATGTAAGCACAATTCTTGTGTACTTTGTTGAATAATGGGTGAGATGTCACATGTTTAATCCGCGTTCGATGCATAAATTAATAAGGTAAAATTTCTGTCTTTTTACATGATTTTCAAAGGGAGCAGTTAGGGATCTTCAATTACCAAAAATGATTAATCCAAGATATTAATAAATACTACCTATTGGATTATACAAATGGAAACATAACCCTATTGCTACATTTCCCAGACAAAAGGTGTACTTGCTAAGACATTTATAATAAGCACCCAACTCAAATGTCTCACTTATGTAAGTTTCCCATATTCATCCCACCTTTAACATTGTTTCAAAAGACCTACTATAAAATTACACCACGAGAAGAATCATGGAATTCTTTAAAAATCTATGAAATTTCATTAATTAAAAAATTCTTCAAAGGGAACGCCGGAGTGGGGACACCATCCTATATAAATATAATAAAGATTTAAAATCCACAACAATTACTCAAAATATATATAAAAAAAGTGCTTAAATTTTTTAAATCCATTGTATAATAGCTTATCCAAACAGACTCAATGATTTGTTATTACGAATTTGAAATCCTTAGCTTCAAATCTATCAATCTAAATAAAAACTTAATATATATTATCCATCTGAGTGTAGTTGTAGCGTATCAAGAATCAAATTTCAGTTCAAATTAAGGAAATCAAAATTATTCCAATAATATTTAGTTTGAAGGTAGCATTAATTATATCAATCTTTTGTCCTACCTAAGTGATGAGGTTTTAGACGGTCTAACAGTTAGACAAATCTAGTCTAATGGATCCACCCAGCCGGCGGATCCAACGGCTCAACGATAATGTTCCAGCAGAATATTAATACTTTTTAGAGAATTTACTAATACTTTTCAGTGGGTCTACTAATAAGTTTTATTAGAAAAACTAATACTTTTCAGGAGAATTACTGAATACTTTTCAGGGGAAACTAATATTTTTTCAGAGGAACTACTAATACATTTTACTGAACTACTAATACTTTTGACGAAAAAAAAACTAATATTTTTTTAGAGGGTTATAAGATTTTTCAAGTGAACTACACAAATAATACTTTTCATAGAGACTACTAATACTTTTTCAGATGAAAATCTAATACTTTCCAGTGCTCTCTTGATATTATATCATTGTCCAGTATAATAAAAACTAATACTTTTATGTGAACTACGTACTTGTAAGTTATACTTTTCAGAGGGGTTGCTAATACTTTTAAGTAGATCACTACTATCGGTCCCTGCTAATAAAATAAAAACATTATCGGGTCGGTTTTTGGGATCCGTATAACGGATTTTGGCTCGTTAGACCGTCTAACATGAGTTTTTGTCCGTAGTGATTTCATTGATGAGAAGCATTATCTTTATTTTACTTTGTTTAGACATATAATAGATACTTATGCATAAACCAAATATTTCGTCATACTTACATATTCCTCAAGCATTTTTATAAATGCCATATAGTTATAAATAAAAACAAAAGCAAATTGGTGAGTCATGGAGCGGTTTCATGACTAAAAGTGACTTGAAAAAGGCTATAGTCAAAAGGGCAATCAAAGGCTTAAGAAAGAAAAATGAAAATGAAAAACAAATGGCCCACTTAATTAAAATCAATCTATTTAATTAGCATTTCTAAGAGTAATAGGAACTTTAAACCTTTTTAATGAATTTTTGATTAAGCTTTCACATGCCTGAATGGCATTGGGAACAACACAAAAAGCATATGTTATAATCTAAGGGGTCAACCCCTTTCTGTCTTTAGCACTTCAAAATTCCATGATGCTTCCCACTGGTCTCTCTCAAATGGTCTTTTCAGCCTCATAATTAAATTAAATCAAACTATTGACTGCCTAATTAATTAAAAAATATTATAAATAAATAAATAAATTTAAAATTATGAGACATTGCATGATCTAGTGTTTGATTATAATATAATAGGAAGTCTTTTTAATGAGTTTCTATCCTTTTTAGTATGACATGGACAAAATCTGTGACCCTTGACTCCTCCACTAAATATTTTCTAGCGTTAAATGGCTCATAATGATTAATATGGATGTGACAATTTCTTATATATTTTTGTAATTCATTTTAACTTTTTCTATAATTCTCTATGGGTTCTTCGAATTTTCAATAAATGAAAAAATATAAAAGAAAGGAAAAATCTTGATAACAAGGCAATCATGTAGCAAAAAGTTGGGGCCTTGTTAAAATTCATTTAGGTAAAACCCATTTTCGTGGAAAAAAACCTTTGGCAGGAAAAAGATTACGTTCTCGAAAAAGAAAAAAAACATCCAAGCATAAAGACATAGTAAAAACGTGCATAAAATCACAAAATCTATCTAACAAATTGAAATTGGGAACGACCAACATAATAATCGGTAAGAAGGGGGATAATATTCGCCGGTGGATGATTCCACCAAGTTGAAGGACCCTCGAACTTGCCGAGCGATTCCGCCACCCTATTTCCTTCATGAAAAATGTGGGAGATGATGATAAAATCCATCGTGAAATCAATGTTACGTGTATTACCATCTCGCTAATAAGACGACATGGGTCCAAGTCATGAACCTCTCTTAGTCCTAAAAATCTCAACTACATATATGAGTGGAATCCGATTCTAACCAAAGTTGACAACATGATCATTTACGAAGGCGAAAGAAATTGCCAAAGATATTTTGCAATCAACTCGCCTCAAGGTATAACAAGTACCATAATTCTCCACAAATCAACCCTGAAAAAGCCTCGATAAGTCGAGAAAACTTGAAAAACAAGTTGAGATGTTCGAATCTATTTTAAGACATAGCTCATATTTAATAATTATACTGACTAAAAATGGAGTAGTTAGCTAATTATTTGGTAACATACATTGAAACATAAATTGTTGGTCCTTATTGTTTTTAAAGGCTATTATTATATAATGATGCAAAATCAATTCTACCATTGTGAAATTTAAAAAAAGAAAGTTCAAACTAATTTTTTCTAGCGTTTTTTTATCTATCTCATCCAACATAGACTTTGGCAAAAACAGCCAGGCTAAGAAAATTGAACAAACAAAGTACCCAAAAATAGGAAAAAAGAAAGGGATATGTTCTTGAGAGTGAAAATTAGAGTCTCACAATTTTGGCAAGTAAAGATTACTTTCCTTTGTGGGAGGGTTTCAAATACAACTTTTTCAGCACCTGAAAATAAGGATGAATTTTGATCAGTCAAGAACCAGTTTAAAGATGATGTGTCCCACTTGGTTTAATATACATAAAAAAATAAGATTGTTAATCATGTAATTAGCCCTTCAGCTCCGTGGAATAATTGCAGAATTAGTACATTCTTTTTATATTTATTAAGATTAGCAAAAACTTGTGCTTTTTCTTGTGCGGATTCAGACGAGCAAGTATTCGATCCGATAGATAACAAATCAGATTATGGTCTTCAACATGTTGCAGGCTTGGAATCATGGATATTCTAGACATTTTAGAATTTTCACAATAATAGGCTTTAAGTAGATTTTTATTATTAACCTAAATGCTATGAATCTTTTTATAGTTAATCTTTTATAGTTTTTAACAGATTTGTTTGTCTTCCATCGATATATTGCTAGTTTGAATTAATTAATAAAATTATTTTTTTGTCGAGAAAAATATTAGCAAAACTTGAAATCAAGTTGTGGGGGGGCTTTTTTTTTTAACGTACATATTTTGGGCGAGAAGAGTGACGGGGAATTGAATACATATATCCGATATGGCTTGAGAATCTTAACCACGATTCTTATTTGATTTTCGTTGGGGCCTCTTTTAACTACATACTGATGGAAAAGGGAAAAAAGAAAGTTCAAATCCTGACAAGAGAAAATGGTTTGGGTGAGATTGGAATTTTGCACAATCTCCAAAAATTTGCACACACTTTTGTCTAAATATATAAGGCCATCCGGAATTTAGGGAAAAGAATTATGACATTCTAAGGAGAGAAAAGACCTGGACTTTGACCATAATTCAGATTCAAGAATTTTGTTGAATTTTGTTTCATGTCTTTGACCAATTCTACAAAAGAAAAAAAAAAGAAAAATTTCAAAACTTATTTAACAAGGATCCTAGATTTTAATTATCCCGATGTTAAAAATGGAAACTAGCAAGGCAAATTATCAGAAAAATTACTGTTGCTGATAATTGAAGGCCTTGTTTGTTTATGTTTCCAAGCGGATGAGATCTTCTATTCCAGGATGGTATTTCATCTTCTATTCCACCGCACAGATGATTGTCACGTGTATAGAAGTTACTATATTAAAACCCCATAATTTAGCCTTGATTTATGCTCCAAAATTAATATGGTAACTTCTATACACGTGGCAATTATCCGTGCGGTGGAATAGGAGATGAAACATCATCCTGAAATTGAAAATCTCATCCGGTTTCCAAGATTCTATTTCCATTTTCCAACTATACATAAAAGTGGAATTTGTTTGTCCATAAAATTTCTAATGGAAATCATCATTTTCATTTTCTATTTTTCACATAAAACAACATCTCAAACCTATAATTTCTATTCTCAAACCTATACAAAGATACACTACCCTACATCACTTATCATCACTTATCAATCACTATTTTTATATTTTAACCCAATTATACATGTGAGACCCACCACTATCAACTTTATCTACTTAAAATATTACTATTTTTAATATATATATATATATATATATCTAATGGGATCTACCAACTACAATCTTACAAATATAATATTATATAATCAAATTATAACATAAACAAACGAATGAGATCTAGTTTCAATGTCTCTATGCTTGCGTATACGAAAATGTTTTGTAAAATTTCTATTTGGAGAATTTTTTACACTCCAATATCTTTGTTGCTTTTGGAAAATTTAAAATATATACATACATATATATATATATATATATATATATATATATATATATAGGGGAGGGATCATGTGAGACCACCTCCTAGGTTAGTCCATAGGACTAAATCTACACCATCCAAATAGTAAATCAATGGCCAAGATATATTACAATATATACATCATTTCATAAGTAAGTATACAACAGAAGGGATAAAATAGGAATCCAGGAAATTAAATATAGTAACCGCTTCCTAAAAATTAGGGATGTGATTTTGCATTGATCACGTCCCCATAATCAAGCGATTCACCTTTCCTTTCTCTCTCTTCCCATTCAAACCTGCAAATTATTCAAATATGGCAACAAAATCGTGCAACAATTAATGAAAAGTATACAATTACACTAAACTAACTATACATTAAAATATTACTAAGTATACATAAACAATTAACTAAGTATACAATTACACTAAACTACTTGTACATTAAAACTTTACTAAGTATACAGAAACATTTAACTAAGTATACAATTATATTGAACTAACTATATATTAAAATAATACTAAGTATACAAAAACATTTAACTAAGTATACAATTACACTGAATTACTTATATAACTAAGTATACAATTCCATTGAACTAAGTATACAAATCCATAGAACTAAGTATACAAATTCACTAAACTACTTATATAACTAAGAATACGATTCTACTGAACCAAGTATACAAATCCACTGAACTAAATATACAATAAAACATGACTAAGTATACAAGTCCACTGAACTAAGTATACAATAAAACGACTGTTCACAAATATGGCGGAAAGAAGTATCAATTTTGAAGAAAAAAAACGCTTGAAGTTGGTGATTTTTCCTCCCTAAAAATCGGGTAACTGAAAAGGTAAGATTATGTTTCCTTAAAAATAGCTAATAACCGTCTAATTAACATAACTAATTAAATATAAAAGTACAATTATACCCTTATATGCCTAAATTAACTAAAATGATCTACACCATCCAAAATTTTAAATCAAAAGTCCATAAGTGTTCTTATGGACTAACCTAATTAAAGGGATTGGTCTCATTTGAACCAATCCATATATATATATATATATATATATATATATATTGTGTACTCTCACTTCTCCATTTACCAATTATATCCAATCATAATTTCACAAAATAAAACTCACATCAACTATCATAATTACACTTTCATAACACAATTCACATACTCTTAATTTTTTCAAGGGTAAAATACAAGAATATCCCCTAAACTTGACCTAATGTGTTTACCCTCTGAACTTATAAATGTAACACTTACCCCCTCAATCAAATTAAAATATAATATATAGACAAAACTACCTTCAACAAATATGAATCTACATATTTCTTAGTAAACTTTTGAATATTTTGTACCCTATTTGATTTACATTCTTATTAAATTCAAAAGGTGAATTTTCATTGTACATTAAGTAATTTAAACTTTAAAAGACTAACGTAATGCACAATAATTACACAAAAAATTTAAATATGAAAGATGAAGTATTAAATTTAAATAAACTTTCAATATTAGAAAAGGCATGAACAAATATATTTTATTAAACTAATTTAGTTATATATTTTATACTTCTTCATTTATTTCATGTTTATTCAATATGATTCGTAGTCCAAAACATAGCATTAATAAATTACCATATTTAATGCATAATCGATATATTATGAACGAAATGAATTGAAAGTACGCCCAATTAGTTCGATTAAAATATTTTAGACACTAAATCTTGTTATTTGAGCAAAGATTGTTCAAAATATTTAAATATTGCCAAAGAAGATATGTATTATTTCTTCTTTCTTAATAAAATATAACATATATCTTTATAATAGAAATATCAATTATCAATATTTAAAAAAATATGTATGTGTATATTTAGTATGCAACATTATATTTTATTCGTATTATTTAAAAAGAGTTTAAAATTTTAAAATTATTTTACATAAGCTCAAATAATTAAAATAATTTATAAATTAAATATTTTTGTACATTTGTTATACTCATCTATTATTAAAATATTTTTAATATTTGAATAAGATGAGTTACTAATTGCTTTTTCTAAAAAAATAAATAAAGAACATCGATCGAAATTGGGGTCAAATTGTTAGAACATGCTAAAACCAATTGTATTAAGGGCAATTTTGTCCATACATTAAACTTTATTTTGATTGGGGGTAAGTGTTACATTGACAAGCTCGTCAGCAGGGGCGGAGCCAGGAAATATTTCGGGATGGGCCGATACGCGAAAATGGGGTGGGCCGAATAAGAAAATCATATAAAATATACTTAAAATAAATTTTTTTTTAAATTTTATAGTGTAAATTTTTTTTTTAAAAAAAATGGGTGGGGGGGGGGACCGGGGCCCAGGTTGGCCCCCCCTCCCTCCGCCATTGTTCGTCAGGAGATAAATGAAACATAAAGTCAAGTTCAAGGAGTTAATTATCATTTTACTGTAAAAGAATATCACACCACCATAATCTTACACTTTCATCTTAAATCTAATCATATATACTTGAATATTTTTTTTGTTCAAATAGTTTTTATACTATTTTTTCTAAAAGTAAATACAAACAGAACAAAAATAGGACAAGTTGTCACCTGTCGCTCCCAACTCTTTCGTATTTTTTATACTAATTTGAATTTCTTATTTCAAAGTTCAAACAACCTTTTTATTTAATTTTTGTGTACAAGCAATATTAATTATTTTGAATATATTATCATACATTGATATTACGCGTAAAAAATTTTATAGGGCCAATGTTTGCAATGAAGTAGAGGAAAAATCAAAAAGTGTGTTGTAAAACAATTTTAGCAACCAACTTGTTCTATACTTATGATGGTTCATGTTTTGCTACTAATATTATCAAGCTACCAATAATCATTTGCAAAATGAATTGTCACATATCTTTACCCTTTAGTACTATATGACAAGACGTGTGTGTCTCCCAAAAATAATGTGAGGAATGAAAAGGGACGAAATCAGAACTCAAATTTAAGGTTGGTCTAAAGAGCTTTTGGACCTATATATGTGTCATTTCTTTCACACACACACACACATATAGGATATGGATCAAATAGGTCCTCCTACTTGGGGTGAGTCCATGGGGACACATCCTAACCATAGATCAACAATTTTGGGTGGTCCAGATTTTTAGGGCTTTTTTATGTTTTTTTTTTTGTTTCAGCAATTAAAAAGGGTAGGGTGGTAATTTTGCATTTTAGAATCAGTTACTAAGATTTCATTCCCTCTTTCACGCGATTTCACCCACTCTTCACGCATACTCTCTCTCCAACGTTTCAGTTTCAAAAAAAAATCTCTGTTGCTTATGTAGTATAGGGTTGTTGCTTATGTAGTTAATGTATCTGTGATGCATGTGTAGTGTATATTCGTTGATTATGTTGTATATGCTTATCGCTTATGTAGTATGTGTTTGTTGCTTATGACTTGCTTATGTAGTTAATGCATTCGTGGTGCATACGTAATGTATATTTGTTGCTTATCTAATATAGACTTGTTGCTTATGGAGTATGAGTTTGTTGTTTATGACTTGCTTATGTAGTTAATGTATCCGTGGTACATACATAGTGTATATTCGTTGCTTATGTAATATAGACTTGTTGCTTATGTAGTATGGGTTTGTTGCTATGACTTGCTTATGTAGCTAATGTATTCGTGGTGCATACGTAGTGTATATTTGTTACTTATGTAGTATGGGATTGTTGCTTATGTAGTATGAATTTGTTGCTTATGACTTGCTTATGTAGTTAATGGTATATAAAAACACAATGACACATCTACACAAGCAACAAATTACATCTTCATAAGCAAACTTCTAATCAAGTCAGCTCTCAAAGCAACTATGGCAAATTGTCTGCAACTTTTTTCACACAATAGTGCGTTGAAGAAGAAAGATGAATGATTTCTCACAGTAGTGAGTTGAAGAAGAAGGAGGATGATTAAGGAAGATGAGATTTGTTCACGTTGAATTTGATGTGAGATTTGGATAGATTGTGTGATCATAATGTGGACAGAATCACATGACTATTGGGTAATTTTGTAGGATGACTAATTTATCCTTTTCTCTAATTACCAACATTTAATATGAATTTTTAGCTCTAAAATCAACACCATTGAAAAATCTAGATATGTGGCTAGGATTGGTCCCCATGGACTTACCCTATGAGGTGATCTCATATAACTCTCTCCCTATATATATATATATATATATATATATATATATATCATGCTAGATGTGAATTTACCATTTATGTGATCAATTTTTTTCTTTTATTTCTGAGTTAGGATATGCGTTTCAGAGAAATATATACATAGAAGATTGCATTTATCAACAAGAAAATATAATGAAAATTGAATATATCTTTATTTCAAATAAATTAAAAAAAAAGTATGTAAAGATACCAAACATAACATAGGTTTAGAAAACAACCCAATTTAAACTCATTTCAACTATTAAAAAATAGGATATTTGTGTAAAAGTTAAGACTCAAGTCCAAACCAGATCAATGGTCGGTTCTGATCTCTCATCCCCTCACAAGATTACGGGAGTGTTTGCAAAAACTTCTGCTTTTAGAAGAAGTGATTTATTATAGCAAAAGTAGAAGTAGTTGAGAATCAGAAGTTGGTAGTGTTTGAAAATAAAATCAAAAGTTGAGAATGAGAAGTTGAGAGTGTTTGGTAAAAAAGTAGTAGAAGTGCTTATTTATTTGTAAAATTCAAATTTGAACGAGAATCTAAAGAACCTCTCTCCTTGCTTTTAGATTCCGATTAAATGAAGCGCAAATTAAAAGCGAAATTGGTACTTGCAAACACTAAAAACTGTTTTTTTTAAGCAAAAAAATAAAAAGCACTTATTTTTAGTGTTTGCAAGCAATCCCTACAAGTACTTAAAAAATTAGTATATTTTTCAAGAAATAAAAATAATTTTAAAAAGAGTCTGTCCGTAGGAAACACGTATCCGGATTATGTGACCAAATCCTACTTTCAACCTAGAAAAAACTTGCAGTGCCACGTCATCCCGTAACAGCTCACAGCAATGTTGAATTGACACGTAAGCACTGTTTCGTTGCAATCTGGTGGGTCTCACCACATTGACGTGTCGATTTTCCATAGCTCAGTCGGGTGCCACGTCGGCTGGGTTGTACTGCACACCCCCGGAGGGTAGGTGCTATAGTGCTATGTGCATTGGGTGGGGTACGTGTCTCAGTGTAAGACGTGAACCGCGGCGCAGGGAATAAGAATAATGATGATGGTAATGATGAAGATACGAGGTTAATTTTTCTGCAAATGTAGGGTGAAATTGAGGGGTTACCAGAAACAGTAAAAGTGAATCTCGAATGTGGGAAAATTACAGTCAAAGATTGTGGTACTCTGTTCCATGCATTACGGTACAACTATCAGAGTTGCTCCCTAATACTCTACTATTCTATGTCCATTTCTTCTCTCACATTGTCATGTTTTTATTTTAACTCTTAGACATATGTAGTTAAGAAAAATAGTAATTGTTGGGATTTATTAGAGTTGTCACATTATTGATTAATGTAATAGAATTACTTTTGTAAGAAGAAAACAAAACTAGTTTCAGTGTATCCATACAAACCCCACCTCTTCTCGAGAAAATGTCGTACCATGTCGTTGAAAAAGAAAAAAAAAATACTAGTATAAATCTTTTTGTTGTAGAATTGCGTTGTTTTTATATAAGTTATAAACCGAAACATTATTTATAAATTTCACCATTGAGCAGAGAAATAAGACTGGGATTGCTTGGTTCGTTTCATTCGTTTCTATTCTTACAGAGAATATTGTGGAAATTATTTGGGAAAATGAAAATGAATTTTGAGAGCATGATTATATATGAAATGAAGATGATGTGATAGTTTTTTAATAAAATAGTAGTTGAATGTGATTGATGATTATAAATATAAGCGAGAATGAATAACTGATGTGACCTCTTCTTTAAATAAGATTATACTTGGATGTGAATAATGATTAGAAAAATAATAACGAATGAATAGTGTATTTTTGAAAATTTTCACAACATGTTGGGCAGAAAAAAAAAATTGAATGAATTCTTTTACCAAAAAAAAAAAAATCATAACCTAAGTTTCACCATGTTATTCATAGGTTTGGCATATAAGGACGAATACTTTGATCAGTTTCTATTATTGTTTGACAGTTCAAACTTCAACGACAATACTATTTGATTGTTGAATTTACTTTGATCATAAATATCTATAATCTATTAACTAATATCTCATGCCAAGAATATAATAGTAGTCGTAGTCTTTGTATGTATACTGATGAATTAAAATTGATTAATTTGATTTGAATTTGATAATTATTTACTACTTGTCTCTATGAAAATCGATTTGCTCACCATTATGCTTGAACCATACAAGTATTTCAAGAATTACTTATTAGGCATGCAGCCCAATAGCAATCAATTCTACTAAATCAGCAAAATATACTTCTGGCCCAAATGACAACTAGCCCAAAAAATAAGATTCAGCTGGCCCCTCTGAAAATAATCCCATAGTTTCCAACTTCGATACAGTAAAATGGAGCAAGACATTAACCCTAAAACAAAATTATACATATAAATATAAAGTTACTCTGCAGTTTTTCATAAAATGAAGACCTGACAACATTAATATATATTCGGGCTTCATAAACTCATCAGTAGCCGAAATTTAAAAGTGAAAGCCGGTCAACGATTAATATGCTCATACCTCCATCATGATGGACCTGTGGAAAAGGCATGCAAAGATGCAAACTTGAATCTAATGAAGCAATGGTTGTAAAGGAATGCAATGATACTACTATAGGGAGGGAGAAAGAAGGAAAAGAAAATAACATTATGTAATGACATTTTTCCATTAGCTTCTCCGAATCGATTTAACTTACACAATCTTCTGATCCCTGTTACGCGTTGTCGGTTGCTGACCTACTCTTTGGTGAAGCCCATAACCGTATCTTACTCCAATCACTGGAACTGTAAATCTTTGAGTACATTGAGTTCTGTGTTTTCCGGTATGCAAAGAGGCCATAACATCTTCATAGTGCTGAACTTCGAACTGAAGTTGAAGAACAACGATGGATAACTAACGAATCTCATATCCCACATAATTATTTGCTAATATATCTAGTACATACGACGTGTAAATAAGTATCAAAACAAAAATTTACGATTTTAAATGTTATCACAAACAAAAATAAATAAATAAAGAAACAAACAAAGTAATACATATTTTTGGCTTCTAAAAATACCAAATCAAGAAATCATACCTCACATTATCATAATCACAGTGACAATTTGACCTCGACAGATGCTCTGAATAAAGTCATTCAACTGAGTCTGCTGACCGTCTCCGCCTACTAGTGGGGCCCAAAGTGTCTGCAGAATCGTGCCACACCAGCTCCATCTAGAAGGGACCAAGATATGCACGGATGAGGCCTTAAAAAGATCCCATGTTGAACAAAATGTCTATGCACAAAAATTACAATTTTCCTAATTGGTTCTCATACAACACCAACACAGACTTTCATCGTCATGTATTGATTATGAAAGTCCTACGCCAAGTTGCAAGCAAGGAAAGTTGTTAGAATCAAACATCTACCGGCCAGAGCAATTCCCAATGAATCAATCATATTAGGAAATCAAGGTTTTAGGGTGGAACGTAACGCAAGTTCGATTATGTACATACCTCTCCGACAATGACAGTGTCGCCTTCCTTTACGCCTCGTTTAATGAGGGATTTATTCACACCACATGCCTCTAGAACATGTTGAAATCTTCGCTCAGAATCTTTATATCTGCTCCAAAGGAATTATGAAAGAATTAAAATTTGAATATAAATGGACCACGCTCAAGCACATGAGGTCTTATACTGGATAATGCAGTTATAATCCTCATGAACAAAAGTTGAACATGGTATTTCCTCACAAAATTTAGGGATATTTACAAAAACTACCCCTCAAGTTTAGGCTAATACAAAAAAAATCCAGTTATCTTTCACAAATACCGCCTTGACATTTGTTGCTATTTTACAAATTGCACCATTAAGAGGGAGATGTTTGTTAGGTAACAAACCTCAAGAAGATGTTTGTAACACCTTAAGGGGTTATTTGTAATTATGAAAGATAATTGGAGTTTTTTGTAACTAGGCTAAACCTCAGGGGTAGCATTTGTAATTATCCCTAAATTCTCCAACAAACAACTCGACTAACATTGAATTCAAAGTTTATCTATAAGCAGTGCATGCCAACCAGGTAAGAGTTTATCTTCAGTTAAATTCCATTGTCAACCACGATGTGTCTGAAATTGCAATATAACTGATACAAGACAACAAGATTGTAGAAAAACTTAAGATCTAAGTGATATTAGTAATTTTGTACCTCCAATTGGTCATTTGGACAAAACGCTGCAAACCCACTCCATCAACATGCCATGTTTTCGTACTACTGTCGTGTGATATCTCAAACTCACCTATAGGAGCTGCTCGCTGCTTCTGCATCATATCAGCCACATAATTTAAATCTAGCGGATCCGGTGTACCTAGATTAAGATACATACAAAGATATAAGACAATGGTTCCTAAGCCAGCACTTTTTATACAAAGGGAAGGAAAAAGGATGGTATAGCACATTCCCATATTCAAATGAAATGAAACAATAAATTCATGATACTATTCCGAACATTGTGAACTAAGGTAATTTTTAGACAAACTCGTGGCATCATTGAATGTATTTGTTAACACATGCATTCTCCGAAATCTTGAAAAGCTTTATGTTAACTAGTTTTCAAAATGATGATTAACTGATGATTAAATCACCAGAATGGAAATTCATGCGATGCGCTCCATACATAAAGCAAAGGTGCTTGTTAATGGATAAGGTATCGGTTTACTAGGCACAGACATGCTGAACATACGCAAAATAGTGGCATAAACATTAGGGATAATTAAAAAACCAGCGATGAGGTTTAGTCTAATTACAAAAAATTCCAACATTATAAATACCCCACTGAGGTTTGTATTTGTTATACAAATTACCCTCCTCAACGCCTCTCAATCGGTGCAATTTGTAAAATAAAAACATATCTCATTGTAATATTGAAAGATAAGTGGGTCTTTTTGTAATTAGGCTAAACCTCAAGGGTAGTATTTGTAAATATTTCTAAACATTAATATAAAGCAAATAGTAAAAATTCTACAGAAATTGTAAATGGTTTCTGACCTTGGTCTTTGTTCGATGCATTTTTCTGTACAAGCTCATAAGCAGAATTTATAACCTCCTGGGTGCCATTTCTAGTGACAGCACTCATACAAAAAGGCTCAATGCCACGTGCTTGTAGCACTTCTTTGAATGACGGCCAATTTTCAGATGCCTCTGGTAGATCCATTTTGTTATATGCTACTATATAAGGCTTTTCAGCAAGTTCAGGGCTAAACATCTCCAGCTCAAGGCGAACAGCATCAAACTCGTATTCAGGCTGTTGTGAGGAACCATCAACTATATGCACCTAATTCTCCAGGTTGGAAGTTTCTGAATTAGTTCCCGAATTATATATTTCTTCTTTTAATATATTAGGATGCATAAATATCTATACCGAAAACTAAAAGCCCATGGCTCTGGAAACCAGACACAACAGGAAAATATATTCAGATATCATCCGGTAAAGATTAGGGGTGATTAGTGAAAAACCCTGAGGTTCGGGCTAATTACCAAAAAAAAAATCCAGAGATTTTTGAAATTTGCAACAAAAAAAAAAAAGCTTCTGGATTCCATGTAAAAAAATTCCTTTTATAAGCAAAAAAACATTTTAAAAACACCCCTGTTATTTCTAGAAATATTACAGTTACCCCCTTAAATTTACGACATAATCACATAATCAAACTTGAGGGGCCTTTTTGTAATTTTGAAATATCTCTGGGTTTTTTTGTAATTAGCCCAAACCTTAGTGGGTCTTTCGTAATAATCCCTAAAGATTATTGACATCTGCATATGCATCTAAATTGATCATGTACAAGTTGCTACTAAATGCTAAGATGTGACAAGAGCATGAGATAACATGTAAACAGGAAAGAAGAAAAATAAACTATGATCATCAAAACAATAGCAATTGAATTGACTGTACCAGAACCGAGCATCTCTCGCTGTGCCGAAGAAACTCATGCCCTAACCCAAAACCCCGGTGAGCCCCTTCAAGTAGTCCAGGCAAATCCGCAACTACCATTGTAGCATCGTAATCGAATGAAACAACACCGAGATTTGGAAGCAAAGTTGTGAAGGGATAATTTGCAATAGCTGGCTGTGCAGCACTGATGACACTGAGAAATGTACTTTTCCCAGCATTTGGAGCTCCGACGATCCCAACATCTGCAACCAACTTCAGCTCCAACTCTAGCCACCTAGTCAAGACTCAATCAATTGTCATATGATAGGAATGCTCAGGAAAGAGATGGGACAAATTGTAGAGTGAAGGGCCAGAAACAAATAATAATATTGATGAGTTACAATATTTGTTTTATATCAGTACTAAAGTTATGGTGCTGAGAAAGTGAGTCGCACGATCATAACCACATCAAACAAAAAACAGAAACTAATTGTCAGAAATCAACAGAACACTTGTTTAAATAAGATGCAGCATGTAAAGAAAAGGCAAACTTGTGAGCAGGTTAGTTGCAAATATATATCGTTCAAAATAACAAGGATGTGAGAACAGCGAGTCGCTATATTCAGAACAAAAAATACATAGTAAGATAATATGTAAGAGTGGCATTCAATCTCATTATAAAGAAAAAAACAAGTGTTTTATTTGGGTTCAAAGTTCAAACAACATTCAGGGTGGGGGATTAAGGCTGATCCCCAACCTGTATATTATCAGAAGCTACTACAAAATAATATTACAGCCAGTTATACACAAATATTTTACAATTAACAAAAAAATCAAACTATACATTTGTATTTACGAAAAGAAGGTAGACCTAGATGATCAATTCTAATCAAACCGAGAACTACTTAATTTGATATGACAATTAACAAAACAATCAAGCTATATATCTGTATTTACGAAAAACAAGTAGGCTAAATATGATAAATTTCTGAAAATAATTACTCATAAGCTCAAGTGCTCAACCCTACTAATACCTTACCTGTAAAAAAGCAAACACAAACACATCAAAACGATTAATTACTGCAAATTTTAGCAACCATATCATGTATAGCTAACAAATAGACATTAAGAAACAACTCCAAAGATACTCACATTTCAGGCCCTTCTTCTCCATTCTCTGCAATCTTGGGCACCTTATTCATTCCCGACTTAAACGATGCGTTGCCCCTCCCACCTCTCCCTCCGGGCAACAACAATGCCCTTTGCCCTGGATGCAACAACTCAAATAGCACATCTCCACTTGCCTCCCTCACAACAGTACCCGGGGGAACCTTAACCACCACATCCTCACCCTTCGCCCCGTTTTTCTGCTGCCCCTGCCCATGGCTACCCCTCCCTGCACGAAAATGTAAACTTTTTCTAAATGGCAATAATGAATTCATAGCCCGATCAACCTCCACATAAATATTTCCTCCTCTCCCACCATCCCCACCCGACGGCCCCCCCAACGGTACAAACTTTTCCCTCCTAAAAGCTACCACCCCATTGCCACCATCCCCTGCTTTTACAAATATTTTTGCCCTATCAAAACATCTCATCACTGCTGGTAACCCTTTCTCTTTCTCTTTAATTTCCTCATCTTCTTCAACCCCTTCACTGTCCGACGCCATTAAACCTTCTTCTTCATCAAAATCGTCCTCATCATCCGAACCCACTTCATAAAGTTCAAATCGTCCATAATCGAATCCCATTTTATCAACATTCCCCTAATTCGTATCATCGAAGTCGTCATTCGCCTCATTACCCTCATACCCTAGACGCGAAATTTTATCGTTAATATCATTTCTCGAATCAAATCCGTATTTTTCTCCAAGCTTTTGATTGAATTTCTTTGTTTTGATAGCCGGGGGTTTAGACTCAGAAAGCTTGATTACTTCAGTAAGTGATTGTGAAGCTAAATTATCGAAGCTGAAGTCGTCTTTAGGAGGTAGGCGGGTGAAGGTTGTAGCGTCTCCACCTTCCACGGCGGAGGAGAGGGGCGGCGGCCGGGATTTCAGCTTCTGGATTTTCGGATTTTTTTTAGAGATACGTTGTGGTTTTGAATTGGTGTTGGGGCGAGATGAGCAGAGTGGTTTGAAATGTGAAATGGTAGTGGAAAATACAGAGGGAAATGCCATAAAAGACGGGTTTTGGGTTTTCGCTGTGTGAGAAATGGAAATGGAGAAACAAGAATGGATTTTGGAGGGAGAGGATAATTGGAGTTCTGCTGATGACCTTAAAACTTGCACTCTTATCTTTTATACTTCATGAAAAAATGCATTCAAGTCACTTAACTTTCAAAATTATAAAAAGTACCCCTCAGGTTTTATTGTGCCTAACATTTAGTCATTTACCCAATAGTAAAAAATATTTCAAAATACCCCCTCATATTTATAAAACATTGCAGTTAGCCCCTTAATTTTAACACTAAATCAAACCTCATAATAAAATAGCTGGTTTTTTTGTAATTAGGTCAAACCTCAAGGATACTTTTTGTAATTATCCCTTTTTCCTTTCAGGTCACTGAAATAGTCAAATTTCATCTTTTGTGGCTAATCCTTTGATTTAATTTGGATTTATGCTTTTGAAGGGGAGAGAGAGAGTATTTCTGAAGCAAAAGAGTAGTTTTCCAATAGAAATATAAACACTTGTGCTTGAACTTTTAATTCAGGGTAAATCACGAAAACTAGCTCTGAGTTTAGCTTAATTACGAAAAAAATTAGTTATCTTTCAAAATTACAAATACCCTTTTAAGATATCACAAACGCACCTTAAGGTTTGTATATTCTTAACAAAATACCCCCTCAAATGGTGCAGTTTTGTAAAATAGAAACAAATATTAAGGGGTTATTGAAAGATAACTGAGTTTTTTTTTTTTTTTTAAATTTGACTGAACCTCAAGGAATTTATTGTAATGACCCCTTTAGTTTATGTTCTTTCACTTTTTCATTTTTGTTTCTTCACAATAACTTCCAATATTGACTTTTACATCTCTACTTGTTGAACACAAAAAGTGTGGAAACTTTGCCATCTTCAACTCCCATTTTTTATGGTGTCACATGCTTGTTAAAATTTGATCTCTTATATTGTAGTAATCAAATGTTCTCTACAATTTTTGGTGTCACATTTCTACAATTTGATCTATACCATTGTGAAGGAAAAAACTGCCATGCAGATGCAGTCTGCACAATATTATCAAAATAGTAAATATTAAGGGGTTTAAAAAGGAATTGTAAATAAAATAAGGGGTAAACCGGCAAAAATTTGAAATACATGCATGTTTGGGAATTGGGATTATGCTATCGGAGTTTTCATAGTATGATGACTGATGAGGAGGAGAACTGCACCATAATCTTTTTGTACTATTTGCCATATATGAGGTTAAGATTCAACAATCATAGACTATAATGAGGTAGCACATTGTAATCTTTGAAGTGTAAACGAGTTGCTAGCAAGTACAATGGGAAGTTAATGTTTGATACTTTGAGAATATTGATATATGAGTCCTTTTTCTTTCTTATTATGCCCTATGGGAATCAATCTTTTGCCCTGAACAAAATTTGAATTTATTTTCCTCTTACTGTCCAATATTGACAGTTCATTACAAGGATTATAATAGTTTGACATAAATCATGCTTCTATCACTGTTAATACTTGTAATACATTGGAGGCTTATACAGTTATACAAGATTATGCTTCTAATTACAAAAAATCCCACTATCTTTTAAAATTATAAATACCCGTATTTGTTTCTATTTAACAAACTGCACCGATTGAGGAGGGCATTTGTTAAGTAACTACAAATCTCGAGAGGTTGTTTGTAATTTTGAAAGATAACTGAATCTTTGTGCAATTAGGCCAAAACTTAATAGGTAATTATTGTAATTTACCCTTATTTATATCATTCCAGCTAGAATTGCAAGTTATTGTTTCTAAATCTGGAGCTGATAACAGGCCTTGAGGCAAAATGGAATAAACAATTTATATATGGAGATGAGTTATGTTTCATTTTCTCCACTCTTGTTTTCTTTTCCCTCCAATTTCCAGCAGGAATGGAGAAATTAAAAAAAAAAAAATCCCTTATATCACACCTAGGATATATAACATCTACGTATGGCTAGTAAAACAAAAGCCTGCTTAAAGTGCTTTAAGGCTAAAAAACCACCTCTATAAATCAATTTTGGCATATATATCTTCTTCATCTTTCTCATTGTATCATGCTTCTTAATTTGTAAATAGTTGACTCCCGAGGGTAACGGTTGCACTGCTTTCACCCGTGATCATCGTTGTACGTGTGATTTCGTTCTCGAGTATCTGATCGAGCTCCAAGACGATGTTTTCCATTCCCGGTCTCTCTGTCCCTGGAAACCTCATGCATTTTAACATCAACTTGATAACATCCCTCATTCCTTCTTCTGTGAAACTCCCCACCAATCGATGGTCGACTAAATCGTTCGAACTTAGATGCTGTTGTACCTATTATTCTTACAATGTCATTTATTGGAATCTGATTTATAAATTGCACCCCTCTTGTTAGATAAATACTAACTTCAAGGGGTTATTTGAGATTTTTATGGAAACGTGGAGTTTTTTGTAATTAGGCTAAATCTCAAGATAGTATTTGTAATTATCTGGGATAGGTTTTGTACATACCCAGTGAAGTATGGTGTCATTTGATTGAAAGGCTTCATTATAAGTAGCCTCCTTTCCAGATATGAGCTCCAAAAGGAATATACCAAAGCTGTATACATCATTCATCTGATTCAACTCATCACATTGTCCCAACCTAATAACATTCGATTAAACGAATATTAATACACTGAATATAAAGCAAACTTCCATGTTGAAATCAGAAAAACAATAATTACAAAAACTACCCCAGAGATTTGGTCTAATTACAGAAAAACCCAGTTTGTTAACTTTAAAAATTACAAAACCTGCCTTTGAGGTTTACATCCTTCTTATATTTTGCCCCAGTCATTAGTTCATGTGCTGATGTCGTCAAATATTTTTTACGATTACACCCCTCAACTTTTCTAAAAATAACAAATAGCCCCGACTTTTTTGTCTAGTTATTTGTAATATTTAGAAAAGTTGATGGATGTAATTGCAAATATATTTGATGACATTATCAGTTTCCTTTTAGCTCTACTAACGGCAGGAGAAAAATGTAATACGCATGTAAACTTCAAGGGTGGTTTTTGTAATTTTCAAAGTTAGATGGGGTTTTTTGTAATTAGACCAAACCTCAGTAGTAGTTTCTGTAATGGTCCCAATCAGAAAATGCAGGTGGAGTTGGTTTACTCTGGATCTCTGAAAGCATTGTAAGAACTTGAGGAAGACGAAACCGCATCTCCGATTTTCTCGAGTAGTTTTGACACCCCTGCATCTGCAACTTTGGCAATGAAATTCTCATCAACCAAGACATTAGCTGTCTTAAAGTTGCTGTGCACCAATGGGGGCTGTAGGCCATGTAAATGACATAAACCTGTTTTAGTAAAAAAGGAAATAAATAATTACTTATATATATGAATTAGTTTATCTTCTTGTATTATACTTGTAAGACTTGATTTTTTTTTTTTTTTTTTGATGATACCTTTAGCTGCCCCAATTGCTATTGAAAGCCGCTGCTTAAACTCTAGCTTTGTGATTGAATCTTTGCCAGAATCTATTAAGAAACAAATTAATTTTTTATGCATTTGGAACTGCGGATGATGTAAATTAGGGATAAGTACAGTTAACCTCTTAAAACTAAGGCATAATCAAACTTGAGGGGCGTTTTATAATTTTGAAATATCTCAGGGTTTTTCTGTAATTAGCCCAAACCTCAGGGGGTCTTTTGTAATTATCTCTATAAATTAAAGGGATAATTACCAAAAAATCTCTGAGGTTTGGAGTATCTACAAAAATACCCATAGAGGTTCAAAATACAAGTTTCGCATTGGTTTGTGTTCGTCTTATATTTTCCAGCTTCATAAGCAAAAACGCATTTAAGAATGTATTACAATTTCCTCATGGGTTTTTTTGCAATTTTGTAACTTTTCTGGGTATTTTCGTAAATACCCGAAACCTATGGGTTCTTTTTGCAATTATCCCTAATTTAAACTAATTTCATTAGAGAGTACATCATACCGTATAAATGATTACAAATGCTGCCATTGGGTAAATACTCAAAAACTAGCATTTGAGAACCTCTTTCCTGACAGCAGCCTAGAAGTGTAACCAAATTGCGGTGCCGAATAGTAGACAGATAAGCAACCTGTGACCACATTCATCAAATTAAACACTGTATAATTAATTTCTAAGTTTATTTAATATGAATTTTGTAGTTAAATTCATATTGCCTCCCCCCCTCCCCCAAATTTCCAAAAGTTCATTCTCCCCCTCCCTCCTAAAGTTTTCAAAAAAAAAGAAAATTTTGTAGGTAAAATATATGAATTTGCCCCCAAAATTTTGATAAAAACTTCAAACAATTTTTCGCCCCCAAAGTTAAAATCCCGCATCCGCCAATAGGTGAATACTAAAGTAGTAAATTCCTCGTAGCTATGCCAAAAGGGACGATGTTAGAAAAGTAGTGATTCTCAGCTTTTAGGTAGAAAAAACAGTTTGCAAACGCAATTACCTCTTCAATAAATTCTTGTCGGGGACGACCGTTACGCCTTTTGATGGCGACAACGGTTCCATCGGCGAGCAATCCTTTAAAAACAAGGCCAAAAGTTCCAGTTCCAATGAGATTACTCTCATTGAACTGCATACTGGCTTGCTCCAGCTCTTCCATTCTGAATTGCCTTGCTTCATTAGGCCCACCTGATCTTTTCATGATCCCCACTGTATACAGAGGAATGTAATTAGGAGAAATAAAAACAAAACAAGTATTGATGATGACATTATTATAATTAATTACCAGGTGGTGCAGATGGATCTGAAGAGCCTGTTTCTGAATCTCTGTTTGGCAAATTTCTGAAATGGAAAATCAAGAAACACACTAATAATGTGACTAGGCCTATTAGTGTTATTGCACCTCCTATGCCTCCAAATATAGCTGCATATGAACTTGCCATATATGTATCTTCTCCTATCTTTAATATTTTTGTAATTCTAAAATAACATGGTACCTAATTCAAATATTGAAGACCCTTATCAAGCAGTAGATTCAGAAATGCAAAATGGCTGATCGAATTAAATAGAAAATATGTAAAGAGAAATGGTGAGAGTAGTGTGTATTGCTGGACAACTCAGAATCTATTCATGGTACCCCACTCTGCAACTTATTTCAAGATCATGAACTGTAAAACCCCTTACAACTGTATTAACTTTCTAATTTTCTCCTTTAAAAAAAAAAAAAAAACTCAAGATGATGTCATCTTTGAAGCCCTTTTTGCAGAAAGAGATAGTATTGCAAGAAATTTATGTGGCCACTTGAAATGAGAAAGTTAGTATATACATTACACTTAGGATATATGTTTTTTGGGTGACATTATCTTGAAAATTTGTACACCCCTCAGGATTTTCTGTGTAGCTAGCTGTAAATCCATTACCACCACTTACAACTGATAAAAGTTCCATTTTTACAAGGATATGGACAGTGATCGATGATACTGACTTTATTGTATGTACAGACACTTGAGAGCTTAATAATTATTGAACCAGCTCAAAAAGAAAAAGAAAAAGAAAAAGAAAAAGGTGAGGTTATAATAATCAGAATAATAGTCATTTCCTTTTCTTTCATTTTTTGTGTGTATAAGATGAGATATTTCTTTGCAATAGATATTTACAGCAGCAAGCCATGCAGGATTTCAGTTTCTCTTTATATGTACACAATATAACTTATCTTTTGCAAATTAGTTTAAGCAGGGCTCTCTTAGCCAGAAAGTTGCATATTTAATTTGTTTGCTGTAATCAGTTTTTTTTTGTTTTGCTGACAAATCTTGAGCTGTACCCACACCAGACCAAGTACATTTTTTTAGAGAATTGCAAAAACTACCCCCAAGATTTTAGCTAATAACAAAAAAGTTCCAATTGCAAATTACAAAATCCCCTGAAGTTTGATTCTTTATTAAATTATGCCCCTTCATAAGCAAACACATTTCAAACTCCTCTTTACATTTGTAAACATATTACAGCTAATGTAAGACCCAAATTTGTAATTGAAACTTCTCTGGTCTTTTTTTTTTTTTGTAATTATCTCGAATCTCAGGGGTAGTTTTTGTAGTTATCCCTTTCTTTTACATGACTTCATCTGATAATATTTTGGCTGGAAAGGAGAGGGGAGAATTAATGGTGGAAGGGGAGTTATCATAGGTATCAAGCCTGTGGGATGTCTCTCTGTGTGTGTGTGTGTGTGTGTGAGAGAGAGAGAGAGAGAGAGAGAGAGAGAGAGAGAGAGATGTTAGATTAATTTGTGTACATAATTATAGTAGAAATTTGGGAAGAGGATTTCATAGATGAACTTGCAAGAATGACAAGTCTTTTAATGATACAACACAAAACTAAATGGAGGCTTGAACAATAAATACACAAACCCTAGCTAATGACTAATAAAGGGAAAATACAAAACTACCCCCATAATATAAATACAATATAACTAACATCCCCCCACAAACTCATGATGATGTAGTAGAAATCATCGAGAGTTTGCCAACCAAAAAACGAAAGCGCGGAAGCGGATGAGACTTGGTGAAAATGTCTGCAATCTGTAAGGAGGATGAGATGAAAGGTAAGTTGAGGGTCCCATGTTGTAGATGATGACGAGTAACATGACAATCAATCTCAATGTGCTTTGTTCTTTCATGGAAAACTGAGTTGTGAGCAATCTGAATAAAGACTTTGGTTATCGCAATGCATGGGAGTAGGTGAGGACAAATGAACACCCATATCTGCAAGAAGCCAACGTAACCAAACTATTTCAGTGGTAGTAGACGCCATTGCCCGATACTCTGCTTCTGTGGAGGATCGAGAAACAACATTTTGTTTCTTACTCTTCCAAGAAATAAGAGAGTCTCCAAGAAAAATACAAAAACCAGTAGTGGATTTTCGATCAGCAGGATCACTAGCCCAGTCTGCATCAGAATATGCCCTCAACTCTAATACAGATGTGGATGGAAATAAAAGACTCTCGAAAAGAGTACCACGAAGATATCGCAAAATACGAGTAACTGCGGCCCAATGAACTGTAGTGGGACAAGTGACAAACTGACTCACAATATGAACAACATATGCAATATCAGGGCGCGTAATGGTTAAATAAACCAAACTACCAACAATCGTGCGATATAAGGTAGGATCAGACAAAGGTGTGCCATCAGAAGGAGAATACCTAACATTAAGTTCGAGAGGGGTATCAACAGTCCGAGTATCAGTAAGACGGGCTCGATCAAGTATATCAGCAATGTACTTGGACTGTGAAAGAAGATAACCTCGAGGGGAGCGGGCTACCTCAATACCCAAAAAATATCGCAAAGGTCCCAGATCTTTCATTTCAAACCGAGAAGCTAACTCAGATTTCAACAATGCAATCCCATCAACATCATCACCGGTGATGATCATATCATCAACATATAAGGAAAGAAGAATAATACCAGCACATGTACGCTTGAAGAAAAGAGGCGAGAATCATGGTTCTTTGGAATTAAAACCAAGTGAAGTAAGGGACAGAGAATTTTTCAAACCAAGACCGTGGAGCTTGTTTGAGGCCATACAATGCTTTCTTAAGCTTGCAAACTTCGCCCTGATTATGAGGAACTCCAGGTGGTGGGATCATGTAAACTTCTTCTTGAAGATCACCATTCAAGAAGGCATTTTTGACATCCAATTGAGATATGTGCCAATTTCGGATAGAAGAAAGCAGAATAAGAGTAGGAACGGTAGTCATCTTTGCAACAGGAGCAAATGTTTCCTCATAATCCATACCATACTGTTGTGAGTAACCTTTAGCAACCAAACGTGCTTTATATCGCTCAACTGAACCATCAGATTTGGTTTTAATTTTATAAACCCAACGCGAACCAATTGCTCGTTTACCGGGTGGTAAAGATACCAAGTCCCAAGTGTTTGTTTTATGCAAAGCGAAAGTTCTTCTGGTCATAGCATCGCCATAAGGGATCGAAGAATCGCTTTTTATAGGAGTGTGGTTCGAAATATGGTGAATAGAGGACAAAAATGAAGCAAAGGCAGGAGAATAAGAAGAATAAACAAAGTCAGTAATCGAGTGGACTTACGTGTACGTTGGGGATATCGAGGAGGCAAACGATCCACAATTTCAGGAAGCGATTGGGGTGTCGTAGGCGTAGACGGAGCAGCAGTATCTGATGAGTCACTATCAGTATTATCCGAGAATGGATCAATATGAACAAGATCAGTTTTGGAGATGTTATGAGGACTAGAGGGAATAGAAAAGAATGGAATATGCTCAAGAAAAAAATACATGACGAGACACATATAAATTTTGAGCAACGGGATCAAAGCAACGATATCCCTTCCGACCTTCTCCATATCCTAAGAAAACACAAATAGTGAACGAGAAGATAATTTCTTTGCGTTCAACATGAGTACGAAGGACAAAACATGCACAACCAAAGACTCGTAAAGACGAATAACTAGGGGTGGAACCATAAAGTCTCCGAAATGGTGATAAATCGGATGTAATGGATGATGGAATCCTATTTATACAATGGGAATGGTAAGAACGGCTTCCCTTAATTCACTTGAACCGAACTAGATAGTAAAAGTGAGCGGCGGTTTGATGATATGCCTATGTTTTCTTTCAAAGAATACCATTTTGTTCAGAGGAGTATCAGGCAAGAAGTTTGATGTAAAGTCCCATCCAAAGCAAGTAATTCACGAAAATTATTAGAGGTGTACTCCCCACCCAAGTCACATCTAAAGCATTTTATGATAAAGAGAGAATCGAGTTTTTACAAAAGCTCGAAATGAGGTATATATGCTCGTAAAATCGAACGATGCTTCATAAAATAAACCCAACAATAACGAGAATAATCATCAATGAAAGAGACATAATATCGAGAACCCCCTTTGTGGAAATGGGAGCATTCCCACACATCGAATGAACCAAATCAAATGGCGCAGATGAAGAAGAAACACTTCGATTAAAAGGTAAAGCGGAAAATTTTGCGATTTACAACCACTACAATCAGAAATATCATGAGATGACAATTTTCCTAATGAACCCGTAGAAGCCAAAAATCTTAAACGTGAAGACGAAACATGACCCAAACGAGAATGCCACAAATAAAAGCTGACGACGAAGGACTTAAACGAAAAGAAGACAAATCAACAAGAAGGCTGCGATAGAGGTACTCGAGCTCATCCAAAATGTATAACTCTCCTTGCCTACGGCTGTCCCAATCGCCTTCCCGGAATGTGGATCCCGCACACAACAAGAAGTAGGAGAGAATGATACTAAGTAGCGAGAATCACACAATTGGCTAAAAACAAGATTTAAAGTAAGTTTGGGAATATGGTAAACATGTGGAAGAGACAGGTTGAGGTGTGGCTACAGATCAATTCCCGCTAAGGGTAACAAAGTACCATCGTGAGTGAACAACAGTCCAGCATGTGTGGGTGAAATGGAAGTAAAACATGATATATCGGGGGACATATGATGAAAAGCTCTGAATCTAATACCCAAATAGGAAGATATACCCGATGAGCTCGGAGTTGACAAACCCGAGGCGCAGACAAAGCATGAGATGAGGCAAGAAATTTCAAATTGTTCGGCAATTGTATCCGTAGAAGGGCCGATTCGGAGGTAAGAGTTCCAGCACGTCACGAGTCCGGATGAGGGTGCAGTGCAAAGAACACGAGTTGGTGGGGCGGGCCTAAAACCACGTTGATTTGGGTGAGCAAACCGATTTTGTTGAGGCGTGGAAATTTTTGTTGAAAACGTTGTTGCCTCCTTTATTCAACTCGGGACATCGAGCCTTCCAATGTCCTGGTTGTTTGATAGCTACACTCATTATCAAAGAACCTTTGGATGGGGCACGAAAGGACGAGAGAAGATGGACGAGGGGGCACAACAAGAATCGATGAAGTAGGAACATGAAGAACTCCTTTCCCACTGAGACTTTGGCGTAATTCCTCCGCTAGCAATTCACCGACAAACAGAATCAACGGATGGTAGAGGAATACGATGCAAAATGTTTCCACGAAGAGACTCAAAATCATCGCGAAGAGCCATAAAAAATCGAACAATCGTTGCTCCTCCCTACGGGCAATATATGGGGCAAATGCGTGGCTTCGGGAGATTGATGAAATGGCTAGTTGATCCCAAAGGTCGGTCATAGCGAATAAAATTCTTCTGACTCATGTTTTTTTTTTCAAGAGCCCGAATATCTATTTCCAATTATCTTGTTTAGCAAAATTCGATTGAGTATATAACCGCTCCAAATGATCCCAAACTTCTTTGGCAAAGATCATATTTAGCCAATTGCATACCAATAGAGTTCTCCGCTGCAATTGTTAACCCAAGTAATAATTTTCGAGTTGTTCACCTCCCAAACCTCCATTTCTTCAACAAATTTAGTATTATCTTTTTCAACAGGATATTTTTTGTTCGTAAATATAACTCCACAATTTTTTTTTCCTCTCAAAAATTTCTCATGACATAACTCAAATTATGAATAATTTTTTCGTTCAACCGTACACTAATTGATTGCAACGAATCATCTCTTTTTCGGTGACCATAATTAAGGAAATAAACACAAACACCAACCAACAACAAGATAGATCGACACAAATATCCAACAAGTCAAGCAAATCTACCAACAAAACCTCCGCAAATATCCGATTCTTGAAACTAAAAGATGAGGGCAAACCCAACAAGTGCTAACAGATCGAAAATCGAATGAAAACAACACAAAGTCGCAACATACTCACCGTGACACCGTACACCCACCGGATCGACACTGGTACACCTGATTGGATCCGCAAGTCGAGATTGCTATTGAACCAAGCTCTTGATACCATGTTAGATTAATTTGTGTACATAATTATAGTAGAAATTTGGGAAGAGGATTTCATAGATGAACTTGCAAGAATGACAAGTCTTTTAATGATACAACACAAAACTAAATGGAGGTTTGAACAATAAATACACAAACCCTAGCTAATGACTAATAAAGGGAAAATACAAAACTACCCCCATAATATAAATACAATATAACTAACAAGAGAGAGAGAGAGAGATTGAATTGTGTGTTGGAAAATGTGGTATCTCAAATCCCATGTTGTTTGGATCTGCTGTCTGGTTTCTTGGCAACAAGTAGGGATGTTTTCTTTTGCATGGGATTGGTTATTAGTGAGCCTACCAAATTTTTTTACTTCTGTACATATTGTATGTTGCATGTATTTTTGTAACAAGTATTAGTCCTTGTGCATTTGCTGTCCTATTGAAGAAGAGAACAATCAGGTGGTCCTCAAAACCATTCTAACATCATTGTCTTTCTTCTTCGTTTACAAACACGTAACATTCATTTAATGTATCTATTGTATTTACTAGATAGAAAAATAATCGTTACAACATATATAAATGTTTTTTAGCGATGAAATTTTAATTTTGATGCATCTATTGTATTCACTAGGTTAGAAAAATAGTCGTTACAACATAAATGATTTTTAGCGATGAAATTTTAATTTTGATGCAATAAAATGATTTTGCTGTAAAAACATCACAATCGGAAAACATTCTGGGATGATCAGGCCTAGTTTCGTCTCTAACATTTGGCATCATTAAATGGTTAACTTTTTCTAAAAATAAAATCTTTCCGGACGAATTAAGTAGGGTAATTCGTCACTAAAACTTATAAACTTTAGTGATGAAAAGGGGTAAATTTATCGCTAATTTTATTAATTTTTTAAACGAGTTTTTTTCAGCAGATTTCACAATCAATATTGTCTTCAAATAATTTCTCCTTCACTGTATGATTTATTACTTATATGATGAGCACATATGTTCTATTGATTCCATTTGTTTTTTTTTCATACTATAGGTTCCATCTTTTTTCCCCTTCTGATGGGATGTGAAGATTACTGTTCTACTATATTGCAAAAAAACTGTACATAATTTGTACTGTTTGAAATTTTTTTCTGATGCATACGTAGAAAGGAATCTTTGGGTGGCATGGTGAATTTTTCGAAGGTGAATTCACATAGCTTTTTGCTTTTTCATGAAAAAAGAAATATAAATATATGCCTGATCTTGTCTAATGCAATAAGTTGCTGAGGCAAATATCTTTTCATTTTCATCCATTGTTACATCAAGGAACAAAAGGTCTTAAAACATTGTGTAAAAGTTGTTATTATTTCGGGTATCATATTTAGAAATTTTGAATTATGTTTAGTGAGGGATCTTGGGAAGACATAAGTAAAATTTGTAATTAAAGAAAAACAATATACCAGGGAATGACATTTTGGGACACTTCATGAGTATTTGAAAACTCTAAAAAAAATTAGTAATCAACTTTTAGGTGGAAAAAATAAATGTTTATATGTTTTTGTTAACTATATAGTTTACGAAACCTTGCTTTGTAATATATATTTGTTGTTGATGTTGTTCCAAGGACTAAGAGGCACATAACTGTATGTCAAGGTGATGAGTCTAAGGGCATCCACAATGCAAACATTTTGGAGGGGTTTTAAAAGTAAAAACCTTACCACTAAAAGCTAATCCCATTGTGGGGATGAGGTTTTTTTCTTTGCCAAAAAAGTGATACCATACTAACGGTACCGCTTCTTGCTTCTTCACAATTAAAAAAAAGAAAGAAAAATGCATGTGGTGGGGTGCACAAAAGAATTGCTGAGAAGTTTTTGCATTGTGAGAAAAAGTGGAAATTTTTTATAATTGAGGTTTTTGTGATGTGGTGTTTTAGGTCCCACCAAAAAGTAAGCTTTTATAGGTTTTTAAGTATTTGGCATTGTAGATGCCCTAAGAGTCCAATAATCTAACTCCGGGTATAAGGTAACAATTAACATGTAACTCAAAAGTCTAAGTAGCTAGTGTTCAAGTGAGAACTAGCATGCAACATAAAAATAAGGTTATAAAGATCTTGGGGTTGTCCTATGAAGATTCATCCGATGTTTAAATCAACAACTGTAAATAAACTAATCTATAACAAAGGAATATAATTAAGTAAGATCAATACTTACAAATGAATATAGATAAATCTTTTATACTTGGGAAGATGAACTTCATGAGCCTAATATGCTAAAGTTGGCCTCGTAAGATGTAACGGATGAATTAAGCCTCATGGGCTACTTAGCATATTTTGAACCCAACAATAATTAAAAATATGTGGGTAATAATAATTAATCTCGAAATTAATAAAATGACATAAATAAGAAAATAGAGAAATGACAATTTTACCCGACCCCCATCATAGTCCTCCAGAGAATAGAGCACTGAGCAAGTTAATCTATGGCATAGGGAGAGACCTAGGTCGGAAGTTTGGAAACATCAACGGATAACAGTGGAAGACCGACACCGACAGAGGGAGTGAATTATTTTTGTTGTTGTGCCAAAACTAACTTTTCTTAGTCGCTTTTCCTAACTTAATCAATAATTCATTACTTAAGAGATATCTTAACTAAATTATTAAAATTGACTAGAAACAATTTAAGCTAATTAAATATGCACAAAAAAGAATTATTTATTCTGCAAAATACAGATTAGTTAGAGGAAATCACTTATATTGTAAACAATTAGGGATGATTACAAGGTCAATAACTTAAATATAATTATTCTATGAAAAGAATACAACTTTTAAGTTTAAATTTTTAGCAATCCATATAACATAATGTAATATTTATTCACGTACACTACAGAGTATACACAAGTTCATCATTGATCAGATAAATGATTAAAAATTAGAATAAAATGAAGTAAGAATTAGTAAAGATTTTATTAAAAATTAGTCTACATACAGATCAAAATGTATTATTAGGTACGCATTGCCTGTAATCCATTATATATAACCAAATCAGTTAATTTCAATGTCATTTCAACTTTGTACTTTAGTGATATAGAATGTGTCTGTCAGAGTGATTGACCCGAATTCGATCTCATATAAGTTCATTTATCCCCTCCTTTACTATCCGCATTACACTGAAAAACCAAATAAAATTGAACTATCTAAATAAATACTAATTAACTTGAAGTAGCTTTAATCATATCTAAAAACTTAATGAGCTTGCAAAATAGTTAACTCCAGCAATATATTCAAACCCTTGATCAGAAAATACAAAGTTTCATCAGAATTGTTGGAAGCAACCACCACTGATTGATGAATAAAATAATCAAAACCATTAGATTTCATAAATAATATTTATCATATGAATCTATCGGAATTACAAAAATAAAATTATCATAAATGAAAACCAGTAGAAATAAATCCTTAAAATTGTTGGACAAATATAATTTGGTCTATGATTGGTCACTAATTTCTATGAAAATCCGTCAAAACGTATTGGATCTGAACAATAGCAAAACAATCATATCTTCTAAATGGACACATATGGGATAAAACACCACTTATTAAAAGGAAAAAACTTCACTTATTACAAACTACTGTGTAGGAGACTTAAACGAGCGCAAAAGAGAAGGAAGAGGAGTAAGTTAAACAAGAGTGAGTTAAACAATTGGGGTTAGCTTAGTGGCTACGGGTATTACTCTACAATGAAGAGATCCGAGTTTGAGTCTCTGCAATAATAGGGCCGAATTTTTTTTTATTAAAAAAAACAAGAGAGTTTTTAGAGAGAGATAATGAGAATATTTGCAAACTCTTAAAAAAATGATTCCTAACTTCTAGACACAAAAAATAACTATTTTTCCATCTAGAAGATCACTTTGTTTAGAATTTGCAAATACTCCCAATAATATCTACAAACCTAATCAGCAGTAGAGCCGTCAAAATGGGTCAGGGCCCCCGGGCTGGCCCGGCCCCTTCCCCGCCTAAGGTAGAGGAAGTGAGATGCATAATGAAAAATGTTTGTTTGTGAAACATGAATGTAACGAAACAAAAACGTGACTATCTATGAAAAAAATACATGACACTTACGCGAACTATGTTTCAAGCAATCCTACACGCCCGCACTTGGGGATGGACCACTACATTAGCCAAATCGGGCTTGCAATGTAATACAGCTAAGTACACATCAATTTGATGTAAAGAGCAAATAAGAAGTACATTGTCAATGAACTTGAACAAATAACACACTGGAAATGAAAGAAAAAAATAACAATAATGTTGTGTTACCACATAATCCAACATTGCGGCTAAGACATAAAACTTGTGTTAAAATCTCAAAATAACGATAGTGTATTAGAATTCATATATTTGATTTAACTCACGCCTAATCACTCTTTAAGAACCGCGCGTAATCAACAAGTGTCGAATCATCCATATACCGTTCGTGTGCCATGAAAGGGCTACGAAGGTACTTAGATGGCACCCGTGGTCTCACAACACGTAGGGACATATCATCCCCTCCAGATGTGGGTGGTGAAGTATGTGTCAGTGCACCATGCCCCATCGGTCTCTGTACATCTGTAGGGGGAGGTCCCATGTGTTAGTCCAAGTGGTTACGATAATCTAGAGGGGAGATGAATAAATTATCCCAATTTTCTGGATTTTGCCCTCTTTTTCGAATGTAAAAATACAAGAAGAATAAAGATGCGGAAATTAAACAACACACATTGATTTAAAGAGTTTCATCCCATCTAGGGACTACATGCTCTACCACCCCTGTATAACTGGGATGGGTTTCGAAAAAGAAAAAAAAATTATTAATAATTATCAAAATTATTACATATTCACCTTTGAAAAGTACCACACTCTTCTTACAACACCTCTTTGAAGATTACCACAATCTTCCTTGAAGATTACCACAATCTTCTTTCACCTATGAAGAGTGCCACACTCTTCAACACCTAAATCACCCAAGTGTATTCTTACCACAAGAATACTAACAAGGATGTATTGTTTTGGATGATTGAATTACAATCAAGATTACACTTTGAAAAATATTACAACTCAAAAGTGCAAGTGTAATCAATAATGAAAACCTAGACCTCAAGATGTAAAAATGAAAGACTTAAGTTATTACAACAATATTATGAAATGAAGAACAAGAGCTTTGTATATAATTTGCTTGTATTGTTGTAAGTGTTGTGTCTTGATCCTCCAAATCCTTCTTCTATTTATAGGAGAGCTTTAAATTTTGAATTCCAAAAAATACTCATCCATCTCCAACATAGGCTCCTCCATCTTCACATTTTGTCTACAAAAAAAGGGTTACAAGAGACACAAATAGTATATAAAAAGGATAGAGTGATTAAAGTAAATTTTGTTGTCTCCTAATGGTTCAAAATCAGCTGATTTTGAACTGGTCGACTTGTGGGTCGATTGGTCGACCAATAGAAAAGATTTGAATTAAAAACGTTGAGTTTGAAACCACACAGGTCGACCAGGGTGGTTGACGGTCGACAAGTGGTCAACATGTGCCCGGGTTTCCTTTAGACGGAGAATGAAGAGGTAAAACCAAAACAAACACAGGTCAACCTGGGGCTCAAACCGCATGGTCGACTTGTCCCTGAAAATTTTTCGAAAAGATGAAAAAAAAAACCATTCAGACAACGATCGACTAGGGGTCGACCAGTCGACCAACCGGTTGACCGGTCCAGCAATTTCAGGGGCATTTGATCTGTAAAAAAATATCGACTTTATTTTTCCGGTGCCGTTTTGCCTTGATGGTATTCGGTAATTGTTAAAAACACTTTAAAACATGAAAATCGATTTTTATATCGCCCGGAAATATTTGTTTGAATAATCAAAAATAGTTTAAGGTAAAATCATCAAAGTCAAAAATAGTTTCATTCTAACAAACTCCCCATTTTTGATGATTTCAACCTAGAGTAATTTTGATAGGGATTTTATAAAAATTTGACTCCCCTATCAAGTATACTCCCCCTATCAATAATAACCCAAGTAAAAAACATTTTTATAGAGACAACAAGATTTTTGAAAACTCAATCAATTTTTCATTTTTGCCATCTTGAAACATACAAGTAAGCATAAGGCAATATTTATCAGAACCACTTATGTATCATGCAAAAAAAATTCAAGAAGTATTTTTACCATCAAGTACTTTACAAATACAAGCAAATAAACATATAGTCATATCAACCATTTTTAAGCACATTACTTGTGTGCTTTTCTTTGCTCATATTTGCTTAGCACTTTGCTTATGTGCTCCATATCAACCATTTTTAAACACATTGCTTCTGTGTTTTTTCTTTTCTCATCTTTGCTTAGTATTTTGCTTATGTGTTTTTTATATGCTTAGCACATTGCTTATTTTCTCCCCCTTTGAAATCATCAAAAAGAATGTTAGTACGATAATGAGAATATATTAAAGTGTCCATCGTAATTGAATTATCGAGCTATTGAAGCTTAAAATATCAAAGGGTAGGGAAAATTAAATATTTTCCAAATCTAGAGAATCATGTAAGAAATAAATTTGCCATTGAAACATTTGATCGAGCATTTGACGGGAATTAGATAAAAACGAGGATGAATATAGCCTTTGTAAAATAATCAAGCCCAAAATTTTCATCACTAAATGCATATATACTACAATAATTTATAAATAATCAACGTGCTCAACACAAATTAACATGAATGGCATCAAAATATCAACATATAAGGAACCTCTCAAGGGTTCAATCAAATGGAGGTTAAAAGACTTTAAACTTACCAATCGAATGGAGATGCCGGGTATGAAGGATGATACACAAATATACACTCACAAATATAGATTTTACAAGAAAGAAATCATTTTGAGTGAAATGTGTGTGAAATTTGTAAAGGGGTTCGATTTTGAAGGAATAGAACAAAAATACCAAAATAAAAGACAGAACCAATTTTAACTCTGCAACGGACCTGGTAGACCAGTTGGGCGACCGGTCTGGTCGACTGGTATCTAAATTCTAGTCCAGTTTCTATCCGAATTTTTTAAATTCGATTTTTCATCCCTAAGTTTTAAAAATACAGAAAAATACAAACATAGACCTTATTCGATATGCATTATGCCTAACCGAGCTCGTATTGAAGCAAAGGTCTCGGAGGATAGTGGTTTTGTAAAAATATCCGCTAACTGATCTTGAGATGGAACAAAACATATCTCAATATTTTGTTTTAGACACAATCCTTTAAGAAATGATGGCGGACCTGAATATGTTTAGTACGGTTATGATGAACCGGGTTTTGAGCAATGTTTAGAGCGGACGTGTTATCACAAAAGATTAGAACATTTTCAAAAACACATTTGTAATCTGCTAATGTTTGTTTCATCCAAAATAATTGAGTACAACAAAAAGCCGCGGAAATGTATTCGGCTTCGGCCATTGATAATGAAACACAATTTTGCTTTTTTGAAAAACATGATACAAGACAATCGCCTAAAAATTGACATGATCCAGATATGCTTTTGCGATCATTAATATTACCCACATATTTGAATCATTAAATCCTTTTAAAGAAAAATTTTCATTCTTTGGATAAAACAAATCATATTGAATAGTGCCTTTCAAATATCGAATAATTCTTTTAATGGCACTCATATGAGACTCTTTGGGATTGCTTTGAAAACAAGCACATAGGCATACAACATGAAGAATATTGGGTTTACTTGCGATTAAATAAAGTAAACTACCAATCATACCTCGATATTTGGTTTGGTCAACCGACTTGCCTTTTTCACCCTTATCAATTTTGATGTTGGTTGTCATTGGTGTAGTAACGGTTTTTCCCTCTTCGATGCCAAACTTCTTTATTAGTTCCTTTGAGTGCTTGGATTGTGATATGTAGATGCCTTCTTGACTTTGCTTAATTTGGAGTCCAAGAAAGAAGTTGAGCTCCTCCATCATATTTATTTCAAACTCGCCTTGCATTAACTTAGAAAATTTCTTGCACAAAGATTCATTAGTAGCACCAAATATAATATCATCAACATAAATTGAACTAGTAAATAATCTTGCCCTTTTTCAAAAACAAATAGAGTAGTATCAACTTTACCTCTTGTAAATCCATTTTGTAAAAGAAATGAACTAAGTCTATCATACCAAGCTCGGGGTGCTTGTTTTAAACCATATAAAGTCTTTCTAAGTTTGTAAACATCATTTGGCCTTGAAAAGTTTTCAAACCCCGGAGGTTGTTTTACATATACTTCTTCTTGAATAAAACCATTTAGAAAAGCGGATTTAACATCTATTTGGTAAAGCTTAGAATTTTTAAAACAAGAATAGGCAAGTAAAATGCGAATAGCTTCTAAACGTGCAATGGGTGCAAAAGTTTCATCATAATCGATACCTTCTTCTTGACAATAACCTTGAGCTACTAACTTTGCCTTATTTCGAATGATATTGCCTTGGTCATCGAGTTTATTCCGGAATACCCATTTAGTACCTATAATTGTTTGTGATGAAGGACACGGTATCAATTCCCTAACATCATTTCTTTCGAATTGATTTAGCTTCTCTTGCATTTCTATAAACCAATCTTCATCTTCAATTGCTTCCTTTGCATTTTTAGGCTCTTTTTGAGAGATAAGAGCTTTTCGGGCATATTTTCTTCTAGTCATTACCTTGTCTAGAGAATCCCCAGTAATGAGATCTTCAAGATGGTCCCCTTTGAAATTTAGAGCGACAGGGAGATCCGAATTATCACATTTGTCTTCTTGTGGAGCATTTGAGGTTGTAGATTGATCATTTGATGTTGAAGGTTGGTCACTTGGAGCATCATTTTGAGAGATTGGTTCAATGTTGTATTCTTCATCACTATCATCATTGGGTATCCTTTCAACACCCGAAGCTTCATTGAATTTGACGTAAATGGATTCTTCAACCACCATGCTAGTCTTATTGTAAACCCAGTATGCTTTGCTCTTTGTTGAATATCCCATGAAAATCCCTTCATCGGCTTTAGGATCAAGTTTATCCCAATTGATCCTTGGTGTTCAAAATGAAATATTTACATCAAAATATTTTGAAGTAACTAATATTTGGAGTTCTTACATCAAAATATTTTGAAGTAACTAATATTTGGAGTTCTTCCTTTCCAAAGCTCATATGGAGTTTTTATTCAATTTGGGATGAAGATAAACTCGATTAATAATATAGCAAGCAGTACTTACGACTTCGGCCCTTGGAAGAGAGAATTCATTGAGCATTGATTGACTCATTTCTTGAAGAGTCTGATTCTTCCTTTCGGCTACTCCATTTTGTTGTGGTGTTCTAGGAGCCGAAAAATTGTGAGCATATCCATTGGTTTCACATAAAACTCTAAATTCACCATCAAATTCTCCACCTCGATCACTTAGAATAGACTTAATGGTATCTCCCTTTTCATTATCAACAAGTCTACACAACTTAGCAAACTCATTAACGACATCACTTTTATTAGAAAAAAAATAGCCCAAGTATATTTAGAATAATCATCGACTATAACGAAGGTATAATGTTTTCCACTTAAACTAGTCGTACCAATATCCCCATACAAATCAAGATGAAGTAATTGTAGAGGCTTGGCTGTGGAAATTTTATTTTTGGGCTTAAAACTACTTTTAACTAATTTGTTCTTTTGATTACGGGTGGGCATTCGGGGTCGGGTTTTTGGGTCCCAACGCGACCTGGATGGGTTTTACCCGATTGGGTCAGGTTTCTTTTGAAAAAATTTGGGTATCGGATAACCCGCTACCCGATTATGAAAATTTGGGTCGGGTGTCGCGTTTTGAAAAACTACCCGATCGATTATTGGGTACCTAATTAACTAACTAACCAAAGAATTAAATAATGTTGTGCCTTGGGAGTTGTAAGTCAAAGAGTGAACGACCGACCTCAAGTCTCAAAATTTGTTCCAATGCATACCTTCTTCTTATCGTCCAACACTACAATGGCGTCAGTAGTATGTAGTAAGACAGTGGCAAATTGACACAATGAGACCAATTTCATTTCTTTTTTTCCCTGGAAAGAAAGGTTGAAGACATTATTGCTAGCCAACAATAAAAGAAAGAAAAAGAGAAACAGAAGAGGAGAAAACCAAAAATGATGAAAGAAAGAGAGGTGGCAGATGCGATTGGGGTATGGTGGATTATTTTCATCTCAGTTCATTTGGTTTTCTAGTTTTTGTCTTCAATTAATCAATTTTGATTTCATTATCAGTTTGTTTTCATCTCTTTTCCTTATCCATTTGGTCTTTATTTTCTTTTTTTTAATAGAAGATTTGGTCTTTATTTTCATTTTCATTTTGCATTTCAATTTTTGTTTCCATTTCATTTGTTTTCCATTTTAATGGAATACTCGATACCCGATAGCCTGGGTACCCGAACAATTCGGTACCCGAATTTTAAATACCCGATTATTTTGAGTCGGGATCGGGTAGTAAAATATGCTACCCGAATTGTTCGGGTACCCGACCCGATCTACCTGAACCCGACATACCCAATCCGATGCCCAACCCTACTTTTGACAAGTATCACATAAGCCAACATTTTCAAAACTTAATTTGGGTAGTTCTTTTACATGTTGGTTTTTGTAAATATTTTGCAAATTTTTGTATCCAACATGTCCAAGTCGCATATGCCATAAACTAGTTAAAGCATTATTGGCGACAAGACAAGAAACATTTTGACTAACCAAATCACTTGTACAAATTTTGTAAAGATTGCCTAAATTATTTCCTTCACAAATAATTTTATCATTTTTAAGAACAAGGCATTTGTCTTTATTAAAAACAACATTGTAGTTTGAGTCACAAAGTAGGCTAATACTTATCAAATTGAACTTAAGCCCTTCAACTAACAAAACATTACTAAGAGAGAAAGAAGAGTTGCCAATTTCTCCATTTCCAAGTATTATTCCCTTGCCATTCCCGAACATAACCATTCCTTCTTCTTGGAGCTTGAGATTGGTATAAAGTTCTCTCTTGTCGGTCATGTGGCGTGAACATCCGCTGTCCATTAGCCATTTTGAGTCTTCCATTGTTGTTATAGCCCCTAGCACCTACAAATGAATTATTTTTAGGTACCCTATAATTTCGGGGTCCATGGGGGTTAGTCTTGAGACCTTTGGGTCTCCAAAAATAGCTAAAGTTATTTTTTAATTTACAATCATTAGCATAATATCCAATTTTACCACAATAAAAGCAAATAAGATTTTGGGAGCTACTAGACGCATGAAAGTTGGACCGTGGTCATTTTTCTTGAAAGCATTTTGAAAGGGTTTATAACCAAGTCCTAATTTTGAATGCTTATCTTTTGTGCATCTAAAATTTTTGTAACTTTATCCGCGCTTAAATTAAATCGATACACATCCTTTTTCAAATTTTCAATATCATTTGTGAGCATTTGTTTTTTGATTCAAGAGTACGAACTTTTGTAAGTACTTGCATGAGCATGATCAAGAGATCCATAAGCAAATAATTTATCCTTTTTCTAATTTAAGCTCTTTATGCTCCTTTCTCAAAGTCTTGTATTTAACAATCAAATTTTGAAACTCATTTTGTAATTCATCATAATCACATTGTAGTTCATAACTAAAGACGAAGATGAAGAGTTAGAGCGTACCTCGTTGTTTTCATCGTCTATGGCGATGAGACCATGTTCGGCTTCATCTTCCTCGTCGGATGCTACCTTTAAAACCGTAGGCAAGTGCACCTATCGTTTTATAGTATAGATTATTGAGTACCGAGTGTCATTCCCACGAGGATTGTAAGTACTAATAATTGCCGTCTTTTTGTTATTTAATCTAGCAATTTCAGAATTTATGTTTGATGAAAAAAAATAAAGAATCTAAATTATCAAAGTGTAAAAATGAAGTAAAATTTGTAGAATAAGAAATCAATAGGTAGAAGTGTGCTTGAATGTAAATCCCTCTAGAATGTTTTTGTGATTTGACAAGTTAAAAAATACAACCATAAGCCCTTAGGCAAAACCAACCTCTTTTAATAAAATCTCATGTCTTGTGGACCGTAGAAATTCCCAATTTAAGTTAAACCCTTTCTCATGGCGAAAAACTCCTAATCTCAAGTTGATTAACTGAAATTTCTTTCTAGTTAAAACCCCTAAGATTACATTATAACGATTTGTGAATTCCCGTATTAGGTTTGACCCTAATCCAGAAGATTTATGTCGTCCTATATCTAGGATTGCATGCAACTCTTTTCACTTATATAGGTTCTATTTCACCATGAATCTCTCGATTTCCCGGACGAAAAATAAACTTCAAATCAATAATGCGCATATACCAAATTGAATGAATAAAGCATAATATAAGTGAATCACACAAAACATGAAGATTTTTATTAAAAACATACACACCTTAATCACAAATCTATTCTAGAGTTCATTACATTCAAACACTAGGAGTTTTAGCTACACATGCTTTTGACACAAGAATAAATTACACAAGAAGATGTAAACATTGTAGACATGGTATACTTATCTTTATCAAAATCTCAATTGACTTGATGATGTTGCTCCAAGCCTTCTTCCCCAATGTTGCCTCAAGCTTACTCCTCCAAGATCCCTTGATCCCAATTATGAATATGATGAATTATCTAATCAAATACATGAATGAATTATGAATGATGATTCTTCCAACTTCAACTCTTGGCTTTTATAGACACCATTTTTGTATAATAATACATTGATGGTGCCATCTTTTGCTAAATAATTGACTCCACTTTCATTGTTGGTTGGTGAATTCTTGTACTCAATTGATGATTGAGGGAATACGGAGACATGGTGGAGCAAAATTGGGTGTTAAAGGTGTACAAAAGTGGTCAAAAAAAGCTTGGTTGGTGAGTTTTTCATAGAAAAATTGCAAAAGGAAGTCCCTGACATGGCCATGTCGCGAGAACACACCACAGCCATGCTTTGTCGACATGGCCATGTCACCCAACACGGCTAGGCCATGTTGGGGGCTGTTTTGTGCGAATTTTTGAGTTTTTGGCTCCGGCGGAACACGCTGTGTTGCCCAACACCCCTGTCCGTGTTGGACCAAAAAGGCCCCGAAATGACGCGCGTTTGGCTTGGAATTTTGAGCGTTTTTGCATCCTTAAACTCCCGGCATGTTTTGACATGAATCCATGGTCCGAAATTCACCAAAATTAGCCCCGAATGGTCAATCTACATCAATAAAAGCACCTCGGAGCAATATGAACTATGTACAATCAAAAATTTACAAAACTAACAATAAAATAACTCGAATTCTACTCAAATATACACATAAAACATGCATAAAAAGACCCTTATCAAATCACCTCCAACTTTGAACTTTGCTTGTCCTCAAGCAAAACATTAAATTAAAAGAGGGATTCAATAAATCACAACATACAAAGAAGATTTTTTTTTCAACACATTGAACACAAGCAGTCAAGTTCTTGGCCTTCTCAACCCAAATTAACTATTCATTAAAAACATAGTTTTGCAAAGCGATCTATTGTCAAGAAAGATCGTAATATCGTGATCATTATTGGTCTTGAAATCATCACTCCACAAATCGATAATTATGAACAACTTCAATTCAATAATGCCATGAAAATACAAGAATTCAATAGATCATTATCGTTAGCCTACTAGTCATATAACCAAGCTTCTTGAACTTTATTGGAATGAGAAGTCAAGGAGTATTCATTCTCCTCTTTTTTCTTTTTTTTTTGGGACCTTTCGAGACATGCTTCCACTAGGTTTATATTTTGAATTTCTGTTCTAACACTCCTAGGGTGGTTTCCCATACTCATATTCGTGTCGCCGTTTTACGTAAAAGACAAACATGGGGCTCATGAATGCTCCTAGTTACTAAGCAACAACAAATAGAGGAGTATAACCTCGATTGGTCCGTTTTTTTCTTCATTTTTTTTTTCATTTTTCTCTTTCTATTTTTCTTTTATTCACAAGCTTGGTTTAACAATTAGTTAACCACTACTAAATCATGAGTTCTCGGATGTTCATAGCGCTAGGTATCGTCGTATATGCCTTAACACATCAAGTATTTATGGTGTTGGAAATCTCGTCAAAATTTAGCCCGCATCCACGTCAATCTATCCTAGACAATCAATTGCTTCACATTGAAAACACAAATTAACAAGTTAATATAGGTATAATTGGGCCAAGTTATTGACTAGCAAATACTCAGTTTGTTAAAAAAAAATCACATCTCATGAAAACAAATACACAAGCATTCCGAAAATGTTATTGTACCCACCTCCAACTTTAAGATTCACATTGTCCTCAATGTGATAGAAAGAAATGGACAAACACACACAAAACACTCAAAAAAAACAAAGAAATTAGAATGATATAAAAAGAGGTGGAAAAAGAAAAATACGACCTTACTACTGATAGTGGAATCGGTGTTGAGTGACCATTGGGTTGTTTTGGCACGGGACCTTCAACGGCATCTTCATACCTAATCAAAGTTAAGCAACACACAACTCGAATACTGTGAAATCTCAAATATTCCCAATTAGGACAAGCAAGAAGAAGCTCAAGAGTTTTTTTTTTATGATTTGAAAATGACTCTAAGGACTTGTGATTATTTTGAAAGAAAATAAAATAAAATAAAAATAAATGAAAACAATTGCACACAAACATCAGGTTGCCTCCCGGGTAGCGCTTCTTTAATGTCGTATAGCTGGACTACGTCACCTAGATGTGAAGATTTAATCGGGCGGAGCCTTGAACTTATGAAAATCCTTAACATCGCCACCTAAGTCAAATCTCGAACAATTTACCTTGACGGTCCCATTTTTTTGACGACATCTTTAAATGTGAACTTTTTCGTGGGCACTTCTACATACTGAACATCACATGCTTTCAAGGGTTTATTAGATGGTGTATCAAGCAAAGGATCATTTTTCCCAATCAAGTTTATAGGAAAACAAGTATCATCTATGTGATTTTTCAAGAGAATTTTAAAGATAACTTGTTCACTCCTTACTCTCAAAATAAGTTTTCCATCATGCACATCAATGAGACATTTTGCAGTAGCCAAAAAGGGACGCCCTAGAATTAAGGGAACTTCTAAATTATCATGCATGTCAAGAATAACGAAATCATTCGAAACACGAATTTGTCAATCTTGACTAACACATCATGAATAATACCTCTAGGATGTTTAATCGATTTATCGGCTAATTGAATGTCCATCCTAATAGGTTTAAGTTCACCTAATCTGCGCATGCTTAAATGTTTCATAAGACATCACATTGATACTAGCTCCCAAGTCGGCTAGTGCCCTATCAACAGGTAAATCATCAATTGTGCAAGGGATAATAAAGCTTCCTGGATCATTAAATTTTGTGGTAGTTCATTGGAAGGACATTTATCATTCAATTGCACATTTGATAATTTGTTAAGCTTATTTTCACTAGGAATGATGTCATTAAGATCCCTAACATGATTTGAAGGAGGGTCAACAAATGGAATATTGGCATGTAATTGTTTGAAAGAATTAAGGTACTTACCAAATTTGTCCTCCCTTCTATCTTCTTTGGTTAGACTCGGTAAGGGATCTTGGGCTTGTATTCGCAACCTCATTTTTCATGAGATTTTCTTTGGGCATGTCATCCTCCACGTATTTCTCGCATGGCGGCATTGGCATAATCATGCTCATGTGGAAAAGCGATGGTGATTGCCTTTACGTGCTCCCTTGGGTTTGGCTCGATTACCCTGCAAACTACCTTGTGGCCTTTCGGAAATCATCTTCGTGTCCGGCCTATTTGGTTTTCAGATTATGGATAGATGCCTCTTGATTTCTCAAGGATGTTTTCACCGCTGGAATCGGGTATTTGTTGATTGCACAAACTTTGTTATAAGATCTTCCAAGTTAGCTTACCTTGATTTGGTGAAATCAGGAGACGTGTGTAGATCGAGGATTGGGATTAGGTCGTGGTTGGCCTTGATTTCCCAACCAAAATTAGGATGTTGTCGCCACCAGGATTATATGTGTTGTTGTAAGGATTACTTGGGTAATTTATGCTTTGATTCCCAACGTAATTAGCATGTTCGGCGTGAGGAATTGTGTGTGGACAATCGATGATTATGCGATCTCTCGCAAGTTTCACAAGATAAAACATGCGGTGGTGGTGGTTTAGGAGTTGCTAGATCGTCAATCTTTTGGGTCAAAGCTTCGACTGTGCGGCTAGTGTAACCACCTTTGCATCTGCATTATAAACACCCACTGCTGTTGTTAGGTTTACCTAAATGCGGATTGCCATTGATAGCCATTCATGGCCATTCCTTCTATGAGATCTTGGGCGGCCGGGTGTTTTATTGTTCAACGTTCCCCATTGCCGCATCAATCATTTGCCTCGTCGATGAGAGTAGCCCATTGTAAAATGTTTGGACTTGCATCCAAATGGGAAGGCCATGATGTGGGCATTTCATGGCAATTCCTTGAATCTCTCCCAAGTGTCGTACAAGGTCTCATCGTCCTCTTGAGTGAATGAAGAGATCTCATTCCTCAATCGTGCGGATTTTTAGCGGGTGGAAAATACTTGAAGGAACTTTTCGCCATAATGTTCCACGTTGTGATTGTTCCCCGGTAAAGTGTTTAGCCATTGTTTAGCCCATCCCCGGAGAGTAAATGGGAACAGCGTAAGCGGATGGCATCGTCGGAGACTCCATTTATTTTGAAGATATCACAAATTTCAAGGAAATTCACGATATGATTATTTGGATCTTCGTCCCGGTAGGCCGTCGAATTGAACAAATTGTTGCACCATTTGAATGACATTCGGTTTGATTTCAAATTTATTGGCACGCAGCAACAAGCGGGCCTTACGATACTAGGCGATGTGCCGTCCATAGACGACTTGGCATAGTCGTACATGGTTCTTTGTTGTTCATCCGCCATATTGGGATCCTTGCCTTCGTTAATATCCTCCTCGTGGTCAGTATTAATACTTTCCTCGTGTTGTTGCTAGCGGCGGTGTCGCGCTTCCAGGTCGGCGACGAGTAGGCATGCATCTGCGGTAAATAAAGAGGATAAGTGTAATCCAAGACTTACAAAGATAAATAAAAAGAAAGACAAATGATGAAATAAAATAAAAAAATGATTAAATTAACAAAAATAAGGTGTTCTTAATATTACAATCCCCGGCAACGGCGCCAAAAACTTGATGGCTCAAAAGCTACCTTTAAAACCATAGGCAAGTGCATCTATCGTTTTATAGTATAGATTATTGAGTACCGAGTGTCATTCCCACGAGGATTGTAAGTACTAATAATTGCCGTCTTTTTGTTATTTAATCTAGCAATTTCAGAATTTTTGTTTGATGAAAAAGAATAAAGAATCTAAATTATCAAAGTGTAAAAATGAAGTAAAATTTGTAGAATAAGAAATCAAGAGGTAGAAGTGTGTTTGAATGTAAATCCCTCTAGAATGTTTTTGTGATTTGACAGGTTAAAAAATACAACCATAAGTCATTAGGCAAAACCAACCTCTTTTAATAAAATCTCATGTCTTGTGGACCGTAGAAATCCCCAATTTAAGTTAAACCCTTTCTCAAGGCGAAAAACTCCTAATCTCAAGTTGATTAACTGAAATTTCTTTCTAGTTAAAACCCCTAAGATTGCATTATAACGATTTGTGAATTCTCATATTAGGTTTGACCCTAATCCAGAAGATTTATGTCGTCCTATATCTAGGATTGCATGCAACTCTTTTCACTTATATAGGTTTTATTTCACCATGAATCTCTCGATTTCCCGGACGAAAAATAAACTTCAAATCAATAATGTGCATATACCAATTTGAATGAATAAAGCATAATATAAGTGAATCACACAAAACATGAAGATTTTTATTAAAAACATACACACCTTAATCACAAATCCATTCTAGAGTTCATTACATTCAAACACTAGGAGTTTTAGCTACACATGCTTTTGACACAAGAAGATGTAAACATTGTAGACATGGTGTACTTATCTTTATCAAAATCTCAATTGACTTGATGATGTTGCTCCAAGCCTTCTTCCCCAATGTTGCCTCAAGCTTACTCCTCCAAGACCCCTTGATTCCAATTATGAATATGATGAATTATCTAATCAAATACATGAATGAATTATGAATGATGATTCTTCCAACTTCAACACTTGGCTTCTATAGACACCATTTTTGTATAATAATACATTGATGGTGCCATCTTTTGCTAAATAATTGCCTCCACTTTCATTGTTGGTTGGTGAATTCTTGTACTCAATTGATGATTGAGGGAATATGGAGACATGGTGGAGCAAAATTGGGTGTTAAAGGTGTACAAAAGTGGTCAAAAAAAGCTTGGTTGGTGAGTTTTTCATAGAAAAATTGCAAAAGGAAGTCCACGACATGGCCATGTCGCATGAGAACACACCACTGGCCATCTTTGTCGACATGGCCATGTCGCCCAACACGGCCAGGCCGTGTTGGGGGCTGTTTTGTGCGAATTTTTTGAGTTTTTGGCTCCCGGCGGAACATGGTCGTGTTGCCCAACACCCCCTGCCCGTGTTGGACCAAAAAGGCCCCGAAATGACGCGTTTGGCTTGGAATTTTGAGCGTTTTTGCATCCTTAAACTCCCCGGCATGTTTTAACATGAATCCATGGTCCGAAATTCACCAAAATTAGCCCCAAATGGTCAATCTACATCAATAAAAGCACCTCGGAGCAATATGAACTATGTACAATCAAAAATTTACAAAACTAACAATAAAATAACTCGAATTCTACTCAAATATACACATAAAACATGCATAAAAAGACCCTTATCATGTGGCGAGTAGCTCATCCCAAGTTTTGACATCCGCATTTAGAGCCTTCTTTTTTGGAAAAGATTTTTTCTTCTTTTGCTCCTCCTCCGCTAATTTTTGGTAATCGACAATATAGTGCCTAGATTTTTGCATTGAAACATGAATTGTCTCGTGGCTTTCTTGCCTTATTTTTATTAACAAACTTGGCAAATTTTTGAACAAGGCGCATTAGTTTCCTCATCATCTTCATATTTATCATAATTTATATTATTAGAAGAAGATGTTAAGCCTTAGAAATATTTTGCATACCTGGTTTAGAGATAGATGGTTGAGAATTTTTCCTCTCCTTAAGGTAGACTTCATAAATGAGTAGGTTCCCAATGAGCTCATTGAACTTGAGTGTCTCGAGATTTTATGCTTCCGTGATTGTCGTCACTTTTTTCGACCATGAACCAGGAAGAACATTTAAGACCTTAGTGACCTTATCTTCTTCGGATATGACTTTCCCAAGTGCCACAAGAGGATTGACTATGTTGTCAAGCCTTTCAACCATCTTTGAAATATTTTCTCCATCAAACATGATAACGTTTTCAAAGTCTTTAACAAGCATGGTTTTTCTTGCTTGTTTGACCTTATTTGTTCCTTCATAGATTGTCTATAATTTTTCCCAAACTTCATGTGCCAACCTTATGCCTCTTATGCGATTATATTCGGTGGAGGTAAGAGAGAAATATAAAATATTCAAGGCCTTACCGTTTAGAGAGAAATCCTTGTTGTCGTTGTCATCAAATTCTTTGAAACTTTTGAGAACTATGGCATAATTATTGGCGTCGAATAGTGGCGGCTTGTTGGTGGAGGTGCCGGTGATAGCTTTCGTTCGTAGCCATGGATCTTTTCTCTTTAATCGAGATGTGGAACGAGCTAGCTAAAGAGTTTGGCTCTAATACCACCTGTTATTCAAGTGGCTACGATAATCTAGATGGGGGTGAATAGATTATCCTGATTTTCCGAATTTTACCCTTTTTTCGAATGTAAAAATACAAGAAGAATAGAGATGTCGAAATTAAACAACACACGTTGATTTAAAAAACTTCACTCCACCTAGGGACTTCGTGCTCTACCACCCCAATATATCCGGGATGAGTTTCGAAAAAGAAAAAGAATTTTATTAATAATTACAAAAATTATTACACATTCACCTTTGAAGAGTACCACACCTTCTTACAACACCTCTTTGAAGATTACCACAATCTTCCTTGAAGATTACCATAATCTTGTTTCATCTATGAAGAGTACCACACTCTTCAACGCCTAAATCACCCAAGTGTATTCTTACCACAAGAATACTAATAAGGATGTCTTATTTTGGATGATTGAATTACAATCAAGATTACACTTTGAAAAATATTATAACTCAAAAGTGCAAGGGTAATCAAGAATGAAAGTCTAGACCTCAAGATGTGAAAATGAAAGACTTAGGCTATTACAACAATATTATGAAAATGAAGAACAAGAGCTTTGTATATAATTTGCTTGTATTGTTGTAAGTGTTGTGTCTTGATTCTCCAAATCCTTCATCTATTTATAGGAGAGCTTCAAAATTTGAATTTCATCCAACATAGGCTCCTCCATCTCCACACTTTGTCTACAAAAGAAGGGTTACAAGAGACACAAATAGTGTATAAAATGATAAAATGATTAAAGTAAATCTTGTTGTCTCCTAATGGTTCAAAATCAGCTGATTTTGAACTGGTCGACCAATAGAAAATATTTGAATTAAATACATTGAGTTGAACCCACACAGGTCGACCAAGTGGTCAACCTGTGCCTGGGATTTCTTTAGACAGAGAACAGAAAAGGACAGAAGCCAAAACAACACATGTCAACTGGTCGAGCCCCAGGTCGACCTGTCCCTGAAAATTTTTCGAAAAGATGAAAAAAAGAAAAACCAGGGTCGACCGGTCCAACAATTCCAAAGGCGTTCGATTCGTCAAAAAAAATTGACTTCATTTTTCGGGCACCATCTTACCTTGATGGTATTCGATAATTATTAAAAACACTTTGAAACATGAGAATCGATTTTTATATCACCCGTAAATATTTGTTTGAATAATCAAAAATCGTTTAAGGTGAAATCATCAAAATCAAAAATAGTTTCATTCTAACACCGTGCAGCCTCCTCTATAGACGGTGGGGGATGAGTAGTCTATTGTCCTACCAACAGGTGCCCTGCGGCCTGTGCCTCCTCTGTAGATGAGTGGGGGGTAGAAACATATACTGAGAAAAAAGAAACTTCATTAAATAACTCAATTCAAAAGAAATAATATTATATTCTAAATGGATAATACAAAAAAAATAAAATAAATGCGCTCATGAGCGGTCGTAGGCCTACCAACGAATGATGACAATGACTCTTGCATAAGAGTTTCTTAGATAAACTACGAGAAGCATTTACGAATGGCAATGAATAATAACCTCTCCTCCTTGCTCAGTTATAGCGTTATAGGACACATCATGTTCCATTGGCCTGAACAATGTCAACAATTTCCAATTAAATATGCACAAAAAGTCAATCAAGTATAAAAAATAATATTGTATAACTTACTCTATCAATTCAAAATTTCCTCAAGGAAAAATGCTTTTTGGACAGTCACCAGCTCTGCGTCAAACATCTTGGATACCATGAGGTCGATACTCTTGTGAGTAAGGGTAGACTACACAAAAAGAAAACTAATTAATCAAATTTAGTACAATATAAAAAGTTTTATGAAAGTAAAATATAGTAATAGAGTTTACCGTGGACTTTTCTGGAAGGTGCGTCACAAGATTGCGAATGAATCTCAGCAAATGTCAATTGCGCTTCACTTTATCAGGGGATGTAGCAAGATAATCGTTAGCCAAACTGTTCGCAACTTTATGAGATCCTTTATGTAAGTCCAAGTGAATACGATAATCTAGAGAGAGGTGAATAGATTATGCCGATTTTTCTAGATTATGCCCTCTTTTTCGAATGAATAAGCTAAGACAAGAATGGAAGTGCGGGAAGTAAACAATACACGTCGATTTATAGAGGTTCAACCCACCTAGGGCCTAATCCTTTACCACCCCAGTATCTCCGGGATGGATTTCAAAAAGAAAAAAGATTATAAATAGTTACCAAAACTATTACAACATCACCTTACAACACCTTTTTGAAGATTGCCACAATCTCCCTAGAAGATTACCACAATCTTCTTACAACGGCACCTTGTGAAGATTACCACAATCTTCTGACTTGAAGAGCACCAAACTCTCCAACACCTTGAAGAGCACTAAAATCTTCCACAAGAATATTACCACAACCTTCTTTCATCTATGAAGAGTATCACACTCTTCAACACCTAAGATCACCCAAGTGTATTCTTATCACAAGAATACTCACAAGGATATCTTGTGTTTGAATGATGAATTATAATCAAGATTACACTTTGAAAAATGTTACAACTCAAAAGTGCAAGTGTAATCAAGAATCAAGCCTAGACCTCAAGATGTGAAAGTGAAAGACCTTGGGCTATTACAACAAAAATGTTTCAATCTAAGAACAAAGTAATTACTTGATATATCTCTTGTTGTATTGTTGTGTATGTGTCTTGTTGCTTCAAAACTTTCTCTATTTATAGGAGAGGTCTTGGATATGATTTTCAGACGTAGGATCCTTCTTGGAGATTGATATTTACAAAAAATTGCAATTAAAATCAAGATTATACCTATTAGAAATCAACTCCTCAAGTTCATGAAAAGTTGTCTGTTGGTTCAACGGATAGTATGCTGTCAAAACCATAGGGCGACCGGTCGAATAGAAATAATAGTTTGAAAAATATCGCACAAAATTACACAGGGTGACCTGTTGACATAGTGTCCGACCAGTCGAATCCTCCTTGGACCGGTCAAGTCTCTTCAAAATGCAATACAAAGAGTTTGCAAAATTCGAGCCAACTTCAGACACCTGTCTACCCCACCAATCGACCCCACCAATCGACCTCCTGGTCGACCGGTCGATCCCTGAAAAAATTCAACCGTCTCATTTCTATTTCAAAAAGGAACTTCAGACATATAGGGAAATCGGTCGAACATGAGATAGAAGTGTTCTCCAATTTTTGTCGAAAATAAACTTCAAAAAATACTCCAAAAAATTAGTAAAAATATTTTAGAATCGGGAGTATTTGGACAACATTTAGGAACATTATTTTGGTGCAAAACTAAATTAAATAAAATCATCAAAATCATGATAAAAATATTTATCTAACACTTTAGCCCTATGATCCTTGGCATAATGTCACGCAGTTGATCTTCACAAACCATTTTTTGCCATCTGCCGGAACAAAGAGGCTCACCATTGTATGCAGTCCATCATCTAAAATCATCTAACATGATTTTAGAATAATCTAGAATAGTATAGAAGAATCTAGAATGTTATAGAAGAGTCAGAACAATATAGAAGAGTCCGGAATACTTTAGAAGAGTCTAGAAAAAGGTAGAATAATGTAGAACATTCTAGAAAGGTATAAAATGTTATAGAGTAGTATGGAACTATGCGAGGAAGGTTGTAGACTAGAGTAGAGAATTATAGAATACTTGTAGAATATGTAGAAATTATGTGGAGAGTTCTAGAGAGCTTGTCCCATTTGTTGGATCAAATAAATTACCATCGTCCGTTAAGGAGGTGGAGTAGTATAAATAGGAGTAGGACCTCATTTGTAACCAACCAAACAATTATGTGCAAGTTGAGTTAAGAGAGTGTTCCTTTCCAAACTTTCTTGTGTGCTTATTGCTTAGCTATCTTTATACACTTCTTCACACATAAACACTTGGGTGAGGCTGACTTAACTAATCGCATGAGGCAATTGAAAAAGCTAAGGCTGCACGATCGTTGTTGAGGGAACAAGTCGTGACAATAAAGATTATTCTGATGTCTAAAGTCGAGAAGAGGTCCAAATGGGACACACTTAGAAGTTCGTGATTAAACGATTAGTGCATAAAGTAGATGTGTCAATAGTTGAAATAGCACGCATATATAAATTAAAGCTACTCTGGGGCATATGCGTGTTCTTGTTCACCACATTCATCATTAAATTGATTCTCTTGTGATGTGGCAAGACTGCAAAATGGTACTCGAAACACTTCCCACTATCAATAGTTGCTCCCCTGGAGCTATTCAAGTTCTTGTATTTTTTAATAGAATGGAGAAGATGTTTCATATCATACGACAATTCTTTTATCTCAGAAACTAACAAGTCATCACGGATAAGCATCGAAAGTATTTCGAAGTCACGTTTCTTTGTTGGTACAATTGATATCTAGTAGTCCACTTTCCAAAACTTAATTATACCATTTTGGACAACCATATAAGTTCCCGCGTCCAATTTGGTATCCAACAATTTGAAAGACAAATCATTGGAGTGTATATATTGGACAAATATGATCATAGCGCAGATCATAAACCTAATCTTTTTTCATGGACATAGTCGTACTCAGTCAAATCTATTGAGAAAGTTTGAATAGGTTTGATGTTCCGAGTCTTGAGCTGTTGAACATACTCAACAAGGGAGCAATCATAATGCTGGTGAAACCTCTTATTTAGACAAATAATAAAGTTGTAACTTAAGTAGTTCTCGTAAGACAAACTAAGTGGAATATTTGGACTACCATCGCCAACGTCAAAAGTTTCATCCAAGGACAACTTGCTATTAGCATCTATGAGTTTTACAATCCCATCAGTCCTTTAGATATATTCCAACTCTGCCTTTGTCGTCATCTAGAGGTAGAGGGAGTACTACGAAATGTTGTCGGCCTCAACTATTTCGTTTCAAAATTGGTCAGTGAACCAATTTCTGTAATAGATAATGCATGTCGTATTATAGAACAAAATAATTGAAGGAGTAATTAAGAAAAGTTAAAAAACAATAGTGAATAAACTTGCAAGATTTTCTATACTTGAGAATGGAAATATAAAGGCACTCACTCAAATATTCTCCACTAGGAAGCAAGTCACACATCAGTTGTGCTCAATATATAGTTGGGATAATTAAAGAAACACTGAGGTTTGGACTGATTACAAAAAAACCATAAGTTTTTTTTGAAATTTACAAAAAACTTAGATTCCTACTTACAGTGCAAAAAAAATAACTTAAAGCTAAGATACAACTATATAAGTATGTGATGTGGCTTATTACTGTTTTCTGTCTTTCCATCTTTGTTTGAGGACAGGTGCAGAAAAAATTAAAATGAAAGGGGATATAAAGGAATAAATATGAAGGTCACATCAGAAACTCAAAGCTAGAAATCAAAATAAACTCAAGCTAGAAATTAAGAGAACTATTTTTGAATGAGATATAAAGAGGCTCCAATATAGAGAGGAGTTAGAAGAAGAAATGAAGGAAGGAAACATTACCTGTGACAATTTTTTCTCAACAAAAATAAAATTTTAATCCTACAATATTTATGATTTCAAAATATTAGTATTACACATTTTAGTTGTGGTAATTTTGATCCTATTAGTTAAAATAACAAATTTTGCCAAATTTGTGCACTTTTTTTTATATTTCCATAATAGGAAATAATATTTGTAGAATTTGTTTCTCGAATTTTGCTCTGAATTCATAATACTAAAACTCTTCACCATTAGGCAATCTATAGTAACAATAATAAATACATTCAACTCATAAGTAAATAAACATAGTCTCTCATACAATTTTCTACTTGATCTTAGGTATATTGAATATGTGGCTACCAATTAATGACACTTTCGGAATAAAAATGTTGAAATAACCCTTAAGATCAACACAAACTTAAAACTTATAGGACAATAATTGCACAAATTCAAAACTTACGGGACTAAAGTTACAAAAAAACCAAAGCATACACGATTAAATTTGCATTTTTCCCTAAAACATTACTTACATATAACAATTTTAAAAAATTATGTATGAACAAGAAAAAAGGTGTTTACCGACAATAATTTAAGAAGTTATCATCTTAGACCCTGAAAACTATCGTGTTTATAAAAAATGACCGCTAATAGACAACAATTGAAGAAACTTTTATCTTATGGGTCCTCACTAACAAAAAGTACACTCGAGTAGGGTTCCTCGTATTTCTCCTGGAATTACATCGTTCCTTATATTAGAGCCCAAGTTTTCGGTGTATCAGCCGAAAATCTGAATCTTCCCCTTTCTCACATCCTTCGTCTGGGTCTGTCAATAGAGTCTCATTTTTTTTATTTTTTCTTTGCCTTTTGTTTCTCCATTTTTGTCTAGGTCTAGGCTTTTCAGGGTATATAGAGCGTCTCTTTTCCTCATTTGTTTTTTGGTTTTGTAGTATTTTTTCATCTTTGCGGGGTTTGAGGCACAACAATCGTGTGAGTTTCAGTATGGAGATAGAGGGTAACAAATCAATTGTGATAGAAGATGATGAAGAACCAATCATTATCACCAAAACTGAAGGCCATGTTGATCAAAATCACTCGTTATGTTTGATTGGAAAGGTATGTACTCAAAAATCATCCAATGTGTTTGGGTTGTTAGAAACTATGCGAATGTTTGGAAGCCAACGAATGGCATGGCGGCTAAAGAAATCGAGCCAAATTTGTTCTATGTCCAATTCAACTACTGGAGAGATATGGATAAAGTGTTTTTAATGGAGTCGTGGCACTACAATAAGAACGTATTGATACTCAAGAGACTGGACAATGGAGTTCAACCTCCGACCTTAAATTTTGATACAGTGCCCTTCTGGATTAGAATGTTATGATTTCCTAACAATTAGAAGGTAAGAATCAGTGCTTCGAGCTATTGGTAATAGAGTCGGAAAATTTATCGAAGTTGATACAGAGACTTTGGTTGGTGTTGAGCGCAGTGTTCTAAAATAAATTTTAGTGGATGTTACCAAACCTCTTAAACAACATATAAAGACGATGATCGAAAAGGGACAACCCATATGGATCAAGATTAAATATGAACAATTACCGTCTTTTTCTGTTATATATGTGAATGCCTCGGACATACGAAGAGAGATTGTGACATGGTTGAGGATCAAGAGGAAATCATAGCAATTACTGATGGAGATTTACTGTTTGGAGACGGGCTTAGAGTCTCACCAATGAAACACACAAGGGTCATGAGTGAAAGCGTTTCAAAGATAGGTGATATAGGGATGCGAAGACAACTGTTCAAAGAAAAGAAAAAAGAATGGATGAAAATGAAATATAGTAGCTCCAAATATGACTTGATGCGCAACAACATGGGCAAACACCCCAAGAATTGTAAAAAATTGTTCGCTAACAACAGTGACAGTCTCGGACAACCAAGTGAGTTCTCTAAATCATAACAATGCACTGCCATTAATATAATCAACTTCTCTGGATGAAAACCATGAAACCTCTCCCACCCAAAATCCAAAACTCTCCCACCAAAACCATGTCCAGCTCACTCAATGCCAAAGCCTTCCCTTTCAGCATCACAACCAATTGAACCCAATACAAACCAGCACATTGATAAATAGCCGAAAACCACCAGTAACCCCTACTCCGACAGAAACGCCCCCTACAAATACACCCATTAAATCTGACCCAATCTCATTAAATGAAAACCGCAAACATACTGTTCCCAATACCTCATATGATTCCCAATAACTAAAAATCCAATACCATATCCCCACTCACTTTTCCCTCGAAACAACACCCATCACCCACCCCGAAAAATCACCATCCATAGACAAGAAATCCTTAACACCAGCCAAAAACCATCCCTAAAAATAAAACCCACTTCACTTGGAGATAAAAAGAAAAATGAGTTGACCACCAGGGAAAGAGAGAGAGTCTCAAAAAAAGGTCGAATGATGGAAGACGGCGGAGGCTGGTCACCAGCCCCACTAAACACCATGAGTTTCCTAAGATGGAACTGTCGGGGGCTTGGGAACCAAGCGACAATTCAAGCTCTTAAAAAGATCCTACGGGTTGAGAATCCGAGTACTGTACTTTTGATGGAAACCATGTTAAAAGAAAATCGGATGTCCCAACTAAATGCTCTGCAATTTCATTTTGATGGATGTTTTTCGGCTAGTTGTGAATGAGAGTTTCAAAATAAGATAAAGGGGGATTGTGTGTAACGTGTAAAGGTCCTTATGAATTATCTTTAGTATCTTATCCCAAACACTATATATCCATGGAGGAATCGTCGATGATGGCGAGAAATGGCACTTGAATTCTATTTATGGTTGGGCGAAACAACAATTTAAATGGAAAACATGGCACTCCTTTGAAATTTGAACCTAATGGATGATAGCCCATGGTTGTGTTTGGGAGATTTTAATGAAATTTTGCCGCTTCATGAGAAAAGCGGAGGAAATACCAAGTTTTTTGCATGGAACAATTTAGAAATGCGGTAGATGATTGCACTCTAGTTGATTTGGATTCACATGACATAGGTTTACGTGGACAAATGGACAAGCAAATGAAAATAATATTCAAGAATGATTGGACCAAAAACTCGCAACAGAAAACTGGCAAACTTGTTTTCTCATTGTCATGTGGTTCATCTCCCTAGACTACATTAAGATCATGTAACATTAATTATACAAATCTATGGAGTGAGTAGAAGTTTTTACCATAATCGAAAGAGGCGTAAGAAATTGTTTCGTTTCGAAAGTATGTGGCTAGAAAACAAGGAGTGCCAAGAAGCATGGAAAGTAGCTGAAAGTTTCAAACATTTTACAGTGAAAAGTAAAATTGTGTGGCATATCACTTAGTAAATGGAGCAAAACACAAGTTGATAACCCTCAGTTTTGAATCAGAAAGCTTCAGGATCGAATGGAGCAACTACAGAAACTCCCCAAACTGATCTGGTGATTAATGAGAGAAAAAGCATTGAAGTGGAACTAGAAAAGTTGTATAAACTTCATTAAATAACTCAATTCAAAAGAAATAATATTCTGTTCAAAATGTTTAAGGCAAAAAAATAAAATAAATGCGCACTTGAGCATGTTGGTGGGGCTCATTTGAATGACAGGAAATATAAGTACCTTCACCTCACACCTCACTATAGGCGGCACCATATTAGAAACATGTCTCTACACCAAATCCGACACGACTGCTTTGCACTAGGTGGAACCTCATGTTGCACCATTTGTCGTACCTATTGTTGTACCCTATTAGGACCAAATTCGGAACCAACGCCTCCACCTCTCGCCGCACTAAAGGTTGGACCAACGCATCCACCTCCCTCTGAACCTAATTCGGCATGATGGCCTCCACCTGCTGTCGCACCTAGTCTTCTAATAAAGCTCGATCAATAGTTAGAGAGTGCATGGATGTGGGCGGATGACCATTTGGAATAATGCTCTTGGGGAGTGGATGATCATAATCACCCTCTCAATATGTGATCCATATCATGATGATGATCATCATCATTGTCCATCTATGATGTCATAGGTGAGGTAGGATGCTTGGTCCTCTATCGCTTCCCTGTGACAAGGACTGAAAGATATGGTGTGGCGACACTGTGTAGACGGAAGAGTAATAGGCATCATGGACTTCTTCTTCTCGACCGAATTATCGCGATGAACATAACAGACATCAGATCAGAGGTCGAGATGGACATGCAATAGATAAGTGTTCGCCTTATTTTTAGCTTCACCGCAGTGTCTGGTCAATTTATAATATAGGGTTAGCAAGGTTGAATCCACATAGACTAATAAATTAATGTACTAAGTATTAGGATTTAAATGATCTTATTTTTATCCAGGCGATCGAAATTTGATGATTGGTTTTATAAAAGCAAAGGCAAGAATTTATCCTAAAAAGACAAAGTAAAGATTGATTGAAAGATCAAAGAAATGAATGGATTCTGGGTTATGGTTTCAGTTAATATCCCTTTTTGTTATCAGATTAATCACAAACAAATTTATTATTATTCTTCCCTATAAGACAATCACGAAAATTATTTTACCCTCTCTCTCGAGATGTATGTAAAAACGTTGATTGGATGATCTATATTAGCATCTCTACTCAACAAAAGATATCCAACTCACAAAAGCACAAAAGATTAAATATCCTCACAAATATTCACAGACTTCTCAATCTTGCAAATATTCATGTCAAGTACTCACAGATCTAGTATTGAAACTCATCTCTCGAATTATGAATCAATACATCCAAACAAGTTAAACCAAAGGCCTTTTGATAAAACAAGAATTAAAATAAAGTACTCGAATAGGGTTTGAAAACAATAACTTCAATTGCAATTAATCATCCAACAAAAATATCCATTAACCTAATCCCAAACCCGGGAATTACAAGATGTTTAACCAGGACATGAAAAGAAATAATTCATAGACAAATTATTCAAGTTCATATCTAACTAATCGAAAGTAAATGATACAATTGAATGAGAAAATTCAGGGATGTCGACGATCTCTCGATCTATCTTCAATCCTCAAGCGCGTGGTTGTGACCTCGATCAATCTCTTCAATCCTTCGGTAGAAGGTTGCTCTTTTCTCTGCGTTCTAGGGCAAAAATCAGTATGTCCTCATTTGTGGCTGCCTCGTCTCTATTTATACTCCATTTGGGTCAAAACCTAATTAGAATCTGTCAAACTCTTTTTCCGCACAGATGCACGGACCGTGCGTTAGTGCGGGACGCCATAGAAACATTCACTCGCTGAGGACACGCACGGGCTATGCGCTCAACGCACGACCAGCCCGTGCATGGTACCGTGGGCTGAATCTTCAATTTGGATGGCGCACGGGTCGTGCTATGGACGCACGCCCTGACCGTGCGCACTTGCTGGAGCTTATATGTGTTTGTTTCTTTTCGTTTCTTGCCTGGTTCGTCTGACTTCTTCTCGATTCAACTCCAAACATCGTATGTTACTTCCGGTTAGCGGTCCTTTAACACAATACTTCGAATTGTCGCCAAAATGCTACAAATATTAATAAATTCCTACAAAATGAGCAAAGTGTAATACCTTTTCCACTTTATAGAAATAAAGCCCCTTTTCACTCGAGTAATGCATGCATAACAACTAATTCTAACTACAATTAAGCCCAAAATACATGCAAAACACATACCAATCAAACCCCCCAAACTTAAATTGTTGACAGTCCCAGTCAACACTTTATAAACAAGACAAAACGCAAATGGGAGTAATGAAAGCCAAATCAAGAACAACGCATCACAATTCATGTCATTTATCCATAGACGTCAAGCAACAAATCAACCAAGCTTCGAATATCTAACACGGAGCACAAGTCAATTAAAACCATGGCAAATACTTCGAATCACGCCTCTCATGGATTAAGTGTATACTCTTCTCTCTATAATAATAAAGGACGTGTATTCGCTCAAATCATATCAATGTTGAAGAATTACCATAGGCTTGCAAATCATCTCACATCCCTGCCACTCGATTGTATGCAATTCATAAATCAATGACTTTTCTTTTGGTTGTAATGAAGGCTATTTGGTTAAGGTAGGGAAATATGGAGAAAGTGACTCAAACTCAAGCGCATAGTGGTAAGCACATCTTTTTCTCAATCCAATATTCTCATTCAAATCAAACATGCACCCCAATCACCTCTTATTCTTATCACATCTCTCTTCCCCTTTTTTCATACAATCCATTTTTTTCTTTATAAGTTCATTTACGGCCAACTCACTTATGCGATCGATTTTTTAATATTTTTTCGCTTTTTTTTACTCTTTTGTGAGTATATATCCTCATTTCTCCTATTTTTCTTCTTTTATTCCAAACATCCAACATGCACACAATTATCTAAATTCTCGATATCCTCCTATTCAACCTTATTCAACCCCTTATCCATCGATATACGCTCAAGTTTAGGGTAACATATATATCAAGTTAAGGCTTGAAATGTGGCTATCAAAAAATCGGCAATAGGTTCAAATTGGCTAACTAGGGAAATTAAATGTCATTAGGTAAGCAAAAGGCTTAAAGGCTTAACAAAAATGGCCTAAAATCATTTTCATACATTGCATACAACATGTGACTTGACAGAGATACGAGAGCAAGTTCTAGAATTCATATAAATATGAATGACACACTCAATCAACAAATAAGACCGCATATAATGAAAGCGATAAAAAGCTCAAAGCTCATAGGCTTGCAATTGCGTAATTCAAAGCATAACAACCATGATTTTAATATTCACATGCTCCATATCATCTATTCTCAACCCGATCAACTCACGCTCAATACCCAATTCAAAACAACAGAAACTGTTCAGCGAATGCTCCCAAGATCACCACAAGCAACACAATAGCGGCCAACTCACTCCCTAAAAACCTAAGAAAGCAATAAACGTGCTAAAATCGAAAATAAACATCTAATGCAATGCAACCTATATGCTCTAAATACAACTTTATGAATGTCAATTTTTTTTTCGCCACACCTTTCAATCAAAATAACTCTCTCTCCCCCCCCAAACTTGAATGAAATTATATCGCATAGAAGAGAAGATAGAATTTCAAAGAAAAGTGTGGATTGGAAATGCATACAATTCGCGACCTAGTAATCTTGTGAATCGACGCATGGGCCATGCGTGTGTGTATGGGTCGTCCGTGCATCCTGCGGACGGTCCTTATTCGATTTGATTTTTTTAAATAATAATAAAATAGGGAATCTAACTTAGAAAAGGAAAAACGAAAATTAATACAACAAACCATTGGGTTGCCTCCCAACAAGCGCTAAATTTAACGCCATAGTTTGGCCCGTAAACTCGATCATGGCTCCCGCAAGGTGAGACGAGTCACCTCTTCATATATTTCTCCTTGTCATTCTAACTCGCATAAATTCGAGCCTCCTTTGAATACCTCTAGCGTAGAAGTCACACGTCGGTCAAATGCCATATTCTTCTCGTTTGCATCGTGCGAGCGGCAGTACATGCGTGCTTCGAAGCTGTTGTCCCTCTTCGTGTCCTTCGCTTTCTCATATTTCATTACTTCTTGCACCTGATCTAAAGCACACATGCAATTACTCGATTAAAAGTATTAGCACATGAATCAATGGTCGATAAAGATTTCTGACTCTATTTTATCATGATTTTCACAACCTTATAGATGGAGAACAACACTTGCTCATTATTAACTCGTAAGGTGAGTTCTCCTTTTTGCACATCTATCAAGGCTCATGCAGTGGCTAGGAATGGACACCCAAGTATCAGAGGGACGTCCCGATCTTCCTACATATCAAGCACCCAGAAGTCCATGGGAAATATAAATTTGTCTACTTTCACGAGCACATCCTCCACAATTCCTTAGGATATGTGCGTGATCTATCCATAGTCGCAAGGTGACCGTGGATGGCTTCACCTCTCCTAATCCAAGTTTTCTTAAAATGGACAAGGGCATTAAGTTAATACTTGCTCTAGATCACAAAGTGCTTTATTAAAGAAAACACCACCAATTGTACAAGGGATAGTGAAACTCCCGAGTCTTTGAGCTTCGTGGTAATTTCCTCTAAATGATTGTGTTGCATTCTTGATTAAGTTAATTGTCTCGAACTCTACTAACTTTTTTTTCTTGGACATCACTTTCTTCAAAAACTTCGCATAGTTGGGCATCTGCTCCAATGCGTCTGCAAAAGGTATGTTAATATGCAGTTTTTTAATATATCAAGGAATTTTGCAAAGCTGCGCATCAAGCTTTTTCTTTTGAAATCGTTGAGGAAAAGGAAGGGGGATAGTAAGTTTAGAAAAATCATAGTTAGAAGAAGATTTAAGCTTACCACCCACTTTTTGTTTATCAATTTGTCCCTATGTTCCTTCCTCAACCTCAACACTTTTGCCATTTACTTCCGTGTCTACATCTTTGGGGTTTAGAATTCTCTGCTCTGTACCACGCACGACCTGCTCGTGCGTAGGCGCATGGGTCGTGCGTCTTATGTTCTGTTCCTGGAATCCTTCGGTACCATGCACGACCTGGTCGTGCTCAGACGCACGGGTCGTGCGTCCTTCAACTTTTTCAATATTTGCTACGGCATCGCGCACGACCTGGTCGTGATCTGATGCACGGGTCATGTGCGCTTCCAATTTTTCATCATTTCCCAGAATATTCGGCCTCTCGTACTCCGCACCACTCCTCAGACAAATGGCGTTACACTTTGTTCCCTCAAATTGACTTCCTTGTTACTCTAAACTGGCCCGCCCGATCTTGTCCACCAATGATCTTTGCTAATTGGCCAACTCGAGTTTCTAGATTTTTCATTTGTGAACCACGTGTTGGCCAACTGCGTGACATGTGCCTCAATTTTGTCTATCTTGGCTTCATTTTTATTTAACCGGTTCCTCGTTTCACTCATGAACGAGGTGAGAATGTCCTCCAAAGATGGCTTCGCCTCCGTATTAATGACACCATTTGTCACATTAAACCCCGGAGGTGGTTGCATCACATTCTTTGTATTTGCGTAGGAGAATTTTTCATGGTTCCTCAAACCGGTGGTAATGAGTAGAGTCGATTGTTAGGTAATTGTTGAAATTTCGGTTATTAACATAATTTGCTTCCTCCATGGGATCTAGAAGAACTCCCCATTACTTGGACCCGCATTTCCTTGAGTCCCCTTCGCCAATACACTCAACGATTTGTCAATGCGATCATATCCGAGCCGTCAATGCCTTGATTGGGTCGAATCGAGACTTTCGGCTACCCTTTTCACATTAGTTCTCTCGGAGGGCCAGCGATAGCTATTCATTGCCATCTCTTCAAGCAAGTTGAATGCATCCTATGGGAATCTTGCGGTAAAGCGCGCCTCTCTGCGACATCCACAAACGACCCGGTCCGTCCCATCAATCCGTTATAAAAGAAACAAAGTTCGATCCTCCGGATATCCGTATTGCGGGCACCTTCTCAATAAATCCCGGAATCTCTCCCGGGACTCATACGGTGGCTCGAGAATCAAACCGCTCGAATCGCATGATCTCACTTTTGAGTTGCGGTGTCTTACTTGGTGGGAAGTATTTAAACAAGAATTTTTCGACTCAACTTGTCCCAAGTATTCACACTCACTTTGAGTTAGTGTGCTAGCTAGTTTCTAGCCTTATCCCCTTAAAGAGAAAGGGAATAGGCGCAAACGTATAACATCATCGATCACACCCATTCATATTGATTGTGTTGCAAAACCGCATGAAATGAAGTTTGCAATATGAGAATTAGGATCCTCGGGCGATTTAAAAAAACCTCAAACCGATTCTCGCTGCACCATCGAGATCGGTCTTGGCTTGACTTAAAATTATTCGAATTAATTGGGTCATTGGCGATTCCACCATAGTTGTGATTTGTCCGTGGGAGAAAGTAATCGCGAATCGCTTTCTTCCGGGATTTCTTAAGCGTCTGGTAGTAACTCATTAATGACCCTGTTGGCCCCATTGTTACCTCCGTTGTTACCTCTGTTATTACCCCCGTTGTTCTCTTCCACGTTCTCCATAACCTGATCTTGATGTCTTTCTGCCCGTTTAGTAGCCGCACTAATTCGCCTAACAAAATCCTCAACCTCCGGTATGAACGGTGCTAATTTTCCTTGCTTCGAGCGAGTGTTCATGCACTACCTGAACCAACTAAAGAAAACAAGTTAAACACAGTAGGAGTAAAATTAAACAACAAACAAAAAGAAAGAAAAAAAACGTCTAAATTAAAAATAATTCTATTTATCGCAATATTAGTACTAAAAAATTAATTAGTCCCCGACAACGGTACCAAAAACTTGTCCGCCTTATTTTTAGCTTCATCGCAAGTGTACGGTGCAGTTTATTGAATAGGGTTAGCAAGGTCAAATCCACATAGGCTAATAAATTAATGTACTAAGTATTGTGATTGTAATAGTCTTATTTTTCTCCAGACGATCGAAATTTGATGATTGGTTTTATAAAAGCAAAGGCAAGAATTTATCCTAAAAAGACAAAGTAAAGATTGATTGAAAGATCAAAGAAATGAATAGATTTTTGGGTTATGGTTTCAGTTAATATCCCTTTTTGTTATCAGATTAATCACAAACAAAGTTATTATTATTCTTCCATATAAGACAATCACGAAAATTATTTTACCCTCTCTCTCGAGATGTATGTAAAAACGTTGATTGGATGATCTATATTAGCATCTCTACTCAACAAAAGATATCCAACTCCCAAAAGCATAAAATATTAAATATCCTCACAAATATTCACAGACTTCTCAATCTTGCAAATATTCATGTCAAGTACTCATAGATCTAGTATTGAAACTCATCTCTCGAATTATGAATCAATACATCAAAACAAGTTAAACCAAAGGCCTTTTGATAAAACAAGAATTAAAACAAAGTAGTCGAATAGAGTTTGAAAACAATAACTTCAATTGCAATTAATCATCCAACAAAAGTATCCATTAACCTAATCCCAAACCCGGGAATCACAAGATGATTAGCCAGACATGGAAAAGAAATAATTCATAGACAAATTATTCAAGTTCATATCTAACTAATCAAAAGTAAATGATACGATGGAATGAGAAAACTCAGGGATGTCGACGATCTCTTGATCTATCTTCAATCCTCAAGCGCGTGGTTGTGACCTCGATCAATCTCTCTAATCCTTCGGTAAAAGGTTGCTCTTTTATCTGTGTTCTAGGGCAAAAATCAGCGTGTCCTCGTTTGTGGCCGTCTCGTCTCTATTTATACTCCGTTGGATCAAAACCTAATTAGAATATGTAAAACTCTATTTTCCCACACAGACACACGGGCCGTGCGCCTGCGTGCACCGCGGTCACCCGTGCGAGCAGGGTGCCGTGAAGCATTCACTCACTGAGGACACGCACGACCAGCCCGTGCGTGGTACCGTGGGCTGAATCTTCAGTCTGGATGCCGCATGGGTCGTGCTATGGACGCACGCCCTGACCGTGCGCACCTGCTGGGGCTTATATGTGTTCGTTTCTTTCCGTTCCTCGCTCGGTTCATCTGACTTCTTCTCAATTCAACTCCAAACATCGTATGTTACTTCCAGTATTGGCGGTCCTTTACCGCAATGCTCCGAATTATCGCCAAAATGCTACAAATATCAATAAATTCCTACAAAACGAGCAAAGTGTAATACCTTTTCCACTTTACAGAAATAAAGCCCTTTTTACTCGAGTAATACATGCATAACAACTAATTCTAACTACAATTAAGCCCAAAATACATGCAAAATACATATCAATCAATAAGGCATCTCATCGGCTCTTGGAGTCAAGGTCCGATGCACATCAATATACACAATGCAAGAAGCCAAGAACAAAATCAGTAACTAATTAATATCATAAGTTCAAATTTGAAAAAGCACAAATTACATTATGTACCCGACGATCAAAAAAGTCGCGCATATTCACGGAGGAATTTAGAAAGATCAATTATTAATTTCAATTCTTTGTCAAAAAATGTGTATATAGTAATGATCAACTCACTCTACCGAATGGAATATGGTATAGCAGTATCTGAGACCGGAATCCCACATGAAGGCCCCAGATGGGGTATGACCATGTATGCCCATATCTAAGAAGAACAATAATAATAGTTAAAATGTATGTTTTATACTAAATGTAATTATAAGACATAAATAACATTAATATCACTTACCAAGAAAACCCAACTAAATCCGTAAATACGGAAAACCTCAATGGGCCAGCACGTAGGTAGTTGAGAAAGGTAGTGTGATAAAATATGGTATGAGTATTTCCAACAGAGACTCCCACTGATCCACATCATCAACCAAAGTCCACCACAAGTCCTCAATGATCGTGGACATCGATCCCACCCGAATAGCAAAAAGAATGCAACTAACAAATCAACTCATCGGATGGACACAAAATACATGGTTGCAAAATGCATTCATAGAATTTCCATCATCACCTTAGCACTCATAAGATACATCATATAAACCATCGGAGGCGGACGGTGCTCGTCTTGGTGGTCAAAGGTGTTCGGGACAAAGGACGGCCCAATAATTAACGCGTACAAAGTTCGTCCCTCGCGTCCTTCCTGACAACCTCATTCGCAATAACGGCATGAAGGGCGACACTGGAACTGACTCCATGGTTGTCCAACCCCAACAAAAAATCAAAATAGGAGTTCTGAAACTCCTGGTAGACAAAATGGACTTTTCCATAAGTGCTCTCAAACAAGCACCAAGTCATCAATAATCGACAACTTGCTATATAAATTGATCTTGTGCTTTATCGATATAAAATTCTCCCTATTCCAAGCCCACTTTGTGAAAAAAAAAAAAAAAAAAAAACACATTTAGTAATAAACCATAATTAGCAAATCCACACAGAAAAGTTCTAAAAAATTTGACAGTGCATATGTCACTACACATTGATTGTGTCATCGTGCCTTGTGGCACAATGGTGGAATTTATTGATCATGCCATCGTGCCAAAATAAGCACGATGGCACGATCGATTAAATAGACTTAATATGCCACCAACGTGCCACAAAGCACGATACTCTATCTAATCGACCGTGCCATCGTGCCTACCTTAGCACGATGGCACGATCAATATATTCCATCATCGTGCTACTAGGCATGATGGCACAATCAATAATTTGCACCATCGTGCTTTGTGGCACGCTGGTGGCATATAAATCCAGCGTGCTAACGTGCCACTTGGCACGATTGTTGTACGATCGTGCCAATTGTCATCTTATTCACCAATTTAAATTTCAAAACCACTCAACAATGGCACACCCAAACTTCACCCATCACTTACCCATACCCATTAAATTTAAAACATAATATCATACTTCTAAATACACCAACAATGGCACACCCAAACTACAATTGCAAGTTATTTTAGAAAAATAGGAGTTTATTATCTCTTCGTCGTCGACCACCGGGATATCTTCCTCAGGTCTTTGTGATTTTGGTCTTTTGCCACGATGTCGGCCCGATGTGGATGATGGTGCTGCCACATCGTCATCATCATCCTTCCCCATGACCAATCGTCTTCTCCGGTAAGTCTGACCGTCACGAGCCATTTTTGCAATGTAATAGTTTTTGGGAGGTGGGTGTATTCTTTTATTTGAGATTGAGAAAGTGGGGAGGTGTATGGTTTAGGGGGTATATTTGGGTAAAAATAGTGCAAGAATTGGAAAAAAAAAAGGAGGGTGTATTTAGTAATTGTGTCATATTTTAAAAAGTGGTTGGAGATGTATTTAGAAGGTGGGGGTGTTTATCAATTTTGGGGATGTGAATAACGCCACCCTATTTTATATTTGTATCTCTTATACAAGTGTATGTAATATTTTTTAAAATATGTGTTTGTCATCCATTATTTTATTTAACTCATTAATATTAATATTATAAATAAAAAATAATATTTTTAATTTTTTTATTTTTTCAGCGAACCGGCCTGCCTAGCTCGTAACCCGCAGTGAGTTAAGTGTGCCAGTATATTTCCAACCCGCCATAATGACGGGCCCACCCATCCCGCCCCACAACTAGCGGGCTTTTTCGCCCACGGGCTAGCCCACCCCGCTAGTCCGTTTTGACAGCTTCAAAGCCAAATCACAATTAAACAGGCCGATTTGTAGTTTGTACGCCTCACGTACTCTGCAGTCTCTCTTAGCATATTTTAGTTCAAGTGCTTTGAAGTCATATTTCCAAAAGAGTGTGGGCGCGAATGGGTTTACCTAGAAATTGGGGGTCAACACAGAAAAGCGATTTCAAAAGAAGAGCGCTTCCCTTCACCACCCTCGGACAGAACTTCAGACACACACACTACACACAGTTCACATCACCAACTGTTCGATGGATGTCCCGAAAGACCAATTATCCACTCTTCTGGATCATGGCCTCTACTCTTCCGCTCAAATGCTGGTATGGTTTTTGTTAGCTTTCGAATTAATCCCTGTTTTCGCTAATATCTCGCTAATTAGACTGTTTGCCCCTCCCCGACCCAATTGTAAGGTTTTTACGGGAAGATAATAGAATTTGTTTTGTTAAATTAGGGTTGTTTTGCTGTTTCGTCCACCTCGATAAATCCTGAGACCAGTCCTCATCTTAAAGCAGAAAGCTTGGTACTTTAGAATTTCTCGTGTTGTTCTTTTTCCCTTAAAAAATATTATTATAATATTTTGTTGATTGTTGAAACTGTCACGGCATTGTTTTGGTAATGGTTCAGGTGCTGTATGGGGATTCGCTCTTTCGGGAAAAGGAGTATCGAAGGGCAATTGTAAGATTTTACACTTCGTTGAGCTTGCCATTATGCTGTGTATGCGTGATGGAAGCAAAATTTTACTGAATGATCTGAATTTTGACATCTAGTTTTTTCTTTTTATTATACTAGTATCAAAATCTATACTTTTTGAGTGCCCTATAAAAATTTACATATGATATGCCTCTGTTGTTTCTACCTAATAGTGTGTTTGGACACAGAAAATTAGAATTATGATATATTTCTAATTTCAATTCTAAGGATTTACATCCCAATTAAGTTATTTGGTGCTGTCAAGTAGCGTGTGCACGAGTCTAGTTTGAGCTGTTGAATCTTCAAAGGTTGTTGTCAATATTGCACTTTTCATGCGCTTGTTATACCAACTTTTGTCTTTTGGGAATTGAACATCCCACATTACATATTGGCACTACCCACTTAAGTAGCATCTACTATGATGCCAAAGAACTTGTTCATGAATTTAAGCTTGCACCTATATTTTCAGCTTCTTTATTTCTTAAAGTTTTGTGGTTCTTGCTAGAGGTAATGGGTGATAATTAGGTTAATTTATTATGTTTGTCTGTACTTTCCCTTCTTTAAAGTTTATCACATCATTGGACAGCAAATATATAAGCAAGCATTGCAGTATCACAAAATACTACCAAAACAGAATGCGACAACACCCCCGGCAACTAGGAGTGCGTTGTCAGCATTAAATAGATCTTCTTCTCCAAATGCTTTTAACACTTCGGCAATAAATGAAAATGAGGTAATATAATCCATACTTATATACTTATGTGATGTTTTCAATTTGCTGAACTTAAATGGCTATTTTTCTTTTCGTTGTTAATGTGAATACAGGTGAAATTCAAGATTGCAACTTGTCACAGCGCACTTGGTGAGAACAGAGCTGCTCTTGCTGAGGTTTGTACTTATAATCGTTCTTTTGTTTTCTACAAGTCAGGTTATATTGAAATTGATGTTGTTTAGTCTTTGGATAGTTTATTTATCCTTTCTCGTATTTCTGTTGTATTATAACTTCATCTGGCTCCAGACTTTATTATAGCGTGACAGTGTTGACATCTGTTATATTGTACGAAATGTTGACATCTTATTATGTCTTTAACAGATGGAGGGAATTCCAAGCAAGTCAAGGAATCTAGAGATGAATCTTATGATGGCAAAGCTTTACCGAAATTCTAGGCATACTCGAGCTGCAATTGGATGCTTTAAGGAGTGTTTGAGGTCTGCTACCTTGGTATTCAGTGACAATTTTATATAATCTGTGAGCATCTTGAGTTAGCTTCCCCCAACTTATATTTTCTATACCTGTGTGGTTCTGCTTTTCTAACATGTAAAGGAAGAAAAAGCAGTAGAAATATGGAAGAAATTTAAAACAATAGTTTGCTGGTTGCTTTATCTCAGAGCTTAACAAATGTTTCTCGTGGAGATATTTAACCTTCTTGGAAACCAATTCTTGCCAAACCAACAGATTTCTTTCTAAATTATTCTTTGAAAATTTTGACGCTTCTTTGGTTTCTATGGGATTTTTATGTGTTTATGTGCATAAGTTCCTTTTACATAAAGTTTTGAACTTGGGAGGCTATTTGCAAGTCATCTTGCATTTTGTTTTTTTGGATAATGTGATGATTATGATCTCTTTCCCTCTGTTCGTTTGTGCTAATCGATATCTCCGCTCATTTTGTTTGTGTGTGCTTTTTTTCTGCCTTCATTAAGTTATTGAAGAGATATTTGATGAATGCTATGAATTTTTCTATCCTTGATATGACAGGAATTGCCCGTACATTATTGAGGCTATTGCAGCCTTGGCTGAATTGGGTGTTTCAGCGAAGGATATTATATCATTGTTTCCACAGGTTTGTTTGATAAATTTTAGGTCTATTTATCTGGTTCCTTGTTGATATTGTTTCTTCTTTCATTGATTGCGCAGTTTCCAGTTTGAGCAGTGATATCTGCCACAATATTTTCCTCTGAAAGTTAAAAATCTTTTCGTTAAAACCGACTGAAGGCTAGCCAGCTCAGTTTCAAGCCTTAAACTATAGTCTTTTGTGCTCCGGTGATCGTCTCCATTTTCCTTTTGTAAAGTGTCTCCCTCTGACCTTTCTTCTTAACTTTTTGCTACATCTAAAGGAGAATATGAGCGTAATCTTGATCATAATTATGTTGGCTACATTTACAGCCACATTCTAAGCTGATCTGTTGCCTTTATAGATATTTCCCTCTCAAATTTCCATGCTTGTCAATCATAAATATTGCTCCTTTGTTTAATCTAAGACCGATTGCCTTGCCATGCTAGAGCTGGAAGTATCAGAATTTTCAGAAAGATATTCTTTTTAACGATATCATCTAGTAATTCTCTGAACTGTTCTACTATCTTTGTTATATTATTTAAAAATGTATAGCAAGGTTATTTGCAAGTGGCAATTTATGTACAAATACAAATATGGTTTGTTTCTTAGTTAACGTATTTCCAGTTATTTCCATTTTCCTTATTAAACCACATGCTCTAAATTGTTTACCCTCCGATTTTATTTTTGGTCATTGCAGACTCCAAATAGAAGTGGAAGACCCCCTTCGATCATTTTGATTCAAGTCGCTGGTTGCCGGTAAGCTGTCCTGACTCTAAAAATTACGTTACAATTTTGATGTACATTTATTATGCCCTGATCTGATTTTTTCATATAAAGCTTCTGCTTCAATGACAGTTCTCAGCACATGCAATTACTTTATGACACATATAATCAGTCTAAATGCAGTGATAGACAGTACTATTTGTTTTTAGGCTTCTTCGGGAGTTTTTGGGTCCGGGTCTGCGGTTCAGAATCTGCCAACCCGAACCCAACCTGGTTAATTATCGTGTCAAAATTTTTGAAACTGAACCAATATTATTTATTTCACAAGTAACTCGAACCCGACCTGTTTAACCCATTTAATATACTTATTTTATTGTACATTTAATAATTTCAATTGAATAAATTTAAATATTTTTAAAATCAATTACTTTGGCACATTATTCAATCTATAAAAAATATCACAGTTCACGACATAAAAAAGAAACAAATATTTACATAAATAACATACCATACTAATCATATTTTAAGGACAACATACAAAAATACAGAGAAAAAAATAACAACATACACAATTAATGAGGTTTTAGCATTCAAGTTTTAAGGATTCTTATTTTTGTTTTTTCTTAGAATTTATTATTTGCTTAGTTTTCTTTTGAATCCAAAACGGGTTATATGGGTTATAGCAGATTGACCAAAACCCGACCTATTTAATTGGCGGGTTTATCCGGGTTCGACCGAACGGTGAAGCATTGACCCATACCCATTAATTTCAGTATTAGGCTCGTGTCGGGTTTGCATGCCGGGTCCGGAATTGCCACCCTTATGTAGCTGAAGTGTTAATTTGAATTGTTGTAGACTTGACATTGATATTCAATTCCCTGGATCTTTCATGTCAAATTCGCGTTATTTTTCTTAGAAGAGCATTGGAAGTCTACTAACCAAAGTAAAAAGCATGCTGAAGCTGTTCTTCGTTACCTCAAAAATTTAAATGTGCTTTTCCCGCGCTTCGTAGATTTTTGATTCTTCAACCAGAGTATTTTCAGTGCTTGCTATTTTAGTCCTGGATTCTAGTATGAACTTGTGTGCTATGTTATCAAAGATATACTTGTGCGTAAAACAGAAGTCAAACTCAGACAATTGCAATTTTCAATATCTAGACTGTTTACTTGCTTTAAGAGCGGCTTGTCCTAAAACTTAGTATTGGAACATCTTCCTTGTTCCTTCAATCGTGTTGTGTTTGCATTTTAGTGAACAACATCTAATGAATTTCTCTTTGCACTATGGTAGTCATGTCATCTCTTCTTGCAATGCAGCGTTATGTCGAAGCTCAATGTTGTATCGCGTCAAATGATTACAAAGGTCAGGCTATGGCTACAGATTTCTTTCCCATTTTCTTTCTCCCTTTTTTTTTCTTTCCCAAACCCGAAAATTTATGGTTGGAAATATCCTCTTATAATATGCATAAGGCGATGTAATATCACGTGCCACATCCATCTTCTATTTGTTGTAGGGCAGTTTTTCTTCTGAAAAGGGCCCACATTGGTGCTTCACTTACTCTACCACAAATTTCTTAATTGATTCAAATTGTATAATTTTATTTACATAGACATTTAATGAGGGATCTATCCATGTTCTTTCATTAAAACTTCTGCAGCATAGTTTTCTTGTTTCGTTGTCGCTAATATTTGAGATAAAACATGATATTACTCCACTCTTCGTAGTCTTAACTCATGGGAAGAAGTTGACTGAATAAAGAGCACTCATGTTTGATTTATGGGTTTCTTTTCTTGTTTGTTTTCGCCTGGTTAGCAGGTGGGTTGGAACTATTCTCGGAACTTCTACAACATTTCCAAACAACATCCACATATTACTTGAAATGGCCAAGGTCTGTAATAGCTCCATTAGAATGAATCCAATCATTTTTATCATGTTCACAATTCCATGCTTGTTCTTTCTGTAATTTCAGACCTGTGTATTTAGTTCCTCATGAAATCCTTGGTTGTGCATAAGCTTTTAGAGAACTCTTGAGCACTACCTTTACCATGTAACTGATTTGTAAGAGACTTGTACATTCAAAGTTGTATGATGACTGAGGTTTATGTGATATACCAGCATATTGTCAAGTTCCAGCATGCTTAAATTGATGATTCAAATCAACCAGTACCTTGGAAGGTTCTCACTCAACCACCTAATAGATAAAGTAGAAAAATTATGTTTCTTAGCATATGTATCAATGCTAGTCAATGAATAATTGTTGAATATATCTAAGCTAGATAATCATGAAGAACTCTTGGCGACTTGAGATCTTATTTATTGAATGAAACTTATGATTATACTAAAATCTGGCTCTTAAATCGCTGATTAGAAAAGAAAAATTCATTTTCTTTATAATTTTTGTTTCAAGTTCTGCTTTTAAGTTTATGTTTATTTCTTTTTATTATGGCTGTCGTATAGCATGTTATAATGTTTTTCCCCTAATATTATTTTAATTGCTTTTCTGAAGGTTAAAGCTGTAATTGGAAAAAATGATGAAGCCATTCTGGATTTTGAAACCGTAAGTAGTCAACTCATTTCATCTGACAAGTTTTTATTGATATTAGACCATGAATTTAGCAAAATGATTTCTACAGGTTCGGTCAATTGATCCATATGTGGTTACTTATATGGATGAGTATGCAATGCTTCTCAAGCTCAAATCTGATCATTCCAAGTTAAATAAGTTAGTTCATGATCTGTTGAACATTGATCCTACAAAACCTGAAGTTTTTGTGGCCTTATCTGTTCTGTGGGAAAAGAAAGATGAGAGGGGAGCTTTATCTTATGCGGAGAAGGTTAGAATTGGTGTGTTTTAGTTGAGCAGATTGCTACAAATGCTTTTTATGACTATTTGTTAACCAACAACAGAGCATTCGCATTGATGAGAGGCATGTAGCTGGTTATATAATGAAGGTAGGGCAATTTATATTTAATAAAGATGCCATCATTTTCTTTTCAATGTATCATGTTAAAAACTAAATTTTTTTTTAATAATGATGGCTAGTTCAAAGGGATAATTACAAAAACTACCCTGAGGTTTAGCCTAATTACAAAAAGTCTAGTTATCTTTCAAAATTACAAATACCTCCTTGAGGTTTGTATGTGCTTAACAGATACCCCCCATCTTGAGGGTGAAATTTGTAAAATAGAAACAAATATGAAAGGGGGTATTTGTAATATTGAAAGATAACTGGGTTTTTATAGTCTTTGTAATGATCCCCAGTTCAAATTTTCCATCTTCGACTTCATTTGTAAGTAGGACTTCATTTACCTTTCATTTGTCATTATATCCAGGGGAATCTTTATTTGTCAATGAATCGGCCAGAAGCTGCAGTGATTGCCTATAGGGGAGCTCAAGAACTGAGGCCTGATCTTCGTTCATATCAAGGTATGTTAAGACACAATCTATGGACTTTGTTAAATATGAATATTTCTATTTAAATGAGTTTACACAAGAAGAAAAGGTCATAGCATGACTGAAACTTCCAAATATTTACAGGTTTAGTTCGTTCTTATCTGGCCCTTTCAAAGATCAAAGAAGCCTTGTATGCAGCAAGAGAGGCAATGAAGGCGATGCCCCAATCCGCAAAGGCTCTAAAACTAGTTGGGGATGTACATGCTAGTAACACAAGTGGCAGAGAAAAAGGTATGCATGGTTATTCGGTTCTTAGTTAAAAAAATTCATATTGGTCCTTAGGAATCTCATCTTGAGGGTGAAATAACTTATTACGTTAATAACATACAAAAATGAATCGGAGAAAAAAGGTTCCATAGCAAACATATATTATGTTAATTTGTTATGTGTTTGTTTCATCAGTTAATGATAAATTAAGTCTATAATTTTCTGTCATTGGGTTGGCTGGATTTCTGTTAATAGGAACTTCGTGCATATTGACTTTGTGAATAATTCAGTGTCCTAATTGTTTAACATCTGCATGGTGAAAATTAGCATCCTTCCAAAATTATGAATAACTCAAATTTATTCTTATAATTTTGCAGGCAAAGAAGTTTTATGAATCAGCCCTGAGGCTGGAACCTGGTTTCCTTGGGGCTGCACTGGCGTTGGCTGAGCTCCACGTTATGGAGGGTCGAAATGGAGATGCAGTCTCTCTTCTCGGCGATATTTGAAAGATTGGGCCGACGATTCTTTGCATGTTAAGCTTGCTCAAGTGTTTGCAGCTACAAACATGCTGCAAGATGCCCTTTCACATTATCAGGCTGCATTGAGGTGAAAATTTCCCTTCTTTGCCTGTTTTTCTCTTGAGTCATCGTTTTCATTGGTGCCAATATTTTATGCGGCTGTTGAAACTGAAAAATAAATTAGATACATATAATAAAGGGTAATTACAAACACTACCCTTGAGGTTTGGGTTAACTACAAAAAAAAAAAAAACCATAGATTTTTAAAATCACAAAAACTCCGTGAGGTTTGATTCTGTATTACACTTTACCCCCTTCATTAGCAAAAACATTTCAAACATCCCCCTTATATTTAACACAGAATCAAACTTCAAGGGAATTTTTGTAATTTTCAAACATGTCTGGCTTGTTTTGTAATTAACCCAAAGCTCAAGGGTAGATTTTGTAATCATCCTTATAATAAATGGAAGAGTTGATTTGCGAGCTAGTTCTCAATACACAATACATATCTGCATTTCAGGATAAATCCCCAGAATGAAGCTTCGAAAAAAGGGTTAGAGCGTTTGGAGAAACAAATGAAGGTTTGTGTTGTCTACTTTGTTTTGGACACAAGCACATAGTATTATAGTTTGTCTTGGTTCTCAAAAATAGCTTAATTTTGTCTCTAGTTGTATAGCAGCAAGTCTTAATCTGATGTTGGTTTTGCAGGGAGTTGATCCTGATGCCCCCGAGAATGAGGAAGACGAAGAGAATGAGGTTGATGACGCCGATGGAGATCAGGAAGAGGCTGAGCTATTATGATGAAATGTTCAATGCCTTTATTTATTGTATTAATGTTGTATAAATTATTTGTGAGAATTACGTATACTACAGTCGATCTTTAGTTTAATTATTAAAAAAATAATCATTTCTTAAAATTATAAATGTTTAAGGCGATAAAATCACAATCTTTATGTAATTAAGTTAAATTTCAGAAGTAATATTTTAAGTTGAGCCATTGAAGTTTTAAGGATGTTCTCTAAATCGCTGTAGTAATAAAATGTTAAGAAAACATGTTAAGGCTGTATAATTGATCTAACATTTAAGCTTTTGCTGATTGCTCATGTAGTCATGCTAATCTTGTTACAGAATATTAGCAGTTCAATTGTTCAAAGCTGTGGCAAATGACGGAGCAACTGTGGCCAAAAGATTATATACACCGTCCAAAATACATACATTGCCAATATGATCATGATGTTCCTAAATAAGCCAAGATTACAAAGTACAAATGAAAGGGTGTCAATACATACCTAGTACATAGTAAACTTCGTAAATTAAAACATTCTATATACTAAACGTGGAAAGGTTTCCTAGGTGTAGGTGCTCGAGTCTCCAAGGATTGTAATCTCTGTTTCAGATGGAAAACTTCGACCTGCAAATCGGTGACACAAAATGGCAAATCAAAAGTGCAAGATAAGATAGATTTGCTTCAGGAAAAAAAGAAGGAAAACTATGGAAATGGTGGTCAAGTTGAAGATAAATGAGAGAGCAGAGCATAATAAAATTTGCATTGTAGTAAAACTACATTTAATGCCAGCAGATCAGTGGATGCACTGTCTATACTGGTTGAAGCAGGCAAACAACTAAATGGGCAAACACTTAAAAAAATGATTGCCAGCTTTTGGCTGAAAACCAAAAAACAGTTTTTAGTGATTTTAAATGTCGACTTCTGCTTTTGATTCTGATTCTATATAGTTTAATCGGAATTTAAGAGCAGGGGAAGGGGATGCTTTAGATTTTTGATTCTACTCCTGATTTCATTTTGAAATATAAATATATAAAAACACTTTTACAACTCATTCAACCAAACTCTCTTCACTAAATCAACTTTTCACTTCTATTTGCAAACACTACAACTTTTGATTTTCAACTGCTTTTCATTTCTACAGTAAATGACTTCTAAAATATTGTGGGAAAGCTACTTTTGTACATTTATTAAGCTAAATTACTGAAAATCTCATTGGTTAATCTTCTTCGTTATCTAGCGTTGACTGGTCCTTTTCATTTATTAGTCATTGGAAGATGAGTATACCTGTAGTTGAAATGCTCGTGCACGCTCTCCAGCTAGGACTCCTCTAGTTGAATGTAGCTCCTGCAAAAGACACCATTCCAACCAGAAAACTATTCATAATTAACTTAAAAAGTGAAATCGTAAAAAAGCACGAAATATAGAGGGGCTAAGGACAAGACCTTTTGTGTATCATCAAGAACAGCCTTGAGAAAAGCCACATCATGCTCAAGTCTTACATTGTCAGAGTGGACAATATTTGAGAGGCTATTAGCCTCTTCTTGTGCCAACTCAACACTGGTTAGCTTCTCTTTAAGTAACTCTATTTCCTTCATCGTGTCTCCTAATTTCTTCTCCATTTCCTGTCTACTTTTAACAGCAGATGACAAATTTTTTTCTGCAGCTTCACGAGCAGCTAACGCAGTTGTCAACTGTCCTTCCAAAATGCCATTCTTTCTTAAAAGGTTAGCTAATTTTGCTTCGTATATCTGATATACACCTGACGGAGCTGTTATTCTTGATTTACCATCAGTTTCTTGAAATACAAGATCTTCACTTTCTAATGGCAAGCTTCCACTTCCTTGTTTATCAAGGTTCGATTTATCAGATTCAGCTACAACAGATGTTTCTTCGGCAGTTCTATCTCCACTATGGCTCATACCAACGCCAGAATCTAGGGGCTTTGTGTTTTGCTCCATTATCTGAAAATGATATCATGTATCTGATTAAAATTGTTCAAAATAGACTGCATGGGACTAAATTTCAATGTTGTGACATTTCTTACAAAGTTGAATTTTCACAAGATCAACAAAAATCCTTGAATTGGCATATAACGTATCATTAATGCATATTACTAAGTGGCAAAAAAGACAAGGCAAACATTGCACCACAACCACAAGTATATCAATTTAACCCAAGCCAGCCATTCATTACCAGATTCCAGTCATGAAGACCTATGAGAAATAAAGACTAGCATAAGTAGGTACACATCTTAACTACGTCAAATTAACATTAAGGAAGCCTTCTTCCAGTGAGATACAAAGTTAAGCTAAGAATACTCTACAAAAATACTCTCAACAGAAAAATGACCCGTCACCAGAAAGCACAAATAAAAATCATAAGGTCATCAAAGCATACAAGATAAGAAAATTTAACTGGGGCGGTCAAGAGGAGACAGTGGTAGTTTACCCGGAAGGAGTTCTTATCTTCTGAGATCTTTGTGGTGGTCACGTCGGGAGTCTCCTCCTCATTGTAAAATTGTTTGCGAAGGGAGACATTACCAGGAGCAGAGTTCGGGTCAACAAGTAAAGACTCTGATAGTGATTTTCTACCAGATCCATGTTGTTCAATTGCAGATGCTAAATTAAGTCTTGAGACAGAATCAAAATGACCACTAAGAGAAGCATTGCCTGGTTGGGCGGGCAACCCTATGGATGATGAGTTATTCTCGGACAACAAGGTTCCAGCAACTTTACTCAAAGTTGATCTTCGAATCAGTGATGATTCAACTTTTTCCATGATAAGTACCTCGACCTATTAAAAAACGTAATAGGAATCAATACCTATAAACAGTTGTTTCAAGCACTAAAAGGCTATACATTTGACCTTCGCACCTGGTTTGATGGATCTTTCTTGGTACCACCAAATGCAACAAGAAAATCCCTTTCTTTATGCTGCACAAGAACGAGACTGAAACCCTGCAGCCGAAACAAGAATTGGAATATGGTTCCCCATTCTGTTAATTGAAAAACAAGAAATGAAGTACAGTAACAGAAAGAAATTAAAGGACCCAAGATATACAATGTGGTTATCAAGGGTACATTTCTGAAAACATAAAATGCAAAAATATGGAGACTTCAAGAAAAAAGTTTTACGTGATCATTCAAACAATTTATGCTCAGTTTCCTAATCATATTACGATGATAAACAATACAAGCCCCTCAGTACAAGATTCTCTTACATGCACCAACGTGCATCATTATGAATAAGAAGTGAATTCTGTAAGCCCCTCGGAGGTCTGTAAATGCAACTTAATTAAAAGTCTTGCTCATCCATCATTCCTGGATGGTCTTCGGTTAACTGTTTCATAAGGTTTCATTATGAAACCATGCAGCCTCACTAACCAGATTAGGCTTCTCTAAACAATTCAACATTATGCATGAAAATGCCCAATTACATGCCATAAAAGATTATTACTAAAAGCATGACAAAAATGAACATCCACAAATTATTACACAAATTATATCTACACATTCAGAATAAGGTTCAGATCGCATTTATGAGAGCACAGTAGAACTCAAGTCAAACCTTGTTGGTAGTGATGGAAGATGGAGGTGATGCAACAGCAATTGACCATTCAAACTTCAGAACATCAAATATCAAGGTCTCTGCAGGACCTGTTTAAGGGAAAAATTGAGAGAGTTAGCAGGACTTCTAATATCTAGACTCTTACTGAAAATTGAGTTGTTTTTTAACAAGAGAAAAATCTTAAAAGACTCAAGACACACAGACCACAATTGCAGTAACCACAAGTTCTTGGATTGGTCCATAGACTGTACCAAGTTAATAGACAACATCATCACAATTTCAAGATCACAGTGGGATAACAAACCATGGAAGGTGACCACAAATCAAATAAATGCAAGCAGCAAGTTGTAAGCCAAAATCACATACGTTTTTTCTTACTACCACCACCCGTAATATACCATTTTGTTCCACAAAGTGCTCCACAACAACCAGCTCTAGGCGATGGATGAAAACCTCGTATTTTAATTCTTGACCATACCATCTGAAGGAAACATTTATGCATGAATTATACAATTGTGGATTGCCTTTGTTGATATTCTGTTAAGAGTAATCTAAAAATCCAACAAATTTAGATACTGTCAGAGAGAGCAGAGTGTTCACAGACCGCCTCAAAGTCAAGTGAGTACAAGTCATTCAGAGTTTTAGACTTTGATGCCCCACCAAAAACAAAAAGCATTTTGTCATTATAAAGAGCAGCAATGTGGTTTGATCTTGGGGATGGTCTTGGTCCCCTGCACATGCGAAAAGTTCCATTGTTATATCTGAACCATGAAATGAACTCTTCGAGAATACGTGGAATCAGAAAGACATAAAGTCCAGAAAAAAATTTAACTTGCCCCAACCAGGAAATAATTGTTGGCCAGTGGCAGAACAAAGCTTAGGAAATATTTACAGTGACAATGAAAACGGCTTACGTGCAATGAAGAGGAAGCCAGGTTAGAGATTTCAGATCAAACATATGCAGATCATTGAGTTTCCTCCTTTTAGTATCTTCACCTCCAAACAGGATAAGAACAGAGTTTGCCCTAACAACTGTATGACCACTACGCGCAACCTGTAATTGGTATGAGCTTTAGTTAGTACCATGTATTTCTATAAATACCTTTCACTTACAAACATTTTGTATCTAATCTTTAAGGAAAGAAAATGAAAAGGAATGCACATAGGTTAACAAATTAACACAACTGAATGTTATGAAGAAAGTGGGAAAACCATATTTACAAATATCTCACAATTATATATACATTACGCTTTTCTTTCTAATTCTCTTTTAAAACCAAAACGAAATAACAGTCAATCGATTGGGCAAACATGCTCCTACTGAAACCAAATGGAAACGATGCTCATCAATTTAAGGCAAAGGTGCAGAGCAAACGAATCTAATATTACACATTATGCAACCTCCTCCATTTGTTTGCAGGAAACATGTGACTGAATATTTTGCATAAACCAAGATAACATAATGTAAAGTAGAATATTGGTTCATGCTAATCTCGGATGCATATTTAGCTTAGTGGAAAGTATAGTATGTGCCTCATTAAAGAACGGCAGACTTTAGTTATTGTTAAACCTCTTCATTATGAAGGAAAATTACCGGAATGTCTCCTTTTGCTTCAATAAGTGACCAACATTCTGCTTCCATGTCAAATGACCACACTACATGACACAAAGGCAAAATGTATGAGGAATGCTGAATATTATGTTAAATTGAGAGATAAAGGACATCAGTTATAACCATTGCAAAGCTAGAAAAAGGACAACCTGACACTCTGTCACCCACAGGTTCAGTTTTCCCTCCAATAAGAAGCACCTTCTTCCCCCAAGGGACCTAGAAAATCACAAAAATGATTCAGTGGGACCAAAAAGAAAGATTAGGCTCCACTGACTTACAACATAAATCAACAGCATAAGTAGGATCCATCCAAGAATTGCATGGCACGAGGAAAAGCTCAAGAAAGAAATTAAAATGCTTAAGAGAACTGCACACAGTTTCAGATCCAAGCAATATAAGCTAATAGATTTTGAAAAGTCTTGCTTTCATGTCATAAATAATTGTTCTCTATGGTATGTCTCGGCAAAAATAAATGATGACACTATTCATTAGGAACTTTATATATAAGCTGAAGTATTTCTCTGCATAAAACTACTCAAAAAGGCAATATACAAAATGCTTAAAAAATCATGACGTTCTAGTCACTTTATCTATTATAGTAATACCCACTCAACTCAAAAACAAAGCCACACAATTATTTGTACTCAAATTTACAACTTTTCAAAGGTAAACAAGAAGAATACGCTACAAACTTCACGATATCTAGCACAGCCATACAATTTCAGTTCATGCTGCAACCAGATCCAACAAAGATACATGGTATGGTAATGCTGCTGAGAATGTTGTTATACCAAAGTGTGACCTTTGCAAGCTGGAATCTTTAGCGGAAGACTAGTTGGTGAAAGGTAAAGCTTTGATGAAGCCTTCGTCCACGAAAATCTATCAAAACTCAGTACCTGAAAAAATACTAAAAAAATTGGAGAAATTTCTACTTCACCATAATTCAAAGTTATGCTGAAGAAATTGTACGGACAAGAACTAAAACGTGCAATATTTAAACTTCCTTTTAGTCAACATTTTGATAATAATGGACATGAGAAAAATAAGTAATTCTACCAAAAGTAAAATGCTACAATTTAGAAATAGAAATAAAAGGGAAAAAAGGAACGTAAATCATATATGTTAAGAGAAAGAGAGAGAGAGATGATCATAATGATACCTGGACATCTTCCAGCAACCCATCTGCAGATTCACCACCAACCACCACCATCTTGTTCCCAATGACGGCCGCTCCATGCTATTCATAGTAAATTCAAAGTTCTCAAATGTTATATCTAAAGAACTATGTGCCACATATTTTCAATTTCAATATTACATTCAAAAGGTAGGATCGAAATATTTTACATTGAAGCGAGGTGTAGGTTTCTCTCCACTAATTGAAAGCACCATCCAATTTTCAGAACTGCCTGAAGTGCAATTATTAAGCTCTGGTGCATTTGATGAAGAATGACAGTTGAGTTCATCAGCTTCAGTTCTAGCTGCAACACCTTCCACCTGCCAAGATAGAAGACCTTAAGACGAGTGATTTTGATAAGACACTATATGGAACTAAATTGAATCCTTACATTGGAACTGGTAAATCGTTTAGTGTGCCTTATCGGACTATTAGTTCCTTGAGCAGAGTCTGAGAGTTGAACCTTTAATCTGGTGGAATCACAACAACTTATGAAAAACTATGCAAAACATGTTACCTTTATATGATATATGAATTGTGAAACCACAAAATAGGCTATGAATAGGAACTATACCAGCAACAACAAATCAGGCATATGGTAATAGAAATGATTGTGACATGATGTTATTTGAAGTCAGATTTAGTTAAGGTAAGCAACGCTAAGATCTCCACTAGGCTTGGCCGTAGAAGCAAGCCCTCCACTATATTATAACATTGCTTGACTGTTGAACTCATCACCATGTTGGGTTCACTGAAAATGTTAAGTTGTCTAATATTTTGCTGATGTTTTAACATGACCAAATACTGTGAGGAGATATGTCAAAAGGAATGAAGCCCTAATCAGCAACTTCTAAATGTTTCTCTCAAACTAAAGCAAGACTTTTCTGGCTTTCTCTGCTCTATTCATATTTCATTTTTCTATTTACTTTAGACAGAGAGCATTCCAACATGCCTGTGATAGGTGCTGGTGGGCTACGAATCTACATAAATGGTTTTACACCTCTACAGAAGTTAAGCAGTAGTTCTGATTCCTTCTAATTCAACGGCATATCAGTGTCACAATAATGCCTCACTATTATCAATTCATGCCAAACATAAATATGGCACGTATACTTTTCAAGTTAAAACCATAACTCCGAATTTGTAGTAATCTATATTCTATTAGCATTTCACCCTTCTCAAACCTTTGTTAACAAAATTCTAACTATTTATAAATCTGGCATCATCCAACAGTCTTACAAACATAAACACACAACGAATACGGCCTGACATACTCTTATTGACCACATACAAAGGATTCAGAGGAAGACGAAGAATAACCAGAAAATATGAATCAATCTTTCTATCACTAGATATTAGATACCATCAATAAGGCAAACAACCAACCAAATCACTAAAATATACATATTGATTCCAACAATTAGACCAAAATAATAAAATTCAAAGGCATTCACCAAATCAACTAATTATCTTTACGCAAAAACACCCACTCCAAAACTAATAAACTGCGTATAAACACACACATACACAAATGCAAACACATTACCTTCCAAGCTTCATTCTTCTTCTCGAAAACCCAAACATTTTAAGAAATCCCAAAACTTCACAGGCAAAACAGTGATAATCCGACCTTCACAACCGAAACCAAAACAAACCACATTATTGCTGGAACCAAAAGTAACATACATTCCCGAAACAGTAAATGTATACGTACAGCAAAGTCTATCTACAGATGAGTACAAATATACACACACCTCAGAAAATGAGAAGACTATCCTGAGCAGAGCTAGGGCTTAAACAGAGTGAAAAATGTCCCAAAGCTCGATTTCTGGCCTGCTCTATTCTATTGACTCAGTTCACATGTACATCTACGGTGTGGTACTGTGACCGTATTGATACGAAGACTGTAAGTATCGGCAATGGTATCTGAGATTTGCAGTAAATACTTGTGAATGAAAGACAGACAGCGGAGGTGCGCATGTTAGCGTGCTGTCTGTTTGTGTGACGTGTTTCACATGAGTTTTACATAGGGTGACCAGTGATCAGTGATGGGGGTAAAAGATAAAATGCGCGGGGATGTGGATCGCTGGGCTTGATCACGTGCGGTTTCCTACAGTACAGTTGGGTACATTTTTTTTTTTTGTCAAAATGAAATTCATTCATAAAACAGAAGAAACTTTCAACTAATTACAACATCAAATATAAAACAATTGCAACCCCACATATCTAAAACAAAACTTTAAATCTAAATAGATCTAATAAATCCATAGATTCAGAGCTTTGCAACGTAGGCGTTGGACAAAACACGTACCAACAAACTTGATCTCGCTTTTGTCGCATATTATCAGTTAAAGGCACATCGAGTCTTCATGAACAAAAGCCACAAATGGGACACAAAATAAACTGAGAAGAAGAAAAAACCACTTATTGGGACAAAAAGCCACCTGATGGGGACAATAAAAAACAACTACAAAGAAGATAAAAAAACAGAAGACATGAAATTTTGCCTCTCCCTCCTTCGTATCCACACCATAGTCTATCCCCGCTAAAACCACATCCATCGCCGCCATCATTCTCATGAACTCCAAAACTCGCGAGCCAAGCTCAGAACAACCATACCCACAAAAGGAGGAGCATCCACTTTCTCATGTTTTAACTTTTTTCCCTTACAAGTTTTAAAAATTGGGAAATAGAATAATTTGATGATCCGAAATATCTCCATATACTAATAGTAATACAATGGAAAGTTTGATTGATGTTAAAGCATTTAACTAATTTTTTTCAATATTCTAAAAAAACTAATTATATTTAATATAAAACACATAATTTAGTTTATTGTTTATAAATATTTTCAGTAAACTTGATAATCGAGCTAGGGTCCAAAATATTATAATATGAGATTGTCAAAAAACTCAATTAAAAAAATTGGTGAGTTATTAAATAAATTGTATTGTAATTCAATGAACATTCAAAAATAATGGAGTATGTTTTACGCATGTAATAAAAATCAATTTAAAACTCAATATTAAATTTGATAAAACTCAATTTTTAAGCTCATTAGAATTATTTTCTTAACACTACTAAATTCTTTTTTTTTTGAAATAACACTACTAAATTCTTATTTCTTGAATAACGTATTCATTTAGAATTAAAGAAAAATTATATGTTTTCAAGAGTCAGTTTATAAATATCTCAATAACTTATCCATTTAGAATTAAAGAAAATTTACAGCTTGACAGCTTGACGAAATAAAATATATTAAATACGTACTAGAAAAAGTTAAATACATTCATCCAATTTCCCACTCTAATCCAAACTGTTGTGTGAATACTGAATATCGAAACATGTCAAGGCAATAAAGTAAAATTGGAAAGAATTGGAGGGAAGAAACCGGAGAGAGAGATATGACCGTTGCCTCAAAACATGTCTGGTGTGAGAGAGTGGAGGTACAGAGAGAGCATTTAATGCGAGGGAAATTTGATGGGCCAGAACGGGGTCCATTTAACTTCTTGGAAATTGTGTTGGGCTGATTCCACTCTATTTTGATTTTTTATTTAATTTGGGTTGTATATCTCACACACGTGTCAACGTCAAACCATAAGACAAATCCAAAATCTGACCATAGGGCTGGACCCTTTGACAGCGACTCGACAAGTTTTTCACTTATAATATATGAATTGGGCTAGGAAGACTAATTTTCCTTGGGCTCGAAGCCTAGTTTACCATTAGCGGCCCACTTAGCTGTTGCTGTATATATTGTAGGGGTAGTCATATACCAATAAAATAAGCCGGTTAACATTCAATTATCCTGGGCATTGACTGGGGCAGCTAGCTCTTATGAAGCCCACCAAAATGTTTAGGTTGCATTTGGATCGAAAAATTTGAATTTGAGGAGAAAACTTGGGAAACAAATTTCAGACGACTCCACACAAGAAGGATTTGAAATCCACCACAATTACTCGAGAATTGTGTACTTTTTTGAGTTGACTTGAAGTTACCTCTACATAAATTGTATGTGTCACAAATAGAGATATGGTGATTGGTTTTTAGGAGTACAAAGGCAACCCTATGTTGATGTTTGAATCAATTCCAGGAAGAATTGTGTCATTGGTGATATATTTAATCTTGACAATGTGTTGCTCGAGGGTATGGGAATAGTTTTTAAAGATGTAAATATTAACAATTTTATCTAAGAAAGCTAATTGAAAGGGAAGTAGGGTAATAATCAATAAATCAATTAAAGATTTCTATAGCAAACATGCTGAATTTAGTGATATAAATTTTATGTTTTTCAGAAATATACTTTTTAAACTGGCTAAACTAAAGAATTCTGTAGCAAACAAGCTGATCAAAAACAGCTCATTGATTATTTTTTTCTCAAAGATCATTGCAACACCAAATCCTAACCGATGGGATATATATTAAATAAATTGGTTGAAATTAGGAGATAGATTGTGATTGGTTGACCTTTTATCTCATTCATTTTTATTTTTGGAGAGAATGGTGTGATAAAATTATTAAGAAAAAAATAAGAATGAAATTTGAGAACATGATTGGATGTGAAATATTGATAATATATGTAATAATGATCGTTGGTAATTAGCTTGGTAAAAAAAAGAATGAAATGTGATTTGTGATTGACAATGTAAAAGAGAGTGAGTAGTGTATTTGTGATATGGAGGTGTAATGATATAATAGTTGATGTGATATTTCTTAATGAAATTATGATTGGATGTGACATGAACAAATAAATAGTGTATTTTTGAAACAAAAATCTCAAACAATAGCCGTAAAGTTCTTGGTGATTGGAAATTTTGCAAATAATTTAACAACCAAACACAACCATAACTTTCGTTCCATCCAAGAAGTACTGATCTAGGTCAATTACAAATAATTATTATAAATTAAATAAAAAAAAGAGAGCTCTAGGGAAAAATTTATGACTATAGTATGCAATGTGTAACGTCCTTATTTTGAGTTGCTTTCTTCATTTTCAAATAATTTAATTTACTGAATAATTGTTATATAATATAGTGGGATTCATCTTTGTCTTTTTTTCAATTGCCACGTTTTGTTACAAGATGATAGTATATTCCAAATGGTCATGTTTCACTATTTTTGGCTAGTAGGCAAAAATAAAAATCAATTTAATTATGGCAGTGGATCAATCTTATTTTAATGTCATTTTTTACTTTGGAACATGTGGGGTGTGAAAAATATAAAAGTTAGTTAATGAGCAATTTCGGCTGCTAATTTTTATTTGATATTGCAGTAGACATAATTTCTCATATTTGAACTGAGATGCTACTAAATTTTGGCAATTATCCAAAATTGATTGCTTATGATCAAACTTTCAGAATTATCGAATAAGTCAACCAAATTTGAAAACATAGTCCATAGTGCATGTGAAGTGAACCAAAAAAAACAACACAAACAATACAAATTATTTAAACTCCATATTTATAGCTCAAAAACATTAGGCGCAACTTCACTTAAAAAAGGTTGAAGTACACATTATTTAGTAATTAGTAGTATATATTGTTAGGAAAATTTGGAGCACATAGGCTCACTATCTCTCCCTATACCTCTAGTAACTAATATCCGACTCTTACTATGATCTCATGCAATAAAATTGCATTGTAACTCATATCAGACACATGCTATTTTAATAATAATATTAGACCCATAAGGCACCAGCTCTTTTGAGCATGGGCTTTAAGGACCTCTTGAGATGGAGGCTCATGATCTCATTGGCTCCGCCCACAAACTCACCACCAATAAACACCGCCGGTATGGTAGGGTTGCAGCCGAACCTCGAGAGCGATTTGCTCGATTTCTCGACGCATTGGGATCTCATCGAGCTCAGAACCTGTTGGTTGACACCAAAATCATAAAAAGTGACTTAATCGTGTGGCTCATGCAGCATGAGGTCTCGCTAAAGATTACCACAGGTTTTTCGGACACCATTTTGTTCACTCTCTCCATTGATGCAATAAAAGTACTTGATGTTAAACAAAAAAGGGTTGATAAGAGCTTTAAGAATGTGTATGCTTTGATGATTGGTAGTAGGAATAAATTGGTGTTGGTATGAGGAGAATGGGGATGCAAGCATTTATATAGGAAAAATTCATGGAGGGAAAGGGTAGTATTGGAAATTTTTTTCTTCTTTTTTAACCCTTAAAGAAAAGGTAGAGACAACATATTGGATTGGAGGGATTAAGAAAGTATACATTCCTTTCAAAAAAAAAAAAAAAAAAAAGAAAGTATACATTAGATATATATTTGATTGTTTTGTAATATATTTTTTATTTTATTATTTTTATCGTTAGTATGAAAGTGATTGATGTGGTCTACTGCACCCAAAAAAAGTGGCACACAATGACGAATCTCAGCATACGGAGAAATTAAGACGTGTCCTTTGTACGGTAACCTTATGATGATTTCATGATAATTTTAAGGATTAGAATATATTAAAGTGGAGATTTTATCACGTGGTGATGCCTTTGAGAATATTTTGTGATTTTTCTTGATTAGTCAATCTTATACGATCTTATAAACTATGATCGATCTACTTTGTTCTTAATGTGATTTGATGTTGTAATCTGAATATTAGTAAAGACATGCGCCTTTTACATGGCTTAGGGATTTATTTATTTCATTTTGTCGTCTTTCAATATCTTGCATGCTAAATCATTTGTAAACCCTATAATTTGGTTTTAAAAATTTTCGTCCAACTCCGATTAATTTTCGTATTGGCGTTAAGTTTCATTTGCCCGCTTAAGTTTTTCTTTCAGTTAAACTCCGCCTAACCCGCCTAAGTCCCATCTAATCCCATTTTACAAGCTTTGCTCAACTCATTTAGCGTCTAACACTTTTTACAACTTTGTCTGTGAGTACCCTATAATCTAGTTCATTTGATGTGTATACTAGCTAGTCTACCACCAATCAAAAAATTATGTGATCACTTTAATTGGAAATTAGCGTTACAAGAAAAAAATAATTTACCTACTGGAAAACATGTATGTATTTTTACTTGACCCATGTAGGTAAATATTAAAAAAATGGAAAATATAGGTAAGATTGTTGTAGATAAAATTATTGTATGTGAATATTTATCAAAAAAATCTAAAACTTTTTGGTCAGTAATTAAATTTAAAAGTTAATAATGATTTATCGCTAATTAGTCGGTATAGTATGAAAAAAATAAACAATATTTTTGCCTTTTCGGTAATCAAATAGGTCTGTCAAACTTAATAACAAAATCATCATTGTCACTAAATTTGAAGTTTTTCTTGGTAGTACTGTTAACTGTTGGTTGATTTGTTATAGTCGAGTATAATCCTATATAATTTATTTTATTTTATTTTTGCCATTTTAATTTTTGGTCGGTAGTCGGTACTATTGTAATTAATTAGGGAATTTTTTATTTTTTTGAAAAAATATTTTGGAAGGATTATAGAATATATATAGATCAAGTGGCCCAATTAACTTTTTGGTGTAACTTTCGTGGAGGCATCTGGTGAGATGTAGAAGGATCACTGGAGTTGGATTTATCCAATTGGGACCTCTTCCTTTTCTTGAAAACAAGATTCGATTTGAGTAAAAGCAGAGACAATATACGTCAATATGGATAGAATTTTGTTATTGGATAATAAAAATATAAAAAAACAGGTTAATTAATTAATGCTATTCTATTTATGTGCAATCTAATTACAAGTGGCCTTGCTGCCAAGACTTGTATGATTTTCTCAATAACGAGCCTACATGCATCTATTACTGATAATCCCATTCATCCCAATATTACTTAGCCAGTTGTTTGATTTGATAAGGAGTTTTAAATAAGATCTTGAAAATGTGAAAAAATTATATGAAACTGTAATAAAACGTAGCAGCTGACATTAATGGTGCAACATGATTACTTTAGATTGAAAAGCATTTAAGGAAAATTAATTTCTGTTTTAGAAATAATTATTTCAAGACAAAAGTAAAAAAAAAACAGAGAATGAGGTAGTGAATAATATTAATTTGGAGGTGGTCTTATATGAGATTTTAATTTATTTATGAGACGAATCCTACAAAATATAAAAATATGAGTTTTTTTTATAAGTGTGGATTTGGATTGAAACTCTATTTACATATAAGATTTGTATCTATGTAACCGTCTCACACGAGTTTTTGTCAAAATTTTCTGATAAAAACAATGAAGATGAGGTCCCCGCGCGTGACCACATCCTCTTTATTTGTTCTTTATATTATGTTATGCGACCTCATTGGGTTTTGGCATTTTCCTACACGAATTTGATCATTATTAACTCGTGATCATGGAAGGACTTAGCTTGTTGATTTCCTTATCGTGTCAAGTCTTTATACTTAAAGAGTCCCTCAGTCTCAAAATTGCCTCTTAATAATATAATGGTAGAACTCAATCATCCGAGGATCAATATTACTTTACGTAGAGATTTCAATTATTATTTTATGTTTAGTTATACTCTAATTACAATATAATACACATTGCATCCAGTGTAATGTTTACCGACATATAATTGTTGAGAGGGATAGGGCGCAGACTAACACGGACATGCGTATAGTCGCATATGTTGGAAATTTTGGTTTTGATAAAGTGGGTGTCGACCCGACTTTGACCAATTTTTCGGTGGCTAAATATTTAATTCGGAGGAATTAAATTATATATTATTAATCTACGTTAAGTAGATGTTCGTAGTATTTTTATTTCTCAAAACCGAATTTGGTGAGTGAGAAATTAATACACGCAGTAGCCACATAATTGGACATTATGTAAAGATTATTTAAAGGAGATGAAAGGCTTATGCCTTATCCACATGGAATACAAATCATAGTTTATCCTAGTTTATTTACTAGAAGGTGTTATTTGTTGTATAAACTATAACACAAGTGGATGATCACAAGTGGGCCACACGCGACATTTTGCCGCCGGCCTGGGCTGGGCAGGCTTGGGCGGCCCGACCCTATTGGGCGGGTCACGGTCCACTAAAGTTTTGCCACTCGAAAATGGGCTCGGCCCATTCGATTCGAGTATTTGTTGGAAGCTATTAAAGCCCAATGAATCGGACATTGTAGGTGTCGGTTCGTGTGATTGTTGGAGTTAGTAACTCCTACGGTAGTGATCACCGAAAAAGAGCCCACTACTATTCATTGTTATGGAGTAGTGGGGTGTAACATCTGGGATGTTACAATTGGATTAATGCCCACTACCTTTTTATCTCCTGCGCAGTGTTGGTTGTCTATAAAATCATTCTTTGTGCATTGCGGATTTTATTTTGAGAAAATTCATAGCATTTCATACACCTCCAAAAGCTATTTTCTACATTCGCACTAAGTCCAAAGAGTCTTGACAAACATTTCTAGTTCGAAGGTGCTACGTGTTAGTGGTGCTACTACTACGAGGAAGGCGTAAGCGCGTTTCATCTTTGGAAGCAATACATCAAACCGTGAGCACTAAGCGGGGCGTAATTGCTTTGCGGAAAGAGTGCGTCTCGACTAAACTTACGAAAGTTCTTTTGAAGAAGTTGTAATAGTTATTATTTTTCTTGTAATCTTTCTTTCTGTAATTTGCCATTTTGAAGGCATCCCGTCTCAGAACATTGTAATCAACAATCGCGCAAAGCAATTAACGAACTTCACGATGGCAAGCACAAAGCGAGAACCCCGATCATCCCTCATGCTCAGCCGAGAAACCCGAAAAATTCATGGGTTTCGACTTGAAGTGGGCGACAAAAAATGTTGTTTTACGACCGACTACCCTAAGTGATGGCGAAATATCGATCGAGGACGCTCCGTTGTTGCGATAACGAACGAATCTTTGAAAACGCGCTAGCTGCGTTTGATGCGTGGGGCAGGGTGATTTCTGTGCCGTAACTATGTCCTAAACGGACTTAGTGATGCACTTTTCTGAGTGTGTATTGTCTTTGTGAAATCCTCCAAAGAATTGTGGGAATCTTTGGAGAAGAAGTACAAAACCGAGGATCTTAGGCACAAAGAAATTTGTTATCGGTAAGTTCTTGGATTTTGTGATGGTTGATTCTAAAACCGTGATGGAACAAGTTCGAAGTTCGAGTTGATCCTACATGAAATCTCCCGAGGGAATGGCTTTAGGAAGCATTCAAGTGGCGCCTTGATTGAGAAATTGCCCCCAAGTTGGAGGGATTTCAAGAATTATCTCAAACATAAGCGAAAGGAGATGGGACTAGAGGATCGATTGTCAAACTCGGAAATTGAGGAAGACAATATGAGGATTGACTCTAAGTCAAGCTTGTCCCTATGGAGTCAAAAGCCAACTTGATGGAGCACGGCTCGTCAAGTAACTCGAAGAAAAGGCCTAACGATAAAGCAAGAAACCAAAGAATGGAAAATTCGGGGAGCTTGCTACAAGCGTGGCAAACCGAACCATATGGCAAAGGATTTGCCGTCACCAAAAGAAAAAGAAAACCAAACCGCTGATCCAATGCCAATGTGGTTGAAGAAAGGAGGCAGGGAAGTTGACATGTCGGCGGTGGTGTTTGAAGCCAATTTGGTGGATAACCGAAAGAATGGTTTGTGATCTTGGTGCCACTTGCCATATGCGTTACGATAAGGATGCATTCTCTTCTTACATCCCATCGGACCAGGAAGGAAGCTCCATATGGGGAATCACGCCTCTTCGATGTTCTTTGGCGTTGGAGTGGTGGTCTAAAGGCGACTTCGGGAAAGGAGTTGAAGGTGAAGGATGTCTTTGCATGTCCCAGGACATCCGCAAAAATTTGGTTTCGGGTTATTTTTTTGGTCAACCATGGGTTTAGACTAGTTTTGAGTCGAAAAATTTGTACTTAGCAAATTTGGACCAGTTCATGGTAGGGTTATCTAGACAAAGGACTATTCAAAATGAATGTAATATTTGTACGCCGTTTTGGCGAGAATATGAATAAGAATGAATCTTCTTGTTTATATTGTTGAGTGCTCTAATTTATGGCATATTAGATTAGGACATGTAAATCGAATGCTATAAAAAGATTGGTAAATTTAGAATTGATTAATTTACGAAGTAAACTCACAAAGAAAATGTGAAGTTTGTGTTGAAGCTAAAATGGCTAAATTACCGTTTCATTCGATTGAAAGGAGCACTTCACCTTTAGAGTTGATACACATTGATGTGTGTGATCTAAAATTCGTGCAAACTAAAGGTGGTAAAAATATTTCATCACATTTATTGATGATTGCACAATATTTTGCTACTTATACTTGTTAAGAAGCAAAGATGAAGCATTAGAGGCTTTTAAGAATTATAAAAATGAAGTTGAAAATCAACTTGGCGTAGGATTAAAATAATTCGGAGTGATAGAGGTGGCGAATATGTTGCACCATTTGAAGAACTATGTACCCGATCGGGCATAATTCATCAAACAACAAAGACACCATATTCACCACGATCAACTGGTGTTCTTTGAACGCATAAAAACCGGACTCTAAAAGAGATGATGAATGCCATGTTGATAAGTTAGGATTAACCGAGAAAATGTGGGGAAGTTTTTTAACGACCAACCACATATTGAATAAAATACCACTTAAAAGGAAAGATAAGACACCTTACGAATTGTGGAAAAATCGTAAGCCTCTTATAAATACCTTAAAGTGTGGGGGTGTTTGGCTAAGGTAGCAATACGAACCAAAACAAGTTAAAATTGGACCAAAGACAGTTATTTGTGTCTTTGTGGGATATGCATACCAAAGTAGTGCATATAGGTTTATGATACATAAGTCGGAAAATCCAGGAAATGATGAAGGTACCATAATCGAATCAAGGAATCTTTGTATTCTTTGAGGATGTCTACCCTTGTAGAGAAAAATTAGAAGTGAGTAATAATAAAAGAACTCACGAAGCGCAGTGGTTCAACACCAATTAGTGAAGAAGAACCAGAGACGCGATAAGAAGAGGTCTAAGACGGCTAAGTCTTTTGGGCGATTACATAACATTTATGTTAGATGGTGAGCCAAACTCGATTAAAGAGGCTCAAGCGGTCCGGATGCTCGCTCGGCAAGAAGCTATCAATAGTGAAATCGAGTCCATTCTGCGAGAACCATACTTGGGAGTTGGTTGATCTCCTTTGGTCATAAAACTTTAGGATGTAAATGGATCCTAAAGAAGAAGTATAAAGCGAGATGGAACTATTGATAAGTATAAAGCGCGGCTTGTAGCCAAAGGCTTTAAACAAAAAGAAGGATATGACTTTCTTTGACACCTATTCTCGATGCGAGGATTGCGTCTATTCGGGTCTTCTTGCGATTCTTTGCTTTGCACAATCTAGAGATTCATCGGATGGACGTCAAGACGGCGTTTCTAAATGGAGAGATAGATCTTTGAAATATACATGGAACAACTGAAGGGTTTGTTGCACCGAAATAAGAAAAGAAGGTGTGCAAGTTAATAAGATCTTTATACGGTGAAACAAGCTCCAAAACAATGGCATCTTAAGTTTGACAATACGATGTTGTCAAATGGATTTAAAATCAACGAGTGTGATAAATGCGTATATGTCAAAGGGACATCGAAGCATTTGTCATAGTTTTTCTATATGTAGACGATTTGTTAATCATGAGCGTAGTCATGATACTATCATGGAGACTAAAAAGAATGTTAAAGAGGAACTTTGACATGAAGGATATGGGAATTTCTTGATGTAATCCTTGGGATAAAAATCGTGAGAACTCTAATGGAATTATCTTGTCACAATCCCACTATGTGGAGAAAGTGCTCAAGAAATTCAATGCTTTTGATGATTCGTCGTCAAAGACGCCCATTGATTTAAGTATAAATCGGTTGCTAATAAAGCGAGAACCGGTGGCTCGGATGGAATACTCACGTATAATAAGCGATCGATGTACATCACAAATTGTACACGCCCGGACTTGGCCTACCCCTGTAAATATATTGAGTAGGTTCACGAGCAATCCAAGCCATGAGCATTGGAAAGCGTTAACCAGGGTGTTAAAATACTTGAAGTATACTTGATTATGGGCTATACTACTCAAGATATCCGATTGTACTTGAAGGATATAGTGATCTTAGTTGGATTTGATTGAAAGATTCTTATTCAACTAGTGGATACATATTCACCATTGGAGGTGGTGCGGTATCGTGGAAGTCCACGAAGCAAACGCGTGTATAGCTCGGTCCACCATGGAATCTAAGTTTATAGCTTTGGATAAAGTGGTGAAGAAGCGAGTGGCTTGAAATTTTCCGGAAGATATTCCATGTTGGAGAAGCTTTGTGCCTTACGTGATGATTATTTTTGTGATAGCCAAGCGGCTATAGGAAGAACGTGAGCAATATGTATAACGGTAAGTCTAGACATATTCGTCGGAGACACAATACCGTTAGACAATTGATCTCAAATGGTGTGATGTCAATTGACTACGTAAAGTCAAAAGACAATTTGGCAGGTCCTTTGACAAAAGGACTGAATCGAGATCAATTGGGTAAATTGCTAGAGGGAATGGGCTTGAAGTCCACAAAGTAAAAATAACTATCATAGTGGTAACCCAACCATGTTATTTGGAGATCCCAAGAACATGGTTCAATGGGAAAACTAAACTATGAAGGTTATGTTGTAACACTTGGAAACAATGTTATAACCCATCCCTAGAAAGCAAAACCAAGTGTTGAAACACCTGCAAAGTTGTGGTGAGGCTAAGTCATTTGAATTTTAATGATTCCTACACCTCGTTGAGGTTGAGTATGGCGGGATACTCGGATAGAAGATCACCTATATAAGTGAGAAGTGCGGGCGCTTCAAAGTAACACTTATGAATCCAAAGTGGTGTCCATGGCCGAAACGGACACAAAACGTGAGAAACGAGAAGGTGTTGAGACCTTATTGTATTAATCTGTTGACTCGGTATACACCGTGGAGGAATAGTTCAAGCGTTGCGTCCACTAAGCCGCCCGATGTACCCGATGGTATTGACTACGTAAGGTTCAAAGCCATAAGCTACCTTCCGAATGCAATATTGTCTCTTGAGGACTGGTTTGCGTGTCTGCATTCATGCATACATTAATTTCCACTCATGTGGGGGGATTGTTGGAAATTTTGGTTTTGATAAAGTGGGTGTCGACCGACTTTGACCAATTTTTCGGTGGCTAAATATTTAGTTCGGAGGAATTAAATTATATATTATTAATCTACGTTAGAGTAGATGTTCGTAGTATTTTTTATTTCTCAAAACCGAATTTCGGTGAGTGAGAAATTAATACACGAAGGTAGCCACATAATTGGGCATTATGTAAAGATTATTTAAAGGGAGATGAAAGGCTTATGCCTTATCCCACATGGAATACAAATCATAGTTTATCCTAGTTTATTTACTAGAAGGTGTTATTTGTTGTATAAACTATAACACAAGTGGATGATCACAAGTGGGCCACACGCGCGCGCCGCGCTCGCCCGGCCGACCTCGGCTGGGCACAGGCGTGGGCTTGGGCATGGGCTGGGGCTGGGCAGGCTTGGGCATGGGGCCGGCTTGGGCTTGGGCATGGGCACAGGCTTGGGCGGGTGGCCCGACCCTATTGGGCCAGGTCCAGGTCCACTAAAGTTTTGCCACTCGAAAATGGGCTCGCCCATATTCGAGTATTTGTCATTGTTAAAGCCCAATGAATCACGGACATTGTAGGTGTCGATTAGGTGACTGTTGGAGTTAGTAACTCCTACTGATGAGTGATCGGTGAAAAAGAGCCCCCACTTATGCATGTTATGGAGTAGTGGGGTGTAACATCCGGGATGTTACAATTGGATTAATGCCCACTACCTTTTTATCTCCTGCAGGTGTTGGTTGTCTATAAAATCATTCTTTGTGCATTGCAGATTTTACAGAAAATTCATAGCATTTCATACACCTCCAAAAGCTATTTTCTACATTTCGCACTAAGTCGAGCAACCGGGGTCTTGACATTTCTAGTTCGAAGGTGCTACGTGTTAGTGGTGCTACTACACGAAGAAGGCGTAAGCCGTTTCATCTTTGGAAGCAATACGTCAAACCGTGAGCACTAGCGGGACGTAATTGCTTTGTGGAAAGAGATTCGTCTCGACTAAACACGAAAGTTCTTTTGAAGAAGTTGTAATAGTTATTATTTTTCTTGTAATCTTTTTTTTTCGTAATTTGCCATTTTGAAGGCATCCCGATTACGTAACATTGTAATCAACAAGATATACGCGGGTGCAATGATTTCTTCTAACTTGGATGAACATAAGCAGGCTGCTCTACAGAGAGAGCCATGCACGATATTTCAAAAAGCCTCATTAATCGGACGATATTTCAAAAGGCCTCCCTATTAATGATTATGTTATCGATCGAATAATCCGCCGAAGGTTTTGAAGCTATGGCTGCGGATGCCCGACAACTTTGGTCAGATATGGCGGATGAAGAAGAACAAGACAAATTGGAAGACTTAAAGGCCAAGATAGGCGACTCATCACTACCCCGATTGTCTTTCACTCATGTGATTTCTCAGAAACTATGCAGGCTATGGCAATTGCGGCTCGTGGATCCTGGGCCGACATTCAACATGATATATCAGACCATGTAGAGGATACTCGAGCACGTGCTAACAAAACTAATGATAATATCCTTCGAAAATCCTCTAGAAATAGACGCCCTTCATTTAAATTGCGTTTTTAAGTTATTTTTGTTGTTTCTTTTTCTGAAATCTAACATTGTTTTCACTTTGCTACCTGATCGGCTTGTGATCAAGACTTTTCCTTTCTTTTTATATATTTCCATTTACTAAAAAAAAGTATAATAATATCTCAAGAAGCCCCACTGGGCATAGCCGAGTTGGTACTCGGGTGGTAGATTTGCCAAAAGGAGCAAGCCAACAATGTTCAATTCCCTGGGGTTCATTCCCCTAAGGATTTAGTTCATGATTTACCTCCCTAATTTCCAGTTTCCACAGGCCTTGGGGCGGGCCGTGGAGGTGCCCCCATGGTGAGTGTTTCAAAGTTTCACCTTTTTGCCACAAGTATCTCAAGGTCAGAGCGTATGATCATATCATGACGTTACGATCTATACAATGTTGGATTAATCAAGTACGAGATTAATGTTTTTTAACAAACTTGTTATGAGACTAGACTAATACACACACACATATATATTAGGATAATTACAAAAACACCCTTGAGATTTGAGTTAATTACAAAAAAACCCAGATATGTTTCAAAATTACAAAAAAATCCTTCAGATTTTGTTTTGTCGTAAATATAACGAAGGTAACTATAATATTTTCGTTAATATCAAGAGTTTTTTTGAAATGTTTTCAAAAATTACCGGTAAAATGTAAGACGGAATCAAACCTCAAGAGGTTTTTTGTAATTTTCAAAGAATTCTAGACTTTTTTTGTAATTAGCTCAACCCTTAGGGGTGTTTTTGTAATTATCCCTATATATTAATTAGCTTTAGTTTCTTGTGGAGGCATCTCGTTAAAGGAAGTGCCTTAACTTTCTAAGCTTTTCGTGACTTCATTCATGCATGTTGCAATTCAATCAAAAAGTACTGTGGGGGACGTTTAAATTAGGGCTGTGTACGGGACTTGGAGATTACCGAAATCGAACCGATATCCGGATTGAAAGATCTCCGAACCAAAAATATCCGTTGACTTTTTGACTTTCTCGAACTGCCGTACCAAAAATATTTATGGTATGGTTTTGGAGATTTTTCAAATACCCTCATCAGAAACCGCATCAATGTGCGAACTACTCCGAACAGAGGACGGAAGCTAGAACCGATTATAAAGATTTTATATAAATACATATACATTATTTCTATGTTGTTTTTATTTTGATATTGAATTAACTACAAACTATTTGAAATTAAATTGAATATAAAGCATATGTCTGGAAAAAAACCATATATTACCGCAACTATTATGAATTTTAAAAACTTTGATATTAATAATAGAGTAAATTTTGAAATTGAAATTAGTTAAATGATTAGTAATTGCACTTGAAAGAGAAACAAGTAATAGTACCATATTATAACAATATAAAAAAGATCATATTTTAACTTTTTTTTTACCACATCACATAAATTATAAATATAAATTTTCTTGATTATGTTAAGTTGTTAAGTACGAGACATTGAGATTATAAATTTATATAAGTTTTTATTTCTGTTAATTTATAAAAACTATTAGTTAATATCCGTTCTATGTCAATAGAAGAACAATTGCCCAAATAATAAACTATTATTGTATTATAGAGGTTATTAAGTTTAGAATTTTGGATTGTGTTACCTATTATAGTTTTAGTTTTTATTTTGAGACTACGCTAAAAAGAGACTAGAACTTTAGAAGTATATCCATTTGTTGATTTTTATTTTCCAAATTTGTATGTTTATTTATGGCTAATCTCCGAATCTCAGTTCCGAATCGAACCATACCGTCCCGTCCCATTAGAACTGAATCTCCGTCCATTTTTTCTATAGTTCGGTTCTGGAGATTTATTTTCAGAATCTCCGAACTTCGGGACGGTTCTGGAGATTTGAAAATCTCCAGAACCGTCCCGTACCGTACACACCCCTAGTTTAAATGTTTAGCCATTTGCTGTGTGTATGTACGAAACTCCAATTCAAAAATATACATACGTCATAATATTCTAATCGTTAGTTATACAAGGACGTAGAAATCTGATTCTTTTTTAACTCATTAAAGGAAAATGGAGCAAGTGTCCGTTTATAACTGGCCCTAAAACATTCCAAAGGACGGTTTTATTGTAAGTGTTCCTTCACCATAGTATTGCTGCCTCTACTACTTATCAACATGACAAAAAAAAGGTATACAAAACACACGCAGTAACACGTGGAAGTGCGTGTGTGGAAAGAAGCAGATTCGGATTCATTTGAGATTAAAACATGAGAAAATGTGGTGGATGACAGGAGTTGTACTACATAGAATGTCAACTTTTATTAGTACTTAGAAAAAATGCGCGAGTTCGGTTCTCAGCATCCCATGTACGCATACATGATCAAGACCATTGTGAGAATCTACCAATTAACTTGTATGTTATTCCTGGTCGGGTAAAACCCGGATCCGCCCAAATCCGCTTTATTTGGATCTTGGTTTGCTAATGTAAATTAATGAGTATTAGCTACACGGTTGTAGCCAGCCAGCTTAGCTATTATTAGCCCAAAACCTTTTTTCCTCTAGTCTAACTATTTTTTTTCTCTCAAACAAACATATAATATCTTTTTTTTTTGTTTTTTTCTCACAGAAAAAATGAAATAAATAAAATTGGCTTCGTCGGGGAAGCCCCTAGATCCACCTAGAGCCATCCCTGAGGCGGTCGAGGCGCCGCCGCTGCACAGAGCCCCCCTCCGGCGAGGGCCCCCACCCCCATGATTTTTTTAAATATAATATATTAAAATATGATTAAATATACAACAAAGGCTACCAGTAACAACAAAAAAGCTGGACAACCCTGCGGTAATAATGCTTATCCGCCTTTGCTCTTCTTGTTTGAGATTAGGTCTTTGAGCCCCCACTGAAGCAAAAAATCTTTCTTTATTTTTTTTTTCCTTTCTTAAATATCATAGCAGCCCCATTTTTTGGTCAAAATTAAACAGCCTCAGAATTTCTGTCCAAATTAAATCAGTTATAAAAAAAGGGGCCCAACAACTAATTATAGCAACTCAAATCAAAATCATGGAAGCCTATAATAACCTATAAAATCATGTAATGATATTAAAGTATTTCTTTTATAGTACTATTTTTATTGAATTTTAAAACATTGAAACTGAAATATAATGTTTCATTATTTTATCTTTCGATCAATGAAATTATTTTATTATAAAAATGATTAATTTGCTATTTTATTTTTATTTTTATGGGTACAAAGGGCCCCAATTTGTTTTTCGCACTGGACCCTTTAAAACACAGGAAGGGTCTTGGATCCACCCATGATCAACGGTTTGCTAGGGTTGATCATGGTGAGGTTTTCCGATTTTTTTTTTTTAAATTCAAATCGAATTGCCTTATATGGCCTTCCTAAAAATAATTTCAAATTTTGGTTATATTAAGTAGAATACATGTACGGTTTTAGGCAGTGACGAACTGTTGCGGGAGGATTTAATAAACAAAATTATAAGATTGATAAAATAATTTATCTCTTTTGAAATATATATTAAGAAAAATGGTAAAAATGTCAACGTTGAAGATTTGATTTGTTTTTAAACAAGATTGTTTTGCAAGCTAGAATGCACTTTGCATTATATTTTAATCCAACTATATTCAAACATAATGTTTTTATTATTATTATTTATGTTACTTTGAATGCAAAACACAATGTGTATTTGTAACATTAAGGGAAAAATTAAAATGCATTTTATTTGGAATATAAAATGTGAATCCAAAATTTGTTATTCAAACAGTCAGTTTTTAATATATTGAAGAGGGAAGAAAACCTTATATTTTAACCCTAAAATTATATAAGGGCGGTGTGGTTTTTAATTCAATATTTTAGATCGCGGTTATAATCGAAAAATCCTTATAAATGGTTTGAAAATTAATGATCACCCCTATCAGTTGTCAGGGTTTGGGATTTTGTATTTTAATTTCACGCCTTCGACCTATTTAGTTTTGTTTAAATTTTATTTTTTTTTAAATTTAAATATTAATTAAGTTGAGAGGTGTGACGAGTAGTTGATCAAAAAACTAAAAGACTAAAAATTCAGGAATCGAACCTTAGTCAACACCCTTGCCAAGAGAGCTACCACGTGAATTACAAGGCTCGTGGTTATTTTAAAATTTATAAATGTTTCATGATACTTTATTTACAAAAGTAATATTTTTTTCAGAGTTTTAATTGTATTTTTAAGAATTATATATAATTTTTAAAATTTTTAAACTTATATTATTAGCTTGTCTAATGTGTTGGACAGGGGCGAAACCACTCTTATCCAAAGGGGGGCCTTGCCTCCCCCCAAGGCCAAAACACATTTTTAGTACCTTGTAATATTAATACTAATCGTACTCATCTCAAATCCGATTACGAAATTAGACCTATTACTTGTAATTGTTCCCTAAATTGGGAAAAAAATTACCCATAACGGTCCCATTAGGGTCCAAACAGGTGAAGTTACCCATGTCTACCTATCCCATGCAATCATTGGCGAGGCCACACGGGGGCAATGGGCATTGCCCCCCCTGAAAGTTAAAAAATATTTGTGGTATTTTGGTACTTTACTTTTTAATCTAAAAATAAATACAGAAAATAAGGAAAAAAAAACGAAGAAAAGTCTTCAATTCTGATTCTTTTAGGTAACACCCAAAAAAATGTTACCTAATGGCCATAAAATGTTACTATAGAAAATAGGTAGCACTTGTAAGTCCAAGCGGCTACGATAATCTAGAGGGGGGTGAATAGATTATCTCCATCTTTTCGATTTTACCCTCCTTTTCAAACCGAAAGCTCAAAGACAATAATTTAGGTGCGGAATGTAAACAACACACATCAATTTATAGAGGTTCAACCCACCTTGGGCCTAATTCTCTACCACCCCAGTATATCCGGGATGGATTTCAAAAAGAAAAAAGATTTTATTAATTACCAAAATTAATACAACACCAACTTACAACAACACCTTGAATAGCACCACACTCTTCTTCAACACCACCTTTGAGATTACCACAATCTCTTCTTGAAGATTACCACAGTCTCCAACGGCACCTTGTGAAGATTACCACAATCTTCAACCTTGAAGAATACCAAATTCTTTAACACCTCAACAAGAAGATTACCACAATCTTCTTACACCTAACACCTAGATCACCTAAGTGTGTTCTTACCACAAGAACACTTACAAGGATATCTTGTGTTGAATGATAACCCAAAAATTCAAGATTACAACTCGATAATGAATTATACAATAGAGTGCAAGTGTAATCAAGAATAGCCTAGACCTCAAGGATGTGAAAGTGAATAGCTAGGCAAATTACAACAAGAAATAAGACAATGTAAGAACAAGTATATTCTTGAGTGTATCTTGTTGTGTTGTAGTTTTCTCTCTTATTGTTGTGCTTCAAATCTTCCTCTATTTATAGGAGATGATAGATACTTGATAGGCTCCTCTTGGAATCTGATATCTACAAAAAATTGCAATTAAAATCAAGATTATAGCTATTAGAAATCAATCCCACAAATTAGGGAAAAGTCATCTTGCACAACGGTTAAAATTTTTTGTCAAACTAGAGAGACGACCGTCGCGAATGAACTGATAAGATTGGAAAAAGAACACAACAAATTTTACACTGGTTGGCCAGGTCAGGTCGTCCGAGGTCGACCATGGGTTCGACTCGTCGCCCCATGGGATCGATCACCCTTCAACATTTTTGAGATACAACGAGTTCTGTCATCTCTTCAGGTACCGGTCGCCCTTTGGTCGACCGATCGACCTCCTAAATGAAATATTGTCCGATTTTTGTCGAAAATAAACCTCAAGAAATACTACGAAAAATTCGTAAAAATATTTTAAACCAATCGGGAGTATTTAGGACAACATTAGAAATATAGTTTTGATGAAATAACACATTAACACAAAAAGTGTTGTCCGATATAAATTCCAATAAATACTCCGAAAAATAGTAAAAGCTTTTTAGACCAATCGGGAGTATTAGGACAAAATTTAGAACCATAGTTTCAATGTAAAAACCCATTGACATAAAATCATTAAAAGTGTTGTCCAATATTATCGAATATAGACTTGAGGAAATACTCCGCAAAATATTAAAACCATTTTAAATCATTTAGGAGTATTTGGACAACCTTTAAAACCATTGTTTTGGTATAAAAATAAAATCATCAAAATCATGATAAAACCATTTATCAAACAATCTCCCCCTTTTTGATGATTACAAACCAAAACAATTTTAATGAGGTTGATTTTGAAAACAAAACAATTTTACCAGTTAAAAGGAACTATCCGTTGTGAGCGACAACATTCCACGCAATATAATCACAAGGATGGGAGTAGAGATATTAAACATATGTAGCAAAAGCTCCCCCTATCAATATGCACAACAAAAGTAATGTAAAAGCAATCAACCACAAGCTAAAAGCTTTAGCTTTTACATATTGAACTTGAGTACAAGAGCTTATAAGCTCCCCCTGTCAACAAAACATCATTAGACAAGTATATAAGTCCATCATACAACAAATGGACTAAATATAATCCACAACTTATGGCTTTAGGAAGCCATAGCTTATAGCTTCTTTCTCGAGCTTCTTTTAGCTTTTATGAGCTAAAGAGTTCATAACCTGTTTCTCCCCCTTTGGAATCATCAAAAAGAATGTTAGCACGATAAACACATCATATATTCATATCAAGTTGCGCAACTAAACCTATGTATCGAATGATTTGAACATTGAAGCTTATAAACCAAATAGGAGGGAAAAGTCGATCATACGACTTGTAGAAGCTTATGAAAACTCATTTGATTTGCAAAACATGATCTCTATAAGCATATAAGACATTTAAAAGCAATAGAATCATGTAGGTGATGAATTTTTCATTGAAACGTTTTATCGAACACTTGGCGGGCGTCAAAAAATTAAGACGATATATATATAGCCCTTGTAAATGTAATCAAACCAAGTTTTTCATCACCAAATGCAATTTAACAAATATCATACATCAACAATCAATAATCTCATCACAAATATGTATGAATTGCATCAAGAAAAATACATATAAGCCACAAACTCAAGGATTCAACCCAATTGAGCTAAAGAAAGTGAAATTCTTACCATTCAATCGGTAAAGATGAGCATCAATGATGATAACCGAGCTAGGTAGTCCCCAAAATATATAATTCATGCATCAAAACTCATTTGAAGTGAATTGTGTGTGAAAATTGCAAAGGGGACGAAAAATGAACCAAAAAACAAAAATTGCTCGGTCTGGAAAAAAAGAACCGTTTTAAGCCAAAATTTCACCAAGGCGGCCGGTCGGGCGAAGCGGATGGTCGGCGACTTGGGAGACCGGTCGGCCTTGCTTGATCATTGATGGTTCATTTCGTTTTGAAAATCGAAATTTGATCCAAAAATCCGATTTTTAGCCCCTAAGTTTTGAAACGTGCAAAATGCAAACGTATACCTCATTCAATATACATTATGTCATAATCAAGCTCAAAATGAGGTAAAATACTCAGCGGTTAATGATTAAAAAGTCTGCGAGTTATCCTTGAGACGAAATTTAAATACATCTCAAGTTTTTGTTAAAATTGCAATCCCTTAACAAATATATCGAATCTCAATATGTTTAGTTCAATTATGACGAACCATATTTTGAAAAATAAAATTTACACCGGATTTGTTATCCCAAAAAATAATAACGTTTTAAAACTTTGGATGAATAAGTCATAAGAAGAAGTGCCTTACAAGTATTTGAAAATTTCTTTTAACGGCACTTTAAAGAGATTCGTTGGGATTGTTTTAAGTCGAGCATATAGACATAAGGCATATAGAATGTCTAGTCTAAGGAGTAATAAACGAATAAACATACCTCGAATTCGTTTGTCAATCAACATGCCTACCTCAACCTTTGTCAATTTTCACATTTGTGGCCATATAGGTTGAAATGGTTCTTTCTTCTTCAATGTCTCACTTCTTCTTTTGAGTGTGGAATATAATCACCTTCTTGGCATTGTTGAAATTGAATTCCAATGATCAAATTTGAGCTTCCCTCATTATGATCATCTTAGGTTCACCTATGCATTGACTTGGAAAAATATCTTGCACAAATATTCATTAGTAGCACCAAAAATATTATCAACATAAATTTGCACAAGTAAACAACCTTGCCCTTTTCGAAAACAAGAAGTGTAGAATCAACTTTACATTTTGTAAAATTATTTTGCAAAAATAGCTAAGTCTATCAAACCATATACGGGGTACTTGTATCAATCATTCAAGGCCTTTTTATAAAAATCATTTGGCCTAAAAATGTTAAACTCCGATAGACTTCTATTTGAATAAAACCGTTTAGAAAATTGGATTTAACATCCATTTGGTAAAGCTTGAAATTTTCTCAAAACAAGAATGGGCAAGTAAAGTGCAAATAACTTCTAAATGTGCTGAGTGCAAATATTACATCAAAATCATTACCTTCTTCTTGACAATATCATTGAGCTACTAACCTTGTCTTGTCCATCAAACTTGTTGCGAAATATCACAAATTTCTGCAAAATCTTAACAAGATATTTTGCACACAAGCATAGTAATATTGAATAATAGATATACTATTTTAAGCACCACATATTATGCATCATCAAGAGTCTAATAAATCATTCAAGTTCAAATAAGCTTAAGAAAACTACATAAGGTCTCTTTTGAAATTTGACAATAAGAGAGCACATAGTTGAGACCTCATTTACAAGAATCATATGAGCAAGAGGTTTGATATAAGTTTCCAAGAATAGTGACATTTATATGTGCAGTAAAATGCACAACTTAGTAGATCAATTGTTTTATCAAAACAAAATATAATCCTTTACAAATCTTGGATAAAACAAGCTATGTCAAATAATGCTTTTCAAAAATCAAAACATCCTCTTAATGGCACTTGTATAAGCACATAGGCATATGACAAAAATATATCGAGTCTATAAGATAAATACCAATGATGAGCGTACCTCGATAGTTTATGTCACTTTTGACATATTATGACGTAGATAGCCATTTGTGAATATACATGAGTCCTACACAATACTTTAAACAAATTTTGCACAAGATATAATAGCACAAGTGTAGGTCAAGTAATAAGAGATATCACAATAAAAATACTAATGCTATGGAAATCCATAAGAGTTTAAAAACAACATGTAAGGTCTCATTTTCAAAGAATTTTAAAAACACAAATATTTATTGAGGACCTTATAAATTTTAAAACTCATTTTGTAATTTAAACACAAATAAAAACATATACTAACTAAATAAAATGCATATTTAAATAGGGAGATACGGTTTACCAATTACGCCATTTACATGGGTTGTGCCGTTCCCGTTGTTGATGATATCTTTCCCTTTGAAAATCATCTTGTTGATGATGGTTTCTCCAATTGTTCCATTTCCAAGCATTGTGGCCTTCTCTTTTTCGAAAGTGTCTTTCTCTTGGAAAATCATCTTGTTGATGATATCTTTGCCATTTCCAAAGATTGTGTTCTTCCCATTTTTGATTATATTCTCTTCTTGGAAATTGACTTTGTTTTCTCCTTCTTTGATCAAATGAGATGTTTATTTGATGTTTCCTTGGCGGCATGAATTTTCTTCGATTATTAATCCGCCGGGTACCTAAAATGACATTGTTTTGTGGTACCCTCAAGTGCTTGGGTCCTTTGGGATTAGTCTTGAGACTTTTAGGTCTCCAACAATAATTAGAGCTATTTCTAGCTCGACAAGTATTTACCGTATGGCCCTTCTTACATAATAAAAGCAAGTAACATCACTAATATGCATAGGAACTCGATTCTTTTCATATGCTTGACAATATTGGGCTCATGATCAAGTTCACTATTCAAATTATCACAACTATTCACAATATTGGGCAATTTATTGGTACTCAAGTTGGATTTTGATAAATCATTTTTCATGCAATTAATATCCTCAACAAGAGTACTATTTTGTTTTTCAAGGTTTCTAACCTTGTCAAGTGTCTTTGGTGTGAACACATGATAGTGATTCATAGGAAGTAAATAAACTATCCTTTTCATTTTTCAAGACATTGAATTCCTTCTTCAAATTTTTGTACTTAACAAGTAAATTTTGGAATTCATTTTGAAGATCATCAAAATCATTTTGCAAATCACTATAATCATTTTGAATGACAATATCATAGGAAGTAGAGGGTTTAAGACATACCTCGTTTTCTTCTTCGATGCCCATAAAATATTGTTCGACTACTTCATAGTTGGAAGTTGTAAAAGGCTTGTTCCTTAGATTTGAACTTGTATCCCTCCGAGAAGTAGATGCTTTTGTTTGAATCCTTTCATTTGCAAATACTCCATAGTTGGCTTCTAATTTTTGTCATACTTCATGTGCCGATCGAATTCCTACAATAAGTTCATATTTCAAATTAGTAAGTGAACAATATAAAATATTGAAAGCTTTACCGTTTAGGGAGATGATTTTCTTCTCTTCATCATTGAGCTCTTTGAAGCCTTTGGAGGTGTGTGGTGTGTCTTTCATCGGAATGGATTCTCCATTTATGACGGTGTTCCAAATGTCGAACCCGCAACCTTGTAAATAACATTCCATTCTTTCTTTCAAAAATATAAAATTTTTGGAATCAAATAGTGGTGGCTTGGTGGTGGAGGTCTTAGGATAGATGAGCGTTAGAGTAGCCGACGATCGTTCCTCTTCACTCGCGATGTGAAACGAGCTTGCCAAGTTTGGCTCGATACCATTTGTAAGTCAGCGGCTACGATAATCTAGAGGGGGGGTGAATAGATTATCTCCATCTTTTCGATTTTACCCTCTTTTTCAAACCGAAAGCTCAAAGACAATAATTTAGGTGCGGAATGTAAACAACACACGTCGATTTATAGAGGTTCAACCCACCTAGGGCCTAATCCTCTACCACCCCAGTATATCCGGGATGGATTTCAAAAAGAAAAAAGATTTTATTAATTACCAAAATTAATACAACACCAACTTACAACAACACCTTGAAGAGCACCACACTCTTCTTCAACACCACCTTTGAGATTACCACAATCTCTTCTTGAAGATTACCACAATCTCCAACGGCACCTTGTGAAGATCACCACAATCTTCAACCTTGAAGAATACCAAATTCGTCAACACCTCAACAAGAAGATTACCACAATCTTCTTACACCTAACACCTAGATCACCCAAGTGTGTTCTTACCACAAGAACACTCACAAGGATATCTTGTGTTGAATGATAACCCAAAAATTCAAGATTACAACTCGATAATGAATTATACAATAGAGTGCAAGTGTAATCAAGAATAGCCTAGACCTCAAGGATGTGAAAGTGAATAGCTAGGCAAATTACAACAAGAAATAAGACAATGTAAGAACAAGTGTATTCTTGAGTGTATCTTATTGTGTTGTAGTTTTCTCTCTTATTGTTGTGCTTCAAATCTTCCACTATTTATAGGAGATGATAGATACTTGATAGGCTCCTCTTGGAATCTGATATCTACAAAAAATTGCAATTAAAATCAAGATTATAGCAAATCAATCCCACAAATTAGGGAAAAGTTGTCTGCTGCACAACAGTTAGAATTTTGCTGTCAAACTAGAGGGCGACCGGTCGCGCATGATAAGATTGGAAAAAGAACACATCAAATTTTACACTGGTTGACTGGTCCAAGGGGGTCTGACCGGTCGACCATGGGTTCGACCGGTCGCCCTTCATAGGGACCGGTCACCCTTCAACATTTTTGAGATACAGCGAGTTCTGTCATCTCTTCAGGTACCGATCGCCCTTTGGTCGACCAGTCGACCTCCTAAATGAAATGTTGTCCGATTTTTGTCGAAAATAAATCTCAAGAAATACTACGAAAAATTCGTAAAAATATTTTAAACCGATCGAGAGTATTTAGGACAACATTAGAAATATAGTTTTGATGAAATAACACATTAACACAAAAAGTGTTGTCCGATATAAATTCCAATAAATACTCCGAAAAATAGTAAAAGCTTTTTAGACCAATCGGGATTATTAGGACAACATTTAGAAACATAGTTTCAATGTAAAAATCCATTGACATAAAATCATTGAAAGTGTTGTCCAATATTATCGAAAATAGACTTGAGGAAATACTCCGGAAAATATTAAAACCATTTTAAATCATTTAGTAGTATTTGGACAACCTTTAAAACCATTGTTTTGGTATAAAAACAAAATCATCAAAATCATGATAAAACCATTTATCAAACAGCACTTTTATGGTGCTGCACTTGCCCGTGCTACCTATAGCCTAAGGTATCACTTTTATTAGCTTTTAGTGACACTTTTTATAAGTGTTACATTAAGTTCTCTATTGGTAACACTTTGAAGCAATATTTCTATAGTGTTACATATGAATCTTATGTAACACTTTTTATATTTGTAACACTTTAAAAAAAATACTTCTAAAGTGTTACATATGAATCTTATGTAACACTTTTTGTGTACTTCGTAGAAATACTATTTTTTGACACCAAGTAAATTTGAACCCATGACCTGTTATGTGTGGAAATGACAGTTTGTCATTAAACTAAGTTGATTCTTATTACAACTTTTGCTACACATACACACACACATATATATATATATATATTAAATTTGTATAAAAATTATATTATATTTATATATATATTTTATATAATAATGATTGTATTATATAATATATGTATTAAATTATATTATACATTGTATATATCAAATTTTATATTATATAATATATAGTTTGAAGAACATATTATGTAATATATTAAAGGACACAAAAAATTAAAAATATCAAAAATATATAAAATGAATTTATTGACTGATCAATATTCAATCGGTAAAAATAAAAAATATATAAAAATATAAAATTAATTTACCGATAGATAAAAAATATTTTAACAGTAAAAAAAATTAAATAATAAAAAAATAATTTACCGATGGAAAAAATTTGTAAGTAATTACCGATAACATCAATTTTCATTGGTACATTATTTTTTAAAAAAAGTAAAAAAAAAAGATTAACGATGAAATTGGTCTCCATTAGTAAAAATTAAAAAATAAATAAGTAATAATAATAAAATACATACATGTGTAATAAGATATAAGACGACATAAATCTTCTGGATTAGGGTCAAACCTAATATGGGAATTCACAAATCGTTATAATGCAATCTTGGGGGTTTAACTAGAAAGAGATTTCAGTTAATCAACTTGAGATTAGGAGTTTTTCACCTTGAGAATGGGTTTAACTTAAACCGGGAATTTCTACGGTCCACAAAATATGAGATTTTATTAAAAGATGATGGTTTTTGCTTAAAAGATTATGATTGTATTTTTAACTTGTTAAATCACAAAAACATTCTAGATGGATTTACATTCAAACACATTTCTATCTCTTGATCTTTTATTTTCCAAATCTTCCTTCATTTTTACAAATAATAATTTATTAGATTCTTTATTTTCCTTATTTATTAAACAAAAACTCTGAAAATTGCTAGATTAGATAACAAAAAGACGGTAATTACTAGTACTTACAATCCTCGTGGGAATGACACTCGGTACTCAATAAACTATTCTATAAAACGATAGGTACATTTGCCTAAGATTTTAAAGATAGCTTTTGAGCCATCAATAGACCCAGTTTAGACCATTTTACATACTACAAAAAGTTTGGTGATAATAATTTTATTACTTTGTTGTTGTTTGTGGATGATATGTTGGTGGCAAAACCTAACAAATATCGAATCCATGAAATGAAAACACAATTAGCTAGAGAGTTTGGTATGAAGGACTTGGGACCATCAAGATTCTAGGGATGTAGATTTACCGAGAGATAAATAATAGGAAGATTTTTAGCTTTCTCAGAAGAACTACTTCTAGAAAATCTTGTGACACTTCAACATACAAGATTGTAAGTCAGTTTCTACCTTTCTTCTAATTAATTTCAAGTTATTCTCAAGTATGAGTCCTAGCAATGAAACATGGATGAAGGATATGTCTCGAGTACCGTATGCATCAGCATTGGGGAGTTTAATGTTCGATATGATATATACAAGACCAGTCATTGCACAAGCGGTGAGAGCAGTTAGTCCATACATGACGACTTCTGGTAGAGAACATTAGGATATAGTGAAGAGGATTCCGAGATACATTAGAGGAATCTTTGATGTTGAATTATATTATGAATGATCGGGATTTACTTTCATGGTTTATGTTGATTTAGATTTTCCAGGCGATCTTGATAAGAAAAAATCCACTACACGCTATATATTTACACTTGTTGGAGGAGATGTTATAAGTTGGGTTACAAAGCTGCAAACTGTTGTAGCTTTATCAACAGTAGAAGCATAATATATGGTAGCTAAACAAGCTTGCAATGAAGAAGTCTGAATTAAAAAACTATTGGAGGAGCTAGGGCACAAACAAACAATATTGTTATATTTTGTGAAAGTCAGACTGCCTTGCATATTTCAAGGAATCCAACCTTACATTCAAGGACAAAACACATGGGAATTCAATTTTTTTTTGTTCGAGAAGTAGTGGAAAATGAAAGTGTGGATATGCGAAAGATCTATATTAATGAAAATCTAGCAGATGGCATGACTAAACCAATCATTACTAGCAAGTTCGAATGATGTAGATCTTTGTGTGGCTTAGTAGATAGGTAAACAATCTGTATGGCAAGTGTAAAAAAGAATGATGAAAGGATTACAAAAGTGACTTTAATGGGGAATGACAAAATTAAAGCCATTTTTTGTAGACTTTGTCGGATTTGAAAAATTGATAGTCCACTTTTGAGGACTAGTAGGTGGATTTATTTCCACATGGGTGACCCAAACAAATTGATTGGAGCAACAAATCAATCCGTCAAAGAAAGTTTGCTAGAATTTTCCTATAAAAAGGCATCCCGGACAATGCAAAAAACCATCCAAGAAAATTATCAGATTCCTCACTTCTTAGTTTGATAAATTTTTCTCATTTAAAAGAGTGTTAGTTTTTTTCTATTTCAACAGAGAGTTTAGTATTGTTCTCTAATTGTATTTAGAGAGAAGGTGTTGTAATCCCTATTTTATTAGCACAAAAACTTATATGAGACCGTCTCACGAGTCTAAATCCGTGAGACGGATCCTCACATGTCCTCATCCTCCATATTTTCTAGTCCGGCCTAATTGAATTGCAAAAGATGCCCTGTAACTTTAGGTGAGTGGCGTTTTAGGACTATAATTATTAAGTTTGCAAAATATGCCCTGTAAGTTTATAAAGTGTTGCAAGATTGGTCCTATAAGTTTTTACTTAAGCAAATAATGTCCTATAAGTTTTGAATTGTTGCAAAATTGGTCCAATGGGATAATTGAATATTTCCATAATACCAACTATACCCTTATTTATACATATTGCTAATTTGACTAAGTGTCTTGCGTAAAATGGTATCAGAGCCCAGGTTTATTAAGAACTTTTTGGTTATATTTATTATATTTATGTAATTAACAATTGGTGAGGAGAATTATTTCTGAGAATATGGATCCGGACAATTGTCCAATATGTACCCCTTACAGGACATATCGTCAAATATTGACGATGTATGCACAAGAACACTTGACCAGGTTTCATATGGGAATACCAACATGAAGAAAAAAAACAGTGCAAGAGCCGACGGGAAGCCTTAAGGCAATGCAAAATGCGAGCGAGAATATTATAAGCGATTCGACGGATGCTTAACCGGACTTTATATGTTCACTTGATGAACCTTCAAGAAACAGTTCATGAAAATTCCCATCGAGAACAATGATTCGATGGAGTACCCGAGTGGAGCGAGATACTTTGACAAATCTAAGTTCTCCGAAGATCTTAGAGAAGTCGAGGAAGATGGTGCGTAATTATGGCAACCGCCATATTCATCTACTAAAGACAAGTTCATCGATCCAACTGAGATGGAGACGATGGTGAAATATCGAAGGAAACTCTTGATTTCCTTCATGATATATAGAAACGAGTCAAGAACCTGGAGGACAGGGCCGGAGTTCTAGGGAGGAAAAAAGCGTATAGATTTTGGGACAAGACCTATTTACACCAAAAAGGAAACCAACCGAAGTTATACGAAAAATGACGGATGAGGAGAATCTCATTGCTCTAATCAAAGGAAAATCCATCAAAAATTAAAAAAAGATGGATATGGAAAAGATGAATCTTAAAGATCTACATGACCTTGCAGAATCCTTCGCAGGATTAGGAATTGTAGATTTAAAGATGAACACAGGAGATGGAACATTGGTCACCTATGATCCGAAGAGGGAAGACCGATTCCACCACCACCACCACCTTTGATTAATCCTAACGTCGAAGAAATACGGGTTTGAATCATGGAGCTCGGGACGAGAGGATGCCACATCCGGGATTTCACGACAGGAGTGATCCACTTTCAGGGGATAGGAGGTCGAAACCTCTTGCGGGAACTCGACAACCTTGAAAGGCGAATGTTTATCAGACGCCTTATGGAAGATCGCACCTCGACCCAATACATCCATATGGGTTGATGTTAAATCTGGATATCCCAGATTTTAAAAATAGAGAAGTTCTCATTGATGAATGGGCTTCAACTATGAGAATTTCAGCAGGAACCCTCGATCTTACAAAGGATTCATTCATTTTACTCCTTGAAATGAGTCTTGAAGGATCGGTGAAGATTGCCTGGGATATGACCGATGCTAGTACAAAAGGTTCGGTCACATCATGAGAATCACTTAAAGGAATTGTCGATGGTATGGCAAAGCTATTCAAAATCCAGTTCATCGGCACAGGTTATTTCGAGGATTGGAGGATGAAAAAAGAAAGAGATATAAACAAGCCCTCTATAGCCTTGAGTTACATGATATTTGTCATATTGATGAATATATTAAGTTGTTCACCGAATACCGGTGGAAATCCAAGATTGAAGAAAAGGAAGCTGCATAGCTATTCTTTGCCAAGATTCCGAGTCCCTGGAGAGAAATGCTTATCAGGGAATACAAGGATGGGGCGGAAGTAGAAACTGTGGCCAGAAAAATATCTTTCCTAAAGGCCAAGTTATCTGAATGGTGTTACCAAGCAGCTCTGTACAGGAATTACAAGAGATTAAGAGGAATTAACAAAGCAGTTCCTCTATGTTGTGTGGATAATGACATCCCAACAATTGTGGGAGGTCAATCAAGGCGACACAGAAAGAAGAAGGACCGAAGCCATCCATACCGCCGAGGAAGCAGGAGCAAAAGAAGTAGGTCTTCATGGAGACCTAGAAGGTTAGTCAAAACAAAAGCTCGAAGTTATAAATCATGGCAAAGACCAAAGACCAAGCGGGGAGTAGAGCCTCATCATCAGGTTCTAATCAAGCAAGTACCAGCAGAAATCCAGGAAGAAGAACTTTCAGGCGTGCTCATACCAGAGCAAATGAAAGTTTCAAAGATTGTAATTGCTGAACATGCGGAGCAAGAGGGCATATTTCAACGGATTGCCCAGACAATCAGAAACGAGGAGTTAGACAATTCGAAGCTACCCCAGAAATCGAAGAAGCTGTCTATTATCAGGATTTAATACATGTGTATCAATTTGAGGATATTCCCTCAGATGAAAGCATCTATGAAGAAGAGATCTATTCTGATGATGGAAGTGAATCCAGTTCAGAATCACAGTGAAGAAGAAATTCTTCAACAGACGGTCAGGGAGGATATGTCAGGATTCCTCTCTCACACTACGGTGTCTCATAAGACTCTTGTGAGAATTATGAAGATCCAAAGCTTCAAATCTATGATGGATTTACAATTGGAGCAATGGAAAAGGCTTTGGATAAAATTGGTTTTCGTAATAGAAAACACCAAATTATCCATAGGGTAACAACCGGAGAATTTGCCATTCCGATGGAGTTTATCGGTAACCTGATCGAGATGCAATTGGTCCCTATTAGAGAAATCCAGGAGATCAAAAGCAGAGTTAAAGGAGAAGTTGCAAATACACTCTCATGGATTCACATCGGTTTATTAAGGTGACATTCAAAGAAGGAATAGATTCGCCACTCAATCTTGCTATTTTTGACAAGCAAATCTCACATCTCAAGGATTCATGCCTTGGAGCGGTTACAGGAAATTTGTATGCAGGAAAATTAGCATTCAATGTCTATCCAAGAATTGCATACAATTTGGGAGATCGAGATTTTAATAGAGTCTTGACCCTTCATCAAGATTTCAAAAGAGTCGATTTGATGAAAGAATGAAATAGGCCTTACTCGATTACATACAAGATTTCCTATGCTCTCTCGAATACACATCATTCTGAAGTATTCTTGAGAAAGGAATTTATTGAAGTCCCAAGAATCTTTGAGGACTTTGCCAGGGTGGTTCTACTAGAAATCATTGAGTCTCCAACTATAAAGGAGATTGATATGATAATTCAAGACCAACTAGTCTTCAACAAAAGTCGAAGTCTCAGAGTTGAGCCTAGAAGGATGTCCTTCCAGCAGGACAAAATGGTGAGTAGTAGCCGTTGGGAGGAAAAGAGACCAAGTACAGTTCAACGCATCCCCGATGTTTTCAAAATAGCAGGAGAGCTGAAATGTCCAGAAGGATGGCGAGAAGTTGAAGTAATATTCGACATCACTCAAAAGAATAATATTTTTCCTTGTGATGTTCTATATTATCTCCAACAACCAATTGTTGGGAGGTATCAAGGAAGCCTGAAAATAGGAGAAATTGAGCTTACTATCACAGGAGTTGCGGGAAAGATTACAAGAAGGAATGGAGTTCACAGTGGCTGATAAAAGATACAGAATCAGATGACCACTAGTCCATTTTCCATATACATTTCTATCGGAATGTTATACGCTGAATACAAGGCCGAGTATTTTGCTGCCTATATTGATTCAGGTGCCAGAATATGTACTGCAAAGTCAGATGTTTTTCCTAAAGAAATCGGAGAAGATTTACCAGCTATTGCAAAAAGAGATTTCTCTAAAAGAATTCTTATCCTTAACAGGGGAATTAAACAAGCAGAAATCATGATCGGAGGCGCGGGCGGTACCCCATAGTACAAAGTGAAGACGCCACCAATCTATTTCCATGATACAAGTGCAGATATTTTGCTAGGAAACAATTTCCTACAAACATTCAAGCTATTCACACAGGAGAATGAGACACGAAGACTTATTTTCACAACAATATGTGATCATAAGATCATTGTCCAGAGACTGCGGGAAGCATTTTACAGAAAAATGCCTATTAGTTTTCGCAGCAAGTGTGGTGATGAAGCCAAACTCCGAAATCCAAAAATGGCGGATTGAAGGAAATTTGGTGAAGCTTTATTATCCTATAGACAATTCGGTTCTCGAAAGGATAAGAAACTTTGGGATTATAACTTGTATTCATTCAGAGTGCAAGGAGAAGAACGAGTTACTCCAGGGGTTATTGCAGAATTAATGTTGAGCCTAATGGAGAGTCCGCAGAGTGATGTAACCCTAGAGGAACAAATATCACTCGAGGATATCAAGAAGAAGATCCAAAGGAATTACAATGAAGATCCTTTGGCATGGTGGGACAAGAATGAGCTCAAAGCATCCTTGAAGGTTAAACCTGGAAAGGAGTACGAGTTCGTAAGATTCAAACCAATCCTTATGAACCAGGAGGATCGTAAGGATATGCAAAAGATACTTAAGTAACATCTTGACCTTAAGTTAATTTCACCAGGAGTTTCTCCATACAAGTTGATCCGAGATTCTTAGTCAGAAACCATGGAGAAATCAAAAGAGGAAAGCCAAGACTTGTTATTAATTACAAGGGGATTAATAACATTTGGAGTTTGACGGATACTATATCCCAAGTAGAGAACATCTGATTAACTACATCAAAGGTGCCTGTGACGCCCGGGGCCGAAGAGGGCGGGGAGTGATCACCGGTGCAAGAAGGCACGGACAAGGAGCGGCTCCTGGCAGGCTTCTAGGCGGAGGAGGACATGAATGAACCGATCCCACACCCGAAGAAGAGGAGATTCTGAGACTGTGTAGGTATGGGACTATACAATTGAAGAGAGCTTAAAAGATTTGATAGGTACTACTCATACCAACAAGATGCATCTTTTTTTCTGGTGCTCATCATATAAAAACTCAAGTTATGCGTGCTTGCCCGGAGCAATTATATGATGGGTGACCCCCCGGGAAGTCTGCTCTCGAAGTGGTGCGCGTGAGTGAGGACAAAGCGCTACCGGGAAGACTTGTGTTGGTTTTTGTGGGGACAAATCGTCGATCCGGAAGGCGGGCATTCTGATGCCAAGATATTCTCAAAGTTCGATTGCAAGTCCGGATTCTACCAGTTAAGAAGATGGAGGAAGAAAGTAAGAAGTTTTGACTTTCTCGTACACCACAGGGGACACTATATTTGGAACGTGATGCCAATGGGATTGGCTAACGCACCCCAAATATATCAAAGAAAAATGGATAATCTCTTCAAAGATTATTTCAGTTTCATGTTCGTATATATTGATGACATTCTTATCGCATCAAAGAACATGAAGGAGCATTTCAAACATTTGGAGATATTTTGGATGTTTGTCACAAAGAAGGATTAGTGCTTTCGGAGAAAAAGCGATAATCGCAACAAGATAGATTGAATTCCTCGGAATTGAAATCGATGAATCGGAATTATTCTACTGAGTAATCATATTGTAGAAAAGATACGAGGATTTCGGATACATTGAAAGACAAGAAACAACTTCTCGAAGTTTTCTTGGAGTTGTTAATTTTGCCGGGATGTTCATAAACAATCTGGCATATTACAGGAAGGTGTTTAGCACATTGCTTAAAAAGGATGCAGTATTCAAATGGAAAGATGAACATCAAGAAGGAATTAAGCAACTTAAAGAAGTTTGTAAAAAGCTTCCAAAGCTTGCGATTCCCCAAGACGAGGACGAACTGGTTCTTTACACAGATGCTAGTGATGATTGGTGGGCATCAGTTCTTTCTAAGGTCACACCAAACGAAGAAGTGCCATGCAGATATTACAGCGGTTTATTCACACCCAGTGAAGCAAACAGATGACATATCAACGAGAAAGAATTCTTTGCAGTCAGAAAGGCTTTTAAAAAATGGCCTCTATTTTTACTGGCTAAAAAGTTTACTTTAAAAATTGATAATTCAAGTGTCAAGGCTTTTCTGAAAAATAAAATTGAATCAAAACCAGAAAAGGCTCGATTACTTAGATGGCAAGCTGAATGTCAATATTATGATTATGATATTGTCATTATAAAATCTCATGAAAATATTCTTGCAGATTTTTGACACGAGATGGAAGGACGCGTTGCTGACGAGGTCCTTAAACGAGTAAGACATCTCAGGGAAAACCTGGAGAGTCTAGAACGAGATTTTGGGACGTTATGTCTCAATGCAGAAGTTGCTGGACGACTTCAACAGGCTGACCAAAAATCCGTTTGTAGTCAAATACGAGAATGCCAGTTCGCTCAAGGACAATTGTTCTTAGCACTGCAAGGACCTCTCTTCCAGGCCGCATCTCCTACGGTGCAAAAAGGGGTGAATAGAGAACGGGGCTCTAACCCGGAGGTTATGGATTCAAGTACCATAATCACAAGTGTTGCAGGTGATGCATCCCCTGAGGGTGTACAAACTATAACGAATGTTGAATCTCCAGTGTCACAACCTGAGTCTTCAAGTCAACCCAGCACCTCTGGGGTAAAAGAGGGAGAGTTGAATCTTAGGCCACAAACCGGCAAATCTAAGGTTCAAACTGACGAGATTAAGATTTCTCCTATGCATGTATATCAACGGTAATGGGAGAAACTAGTTACAAGGAGAGATATTAACCCAGAAAAAACTATAGTTGATATCTCAGGCAAGTATCCCAGGGTTTTGATGAAGCCAGGAAGTCATCCAAATGAAGTACAGGAATGGTATACGTTTGGATCTCTAGCTTCAATCAATACTGTATCACCAGGATTCCCAGAAATTTCGAAATTACCGAAATGGATTGGGGAAGCAGTTTATGAGACTTGGGCCAACAATCCACACTTGGCCAGAGGAGACATTTTAGAACTATATTTTCTAAGTGCAGCTCCCGAACCTGCAAAGAAAGGCTTTAATGAAGCTTTTCATTTCATCAAGCTAAGAAGACCGGATGGAAATGCTTTAAAATATATAAAAGTATCTTCACCGGAAGAAGGACCAGTATTAGTAGGAGCATTTTCTGAAGATGAAGCTTCTACCAGACGAGCATGGGGTCTTTGGGTTTGTCTAACCGAAATGGACAAAGTCAAATATCCATTCAAGTTTTTCCAGAATTCAACAAATGGATCTTTCTTTTTGAATTCGATGACTAGATCAACCACAGGATTTGCAGAGGAACTCTTCGAGACCAAAAGAAGAATTCTCTGGGAGAATAAGATTCCGGCAAGTAAAGAAACTTACCGGAAATTCTATAACATGGCGCATGTTGGCTGTTGGATCGACCGGATCTGTCAAGCATGCCCCGAACAGAAGGAACCCGAGTTTGGGAAAGGTTTCCGACCCAAACCCGACCGACAAGACCATACAGCTGGAAAGGATAAGAGCCCAACTCACAAGACGCGTTTTCCTCGGGGATCACACAGACCAACTTTTTAAAAGATTCCCCGACAACCATCACATAGGCTGAGTCACGCGGAAAGAAAAGGAAGACAGCTGACGAGGCAATAATGCAGGATATGACGTAAGCAGTGACGTCATAAGTATCAACAAGCTTTGAAGTCCGCCTTTCAAGTCCGGACTTACCTCTATAAATTGCAGGATTTGAAGGAAACTGAGGACATCGAACATTTTCCTTAGTTTTCTTACAATAAAATCTGAAGTGAAAAATTTGTAATATTTTGAGTGTTTTAGTTTTAAGTTTTATGTATTTACAAGTGAAAGCCTCATCTATGAGAGGCTAAGCCAGTATTCTCCTCCCAAAAGGAGATTACTAATGTAATAAATATTTCAATAAGTTCTTAATAAAAAGGGGCTTTTTGCTTCAACGTGTCTTCATAATGTTCCATTAATTCACCCCGTTTAAGAATTACTTATACGCCTGGAGTAGGAAACGAACCAAGGCTGTGCTGAACAGTTGCTGAAGGAGTCGGATAACTTGCAAATCATCTTCCCTGAGGGTGAGGTTGAACAGTGATGAGTTGTTTGTCAAAAGATCTGGGGGCAGTAATCTTCCGACTGGTGGTGTTGCGAGCCATCTCACCCGGTGCTGTTTCGGTCAAAGAAAGTATGAATTTTAAGGGATTTATTAATTTTACGGAAGCATGTTGGGCCTGATATGGCCGTGATGGACTATATCTGTTTTATCAAAACCTTAGTCTGAAATCGAATTTATTTAGAATTATGAAGTATTTACAGAAGTATGTCCTATTGAGTTTATAGGCTGGAAACCTGACATGATCCACTTAAAACCTCTGAATAGAGACTGGATCTAAGTAGGTGTACCAATGCCACGAACAAAATAGGTATCAGAAAATGTAAATTTTCATAATCTATGAAATTGGAATTTATTGATAAATAGCCATAGTATGAAAGGATTGAAATTGCTAATTCTCGAAAGTTATAGGACTATATTTGCTACCTTTGGAAAGAAAAAGGACCAAAATTGTTATTTGACCATAAGGGCAAGATTGTCTAGGGCATAAATTGCCACTTAAACAAATTATTGTCCTCTTTTGCCATCATACAAAAGTTAGAGGGCAGATTTTGCAATTTAGCCTTCTAGTCCCCCTATTTTTTTCTCTCCACTCTCACTAGTCCCCCCTCCTCCATCTCTCTCTCTCTCTCATACACGTGTTCTTTCATGTCCACTGATTTCTCTCTCATCTAATTAGTCCCCCTTCATCTCTCTTCACTTGGTCCTCTATCTCTCCTCATGTCCTTCCTTTCTCTCTATACACACACGTTTTACATATAAAAATCTCACAAAATTCAAATTCTTCAGAAAATAAATACCTAAAGAAATAGTAATGAAACTTTAAAATCGTGTACTTTTCATGGTATAATTGATTCCTAAAAAGGTGATATTTTTTTAATAATCAAGTGATATTTGTTTTAATAATAAGTGATACTTTTTTAATACGAAATGATACTCTTTTAATAACATGTGATACTTTTTTTTTTAAAAAAAATAAAATTAATAATGACGTTATATTTGTTTTAATAATAAATGATACTTTTTTAATATGAAATGATACTTTTTTTAATAAAATGTGATACTTTTTTAAATACAAAATGATACTTTTATAATAAAATGTGATTTTTTTTATAAAAAAAATTTGCTTTAGTAAAAAGTGACATTTTTTTATAAAAATTGATACTTTGTTTTAATAAAAAAATAATATTTTTAATAAAAATTGATACTTTTTTAATAAATAGTAATACTTTTTTTTATAAGAAGTCATATTTTTTCCATAAGAAGTGATGTTGATTTTAATAAAAAGTAATATTTTTTCTATAAGAATGGATATTTCATTTTAGTAAAAAGTGATACTTGTCAAGTCTAATGTGATATATTTTTCATAAAAGACGATAATTTATTTTCTCCATATTTTTCTTTTGTCTCATGCATATAGAGAAAAAGAATGATGATAAATGTGAGGGGAGAGGGAGAAATATTGGACCACAAGAAGAGTTGGATGAGGAGAGAGAGATGGGGGCCATGGGGAGAGAGAGAGAGAGAGAGAGAGAGAGAGAGAGAGAGGGGACCATGAGAGGATTGAGAGAGGACATACATGAGTATATTGAGAGAAGGGGCATGTGAATTTTAGGTAATGGGGCTCCGTCTCATGGATTCAGAAGAGACTTCCCCTTCTATTAGTGAATTTTCTCATATACTTGCTCGTAGTTTTTACATAAAATTTATTTGGGGGTTTTTCACGTACAAATATTTATGTTCATTTTACCTTTATTTTTTCACACCCTTTATATGTTATTGTTCTGGTCCGTAATTTCCTAGCATATATCCCTCCGCACCACCAAGAAAAACCAAATTAAAAAAGGAAAGAGAGAGAAGAGAAGAAAAGCTAGCTAAGGAACAATTTTCGGATTCCCTTTTTGCTTGCAATCACAGAAGGGAAAAAACAAAGGTTTTTGGTATGCTAAGAAATGTGTGAGTGAAAGCAAAAATATCAAGAAAGATAATGTTTGGCAAGTGGATAAATTAACCATATATGTATATCAATCTGCTTTATGCTAGTTGAAATTTTGAGATAGACTGGTGCATATATATCGATATCCTTGTTGTTGATTATGTGATTATTCTGAGAAAATCTTGTTGAAGATTGTGCTGAGTTATATTATCCTTTTTTGTTGAGATCAATATGTGAAGATCATACTTTCCGCCTTTGAATCGTACCCAAACATGGCTTGTGATGTCCTTTGGGGTATCTGATCATATTCCCTTTTGGGATAATCATAAATCATTAAAGCATCATAAATTTCCAACCAACATTCTGTTTTCCTCGATCATCTAATGTTTTTTGAAATGATAAATGGACATAAGAAAATTGGAACCGATTTACAAAACATGAACGGATCCAAAAATTAGAAAAAAGAGAATCATAAACTATAAAATAATTAATATCAATTAGTGTACTCCTATGCTATTTATTAGAGGTGGCAATTTGGGCCCAGTCGGCCGGCTGATAAGGTCAGACTTGACCCTAAATTTGGAGGCCCAAGGAAGATCGAGTCTATTTCGCCCGACCTAGTGGGCTCAATAGCCCTGTCAGCCCGATTGACCCGCGCGAAGTAAAATACTACATGAACCAGACTGGACCTTAAAATATTGGCTTTAAGAAATTTCGGCTCGGCCCAACCTAATTGCCAGCTCTTCTCATTTTCATGATTAATTTGTAATGACATTTTTTTTAAGTTTCTCAATGATTTAGTTTTTTATCAGATCAATTCCCACAAGTATTATTTTGTTTAAAAGATATGCATATGAAGCAGTGCTTGAAACTTGTATTAATTAGTGTCAATAATTTGAAGACTTTTACAGTAAATAGTCAACTCTATATCAGGAATGGGTCATCTACTCTGCAGCACAACCTAATTTTATATATAAATCTCATGAAGCAATCACATTAGGTGTCCCCAAAATATTTTGGGCACTAATTATTTTTAAACATACTTTTTTTAATAAGTTGGAAGTAGTACTGAGGGAGATAATAAATTTTAAAAAAACTGAAAAATACGGAGCTTGAACCCTGATCAACATACTTACAAATGGGTGACCGATATCACTTGAGATACAAATTTAAGTATAGCATTGCTCTGCAGTGCCATTGATGTGTATTGTACTCCTTTTTCATTAGCCCCTGTATTAGTTCTAGACAATTTCGGTTTCATTTTACCTCAACAGGCAAATAGCGTATAGTACTTTCAGATCATGCATGGGTTGCTACTACAATAATGTAAGGCTTCATTTGGATTGACGAATTTGAAGATAAGTATTTCAAATCAATAATAACAAATCAATTGAATAAACTTGTTTGACGAGTTCATTATACAATGAATTTCAAATTATTAGTTCTTATTTTAAGCTCTTTTTTTTTTCTTTTTAGTAATTGGTGGATTTTAAATTCATATTTATATGGAGTCATTTGAAATCTATCTAGCTCCCAAATTAAATCCTCCCCTCCAATCCAAGTCGATCCTTCCTTTAATCTAAATGCAACATAAATAAAATGCTTAATGGCACATAACGAAGGAGGAAATTCTTGCCATGTCCCAGTTAGTTTACTTCCAGATCCTGCTATATATATATATATATATATATCATTTCGTGTGATGAGTTTTATTAATAGCAACATGTTTATTTAATTGTCAGACAACGTTACTATCATGCATCCATAGGAAATGAATAGATTCGTACATTTATCTTTTGTGGGTGTACAGGCAGGGATAGTCCTTTTTGGATGTGATATCGAATAACAAAGGAGTTGTAGATATTGGAGATCAACATTTGACACTGAGGCCAGCATGAATAAATTAAATTGGACAAATAGATCGATCAAGCAATTCAGATTTTCTATTTCAAAATCTCTATTTCATAAATTTGAAACTTGTCGGTAATCTGTTGGTAATTTGTCAGGTATAATTTGGGGGAAAATAATATTTTTTATTTGTTGGTATTCTATAGGTAACTGTGCAATTTAGTACATAATCATTTCTGTCGGTAAACTGGAATTTTCTTGTAGCGTGACACAAATAAATTTTATGTATCCATAACGTTTACTATGTGACATGCATAAATAGCTTTTGCATGATATGCACAGAGCAAATGGCATGCATCAGATTCTCTTATAGATGATGATCTAAATGGTGCATATATGCTAAGTAATCTAATTATTTGGGATTCATCAACTTTTAATCAGCACGTAGGCTAATGAATAGGCGTTGTCAGGGGATGACAAAAAGATTTTGTCACACTCTTATTTTTAAGCAATATTACAAGAACAAAACAGAGCTAATTATCTATCGGTTTTGTTTTTATTCTTGATGTAACAGGACTTTTTGGAAAGTGAGAACATCAATTTCAAGTAGAAGATCTAATACTGGGATCAAAATACATTAATTAAAGTCGAACTCCATGAATTCGATTATATTTTAATTTGCAATTGTTTTGTTCTTATAATTTATTACATCACAATCTATCTTACGTTCCTAGATCAACTTGTTTAATTTAATAATCATATATATCACCAAGTACTTTTAACAAGCTTTGATCAAGAATAACCAAATTAAATTTGAACTGTTTGCAACATTCTTTGAGTCCAAAATTAGAAGTTTATAAGCCAAAATTTAAACATAAGCTAGATGCAGCTTCATTAAAAAAAAGCTGAAGTACACATTATTTATTTAATTAGTAATATATAATGATATAAGGAAAAACTGGAGCACAAAAATCCTCACTCTCTCTTCCTATATCTCCACTAACTAATCCGACTCTTAACATATATTTTAAGATCACATGCATTAAAAATGCATTATTATTCGTATCGGGCACACGCGCGTACACATCAGACCCATAGGGCGCCGGCCCTTTTGAGCATGGGCTTTAAGGACCTCTTGAGATGGAGGCTCATGACCTCATTAGCCCCTCCCACAAACTCGCCACCAATGAACACCGCCGGCACGGTGGGGTTGCACCCGAGCCTCGAAATTGCCTGCTCGATTTCTCGGCCCCTCGGGATCTCGTCGAGCTCGTACACCGTCGGGTTGACGCCGAAATCCGAAAAGAGGGATCTAATGGTGTGGCTCATGCAACATGAGCTCTTGCTAAAGATCACCACCGGCTTTTCGGACACCATTTTGCTTACCTTATCCATTGATGTTAAAAAGAGAAGGTTTCTAAAATGTGTTGAAAAATTGAAGGGAAGTTGTTTGGTATTGTAGATAATTTTGAGAATAATATTGCTTGTTGAGTTGGTGTGAGGAAAATGGAGAGTGCATGGGGGTATTTATATAGAAATCTTGAGGGATGTGGGGTTGGATGGGTTTTCTTGTAAACATAGGATTGGAGGGATTAAGAATGTTTTAATTCAGATTAAAATAGTGACATTAATGTTAATTAACCAATTAAGAGTTTATGGATAATTAGTTAATTTGAGAGTGATTGATGTAGAGCAGCTAGCACTGCATCAAAAAAGGTGCTTTTCATGATAACGTGTCCTTGGTACGGCTGTCCCATTCTATATTCTATGATATGATTTTAATAATTAGTTTAAGGATTATAATATATATATATCTTAATGTACATATATGTAGTACTATTTTTCCATTATCTCATGTCTTGTTTTTTTTATGATGATGTGATGAAAAAAAGGTATTAACATAAATTAAATATTTTTCAATTCTTTTTTTTTAGATTTGGTCAACTTATAAAAAATAATTTTGTCGGTATGAATCTAATATAGTTGGTAATTATTATTTATAATGTTAACAAGATTTAAGTGGTCCGTTTAACTTTGAGATGTAGCTTTCCAGGAGGCATCTATGGTGAGTTGGAGAACGAAGTTGGATTTATCCAATTGGGACCTCTTTTCCATTTCCATTTTTCCTTCTCTTCTTCACAACAAAAGATTCGATTCCAATAAAGGTACATGCAATGAGGATAGAATTTTCTGAGGAAACTGACAATTAATTAATGTACATGCTACGAATTAAACTAAAAAAAACAATTAGAATTATTAGTTTAGTGAATTCATATGTACTTAAAAATTTGTGTGTAAATCACTACAAGAAAACAATCAAATTCCAACAAAATAATTCCAACGAAATAGAAAAGTGTGGAATTTTTAAAATTCCAACGGAAATTCTAATGCTACATTATACCACTGGAAAATTCCAATGAAAATTCCAACGGTAGACAAAACTGTTGGTATAAAATGTTGGAATTCATGTTGGAATTTAAAATTCCAACGGAAATTCCAACACCATAATTAACCGTTGGAAAATTCCAACAGTGATTCCAACAGTAATAATAAACCATTGGAAATACTATTGGAATTTTAAAAATTCCAACAGAAATTCCATCGCTAAAACATACCATTGAAAAATTCCAACAATAATTCCAACGGTAAACCAAATGTTGGAATTAATCGTTGGAATTTCTGTTGGAGTTTTTAAAATTCCAACAGAAATTCCAATGGTACAACATGTTGGAAAATTCCATTGGAAATTCTAATACCATTGGAAAATTTCAGTTGGGGTTAAATGATTTGATAGTATAATCCATATCAATAAAATATATCTTCTCCTTTGAGTCAATCATATTAAAATTACATGGTTAAATGTGCTTGACTTGGGACAAATTGATGATGGGTGACCTCTCGGTGAGAAGTTAAAGATATTAGATAATGAAATAAATTGATTGAATATTCCAACGGATATATACCATTGGACTAAATTCCAATAGTATAATTTCGTTGGATTAACCGTTGAGTTTTTTCCAACGATTAAATATATTCCAATGGTATAAGTGTTGGAAAAAATGTTGAAGTTCCTTCCAATAGTTATATATTCGATGGATAAATAATGTTGGAAATTCTGTTGGAATATTTTTCCATTGGAATTTCCATTAGAATTTCGCATATTTTTCTTGTTGGAATTTCTTTGTTTTTTTGCACTGAATGTACCATTTTTTAATGTACATATAAATTATTAAATTGATATCCGGAAAATGTATTTGATCGTTTCAAATATTTATATATATGTCATGTACGTCAGAAATGCCTTAGATAAAAAGAATGGATATTGTAAGATGAGGTCCCCAGCTACAATGTTATCTTCTTTGCCTTTTGTCTTTCGACATATTTAAGTGACATCATATGTTTTTTTGGCATATTTTGAGGACAGGAATGACTTCCCATGTCAAGATTGAATATTAATTTCCATGTGTCCATTATTGACTTGTCCAATAGAGTTTTAATTCCTCAACTAAATTTCCCTACTTTGGGCATCTATCAAAATTATGGAGACTCAAATCGAATTAAGATAAATGTTACAAGATGGTTTATTTTTTTGTTATGCCCATCACTGACACCTCTATTGGACCCACCCTTAGAGCTCTGTCGATGATGTAAATTGCAGAAATGTGCGCATGCACAAGAGGCTAGCGAGCTAACTCCCAACTGATCAATTGTGCCCGAATGTCCGGGGATATGAACCTCACCGTAAAATTTCTACAACATAAATGATATTAGGTAATACCCAAAAAATATTACCTAATGACAATAAAATGTTATTATAGACAATAGGTAGCACTTTTATGGTAATGCACTTGCCTGTGCTACCTATAGTCTAAGGTATCACTTTTATTAGCTTTTAGTGACACTTTTTCGAAGTGTTACCTTAAGTTCTCTATTTATTGGTAACACTTTGAAGCAATATTTCTAAAGTGTTACATATGAATCTTATGTGTTTTGGTAACACTTTGAAGCAATATTTCTAAAGGTTACATATGAATCTTAGGTAACACTTTTTGTAACACTCTTTATATTTGTAACACCTTAAAAAAATACTTTTAAAGTGTTAGATATTAATCTTATGTAACATTTTTTTTGTAGCACTTCGTAGAAATACTATATTTTGTCATCAAATAGATTCGAACCCACGACATGTTATATGTGGTAAGTAATTTGCCACAATAAGCTAAATTGATTCTTATTACAACTTTTGTTTTGTTTTATATATACACATACACATATATATATTTAAATTGTATAAAAATATATTATATGTATATATAATATATTTTATATAATAAAGATTGTATCATATAATATATGTATTAAATTATATTATACACTATATATATCAAATTTTATATTATATAGTATATAGTTTGAAAATCATATTATGTTATATATTAAAGGACACAAAAATTAAAAATATAAAAAATATATAAAATGAATTTATCGTGATCAATATTGAATTGGTAAAAATAAAAATATATAAAAATATAAAATTAATTTACCAATAGATAAAAAAGTTCTAATGTAAAAAAATAAATTAATAAATAAATAATGAAAAATAATTTACCAATGGAAAAAATTCCTAAGTAATTACCGACAACATCAATTTTCATTGGTAAGTTTTTTTAAAAAGTAAAAAAGGTTAACGATGAAATTGGTCTCCGTTAGTAAAAATTAAAAAATAAATAAATAATAATAATAAATTACATACATGTGCATTTTTCGCTCAGTATTACGACGGAATTAATTACCTCCGTAAAAATAAAAATAAAAGCAAAACTAAAATACTTTAGAAAAAAATAAAAATTCAAAAAAAAAAAAGCAGTACATGATGTCTACAATTTTTAGTTTTGGTGATTTTTTTGTCTTCACCTATTTTGTGACATCAATTAATTAAATAAATCATTGACATGATTTAATGATAGTTATATAATTTTGTGTTACTAAAATATAGCCTAAATAAAATATAGTGTTGTCAAGAGTCTTCTTAAATAAAGTGATACCTATTTGCTTTACAAAAGAAATAACAAAAAAAAAAATTGATACTTAAAAAAGTGGTACTTATTTAAAAGTGTTACATATAAGCGTTACATATTGATATTACAAAAAGTGTTACATAAATACTATAATGTAAAAAGTGTTACAAACATGTGTTACATATGTACCTTATGTAAAAAGTCTTACAAAATTTGTATTCTAACGTTATTTATGTTGTAGTGCGTTGTCACCACCATACCTTAGATTGGTCAACCACTAAACTATGTTCGGGGCTACACGATGAAGTTTTGATTGTTGCTATGATTAGCAAGTTCATTCCATGGATGTTAGCATATCTATACATGTATTTCTCAAACAACGGCATCAAAAGGATGAGAGCAGAGTTCATAAACTTTCAAATTTAGAATAAACTTTATATATGAATTGGTTAAACTTTAAAATCTACATCTTCGAACAAAATTAAGAAATACATATTTATCTATTATATGTTTTTAGAAAAAATTAACCTCGCACTCTTGTGGCTCCAACGCTCTATATATATACATATATATATATATATATATCCTCAAACAATATTTAGTTAGGAAATTAATATATAAGCTATGTAGAAATTGAAATCAATTAATTGACTTTTATATCGCCATTTTTTTCGTATTAATTTATCAAAGAATGACGATTAAGTCAATTTTAGAATTCTTTTATTAAAAAAAATCAATTTTAGAATTCCATAAAATTTCTATTTATCTCATAGGCGCAGAAATGCACCCATCTTGCCTTCTAGAACATATATGCACAATTTTTTATTTCTCGACTGAAAAAAAAAAAAAAAAAAGAACATATATGTACAAATTTTTAGTGAGTTTTCAAGAATAATGACACAGAATTCGTACGTACACCGCCCACTATGATTGTTCCCTTCTGCCATTTCCATTTGATTCCTTACCATCAAACATTAATTTTTGGAAAGAAAAAATGAACAAGAAAAAGAAAATCGGACTCCTTAAAAAGAAAAGAAAAAAGTTGGGTTTTCTATGGATGAACTAAAAACGTTAGAACTTTTATCTAGACAAATCTCAACAGTACTAGTAATGTTCGTTCATCTTTTAAAGCTTTTCGTCATGACCAATTTTGGAATCTTTATCATATCAATTCAAAGGTGTGTAAATGCTTATCATCTAGTGTGTGAAAAAAACAGTATATATTTTGTGTAACTTTGGTCGACCTATAACTGGGCTCAAGTGTTAAAGTATAGGGCAAGAGCAAGTGCCCATAACTGGCCCTAAAATAACCCAAAGGCCGGTTTGTAGGGTTGCTTTAATTATTTCCCATACATAGTATTGCTGTCGTATCAACACATTGTCTTCTATTTGCTCTATCATTTGATTTGTTTCCCAATCCATCAACATTACATCATGCTTTAATTTATACGTATGTGTATGTGTATCACACACATGTACATACATAAGCATATATAAACATACAAATAAAAAAAAAGGGTGGAGTTTTAATATGGTAACTAATGTACACGTGTCAATCAAATGCAGACGGTGGAATCGGAGATGAAACACATCATACTGGAATAGAAGATCTCATCCAGGCTATCGACACCCATTTTCCTCTAAACACACTCACCTTCTAAATACACCACCCCCTACTTTTTAAAATATGGCCCAATTGTTAAATGCATCCCCCTTTTTTCCAATTCTACCCTTTCATAAAAAACCCTAGGTGGCACGATGGCACGATGAGTTTAATTTCTGCCATCATGCCACATGGCTCGATGGATGATGGCATTTTTGCCATCATACCACATGGCACGATGGCGCGCACAATGAATTTTTTTGTCATAGTGCGTGATCGTGCTAAGAGGGTGTTTGGCTAAGCTTATTTAAAACATCTTATAAGCTTCTACATCTGATAAGTTGTTTTAGGAGCTTATAAAATGTTAGATCTTATTTAAAAATAAGTTGTCAGAGTGTTTGGATAAAATAAGATATTTGAGCTTATAAGTTGTTTTTATATCTTATAAAATTATTAAGTATATTTTTGTCTTTTGAATGTTTAAAATAAAGAGCTTATAAGCTCTTTTAAAAAAAGTTGGGGTGGAGGTACATTTTTTTAGGAGCTTATAAGCTCTCTGACAGCTTTTTTTTAGAGCTTATAAGCTCTTTGGAAAAAAAATACCAAACACATTTTAAGAGTTTATAAGCTCTTAAACATCTTATAAGCTATTTTTAAGAGCTTATAAGCTCAGCCAAACACCCTCTAAGTGTTGCACTGCTACTATGCGACAATATTTTTCAACCTAAAATTTTGAGAAATACCATATTTTATGCTATAAACTAAGAATATGCATTCATTATTTGGGGATATGAATATTTTATTGTCCGTATCTTCAATAATTTGGGAGTTGGAAAAATTTAGGGTTTATACAAAAAAAAGTTCAACTTTCTTCAAAAAAAAAAGAACGTGGGTGAATGATGTGGGTGTATTTAGGATTTCTTTAAGTAAGAATAATATATATAGTCTTTTAAGTGAATGACATTTTTGAGTTATATGGAGGCGGGTAGCGTCACCCTAAAAAAATAGACATTTATCACCATCAAGATTCGTTTGATATTATTATTTCGGTAGATCATTTGATCGTCATTAATTCATGTTATATTAGACTTTTTTTTTTTTTTTTTTTTTTTTTTGAAAAGGTTATATTAGACCATTGGATAAACGTCTATTGTTACATTGTGCATGCTAATCAATTTAATCCTCCAATTAATGTTAGACCTAATTAATTTAATCCATATGGTAGATGGCAACGGGCGGGACAAGTACTTGAAGACTTAGATTTGCCGAAATCCACCCCTGGAGAGACAGTGGAGCGGGTCAACAATGTAGACTAATTTTTTATAAATATACTTACAAAAAATAAAAATACGAGGCGGAAGAAGATGAGTACCCGGTGGTTGGGTAGTGGTGATACCAAGACCCGCTTCATACGTGAACGAGAAGGGTCAAAGTGGCATCCCTAGGTATAAGTAGGGTAATAGGTCGTTTCTCCATATTAGAGATATGATATGTGATCGCATTTTTCCACGATCACTCCAAGTCAAGGATGGTCCAACTTCTTCCGGAGTTGGTAGAATCTTTGATGGGAACTACCGCAACACACAAAAACAAGGTTAGGGGATTTCGATGTGGTCCGGGAAGGCCCCTCCGACGATTCTATAGAGGAAAAATTCAAAGCACGAGATTCGCAGATTAATTAATTGAACTCCCTTACAAATGAGATGGAGGGATCCTTATATGTACCTGGGTTAGCCGGTCTCGTGGGCCGGATAATTTTATCTGTAGCCTAACAGTTAGTGAATAATATTGGGTAATTAAGGAGATTAAATAAATGCATAAATTAAATAATAATAATATTTATTATGAAATGACTTTTTTGCCCACATGTATCATGACATTTGATTTGTGGGATAAACACATGCATTACTTATGTAGGTCTTTTTTACAAAATTTTAAGCATAGATATGTGCCATGCATATAGGAGTCATTCCAATTACAAAATCAAAGTTATGTCAGTGCATGGATGACATGACTACATGTGAAGATCAAAATGTCAACTTTGGTGTACTTTGAAAAATGGAGTCGAGGGCGGTTCTCGGCATCACAGGGTAGGCCAGGTACGGCGCAAGTTGTTTATTTGCCTCTACATTAATAGGAACAAAAGTAAGAGCCAGATTTCAAGAATATTTAGTACAGAAGAATAGGAAAAGAACAAAGTATGTCAAAAGCTGATGAACAATTTGAGGATGCCCTTTTTGCATGCAACGGCAACCCAATTTGATTTTTCTTTCTAAAAACTAGTCCTTTTTTGGATGTGTGATTAAAAACAAAGAGTTGATCATATAAGTAGTGATTTATTGAAAATTATATATATGAACAGAAACGGGGTTGGAATTTTTGGTTTTTGGGAACGAGATATATAGATATTTAATTTGATTAATTCGATCGATTATGAGAATTTGCGGATTTTTGCGTTAATTGTCGGATTGTTGGGCATCATATTACGGTTTGTCGCCATCAAGATGAGACAAAAAGAGCTGACACTACAAAAACAAGTGTGTTTAGTGACGCTAAAATTTTCACTTGGTGACGCTTATTAGCGTCACAAGGTATATTACCTACGCTTTTGAAAGCGTCATGAGTTGCGTTGTTAAATTTGATGTCACGAAAATATCCGCGACGCAAGATCTATGCGTAGGTAAATCTTATTTCTTGACGCTTTTATCAAATGCGTCATTATGTAGTGACGCTATTTTCTGTCACAATTAATAAAAATTAATATATTTTAAATGAAGTTTTGCTTACGCTAAAAGCGTTTTTAAATTTAGGGATGCTATTAGGCGTCTTTAAAGTCGCGACGTTTTTGAAAATTAGTGTCATTAAAATTATGACAAAATTTATATTTCTAACTTTTGTAAAATTTATTAAAGATCAATTATTTATTAATTTTTTTGAAAATTTAAACTTAATATTTAATTTTTGACTCATTTTGAATATATTTGTTGTTAGTGAATTATACACCACATAGTATCTATTTATTAACTCTCAAAGTCACTCTCAACACTTCAATCTTTCGATGTGGGATAGATATTCTAATTTTTTACTTTGTGATGCTTTTTAATGAGCGTCGTCATTTTAATGACACAAATAATAAAAGTATAATTAAATTTTAAAATTTTGGCGACAAATAAAAAATGTGTAAGTAAAATAGAAAGTGTCATCAATTTTATGACACTTTTTAATAAATGTCGCCATTTTAATGACACAAACAATAAAAGTGTAAGTAAATTTTAAAAATTTGGCGACAAATAAAAAAATGCGTAAGTAAATTAGAAAGTGTCTTCAATTTTATGACAATTTTTTACTAAGCGTTGTCATTTTAAGGACACAAATAAAAAAGCGTAAGTAAATTCTATAATTATCGTGACACTTATAAAAAAAGTCGGTAATTTTATTAAGATAATGACACTTCAATAAAAGTGTCATTAAATTTACTAAGATGCTAACGCTTTCTAGTAAATGTCATTAATTTTTATAATTTACAACGCTTTTTAAAAATCGTTATTAAATGCTTATTTATAATGACGCTTTTTGGTAGCGTCATTAAATTTGTGTTGGGATAGACCATTTTTCTTGTAGTGTGACATTGTTCAAACTGATAAGAGCCCGGTTCGTGGACGATCTGTCATTAGAACGGGGAATCGTGATAAGATTCCGACTAACAAGGGTAAGGAAGTAGTTTTGGAAACTTGGGTTCAAGTTAATCCCCGTAAAGCCCGATTCTGAGAGGAGAATCTGGCCCTAAGGAGGGTGGACCATCCACTTCGGGTATTCAAACACAGAATTCTTTTAACGTGTTGGGTGATACATCAGAGGATTTGCATGAAGAGAATGAGCCCTCACATGTCCGTGCAGATTAGGGCCTCAAAGGTTCGAATGTCAATCCTGATAGGACTATTGTTCTTTATCAACCACCAGAATGGAGTTCGGTTATTATTCATGAGGACACGATGACTGCACCAAATTTAGATGAAAAGAGTCAAGCAGATCTCCACAGTGCCATGGAAGTTGTATCTAGAAATCATTCGCTTAATGATTATGTCCTTAGCTATAATGATTAATTAGAGGAAGCAATGACTGCATCAACACGGAAGCGTTGGTCTGATATGCTGGATGAAGAAGAACAAGATGAATCGGAAGCTTTAAACACCAAGCTAGGCAACTCCTCAACTACTCCACTTGTTATTCTAGATGAGGAAGAGAATCCAGGATGAACACTTTTTTCATTCGCTATGCGCTGACTGGATGCGTACTCGCGTGATCAATCGATGGACGGGGGAATTGCGTGTACTCCCTCAAAAGCTATGAAGGCTCTGGAAATTGCGGCTCGAGGATCCTGGGCCGACATTCCACAAGCTACATCAAACCATCAAGATGATACTCGAGCACGTACAAAAAATATAAATGACAATATCACTCGAAAATCCTTGAGACATAAACGCCCTTCATTTAAATTGCGCCATTAAGTTATTTTATTGTTATTTCCTGAAATTTTGCATTGTTTTTCCTTTGCTACCTGATCGGCTTGTGATCAGGACCTTTTTCTTGCTTTTTATATATTTTTATTTATTAAAAAACATTTAATTTGATTAATTATGAGATACCACAAATTTTAGATCAATATATTTAGCCAAAAAAAAATAATAATTCATGCGAGTACACATAAATTCGTCGCCATCGAGAGCTCCCCATTTGCTGTGTGATGTATATATGGTCATAAGTATAATAGTTGGTGACGACAGAATCGAAATACAAACTTTTTAGCTACGTGAAATTAGAGAACGGTTTAGCCAGTGGCGGATCCAGGATTTTGAAAATGGGGGTGCGATAGATATTAAAAAATGTGCATGTAAATATTGTTTAATATTTAAAGCACAAAATCTTGTTTGAAATTTTATAAAAGTTGATCATGTAAGTCAACGAAAAATTAATACAAATATATAAAAGAAATAAGTAGAGCAATTAAGAAAACAAGAGACAACAAAACATAGTTTTGGTAACATTATTGTTATTATCAGATAATTTTATGATATTTTTAGTTTTAGAGGTTTTGACTTTTGTCATGATTTATTTATTCAAGTTGTTAATTCAATCTTTTAATTTTTGAACTTTTATTGTGGGGATTTTTATAGTTTTATATGGGATTTTCTATTTTTTTTGGGTAAAAATAGGGGTACAAATTTATCATTATTTTTTTTACTAAAAGATATTATTGGATTATTCTAATTTGGGGGTACAACTATACCCCCAAATTTGTACATAGATCCGCTTAGGTGGGTTTAGCGATGCAAAGTGATCATCACAAATTCTAATATATTAGCGGATTTAATTGTTTTGGTATTTCGTCGCCATAGTATTAGTGACATGTGATAGGGTGAAGGAGCTATAGGAGGACTGAGGGGTGGAGAGGGAATAAAATTATGAGTGATATGAGGGGTGGAAATATTAGTAGAAGACTGTGAAGCAAAGGGAAAGGTATTTTCATCAAAAACAACATGCCTAGAGACAATTACCTTTCCATTTGAAAGTAAGACTTTATAACCCTTGTGCTGAGTACTATAGCCAATAAATGTGCCAGAGATGATCTAAATTGGAGTTTATGTTTGTTGTAGGGTCTAAGGTAAGGGTAACACAGGCAACCAAAAACTCTGAGTCTCAAATAATTAGGTTTATGGTGATATAAAAGCTCAAGAGGTGATTTATTTTTGGAAACAAAGCGGGGATTACATTAATGATGTAGAGGCGTGGAGAAAGCATCATCCCCATATTTGGAGGGTAAGTGGGATCGAGCAATAAGAGATAGACCCATTTCAACAATGTGTCTCGTGTTTTCGTTCAAAGAACCCCATTTTGTTGAGGTGTGTAAGGGCAAGACATTCTATGTAAGATGCCACAGTCTTGAAAAAGTTTGGTTAATGCAATGAATTCTCCACCACCATCACTTTGTACTTGTTTAATTTTGGTGTTTCGTTGGTTCTCAGCCAGGTTTTTAAAATGAAGAAAAACAGTATATACATCAGATTTGTTTTTGAGAAAGTAAATCCAAGAAAACTTAGTGCAAGCATCAATGAAAGTCACATAATATGTGTATCCATTGGTGGATTTGATGGGAGCAGGACCCCATGAGTCAGTATGTATAAGTTCAAGAGGTGTATGATAGGTAGTATGAGAAATGGAAAAAGGTAATTTATGACTTTTAGCAACAGTACAAGAAGAACATAAAGCCAAACTTTTATTTAAATGAAAAAGACAGACAGGACTTGAGAGCTTGTGTAAGCTGTCTCATAGTTGGCATGACCTAATCTCTTATGCCATAAGTCTAAATCTAACTTAGGGCCTAGAGAAATAGAGTGAATTTGGACTCCATGGAGGGTGATTGGTGTGATGAAAATGGCGGTAGAATGAGTCTTTGGGAGTGGTTTGAGATTTGAGACAATGAAGGTTGAAGCTGTAAAGGCCACCTTTAACATTCCCTGTGAGGAGGACATGCTGTGTTGCTCGATCCTTAACAAGACAAAAGGAATGGTGGAATTCAAAAAAGACATCATTATCTTTAGCAAAATGAGAAACACTCAATAAATTTTTAGAAATACCAGGGAACATGTAACAAGTTCTTAAGAATAAAAGCTTTAGAATGAGAAGGATGCGGAGAAGGATTGGGAAAGTAACCAAAGTGCAATATGAGCAATGTTCTCACTGTACCATTACCCATTTGCACTCAATTGTTGCCATGATACTGTTTTGCAATATTGAGATTACTCAGGTCATTGGAAACATGGTTGGTTGCACTGAAGTCGTGGTACCGATTCTTTGTCAAAAGAAGCAAAGATGTCGGAAGGTGGTTCATAGTGGAAGCATGAGGCCGAGTCCGAAATTGAGCTAGATTCGACTAGGATTTTCGTGGAAGAGCTTTGTGATTGAGTAGGAATAGGTGTTTGCTCCCCCGAATAAGTAGAGATGTACCTATACCAATATCTATCGGTTGTATGCCCAGAACCATGACAAACTTGACAAATCATCATGTTTCCTCCATTACGACCTCACCTGTCTCTAAAGAAACCACCTCTAGAGCCACCTCCGCCACCTCTAGGAAAGAAAATCAACCTCTACGAAGTTTGAAGGGAATTGTTGTTGACCATTTCTTACGGATGGGGCTTGAGTGATGTTATTAGCCATAGGCATGGAACCATCAGTGTTTATGTTGTCAGTAGCAGTGGTAATAGCCTCCAATCGAGATTCAAAACTGAGTAATAGAGCTTGAATTTGTGGCACAGTATAAGGCTCAAGTCTAGATGACACACTAACAACAACAGAGTTATATTCACTACCTAGCCCTCCAAGAATGTGCATCACTTGGTCTGATTCATCTATTTTCTTACCTACAGCTGCTAGAGCATCAAATAAACCTTTCATTTTGCTTAAATAATCTCTAACAGACATATTATTTTTCCTCGAGGTTTGAAGTCTGCGATTTCAATTTGCATTTGCTTTGCGCAAAGATTTTGACTAGTGAAATTTGTTTCTAAAGTATGCCATATCTCTTGTGAGAATCCAAACCAACCACCGAGTTAAAATACTATCGAAAGTGAGGACAAAATCCGGGAAGCAAGAAGTTGATCTTGTCTTTGCCAAGCAATAAACGGGATTAGCCATCTCTTTACCTTCATCATCGTGATGAGCTCGGGAGGTTTGTTGTTGGCTTGAGTGATGAAATCTTCCAAGCCATATCCACGATGGCGATATAAACTTGTTGTCTCCATATGAGGAAGTTCGACTCATCAAGTTTTGTGGATACCAGAGTTGGTTGTGGTGAATAATAGAGATTTGAGTAGAGGAGCTTTGTAGAAGTGGTGGCTATAGACTCTGTAGAGCCTACCATTATGAACAACAAAGAAAAAAAGAAGAAGAGGTAGAGGAGGATATCAGAGACAGGGCTAGCCCGCTCTGATACCATGAAAAGGACACCAATGAAACAGTGAAAATAGAACAGCCATTTTGGTACAATATGGAATATGCAGAAACAGCCTTTTTGATTAATAATCCTTGAATAGTACAGTACTCGTATTTATAGCAAGATTACAAATAAGATAAGCTCAGCAATTCATATCCAAAAAGAATATTTTGTGTAACAAACTTGTACTATCCTATTCCAAGATGATGACATTTGTTGCAATCTTGTGCCTTGATAAATCTTCATGATAAGTCTGTCATTGTATCAAAGATGCTCTTATCATATTCATGCTTATCAGTGTTGTGTATCTTGTTTGATGAGTGATAAGCAGGAGTAACATTATCAACATGATTTTTTTTAAATAGTTATGAAATTTTGTGGTGCTGAAAATTTTGTTTTGACAAAGTGGGCGTCGACTCATCTTTGACCAAATTTTCGGTGCCTAAATTTTTAATTTTTGAAGAATTAAATGATACCTTATTAATTTACATTTCGAGTAGATGTTCGTAGTATTCGAATTTCGATGAGTGAGTAATCAATACATGAAGTTGGCCACGCAAATCGGCATTATGTAAAGGGAGTCGAAAGGTTTTTAATTTTGTCCCACATAGAAAATAAATTAGCTTTGTTTATCTAGTTTATATACTTGAATGTGTCATTGCTTGGATATACTATAACACAAGTGGAGTATCACAAATGGGCCATATGCACGCGCGCGCGCCCACTTGGCCTGGGATTGGGCTGGCCCACATTCATGTAGTCTGTTGGAGTTTGTAACTCCCGGATAGTGGTCATTAAGTAGCTTGTAACTCTTGAAAGTTACATTTGGTTAATTGCCCATTTTCTATCAATAATTTCCTGAAGTGTTGAGAATGGTTACCTTATATAAGCTTAATCTGCATTCCGATTCATACAAGGGAGAAAGAGAGACAGTTAGACAAATTCTGCAGAAAATCAGTCTGTTAAGTGGATGTTATCCCGAATGTCATCACATCTATCGCCACATCTCTTGTTGCATCTTCTTTTCTGCATTTTTTGATTCAAGCAAACTAGTCTTTTCACTATTTCTAGTTCGATGGAGCTTTTGTGTTAGTGGTACTACTACACAATAGATGTAAGCTATTTTATCTTTGAGGACATTATGTCAAACCGTGAACACTAGTCGGGACGTATTTGTATTGCGAACAGAGGTCTTCCTCGACTCAGTTTTCTCGTTCTGTCATATTCATGCTTCTGGAGTTGGAGTCCATTATATTCAAGACTTGTAATAGTTAAGTTTTGTTCAAGTTATAATTTTTATTTCTATATTTGTAAGACCATTGTTGAAGGTTTTTCCTATTGTAACACACTGTAAATTTAACAATCGCAAAACAAATATTGTATCTTCATGATGACGAGAAGAAACATAACATTAGCTTAGAGATGAATCTGATAGAAGATGTTGAGATCATTATATCGTTGACTCGGTTACGCCGAGGAGGAATAGTTCAAAGCATTTTGTCCACTAAGCCGCCAGTGTACCCGATGATATTGACTACGAAAGGTTCAAAGCCACAAACTACCTTTTCGGATGTAATATTATCTCTTGAGGATTTGTTTGCGTGTCTGCATTCATACATGCATTAATTTCCACTCATGTGAGGGATTATTGGAAATTTGGTCTTGATAAAGCGGGCGTCGACCCGTCTTTGACCAAATTTTAGTGACTAAATATTTAATTCTGGAGTAATTAAATGGCACATTGTTAATCTACGTTACGAGTAAAAGTTCATAGTATTTTGATTTCTCAAAACTGATTTTGAGTAAGTGAGTAATTAATACACGAAATTGGCCACGCAGATGGACAAATGTAATGGGAGTTGAAAGATTGTTAACCCTACCCCAAGAAAATAATGTTTTGTGTATCCTATTTTTTTTTGATAACTCAGCTTCCAGGCTTACACTTGACTATGCCTGAGGACAACGACTCCGGATCCTTATTGATGCCGCCAAGGTAAACCACGGGATGTGCACGACCTTGGCCATTGTTCCGACGGGTCTGGCGACGTACAACCAGATCCTCCTGGTAAAGAGAACAATTATGTTCGACCCCCAACTACTAATAATGATCTCTTCTTCTGAATCGAACCCACACGGATGCTATTCAAGATATGAGTTCCCACCAAATATTCATCACCGCATATGCTCGGGGGAAGCAATTTGATGGAGCAGGATTTGAACTCTTGACCTCCACCCCACAATTGCTTTGTGTATCCTAGTTTATATACTAGAATGTTTTATTGGTTGGATATACTATCACACAAATGGAAGATCACAGTCATACGTGCACGCATCTCGTGGCTCGGCTTGGGATTGTGCATGGGCATGGCCCTTGGGCTTGGGTCAGGGCAACCTTTTAGGCCCGTTGCAGGTTCACTATAGTTTTATCACTCGAAAATGGGTTTGGCCTAGATTCAAGTGACTATTGGGCCTGATAAATCTGGACATTGGAGATGTTCAAATTCATGTAGTCTGTTGGAGTTTGTAACTCTCAAATAGTGGTCATTACGTGGCTTGTAACTCCTGGAAGTTACATTTGGTTATATTTGCCCATTTTCTATCATTAATCACCTGCATGTGTTGGGAATGATTGTCTTATATAAGCTTAGGTTGCATTTAGATTCATATAAGGGAGAAAGAGAGACAGTTAGACAAATTCTGCAGAAAATCAGTCTCCTCAGTGGATGTTATCCCGAATGTCATCACATATGTCATCACATCTCTCGATGCATCTTCTTTTCTACATTTTCTAAGTCAAGCAAACCAGTCTTCTCACTATTTCTAGTTTGATAGAGCTTTTATGTTAATAATGTTACTATACAATAGACGTAAATAATTTTATCTTTAGGGACCTTACGTCAAACCTTTTCATGCGGACGGAGGTAAAGTTTTGTCATACTCTTGCTTCTAGAGTTAAAGTTCATTCAAGACTTGTAATAGTTAGATTTTGTTCAAGTTTTAATTTAGTTTCTACTTTTGTAAGGCCATTTTTGAAGGCTTTTCCCATTGTAACACATGCAAATTCAACAGTAGGGACGACTTTATCATTGCTAATAGCGATGACCTAAAGTTGTCACTAATATTGTCGTTGCAAATGACACTTTTTCTAGTAGTGCTAGTTTATTAAATTGTATGTATCCATCTGTATATAGATTAGAAAAGCATGAACATAATTTCTGGTTAATTTAAATGAAATTTATCAAACTTTAAAAGTTGTATCTAAATTTGATTTGATTATTAACTAAATCTAGTTGAATGAGCTTTAGTTGAGTCAAACACGAATCAAACTCGAGTAGTTAGACATTTTTATACTATTTTATTTTTTCATTAATTGAGTTGAACTCGAGTGCAAGTTTCTTATCTTATCAAATGAAAAGTGTTGAAGCTTGATTTTTTATGTCAACAAACTGAGTTTCACGAGCTTTTAAAAATCGATCTCGAGTCAAGTATATATCGTGTAACTTGATTTTTCAGCATTAATTTGCTTCATTTTATGCGGCATTATTTTAATTGTTTCTGTTAGTATATGTGTGCCTTTAATCTTGTTCAGATTTGGTTAATAATTGTACCAAATCTTGTGCAAGATTGTGTGAAAATGATAAAAATTCTTCTGTTGAAATGGCATGAAATCGGTATCAGATCAAGCTTTCCGCCCTTTGTAGTATTTAAGCATGGCCTGAATGTATTCCTCTGTGATATGGCCGGTCATTCTTTATAGTAGTATACGATATTAATATACCTATTTTTGTCTGCCCACTAACTTTTTAATTATTTACAAGAATAATTCATATATCATAAACATATTGAAGGTGCAAAGTTGTATTTTTCCTTTTTCAGTATATTTTTTTTCTATTTATTTAGAATATTTGAAGATTGAATGCAAGCAAATTAAAGTAGGCAAAAACTTGCGTGAGACGGTCTCACGGATTTAGATCCGTGAGACGGAGTCCTTACACAAAGTTTTAAAGGTTTTTTTTCAAATTTTATTTTTCTTAGGGTTTATATTTATTTTTTAGGGTTTATTTTGTTTCTTGGGTTTATTTTTAATTGATTTGGGTTTTTAGGATTTTTAGTTCTTTTTAGGGTTTATTTTTTTATTTTTGGGTTTATTTTTATTTTTCGGGTTTATTTTTCATGTTCATGTTTTTAGGGTTTATTTTTGTTTTTTCATGGTTCATTATTATTTTTAAATTTATTTTCATGGTTCATGTTCTCAAGACGGAGCCCTTAGGAGGTCCGTCTCACAGATTTAGATCCGTGAAACCGTCTCACAAGAGACTTGCTCATTAAAGTAATAATACAAGGTCGTAAATGTACTGGTTATGATAATAATAATATATAAAAACTAAGTTTGGTTATAAACGCATTAAGTCAAGAATTTTAGATCTTGTTAGACTATTGTGATCAGCCCTAGGCCCCCCCGTGATTCTTCTATATTCATTTCACTTTGCATGCATGAAAATGAATTCTACTCTACTCTATTAAAGCGTACCTATCTTTAATTTTACTATACAAAAATAATTTGATTAATGATATATCAAATACTATAGGCCCAAGTCCACCTGCATTGGCATTGGGCCATATTCAGTTATTCACTATAGGTATTTTCTTATGAAGGGCCACTGACCCCCAAAGCCTTTCAATGTTACCATGTTATTATTATATTTCAATTGTAGAGGGCTGGGGGGTCCTGTACAATTTCCCAACTCAAGGAATCCATCAGATTCCACCTTCCGGATGTGGTATTTATTTCGGAAACAAAAAAAACAAAAAATTTATTACTACAGTTTGTAAAAAGCTTAAGCTAGAGGATAGATGGGTGTGTGTTGACCCGGATGGTAGAAGCGGGGGTCTTTTTGCTTTTTGGGATGCTGGAGTTACTATTCATGATGTAATCTGCTCTAATTTTTGTGTGGAGCTTCTTATTGAGAAAAAAGGGATTAGTGGCTTATTTTGGACAATTTTTGTGTATGCTAGCACTAATCCTAAATTGAGAAGTCAGCAATGGGAATATCTTCTCCAAGCCAGACTGAAATGGGGTGCCCTTTGGTTGCTGTGTGGTGATTTTAATGACATTGTGGACCATCATGAAAAGAGAGGGGGTAATACCAGGTCCGATAGCAGTTTTCAGGGATTTAGAAGGTTCATTGGCTTGATGATGATGGGGGATCTTGGATTTTCTGGATACCCTTTCACATGGGCTAACAACATATGTGGCGAGGGGTTTGTTGAGGAAAGGCTTGATAGAGCTTTTGGATCCCCCCAATGGATGATCAAATTTCCCAATACTGTGGTTAAGCATATTACAAAACATGCATCAGATCATAGCCTCCTGTTTATTGATTCTACGGGAGGCGGTACTCCCAGGAAGAAGAGGTTCTACTTCGACATGAGATGGACCAAATTGGATGGATTTAATCAGATTGTTGAAAATGCTTGGAATAAGGAGGTGGGAGGGACTCTCTTATTCAAATTCAACGGAAAATCGCTAATTGCGGGGTGGAGTTACTTACTTAAACATCAACTCAACCAACATGGCAAATGTTAGGAAGAAACACTTTGTCATTAAAAGTATGACGGTTTTAGCGCTTTAGGAGTTAAACTTTTTTTTTTACACTTTGCTCTATGAACTATCTTGATTTTACACTTTACCAACCGAAATACCTTAATTATTGAAATTTTAGCCTAAATTACATTACATGAACAAGGTTGCAAAAATCGCTAGCTACTAATTGGGCCGCGAATCGGACTAGTGTTTAGGGGGCTTAGGTAGACTCCAGAAACAATACTATTTTTTAATTTTTCTATTTTAGTATAATTTTGGCCGTCACGTCCGATTTTGACCATGGCGATTTTCCACCAATTTAAGATAATCGTCCCTAGCCTTTAGGGACGTCTAGTGTTTAGGCGGCCATCTAAACCGATTTTGCAACACTTCATATGAATTACACACCACTTGTTTGTGAATATCCAATTGGAAAAAAATCATAGGATGCTCTCTTCTCTCTCTTCTCCCAAACCCAGGGTCGTGCCTCTATGACTTTCCTGGCGGCTCTCCCGGTGTTGGGATACATGCCGCCGATTATGATGTTTGCTCCTTTTCTATATCTTGTTCTCTGTTGGTTTTTTCCTCTACGAGTTCTCCTATGTCTTATGTGGATTTTGCGGAGGGTTTATTCATGGATCCTTCGAATCTCTTACTTGGGACCGCCATGAACTCATCAAAAGTGGTCCCCTTGGCGGCGGTCCCCCCTTCCTAAGGTGGTTTCAAGCGTGGTCCCTCCCAAAGTGGTTATAACGGTGTTCCCCTCCTCTCCTTCAAAGGCCAATACTCGTGCAACAAAGTGGTCCCCTCCCCAAAGTATTCGCTGCTATACGGGTGATGACCCCGGACGTCTCTCGCCATCCGCATGGAATCCCATCCACAGGCCCCCCTTGAGTCGTTTCCAAAGATGCTCCTCAGATTGCTGGAATCTCTCCCCCAATGACATCCGATTATGAATCGAACCTGTGACATTCGGCTCATAATACTAAGGCTCAGTCTCATTTTGGCCATTCTTTTGCTAAAATTATTTCGGTACTCAACACGATATGGATTTTGACGAGGCCCAAGGTAATTTTACAACATTTTTGCATGTGGTTCTTTGGTAAATCCCATTCTATCCCTAAACATGTTAGAAAGGGAGATTATTATTCAGTTACGATTGATGAAAATGTTTACCAACAACGCCTCGCCGAATTTTCTTATTCATTGATTGGAAGGGTGATTTTGGGCAAGGGTAACAAACCATGGGCGACTATGCTTCTGCATAAACGCCTATCAGATTTATGGGGAATTAAAAATGATTGGAAATTAATCCCCCTGGGTAAGGGATTTTTTTGTGTCAAGTTCTTGAATGCGCAGGATAGAGCTCGAGCCCAAACACGTATTAATTGGGCACTCAATCCGGGAACTATTAGGCCTCTCCATGGGTCCCAGATTTCAATCCGTACAAGGTACACACGTCGATGGCAAGCATTTGGATCTGAATCTTCGAGCTCGGTTTGGAGTACTGGGATCCTAATACCATCTTGGGGATCGCCAGTGCGATTGGAAATCCGATACAGATTGATCAGCAATCGCTTGACGGCTATCTAGGGCATTTCATTCGGGTATTAGTGGATATTGATCTGTTGAAACTATTGGAGGAGCACATCATGGTAGAATGGGTTGGCCAGTATTCCTTTGTGTCAGTTACTTATGAGAAATTACCGGAATTTTGTTCAAAATGCAGGGTAACGGGACATTCGACGATTTCTTGCCATATTACTCCTACAGGGAACTCAACCACTGAAAGACGCGCCTCTCTTGACCAGGGACGCCCCAGGACATCAGCGCACGTCGAATTCTATGCAACGGGGTCGTTCTAGGGTCCGTAAAGTTTACCGTCCGGTGCAGCAGGACAAGGGCAAGGCCGTTGACGGCTCCATGGAAAATGTGGGTCATCAAGGTCGTGTTAAGGAGGGTGAACCTTCTTCTTCACATATTCACACTAAGAATTCTTTTGATGTTCTGGGTGCTGATTCAGATGATGTGGCATGTGATAATACGAATTTGGAGCAAAAATCTGATAATGAGAATCAGATTATGGCTTCGGAATATAATACTAGCAACACAGACAGAGCCATAGTTCCTTATCAACCGCAGGCAACAAATTTGGATGAACATGGACAGGCTAATTTGCCATGTGGAATGAAAGTAATTTCAAATAGCCTTACTTTTAATGATTATGTCCTTAGCTCCAATGATTCTTTTGAGGGGTTCAAGATTATGGTCGTTGCTGCCCGGAAATGTTAGTCAGATATGGTGGATGAAGATGATCAAGATGATGCAGACAAATTGGAAGCTTTAAAGACCAAGTTAGGTGACTCTTCAACTGCTCCGATTGTCATTCACTCAAGTGATTCGTCAGAAGCTATGAACGCTATGGCAATTGTGGCTGGAGGATCCTGGACCGATATTCCATAGGATACATCAGACCATCAGGATGATACTCAAGCACGTGCAACACAAACACAGGTCAATGTCCTTCGAAAATCCTCTAGAAATAAACGTCCATCATTTCGATTGAGATTTTTGTTTCTTTTATGGGGTACTCTTTTTCCTATCAAAGGTTTTTCCCAATGGGTTTTACTTTGATAGGTTTTAACGAGACCCCTTTTTTAAAGCTAGTTGCTTGGCTTGTAAGCATTACACTATATTTCCTTTTTTAATAATATTTTGCATTTATTCAAAAAAAACACGCCATTTGTTTGTGTACTTTTTGTTCAATAAGGTTGTTTGATGTGCTTAATTATATTCCAAGTATTAAACCTAATGATAAAAAGTTGGATTACTATTTTGCTCACATAAAGCATCGTGAAATTGACCAAAAAGTACACAAACATGAAGCGTGACATGCATGTAACCGAGTCATGACAAAAAGTTCAACAATTGAAGTGCTCCAGGATGACAAAGTACAAAAACTTGTATAGTTTATATGACAAAGTGTAACAACAAAAAATGTTTATCTCCCAAACGCGGATATCGTCATAGTTTGGATGGTAAAATATTTTGACCACAAAATTCAATATGTGCATTTAAATGTCTACTTTGAGGATAGGTCAATCCTGTGTAAATGATGACCTCAAATTTTGGCTAATTAAATTCATCCAAGGTAAGCTATAAGACTAATTAATTGGTGTATGTTTTGGTTTGGAACTCATTAGAAAGTCTATCAAACAAATCAAGTTTGAAAATAAAAAATCTAAGGTCTCATTTATAACATCAAGTTCAAACCTTTGCTTAGACCCTCAAAGATCATCTCAACTATATTTAATTTATATTTCCTCCGAGTGTTGTTTTACTCTGAATTTAGTACAAAACTATTACAAAAATTAGAGTGTTTCTAAATGAATATAGCCATTTTAATCTCCATTTAAAGAATCAAAATGTTCACTGTTACTTTTTTTTTTTTTAATTGCATCAAGTGATCTTCTAGGCAGTTGCCTACTTTTCTACCTAGAATCTCTTTTAGCAGCTGACAAGGCATTCTTCTAGGAGAGCTGACCTTCAGAAATTCTTGCATATCTTTGGGATTCCCTTAAATTAAACTTTATTGCACACAGATTAGCATGAGAACTTAGTTTATGTACTTAGTTGAATCTAATAATCCATTGAACATATGTAGATCTTAATAGCATCTCCTTTAATTCAATTGCATTAAACAATTCAGATATTCATACATATCCCCTTCTTATTCCCCTGTTAGTATATATATAGCTATAACTCAAAACACCAAAAAGACCATCAAGAAAAAAAACCAATTTTGTTGTAAAACCAAACTTTTATTACATCAATTCTTAATTAGTGTTTTTTGCTTTTGTCTGAATGGATTGTGTATTGGAACTTGCTTCGCGAAACGCGGTAGTGATGTTCAGTAAGAGTACGTGTTGCATGTGCCATGCTATGAAGAGGCTGTTTTACGAGCAAGGGGTGAGTCTGAGGGTGTATGAGGTAGACGAACAAATTAACGGTAAGGATATGGAACGTGCCCTGATGAGGCTAGGGTGCAGTCCATCCGTCCCAGCAGTGTTCGTTGGGGGGAAATTTGTGGGGTCGGCCAAGAATATACTTACTCTACACATCGATGGATCGTTAAAGAAAATGCTCAAAGATGCTGGTGCCTTGTGGCTTTGATAGGTGTAACTGTAAGCTCCAAAATGTGGCTATAAAACAAGGACTACAACTAGTTACAGTTGTATCAAGTCACTAGATGGTTTTAGTCGAAAAAAACACAGATACATCTAAAATTAATCTTAGGTTGTCTTTTAATTTTCTGAGAGTTTACCACAATGCTGTCCTGATGTGACAGTAGCCAAATTTCCTTGTTTGTCAAATTTTAAATATATGACAGAAAAATCTTCCAGTTTGTACCCTTTTCTGCAGGGTTTTTTTATTCAGTTTTCATTTACATTCCATGTGTTTATCAAATATATAATTGTTGCAATTATACTTGAACATTAATGAAAATTTAATTCTTGAACTTGTCTTATCAAATGTCAATAGAATCATGAACTGAATTCACTATTGTGGATTAATATGCCAAAATGAGTGTATATTTTGTATGCAAGAAGTGCAAGCAATTCATAAACGAAACGGGATATTTGGGCGGCACAAGTGGGAGAAAGAATGTCAAATATCTTACACGTATACGTATACGATGAATACAAACTTTTGTGTCAAATATCTTTATCGTCACACGAATAAGTGAAGTTGGTTGTGTGCATGAACTTAGAGGTATCGCCGTCTTATTCTTACACAATAAAGTGAAAGAGAAAAAGTTGAAGAACATATTACAAACTTATTGGTCTCAACTAGAATTTATCTCAATATTCCTCATGTGATATATATCTCCACAACCACAACCTCTTTGTCCTATGAGGTATGAACTCATAAAATGGAAGCAAAATTGTGACAAAAACGATCATCGTTACGATTTCTGATAAACGGTCCACCATATATCAGTTCTACTCAAAAAAATTTAGACAGATCAAACTGTTCTATCCAACACAACATATATAAGAATCACAATAATCAGCACTGTCCTAATGCTTTTTCGTCGCGTTTCACCATCAACTGATGCTAGCTAGTGTGCCCACATGATCTTATACATGACTGATTTTCTTCCAGTACCAAAACTTGACATTCCCCTCACACGTGAAAAGTCGCTGGAAAATAAACATTAGGGGGACGAGATTTTTTTTTCTTTTTGTTGATAAAGAGGTTTCATTAGAATTTTTAAGGGGGCAAGATTTAAAATTTAATAAATATATGTACATGTATATATGTTATCATACTATGGTATATTGCTGATATATATGAATCTGCTTTCTGTAGTGTGTAACAATTATCCACATATGTATTCTCAGATATTTCAAACTAGGGGACTGATTTGCCTTATAGCATCTATCCAAATATATCTCAAAGAACCTTCATCTTTATATACTTTTTTCCATTTTCATTTAATCAATTCAAATAATCCACCACCTTTACTTGCCTCTATAAATACAATCCCATGCAAGAAACATTTCCATAAAATAAAAAAACTAAGTATACAACTCATTGCATTTTCCATCAAACTTTCTTCGTGTATCGATAACTTGTGCATTGTAAATTGTAGACGACAGAGTCTAATCTGATCGATGGATCGTATAGCAAAACTCTGTTCACAAAAAGCAGTAGTGATCTTTACCAAGAGTTCTTGTTGCATGTGCCATGCTATCAAGAGGCTATTCTATGAGCAAGGTGTGAGCCCTTTGATCCATGAGATCGACCAGGATTCCAGGGGAAACGAAATCGAATGGGCGCTGATGAATACGCTGGGGTGCACCCTGCTGTCCCTGCTGTATTCATCGGCGGGAAATACGTCGGTTCGGTTAACACTGTGATGACTCTTCAGCTCAATGGTTCACTCAAGAGCATGCTGAAAGAAGCTGGAGCCTTGTGGCTTTAGTAATTGTACTGATTTTTCAACGTCTTGTTTTTTTAGTAATTCTACGCCTTTTTGTAGCTGAGGCTTTAATTTATTTATGGGTGACGCTATTGGCACCCCTTTTTTATGAGTACACCCACCTTTCTAAGTACACCACCCTCCACTTTTTCAAATATGGCACAATTGATGAGTTCACCCCCTTTTTTCCAATTTTACCCTTTCATGAAAAACCCTAGGTGGCACATGGCACGATGGACACATGGCAAGATGACACGATGAGTTTTCTGCCATCATGCCACATGGCACGATGGCATTTTCACCATCATGCCACATGGCACGATGGCATGATGGCACGATGGCAAAAACATGGCACGATGGCCCATGTGGCACGATGGCACTGCTTGAAATTTTTGTCATAGGCGTGATCGTGCCTTATATCGCATCAAGCATCGCTCTTGTGCGAGTATTTTTCAACCTGAAAATTTGAAAAATAACATATTTTATGCTATAAACTAAGAATATACGTTCATTATATGGGGATATGAATACTTTATTGTTCGAATCTTCAACAATTTGGGTGTTGGAAAAATCTAGGGTTTGTATAAAGAAAATTTAACTTTCTTCGAGAAGAAGAAGAATGTGAGTGAATAATGTGGATGTATTTAGAGATTAGGGGGGGTGTATTTAGAACTTGGCTTTTAGTAAGGGTATTATAGTCTTTTAACTTAATGGCATTTTTGAAATTTTAGAAAGTGGGTGTCTTCATCAAATTTGGGGATGCCAATAGCGCCACCCTTTATTTATACAAAGTAAATGATATTTGGAGGGCATAGATAGCTTTTTTGCTGCACTCTCTTGTTACATTAGTTAGTGTTTATAAGCAAATATTGCACTTCCTCTACTAACTATCTACAACCAGATTCTTGCAAATGCTTAAAAAGTGATTCTCGGTTTTTATTTGGAAAAATAAAATCACTTTTTAATTAGTGTTTGCAAATGTCAACTTCGCTTTTGATTTTGCTTCATTTAATCAAAATCTAAAAGCATGGGAGGTGACTTTAGATTTCGATTCTACATCCGGTTTTACTTATACACACGAAGACAATACATTTACAATTTATTCAACGAACACTCTTTCTTAAGAATCTTAACATAATTAATTTTTAGCTTCTGTTTGCAAACACTACCAATTTCTGATTCTCAACTACTTGTCGCTTCTATTGCAATAAAAATCACATTCTCCAAAAGCATGTGTTTTGACTTTTACACACAAATGACATATTTTTTTTTACAACTTAATCAACAAACTCTCTTTTACCTTATTCAACTTGTAGATTCTAGTTGCAAACACTACCCGACTTCTGATTCTCAACTACTTTTCGTTTTTGCTACAATAAAATGATAAATCACTTCATAGTTTTTGCCAACAACCTAAAGCATGAACAATAGCACACAGAATCATCTTTTTTCCTTTGAGTATTAGCACTCTCTCACATGATTGTTGTTACTTTATGTCTATGTTCGTGATCACTTGTTCGCCTCAACTCTACTCGTTTATATTACTACCGATCCATAACGTGTCATTGTAGGCATGAACATTGTAGACGATGTTACTTACGTGCACTGGAGTATCCGACTATCGATCCCAGAGTAAAATGGAAAACAACATCATATTACGGCTCAACAACCATCATGATGAAACAAATGTCTCTGGAATAACCTTTGAAATTCGGCAACTTCTATGTATGTGGCTAAGTTAAAAGTGATTCTGGAATATGATGTCATTTCAGTGAAGGGAATATATTCTGTGATAACTATAAAACTGAAATGACACAGAGTTTACATATATATACTCTTGCAAGTATCTGACCTTTCAACACTCTTGGGGCTTATATACCTCTACCGGGAAAATTTTTAAAATACCCACTATGGATAGTGGGTACTCTTTTTTACCCACCAACATAATAAAACTATTTTCTACCCGAATTGACAAAATTGCCCCTGCTTTTAAGTTGTGTGTTTTGAATTTTGAAACTGAAGTCATTATTATACCAATTAAAAACCGTATAGAAACCGTATACAAACATTTACATATCCTCCCTCATGTTCAAAATAGATATGGTGTTAAAAATCTATGAAATTTGGTTGATAATTTTCGAAATCTATTTGTGAATGTTCGAATATATGTATAAAATACTTGATAATATGAAATATTGAGTTTAGTTGTTAGAATGTTCGAAATAGATAAAGTATTTTGGGTTAGTGTTCGAAAATTGGGTATTTTTTTCGGCTATGGCACGATTAGATGAGTAAGACGATGAGGCACGATATATATCGTGTCGCAGGGTTAATTGGGCACGATATCATGCCGCAGGGTTATTTTGCACGATATCGTGCGCAGAGTTATTTTGGCACGATATCATGTCGCAGGGTTAATTGGGCATGATATCGTGCCGCAAGGTTATTTTGGCACGATATCGTGCCGCAGGGTTAATTGGGCACGATATCGTGCCGTAGGGTTATTTAGGGTTATATGAAATCGTGTCTATATCGTGTCAACACTTCATATTGTCAGTATATTGCCTGTTCTTTCACATATCTTGTAAATATATTGGTCTTGAACAATTTAAACAAGGTTAAATAACTAAGAGAAGAAGCAACATTACCTTGTTATTCGATTTTTTGGTGCGATTTTGGTTACGAAAAAACACAAAAAGAACTTCTTGATATTTTGTGAAGAAGAAAAAGAAAAAATGAAGAGCAAATGAGGGCAAATCGTATGTATGTATGTATTTAACAAGAACTTACTTTAAAGACTTGCATTTAAAGCCTCAAAGGTATTATGGTAAAAGAACCCCAAAAGTAGGTAGAAAACTATGTTTTTTATTCTACATGTCAAAAAAGTCTCTCTCTTATCCCAAGTGGGTAAATCCCACCATTTGCTCTACCTTAATATTGGTTTTAGTTCTTTGTGCACACAAAAATGTGTCCCTTGTTTTTCAGTTGACAGAGGAAAGATCAAGATAAAATACCTGTTGGCTAGTGATTCAGTGGCCCTATCCAGGAATATGATGTTCTCGTATTTCACTTTTTTTTTTAATCAATTTTTAGGGATAATTACAAAAGACCCCCTGAGGTTTGGGCTAATTACAAAAAAGACCCAGAGCTGTTTCAAAATTACAACAAGCCGTCAAATTTCCTCAGGTTTGATTATGTCTTAAATTTAAGGATGCAATTGTAATATATCTAGAAGTATTTTGGAGATTTTTCAAAATATTTTTTGCTTATGAATGGAGAAATGTAAGCGCAATCATACCTGAAGGGATTTTTTGCAACTCTCAAAAATCTATGGGTTTTTTTTGGTAATTAGCCCGAACCTCAACAGATTTCTTTAATTATCCCGATTTTTATTATAATTTTTTTCTACAAAGATATATAATTAAAAATGGACCTTTTTCGATTCGGTATATCATATATGACTTCTTTGAAGTTGAAAGATAGAACTTAGGTTATATTTGTGATTGGTCGTCTTTCGTTTCATTCACTTTCATTTTTCGAGTGAATAATGGTGAAATGTTTTTTGAAAGTGAAAGTTGAAAAGATAGAAAAAAATAATAATTATTTCGATGTGATTGATTGTTTGTGGAATTTTTTGTGGAAATTATATTGTGGAACATAATGTACGAAAATTGAATAAAAAATAAAAAATTGAACCAAAAATGAGCAATATGGATCTCATTTTATGCCTTTTGTTATCAAAATTAAGAGAAAAATAACAAAATTATGATAAATTAAAAAAATTACCGAAAATATTTATATGAATAGGAGGAGGAGAGAGAAATAAATAGTATAGTTGGGTATTGAAGCTGTGTGAAAATAAAAGAGAAAAATGAGTTAATTTAAAAAAAAAATGAGATTTTCTTTTCTAAAAAAACTCGCTTTTTTCATAAATAAGCACACTCCCTAAAACATTTTCTCTCAAAAATGAAAATTTTAAAAAAATTCACACAACCAAGCACACGCATGGCTTCCAGAATTGGTTTTGTAATCTTGATCTAGTATAATCCAATAACAGCCCACTAGCCCAAGTAAAATATCATGGACACATTTGCCAAAAAAACGCAGAAGTTTTTTGCATTGTCCAATTAATAGGCCTTAGGCCCACATTTACTTTGGTTTGGTGAGTTTTTCCAATAAAATTCCATGTCGTCAATTAACATCCAATCATAGAAATCACAGAAATGTATTGGAGTTAAATAGTATTTAGTACATGTTATTGGTGAACATGCTATAATTGTATTGTCCTAGAAATACATTAATATTCCTTTCAAAAAAAAAAAAATACATTAATATTGGCATCAAAAATTGTATTAAACTATAATTGCTGTATACCATATTATTATATGAGTTAAGACTGTACAAAATAGGTTCTTAAGCTACAAATTAAAATCGCTAGAACTAGCGTTTGAAATTCTAATCCAAGCACACAAATTTATTAAGTTACGTGCAAAAAATATTAATATAACTGAGAGACATGAAGTAATTTAAAACTAATACTGCACAAATTGACCACAAGTGGATCTTACATTCGAAAATCAATTATATGATCAACTAAGTAAGTTTGTTAATATTTTACAAAATACGGTATGGTCTTCTATTTAATTAATTATTTGGATCTTAGCTACAAATAATTTATTTTTTTTATCTTAGTCACATCCTTTTAAGATATAACTTTACAGTCGTTTTCTTCTAAGTTATTTAGTATTTGCTATGCAAAAACTTATGTGAGACTGTCTCACAGACTTAAAGTTCGTGAGACGGAGTTCTTACACAAATTTTTAGAATTTTTTATTTTAGGGTTTATTATTCTTAGGGTTTTTATTTGTGATTTTAGGGTTTATTTTTATTTTCTAGATTTAATTTAAATTGATTTGTATTTGTAGGCCGATTTTTAAATTTTTTAGGGTTTATTTTTTATTTGTTTGGGTTTATTTTTGTTTTCTGATTTATTTTAAGGGTTCATCTTTTTTTAGGGTTTATTTTTATTTTTATATTTATTTTTCTTTTTTTATAATTTATATATATTTTTGGGAGTCCGTCTCACGATGTCTCATGGTAAGACCGTCTCACAAGACTTCCTATATTTACTAAATTTATAAACTAACTACTACTGAATAAAATCCAGTTGAATACTCTATTAATTATTCCCTCATATTCACAATAAGTGTCCTTGTGGCATATGAATTTTTAAAAAAAAAGAAGTCATTTCCACATTTTCAAGGTTGGTGAGAAAAAAGTTTTCCCAAATTACCCTTAAATATGTTGTTTTCCAACTAACGTTAATGCTTCAATTTGTGTGTTCCAATATAGCATTTATGATTAATTAAGGATATATTTGGTATTTCAACACAATCTTTTTTTTTCCCGAACGATAGTAATTTTATTAGAACATGTGTTATTTTTCCTAAAAAGACACTTATTTTGAATAGGAGGGAGTAGTATTTTCAAAAACCGAATCATCATCAAATTGATATATATTACTGTCTGTAAGTAGTTTAATATGTCAAATAGAATCACACATTTTTTTAATTGTGTATTGATGATACTCATGATAGTAGCATCGGAAAAAAAGAAATTATAGATTTATGGTATTAACTTCTCGAAACTGAGAAATAAAGAAACAAGATATTTCTAAATAAAATTGATCAAAGCAAAATATGATTTTGATTGTTTGAAATAGTAAATAATTGGAAAGATATTACAAAAACCAAACATGAACTAATATTTCACACGTTTCATTAATGTCAAATCAAATCAATTGTAAACTCAAAACCATGTGTTAGTATTCAATCATATTGAGACAACTAATGTTGTCCAATTCAAATAATTTAGAGAAACAAGTGCGTATAAAGGTGAACTGACTACTTTCAAATCAATTCCACATAAAACATTTAATGAGGGGTTGTTTTACCTATGATGGAGTGATTAAATATTTAGAATGGAATCTCACTGAATGGGATTGGGTCCTTTCTCTTATATTGGATATGCTTTATGTGTGAAATCGTACCAAATCCCCCAAAATTCAACATGGTATCAGAGTCAGGCCAAAACAAAAGATCATGAGTTCAAACCTCACCGTCACCCATAAAAATATTTCACATGTTAGACTTCATAAACAATCATATTCGCGTGAGGGGAGCGTGATAGAATGATTAAATATTAAATGGTTCACCTTTCTAACAGCTTAAACTTTTAGATGAGGTGGTCATTCAACGAATCAACAACCTCCAACTCCACATATATGTAGTAATTAAGGTTAATTGCACTTTTACAGACAAAATTATTATTTTAGTCCTCTAAGTGGTCCACTTGAGCGATTTGGTACTCACTTTTTTGGATTTTGATATTTCATCTCTTAAGTAATTTTTCTATTAGACTTTTAGTCCGGTCACCGATGTAACAGGCAATGGTGACCGGCTAGCTAATGTATATCTTTTTTATAAAAAAAAATTAAAATATTTTTTTAGTTCTCTAAGCAGACTAACTAGGATATTCGGTCCTCACTTTTTTCTAAATTTTGAATTTAGCCTTCTAAATGAAAAAATTTCAGAGATTCAATCCATCTATAAATATAATTTCACTTTTAAAAAACTAAAGATTAAATTCTATTCAACTATAAATATAACATATAGAGAAATATATGTAAATTAACCATTAATAAAATAAAAATATTTACAATATCATAAAAATGAATGATATAAAAATAAGAAAACAACACTGTTAGAAACTTATCTATAACTAAAAGAATAACTGAATTATTTGATAAATAACTTATTCTTCAAAATTTATGTTATTTATCATAAGATTGAATTTTCTAAATATCTATAATTTTGAACATTCAATTAGTTGGCGAGGAAAGGGGATCGACGGTGGGTCAAAGTTGAGAGGGATCGATGATAGTACTCTTTTTTGCTTTTTTCATTTATTTAAAATTTTGTTGTTTAAAGTTTCATATAATGATATGTCAAAATAAAATGATTTTTTTACTTCCGAACAAGTTCTCTTTTTTTTTTTTTTTGTATTTTACCCATATGTCTATATGTCCGCATATTAATTATTTCCGTAATTTTTGACAATTGCACAGTAACTTTTTCTAAATATTCATAATATACTCGTACATATACCGAATTTTTTTTGTCCCATATTTAACTAGCTAGGATAATTTAATATTCTACTTTTTTGACTTTATAAATATTTATTTGTTATTTAAAATTTCTAATTAATTCTATTTTATTTATAGTTAAATTAAATGTATTTTACTATATATTATATTAATGGTTGAACTGAATTTAACTTTTTATCTTTTAAAAGTGAACTTATATGCATAAGTAGATTGAATCTGTGAATTGTTTTTATTTAAAAGACTAAATTCAAAATTTGTAATAAAAAAAAAATGAGGGTTGAATCTTCTAGTTAGTCCACTTAGAGGACTAAACAAATATTTATAATAGATTTTTTTAAATTTACACACCAGTGAGTCATTCGTTGTTACCTTCTACTAGGGTTGATCAAGAATAATTGAAAACCGCTAAAATCGATTGAACCAAATCGAGCCACACATAGATTTCTTATTTATTGGAGAAACCGTGATTAATATTTTTAACTAAATTGTACCGCATAAAATGGCGCAATTATAATTGAGGTCTCAAACCGCACTGACCGCACCGTAAGTAGAATACATATGTATTAGTATATGTATCTCAAATGTAGTGTATTTGTGTACAATTAATAATTACATATTGTCATATTTGATTATGTTCACTGATTTATTTGTGACTATATTAGTCAATATACTTAATAGTTTAACACATCAAAAGTAAAGAAAAACCATAAGTTAGTAAATTGTCTTCCTTCATTTTTTGTTATTCATCCTGTTATATTTCTTAAACTTTAATTGTCTTTTATGTGTGTAGATTATATAATGAGATTTGTGATGGGAAAATTGTGAACTTGGATATTGAAATGTTGATTTTTTTTTATAACCGAAATGTTGAAGTTATATCTATGTTTTTTTAGTTTGAGTTACATCTATTAGATCCCAACATTATATATTATCGAAGTTTTTATAACATTCAATTCTAAATTTTTAGTTATCGAATTGATAAGTTTGGTTTTGCTCATTTGATTGTTCCATATATTATTCTTGTATTATACATTAAAAACAACAAAAACGCCCGAAAACCGTTGAAACTGCATATTTGTTTTATTCTAAAGAATAGCAATCTAAAATTAAATTTGCAGTCGAACCACACTTAGCAATTCAGTTTAAAAATATTGAAGAAATCATCCAAACCGCACCGTGATCACCCCTACCTCCTACAGGAAGTGACCAGACTAAAAGTATGAAAAAAGACGCACTTAAGGGACGAAATGTCAAAATCAAATAAAAAAATGAGGCCCAAATCTCTGAAGAGGTCCATTTAGAGGACTAAAAAATAATTTTACCCAATATGATACCCCAACTATACCCATGTTCTGATTTTGAAACCCATCGTTCTGGTCTCATGAATTTTGGTCACGAATGTTCCCGATTTCAATTAGCTTTTGTACCGTCAGTCAGTTTACTGATAAAAATAATTTTAAAATACTGTACCGATGATGAAACCAACAAGACACCTATAAGCGATTTAACTGGTCGAACTGATTTTACCGCCAATTTTACCGATTTTAATAAAAATTAATTATATTATATAAAATATGAATATAATTTATTATTATAAAATGAGAAGTTGTATATATTTTGTTAAAAGGAAAATATGTATATATTTAGCTCAAAACTCAAATAGTGACTATAAATTCTATTTTTATAAAAAAATGGAAAAATGGCTTTTAGGGCATTACCGGATGACCACTGGTATAACTGGTTGAACCGGTGGTATAATACGGTATTTAAAAGATTGGTTAAAAATGACCGGATGACTTGTTGTAAAAGGTATCCACATCTTTTGGATATATCTGTTTTGATACCTTATGTTTATATTAGTATCTGGTTTGGTCTCTATACTTATAATATTTCATTCAATGTACATAATCTCTTCATTTATCCAAAATATATACTCTTGACATACCAAATGGTATCAGAACTTTGGTTAATTTTATTTAAGAAATAATAAAGTGTTATCATATTAGGTTAATAAGGCCCTCTTTGTTAAACAACTTTAGAGACTAGTTATCCAATCTAACCTGCTTATCAGTAAACTTTGGAAAACAAAGTTTTTTTTAGGGGAGTCTCATGTATGTCAAAACTGAGAGTGGGGATTTATGGCTTTGTAAATGGTGGTTGAAAGCTTGAGTGACTCTTTTATTTTGGGATTACACGCAGGGTGGAGATGGAAAAATAATCAAAATTTGTGAAGCTCCATGAATCCCTAAACTTCCCTCATTTAAACCTTCACTATCTGGTTTGGTTGACTTTCCGGATTCATGAGTGAATGAGCTTATTGAGTTTTAGGGTAGACGTTAGAATAAGGGACTGGTCCTTAAATCTTTTTGCTTCTAAGATACTAATTTGATTTTGCAGATTATCATTGGCCAAAAACGTAACATAGACAAACTCATATTGCTTTAGAAAATAAGAGTCATTTTCCTGTGAGCTCAGCATATGACCAACTGCTGCAAAACAAGAGGATCATGGTGGACAGACCAAAATACAATGTTGGGGAACATGAAAGAAATACAATGCGAAAAAAATGTTGGGGACTTTAGATCAAAAGCAAACTCAAGAATTTCCTATGGAGATGCATCAGTAACTCTCTCCTTACAGCTAGCCAACTCTTCAAGAGTGGAAGGATATTGATTATATTTGTCAGTTATGTGAAGATCAGTTTGAGACTTTGGTATATTTGATGTTTCAATGCCCTAGAGGTCAAACTGTGTGGAAGCTAGCTCCAATCAGCTGGTTTATCAATTTTCAAAGTTCACACTTGATTGGAGGATGGTGCAACATATTTGTTGTTTAGAACATCGCAAAGTATCACAAGACAACTTCAACTCTCAGTGTATATCTTGTGGTTGCTTTGGAATAACACAGATTGGGCAGAGAACAATATGGGAATAACAGGAGTTTCAAATGTTTAAAGATCCCCCACATAAAATTAAGAGTATCACCCCAATATATCCAGATACCTCATATCAAGATGGTAATACTAGGGATGCAATATGACACTTTGCTAAAGTGATAAGTGATGTTTTTATGATTGATGATTTGGGTGGTTGAATTGTTATGATCAGGGCTTAATGATTCAGGTTTGGATTGCTTTTAGGTATGACGTCAATCATCCAGTGGAAACTATCTTGCTAGGGGCCAGACAAGCTCAACTTTTGCTTATAGACAAGGAGTCAAAAATATCTCTATTAAATTAGATGACAAGGATATTGTTTCGAAATTGAACAACAAATTTCAGATTAATTTGGGCATGTCAACAATAGTTGAAGACATCTTATTATTAGGATTTTTTTTTTATTGTTGTTTGTTTTCTTCTTTGGACCATAAGAGTTCTCATCTATTTGATAGATTGGCTCTTTGGGCTTTAGGTTATAATTTGGATATGAATTGGTTCAACCAATTCCTCTCTTGGCTCTCTTGTAGTCAATATGGAACTTAGTCATTAGGCTACAGTTGTATTTGTAATCGTTTGCGTTGTTTATCTACGATAATATATCGTTTAGAAAAAAATTAATAATTTACATTGATGTGGTGGAGATTTATCTCCCAACATAGATTCGAAGAACATTTGTTCGAAATGCTATGCCGTTTGGTGAAATATTTTGAACAATGAATTTTATGCATGAAAGTGCATGATAAAAGTAAAAATATGTTTGGATGTGTATCCAAAATATCCTTGTTCGTAGTATAGTTCATGTCACTTAAGTGGATATCCACCCAAGTGGATGGTATGTAATACAGTAATAGACCATTCATTCACATATTTATGGGCTATATAGGGGAATGTATTTATGAATATGTTTAATATTTGTGGGAATAAGTGGATAGCGTATTTTTTAGAGAATGTAGATGTATAAATGAGTTTTTTTTCCAGTGGGAACATATATAGGGGTGAGCAAAGAACTGAACTGAACCGACAAAAATTGAAAAGCAATATTTGTATGGTATTCATAACCGAAATTGAGATGTGTTAACTAAAAAATCGAACTGAACCGAACCAAACCAAATTAGTTCGGTTCTATTTTAGTTTTATTACGGACCTTTATGTTATTTGTTAAAAATACATATGTTTGGCAATTTTCAAAATGCTCAAATTCGGCCCATAAAACTAAAAAAAAGGAAATAACACTATAAAATAATTTTTAAAAATAGAGGTTTGGTTCGGTGCAAATCGGTATTTTCTAGATCAAAATCGAAATGAACCGAGAGTTAATTCAATTTAGACTTAAAACTGTACCGAGAACGTTTAACTAAAAAAAACTAAAACCGAACCACACCAAATTTATTGGTTCGGGTCGATTTTTTGGTTTCAAATTGGTTTTGCTCAACCCTAGGAACGTACGAGCCCATAATTTTTGTTTAAAAGGAAAAGGGAAAAGAAAAATTGGAAAGGTTAGATAAATCTTTACTACAAAACATTAATGCATTATTATCAAATGACATATTTACCCCTATGAATATGGTCAACCTCCCAAATAGTTTACACGGAATTGCTCATTACAACAGTCCCAAGAAGATTATGCAGACTACATTAACCTAATTTCGCTCTTACAAAATTTAAATTTACCCAAAAAGATTAATCCTCCTTTTTTGACTTCCACCACTATCACATTTCTTTATTTCCACACACACATACAAATATAGCAGCACAAAAAAATTTCTCATTATATTTGTTGAATTTTTTTCTTTCCTTCTTTAACTTTCCCCTCTTTCTTTACCTTTCTCTTGAACAATCAGGATTTTCTTCGATTTGTTGATCTGCTTTTTGTTTTGCTGATCTCTAATCTGAACTAAATGAGATGTTCGAAATTTTGCTTATGGCTGAAAATCTCTTTGCAAAAAACTTCAAAGATTGGATTTTTATGAGATGGGCTGCTGTGGAAAGCTGAGAAGACACTGTTGATTGTCTAAATTTCTGTACATGAAAATATATACAGATAAAAGGAGAGAATTTTGAGGTGGGTTCTTTTTTTTTTTCTTTTCTTTTCCTGAGTTGAAATGGGGTGTCTGCCCTGCTTTGGATCGTCGAAGAAGGAAGTAAATAGTAGTAAAAATGGAGTCAAAGAAATGTCAAAGAAGGAGTCGTTTAAAGAAGGTTCAGCAGCTCAGTCTAATAGCCATGTAAATAGAGTGAGTTCAGGTAACATTACTTCAGCATTGCTATATTTTTTTAATTAATTTTTCAGGGACTCATATGTGCTTGAATATCTTGGATTGTTAGAATTTTATATGTGATGGTTAATTAGAAGGATCTTATTTTTTTTCTTTTTCTGTTTTGATCTGTGATATATCAATTCTTGGTGATCTGGACGGAATTGGATCAAAATTTATGGTTTTGAAGCATAAAAATACTTTTATGGTTCATTTTTTTGTTATAGCTCAATGATCTAGCATCTCATGTTTGGCTTTTCTAGTTTTTATTTTTTTCATTTTTTTCTTAGTGCAAACATGCCTCTCATTATAGGTTCTACAGATTAGGTTTTGTTTAGCTGCTATTTAAAAATAAGCAGATTCTATTTTAACATCATGGAAGAAATGCTAGTGACATTTTCTTGCCGGAAAAAATGGAGTTTTATCCATCCCCAAGATAGAAGGTGGAATGAGTAGTGTATAATGTATGGCATATTAGAAATTGGAATCCCAAAGAATTCATTCGTTCGATACCGCACATTAGATTTAGGCCTTATATTATTTCTGAAGGTGTAGGATAAACTAAGGATGTGTAAGGTGAGAAAATATTTCCCCTCACCGACACCTGGCTAATCGAGTTTCAAATTATAATCTAAATTATTTTTGCAGTTGTAACAGTTGTGTTGATTTTCACAAACTCTAGTTCACTTAAAAGGTTTTTATGCTAGCTTTTTAATCTTAAGCATTTATCTTATGTTTCACAGATAAGTCAAGATCTCGGAGTAATAATGATTCTAAGAAGGAAACTACAATACCAAAAAGAACCAAATATTGCTGCACAAACATTTACATTTCGCGAGCTTGCTGCAGCAACAAAGAACTTTAGACCGGAGTCCTTGCTTGGTGAAGGTGGGTTTGGACGTGTTTACAAAGGTCGACTGGAAAGCACAGGACAGGTTGGTTATCATCAATTTATTTTTAAATAAACACATATGTGTATATATAATGAAATTTACAGCCCCCATGGGCTAGTTCAGCTGGTAGGCGGCCTGCTATGGGACACCAAGGTCCCGGGTTTGAAACCTACCAGTTGCACTTACTCCTGATGTCTCCCGGGGCCACTGGCCAGGCATTGGGGCGTGCGTGGTTACCCCCGAGTTTGGTAGCTAAGCTAATTTTAATTGGTATGCTAATTTTAGTAAATCCTTATTCTAGAAAATGGTTATTTTGTGCAGGTGGTTGCAGTTAAGCAGCTTGATCGGAATGGCCTTCAAGGAAATCGAGAATTTTTGGTGGAGGTCCTTATGCTTAGTCTCTTACACCATCCAAATCTCGTCAACTTGATAGGGTATTGTGCTGATGGTGACCAGCGTCTCCTAGTTTATGAATACATGCCGTTGGGATCTCTGGAAGATCATTTACATGGTTAGTTATTCTTGAAAAAGTGCATTTCTTTTTTGCTGCTACATGTTTCTGAATTAGTTTTGGCCCATAAACTTGTTAAATTATTATCGCAATAGTAATAATTGACAATAGAGCGGGAGAAGTTGGAAATACTCAGGATTTTTAGATTTATATCCTTGTTGATAAATATCCGTATGTTGTGCTACTACAACTGCTAATGATATTTTTTTTGCAAGTAAACAAAGAAAACTCTGAATCTGGCATTAGTGTTTGGGGAATTATCACATACATGTTTTCTTTCTCTCAAGCTGGTTATCTGCCCGTGTAATCTTGTATGCTGCATTCATATGCAAATTATTGTGTGAACTTCATGACTTTGTATTATAGGCAAACAGTACCTACCACACAGCATAATTTGTAGTGGCTATAGAAGAACCGGAGAGATCAATTAAAAATAAAGGTGAGAAAAAAGAGAATGTTAAATCTACTAATATTACTATGTATTGCCTTCTTGACGTAGTTAAAGTTTGATTAGGATCACATAACAGGCACTTGGATTACGTGAATTATGTCCTAAATGATTATCTAGTTTTATTTAACTATCGAATTATTTACCATTCAAAGCATTTAAAATTATGAATATTTGAGAGGTACGTAGATCTAATATTTTTTATGAAAATGCATTTTGTATTTGTGAGATGTCGTGCACTTATAAATTATAATAATTCACTTTTTCTAGTACTGATACACCTACTTTTGTTCATTGCAACCTCTCTAAAAGAAAGGTAGAACTTCTTTTTAATCATTCAATAGAAATATATAAAAAGAGAGAAAAAGTACGATCACAAACCGATCGGGTAGCAAAGGAAAAAAATGTTAAACTTCATAAAAAGAAAGGTAGAACTCCTCGTATGAGAATCAATGATTCTGAAGTGGTGTTTTGGGACTGATAATTTTATCAGTTTAGAACATGGAGATTTTATCCAGTTTTTCGAGGTCTGGTAAACTGGTACAATATGAAATTCAATAGGATATATCTTCAATACTAGGTAAATAGTATAATAATTTATTGGATGCCTTAGTGAAGCAAATAAACTTTACGTAATGATTTTAGTTTTGGCCTAAAATTTTTATTATTTATTCTCTATCTCGCTTTCCAGTGAACAGCTCATATATAGTTGGTTCTCGTTTTCCTAAAAGCACTTTTAATCTTTTGAGTGGGCCATGAGCTAGTTGTTAAGCAGCCGAAAATACAATGAGACGAGTTGAGGCGGTTGAAGATTCTGATTATGAATTGCAACAAATTGATTAGCGTCTGGATTCCCATATGATTTATTATCACAAGACATGAGTTGCAACATTCTTGTTCTGATTTGATTTCAATCTGTTGAGTGGTATAGTTATCATCATGACTCGTGTAGATGCATCATTGCCTGATTGTGATTGAAAATTCATCCTTACTTGGAGATCATAAATAGTGAATCAGCTGTGTTAGAAAACAGCTCCTTGGAAAGACCTTCAGATGATGTGTTTTTTTTTTCAAAACGTGAACGGCCTTAGGACGAATAAATAAATAAAAAGAAGAAAATTAATGTGCTCACAACGCCGAAAAGCTAGCCGATCTGTAGGGAACCTTCAAAGGTAAAACCTACCCTTGTGGGAAAAACTTGAAAGGAAAAAGATTACCCCAGTAAGTAAACGCCAAGGACCATGCCTACCCATCCAAAAAATGAACAAGTAACCACAGGCGTACATAGTTGAACCAAAAGTAAATCAAAATAAAGTCTAAAGTCTAATATGATAGAGAAGAGACAGGTCATTAGCAATAGCAGTCTTAAAAAATCATGGGCATAAATTTAGGGGCGTAAACGAATTGAAAGTCGAATATCAAGATATTCTATTTGTATTTAACTCATTTAGAGAATATTCTTATTCGTATTCATTTAATGTTCGAATACAAAAATTAATTTTTATTCTTATTTGAAAATATATTCGAATATATACGAATCAATTCGAATATTTGTATTCGAGATACTAACCAATGTTTATATTGTTTTTCTAAAAATATTTGATTAGATTACAACAATAAATTGTTAATACATCAACAACGTATTAATCACCAAATACATCAACAAAAAAATTATTGTTGATTCCATCAAGAATATACTAAAAGAAAATAATTATATATGGACTTATTAGATTGGACCTTTTATAAGTCAATATATGGTTTATTATATATTATTAATCATATAAATAAATATATACTTGAATGTTTAAAGATTATATATATGTGATTTATATAAATATAAATATATATTATAATATTATTCGAATATTCTTTCGAATAATCGAATCGAATATAATAATTTTCATATTCGTATTCACATAATATACGAATTAAAATAAATATTTTTATTTGGATTTTTATTCTAATTTTTCGAATTCGAATATCAATATATGAATTCGAATGCCGAATCGAATCAAAACAATTCGCTTCTTTTACACCCCTAGGCATAATCCCACCACTGATTGCCAATCTGATGAGCTTGTTTAGATAACAAGTCAACGTCCCCATTAGCTTCGCGAAATGTGTGACACTCTCAAATGGATATGCTGGGGACATCGGAAAATCTGTGAGAGACGTGCTTTAAAAATCCAAGGAACCTTCTTTCATTGAGAAGAGAAAATAGAAACAACATACTCGAATCCAATTCAAGCCAGATAAATTTCCATCCCGGTCCAAAGCAATCTCTCAAGCCGTGATAGCTCCCAAAAGTTCCGCAAGAAAAGCGAAACCCACACTTGTCTTCAATGTAAAGCATCCAATAACCGATCCGTGATAGTTTCGGAATATCCCATTGCATGCCGAAAACCAGGCGCCCCCATAGCACTACCATCCTTGTTATTCTTAATCCAACCTGTAGGAGGCATTGCCCAACGAACAAGAGTAACAGGTTTGGCGGGTCTGGGACGACCTGGCACGCCCAGAAAGCGAAGGATAAACAAATATGTAATGTTGTTATGCAGTAACCTGAATGATGAAGATTCTTTGTATTAGTACTTAAAACACGTAAATTTTCCAGCTGACTATGTTAAAGAAGACGTAACTATTTTAAGTGGGATTGGCCTTAGATACTAGCAATAGCATGACTCTTGTCATATTCCTGACCTCACAGAAACTATGGGAGTGTTTGCAAAAACTTCTGCATTTAGAGGAAGTGATTTATTGTAGAAGTAGTTGGGAATCAGATGTTAGTAGTGTTTGAAAATAGAATCAAAAGTCGAGAATTAGAAGTTGAGAGTACTTGGTGAAAAAGTTGCAAAAGTACTTATTTGTTTGTAAAAGTCAAACCAGAAGTAGAAATAGAAATCTAAAGCATCTCTCCGTGCTTTTAGATTCTGAGAAGTTAGCACTTGCAAACACTAAAAAGTGATTTTTTTTTTTTAGTAATTGCAATCACTCCCTATATTCCACACTACAAAGGATATTGTGGTCCTGGTAAAATATTTCCAATCCGTCACTTGCAATCAAACCTTATCAAGTAATACATCAAAGCAATTTCGCATTTACTTTTGTTCGTTATTTTGCTTGTGGAGATTTATGAATAGAAGGGCCAGGGTTTTCTTTTCGCTTGAGTAGGTAGTTTGCTATGATATCAGATTTTGGTTACTTTAGCTTTTACTTGAGTTAGGATTTGCTTTGATATATGTTTTTGTTGCCTAGCCAATAACTAAGTCGATTAGCGATCTAATCTTCACATGATAATAACTATACCACTTGTTTAAGCAATTATGTTACTGCCCTGTTAATTTGATACATTTGGATCTGATGATCATTAATTAATAATTTATTTAGAAAAGGTGATTAAAGTGGCTGATCAATTATTCTTGGACATTCTGATTAGTGAATGCAATTTTTATGTTACTAACCAAAACTCTTGTTTTAGCTTGAAAAGTATATAATGTATTTTAAATACATGTGCTACTATCATTGAACAAATGGAGCCTTAGTTGGTCCATAAGGAGGTGTTCTTGCCTGTAGTAACATGTTTTCAATGAAATGTTGGATTGTAATTCAAGTTTGCATCACTTCCATGATCCCCTTATATTATATAACTTTATCTGCTAGCTAATATTGAAATTATTTTAACTTTTCGGGCTTGGACCTACAGTCCATCCGCGGCAACCACCTCACACATGCACGTATAACAATGATAACACAAACTCGAAAGATAAGAACAAAAATAACATAAATCCTAATGCTGAACTCAGGAGAGTACATAGGAAATACTAAGTTGATATATGGTTATGTTTCCAAACATTGATTTCCATTTTCTAACTATTCACAAAAAATGGAATCATGTTTGTTATAAAAAATTTCCATTGGAAATCACCTATCTTTTTTCACATAAAATAACATTATAATTCCAAATCTCAACCTTAACACACCCGAATGTATCACTTCTCAATCATTATTCTCATCTTTTCATTCAAATCAATCCAATATCTCCTTAATATATATTACTATTTTCAAACTAAATCAATATAATGGGACTCACACCTAAGCCTTACAAATATAATATGTTACATAGCACCACTATCAACTTTTCAAATTATTATATACGTAAAACATTGAGAATACACACCCAACAAAACACAATCAAACATATTTCATTTTTATCATGTACGTTTGTATTCAAAACTCTCTCAACGGAACAAATTCTCATTTCTAAAACTATATAAATTTTCATTTTCATTTCATTCATATAAACACATTCTCATTTCTCAGACGAAAACCAATAAGTTCTCAAAATTCATTTTACAACACGAGAAACTGGAAATACACCATGGAACATAACCATACATGGCGTAAGCGCTCTATTGTAAATATAAAAAAGAAATAATTAATAAAAAAACAAAAACTAAAACTAAAACTAGGGAAGTGAATACAACTAAATGCACTTGACATCCAATAACTTGAAACTCATGAAGATATTTAACTAGACATGCCTGAACTATGTCCACGTTTTGAGATATTTTATCTTGAGGAGCTTCTGTACATGCACTTATTGAGTGACATTCTGGGACGAGGTTAATAATAGGGATAATTACAAAGACCCCTTGAGGTTTGGGCTAATTACAAAAAAAAAAAACTAGAAATGTTTCAATACAAAAAGGCCCTCAGGATTGATTATGTCTTAAATTTAAGAGGGTAACTCTAATACTTTTAGAAATATCAGGGGGTTTTGAAATGTTTTTGCTTACGAAGGGGAATATATAAGATGGAACCCTCAGGTTTTTTTTTTTTGTAATTAGCCCGAACTTCAATTTTTATTTTTTTGTAATTACCTTTAATAATATGATCTACTTTGCAGATCTTCCACCAGATAAAGAACCTTTGGACTGGAATACAAGAATGAAGATTGCGGCTGGTGCAGCAAAGGGATTAGAATATTTGCATGACAAAGCCAATCCACCAGTCATATACAGAGACCTAAAATCTTCTAATATCCTTCTTGACGAGGGATACTTTCCTAAATTGTCAGATTTTGGACTTGCAAAATTGGGTCCCGTTGGCGATAAAACTCATGTCTCTACAAGGGTGATGGGGACATACGGTTACTGCGCTCCAGAGTACGCTATGACTGGCCAACTTACTTTAAAGTCCGATGTTTACAGTTTCGGAGTTGTCTTCCTTGAAATCATCACAGGCCGAAAGGCTATTGACAACACAAAAGGTGCAGGGGAGTATAATCTTGTTGCATGGGTATGTGGTGTTCCTTTTTCGCACGATTTATGCTCCGTGTTTTGTTTCTTTAACATTAGGGATAATATGAATTACAAGTACTACTCTTGAGGCTTAGCCTAATTACAGAAAAATTCAGCCATCTTTCAAATTAAAAACATCCGAGATATGTTCTATTTTAGAAATTGCACCTATTGCAGGGGAGGTCATTTGTAAAACAAACACAAACCTCAAGGGTGCTTTTTGTAATACCTCAATGGAGTATCTGTAGTTTTAAAAGATAAATGAGATAACTGATTTTTTCAGGGATAATTACAAAAGCCCCCTGAAGTTTGGGCTAATTACAAGAAGACAAAAAACAAGAGGTTTTTGATTATTACATAAAACTCCTTGAGATTTGATTGTCTTAAATTTAAGGGGTAATTGAAATATTTTGATAAACGTAAGGGGAGCTTTTGAAATCTTATTAAGAGGGAAAATGTAGGACGGATCAAACCTAAAGGGGATTTTGTAATTTCCGAAAATCTGAGTTTTTGTAAGTAGCCCGAACTTCAGTTTTATTTTTAGTATTTATCCCTTTTTTCTTTGTTAAGACTAAACTTCAGGGGTAGGTTTTGTAATCATCCCTTAACATTATACATAGACGTCCAATTCCAGCGTATATCATTACAGCACGTTGAATCGATATTATCAAATACCTTCTTTCACTTCAATTTTCAAATGGGAACAGGCGAGACCTCTTTTCAAGGACCGAAGGAAGTTTCCGAAAATGGCCGACCCTCTATTACAAGGCCGCTACCCAATTCGTGGACTCTATCAGGCATTGGCAGTGGCCGCCATGTGCTTACAAGAGCAAGCCGCCACGAGACCTCTGATCGGGGACGTCGTGACGGCTCTGACATATTTGGCATCGCAAACCTACGACCCTAATGCACCTCCCACACAGAATAACAAAGTCGGAGGTCCATCTACTCCGAGGCACAGGGACGAGCGGAGGAATGCATCGGATGGCCTGGAAGATGTGGGACGTGTGGCCCACCACCGTTCACCTTCAGCTCACAAGAACTCACCCGATTTCAGGAAGGGAGAATTCAATAGCAGCGTGGATGGTGGGTCTGGGCGGAAATGGGGTTTGGATGAGCTGGACCATCCCGATTCTCAACGAGACAGCCCCATCAGCGCAGGTAAAGGTAGAGAAACTCCGAGGAATCGAGGCATGGACAGAGAACGTGCAGTTGCTGCGGCGAAAGTGTGGGGTGAGAATTGGAGGGAGAGGAAGAGAGGAAATGGCATGGGCAGTTTCGACAGCACATGCGAATAATTCCTTCAGTTTCGACGGGATATCCACGGATGCATCGTCTATTACCAGATTTCAAGATAAAATCAAAGAAAACACGAGCGTCGTTGTATGAACGATTGGATGAACGTTCCGGTTTTGAGGTCACAAGGGTGGAGAAGGGGAATGGTTTATTGGTGGCACTTTTGGTATTGTATGCAATGACATTGCAGAAATGTTAATTCTATGTATTTAGGGACTTTTGAGGTTTGCTGTAATATGGAAGAAAAAGTTGGGAAGAATTTCTAAAATTTTTGCTCTCATACCGTCTAGTGGGATTTGGGTTTGGGTGTCAAAAGTCCATTTGGGACTTGAGACATCTTATATTGTCGGGTATAGTTCCAAATATGTAATATATTTTTGAGTCAGTCTCGTTTTTTTTTTTTTTTTTTTTTGATAATTCGGCCTTCCAGACTTACGCAAAGAGAACAATTATATTCGACCCCTCAATCTACTATTAACGGGGAGCAATTTGATTGCCACCCCACAAACAATTTGATGGAGTTAGGATTTGAATCCTCGACTCCACCCCACAATCTTTGTGGTGGTAGGGGCTAAGCCTGCCACCTAGTTGTCAGTCTCGTTTTTGGGCTTATAGAAAGAGGTTTGATCATGTTTGAATGTTTACTGAGTCACTGTTTGAGGATTCGTTAGATTTACTAAAAAGCATTGTCGGCTATATTTGGGGAGTAAGGGCATCATTGGAGCACGATTTCTTACGATCACACCAAATATGGTGTAAATGGTGCTCCAAAATTTTGGAGTAATACCGATTTCAAACATTGTCCTAATTTTGGTGTAATGAATAGTGTTATGATAGTGTAAATGGTGCATAAAATTTGGTGTAACACTATCCTTTTGCATCAAATTTGGTATTATATTTTTATTTAGTTAAATTAGTAATTAAATAAAAGCAATGAAATAATTATATAAATAAATAAATAAATTTATTATAAAATGACAAAAAAGAATAAAATATCCATTTAGTATAAATTTGATGTAGTGGGTTGCCAATAATATTTGGCCAAATTTACATTAAAACACCAAATTTTGTGTAGAAGTCCATTATTTTTCCATTTTTACTTCCAAACCTCCTGTGACAAAATCGAAAGTACCTCTATCAGAAAATGAAAATCCATCTTTCACTGTTATGGTTTCTCTCCACTTTCTCAAATTTCCTAATTTATTTTACTTTTAGAAAGCGAACCATGTCTTCGGGTAATTTGTCGAATGTGGCAAATGCCACAATTTTTGTGAAATTAAGGTGAGTTGGGAGAGTTTTGAGATATTATGTGTAGACGCCTTGGTAGTGGCGCCCTTTGGCCCACCGACTATCTTTCTTTTTTCTTTTTTAATTCGACATAGTATGCGCCGGTTTGACTCGGCGCCTACTATCTCTTTTTCTTTTATTTTTTATTTTTTTATTTTTGAAAATTAATTTTAAATATTAAATAAATACAATACACAATTTTTGGATAACTAGAATGTGAAATATTCTTGAATGAAAACGCGATTACATAATAAAATGTACAACACATAATTAAAAAAAGAAATTATACATTAAAAATCTTTGGAATAAGTTATGATTACACGATTATACTAAATTATATTTGTGGGGTATTTGTGAAACCCGATTACACATTTTTTTTTAATTTCAGATTTTTTTTTATAAATTACAAAATACATATTATCATTTCGGATAAATGAAACTCATTTTTGGCTAATTTGACTAAATATCCCCCACAAAATTACATTTATGGGGTATTTGAGTTGGACAAGTTTCGTTTGTTCACGTACTGGTATAAAGGGTATAATTGGAAAAAAATTATTCTTATTTGTAATATATTCAAATATATATGAATCAGTTTGAATATGTGTATCCAAAATTCTAATCCATCTTTATTGTTGGGAAGATAATGTGTTTCTTGATTCTTTACAAATTTAGTTTACTATAAAAATATATATTCGAATATATTACAAATAAGAATAAAAAGGGGAGTAGGTCTGCAAATTTCCCAATTATAATTTAGTGTAATCGGATTTCACAAATACCCTACAAATATAATTTAGTGTAGTCGTACTTATGTTTTAATGGCGTGTCGTAACTTATTCCAGTATTTTAATGTGTAATTTTTTTATTATGTGTTATACACTATGTAACCGCGTTTTTATTCCGTAATATATCACATTCTAGTTTATCCAAAAATTGTGTATTTATTTAATATTTAAAATTAATTTTCAAAACTTAAAAAAGGGAAAAAAAAAAAAAAAAAGGCAAACTGGCGCCTACTCGTCGAGAAAAAAAAAAAAAAAAAAAAAAGAAGAATGCAGAAGGCGCCCTTGGAAGTGGCGCCTTCTTTGTAGGCGCCAATTGTAATGGCGCCTACACATAATATATCAAAACACTCCCAATCCACCCCAATTCCACAAAAGTTTGTGGCATTTGCCACAAACTGTAAAATAACCCCATGTCTTCTCTCTACTCCTGGATTTCTGTTGTACAAATGTATGTACATCTGCCTCCCCCTTATAAATTAGAACACTTTCGATAATCCATGTAAAAAGTGGAACACTTATTATTCATCATTCACTAAGTATCTTGTATTATAGTTTGTGTAGTATGGATAATACCTTCCTCTCGGCTCCCATTTCTATTCGTAGGCGCTCGCTAGGCGGCAGACGGCCTAAGCGTCAGGCGGAGCCTAGGCGGGTTAGGCGGGACTTGGGCGGGATTAGACGAGCCTAATTGGAAAAAAATAATCGTAGGCGGACAAGGGGGACCTAGCGCTTAGGCGGGGATTTTTACAACGAGTATTTGAAATCACACCGCATTCATATTCGTCCACCACAACTGGCTGCAGCTCCAATGACGATTTCATTGCAAAAGTCACAAAACAGTCCACTTTCTTGCAAGATGGAAGATAGAACACATCCATTACTTCAGATTGATTTCAATGAAGCTCTTCATTGTAATACTACAAGCTTCTATTGATTCATGTTACACTTCTTTTGAGGGTGATTTTACATTTTAAAAAATCGTCCGAACCGCACCACACCATTTAGGAAAACATCTTACCACTGGAATATTGAAATAATGATTATACATTCCATACTCGTAATCAGGTTACCACACTTTTAACAAACAATATTTAATTTCATTTATTCTCTCGCAAGCATTATGTCAAACACAACATAAACATATTTATGGTGCTGTTTTCCTGCTAGGAAGAGGCTTTTGTTGCAAAATAATTAACTTAAAAAGCTCTGATTGTTCAACATCATGATAATACATTAAGAGAAAAATACAGAGTAACAGCGATTCCAAATCATAAAAAATTCAAAATAAGAACCTATGGCTAATAGCAGCTATGGCATCAACACCAGTGCACATTAGGTTTCTCATTCAGAATGCAATAAATTCTTTAGCTACTCTAATCCTCTTATAAGCGCATCTGTTAAGAGACATTTTTGAGGATGTCCCATATTCAAAAAAGGGACTTCATGCCGCTCTGTCGTCACACATAGCTAAGCAACATCGCCTCAGCTACACGTAAATTTGTACAACTAATAAGCATTTGGTCTGGATATACCATCCCAATGTCAATCAATAAGCCAAAAAGTGAGAAAACTGGAGCAACTTGCAGCTCAATTTCTATCAAAGCAAAAGACCACCAATTGATCCATTAAAAAACACTATCTGCCATCATTTCCTCTTTTTACCCTGGCAAAAAGACCATAGCTCTGGTTTAGCCACACGAAAACCAGTTTAAATAACAGAGTCAAAACAAAATATAATTAATTATGAATGAAAACATACCAAGTGACATAGTCATCCATCGATAACTGCCTCCGCTTTTTCATAGTGGAAGGAGGGCTCTCTGCAGCCTGTCTAGCAGCAGCACGCTTAGATGGGGTCATATTCTGTTGGGAAAAAACAAAAATTGAAAGGTTACATGCTAAAACATCACAAGGACGAGATTTGAGAGAAAAAAATGAGACGGATATATACCTTTGCTAGTTTTTTCTCTTTACGTGCCTGTCTCTCCCTCTCATCATATTCTTGGTTTTCCCTCTCCACCAACCGAATAAGTGTATCACATCTCCTTGCAAGTTCTTGAGTGGTACGAGATTTTACAAACCAATCAAAGCGAAACAGTGGTGAAGTACGAAAAGCTGCCTTCAGCTCATCCCAGTTACCATACCCAAGCTTGTAAACCATGCACATCTGAAAAGAATATTAACCAGTATGATAATACAGTAAAACAAAAGAATATGAAGACAAAATTGAGAAGAGATAAAATGGTGATTAGAGATCTAACCATGAAACGATCACATTCTTCATTGTACAACTTCCCTTTGTTCTGGCCATACTGGATCTTTAATTCCAACCAAGGGTTCTTATAACGATCCAATTTCTTCCCAATAGCTTTCATTATCTCATCTTTCCGTGAAATTCTTGCCTCTCCTCTTTCAATGTTTTTAATGATCCTATCGTAATCTGGAAATATCACATTCATAACTTAGTATCATGTTCAAAACCTAGAGAAAGACCAAGGCTGCTTTCTAAAGAGAATCTACAGTGCCATGACCAGCAGTGGAATATTGATCCAACATAAAATTAGTCAACCGCACATGTTGAAACACTTTATCTACTACCTTAGAAGAAATTATTCCAGTAACCAAAGTGAAGCATTCAAGATGTTCAGTTGTGAAGACAAATACAAATGAGAAAATTATAAAAATTGCAAGTATCAACTGAAAGTTAACAATCTGAATGCTTACCATTCAATTCTTTATATCTTTCTTTGAAAACTCTTGCATATCTTTCAACTTCTTCCTCTGTTTTCCCTTCCATTTCAGAAGCAATACTCCTGATATCATTTCGACCATACTTCTCACAGGACCTGATGAAAGTGTTGAAGTCTTTTCTGCTCCATGTTGAAAATCCCTATATACAACAATAATCAGGTGAAGCTAAACAAACAAGTTTCAAGTCATGGAGAGGTTTATGAAAACTTACATCTTCCAGCAGTCGCTCCTTCTCTTCCTGCTCCTCAGCAGTCAATGGGTCACCGACATCTGGGTAGGGACGACAATGTATTAAGACAATTCCCATAGAAAATTGAAAATTTAAAGTAGGAATTCCCAAAAAGAGCAGACCTTCGGGCTCATCCACCTCTATTGTATCTTTTACTTGATTCCTTTGATGCGTCTGCTGGAGTCATAACAACAAATAAGACAAGCAATCACAAGTAAATATATAAAGGAGTCTCAAGAGTAGCCCAGAAACCCACCATAAGAAAACGCACTTCTTTTTCATACAGCTCAGTAAGACGCTGTGTGTTGAAGAATTGGAAATCATGCCTAAGAAAAGATAACAAGTGTTAAGATTCAGAATGCCTTTAATTATCAGCAAAATAAATTAAATGGACCAAAATGCTTACAACTGTGGCATGCGAGGAATTCGGGGCTCTTTTGGTCTTGCAGGACCACTTTGGCGCATTGTCTGCTTGAAGTACTCCGATTCGAGTAACTACAAAAAGTTAAATTAGAAATAGCATCACTCTGACCGACTAGATGTGGTACTTGAGTACACATATTTAGATAAAAGAAACATACTTGCGTTTTCTCTCTCTTCTTGACGGTTCAACCCAATTTTCACTGACAATTTTCTTGAAATCAAACTTATTTTCATCCTTTACCAACAAGGAGAAGAAAACGAGTTAAAAGAAAGAAGACCAAGAAATCACGAACAGTCAGCAACTAACACAGTAGCTATACCTTTTCATCATCAAAATCATACAAATCAGCATCTGGAGAAAGTCCAACAGCTTATATTAGCCTCAGCAACAGAAATGTCCCAGATAAATGAATAGGACAAAAACCATCTAGTATTAGGTTAAGAACAAGAAGCGTACTGTCATCCATTTTGAATTTGATGGCATCTTCAGTAAATTTTTTCATCTTGGCATCAAGTTCAGCTGTTGCCTCCTCTCCCTTGGCAATAATTCTGTCTATATCTTCATCCGTGATTGTGCTATCTTTGGAGCTGAAAACCATTTCAGCACCAAACCTTACCATTGCAGCAGCTCATCCTTATTAACAGCTGCACAACAGAACATCGAGAAGAAATTAAACTCTAGCAATTGCATAACTGGGATGCTGCTCATGAAATGTAAAAGCTATGTCGCGGATAACAAAGACTCACTCTTTTGCTCTGCTAGTCGCCCTTGTTGGATAACCAAGGCATCAAGAGCAAGCTTTTTATAGGCCCTTTCAATCACTTTTTCCTCAATGGTGTACTGGTAAAACATAGACATTTCTTGAGACACTATGCAAACAGAAAACTGATGTTCATGTCATTAGCATGACAAAAAGTTGATAACAAGACAAACCTCAGTGCAGAAACGGAAGACTTGTACTTCCTTTTTCTGTCCAATCCGATGAGCACGGTCTTGAGCCTGCAAATCAACCTGTGGGTTCCTGTAATGCATTGGATTCAAGAGTTTTAATTTTCAAATCTGGAACTATAGCCCTTGACACATCACTAAACAGGAGAAGCAGCAAAGTCTCACCAGTCACTGTCATAAAGAATGACAACATCAGCAGTCGCAAGGTTAATACCAAGACCTCCAGCTCTGGTTGACAGTAGAAAGACAAACTTCTCACTTCCTGGCTTGTTGAAGGCTTCAATGGAAGCATCTCGATCTTCCCCACCAGTATTACCATCAATTCGGCAATAGTAGTATCCACGAAACATCAAGTAGTCTTCAAGAATGTCCAGCAGCCTTGTCATCTGTTTTACGCAATCAGATGGAATTCAATATTGGAAACATACACAAAGTAATGCAAAAACAATGAATAATCAATTAGAGGGTGTTTGGCTAAGCTTATTTAAAGATTATATAAGCTCCTATAAATTATAAAACTTTTTTGGAGCTTGTCAGATGTTAGATCCTATTTCAATTTTAAGTTGTTGATGTGCATGGATAAAATAAGATGGTGGAGCTTCTAAGATGTTCGTAATGACAATTTAGTAATTAAATTGTCAAATTTATACAAGGTTGTTAAAGTAAGAGCTTATGAGCTCCCAAACAGCTTTTTAGGCTCTTATTATATTCAAAAAAATTACCAAACAAATTTTACGAGCTTATAAGATGCTTTAAAGAGCTTATAAGCTCTGTTTAACACCCTCTTAATCTAGAATATTCATGTGCTGTAAAGCACTTGTCAGTCTAAATATATTACCAACCTGCGAAAATATCAAGACCCTGGAATCACGCTCCTTTAATTTTGGAAGCAACTTGTCAAGAAGAACCATCTTGCCTGCAATTAAAAATTACAAAATGAGATAACATGTAAAAGAGGCAATCATATATACAGATATATTCATCTCTTTCTCGGTATGGTGTTGCAGAAATTCAATACCAGCATTTTCTATGAGATGTCCTCCAGTGGTATAAGGTGGACCAGGTTCAGCACCTTGAAACAAATATGGATGATTACAACATTTTCGCAGCTGCATGGCTATATTTAGAAGGCGTTTGCGCCGCCACCAGCATTTACAACCTCAAGATCTTTCTGCAGCAATGCCCTATAGTATTGTTTTTGCATCTGAGACATACCAACTTTAAGTATTGTCTCCTTCTTGGGAGGTAAACCTTTCTCAACATCAGACTTCAACCTTCTGAGAAGGAAGGGCCAAGAACCTAGTAAATCACCAACAAAAAGGAAACATACAGATTCAATCAGCCCAATAAATTATTTGAACTAAATTACTACACCTCTAGACCTCCAAGGGATGTCTATTAACTCTGATATATTCCAATACCCAAGTAAACAAAATAACAGTGCAGGTTTCATTTATCTTGTCATTTCATGCTATTTGCATTTATTATGTCAACACGAACTAATAGCAACAGATACAGATTACTTTTTTATTCATTATATTTGTGTCACTGTCAGCATTGGACAATAAACTACATGAAAAATGTCTCTATGAAAATATATGAACCGAATGGGTCGGGGTCCAATTCCCACCATCGCCTCCAAACCAAACCTGGGTGCTCTGATACCATGTTAAATGGGCTTGGGTAGAACTCAGCCCCAAAAGCTAGCTCAAAGGGAGAGGGTGCCCAACCCACATTTATACATAATAACAGCCCAGTAAATAGGCGATGTGGGACAAACACAAACTCTAACATTAACATACTACTTAGTATGGTAATGATGATGTTTCACACTATCTAAACATATTGTGGTATAGTAAACTGGTAAATTGTGATCTGTCAACCTATCTAAACAAATTATGTGGCATGGTAACTCTATCATAGTTGAGTAACTAATTGGAAAATTTTGGCTAAAAATCTTTAATGGTTTGTTCAACATATGGTTCTTAACTTCTGAAACTGTCTGGTGAGTTTGTTCTGCAGGTGAAAGAATTTCATTTATCATCAACCAAGAGAAAATCAACTTTTTTTAACCATGAGCAAATGCATTTTTGAAAATGAAAGAACAATAGCATACCTTGTGAAGTTGCTGGACAACTTCCTGCTGATCATTTTCACCAGAAATTTGGAACCATTCGTCAAAAGTCTCAGCAGAGCTAAATATCTCCGGAAGCAAAAAATTGAGAAGAGCCCAGAGTTCGTGAAGATTATTCTGCAAAAATAAATACTATGTGACGACCAAAGAACCAAGGTCAAGACACATATGCTTATAGATGCAGAGAGCACCCTCGGATCACGTAACAAACATGGGAAAAAGATGGGCTATGGATCAGGATCAAGGATAGCCTCAAATTATATGATGACTAGTCAGAAAAACACACTCGATGTAAAAAGATTGATAAGCATTTCAATAAAGGAGAAAAATGACAAGAACTTTATTTAATGAAATCCAATTTAATAACAGGAGAAAAGAGAGGAGAAAGAAGGAAATAAAGGATAATTAAAACAATATAATGTGATTAAATAAAAAAGGAAAGCAGAGAGATAAAGAAGAGAGCGATGGAGAATGTGAGATACAAGATGAAGGAAAGAGAATATCAAACTACCTCCTAGGCCACGACTTGGCCCTTGCCAATTCTGAATAGTATAGATATGTGTATATAAAACCGAGTAAATGATGCTAGAGAAAAGATCTTCATCCTACATGTGACAACTTAAGAAGACTGAATCAAGAAAAGCAGATAAATATATCTTCCCCCTTCCCCCAATGCATATAATTCTTTACAGAAAATATGGATATAATGTTTTGAGCTAATTTCGCATTTATTTCAATTCCCTGTATACTGTTTTAAAGTGGCTCAAGAAAACTCAAGAAAAAATGTAAGTTCTCAGTATCAGAAGGTACTATAGAGTAAAAAAATCACCAATAAAAAATCCCCTAACAATATAAATATTGAAGCTATCAGATAGACCCAAATGTAGAGGTGGTACAAGGTTCCAAAAGTATATTAACAACATCCTCACCCCATTTAGAACTCTACAACTAAATGGACACTAAAAAAATTCCCATGAACATGGTAAAAGAAATCACAAAGAACTTAGACCATAGGAAATTGTAAAACAATTACCTGAAGTGGTGTTCCAGTAATTAGAAGCCGGTAGTTAGTATTATAAAGCCTCATTGTTTTTGAGAGGAGAGAATTCTCGTTCTTGATTCGATGAGCTTCATCGATAATAATATAGCGCCAGCTAAATCGGCGCAAGGCAGTCTTCTCTTTGATGGCCATTTCAAAACTTGTGACACAAACATCAAACTTGCCAGCAACAAGTAATTCCTCGCGTATATATCTCTGGAAGATCAAGAATTTGTGAATCAAAAGAAGTATGAAATGAAGTCCAGGAAAACAATATTTTAATTGGTAATGCAGGCTTACTCTTTCATCAGGATTTCCAAGAAACTTTACAGCACGCAAGACAGGACAAAACCTTTTGATTTCATTCATCCAATTGCCAAGTGTAGATTTTGGAGCGACAACCATGTGAGGGCCTGTAATCCCTCTGAACTCATGCAAATAGCCCATCAAGGAGATGGTTTGCAAAGTTTTACCAAGCCCCTAAATTGAAAACAACAAAAACCATCCTTAGTATAGCAATTAATGCACCAAGAAGTTGCAAGTACAGGTCCATTTATACCATTTCATCAGCCAGTATTCCATTAATGCCATTCTCATACAATCGAATCATCCAGTTTAAACCAGCAAGTTGGTAATCCCTCATCTTTCCTTGAATACCTGTAACAAGTGAAACTAATTACCCTACTTCACACAATAAATAAGAAATACTACTCATCTTTCCAGTCTTTCATAAGCTAAAACTGTCAGTCATATTCCAGCATAATCAATCCAAAATAACTGCAGTGGGAAAAGGCATCTTACAAGATGGTTGTGCCACCAGCCTCGTATTAGTGCCAGAAAGACCACCCTCTTCCTCTTTGAGATACTCCTCATCTTCTTCCTCTTCAGTTATCTTAGATGCATGGCGACCCCTGCAAAATGCATTTGGAGAACAGAGGTTACATATTTAGAATAGAAACTCTATTGGCCACAGAAGATCATTGATTTAAAAACAAGATGGATCTAGTGATCCAGCACCACCACTATTGATATCTGATTCACTTTCAAGAGCTTCACCTTCACTACCACCTATCAAATTTGCCAAAATGTCCACCAAGACTAATCTCCATCCCCGGGCCCAATTCCTACCCATGGTGGAACTATAAAGTAAAACAACCAAAAAGATAAGAGAAAAGAGGAGAATTCCTACTGAAATATGGTTGTGCCACCAAAATCCCTCTCATTACCTGCCTCAACAACTCAGCTGCCCATGGTGAAGAAACAGAAGAAAGAAGAAAAAAGATGGGAACAAATATTGGCAGTGGCCAGTGGGCATCACAGATTCAGGAGTTTTGGGGTCGGAAAGGCATGATTTAGGAGGATAAATGACAGGAAAAATGATCAAAAGATGTTTAAGATAATTCTCCTTCACCATTGATGTGCAAATTCAGAACTGGAATTGCAAAACAATCGCCCACCAATTCTAGGATGTGAGCCAGTTTCGAAGAAATACACAAAGAAATTGAACTTTTGGTGGCCAATAAAGTAAGGCTGTAATAGAAATAACTGTTCCCCAAAGAAGGAACGATACCTGTCACGGTCAATTAACAAAATAATCCAATTATTTAAAGCATTAGCAAATGTCACGATTCATGACATCTTTAAGATTTGGTCCTCATCCTCTATAAAATTGTAAATACTAACAGAATTTATGCTTAGCAAAGAGAGCATCTGCAAGTTAATATTCAATTACACAGAAATTTGCATATATCAATATTATATTGCAAAGATAAGATCAACATCTCTACTGCTGACGTTTAAAACTACCATCTAAGTAACACACAGGCACATTCTGCTATACCAAGAATTTAATTACTTCACCAATTTCCCAAAAATTGCTTAACAAGCTGCCATATCATGATACAAAAATCTACAAAAGTCACGTTTCCCAGGAATCCCTCATTCCAAATTGTTGGGCATGCCAGCCCACCAGAAGAAAAGCACACCATAAGGCTCCTAAGAGGCTCTTGCAAAAGACAAAATATCAATTCTCCAAAGTATATAAGGTGATTTACAACTGGACGAGCACAAAGATGAACATACTCCAAAATCCCAGGCTACACAGCAATAACGAAAACACTAACAAAAGAAAAGGCATTACTCACTTTCCTTTTGTCTTCTTCTGAGAAGAAGACTGATCACCCTTGGCAAAATGAGCAAATAACTCAGTTTGTTGTAAGAGATAGTTCAAACGACCCTTTCCTTTGTTGTTCTGTCCCATGATAAACCAGATTCAAATGTTACAACTTACATCCCAGTATATTATACACTACATATATTATGTCAAGCAACAATTTTCATTTTCAGACAACACACCATGTCAGCATCAATAGTAGCATTCTGGGCATCTAGTATTTCTTGTATTTTCTGCTTCTTCATCCTCTCCATTTCCTTGAGCCTCGCTTTTTCACGCTTTGAGACGTCATTTGCAATAACATCATTTTCCTGAAAAGCAATCAAAACAACTCTAGCATTAACTACTCAATCATTCCACAATAAAATAGCTCTAAATCACAACATGGCTACAATTGATAAAATCACGCTAGAAACAGATAATTTTTCTAGTAATCCATTTCCAAGAAATTAAATATTCTAGAAGACTGAACTATACACAACCGGAGTGGGCAAAATTAAATGCATTGACTAACAATTCTTCACTCTCATTGTACTAAACTGAGAAAAAAAATTCCCTACCCCATTACGTACCAAACAGTCTAAAAGACTGAACTGATCCTGATACAATACATTCAACAGTTAAGAAAATAAAATCTTACAAATCAGTCCATCAAAAGCTTTACCATAGTTCACTTTAATTGCACCAATCTCAAGTAAAACCGCCGCAAACACGTTATTGCACGCACAATATATATCAACATCCGATAAAAATAAAAATGACTCGATAATAAACCAAGTAGATCTGTGAAGCCACACTAAAACAAACCTCATTGTCGTCATCTTCTTGAGCGGCAGCATTGGATGCATCGTCGTCGTCATCTTCAGAATCTTCAGCTGTTCGAGCTACAGCTTCGAGCTCCTCCTCGTCCTCCTCCTCTTCGACCTGATCCTTGACCGTCTCTTCCTCTGACGAGGAACTGGACATGTAATCATCAGAGGAGTCCTTTGCTCGGGAGGGTTTCGCCATATCGAGGGTTTGATGATTTTCTCCTCTTCCAAGAGAAAAGGAATTTAGTTGTAGAAAATAAATTGGAAAAGAGAGATGAAGTGGAGCAACCGAATGGGAGGAGCGGGTTGGTTTATATACCCCGGGCCAAAAAATTGGGATTTTGGAATTTTAATGGATATATTTCCCGCCATTAGTGTAGGGAAAATTGTGGGTTCCCGCCATTGGGTTGGGCCTTTCGGTTGAAAAGATGGGCTCGTGACTCATGCGCTTGGGCTAAACGTTTTGTCCACATAAAGCCCATTAAATAATTCCTTAGGCAATCTTACTAATATAAGTAAATTTGATTCAAAATGAAGTATTCTTGTACCTATTACGTATCAATTTACTACCTTATAATAGTATAACTCCCCAGGTCTGCAGTAGAACTGACAATGGGGTGGGTCAGCTATGGGGCTTCTGAAAAAAATCGGGCCAGCCTAAATTTGGCCGAGCCATAAAAATGCATGGCGGAACCCAATTCATATGTGCATTTTGTGCACAAAAACTATCAGCCCGAACTAAATGTCGTGTTAACTCTTGCCCATGGGTCAAACAGGCCGAGCCAAATAGGCTTAAATTTTTTCGGGCCTATAAAATCATAGTCCAACCCATGGGTCGGACATTATTTTGCCAGCTCTAGTCTGAAGATTGAATTTCGGATTTTTGTTAGATTTGACCTAAAACTACCTATATCTAATACATTTAAATAATTTATTTGAACATTCTAAAAAAAGTAGTATATCTAATACATTTAAATAATTCATTTGAACATTCCAAAAGAAGTAGTATTTCATTTGATGATTATTCATACATAGACCTAATTCATGGTTTATAATTTTATCAAGAGCCATTCTTTTTGCAACTTTGCCAAAATAGGCAACCCAAACGCTATCCTTTTCCAAATTGTTCCAGCGCATATTCCAATCCGGAACAAACTACAAGTCTTTTAAGTAACTATCGTCAATTTACGATTCACACCCTACTCAGCTTCAAAGTCTCTCACGTCACAACTCACAAGAGCACAGAACCCACGTTATAAATAGCTTTCTCCGGGGCAATTCCGGAAACCAATATTTTATCTGCACTTTTAAACTCTTTTCCTATTTTTGTCTTGCGCGAACATTATCCCCATTTTCAATAGCATCAGTCCCGTTCGACGTCGGTTTGCCTCGTCCGAAACCCCAGGAAAACCTTCCGGACTCCGGTTATTCACGATCACCGGGAAATAGACAATCCTTTTGAAATTGGAGTACGGAATTCAATTCGGGAATTTTTAATTAGGTCAATTACTATTTATTGCTCGTTTGTTTATTTTTTTCCCATAGTTTGCTGCAATTATTTGAGTTCTACTTAGGGTTTTGAGTTTATTATTGTCTTTTTCTTTTTTTGTTTGGGTTATTTTCCGCAGGGTATGGAAAGAAGGGGATATTTGATTATTGCAATTATCATATGTTTGTTCGCCTTCTCCTCATGTAGAGGTAATATATTACTTTAGTTACAGTTGTGATAATTTCTGGACCATTTGGATTTTTTATAATTAAGTAGATTGGTCGTTAAGATTAAAAGCTTTTTAATTGATGGTTTTTTATTTGCCCAACTTATGAGGAAAATCGCTATTTTTTTTATCCTTATACATTCATGTATATGGCAATCTTTGAATATCAGTTTTGATAATTTCTGAGGCATCTAATTAAGATTTTCTCTAATGTCGTATACTCGTATCAGTTGAGTAATACTTGTTAAATAAACTGAAGTAAGGCAAAGCTTTTCATTTGACTCTACGTCGTAACTCGTAAATATGCAGGTTTTATTGTAATGGCTCAGTTTTTTTTTAATTAAGAAAGTATCATTTCTTGTGTCCTCATTTGTGAACTTTTGCAATGTTTATTGGTTGCAGAATTGAAGGTTAAGGTGAAGCACAGACATAATCAGCATCATCAGTTGGCAACTTACAATCATACACTTGCAAGAATATTGGTGCAATATGCTTCCGCTGTAAGATTAACTATTGAATTACATCCTGCAGCTATTGAGTAGGATAAATATTTAACATGTTCACTAAGATATGTAGTTTGTTGATACTCGTATGCTTTCCCCCCACGTGATGTGTGATTATACAGTTATAAGTAGAAAAGTATGGTTTCCATCGAAGCAGTAAATACAACTTCTTTCATTTATTGTCAATGGTGGAGCCAGGACACGATAATGGGGTGGGCCAGGTAGAAAACCCAAGAAAAATCATATAAATCCTAACTACATTTTTAAAAAAATAAAATAAAAATTGCTTACTGAAAAACCAAAAAAATGTAAAAGAGGGGGCCTTGGCCCAGGTTGGTAGTAATGTGCTATACTCCCTTGGGATGATTGTCGTCAAACAATTTATAGGGTGATTACATTTTGTTGATTCAATGGTTATTTGCACTCTTGTCATATATAGCAAATAAGTATTCCATTTGCAGGTATATATGTCAGACTTAACTGAGTTGTTTACATGGACTTGCTCAAGGTGTGATGGTTTAACTGAGGTAAAGTAACAGTTAAATAATGTCCTGATAATAAGTGACTTAACTTGATATTGACATTGTTTTCACACTTTTCTTTGATTCAGGGCTTTGAAGTGATAGAGCTGATTGTTGACGTGAAGCGGTGCCTGCAGGTTTGGAAAATGAGTCCTCCTTAGCCTTGGCCTATGTTATTTGTCTGATTTCCTTTGAATTTTTTTTTCTTCATAAAAGCCTTTTTTTTCTGTTTGATTTTCTTTAATACTGGCTTAGCTATTTATGTATTACAGGGATTTGTTGGCGTTGCAACGGATCTTAACGCAACTGTGATTGCATTCAGGGGAACTCAAGAACGCAGGTTTGCCTTATTTTTGGTGCTTGATGTGTTTTATCACCTCCATGGCGTTGTTTTACCCCAAACTTGTTTCTTGTTGAAGTGATTTGTCCCATATATTCAGAAGCAGCATATATCTGATGAAAACTCTTTGTTATACATTATTTGCTTTCTTAACTGATGATAATATTTGTGAACTTAAGTACTGCGACATGCATAACAAAGATGGTGTCGGACAATGTACTTTTCCTAGGTATCCCGCTCTCACGCTTATGACGTGGTTATGTTTGCAGCATTCAGAACTGGGTGGAAGATTTGTACTGGAAGCAGCTCGATATTGATTACCCTGGAGTTGATGGTGCAATGGTGTGTGTAGCAAAGTTTTTATTCTATATGTTTCTTCTGAAATATTGTTATGAGTGTGTGCACAGTGTTTGTATTCACGTGGTTTTCCTATGATCCAGGTTCATCATGGCTTTTATACTGCTTACCACAACACATCATTACGGCCTGGAGTGCTAAACGCTGTTCAAAAAGCAAAAGAGATATATGGAAACATTAAGATTATTGTAACTGGGCACTCGATGGGAGGGGCAATGGCTGCTTTTTGTGGACTTGATCTCCGTGTAATAATCCAGTTCTTGATCATTTGCATGATGAACATGTATATTGGCCTTTAATTACTCCACGCTGTTTGCATTAGGCTATATTTGTGCGAAGGCGATATACAAAAGAGTCTCAAGAGTTCTGCTACAGTAAATTAACCAAAACTATTCCAGCTATAGCTTGTTCTTTCGACGTAACATAAATTCAAAAGCTAGAATTCATAGTTGGAAGTCTTGGCCACATCAAGTGTTTGGGGATTTAAAATTTCTGCAGTTTGATTAATTGGGCAAGATGTATGCAATATGTCCGACACTATAGGATATGACCAGATTTCCAATTTATATAAGAAGTTATATCCTGGGCTGTCTTCTAGTCTGTAATTATGAAGTTTCAAATAGGAGTATATGAATGATTGTTTATGATTTATTAACACTGCATCATTATTCTCTTAAATTGTTTTTGGAGTTTTTACTGATATTCTTGTTATGTTCTCAGCTGAGTCTTGGAGAGAAGAATGTTCAGGTTATGACATTTGGGCAACCTAGGATTGGAAATGCTGCCTTTGCATCCTACTTTAATCAAATTGTGCCAGATACTATTCGTGTAACAAATGACCACGATATTGTGCCTCATTTGCCACCATATTACTATTATTTTCCTCAAAAGACGTATCATCACTTTCCAAGAGAGGTAATTGTTTTGGCAGTATATGTGCCTCTGTGTGTTAAGTACCTGGGTCCTCTTGAGTTCCCTTCTTTTCCCCTTTGTTATTGTTATTAAGTAGCTTCAGACTGACCTTGAGTTATCAAACAAGGGACCCCACCCCACCCCCACCAACATGCGCAGACACACAAATGCTCATAATTTCATGCATCATTAGCACTCTATTTTTATGATGACAAAGCGTGGAACATAGATAACTCTTCAAATGTTCTCAAGTTTCCGTGGTTGTTTTAATTAAGGGACGATGTGGAGTTTTTTTCAGTGTTATTACCTACTATAGCGTTACTGTGAGCTATAGGTTTTGCCTATCTTTTAGTTATCTTTGTCAAATTAGAAACTACTAACATAGTCGTTTGATATCATGTTTCTTTGACTACACATATTCCCCAGTATTAATTGTCATATCACTGCTTTTACTTTTAATGCAATGAGTATAAGTTTCTTCCTTAGTTTCTGTCAGATTGCTCTTTTATTGAGATATAAGATCTTCATGCTGTAGGTTTGGCTCTACAATATCGGGTTTGGAAGCTTGATTTATACAGTCGAGAAGGTTTGTGATGGTTCTGGTGAAGACCCAACTTGTAGCAGGCAAGTAATTGCCTTTAATCTCTCGTAGGAACCCAACTTGATCTGTCAGCTTTATTCTTCTTGATTTGATTCAGAAAAACATTTTCATTCTTTTTTATTATTCTCAGCTTTTCAAAGTAGACATCCAAATGCCCTCTTGCTAATTTATGACAGTCTTGATCACGGCTAGATGCTTCACGCTCAATATTTATCAATTTGTCTATCCTTTTATATCAACAAATTGCTTTAGCTTTTGGAAATTTTTGATTGGGACCAAATTTTAAACTGGATGTATTTCTGAGAACTGTTATGAATCTGGTCCAAACCTTTTGCAGGTCGGTGAGTGGAAACAGTATTTCTGATCACTTGGCATACTTTGGTGTTCAAATGGGATGCGATGAATCAAGCTCGTGCAGAATGGTGATGGACCCACGTGTTGCTGCCTATGGCAGAACAGATCTTGATGGGAATCTCATAATATCCAGGGATCCATCAACGCCTATCTTGAAACTGGATACAGATAGAGGAGATAAGGGCAGCTCGGTGTAGATACTAATTCAGGTCAATCAATAACATCCATAAGCAACTTGAATTTTGATTTGCAGGTGATATATCTTAATGGATATAGCTTGTGGATGATACGGCATGGCCTTGTTGTATATACAAATTGTTTATATGTACATTAAGTTCATTTCTATGTGAATAAATAATAGCTATTGTGAATAAATAGTAGTATGTTCTGCACAATTGAACCCACACAAAAATGTACCAAGAGATAACAATATTTCAGGGCAAATTTTTTTGCTGCTGAATTAATTCTTTAACCTTTTTGTTTTCGAAGATCGTGCTGAAGATTGGAACATTATAGTACTGCAGTTTAATACTAATGGTCTGCTGGTTCTTTTTGTTGTTGAATGAAGTCTGAGTTTGGTTTAAGTTGATTTTAGCGTATGAAAATGAATCTTCTCAAGGGACTGGAATGGATTTTATTGCCTGGTTTTGACAATTTGTGCATCACCCTCTTCACTTGGTGACTACCGATGAAAAAGCGGTTGCATGTTATCTTCTTCTTCTTCTTCTTCTTCTTCTTCTTTTTTTTTTTTTTTTTTTTGTTTTTGAGTAAATTACACTTTGCCTCCTAAACATTTTGTGCACACTTTAACCCCTAAACTTAGAAAAATGTTATGTTCAGGGGGTAAAATGTCACAAAAAAATGTTAAGGAGGCAAAGTGCAAAAACTCGCATAGTTTAGGGAGTTTAGTATAATAACCCTTTTTTGTTTGGGTGAGTACTTATGAACTGTGAACAAGTTTGGGTTGCTGCTTCTCAATATGGATCATTAATGTGTACATTGATACATTCACAAAAAGCCTTCCAAAAACACAAGACAATTTTCATTAAGGGTTGATTATAAAAATGCCCTTGAGGTTTACTCCAATTACCAAAAAAAAATATCAAACTATTTTTTAAAATTACGAATATCCTTTATGTTGTTTCTATTTCATAAATTGCTCCTCAAGAGGAGGATAGTTGTTAAGTAAATATGAACCTCAGTGTTTATTTATTCTCTTAGATGATATTTGTAATTGTTAATTATGCTAAATTTTACTTGTAGTTTTTGTAATTTACCCTTTCATTAGTAACTGGACAAAACGAAAATGCACTTTCATTATTATTAAGTTGTGAAATATTTTATAAGATCTTTCAGAAATGATGATCAAACCATTTAAGTCCCACATATTTCTCCTCACCAAGAAGTACATTTCTGATTTTCATCGAGGAGCTAAAAATAAAGCAAACTCTCTGTATAAATCAGGAAATACATAAATGAGAGTATTATGGACTCTGATAAACAAACAAAGGTTGAAGCATTGTAGCACCAATTCTATTATTTTAGCTTCTGTCTCAATTTTCCTTCACATCAGTTGGTGCAGCATTTGCATTCTCCTGCATAATCATCAACAGTGAAAATTAAGTTGTGGTTAGACTAAAAATATTCAATACATAACTGAATCATATTATATGCATAAACCATCTTTTCTATGTTATGTGTGTTTGTAAAGTATCTCAAATACTTGTTCAATGCTGCAGATAAATTAGGTTTAGCCCACTGTTCTTGATTATGGCATGAAATAACCTTGTTTCACACAACCAGATCAAGCTTATTTGACACATCATTGTGTTGAGATTGTCTTAAACAGATGAACATTTTGTTTTTTGCAAAAAAAAAAAAAGCATATATATTTAGTAGATTGCTGTGACATAATCTAAATATATCTGTAACTAAACAATAAAAAATCATATTAACATGAATCAAAAGCCTCCACAAGAAACAATAACTCAAGCTCATTTTCACACGAACAGAACTTAAAAACAAAAGCTTTTGAAAATAACACACCCAACAACCTCTAAACCTATACAAAATTTTCAAAACTCTCTCATCCAAACTTATTCTCATTTCTAAACCTATATAAAATTTTATTTTCATTCGTTCATCCAGCCACATTCTCAAATTTTCACACGAAAACCAATAAATTCTCAAAATTGATTATCCAACGCGAAAACTTAGAATACGACGTGGAAACATAACCATACGAGGCCTTACAGGTTTAGCAGCGGGAGTCTTTTCTTCTCCAAAAGATTTTGTTTCATCAGCAGCTGGCGATTTTGTTTCATCAGCTGGCGCCAACTCTTTACCTTCATCCTCCTTAATGTCCTCTTCTGCGGCAAAACACAAAAACCAGAAATTTGAAAAAAAACAAACCGATAATAACAAAGTTAAAACATGCAAATGATCTCCTACACAAATTCAGGTCACCAAACAAAACTAAATAAAAACTCATGATTGATACTACATCATAAAACAAATGAAAAACCTTTCTCCTTGTTTGAGTTAGCCTCTATCTCCTTCTCTTTCCCCTCCGCATCGGATACATTATCCTTAGCACGAGGCGAATCGTGGTCAGATTTTCCTGAAATGACAGATTCAGTGGTTTCCTTCTTAGGTGAGGATAAGTTATCAGGAGCAGAATCCTTAACAATCAGCCTTTCATTTTCTCCATTAAATTCCTCATTTTTGGCTTCTCCTTTATTTTCCTCCTCAACCACAACAGCCTCAACCTTTTCAATTTCCTTCTCTTTTTCATTCTCTGTTTTCTTGGACATATTTTCCTTTTTTTCCTCAGAATTTTCATTTTCATTTTCCTTCCCTTTTTTCTCAGGCAGGGTTGTTGTTTCCTCCTTGATTGCATCAATTATTTCATTTTCTTTCAAATTTTCATCATTTGTGGATATTTCAAGAGGAGGGTTATTTTGCAAGCTGTTTTTGGTGCTGCTCTTGGTCTTGGTGAGGGTGTTTTCTATGGCAACAGCTTGCTTTGATTCACCACAACCCATTTTTTGTTTGTTTTTTTTGAATCTAAGGGAAGGAAAAAAAGGATTGTTATTATCAAACAATGAGAATGAGAAGGAAATGGAAATGGAAGAGTTTTTTTTTATGTTTTCAGCTTCTTTTGTAATTGGTTTGGTTTAAAGGGAAAAAAGGTACCCGATTTTTCCGTTTGTGTTTTGGAGGCTAAAAGTATTTATAGTTTTGATTGGTTAAATTTTTTGTAGTGCTTTGGAAAATTTATTGACCTTTTGTTCTCAATACATTAAGAAATATTAATTTTATGAGTACGTCTCATGTCATACGATTGCACCGTACTATGGAAAAAAAAACTAAGAACTTTTAATGTAAATAGTAATACGTTTAGGGTAACCTAACGGCAATAAAATTGTCAATATGATTACACATGTTACTATTTAGCAATAACGACAATTTAAACATAATTCATGTCACGAATAAACTTGTCAAAACTATTACTTTAGCCAAAAAAAAAAATTTGTTTGCTTAATATATGTAATTAGTACTAATCCATATATTATTAATTTATTATTTAAATAATTTTATTATTAATATTCATTTGTTTTATACTAAATTCCTTGTAGTCTATCCAGGCTGCAGGCAAAGCGCATAAGACAATAAGATGCATTTGTAATGCAGAATATACCTTTTTGTTGTCTGGAGCATTGGGTACAAATTAGAAAAAAAAAAATAAGTGCATAAATTATATAAAAATAATGAATTAGAGATTTTTTGCGGGCTCTTTGAGATGATACCAAAGTTTTTGGCTTTGCTGTATGTTGAATCCAAAATCCAGAATTATTATTTTAAGATTTAGCTTTTTTTTTGTCAGAAAACTGTTGAGTCTTAGTACTTAGTAGGCCTTGAATTATGTTTACTTTAATTAGAGGGTCATGGACACTTTTACCCCACTTTTCTAGGGAAAAAAAACAAGTTTTTACGCTTCTGGTAATATTTGGACAAAATTGTGCTCTTGCCCCTCTTTTTGGACAAATTTATGTTCCAACCAAAAATTCCGGACTTTCTTTACGTTGTTGTTTTCTTGTTGTTTTAAACATGTTTCTTTTAATCAAATTTCAGTGAAAAAATAAATTTTGCCCCCGTTGAATAATCCATTTATACTCGAAGTCTTATAAAAAAAATAAAAATATACACATAAAACAACACATATTAAAACCAAACAAATTGAAAATAATACAGAAACAATATGAGTAAAAAAAACACGATCCAATGCATGAAAACATAAAAAATATGGAAACAAAAAAGAAACGATATAGAAATAAACCAGAAACAATATAAAAACACACCATATGAGCAAAAGGAGCTTAAAAATAGGTAAAGATTGTATTTAAACATCGAAAACTACGTTGAAATAACAAAAAAACATAATAACATTAACAACGGTATGAAAACAACTCAGAAACAACGTAAAAAATATTAGAAAACACCACATCAATAAAAAGAGCTTAAAAGTAGGTAAAAACTATATCTACACATTGAAAACTACATGGAAACAACAAAAAAAATTATTTGAATAATCTAATATTATAGAACAACATAGAAACAATTGAAATATTGTACAAAACAATACATGAACAAAAAAGCAGGATTAAAAATAGGTAAAAGCTGTTTTGAAACATCGAAACAATATAGAAACAACTAAAAAACATACAAAGAAACAAATTTAAACAACATATATAACATATAAAAAATACAGGAACAAGAAAAAATTACGTAAAAAAAAATCTAGGAGCATAAAAAAGGAAAAAATAGGTTAAAAGTGCTAATATTGTATTTGATGGTATTTTTTCAAAAATTGAGATATTTCCAGTAATTTCTCTTAATTGAATTATGAAAACAACCCAATTAACTCAACAACTCCTCTTACTGTTTGGATTAGGCCCAACTGAGAATGGGCTAAATTTTGCTATTGGGTTCATGGACTTCTTCTTCCTTCCCCACCCCTCACCCCCAAAAAAGAAAAAATAAAGGATGGAATTACTGTGTTATACTAAATCTTCTATTCAATTAAAGTCAAACTCATTACAAATTAAATTGAAGCTTAAACTCAACCCTAGCTTTCTAAAAAATGTTAAGTGTTTTTTTTTCTTGAGGTAAGTGTTTTCTAAAAAAGCACCATTAACTCATTAACCACCATTTTTTAAATGCCAGACCAATGGATTCCTTTTTTTATATTTTTTAAACTTCGTGATAAATTCTTATAATTATGAATTTTTTTATATGGATAACTACAAAAACTACCTATGAGATTTGGGCCAATTACAAAGAAAATCCCCAAAGATCTTTGAATATTACAAGATAATGAGCTAGTCTCCTGTCAGACCGTCTAACGGATTTAGATCCGTTAGACGGTCTAAATATCCTACCCATATCGCATGTCTAACCCGGATCCGCGAAAAAAAGAGAAAAGAAGGTATGAAGACTGCTATTTATCTGCTAACATGAAAACCACACAACAAAGTCCATTGTGTGCTTCTATTGCTCGTTATGGCGGCGTGTGTCTTGGGTTTCGCGGCGGCTCATTCTCCCTCCGCCGCACATTCGCCGTCTCCCGTCGCTGCTAAATCACCGAGTCTCTCTCTGACAAAGTCGACTCCACAGGCTTCATCTCCGTCTCCTGCCGCCGTTCACCCGCCACCGCTCCACCTCCATCGCCCGTCACTCCATCTCCTTCTCGTCGCTCGCCTGCTTCCGCTGCTCGATCTCGCTCCACCCTCGCGAAACGGCACCGCTTTTAAATAGACTAGGGTTTGCAGCACCGCCGGGTTTTTTCGCTGCCGCTTTCATGGCGTGAAAGCTCTAATCTTTCCGCATGTATTTACTATTCATTTATGTTTGAATGATGTATTTATTTAGTTTTTATGATTCATGCTCAAATATTTTTAAGCAAAAAAAAAATAGATATAGGCAGGTTGATAATCGAAACCGGTGATATTTTGAATTGAGCATAATTTCTTTCTCAAGCTCATTTATATATGAAATCAATGCTTCCAACAAGTCAAGTTTTTGAACGGATTTACAGATTGAGAATTGCTTTGAAGGAATAATATGAATATTGTCATTTATAATGGAAAAGAGGAGTAGAGAGATTCAATCCTTTTGTGTTTCTTTGGTCATTTTCATTACTGGAACCTGCATATATAATTCATAAATGTCATATGTATGAAGAATAAATATTGTACTAAATGATACAAATCTTAGATCGCCTAATACTTTTATGGAGAAATACTAATACATTTTATAAGAAAAACTAATACGTTGCAGGAGCACTACTAAAATACTCTCTAGGAAATTACTAATACTTTTTCGAGAAACTACTAATACTTTTTTGAGGGATTGCTAATACATTTCGGGAGTATATTTAGGAGAAATACTAAAAAACTCTTCAAGAAACTACTAATACATTTTGGAAGAATCGCTAATACTTTTTTAGAAGGACTACTAATACTTTTTCGGAAGGATTGTTAATACATTTGGGGAGAAAAATTTAATTATATTCAGGGAACTATTAATACATTTGGAAGAAATGCTAATACTTTTTAGAAGGACGACTAATACATTCGGGAATGACTACTAATACATTTCGGGAAAACAATTTAATTTATTTCAAGGAACTACTAATATTTTTCGAGGAACTACTAATACTTTTTTGAGGGATTGCTAATACATTTCGAGAGTATATTTAGGAGAAATACTAAAAACTCTTCAAGAAACTACTAATACATTTCGGAAGAAATGCTAATACTTTTAGAAGGACGACTAATACTTTTCGGAAGGATTGTTAATACATTTCGGGAGAAAATATTAATTATATTCGAGAGGAACTATTAATACATTTTAAGAATCGCTAATACTTTTTAGAAGGACGACTAATACTTGAGGAAGGATTGTTAATACATTTCGGGAGAAAATTTTAATTTATTTCAAGGAACTACTAATACTTTTTCGTGGAACTACTAATACTTTTTTGAGGGATTGCTAATACATTTCGGGAGTATATTTAGGAGAAATACTAAAAAACTCTTCAGAAACTACTAATACATTTTAGTAGAATCGCTAATACTTTTTAGAAGGACGACTAATACATTTGTATGATCGCTAATACATTGGTGCTCCCGAAAACTACTACAACACCACCGCTAATATTAGAATGCCAGGATCCGCGGTCGATCGTTTAACAGTCGCACCGTTAGACGGTCGGACAGAGTTTTTGTGCAAGATAATAACCCCTAAGGTTTAATTTTGTATTACATATTATTCCATTCATAAGAAAAAAAAAATTCAAATACCCCCCCTATTACATTTGTAATAATATTACATTATACCTTCTACATTTAACGCAAAATCAAACTTCAATGGGCTTTTTGTAATTTTCAAATCTGTATGGATTTTTGTAGTTAACCCAAACTTTGGTAGTTTTTGTAATCAACCTTTTTTATAGTAGTCTTATTTTATGATGATAGTCGATGAATTGAGTGTGTTGTATTTTATTCATCTAATAATTTTAAACAAAATTATATGTGCAAAGTCTATTTCGAGGACGCAAAATTTTATATATCCAATAAAACTATGGCTTCACGAACTCCAAGAGAACTTAATATTCAACATTTTGTGCAAGTTGGTTTCTACCTAGAAATTCTGAAATGAGGGGCACTTGAGATACCTCCATTTCTATTGACATCACACTGTGGACATTCTGGCCATAATCTTATTTCTACGAAGAAAAAAATGTCAGAAATATATATTATTGCAAGAGGTAAAAACTAGGTTGACTGTTTGTCATTTTATTCTGTTTACTTTCATTTTCTGAGTAAAGAGCGATGATTTTCTTTTTTAAAGTAAAAATTGGATATAGACAAAAAATAATAATTGTGTTGATGTGATAGATAATCTTTTAGAGGAAATATTATTTTAATTGTCTTCAAAAATATATTTTGCCCCTGTCTCATGCTTCCGCCACTGTTGGGAGGATATATCCCACATCAATGGAATATGCTAATGAATTGTGATACATAAGTAACGGTTACCCATTTTACATATGATGTGTCTTTTCCGTAACAAAATCATGAGATCAACCTATACAGAGAAATACCACTTGAGACAAAATCATGAGACAAGTCAAAACAAACAATATTCATTAAACGGACAATACCTCTTAGAGACAAAATTGAGAAATGCGGATAATACATTTTGAGTGGATAAAATCGTGACACCAGCCAAAACATGACAATACCCCATGCTACATCAATCATTATTATGTTATATTTGGTTCTTAAATCCACTAAACAAAAATTTCCACTTTTCTTAATTTTTATATGGGGTGATGGGTCAAAAATGCCACTTCTATAATGAAAAAAATAAAAATTAGTCATCTTTTGAAATCAAATGTTTTTTAGCCATTTTGGCATAACAAAAGACATTCATATCCTTCTAGCATATTTGTTTGATATTTGGTCTATTTCTCTCTCTCGCACTTATCTCTACATCATTTTACTCTCTATTTCAAACATTTTAAAAAATTGAATCTGTATTTTTTTGTTTTTGTATATGCAATATGGTTATTGAATTATAAATCTCATAAAGATGATTAATTTGATAAATTATACATACAAAATGGATTTGAAACAAAAAAGTTTTGTGAATTCAAAGCTTTTTGGGGAAAAACAAAATAATTGGTTATAATAAGTGAGAGTAGTCTGAGCAAGTAAATCGATATCCATCGAGTTATCGTTGGTTTGACTAACGCCTACAATTAAAGTTGAAAATTCTCCATTTACCCCAATCACCATTAACGGTGCAGCAAGGTTTTCAACCAAAACTTGTCTAAACCATAAAAAATTTCAAACCTAACAACAAATCCTAACCCAAATAATTATAAACCAACTAAATTAACAAAAAACATGAAATTAACGGAGTAAGATTTTTTGCCTAAGTTTTGAATGTCGAGTTACGAAATTGATGAATGTGTGTGCGTGAATCAAAACGGGTTTCTGGATCGAGGGGCATTTAGAAATTTTACATGTCAAAATGACTAAAAAATATGTATTTGAAAAAATTGGTTATAAAAATGGTTTGATGGGAATGAACAAAAAAACAGACTCCACTCTTTTTTTTTTTTTAATTAAAACTCAAGATCCAAACACTAGCGTATATAATACTCGCCATTGATTTTAGTAATTGGAAGAATCAGTTTCCAACCAATGAGAGCTCTCAGTTACGACAACCATTAAGAAATCACATGCCCATTTTCACCAAAATTCACATCCCCCAAAAAAAAAAAGCAACAGCCCCACAATATTTCTTACCCTTTCAACTGTCAAAATGAAAACAAGAACAGTTAACTTTATTTTTTAATGATAAATTTGCTTTCACTCTCTGCGTTCTGATTGGCTAAACTCCGCGGTGCCCTGTTCCCTTTGTCACCCATTCCCATCCATAGTCTCTATCACGCTACCTTATCTTCTTTCCATAAATATTCATAAACAATCCCCAAACTCTTTCCAAATATAGTAAATATTCAGTATTATAAATGAAATTTTGGATTGTTTTGTTTTTTTAGCCATTAAATGCGTGGATATATATTGGGGGTGTCAGCGCCCACTTGAGATGATGACCCTCTAAATTTGATTTTTCTTTTAGGCATTTGGGCACACCCCATCTTCCTCTGAATCCCAGTCTGTGTGCCTTTGATTTCTTTGAATTATTGCCCTTTTATTTGTTTCTGTTTTTCTTGGGTGATATTCTTGAAATGCTAATGGAAGGCCACTCTAATGATCGCCTCACTTTTGGGAAGATGGGTTATGGGTATGCTTCTCTGTTTTTTTTTTCTTTTCTTGATATTTCATATATTTATGCACTTGGGTGAATTAATTTGTATGTTTTTTCAGTTTCTGGGTAGGTGGGCTTGGTTTGTTTATTGATGTTCATATCCTTTTTGTTGATTTGCTGGTGCGTTATTATATGTGTTTGTTATTTGTGATTTTTAAGGGCTTGTTATTATGCAGAAAGTTTGAATCTTTAAATGTTCAATTAGTTTTGTTTTTTGGTTACATAGCAACATTGATATTCTGATTCGTAAATTTTGTGTGTATCTCTGTGAAAATTGATGATTTAAAATGTACACACATTGAGTATTACCCATATTATGAACAAATAAATAGAATCTTACTTTTTGTTTGTGTTTAGGAGGCAACATTTTCACTCTTTAATTGCTGGCTTGATCTCTTTCAGGAATATAAATTGTAGCTCCTTTATTTTTTATTTATTTATTTTTAAATTTTTGACAGTCTTTTGCTGTTGAGGTGATGATTGAGTTTTATTTGATAGAAGATCCAAAATTACACACTTTCTGATTCATTGAATTTGGTATAGATGCAAGCATTACAGAAGAAGGTGCAAGATTCGAGCTCCATGCTGTAACGAAGTCTACGATTGTCGCCACTGTCACAACGAATCCGTGGTATCTTAGTACTTAATTTTTTTTATCATCTAATTTTATGAAAATGCCTCTGGCATTAATTAATTGTCTGAAAATCTTTTTGATTGTTCTGCACAAACTTGATCCAATCTGGTTTTTTTGTTGCTTTGACTTTGTTAAATCAACAGAATTTGCTGCGTAACATTTATGATCGGCATGAATTAGTCCGGTCTGATGTGAAACAAGTATGTCTCTTGCAGAAATGTATTCTTCCTGCTTCTACTCATATTAATCTGATATTTTGTTCATTCTTATTGTTCTCAAATTTCTATTGAAATGGATAAAAATCTGACTTACTTTGCAGGTTATCTGTTCTGTTTGTGACACTGAGCAACCTGTATGTCCTCTTTAACTTAGCTTTATTCCTACTTCCTATCCGTATCGTGTGTGGTTCATATTAGTCTATCTTCCCCTTATCCAGGTTGCGCGTGTTTGTACGAACTGCGGTGTCAATATGGGAGAATATTTTTGCGATATCTGCAAATTTTACGACGATGATGTAATTATCCGTTACCTATAGTTTATGAAAGTGATGAAATCTTGAATATATATGTTCTGCTATTTTCTAAGCTCTGAACAAGCTTGAAGCTTATAAAGGTTTTGGTTACAACCTTGGTGCAGATTGACAAAGGACAGTTTCATTGTGATGACTGTGGGATTTGTAGGTTGGTAAAATATATGAATGGATACTCAAAACACTTCTTTCTTGAGTTTTCAGATTTGACCTGATGTTCTATTTTTCGTTTAGGGTTGGAGGTCGTGAGAATTTCTTCCATTGCAAGAAGTGCGGTATGCGAAAGATTTGCAGCTATTCTTATATTAATCCTGTGTTTTAGAGCTTCTTGTATAAGTTACCATACTATCAGGATTGTGGTTAATTTCCAGCTTAATACTCTTAACTTAGGGAGAGTGTTTGCAAACACTTAAAAAAATGACTGTCAGCTTTTGACTGGAAAATAAGTAGCTTGAGAGTTTTAAAAATCGACTTCTGCTTCTGATTGTGCATAATTTAATCAGAATCTAAAAGCGGGGGGTGAGCAGCTTTAGATTTTTTCTTCATCCTGTTTTTGCTAATTATGCAGGTTCTTGTTATTCAATTAGTTTGCGCAATAACCACCTGTGCGTGGAGAACTCCATGAGACATCATTGTCCTATATGTTACGAGGTTTCCTCCTTTTCACTTTCTCCGTACTCTTGAAATTAAAATTACCTGGTATACAATAAGTCACTCTGCATTTTATTGCATTTACAGTATTTGTTCGACTCTCTGAAAGATACCACCGTTATGAAGTGTGGACACACCATGCATTGTGAATGTTACCACGAACTGATAAAGCGTGAGAAGTAATGAACTATAATAATCTCACAACAATTATTTGCTTCAAATCATCATTTTACAGCTAAAAGAAAATCAAATAAACAATTTTACCAATGTTTCGTTGGACGAGACATACAGGTACTGCTGTCCAATATGCTCCAAGTCGATCATGGATATGTCCGGAACCTGGAAGAGAATAGACGAGGAGGTATGTTTATTGGTAGGGACCGTCAATTGAAAACTTCCGTTTTGTAGTTTTCGAGTACCTGTTTTCGTACTCTAATCTGTGAAAACCGACTCAATTTTTACATTCTCCATTTCTCATCAGCCTCTGAAAGCATAAAAGTTTAATTTGAAAATGTTTCTTTACATATAGATTGAAGCAACAGTCATGCCCGACTTAATACAGATACAAGAAGGTGCTTTTTTTCATTGCAACCTTGTCTTTATTCTGATGCAAAAATTGTTCATTTACTGAAAATCCAACTCATGTCTGGCTTTCAGGTTTGGATTCTATGTAACGATTGCAACGATACTACTGAAGTTTACTTCCACATAATCGGTCAGAAATGTAGCCATTGTGAATCGTATAATACTCGAACAATTGCACCTCCAGTTCTTCCTCAATAAGCAGTTGATATTTTTGGGCTGGTGCACCGGAAAGCTGGTGCCACAAGTCTAAATGAAGAAGGGACCTTTTGTTGCGTTATAACCGGTATTATCGTTTCTTTTATACGCTTTTACACCATTACTGCATTGCATTGTAAAAACAGTGTTAGTGTTATTCTTGTGCCCTGGAAATTTGTCCAAGGGGGTTATTTTGCATTCTTCTTCCTATTCATGTGGGAAAAGATTTGAGCTCAATGACTCTGGATTGATGTATACATTATTAACAAAAGGTGCCTTATGGGAAATTATTTGTTCTTTTCTCTCTCTCACACACATTTTTGGCTTATGTAGTGTATTATTTGTAAGGGTTTTAGCCCTACATCTTATAAGATGTTTTTAGAGTTTATAAGATGTTAGATCTTATTTTAAAAATAAGTTGTTGAAGTGTGTGGATAAAATAAGACGTTAGTTCTTTTATGATGTTAGTAATGACAATTTTGTAATTAAAAAATAATCAAAACTAAAGGATAAAATAAGATGGTAGATCTTTTATTAAGTAGATCTAATATTGAAAATTTTTTGATTCCCCATCTTTTTAAAAACAACTTATAAGCTCGTAGCATTTTATTTTGGAGCTTATAATATATTTTTTAAAAATGTTTACCAAACAATATTAAAGAGCTTAAGTTCTCAAACATCATATAAATGTTTGGCTGAGCTTATGTTTTGAAGAGCTTGTAAGCTCAGTCAAACACCCTCTAAGTGCAAATACAACTTTGAATTAAGAGAATGATGGGTCGCAAGGTCAAATATGGATCTTGTGATTTCAAAATTGTCTCTTGTTGGAGTAATATATTTTTAAATAAACTCTAGATTCATATTTGTCGTGTAAGGACCAAAAATACTTTTTGGTTGAATGTTCGATTAAGGTGAAGTTGCATTTTTACATGGTGAATAAGTGATAAGTCGGGATATATGCAAAGTAGCAGCATGGACGAAGCCATGTGGGGGCCAAGGGGGCCTTTGGGCCCCCTCAAATTTTGGAAAAAAGTAGGGGGTATTTTGGTCATTTCACATTTTAATTTTAAAAAAAAATAAAAAAATAGAAAATGGGGAAAAAAAGGTATTCAATTATATTGCATTCCTCTTTCCTATTTTCATTTTTGAATCTTGAAAAATATGAGTTTTGATCATTTTTCCCTTTTGTTAAACTTTTGCACATTATTTAAGCTACGCCATAAACACTAACTTGAACTTTTGCATTATTCTCTTGTGTCTCTATTTGTCCTTTTTGGTATATTGATGTAATTTTATTTTGTTATTTATTGTTGAATATTAAGATGTGATGAATTAATACAATGACTTAATTAAAACTTCGTTTATTTTAAATTTGATGTATTGTTTTTTATTTTTATATGTGGTAGTGGACAATTGTCCATTTATGTTTTATAAAAATGAAAAATAGTCATATTTTTCGAAAACATGTTGTTTAGTCATTTTGACATGGTTATACCCTTCTTGTGTTCTTAGATGAGGTACTTAATTATATTTCAAAAATCGATGCGGTATATTTTTCAATCGAGTCGTGGACTGGTCCCTAAAAATTGAAAAAAAAAAAGACAAAGTGAAAATTTGAGCTCAAAAATAGGTAAAGAAAACATGATTAAAACTATTTTTATTATGTATAAGTGACCAAAAATTCCACGGACACTTTTTATATTAATATTAGTTGGGCCTCCTATCCAAAATTCCTGGCTTCGTCACTGAAAGTAGGGCTATTTGTAGTATGAATAAGTTATTAGGCTTAATTGCAAAATTGGTCCTGTAAGCAAAATTGGTCCTTTTATTTTGTTGTTCTAGCAAAATTGATATACCACTTAATAATTTTTGCAAGCTGGGGACAAATTTGTACGTAATTTGCCATAAATCTTGCTTTACTTCTAGTTTCATAATGGGCACGATTTACACAAATTAATTCCAGCACGATATACACATTAAAAATTAATTTATATTCCTTCTAAAAAAGTTTATTATACCATCAACTCAACTTTTAATTATGAAATATTACCGATTTGGAAAAACATAAATTATCCACATTAACGAAAATATAAAGTATTTGTGATGAATAATAAAATAATAATTTGATTGGCCCTCATGAAAGTTGTGCTATGAAATAGTTTGTCGAGCTAGAAGCTGAAAAATAGTCATCTCATAAAATTAAATTCTCCTTAAAAACAGCCAAAAATGAATAATTGAACAACAATTTATGGGATAGTTTCATTTTTCATACCCAACCTATACCCTAATTTCACTTTTGATACCCCCTGTTTTCAACCTAATCAAGATTGGTACCTAATGTTCACAAAATTAATCATATTTGGTACCTCTCCGTTAACTCTAACAATTTAACCTGTTATAGCGAGGTTTTCTTCTTATAACAACCTTTCAATTTGAGATCTAATGTTTTATGAATAATCTCTTCCAAAGTACCCAAACTTTACTTCTGCTACAATAATGGAAATAGTCCATTACGACCATATCAGGCCCAACATGCTTCCGTAAAATTAATAGATCCCTTAAAATTCATACCTCTTTTGACCGAAACACCGCCGGGTTAAGTGGTTCGCAACGCCACCGATCGGAAAATTACGCCCCCAGGATCGTTTGACAAACCTCCTCACTGTTCAACCTCACCTCGGGAAGATGATCGCAAGTTATCCGACCCCTTCAAAGACTCGGCCAAAGACAACCTTGGTTCGTTTCCTACTCCAGCGTAAAAGTATTTCTTCAAAGGGATAGATCAATAGAACACTATGAACACATGTTGAACAAAAGCCTTTATTTTATTAAGAACTTTAAAGAAAAATTTATTACATTAGTAATCTCCTTTTGGGAGGAGAAAACTTGTTTAGCCTCTCATTATTGAGGCTTGCACTCGAAAATACATAAATTTAAAAACTAAACACTCAAACTTATTACAAATTTTCACTCGATTTTATTGTAAGACAACCAAGGGAAATGTTCGATGTCCTCGAAACTTCCTTCAAATCCCGCATTTATAGAGGTAAGTCCGGACTTGAAATTCGGACTTCAAATCTTGTTGAGATGTAAGACGCCATCGCTTACGTCATACCCCGAATTATTACTCGCCATTTTCTTCCTTTCTTTCTGCGTGACTCAGCCCATGTGATGGTTGTCGGGAATCTTTTAAAAAGTTGGCATGCGTGGTCCCCGAGGAAAACGCGTCTTGTGAGCTGGGCCCTTGTCCTTTCCAGCTGTTTGGTCCTGTCGGTCGGGTTTGGGTCGGAAACCTTTCCCAAACTCGGGTTCCTTCTGTTCGGGGCATGCTTGACAGATCCGATCGATCCAACGGCCAACATGCGCCATGTTACGACATTCCGATAAGTATCTTTGCTCGTAGGAATCTTGTTTTCCGAGAGAATTCTCCTTTTGGTTTCAAGAGTTCCTCCGCAAAATCCGTGGTTGATCCATCATCGAATTCAAAAGGAAAGATCCATTCGCCGACTCGGGAAGAACTTAAATGGATATTTGACTTTGTCCATTTCAGTTAGACAAACCCAAAGACCCCATGCTCGTCTTGTAGAAGCTTCGTCTTCAGAAAATGCTCCTACTAACACTGGTCCTTCTTCCGGTGAAGCTGCCTTAATGTATTTTAAAGCATTTCCATCCGGTCTTCTTAGCTTGATGAAATGAAAAGCTTCATTAAAGCCTTTCTTTTTGGTTCAGAGTCGCACCGATAAAATACTGAGTTCCAAAATATCGCCCGGCCAAATGTGGATTATTGGCCCAAGTCTCAGAAATCGCTTCCCCAATCCATTTCGGTAATTTTGAAATTTCGGGAATCCTGGTGACACGGTATAGATTGAAGCTAAAGCTCCAAAAGTATACCATTCTGCACTTCATTTGGATGACTTCTGGTTTCATCCAAACTCGGGATACTTTCCGAGATATCAACCATTGTTTTCTCCGGGTTAATACTTGTCTTGTAACTAGTTTCTCCCATTGCCGATATACCGCATAGGAGAAATCTTATTTCGTCAGTTTGAACCTTAGATTTGCCTGTCCTCGTGGCCTAAGATTCAACTCTCCCTCTTTTACCCCAGGTGTCTTTGGGTTGACTTGAAGACTCGGGTTGTGACACCGGAGCTTCAACATTCGTTACGATTTGTACACCTCGGGGATGCATCACCGCAACACTTGTGATTATGGTACTTGAATCCATAACCTCCGGGTTAGAGCCCCGTACTCTCTCGGCCCCTTTTTTGCAACGTAGGAGATGCGGCTGGAAGAGAGGCCTTGCAGTCTTAAGAACAATTGTCCTTGAGCGAATCGGCATGCTCGTATTTGACTAGAAACGGAGTTTTGGTCACTGTTGAAGTCGCCCAAAGAACTTCGCATTGAGACATAACGTCCCAAAATCTCGTTCTAGACTCTCCAGGTTTTTCCCGAGATGTCTTACTCGTTTAAGGACTCAAAGAACGGCGTCCTTCCATCTCGTGTCAAGAAATCGCAAGAATATTTTCATGAGATTTTATAATGACAATATCATAATCATAATATTGACATTGACTTGCCATCTAAGTAATCGAGCCTTTTCGGTTTTGATTCAATTTTGTTTTTTAAAAGCCTCGACACTTGAATTATCAATTTTTAAAGTAAACTTTTAGCCAAGTAAAAATAGAGGCCATTTTTTAAAAGCCTTTCGATCGCAAAGAATTCTTTCTCGTTAATATGCCACCGAGTTGCTTCACCGGGTGTGAATAAACGCCGCAATATCTCGCATGACACTTCTTCATTTGGTGTGACCTTAGTAAGAACTGCCGCCACCAATCATCATCATGCATCCGTGTGTAAAGAACCGGTTCATCGTCGTCTGGGAATCGCAAGTTTTGGAAGCTTTTTACAAACTTCTTTAAGTTGCTTAATTCTTCTTGATGTTCATCTTCCCATTTGAATATCGTGATCTTTTTTTAAGTAATGGGCTAAACACCTTCCTCGTAGTGTGCTAGATTGTTAATAAACATTCCAAAGAAAATTAACAACTCCTTAAAACTCAAGTCGCTTCTTGTCTTTTAGTGTATCCGAAATCCTCGTATCTTTTCCACAATATGATTCTCGAGAATAATTCCAGATTCATCGATTTCAATTCCGAGGAATTCAATCTGTCTTGTTGCGATTACACGCCTTCTTTCCGAAAGCACTAATCCTTCTTTGTGACAAACATCTCAAAATATTTCCAAATGTTTGAGATGCTCCTTCATGTTCTTTGATGCGATCGAATGTCGTCGATATACACGAACATGAAATCAAATAATCTTTGAAAAGATTATCCATCTTTCTTTGATATATCACGGGGTGCGTTAGCCATTCCCATAGGCATCACGTTCCAAATATAGTGTCCCTGTGGTGTAGAGAAAAGTAAACTTACTTACTTTCTTCCCCATCTTAATGGGTAGAATCCAGCATTTGCAATCGAACTTTGAGAATATCTTGGCCCCTTTGATACAGATTAACGGATGTTCTCTCGCTTGGGATATAGTATCCGTCGAACTCCAAAATGTTATTAATTCCTTGTAATTAATAACAAGTCTTCGCTTTCTCTTTTGATTTCTCCATGGTTTTCGACTAAGAACCCTGGATCTTCTTGTATGGAGAAACTCCTGGTGAAATTAACTTAAGGTCAAGATGTTCCTTAAGTATCTTCTCGCATATCCTCACGATCCGCCTGGTTCATAAGGATTGGTTTGAATCTTACGAACTCGTACTCCTTTCCAGGTTTAACCTTTAAGGAAGCTTTAAGCTCGTTCTTATCCCACCAAGCCAAAGGATCTTCATTGTAATTCCTTTGGATCTTCTTCTTGATATCCTCGAGTGATATTTGTTCCTCTATGGTTACCTCACTCGTGGATTCTCCATTAGAATCATCCATAATTCCGCAATGGCTTCCTCGAGTGACTCGTTCTTCTCCTTGTACTCGAATGAATACAAGTTATTATCCCATATCTTCGATCCTTCCGATCGAGCCAAATTGTCTATAGGATAATAGAGCTTCACCAAATTTCCTTCGATCCGCCATTTTTGGATTGCGAAGTTTGGCTTCATCACTACGCTTGCCTGCGAAAAGTAATAGGCATTTTTCTCAAATGCTTCCCGCGATCTCGGACAATAATCTTATGATCACATAAGGTTGTGAAAATAAGTCTTCTCGTCTCGTTCTCTTGTGTGAATCGCTTGAATGTTTGTAGGAAATTGTTTCCTAGCAAAATATCTCGCACTCAGTATCATGGAAATAGATTGGTGGCGTCTTTACTTTGTACCTACGGGCACGCCGCGCCTCCGATCATTATTTCTCGCTTGTTTAATTCCTGTTAAGGATAAGAATCCTTTTAGAGAAATCTCTTCCCGCAATAGCTGGTAAATCTTCTCCAATTTCTTTAGGAAAAACATCCGGCTTTGCAAAGACATATTCCGCACTGAATCAATATAGGCGGCGAAATACTCGGCCTTGTATTCAAAGCATATAACATTCCAATGGAAATGTATATGGAGAATGGACTAGTGGTCATCTCGATTCTATATCTTTTATTCGCCATCTGTGAACTCCATTCCGTCTTGTAATCTTTCCCAAGGTTTATGTTTCTCAAGAAATTCAATTCCCGGTATTAATTGTTAAGGATCTTTCCCGCAACTCCTGTGATAGTAAGCTCAATGTCTCCTATCTTCAGGCTTCCTTGATACCTTCCAACGATTGGTTGTTGGAGATAATATAGAACATCACAAGGAAAAATGTTATCCTTTTTGAGTGATGTCGAATATTACTTCAACCTCTCGCCATCTTTTTCGACATTTCGGCTCTCATGCTTTGTTTTAAAAACATCGGGATGCGCCGAATCGTACTTGGTCTTCTTTTTCTTCCCAACGGCCGCTACTCACCATTCTCGTCTTCTTTTGGAAAGACATCCTTCTGTGCTCAACTCGAGACTCGACTTTTGTTGAAGATGGTTGATCTTGAATTATCATATCAATCTCCTTAATAGTTGGAGATTCAATGATTTTTGGTAACACCACTGGCAAAGTCCTCAAAGATTCTTGGGACTTCAATAAATTCCTTTCTCAAGAATACTTCGGAATGATGGGTATTCGAGAGAGCATAAGAAATCTTGTATGTGATCGAGTAAGGCTGTTTCCTTCTTTCATCAAATCGATTCTTTTGAAATCTTGATGAAGGGTTAGGACTCTCATCAAGTCTCGATCTCCCAAATTGTATGCAATTCTAGGATAGACATTAAATGCCAATTTCCCCGCATACAAATTTCTCAGAATCGCTCCAAGGCATGAATCCTTGAGATGCGAGATTCGCTTGTCAAAGATAGCAAGATTAAGAGGCGAATCTATTCATTTTTTGAATGTTGCTTTAATAATTACTCTTATGGCTCCGATATGAATCCATGAGAGTGTATTTGCAACTTCTCTTTTAACTTTGCTTTTGATCTCTTGTATCTCTCTAATAGGGACCAAGCGCATCTCGATCGGTTCTTGGTAAACTCCATCGGAATAGCAAATTCTCGGTTGTTACCCTGTGGATAATTTGGTGTTTTTTCATTACTGAAACCCAATTTTATCCAATGCTTTTTCCATAGCTCCAATTGTAAATCCATCATAGACTTGAAGCTTTGGATCTTCCTTCATGATTCTCATAAGAGTTTTATGAGAAACCGTCGTGTGAGAGAGGAATCGACATATCCTCCCCGACCGTCTGTTGAAGAATTTCTTCTTCACTACGATTCGAATCGATTCACTTCCATCATCGAATAGATCTCTTCTTCATAGATGCTTTCATCCGAGGGAATATCCTCAAATTGATACACTGTATTAAATCGATAATAGGCAGCTTCTTCGATTTCTCGGTGTGGCCTCGAATGTCTCGACTCCTCGTTTTTGATTGTCCGGGCAATCCGTTTGAGATATGCCCTCGTGCTCCGCATGTCCCAATTACTGAGTCTTTGAAACTTTCATTAGCTATAGTGTGAGCACGCCCGAAAGTTCTTCTCCCTGGATTTCTTTGTACTTGCTTGATTAGAACCCGATGATGAGGCTCTACTACTCTTGCTTAGTCTTGGTCTTTGCCCCGATTTATAACCGGGCTTTTTGTTTTGACGAGAACCTTCTAGGTCTCCATGAAGACCGCTTCTTCTTTCGCCGCTTCCTCGGCGGTATGGATGGCTTCGCTCATTTTTCCTTTTGTGCCGCTTGGTTGACCTCCCACAATGTTGGGATATCATTATCCACGCAACATAGAGGAACCGCTTTGTTAATTCCTCTTAATCTCTTGTAATTCTGTGCGGCAGAGTCGCTTGATAGCACCATTCGAGATAACTTGGCCTTTAGGAAAGACATTTTTCTCGCCACGTTTCTACTTGACTCCACCTTGTATTCCCCGATAAGCATTTCTCTCCAGGGGACTCGGAATCTGGCAAAGAATAGTCATGTGCCTTCTTTTTCCTCAATCTTGGATTTCCACCGTATTCGGTGAACAACTTGATATATTCGTCAATATGACAAATATCCAATAACTCAAGGCTATAGAGGGCTTGTTTATATTTCTTTCTTTTTTCATCCTCTAATCCTCGAAATAACCCGTGCCGATGAATTGGATTTTGAATAGTTTCGACATACCATCGACAATTCCTTTAAGTGATTCACCGATGTGACCGAACTTTTGTACTAGCGTCGGTCATATCCAGGCAATCTTCACCGATCCTTCAAGACTCATTTCAAGGAGTAAAATAAATGAATCCTTTGTAAGATCGAGGGTTCTCTTTGAAATTCTCATAGTCAAGCCCATTCATCAATGAGAACTTCTTCTGTTTTTAAAATCAGGATGTCCAGATTTAACATCAACCCATACGGATGTATTGGGTCGAGGTGCGATCTTCCATAAGGCGTCGATAAACATTCGGCCTTCCGGTAGGTTGTGCAGTTCCCCAAAGAGGGTTTCGACCTCTCCCGTCCTCGAAAGTGGATCACTCCCAAGTCGTGAAATCCCCAAAGATGTGGCATCCTCTCATCCCGAGCTCCATGATGTGAACCCGTACTTTCTTCGACGTTAGGATTAATCGGTGGCGGTGGTGGAGGAATTGGTCTACCTTGTGGGTCATAGGTAACCAAAGCGATTCTCACTCTGCGTTCATCTTTAAATCTACAATACCTAATCCCACGAAGGATTCTCGCGGTCATGTAGATCTTTAAGATTCATCTTTTCAATATCCATTTTTTTAATTTTTGATGGATTTTCCTTTGATTAGAGCAATGAGCTTTTCCTCATCCGTCAATTTTCGTATGACTTCGGTTGGTTTCCCCTTTTGGTGTAAATAGGTACCGCCCCAAAATCAATACGTCTCCTTTTTCCGGATGAACTTGGCCATCCTCCAGGTTCTTGACTCTTTTCTGAATTTCATGAAGGAGTTCAAGAGTTTCCTTCGATATTTCACCATCGTTTCCATCAGTTCTGGATCGATGAACTTGTCGTAAATGAATATGGCGGTTGCCATAATTCGCACCGTCTTTCGATTTCTCTAAGATCTTCGGAGATCTTAGATTTGTCTCGGGAAGTATCTCGTTCCACTCTGGTACTCCATCGGAATCATTGTTCGATGGGAATTTTCATGAACCGTTTCTTGAAGGTTCATCAAGTGAACATATAGAGCCTAGGTTTATTAAGAACTTTTAGTTAAATTGATTATATTTATGTAATTAACAATTGGTGAGGAGAAATTACTCGAGATTATGGATCCGGACCGATGTCCGAGATGTACCCCTTTACAGGACATATCGTCAAATATTGACGATGTATGCACAAGAACACCTTGACCAGGTTTCATATCGGGAATACCAACATGAAGAAAAGGAACAGCAGAGCCGACGGGGAAACCTTAAAAAGGTGCAAAATCTTGATCAGTCCATTGAATAAAAATTGAAATATCTAGGGACCAAATTTGATAAACCAGTAAACATAGGGTACCAAAAATGATAAATTCGAAAGTTTGGAAAACCTTCTACAACAAATTGATCAACCGGTCATTTTTAACGATTATTTAACGGTGTATCTGAATTGATTAAAACTTAAAACGTTGGGTACTAAAATCGATTAAATCGAAACCTTGGGATCAAATCAAAACTAGGTATAATTGAGGTACTAAAACGAAAATAACCCACAATTTATCCTAATAGCTCCACTTTTTCCATGAACCACGACTTACAACAATAGTCACATTTGTTGTGTTGGTCATCAAAAATGGCTTTTACTTGTACAAACCTTAGGAGAACCTATCAATGTTTTTCGCTAAATTAAAATAAGTATAATAATCAATTTGGTTGCTCCCAAAAACGACCTCTCCTTACCGATCACCTTCCAAGACGAAGTCCTCCGTAAAAACCCGCACTGAGGGGGCGGGAGGGGCTCCAGCGTACCCTCTCCGATGCTTAAGTCAGTGTCTTTGAAAGGAAGTAAAGGCTAGAGAGAGAAAGAACAATGTAAAAGAAAAAAATGAGATTAGGTTAGAATGAACTGGGCTTGGGCCTTTTATACCTTAGCTAGGATTAGGGTTTCCGTAAAATCCGGGATTCCGTTACGATTTGGTGTCAGAGTCATCATTAGATTAGGATCGGATCTCTTAAAAACCCTAATTTTACGCCCGTAAGACCATAGCTCCGACCTGTTTCAAAACACCTCGGCCCAATGTATTGGTGTAAAGCCCCTTTAAATCTCCAAGGCATCCTCAGTGCCTCATACATCTTTTGGGCCGAGCTGAACTGTACCCCAAAGTCCTTGTAGAATACAACGGGTCAACAACAAATCGCCTTAGCCGTGCAGGGCTTGACAGGTCGGTTTAATACAACGGACCTTACACAGGTCGGCCCGATAAACATCCCTACAGACTCACTCGTACTCGGGCCTTAACAGGTCGGCCCAATATGATAGGCCTCTCACCTATGTATGGGCTCAGTAGGTCGACCCAATACTCATAAGCCTTAGAAGGTTAGTCCCCTGCTGCAAGCTTCCTCAGATCGGCCCAGTACTTAATACTTAACAGGTCAGCCCAATACAATGGGCCTTGCCAGTTCGGCCCAATGCCGTAAGCCTGGTCAGGTCGGCCCAGACAATCTTTTGCCCTTATCAATTCCTCCCCCCAACTATGGATTGATCTGCACCTCAACCATAGTTCTTTGAGCAGCCGAATTTGTCCTAGTATTTAGGGTTTGTGCTTTTCACATTCCTCCGACTTTTGGCTTGAAATTCTTGCCACCCTTTGGCCTCTCGAGTACCGACACGTGGATGTGATTGATGAGACGTCTTTTCGGCTCCTCGACGCCTCGACCGTCAAATGTCTCTCGAAAATCGAGGCACCTCTTTGTCTCCTCTCTCCTCTTATCAAATTTGTCTCATCTCTCCTCTTATCAAAGCCATCTTCCTCCTCCATTTTTCACTTTCATTTCCTTCAAATTTCAGAGCTTTCTCCCAAGCAAATACTCTTCTTCTCCGGTGGAATTCTTGATTCCGGTGAGGTTTCGAAAGTTTCACGCTCCAGACTACTTTCCTCCTTCAACCTCCTATTTTTATCCAGTAAGTAACCCTTTCCTTTCCAGTTTTTCTTTTCTTCAATATGGCATCCTCTTCTTCCCCTTCAACGCCGTCGGACCCGGTCGTCGCCGATTTAGAACGGTGGGCCATAACAACGGGTTCTGCTCCTCCACCACTTTCCCTCACCGGAGTCCGTCCATCGGACCCTGATGCTACCGAATCCAGTTCTGATTCGGGTCGGGATTCCGATACAATAGAGATCCGAGCTCCGTGCTCGGGTCCCTTGCCTGTATATCCTCACGATTTCAGGGAGACCACCCTATCAGCCTCCAATCTTCAAACCATTAAAAGAACAGCCCAAATTCCTTCTACTTTCAGACTCTCTCTGCCTAGCAGCTCTGACCGACCTAACCGACCTCCCCCCAATGCCTTAGCCTTCTTTGCAGGTCAGATAGAGGGCGGCCTCAGATTTCCCATCCATCCGTTCATGGCTGGGGTGTCCGAGTTCTCCCGAGTACCCCTTAACCAACTAGCTCCGAACTCCTTCCGTATCTTGGCCGGATTCATCATTCTGACTAAGTATTTAGAAATAGAGCCCACTCCAAACTATTTTTGCCCTGTTCCAAATAAAGAGTTCGACCACTAAGGTTTTTTCTACATCACCTCCGAGGTGATGCTCACTTTTTAAGTAAGTATCCTTCCTCTAACAAATTCTCGGAAGGATAAATATTTCTTCATTTCTTCCCGAGCTTGGGGTTTCTATTGCTTGGACTGGATCCTTCCTCTCCAATGCAAACACAACCCCAGAGATCGGTCCCCGATCTTCAAGCTCAAATAAATAAACTTACCTTGGTCAAGTATGACCTTTCTCGTCTCATAATCCCCTCACTCTGTACTACTTGAGTTGAGCCCCATCGTGGCCCCCTTGCCTTGTGATATTGGTAATTGTCATTTTTGTAGTTGATTTGTTTTTCTTTACTCATTAGCTAATCTTTCCTCTTTGTGCGAGATATGTTCATGGCAGAGATGGTTGCCGAAGTTGGATGACGAGGAGCAACCAATTGCTCCTGGCTCACTCCCACCTTCATCCGTCACGCGCCCCGAGCTCGAAGTCGACTCTCTCTACTTGGCGACCGACAGATTTGCCGCATGATGGCCGATCTCACAGGCCCGGGGCTCAACCTTGTATCCGACCTCCTCCTCCTAAGAGGCTCGGTGTCGGTCAGAAAAGATCGAGCCGCCAAGAAGGTGAAGACCACCGCACCTCCTATCACGCTCTTTTCTCCCCGCACTCCCATACATACACCCAACCAAACCTTTTTCAGTGCAATTCCATCTTGAAGAACAACGATGGAACTTTTGCCATCAATACGCTCCAAGGCAATCGCCCAAACCCCGACCGAAGTGCTTGAGAAGCTCGGTGATGTTGGGGTGAGCTCTTTCTACTTGAACCACTCGAAAGCCGAGGCACACGACTAGCCGACCGATCTCCCGAGCTCGGGTCGGTTTTCTTGATCCCCCAATATTGCCGAGCTCAATAATTCTAAGAAGGAGGTCATTCGGTCGAAAGCTCGGAGACTAAACTCCTAGAGGAGAACCGCGGTACAAGGACATGGAGGAGGTCAATAAAGCTACCGTGGCCTCTCTAGAGGCCAAGATAAAGGCTCTGAAAGCGATAATGCGATCTCAAGACCGAGTGAGTGATCTCCGGATCGGCTGTCTTGTCAATCCGATCAAACCCGAGTGAGGGCATCGGTGGTCGCCAAAGTTTCCTCACCTCCCCGAAGGCTCTTCAATAGTTCAGCTATTCGGGAGAGGGTGAAGCAAGCCTTTCGAGCTCCATGGAATTTATTAAAGTTTTTCAGATTCCGCCATGGAGTACTACGGCTTTGCTTTTGACGGTGAGCCGAGCTCGGGAACGCGGTATCACTACCGAGCCCTTCGATCGCTAAGGTCCCGGGAAGGTCTTGCCCGACCCCAAGGGCTTCGTGTTCTCTCAAGAGGCGGATCGTCTTAATCTTGCTCCTGTGGAGGTGTTCATAGAATCTCTATCTACTCCATTCATCCTCCACTTGCCTCCCGGCTCGGGAGGTCCTTCTCGAGTTCCCGGGAGATCGGCCACCCCTCGCCTTCCCGCGGCCCTTCTCAAGTTTAGGAAATCCCGAATGATGATCCGGATCTCGCTCTCATAGATGATGTGACCATCTCCATGGACGACGAACGAACACCGAAAATGTTCCTCCCATTGCTTAGGAGTTTAGTTCTACTTTTGTAATTTTTCATTATGCACTTGTAATTATTTTGAATGATTAATGAAATTTCTTCGCACTTTCATTTTCTCGATCTCTTGTCTATTATTTACTTTCATCATAGTTCGGGCTTGTAAAAAATGACTCAGGATGTATTATATATATATATATATATTTTTTAAAAAAGATTGGCCTATTGGCCTCAAGTATTTGGAGACTAGCTCGAGCCGAGCTCCAAATACTTGTCAAGTTCTTCAAGGTAGTTGGCTCTGAGCCGAGCTCCTCGCATGGCCTCGTGGCCCCAAGTATTTGGAGACTAGCTCGGGTTGAGCTCCAAATAATTGTCAATATCTTCAAAGGAAGCTCGGCTCGAGCCGAGCTCCTCGCATGGCCTCGTGGCCCCAAGTATTTGGAGACTAGCTCGAGGTGAGCTCCAAATACTTGTCAATTTCTTCAAAGGAAGGCGGCTCGAGCCGAGCTCCTTGTATGGCCTCGTGGCCCCAAGTATTTGGAGACTAGCTCGAGTGAGCTCCAAATACTTGTCAATCTCTTCAAAGGAATCGCTCGAGCCAAGCTCCTTGCATGGCCTCGTGGCCCCAAGTATTTGGAGACTAGCTCGAGTGAGCTCCAAATACTTGTCAATCTCTTCAAAGGAAGGTCGGCTCGAGCCGAGCTCTTGCATGGCCTCGTGGCCCCAAGTATTTGGAGACTAGCTCGAGGTGAGCTTCAAATACTTGTCAATCTCTTCAAAGGTAGGCTGGCTCGAGCCGAGCTCTTCGCGTGGCCTCGTGGCCCCAAGTATTTGGAGTCTAGCTGAGCCGAGCTCCAAATACTTGTCACTTTTTATCATTTCCATTTTCCGAACACACAATTTTAGAGGCAGAGATCATTTCATTCAAAACGAATAAATTGATTACATCGATATTCCTCTACTCTAGGAATGATATTTCTTCAAATTGCAAACTGTTCCAAGCCCGGAGAGTTTTCGACCCCCGAGCTCTTCCGGTTAAGACGCACCTCCCGCCAAAGACCTTCCCTACCCGAAGTGGTCCTTCCCACGGTCGCATTTAGTTTCCCTTTATTCTTGCTAGCATCCGACCTTCTCAAAACCAAGTCACCGACTTGGAATGCCCTTTTCTTCACTTTCTTGTCATAGTCGCCTTGAACATTCCTTGTGTCCGTTCCATTTGTAAAAATGCCATCTCCCTTTTCTCATTTAAGATTCAACGCCTCTCAGATCGACATCTCATTAGCATTCTCATCAAAATTCGAACCCGATGCGTTTCCATCCCGATCTCTGCGGTATCACAAAGATCCATACCATACACCAAGGCGAACGGAGCTCGCCGATTGCCTCCTTCGGATTAGTACGATAAGCCCACAAAGACCGAAGCCGAGCTCTCGAACCCACGCTCTCCCTTTTCGAGCCGAGCTTTCAATCCTTGGACAAGAATTCTATTAGTCACTTCCACCGCCCATTGGCCTGTGGATGGGCCACCGATGTGAAATTTTGCTTGATCTTCAATTCCTCACACCAAGCTCGGATTTCGCGAAACGTGTGCCATTATCGATATCAAGACCGAGGTGTTCCATACCGACACACTATGTTTTGCCAAATAAATTTCGTCACATGCATCCTCATTTATCTTAGCAAGAGGCTCTGCCTCCACCCACTTGTTAAAATAGTCGATTGCCACAATTAAGAATTTCCTCCGACTGGCGAGGAGGAAAAGGACCAACAATATCAATTCCCCACTTTGCAAAGACATGCCGAACTCATTGTCATGAGCTCCTCCGCCGGTCGATGTACCAAAGGCGCATGGATCGACATTTTTCACATGCTCTCACCAACTTTTTCGCTTCCCCCTTCGTAAGGCCAAAAATACCCTACTCTAAGGACCTTCTTCATCAAAATCCTTGCTCCCATGTGATTCCCGCAACAACCTTCCGTGCATCTCTCTCAAGACATACGCACCCTCTTCTCCACTCAAACACCTCAAAGGCATAGAGAAGCCTCTCGTATATAACTTGTCCCCGATAATGCAAAAAACGCGTCGCCGAATTTTCAGGCCCAGCCGCCTCACGCCTATTTGTTGGTAAGACCCTTCTTTTAAATAAGCTATGATAGCCGACCTCCAATCCTCTTTCTCCTCAATCTCTCCAACCTCCAACCCAAAGACGCTTTCTTTTGCCATCAAAAGAGTGATTTGTTTAGCTTGATTTTCCAAGGCCGAACTGGCCATCTTTGCTAGAAAATCCGCCCGACCATTCTCTTCCCTCGGGACCTGACATATCTTGATCTCTTTCAGTTTCCCCTCTAAAGCTCGGTATGCTTCCACATACCTCTTCATCCTCTCTTCCCTAATCTCGAACTCCCCCATAACTTGCTTATGGACGAGCTGAGAATCCATGTAAACAATCATCCTAACAGCCCCCATCTCGATGGCCATTTGTATCCCTCTGATGAATGCTTCATACTCCGCCTCATTATTGGATAACTTGAACTCCAACCTTACAGCAAAATCATTTTCGATCCCCTGGGGGCTGATCAAGACGATACCAGCACCACATCCCGAGCTTCCTACCGACCCATCCACATAAATCACCCAAATTCCTTCTCTGCTATCATCCCTTATTGATTCTTGAACAAAGTCTGCCAAAGCTTGAGCTTTGATGGCCGACCTGTTCTCGAATTCAATATCATACTCACTCAGCTCAATAGCCCACTTCACTAACCTCCCCGCTACCTCGGGCTTGCTCATCACATTTCTCAACGGAAGATTAGTTCGGACGATTACCTTATGCGAAAGGAAATACGGCCGAAGTCTCCTCATGATCACTACCAAGGCCGGACTCGCTTCTCAATCTCTCGCATACCGCAACTCAAAGATTCTCAAAACTTTGCGACATAGTACACAGCCTCGAACCGATCTCTCCTCCCCGATCAAGACCGTGCTAACCCCCGCCCTCCTACCGAAAGATAGAGGTATAAGGGCTCACCGGCAACAACTTAGTTAGTAAGGACGGATCAACTAAGTAATTTTTCAAGTCTTGAAGGCCTTTCGGCACTCCTCATCCCAAACAAACTTTTTGGCCTTTCTTAAGACCTTGAAGAAGGGCAAACTCCTCTCGCGAGGCGCGAAATAAAGCGATTCAGCGCGCTAGTCGACTTGTTAAACATCGCACATCTTTGGCATCCCGAGGCGGTGCCATCTCTCCGATGGCCCCGACCTTCTCCGGGTTGGCCTCTATTCCTTTCTCTATTACCATGTACCCAGAAACTTTCCCGACCTGACCCCAAGGCACACTTCTTGGGATTCACTTCATTCTATACTTCCTCAAGGTGTCGACGTTTGGCCAGGTCACGCACATGATCCACATCCTTCATACTTTTAACCAACATATCATCCACGTACACCTCCATATTCCCGCCCCTTGTTTGCTCCCGAACATCTTATCCACCAACCTCGGTATGTGGCTCCCGCATTCTTCAATCCAAAGCGGCATTACTACATATGAAGGTACCAAAAGAGGTGGTGAAGCACACCCTTTTTTGGTCTTCTTCTCACACTGACCGGTGATATCCTTGCGACGCATCCATCATACTAAGCAGTTCACACCCCGACGTCGAATCCACCAACTGATCAATTCGGGGCAATGGATAGTAATCCTTAGGGCAAGCACGATTCAAATCCCTAAAGTCCACACACATGCGCCAATCATCCTCTGTTTTTGGAACCAATACCGCATTAGATAGCCATTTCGAAACCGGATTTCTTCGATGTGCCCCGCTTTCAACAACCTTTGCACCTCCGCCCGAATTATAGCATCCTTCTTAGGGCCGGAATTCCTTTTCTTTTGTTTCACCGGCTTATATGACGGATTAACATTAAGCCTATGTTCAGCAATGCTCGGATCAATCCCCACCAGGTCTTCCGCTGTCCAAGCAAATACATCCACATTACTCCTTAAAAACTCCACCAGCTCATCCCTCAATTCATCAGGCAACTCCTTCCCGACCTTGGTGACCTTATCAGGGTCACCTGGCACCAGCTCGACCATCATCATTTCGTCATTAGGTTGGACATGCTCCACTGGTTCGTCCAACCTAATCAACTTGTCTTTGTTTCTATCATCATCAAAAGCACTCCCCCTTTCTGCCTTCTGAATACTTTCTACATACAATTTCCTAGCCATATACTGATCACCACCGACCTCACCTACTTCCTCTCCCACAGGAAACTTCATTTTCAGATGGTATACCGACACCACAGCTTGGAAAGCATTTAGTGCCGGTCTACCCAACATGACATTATAGGAGGACGGTGCATCAACTATCAAAAATCGAATCATTCTAGTTTTACGATTAGGCTCTTACCCAAAGAGACAGTAAAGTAATCATACCTATTGGTTGGATCACCCCTCCGGTAATCCGACCAACGCCGTGTCCACCGCCTCCAAGCCGACCTGGAGGTCCATCTTCTTATAGCAATCATAGAACAGGATATCTGCTGAGCTCCCTGTATCCACAAATACCCGTTGCACATCATAATTGGAGATCGTCGTTGTGATCACAAGAGCATCGTTGTGAGGTGTCACGATACCCTTGCAATCCTCTGGTCCAAATTGGATACTCGGCCCCGGCCCGACCTGTTCCACCTTCAACTGCTCTTGCACCCGATCTGGTGCTGCTGCTCTCACATAATTTTTCCGAGCTCGCCTCGAATCACCTTCCGCCGGTCCTCCAACAATCATCTGAATGACCTCTCGCCGAGGTGGGGGCGGAGGTGGAGGTAGCTCCTCCCTTCCCTCCCCCCTACGCTCCGGCTCCCGCCGAGGTTGGTGATATCCCGGTTATCCCTCTTATACTCCCCTTTTTTCTCCTTTACGCCGATGTACACAAATTCCCCGAGATGACCGCTTGAATAAGCCGCTCGATCTCATCCTCGGCGTGTGCACCGATCTGTTGTGTGTCCATACTCATTGTGAAATCTACAAAATTCCTTACATTTCGCTAAGTGCTTTTGGTGCCTCGGCATGTGCCTTTGGCCACCTCGGTCGGGATGCCTCTCAATAGCTACTAGCACTCGCCCGAGGGGATGACCAAAGGCGTATATTTCTCAAACCTCGGCCTTCCTCCCATTGCCTCGGACCTCGGCTTCTTCTCGAGGTCCCTTGTCTTCCCGATCCTCCCTCCCGTCTCTTCTCTTCTCTCCTTCCTCTCTCTTCATTTTCTCGCCTCTTCCAGGTTAATATATTTCTCCCGAGCTAATGACTCGTCAATGTCTTAGAAGAGCTCTATTACTAATGATTCAAAGAACTCCCCATCCTCGGACCTCGAGCTAGGGCGTTAGCCAAAATTTCCTGATCGGGCCGACGGCACCTCCACTTTGCCATGGTAAACCTCTCGAATATGGCTCAAAGTCCCTCCCTTCTCTCTGTTTGATGCTAAACAGAGTCGGGGTCTTTTGGTACTTACGCAACTCGTGAATCGATTAAGGAAAGCCGAGCTGAAGTCATCAAAATTTTGAATGGAGCAGGGGCAAGTGGCTAAACCATTCCGAGCCGATTTCGTCAAAGTGGTAGGAAAAACTCTACACATCACGCCATCCGTGAACTGTGTAGCAAAGCAAAGATTCTCAAGCGGAGATGGTCCACGGATGTCGTACCATCATATTCAAAGCTTAGAGCTCGGTATGAGGTGGGAGCTCGTCCGCCATCACCTCATCTCGAGAAAGGAGTTCCCCTCCTCACCCGAAGCTGCAGCTCGCAGCACTCGCCACCCACCCTCCTCCGAATATCTCACACCTCACGATGAAGGTCATCCATCCGTTTCGACCAATCTGGTCCTCGGTGGACACATGCTCCGCCCTTGATGAATGCACCTCTTCCGCTATATGGCCGCCGACCTCTCTTTCCCAACTCCGGAGGAACCACGGGAGGAGGGACCACCGGGGGGGACCACAGGAGGAGGAGGGACCGGAGGGGGACCACGGGAGGAGCGGTGGTGGAAGCATCTCCTCAAGCGTCTTTCCACCGTTTGTTCCATGACTCTAGTGATGAAGCCACCCAATTGTTCAAAGAACATTGGACCCAAATCTATACTCCCCGGACATGGCGTCATGTCCATCCGTTCCGTCCTCTCTCGCACCCGCTGCCTCCGCCATCCACCGGGGTGGTGGGGGCGGAGGTCGAACATCCTCTGCGAACTATGCCCGGAGTATCTCCCGGCGTACGGTTGAGATCATCTTCCAAGTTTCTCCTAACATCCTCCATAGCCAAAACTCGAATCTCATGTCTCTGCTCAAATTTTCCCACAGACGGCGCCACTTGGTTGCTCCCAAAAACGACCTCTCCTTGCCGATCACCTTCCAAGACGAAGTCCTCCGTAAAACTCCGCACAAGGGGGCCGGGGGGGCTCGGCGCACCCTCTCCGATGCTTAAGTCAGTGTCTTGGAAAGGAAGTAAAGGCTAGAGAGAGAAAGAGCAATGTAACAGTAAAGAAAAATGAGATTAGGTTAGAATGAACCTGGGCTTGGGCCTTTTATACCTTAGCTAGGATTAGGGTTTCCGTAAAATCCGGGATTCCGTTACGATTTGGTGTCAGAGTCATCATTAGATTAGGATCGGATCTCTTAAAAACCCTAATTTTACGCCCGTAAGACCATAGCTCCGACCTGTTTCAAAACACCTCGGCCCAATGTATTGGTGTAAAGCCCTTTAAATCTCCAAGGCATCCTCGATTGCCTCTCATACATCTTTTGGGCCGAGCTGAACTGTACCCCAAAGTCCTTGTAGAATACAACGGGTCAACAACAAATCGCCTTAGCCGTGCAGGGCTTGACAGGTCGGTTTAATACAACGGACCTTACACAGGTCGGCCCGATAAACATCCCTACAGACTCACTCGTACTCGGGCCTTAACAGGTCGGCCCAATATGATAGGCCTCTCACCTATGTATGGGCTCAGTAGGTCGACCCAATACTCATAAGCCTTAGAAGGTTAGTCCCCTGCCGCAAGCTTCCTCGAGATCGGCCCAAGATACTTAATACTTAACAGTCAGCCCAATACAATGGGCTTGCGATTCGCCCAATGCCGTAAGCCTGGTCAGTCGCCCCAGACAATCTTTTGCCCTTATCAATTCCTCCCCCAACTATGGATTGACCTAGTATTTAGGGTTTGTGCTTTTCACATTCCAGCAGACTTTTGGCTTTTGAAATTCATGCCGCCCTTTGGCCTCTCGAGTACCTGACACGCGGATGTGATTGATGAGACGTCTTTTCGGCTCCCTGACGCCTCGTAGACCGTCAAACGTCTCCTCGAAAATCGAGGCACCTCTTTGTCTCCTCTCTCCTCTTATAAAAGCCATCTTCCTCCTCCATTTTTCACTTTCCTTTCCTTCAAATTTCAGAGCTTTCTCCCAAGCAAATACTCTTCTTCTCCGGTGGAATTCTCCAGATTCCGGTAGGCTTCGAAAGTTTCACGCTCCAGACTACTTTCCTCCTTCAACCTCCTATTTTTATCCAGTAAGTAACCCTTTCCTTTCCAGTTTTTCTTTTCTTCAATATGGCAACCTTAGGGGTACTTTTTGTAATTATCCCTATTTTATAAGTTTAAAATTTTAATTTGTAAACGCCGACAGGCATGAGGAATCAGGAATGGGATAATAACAATTGGTCCCATAGAAAATCTTCACAAATCTAACATTTTTTATTCCCATTTTTCTAACTTTCCACTCTTTATAAGTTGAAAACTTTAAAGAGACAAATCAACAATCATTAATCAGAGTTAAGGAGAAAGGTTTCTTCATTCATAATTTACACTCATGGAGAAAGAACAACCTAAGTTCAAATTCTCATGTTCCCATGGTTAGCTCATGGACACATATCTCCATTTCTTCAACTTGCCAAAACACTCTCAACAAGAAACTTCACTATCTATCTATGTTCAACTCCTATCAATCTCAATTCAATCAAAACTAGTATTGATCAAAAAGATGTAAAACTAGTACAACTCCATGTTCCGACAACACCTCAACTTCCTCCGAGATGCACACAACCAAGAATTTGCCGTCAATCTTATACCGACCCTTATACAGGCCTTTCAAATGTCGAGTTCAAGTTTTTCCGAAATCTTGAATTCGTAAAACTCGATTTATTAATATATGATTATTTCCAACCATGGGCTCCAAAAATCGCTTCATCAAAAGATATACCTTCTGTTTATTTTTTAACTTCAGCGCAACACCATTTTTCGTTTTACCATCATGCATACACAATGGGACTAGTTCCACTTTCCTTTTAATGCTATATATCAACAGGACCACGAGAGAATCGAGTCGCATTTTGCCACACATAAAAGATGCCAACGACGATTTCGTATTTGGAAACTTCACACTTTCTAGTGATATTGTTTTGGTCAATAGCTCCGGGGTGGTCGAAGAGAAGTATATTGACTATCTATCCGTTTTGTCCAAGAAACGGATAGTACCCACTGGTCCACTTGTCGTGGATGCTAATTATGATGATTATGATGATAAGGAGCATTCGGAGATTATGAGGTGGCTAAACCGGAAAAAGCACTGTTCTGTTTTGTACGTTTCCTTTGGTAGTGAGTGTTTCTGTCAAGGAGCAGATAGCAGAAATAGCAAAAGGGCTACAAATTAGTAGCGCTAACTTTTTATGGGTCGTAAGATTTCCTGTTGGGGAAAAGATTACTACTATCATAGAAGAAGAATTGCCGGTATGGTTTCTTGAAACGGTTAAAGAGAGGGGGTTAGTTATTCCGAGATGGGCTCCACAAACTAAGATTTTAGCGCATCCGAGTATTGGTGGTTTTGTGAGTCATTGTGGGTGGAGTTCTATCATTGAAAGCATGTATTTTGGTGTTCGATTATAGTTGTGCCGATGAAAGCAGAACAACCTTTAAATGCTAAACTGGTGGTGGAGGCTGGTGTTGGAGTTGAGGTTGAAAAGGATGGGAATGGAAATTATGTGCGAGAAGAGGTGGCTAAAGCGATAAATAAGGTCGTCGTGGAGAAGGAATTTTACGAAGGTATGAGGGATAGAGCTAAAACATTGAGTGAGAAGATAAAAGAGAATGCTGAACAAGAGGCGTACGAAGCAGCAGAGCGGATATTGGGGATTTGTATGAAGAATAAGAAACAAGTACGATAATATTACATTCTAAAAAGATGCATGGAGTTAGATTTGATATGTTCACTTTATTGAAATTCAATCGTCTAATAAAAACAGTGTGCTCTTTACTTCGTAACATTGTTTATAAGTTTCCTTCATAAGTGAAGCCTTTAAAATCCATGAATATGTTGTTTCTTGTTATATTTTTTTCAGACTTAAATTTTCATATTCTGACATGAAATTGAATATTGGAAACTATTTGAATGAGGTTTATGCAGAACTAATAATATTAGGATAGTATTCATATATGAAGTTGCTAGTTTGAGTGTGAAGTTACTGTCACGGAGCTATTCACACTTTATAAGAAGTAAAGAACTTCTCGTGTCAAAATAGAATCCTCTGTTTGCTTAACATCATTCAGTATCTCTCAAGTGGCCACTCCAACTTGATCATTCAAATTTCAAACAATGGGTTAGAGATATGACAGATATTAATGGCCATCATTAATTTCATTAATAATAGAGGAAAGACTTTTTGCTATCTGAATTATTCGATTTTCCCGACTTTGCTACCTAAACTTTTTCGTGGAATACTTTACCTCCAAAATCCATGGTCAGTAAGTTTTAACTCAAAAAACTGAACTATAGAAAAAATGTGAACAGCTCCTGACTGGAAATTCTCTCCATATATGAACTGTTATCCTAATAATTAGTTCTACATCATACTTAGTGTGCCAAAAACTTCATTGAAATAGTCTCCGGACAGTCAATTTCCAGTCAGAATAGTAAGTTTAAACTCGAAAAAAAAACAAAAAGAAAAAAATTGTAACAAGAAACAACGCATTCATGTATTTTAAAGGCTTCACTTCTAAAGTACTATAGATAGAGCACATAGTAGATATTGGATAAAAAAACTCAAAAGCAACATTACAAAGTAATGTAGTCATTTGTCTGGAACACCCACTGTTTTTATTAGACGACACATTTCAATGAAGCGAACACATCAAACTTAACACCACGCATCTTTCTACAATGAAATATTGTCACACTTGTTTCGATTCTTCATACAAATCCTCAAGAGCTGCTCGGCTACTTCATTCATCTCTTATTCTGCATTCTCTTTTATCTTCTCGCTCAATCTTTTAGCTCTATCCCTCATACCCTCGTAAAATTCCTTCTCCACAATGACCTTATTTATCGCTTTCGCCACATCTTCTCCCACAAAATGCCCATTCTCATCCTTTTCGACCTCAACTCCAACACCAACCTCCACCACAAGTCTAGCACTTATAGGTTGTTCAGATTTCATCGGCATAACTATAATAGGAACACCAAAATACATGCTTTCATTAATAGAACTCCACCCACAATGGCTCACAAAACCACCAATATTCGGATGGGCCAAAATCTTAGTCTGTGGGGCCCACCCTGGAATAACTAACCCCTCTCTTTAACCGTTTCAAGAAACCATACCGCAATTCTTCTTCTACGCTTCTAGTGGTTTTTTCCCCAATAGGAAATCTCACCACCCATAAAAAGTTAACGTTACTAATTTGTAACCCTTTTGCTATTTCTGCTATCTGCTCCTTGGACGCGCTGGGAAACACTCACTACCAAAGGAAATGTATATAGTAGAACACCGATTTTTCCTACTTAGCCATTTCATGATCTCTAAATGCTCCTTATCATCATCATTGTCGTCATAATTAGCATCATCCACAAGTGGACCAGTGTGTACTATTTGTTTCTTGGACAAAACAGAAAGATATTCAATACACTTCTCTTCAACTTCCCTAGAGCTCTTCACCAAAACAATATCATTGGACATTCTTAAGTTCCCAAATAGAAAATCTTCATGATCAGCATCTTTTATGTTTTGCCTATTGGAAATTTTGGTTTTGATAAAGAGGGTATCGACCCGACTTTGACCAATTTTTCGGTGGCTAAATATTTAATTCTGGAGGAATTAAATTATATATTATTAATCTACGTTCGAGTAGATGTTCGTAGTATTTTTATTTCTCAAACCGAATTTGGTGAGTGAGAAATTAATACACGAAGGTAGCCACATAAATGAACATTATGTAAAGATTATTTAAAGGGAGATGAAAAGACTTATGCCTTATCCCACATGGAATATAAATCATAGTTTATCCTAGTTTATTTACTAGAAGGTATTATTTGTTGTATAAACTATAACACAAGTGGATGATCATAAGTGGGCCACACGCGCTGCGCGCCCGCCCGGCCCGACCTCGGCCTGGGCTTGGGCATGGGCTTGGGCATGGGCATGGGCCTGGCACAAAGAAATTTGTTGTCGATAAGTTCTTGGATTTTGTGATGGTTGATTCTAAAACCGTGATGGAACAAGTTGAAGTTCCGATTAATCCTACATGAAATCTCTCGGAGGGAATGGCTTTTTGGAAGCATTCCAAGTGGCCGTCTTGATTGAGAAATTGCCCCAAGTTGGAGGGATTTCAAGAATTATCTCAAACATAAGCGAAAGGAGATGGACTAGAGGATCCGATTGTCAAACTCGGAAGGTGAGGAAGACAATAGGAGGATTGACTCTAAGTCCAAGCTTGTCCCTATGGAGTCAAAAGACAACTTGATGGAGCACGACTCGTCAAGTAACTCAAGAAAAGACCTAACGATAAAGGCAAGAAACCGGGCACTGGAAAATTCCGGGAGCTTGCTACAAGCGCGGGCAAACCGAACCATATGGCAAAATTGCTAACCAAAGAAAAGAAAACCAAACCGCGCACCAATGCCAATGTGGTTGAAGAAAGGAAGTCGGCGAGAAGTTGACATGTCGGTGGTGTTTGAAGCCAATTTGGTGGATAACCCGAAAGAATGGTTTGTGGATACGGTGCCACTTGCCATGTCCTGCATTCGATAAGGATACATTCTCTTCTTACATCCCATCGACCGGAAGGAAGCTCCATATAGGGAATCACGCCTCTTCGATGTTCTTTGGCGTTGGAACGGTGGTGCTAAAGCGACTTCGGGAAAGGAGTTGAAGTCAAGGAAGGATGTCTTTGCATGTCCCCAGGACATCCGCAAAAATCTGGTTTCGGGTTATTTCTTTGGTCAACCATGGGTTTAGACTAGTTTTTGAGTCCGAAAAATTTGTACTTAGCAAATTTGGACAGTTCCTTGGTAGGGGTTATCTAGACAAAGGGATTCAAAATGAATGTAATGATCAGTACGCCGTTTTGGCGAGAATATGAATAAGAATGAATATTCTTTCATTTATATTGCCGAGTGCTCTAATTTATGACATATTAGATTAGGACATGTAAATCAATGCTATAAAAAGATTGGTAAATTTAGAATTGATTAATTTACGAAGTAAACTCACAAAGAAAATGTGAAGTTTGTGTTGAAGCTAAAATGGCTAAATTACCGTTTCATTCGGTTGAAAGGAGCACTTCACCTTTAGAGTTGATACACACCGATGTGTGTGATCTAAAATTCGTGCAAACTAAAGGTGGTAAAAAATATTTCATCACATTTATTGATGATTGCACAAGATTTTGCTACTTATACTTGTTAAGAAGCAAAGATGAAGCATTAGAGGCTTTTAAGAATTATAAAAATGAAGTTGAAAATCAACTTGACGGTAGGATTAAAATAATTCGGAGTGATAAGGTGGCGAATATGTTGCACCATTTGAAGAACTATGTACCCGATCGGGCATAATTCATCAAACAACAAACCATATTCACTACGATCCTAGTGTTCTTGAATGCAAAAACCGGACTCTAAAAGAGATGATGAATGCCATGTTGATAAGTTCCGGATTACCCTGAGAATATGTGGGGGAAGGCTTTTTAACGACCAACCACATATTGAATAAAATACCACTTAAGGGAAAGATAAGACACCTTACGAATTGTGGAAAAATCGTAAGCCTTCTTATAAATACCTTAAAGTGTGGGGGTGTTTGGCTAATGTAGCAATACGAACCAAAACAAGTTAAAATTGGACCAAAGACAGTTGATTGTGTCTTTGTGGGATATGCATACCAAAGTAGTGCATATAGGTTTATGATACATAAGTCGAGAAAATCCGAGAAATGTCTCAAGGTACCATAATCGAATCAAGGAATCTTTGTATTCTTTGAGGATGTCTACCCTTGTAGAGAAAAATTAGAAGTGAGTACTAATAAAAGAACTCACAAAACGCAAGTGGTTCAACACCAATTAGTGAAGAACCGAGACGCAGCAAAGAGGTCTAAGACGGCTAAGTCTTTTGGGCGGATTACATAACATTTATGTTAGATGGTGAGCCAAACTCGATTAAAGAGGCTCTAAGCGATCCGGATGCTCCGCTCGGCAAGAAGCTATCAATAGTGAAATCGAGTCCATTTCGCAGAACCATACTTGGGAGTTGGTTGATCTCCTGCTGGTCATAAACCTTTAGGATGTAAATGGATCCTAAAGAAGAAGTATAAAGCGAGATGGAACTATTGATAAGTATAAAGCACGGCTTGTAGCCAAAGGCTTTAAACAAAAAGAATGATATGACTTCTTTGACACCTATTCTCCGAACGAGGATTGCGTCTATTCGGTGCTTCTTGCGATTGCTTTGCACAATCTAGAGATTCATCGAGATGGACGTCAAGACGACGTTTCGAATGGAGAGATAGATCTTGAAATATACATGGAACAACTGAAGGGTTTGTTGCACCGTCAAGAAAAGAAGGTGTGCAAGTTAATAAGATCATTATACGGTGAAACAAGCTCCAAAACAATGGCATCTTAAGTTTGACAATACGATGTTGTCAAATGGATTCAAAATCAACGAGTGTCATAAATGCGTATATGTCAAAGGGACATCGAAGCATTTGTCATAGTTTGTCTATACGTAGACGATTTGTTAATCATGGGCGTAGTCATGATACTATCATGGAGACTAAAAGAATGTTAAAGAGGAACTTTGACATGAAGGATATGGGGACTCTTTGATGTAATCCTTGGGATAAAAATCGTGAGAACTCTAATGGAATTATCTTGTCACAATCCCACTATGTGGAGAAAGTGCTCAAGAAATTCAATGCTTTTGATGATTCACCGTCAAAGACGCCCATTGATTTAAGTATAAATCACGGTTGCTAAAAAAACAGAACCGATGGCTCGGATGGAATACTCACGTATAATAGGCGATCGATGTACATCACAAATTGTACACGCCCGGACTTGGCCTACCCTCAGTAAATATGTTGAGTAGGTTCACGAGCAATCCAAGCCATGAGCATTGGAAAGCGTTAACTGTGGTGTTAAAATACTTGAAGTATACCTTGGATTATGGGCTATACTACTCAAGATATCCATCTGTACTTGAAGGATATAGTGATGCTAGTTGGATTTCAGATTCGAAAGATTCTTATTCAACTAGTGGATACATATTCACCATTGGAGGTGGTGCGGTATCGTGGAAGTCCACGAAGCAAACATGTATAGCTCGGTCCACCATGGAATCTGAGTTTATAGCTTTGGATAAAGCTGGTGAAGAAGCAGAGTGGCTTCGAAACTTTCTGGAAGATATTCCATGTTGGAGGAAGCCTGTGCCTTCTGTGATGATTCACTGTGATAGCCAAGCGGCTATAGGAAGGGCACAGAGCAATATGTATAACGGTAAGTCTAGACATATTCGTCGGAGACACAATACCATTAGACAATTGATCTCAAATGGTGTGATGTCAATTGACTACGTAAAGTCAAAAGACAATTTGGCAGATCCTTTGACAAAAGGACTGAATCGAGATCAATTGGGTAAATTGCTAGAGGGAATGGGCTTGAAGTCCACAAAGTAAAAATAACCATCATAGTGGTAACCCAACCATGATGACTGGAGATCCCAAGAACTTGGTTCAATGGGAAAACTAAACTATGAAGGTTATGTTGTAACACTTGGAAACAATGTTATAACCCATCCCTAGAAAGCAAAACCAAGTGTTGAAACACCTGCAAAGTTGTGGTGAGGCTAAGTCATTTGACTTTTAATGATTCCTACACCTCGTTGAGGTTGAGTATGGCAGGATACTCGGATAGGAGATCACCTATATAAGTGAGAAGTGCGGGCCGCTTCAAAGCATCACTTATAAATCCAAAGTGGTGTCCATGGCGAAAACGAACACAAAACGTGAGAAAGAAGGTGTTGAGATCTTATTGTGTTAATACTGTTGACTCGATATACACCATGGAGGAATAGTTCAAGGCATTGCGTCCACTAAGTCGCCAGTGTACCCGATGGTATTGACTACAAAAGGTTCAAAGCCATAAGCTACCTTCCGAATGCAATATTGTCTCTTGAGGATCTGGTTTTGCGTGTCCGCATTCATGCATACATTAATTTCCACTCATGTGGGGGATTGTTGGAAATTTTGGTTTTGATAAAGAGGTATCGACCCGACTTTGACCAATTTTTCGGTGGCTAAATATTTAATTCTGGAGGAATTAAATTATATATTATTAATCTACGTTCGAGTAGATGTTCGTAGTATTTTTATTTCTCAAAACTGAATTTCGGTGAGTGAGAAATTAATACACGAAGGTAGCCACATAAATGGGCATTATGTAAAGATTATTTAAAGGGAGATGAAAGGCTTATGCCTTATCCCACATGGAATATAAATCATAGTTTATCCTAGTTTATTTACTAGAAGGTGTTATTTGTTGTATAAACTATAACACAAGTGGATGATCACAAGTAGGCCACACGCGCGCGTGTGCCCGCCGCCCGGCTCGGCCAAGGCCTGGGGATCGGGCTTGGGCTTGGGCATGGGCCTGGGGATCGGGCTTGGGCGGGGCGGCCCGACCTATGTGGGCCGAGGTCGGGTCCACTAAAGTTTTGCCACTCGAAAATGGGCTTGGCCCGATTCGAGTGGCTGATTGTTGGAGCCCAATGAACCGGACATTGTAGGTGTCGATTCGTGTGACTGTTGGAGTTGTAACTCCTGCAGTGATGATCATCGAAGTTAGCCCACTACCTGACTGTTATGCAGTAGTGGGGTGTAACACCTTGGTTGTTACAAATGATTAATGCCCACTACCCAGTTTTTTCTCCTGCAGGTGGAATGGTTGGCTATTTATACATATTTGTGCATTGCAGTTTGAGACACAGAATTCATACTCCATCAAAAAGCATACAATCATTTTTTGCATTCTGCACTAAGTCCAGCAACCAGTCTTCAGCACATTTCTAGTTCGAAGGTGCTTCTGTGTTAGTGGTGCTACTACACAAGACGTAAGTCGTTTCATCTTTGGAAGAATACGTCAAACCGTGAGCACTAGCAGGGACATAATTGCTTTGCGGAAAGAGATTCGTCTCGACTCGGCTTCCGAAAGTTCTATCTTTTGTAATAGCTAGTTCGATTTCTTGTAATCTTTACATTTTTACGTAATTTGCCATTTGAAGGGATTCTCAGTTCGTAACATAAAATTCAACATTGCGCTAAAGCGTATTACTCAAGTCGATCCACTCGTTGTCCTTTATATATATACCTGGTAAGGGGAAAGCGAAGCGGGCCCCATTGTAAACACATGATGGTAAAAAGCATATGATGTCGCTTTGAATGTTGAAAAATGAGCGGAAGGTATATTTTTGATGAAGGCGAGCTTTGGGGCCCACTGATTGGAAAATATCATATATTAACAGATCGGGTTTACGAATTCAAGATATCAGAAGCTAAAAGTTGACATTTGAAACGCCTTTATGAGGGATGGACTAAGATCGGACGGCAGATTCTTGGTCGTCTGCATCTCCGGAAGAAGTTGTGGCAATGATGGGACATAAAGTTCTACTAGTTTTACATCAAAAGAAGAGTCTTTTTGATCGATACTAGTTTTGATCGAATCGAGATTGATACGAGTGGAACACAAATACATACTGAAGTTTCTTGTTGAGAGTCTTTTGGCAAGTTCAAGAAAGGGAAATAAATGTCCATGAGCTAACCACAGGAACATAAGAATTTTGAATTTTGTTTGTTCTTTCTCCATGACTATGATGATCAATGAATTTTGGTTCTTGATTGCCTTTTCAAAGTTTTCTAAATTTATAAAGAGTGAGAACTAGAAATTAAAATTGGAGGTAAAAGAGCTATTAGCCGTAAGTCATAAATAAAAGGAAATGTATATGCCCAGATAGGGTTGGCGCAACTAGTCTTATAGTAATTTCCTAACCCTCAATAATTTAGGTAGCTTCTCTAGCTATTGATTATAAAATTAGAGGAAATTTTCATATACCCCTAAGACTATGACGCGAGTTTTGACATTATCCATTTTTTTTTCCACTTAACACACTAAACTACGTGAAAATTTTTACGGTCCCATCTCCTCCTTCTCGTCGGTAGATCGATGAGAAATTTCCACCGGTGCGGCGGAGGAGATGAGACCGTAAATATTTTAGTATAGTTCAAGAGAAAATATAGTGGGTTGTGTGAATATTTGTGCATAGTTTGGGGGTATATTAAAATTTCATCTTTAAATTATAACAACAGAAAAAACTAATAGGAAAAAAACAATCTACTCTCCAAACTATGACCATTTTTCACTTCTTTGTATAAACTATTTCGAGTCTTAATGTGCCTCTTGAACTCAACAATTTTTGCACATAACCACCAGAGAAGTGGTAGAATATTTGTTGGAGATTCGATCATGAGCTTTCTAGCGAGATGACTTATCCAAAGCATTCTAAATTAATTATCAAACAACTATTATTATGGCAAATAGATTTTTGATCCAAAAGTCGATCTGAAAAGTGCTATCAAACAAGTTGTAAGAGAACTTTGCAAAAGGGCTACAAATTAGTAATACATACTTTTTATGGGTCGTAAGATTTCTGTTGGGGAAAAGACCACTAGAATAGAAGAAGAAGCGTCGGCGGGGTTTCTTGAAATTGTTAAAGAGAGAGGGTTAGACGTTATTTCGAGACGGGCCCCACGGACTAAGATTTTGACCCATCCGAGTATTGTTGGTTTTGTGGGTGGAGTTCTATCACGGAAAGCATGTATTTTGGTTTCCGGTAAATGGAGTATGCCTATTTCTAGAGGATTTTTGAGTAACATTGTCATTTGCATATTAAGCACTTATGTATGCCTGAATACCATCCTGATGGTCCAATAATTTTGAATGAGATTGTCATGGAGCCTGTGGAATGTCATCCCAAAATCTTCGAGCCGCAATTGTCATAACATTCATAGCTTTTGAATAGCCAGATGAGTGAATGACAAAAAGGGAGGAGTTTTCAGGCATTGTTTTAAATGATAGTTAACCTTGAAATTCTGATCATTAAATATCTCTTGAATGGTTACTAATATTGATTAAGTCTAGCAACATGTGATGCACTATTACAAATCAAATTGCATTGGTGGCCTTTATCTGTCATATATCTATACCACTGTTTCAAATTTGAATGGTCAAGTTGGAGTAGCCACTTTGAATTATTGATGTTGGCCCCTGCACCAAAAATATCCTAAGAAATGAATTTTTCACCTCATAAGAAATTAAAAAGTTAACGAGAAACACTGATCAATAAAGCTTTCTGATAGTTGAGCACCTCTGTTCTAATCTAAATCCAACAAAAGAAACTAGAACAAAGTTTTCTTTGATGGAGAAAAAAGAACAAACCAAATTTAGTATCTTAATGTTCCCATGGTTAGCTTACTCACATGTATTTCCATTCCTTGAACTAGCCAAAAGACTCTCAAACAGAAACTTCCACATATATTTCTGTTCTTCTGCTATCAACCTCAATTCAATCAAAAACAACATTAAAAAGACGATGCATCAATAGAACTAGTACAACTCCATGTTCCGACATTGCCTCAACTTCCTCCAGAGATGCACACAACCAAGAATTTACCGCCCAATCTTATACCGATCCTTTTACAGGCCTTTCAAATGTCGACTTCTAGCTTTTCCGAAATCTTGAACAATTTAAAGCCCGATTTACTGATATACGATTTCTTCCAACCGTGGGCGCCAAAGCTAGCTTTATCTCAAGGCGTGCCGTCGGTTTACTTTGCTACATCAGGAGCAACGCCTTTTTCATTTTTCTATCATCTCTATAAATACGGGACTAATTTTCCTTTCCCTTATCCGGAAATATATCTCCCGAATCACGAAAAGGTCGATGTACGCGCGCCTGTCGAAATGGTAATAAAAGACGCGGAGGACGCTGATTTTGCGTTCGGGAATTTCAATCTGTCTAGTGAGATTGTCCTGATTAAGAGCTTAGGCGGGTTCGATTTCGAAGGGAAGTACATTGATTATCTTTCCGTGCTTTGCCAGAAGAAAGTGGTCCCCACGGGCCCACTCGTTCTGGACGACTCTGGTGATGAGAAAGATGAGGATGAGTATTATTACTATTCGAAATATCGCCCTGGCTAAGTGCGAAGGAGCAGTTTTCGACCGTATTCATTTGCTTCGGCAGTGAGCATTTTCTGTCGGGGGAGCAAATACTGGAAATAGCAAAAGGGTTAGAGCTATGTGAGGTTAACTTTTTATGGGCCATCAGATTGGATGAAAATGTATTTTTGCAGGAAGGATTTTCCGACAGGGTGAAAAAAAGGGGCCTGGTTTTGCAGGGGTGGGTCCCACAGGCGAAGATTTTGGCCCATCCGAGTGTCGGCGGTTTCGTGAGCCATTGTGGGTGGAGTTCTGTGATGGAGAGCTTGTATTTTGGGGTTCCGGTTATAGCCATGCCGATAAAATTCGATCAGCCTATAAATGCTAGACTGGTGGCGGAGGCTGGTTGTGGGGTGGAGGTCGGGAGGGACGAAACGGACGGTTTATTGGAGAAGAGGTGGCTAAGGCGATCGAGAAGGTGGTTATGGAGAAAAGTGGAGAAGATATGAGGTTTAGAGCTAGATATTTGAGTGCGAAAATGAAAGAGGAAGAAGAACAAGTAGTAGATGAAGTAGCAGATCAGTTGTTGCGGCTTTGCAAGAAGAGTAAGCCGAAGATCGTACCGACATCAGCAAGTTTAAATTTGAGATGTTCGTTATCGAAATCTGATGATCAAGTGTTCGTCTGATGGAAAAATGTGAGGATGAATCAAACCTCAAGGTTCTTTTGAATTTTAAAAAGTCTTTTTAATTTCTTTTTGTAATTAGCCAAAACCTTGAGTTTTTATGTAACTAGGGAAGTACACGTGCGTTGCACGTGATGGTATAATTATTTAACATATTTATTTTCTTTAGGAAATCAATGGTGCAAATCTGTAATGTTGCCTAAATAAAAAAAATATGTAGTAATCTAAATTAATAAATTAAAAAGCTTGATTTATTGTCTTATAAATAAATATTTTTTTGGTATAACTAACCTTCTGAGTCATATGTCATTTGATCTTTATGAAGACACGCAGCTTGTGAGTTTCTTCGGTTTGATGCTTCTTCGCCCTATCAATATACTCTTGCTTTTGAATATTATTTAGACTGTCATATTTTCTCTTCATCATATCACGATTTCTTTCTCGATATATATCTTTCGTTGTAGATTAAATTTTTTAAAACTTTTATATGAATGGCGCATTATGAAATTGTATAAATAAAGACTATGAAATTTTAAAGAATTAAAATGATATTTGAATCAACTCACCAGATGATAAATTTGATAAGGATGATCTTCTATACATTCTAGAGTTTGTATTATCAGTAACTCTTTATGTTAAAGTAAATATTACTTCTTGCAGCAAGAAATGACCTATAATAATACAACAAATATTTATAACTATTATATAGTCTTATAATTGAAAAAATAATTAGTATAACAATAAATCAAAGCAAATAGAAAAGTATAAGATTAGGCATATACTTTAACTTATATTACTAATCCATTTAAAAAGCTTTAAGGCACAATAAGCGTACCAAAAAATATAAAAGTAGGCATAAGCTTACTAAAGCAATCTATGTTTTCTTTAAAAGGATGAATGTTTTTGCTAAAAAAGGGATAGACTAAAATGTCCCTAATTATTTTCATTAGACATGGCTCCTAATTCTTTTCATTATTACAAATGTAACGGAAACTGAAAAGGTCCCTGCAAAAGAGAGTTGTAACTGCCACTGCAAATGGTTCATACGGTTTCTGCAAAAGAGAGTTGTAACTGCCACTACAAATGGTTCATATGGTATTTGATCAACTTTCTTTTTTTTCTTTTTGGAAGACACTCGAAATTGCAATGCTACATTTTTCCAATGTCATGTTGTCTACTTCATAAATATGATATTATAGTAGCAAATATTTTGTGGAAATAGCTTTGTCATCGGAATTGATCGAGGTCCAGAATTATTTGAAAGCAACCGAACTACTTAACGGACTGCTGCTTAATTTGGTCGGCTTGTACTACTGCTTCTTTTAAGGTAAGTTGTTTTCACAAAAATAAACATAGATTTGGATCAGTGTGTGCCTTTGTTCTTATGCTCTCTTTATATTATAGTGGGCATTTGTTCTTATGCCCCCTTTATATTATAGTGGGTTCTCTTAGTTTAATCTGCACATCAGCACATGATAGCATTCTCCACTTGGCATCTGCTCTTTTGATTTTATTTAGATAGAGATAATTTCAAAGGAAATGAGTGTGTTTGAATTTTGTTTAAGGTAGATAGCTACCTCTAATCTCTTGGAAATTTGAGCTTTTGTGTTTTAGTATATAACATATATATATATATATATATATATATATAGCAGACTAGCAGACATTTGTATTACTTGTATTCTCTTGAATGTGAATAGGTATGAAAATGATGTGTGGACTGACAAAGTTTTTGGATTGGAGATAAGAAAGAGTAAACAAAATGAGAGAAATATGTTTTTGGCTTTCGTTGAATTTTATTTTTAATTTGTCCTAATAAAAAATGAAAGTTCAAGATGTCACTGACGAGAGAAATTTTTATTGTTTGAATGTGAGTGCTTAATTGATATTAAGAAATCTACTATTGCTAGAAAGATGAACAAAGTTTTGGCATTGAGGAGTCCTATGATTGAGTGTTGACAACAAAATGTGGGGTATATATGATATTACAGTAGCATATATTTTGTGCAAATAGCTTTATCATAGGAATCGATCAAGGTCCGAAATTATTTGAAAGCAAGCGAACTACTTAACTCAATCAAGATTGGATGACTGCTTAATTTGGTCGGCTTGTACTACTGCATCATCTGGCTTTCTTTTAAGGTAAGTTGTTATATAGCTCAAATGGAGATTTCATGTGTGTTTGATTTACATGGACTGCTAATGGTCTATGAATTATTGCATAGTGGTCTTCAGGAAGTGCCTTCATAGCTCCAACTATATATATCTGCATAATCAAGTAGTTTTGCAGCAAAAAAAAAAATGGAAATAACTCTCTGGTACATTATACTTCCAGGAATATTCATTCTCATACTAAAAATTATCCAAAGAGCTGCTTTGAAGGCAATTCACAGACAGTCCATACTTGTGTATTTCCTGTGTGTTTAATATTATTTCCAAAAATTGCGGCTCTACTGAAGATAATTAAACTTACAACTCTTATCCAGTTATAGTCTTTCCTTTAGTTTTTTTGTTTGTATCATGTAGTTAAGAGTACTTCCATAGTTTTTCAATTATTATTGTATTTTTGTTCGATACAATAACTTAGGACTTTATTGCTATTTAAGCTTTGTTGGGTCAGTGAGGCATCTTGGATTAGAGTTCAAATTAATTCATTAGCATTTATCAGATGAGCTATATTAATAGTCTCTTTTACTGTTGGAGAAGCCTTCAAAGCTTTCAAGATCTTTATAGACTTACTAATCTTAATTTTGTAAAGTTGACATGAGATATTGCTCAGACATGGTATTCGTTTGTTTTTAAATTACTTTATAAGTGTAGAATGCCCAAAAGTGAATACAATTTCTTATTGATAGGAATATGATAGTTGTTAAGAATATGCACAACTAAATTTACATGGCAATAATTACAAAAAAATCCCAGGGTGGTGTTTCTCATTTACATAATATTTTCTATCCGGATATATATATATATATATAATACACAATAACGTGATTATTTTTTCAGCTAATATCCAATTTGATTTCATTCTTGTATATTATATGTTATGTTATTTTATTTATTTGTTTATTATTTCTTATACATATTTTAACTACAACTATCAAACTATATAAGCTTTAATATGTTCCCTACATTCTCAAACTCCATTGTTCTAAAAGTTCGTTTACTCATTTGATGTAGGTCTTCTTACTACCTGATATAACTTTTTCTTTGAGAGCAGTATTTTTCAATAATTCAAAGTTCGTACTCCTTTTGAATATAAAAATGCATCGAAGGCTATCAACAAATTTACCATCGGTAAAATTGATGTAATTTGAATCTTTTGGTCTTTAAATTTTGAAATATTTTAGGTCTTAAGATACATATGTGATGCTTTTATAAAAAAAATGTTATAGTAGCGGATGTTTATCGGGAGAGGCAACGTGAAAGGATGAAAAGAAGGTATGATGATCTCAATGCCACACAAAGACAAGAATATATAGACAGAGTTAATAAGAATAAGAAGAAAGAAGGTTAGTAATTTAAATCTTGCAAACATAAAATATTAAAGTAGATTTTTACATTGTTAAAATCAAATTAATGTTTTTTTCACCTTTAGGTTCCATAGTTATCGAGCCTTTTTGTTTGGGGACACATGAGTTGAAAAAAGTGCCTAATTGCATACATTGTCTTTCTTTGTAAGATTTGAGTATGAGCCTTTAACTTTTTTTTGCGATAATGGAAAAAATTAAACGGCACCTATTGAATTTCCCGATGAATTGTTTGAGTTGTTTACTTCTCGGTCGGATGAGGCCATCCAATTTCGAAAAAATATTTGCCCATTCAATTGCATATTCTCTTTTACTTCATTGAGTGAAACTAGATAAAGAACTTGCATCTTCAAGGCGTGGAGTTTATACTTTTCGAGCACAAGGAATGGTCTATCACGAACTTCCAGGTTTAATACCCAAGGAAGACGGCCCTGGTCATTTTCGAGTTATACTTCGTGGAAACAGAAAAATGAGATTGCTAAGAATGAACATACTTGAGAACTCTACTTTATGTGAAGTTCTTGTGAATAAGCTCATGAAAATTCTAGAGTCAAATCCATATGTAAAAGTCTTGAAGCTTAAAGGATTATCCAAGGATGGATGATTTTCAACTCCATATATCAAAAGATGTAAAATTAGATCAGCGAGTGTATAATTCTCCAACGTGTGATCAAGTTGCAAAGCAATATGGGTTGAAGGAAATAATGCAGACATACCATTTGAACGAGACATTGTGGTCCATGCACATTCGGAGATAGACATAGAATAAAACATTATTATGGATGTTATGACCCTTTGCAATATCCGCTTCTTTTTCCAAAAGGCGGTCGAGGATGGCATCAACATATTAAAAAACTTGATGCAAAGAAATCCACTATGCAAGAACAAGGTATATAACTATTGAATATGTGTTATTAATTACATATTCAAATTAAATTTACGTCTTGTATAATTATAGTGTGTGCTATTGTAATTTTTTTTTCAAAAACTTTCTACTAAATAAAATGTCATATACAAAGAATAATAATGCTTTATGTGTGTGTATATATATATATATATGCGTGTGTAGTAATAATATTATTGAAACATTGCTTTATGTTTTAATTTTTTGTTAAATATGTTACAGGTAGTAGTAATCCAATCATTGATGATATATCTACAATACCAACATTTTCTTCTCCAAGTGATATTCTTTATCAAGAACAAGAAGGTATATACTTATTATTAAAATCACTAAATAATATCATATATGTAATCACAAGTTTATTTGTGATATATATGTTTTAAATCACAATCTTTGTACTAAATAAATTATTTACCATTCATATTAACTAAATATTGATGAAAAAGTTCATACTTCTGGAAATTAATATATACAAGTTTACAAATATTTTTTATTTGTTTATTAGAAATTTCATATTGCTAATTTTTGTTTTATTTTTCGTATCTACGAGTTGTTGGTAAAGAAAGTAATAAAAAAGTGTCTTGCAGAGAATATAGTTGTTACAGATTACAAATCAGAAATCCGAGACAATCAACACTTCTGTTTGCAGGAAGGCTATTGCAACAATATGTTGTCGACATGTACATAAAACTAGAGACAACAAGATTGGATTACTACCGCCAAAATCAATCGAACATGAGAGTGAGCTATACCAAGGAATTATAGATAGTGTTATGAAAGGAGAGGTTAGAGGAAATGAAGTTGGTAGAAGAATCGTTCTTCCTGCATCATTTATTGGAGGTCCAAGAGATATGCGTCGAAGATATCTTGATGCGTTGGCATTGGTACAAAGATTTGGAAAACCGGATTTATTTATTACAATGACTTGCAACCCTGAGTGGAAAGAGATACAAGAAAATCTGTATGAGGGACAAAAAGCTCAAGATAGACAGATTTGACCTCAAGAGTATTTCGAGCAAAATTACAAGATTTGAAAGATCAGTTGTTTAAGAAGAAAATATTTGGAGATGTAGTTGCACATGTTCATGTAATTGAATTTCAAAAAGAGGATTACCACATGCTCATATGTTGATAATTCAAGTCCGAATATAAAATTACAACCGGACCACTTAATGACAGATTTGTATGTCTTTGAACTTCCCGATCAACAAAAGTATCCGAGCTTTTTGACTTAGTTGTAAGACACATGATGCATGGACCATGTGGAGCTAAAAACATGAATAACTCTTGTATGATGGATGGAAAGTGTAAATATCATTATCCACACCTACATTGTGAAAGTACCATACAAGGTAAAGATGGATATCCATCTATAGGAGAAGAAACAACGGATTGACAGTTCAAGTTCGCAATGCACAATTAGACAATCAGTGGGTGGTACCTTATAGCCCATATCTCTTATTAAGATATAATTGTCACATCAATGTTGAGATATGTTCAGTGTGACAACAAATGAAATATTTGTACAAATATATTTATAAGGGACATGACAAAGTGGCAATTCATATCAACCACAATAATGATGAAAATTTGGTTGATGAAATTAAGCGATTTCAAGATGCTCGGTGGGTATCGGCTCAAGAAGCAATGTGGAGAATTTTTGAATTCAACTTGAATGAGATATATCCAACAGAGTTATTAACTTGCCGCTTCACCTCCCAAATCAACAATGTGTGACTTATTGGTCAAATCAAAATTTAGAAAATATTTTGACTTGGGACCATGTCTCCAAAACAATGCTCACAAGAGTATTTCTCGATGTGTTCTAAAAGTGAAGAGGCAATAAAATATCTTTATCGAGAGTTTAGGAGCATTATGTATGGGACAAACAAGGTAAATCTTTGGAAGGAAAGAAAGAAAAGAGATGTCATTGGCCATGTGAATACCGTAAGTCCGAATAAAGGTGAAAGATATTATCTAAGGTTGTTGTTAAATCACGTCGGAGGGCCTACATCTTTTGAAGATTTGCTAACGATCCCAATGATGTACGTTGCTCGTGTTTCAAAGAAGCAAAGACAAAAAGAGGGTTGTTGGAGTCCGATCATAGTGTTATTGAATGTCTAAATGAAGCTGTCACTTTTCAAATGCCAAAGGAATTGCGAAGATTATTTACAATCATATTGGTATATTGTGCACCAACAGATGTGAAGGTTCTTTGGGATACATACTTTGAGGCAATGTCTGAAGATTTTAGAAGAGACTCAAGTACCTCAATTGAACTACAAGTTGTCAAAACTTTAAAAAGTTTAGATTTTTTTCTTGCAGAGTATGGGAAAATGCATAAGTTCATATGATCTTCCAAGTATTCCCATTGATTTCAATTACATGGACAATGATATTCATAGAGAGGTGCGTGATGAAATGTCAATAGAAATACCTCGAGAAGATTACAAGAGAGTCGAAGTTGAATCATGAACAACGCAAGGCCTTTTCAACTATCTTAGATTGCATCAAAAAGGGCATGGGTGGCATTTTTTTATTGATGGTCCAGGAGGATCGGAAAGACATTCTTGTACCGCGCATTGTTAGCTCATCTTAGATCCAAGAATCTAATAGCGCTTGCAATCGCAACATCCGGAGTTCCGCCGCAATAATGCCGAGGAGGAGAACAACACATTCTCGATTCAAAATACCAATAGCGTAAATGAATCAAGTGAGTGCAATATGTCCAAACAAAGTGGTCTTGCAGAGAGCTATTGCGTAAAAAGCACAATTAATTTTATGGGATGAAGCACCAATGGCAAAACGATGGGCTATTGAGAATGTCGACAAATTATTGAAAGACGTAATGGATAATAAAAAAGACTTTGGTGGAAAAGTGATAGTTTTTGGTGGAGATTTTAGACAAGTATTACCAGTTGTTCCTAGGGCAACAATCCATCAAACTATTTACGCAAGTTTGGTGAAATCGTCTTGTGGCCTAAAATGAAAAAAATTACTTTTACAAGGAACATGAGGTCGAAGAATGATCCAAATTCGGTGATTTTCTACTTAGAGTTGGAAATGGCGAGGAACCAAGCGACATCAAGGCAACATCAAAATTAGGAAGAGATGATCATTGAGTATGACGATGAGGAACAATCAATACAACGACTTATAAGGGCTATTTTTTCCGACTTTGAATAAAAGTGTTCTTTATTGATTACCTAACAAGTCGAGCAATATTAGCGGTAAAAATGAGCACGTTGATAGATTGAACGATAAGTTGATCTCTATGTTTCTGGAGAAGCAAGAATATTTAGCGAGTTTTGATGAAGCCATTGATGACACAAACAACTACTACGAAGAGGACTTTTTGAACTCTTTAACTCCAAATGGTTTGCCTCCTCATAAGTTGGTGCTAAAAATAAATTGTCCAATAATTCTCATTGAGAAATCTGGACCCATCAAATGGATTGTGTAATGGTACAAGAATGGTATGTAGGGATTTCAAGAATAACATTATTGATGCAGAGTGTGTTTGGACAAAGATAGTGGGAAACATGTTCAGGCGTGTTCACACTAGAGCTAATGAAAGTTTCAAAGACTGTAATTCTTTGGACATGCGGAGCAAGAGGGCATATCTCAACGGATTGCCCAGGACAATCAAAAACGAGGAGTCGAGATAGTTCGAGGCCACACCAGAAATCGAAGAAGTTTGTCTATTATCGAGGATTTAATACGGTGTATCAATTTGAGGATATTCCCTCGGATGAAAGCATCTATGAAGAAGAGATCTATTCGATGATGGAAGTGACTCCAGCTCAGAATCAGAGTGAAGAAGAAATTCTTCAGCAGACAGTTAGGGAGGATATGTCAGGATTCCTCTCTCACACGACGGTTTCTCATAAAACTCTTATGAGAATCATGAAGGAAGATCCAAAGCTTCAAGTCTATGATGGATTTACAATTGGAGCTATGGAAAAAGCATTGGATAAGATTGGGTTTCGTAACAGAAAACACCAAATTATTCACAGGGTAACAACTGGAGAACTTGCCATTCCGATGGAGTTTACCGGTAACCTGATCGAGATGCAGTTGGTCCCTATTAGAGAAATACAGGAGATCAAAAGCAGAGTTAAAAGAGAAGTTGCTAATACACTCTCATGGATTCACATTGGAGCCATAAGGGTCATTATTAAGGCAACATTCAAAGAAGGAATAGATTCGCCACTCAATCTTGCTATTTTTGACAAGCGAATCTCACATCTCAAGGATTCATGCCTTGGAGCGGTCACAGGAAATTTGTATGCAGGAAAATTAGCATTCAATGTCTATCCAAGAATTGCATATAATTTGGGAGATCGAGACTTCAGTAGAGTCCTAACCCTTCATCAAGATTTCAAAAGAGTCGATTTGATGAAAGAAGGAAACAGGCCTTACTCGATCACATACAAGATTTCCTATGCTCTCTCGAATACCCATCATTCAAGTATTCTTGAGAAATGAATTTATTGAAGTCCCAAGAATCTTTGAGGACTTTGCCAGGGGTGGTGTTACGAGAAATCATTGAATCTCCAACTATTAAGGAGATTGATATGATAATTCAAGATCAACCGAGTCTTCAACAAAAGTAGGAGTCTCGAGTTGAGCACAGAAGGATGTCTTTCGGCAAGACGAGAATGGTGAGTAGCGGCCGTTGGGAAGAAAAGGAGACCAAGCTGATTCAGCGCGCATCCCCGATGTTTTAAAACAAGCAGGAGAGCTGAAATGTCCGAAGGATGGCGAGAGGTTGAAGTAATATTCGACATCACTCAAAAGGATACCATTTTTCCTTGTGATGTTCTATATTATCTCCAACAACCAATCGTGGGAAGGTATCAAGGAAGCCCGAAGATAGGAGAAATTGAGCTTACTATCACGGGAGTTGCGGGAAAGATCCCAGAACAATTAATACCGGGAATAGAATTTCTTGAGGAGCATAAACCTTGGGAAAGATTACAAGACGGAATGGAGTTCACAAGTGGCTAATAAAAGATACTGAGAATCAGATGACCACTAGTCCATTCTCCATATACATTTCTATTGGAATGTTATATCTTGAATACAAGGCCGAGTATTTCGCCGCCTATATTGATTCAGTGCGAATATGTACTTGCAAAAGCCGGATGTTTTTCCTAAAGAAATGGAGAAGATTTACCAGCTATTGCAGGAAGAGATTTCTCTAAAAGGATTCTTATCCTTAACAGGGAATTAAACAAGCGAAATAATGATCGGAGGCGCGGGGCGGTACCCCATGGTACAAAGTGAAGACGCCACCAATCTATTTCCATGATACAGTGCGAGATATCTTGTTAGGAAACAATTTCCTACAAAGCGTTCAAACGATTCACACAAGAGAATGAGACAAGAAGACTTATTTTCACAACATTATGCGATCATAAGATCATTGTCCAGAGATCTGCGGGAAGCATTTTTGAGAAAAATGCCCATTAATTTTCGCAGCAAGCGTGGTGATGAAGCCAAACCGCAATCCAAAAATGGCGGATCGAAGGAAATTTGGTGAAGCTTTATTATCCTATAGACAATTTGGTTCCATCCGAAGGATCGAAGATATGGGATAATAACTTGTATTCATTCAGTACAAGGAGAAGAACGAGTCACTCGGAAGTGCCATACGCAGATATTGCGGCGGTTTATTCACACCCGGTGAAGCAAGCAGATGGCATATCAACGAGAAAGAATTCTTTGCGATGAAAGGCTTTTAAAAATGGCGTTATTTTCTTGGCAAAAAAGTTTACTTTAAAAATTGATAATTCAAGTGCAAGGCTTTTCTCGAAAAACAAAATTGAATCAAAACCGAGAAAAGGCTCGATTACTTAGATGGCAAGCTGAATGTCAATATTATGATTATGATATTGTCATTATAAAATCTCATGAAAATATTCTTGCGATTTCTTGACACGAGATGGAAGGACGCGTTGTTTCGCGAGGTCCTTAAACGAAAGTAAGACATCTCGGGAAAACCTGGAGAGTCTAGAGTGAGATTTTGGGACGTTATGTCTCAATGCGAAGTTGCGGGGCGACTTCAACAGTGACCGAAATCCATTTCTAGTCAAATACGAGCATGCCGATTCGCTCAAGGACAATTGTTCTTAGCGCTGCAAGGGCCTCTCTTCCAGCCGCATCTCTACGGTGCAAAAAGGGCCGAGAGAGCGGGGCTCTAACCCGGAGGTTATGGATTCAAGTACCATAATCACAAGTGTTGCGGGTGATGCATCCCCCGAGGGTGTACAAAGCAGTAGCGAATGTTGAAGCTCCGGTGTCACAACCCGAGTCTTCAAGTCAACCCAAACCTGCGGGGTAAAAGAGGGAGAGTTGAATCTTAGGCCTGAGACATGGCAAATCTAAGGTTCAAATCGACGAGAATAAGATTTCTCCTATGCGGTATATTAGCGGCAATGGGAGAAACTAGTTACAAGACAAGGTATTAACCCGAAAAAAACAATGGTTGATATCTCGGGGAAAGTACCCCGAGTTTGGATGAAACCAGGAAGTCATCCAAATGAAGTACATGAGTGGTATACTTTTGGAGCTTTAGCTTCAATCTATACCGTGTCACCAGGATTCCCAGAAATTTCAAAATTACCGAAATGGATTGGGGAAAGCGATTTACGAGACCTGGGCCAATAATCCACATTTGGCGGAGGGCTATTTTGGAATGTATTTTATCGGTCAGCGGCTCCCGAACCAAAGAAAGAAAGGCTTTAATGAAGCTTTTCATTTCATTAAGCTAAGAAGACAGGATGGAAATGCTTTAAAATACATTAAGCGGCTTCAGGAAGAAGGACCAGTGTTAGTAGGAGCATTTTCTCAAGACGAAGCTTCTACGCAGGCGAGCATGGGGTCTTTGGGTTTGTCTAATGAAATGGACAAAGTCAAATATCCATTTAAGTTCTTCGTCGGCGAATGGATCTTTTCTTTTGAATTCGATGATTTGGATCAACCACAGGATTTGCGGAAGAACTCTTGAAACCAAAAGGAGAATTCTCCGGGAAAACAAGATTCCGTGAGCAAAGAAACTTATCGGAAATTCTGTAACATGGCGCATGTTGCCGATGGATCGATCGGATCTGTCAAGCATGCCCCGAACGAGAAGGAACCCGAGTTTGGGAAAGGTTTCACCCAAACCCGACCGGGACAGGACCATAAATTTGGAAAGGACAAGGGACCGACTCACAAGACGCGTTTTCCTCGGGGACCACGCTTGAGACCAACTTTTTAAAAGATTCCCCGACAACCATCACATGGGGCCGAGTCACGCGGAAAGAGAAGGAAGGCAGTGTCGAGTAATAATTCAGGAGTATAGCGTAAGCGGTGACGTCTTACATCTAAACAAGATTTGAAGTCCGAATTTCAAGTCCAGGACTTACCTCTATAAATTGCGGGATTTGAAGGAAGGTGAGGACATCGAACATTTTCCTTAGTTTTCTTACAATAAAATCTGAGTGAAAATTTGTAATATTTTGAGTGTTTTAGTTTTTAAGTTTTTATGTATTTTCGAGTGCAAGCCTCATACATGAGAGGCTAAACAAGTATTCTCCTCCCAAAAGGAGATTACTAATGTAATAAATTTTTCTTTAAGTTCTTAATAAAATAAAAATTTGTTTGTTCAACATGTGTTCATGATGTACTATTGATCAATCCCCTTTGAAGAATTACTTTTACGCCTGAGGGGTAGGAAGCGAACCAAGGTTGTCTTGAGCGGTTTACGGAAGGAGTCGATAACTTGCGAGATCATCTTCCCGAGGGTGAGGTTGAGCAGTGAGGAGCCGTTTCGTCAAACGATCCGGGGGCAATAATTTTCCGATGGTGGCGTTGCAAACCACTTAACCCAGTCTTTGTTTGGCCAAAAGAGGTATGAATTTTAAGGGATTTATTAATTTTACGGAAGCATGTTGGGCCGATATGGTCGTAATGGACTATTTTCATTTTGATCTAAAGACCCAATTTGTATACGGATAAATACTTGAAATAAGATCTTGATAGAAGTATGTCTTGTTGAGTTTATAAGTGGAAACTGACATGATCCATTTAAAACCTCGAATAGAGACTGGATCTAAGTAGGTGTAACAATGCCACGAACAAAACAAGTTGAGAAAAATCGGGTTCTTATTTCTAAAAAAAAAGTGAAAAACAAATTGATTCGGGAGTGAAAACATTTTGATTTTTGTATAATGCAATATATTTATCCTTATGGAGCAATCTGCTACAAATTAGAGTTTAAAGGGATAACTAGAACTATTGTTATTAAAGAATAAAATCCTAGGGGAAAAATGGTCCAAAAGTTGCAAAGAGTAATTATTTTCGTAGTTCAGGATGCAAAAGGTTAAAAATAAAAGTATAGGTTGTGAAGTGTAAAAAGGGGTAAAGTTCGGGTGGTTAAAAATAATTATCTCTATGATCAATATAACCTTCTTAAGTAGAGGATAATGTCCTGCAATAGGGTATTGGAGAAGTTAAAACCTAAAATAAACTTCCCGAGAACAGGATAGGAGGAAAATGAAAATGGTAAAATGGTAATTATATATTTAGACAAGGTAATAATCAAGACTTAGCATGAAGAAAAGACAATGTAATGACTTAATATTGGGTGTCCATGCTCGGATAATAAATTTTACAGATCCAAGAATCCGATTACACAATTCATTGGGTTGCTCTCAAGTGGTTGTGCTTGGACGGGGGATCTTTGGTTAAATGAGAGAAAAAACTCAAACCACTTGAAGACATGCATACACACGACCAAATTAAATGTATATATCAAGAACTCCAACATATTGCCTATTCGCTTTGAATAATAATAATACCAAAAAGCAGACCTTATACATCAAGTTGAACAAACAATTTTTGTAGATAATACCTTGAAACAAATAAAGAAGTTTTTAAAATGGGATATGGTGAGCACCGCCTAGTAAAAAAAATCGATCAATTACGCCGACACTTGTAATATCATGAGTGATCTCTTTAGAAAATAGGAAAATCCCCTCTTGTTGTTATCTTATTGATAACGTTCTAGGTTTTATTCGATTTATGTCTTTGAATCATGTTGCTCGATTTCGGATGACAACAACAACAATCCATTCTAACAGAGGATATTGAGTCAAAAGATGTGGGCTCCTTAGGTACCTTTAGGAGAATTCAGGATAGGTTTTTTTTTTTTACCCAATGAGTGAATGGAAATGAAATATGATTTTTTTTTTGGCTGAAGAAGACTATTCCTACTTTGATACTCTTCCACTTTTATACTATTAACTATTCACTGTACTTCTTTTCCTACTTTCTCTACTAAATTTGGCCTCACTTTAAATAACAGATATGGTTGTCACTTATACAATTTTGTTACGGTTGAGAGCCCACCACTTTGTTGCACCATTTAGAAAACTTACAATGGAAATTAAGAAAACCAATTTCCACACACACACAAACCAGAAACTTCACACAAATACTTGAAAACTCAGGACTTTAAAACTGTGTGACTGTGAAGAACTAAAAATAACAATTCGATCACGGCAAAAAGATTAATCTTTTGTTAATTCATAATCCAACCACCAAAATCGAGCCCATACGCAAATAAAGCAGAACAAGGAAAATTAAAAGTTGAGAGGCCGAGGGACCAAAAGTATACGCTTGGGAACATACTTGAACCAGAAAAATGGCAGATAATTTCTGAAAGCAAAAAATCAATTACAGTGGCCCTCGATTTTCTGCTATTTGTTTGCTTGAAGTGGGAGCCCAATTATTAGGTCGAGAAACTGAAACTTGGAAAATGGCAGACCAAATATCGGTTAGAATGGCCTTCGATTTTCTGCTATTTGTTTGCTTGAAGTGTATTTTGCCAATTTTTTGGCAGATTGTAGGTTGAGAAACTGGAAGTTGAGAAACGAGAGACATTTTTGGAGGCAGGGGAGTTTTCCTTGGGAGGCGTTTTTTCAGGGGAGGGTGATGAGCGGGAAGGTGGATTGAGGAAGGATTTGGCTGGGAATAAGGAAGGGGGTATATTAGGTATTTCACTTTTTACAGAATGATTCGTCGATTTAGGTTTGACTAGTAAAATGCGCGTGCGTTGGCGTAGACCATATAAATTTTCCGAATTATTTAAAATTAAATTTTTAATTAATTGAAATACTATTAAATAATTTTGTTGTATTTAGTTTAACTGATGTTCATACCATAAAGAGTATTTTGGTCTTTAAATAAAATTCACAATATTAAGTTAAAACTTATAGATTGTATGAAGATGTAAATAAGTTAATCAATTAAATCAATAAGCTAATCAATTACAATTGAAAAGAGAAATTAGACTAACCCTCGGAGGTAGTTTTTGTAAGTAATCTTTCAAGTTATTTGATGTAAAACCATATCATCAGGTCAAATAAACAATCAACCAATATTGGACAATATATATATTTTGGTAGAAATTATATTTGACATAGAATTTGTGGAACTGTAAGTTGAAGACCTTCTCGAAAGGAAATGGTGAATATCTTATAGTCAGGTTTCACAATGGAACTGATTGCAATTGTTATGATCGTATAGTTAATCATGAAAATCTTCCTGAATTTAATTCTAAATTTACCCTATGTTTGTTCACCACATTAAAAATTGTAGTTTCACCCATAGTAACAAAAATCTCCAAATTGTTTATAAGAACTCGAATAATTAAATTTATTATTTTCTATAGAATAATTAAATATTTATATCAATAAATTTCCAAATTAATGACATATTATACATATGGATTTTGGCGTATAAGTGTATAACCGAGATTTTATTGAATATTATCCCAAATTATCTCGAATAATACCGAGATACGAATTTAAGGGCTAACGAATTATTCTCGAATCAGAGATTTTCTACTATGGTTTCACTAAGTACGAAAGTATCACATCTGCCCAGAGAAAGGCCTTCCCGTTCCGTTAAAGCTACAAACATAATCAAACATAATGATCTTAATAAAAAATTTACATATTTTATGAAGTATAGTAGCTTCAGCAGGTACAATAGTATCACTTATCCCTTTATATAACAAAGAGAATTCCATAAATAACAACTCAAACATTTAGAAAAGTACAAACCGAATGAAAATTATAGTGGAATTATACATTTTTCTGGAGATGGAAAAATACTTTTGCGAGCATCACATGGTGATGAATTATTACCATTTACTAAAGAATATGGAAAATCTGACTACAATAAGCTAATTATTGAAGTATGACAATTCAAGTGAAAAGTTTTAATGGTTCTTCACATATCAATTATAATAAACATTATGCTGATTATTTTGAGGAAACCATATAAGTAAACTCAAAATAAAGGAAGAAGTCCCAAGAGAAAAATATTAACAAAATATTAAAGTCAGAAACACCCAGATATTTTTGAATATTTTAACAAAAAATTAACTGAAAGGTAATATTTATCGTAGTTCTTAATTTTTGGGGATAATTACAAAGGGATAATTATAAAAACACCCCTGATGTTCGGGCTAATTACAGAAAAACTTAGATATTTTTGAAAACTGTAAAAAAAAAAAACCTCTAGGTTTGATCCGTCTAATATTTTCCTCCTTCATGTGCAAAAATGTATCTTAAAAGTTCCTCTTATGTGTATCAAAACATTACAGTTACTCCCTTATGTGTTTATTTTAAATGTATCAGATTTAAACATGATCTAAAAAAAGTTATTCCTCTTGCTTGTTACCAGATAGCATACAACAACATGACAAAAAGAAAACAAAAAAAAGAAGAAAAAGCTCAAGAAAATATTCAGACTATCGAGACAACCACGCCGGGTATAATAACTGATAACAAAAAACTAAAAAAGAAAAACTGAAACAGCTGGATTCCCATTTCTTTGTGCATGAGAACATCAACAAATGAGGAATTTAAAGTTCAATATTTTTACTGCACTGCTTCAGTCTACAATGATAATATATAGTCCAAAGAAAGTACATACCCCAATCAGTTCCTTAAAAATTGTCTCAGTAGTCAATGCAGGAACAAGACCATCTAATGTTGTCACATAAACTATCAAGGCCAAAAAAACCAATTCTACATAGGTTCAGGTTTATTAAACATATGCAAGAATAGATGACTTTATGCAACAATGGTAGAATTGGTTTCAGGATGAAATTTTCTCCAAAAAGTACACCTTAAAATTAAGTGAAAGCACCTTATAAGTTGGACAATTTTTTGAAAGCAATATGGATTTGCAGCCGTATATGGGAACATAACAATTCCAATCAACAGATCAACTCCATCATTGTATGGCCCTTTCCCAAAAGAGGGCATCAAAGGCAAAAATGTCTTCACAATTAATTAACATTAGCTTGATAAGTGAATGAGTATTACAAACGGAAAAACCTAGCAAGCATTGTGACAAAAGTGCTTTGGGATTATACAACATACAACATGACCAAACCTGATGAACTGTAATTGGTACATCAAGCTCTTCGCTGGACCGAATGAGTAGAACATAGGCAGTAACAGCTGAGCTCTTATATATGTTCTCTAGGTATGCTTGCTTACCTATGTTGTTCCATATCGCTTGCATAAATGAGCTTTGAAGAAAAGAAATCTTTAAGTGGTATAAAACAAAACCACTTTGAAATGAGAAGCAGATGTAGAAGAAATGAAATGGAATAAACAACACCATAGAACTGAAACAAAGTCAACAACATACCTGCAAAATTCTCTGGACATCTGAGAAATTCTGTCAATAGCACATAAGCCCATTCAACTTCAGCCTTCAGTACCTAAGGCATAAGTCATTACCAAAGGGTAAGAAAAAAAAGGAATACCGATCAAAGTAATTTTTCTTAGTCAAATATATGTCCTTTGAGCCTGCTTCCCACTTGCCACCTCACCTACTACTTGTAAGTGTATCTTTCAAACCTTTTTAAGTTTGGTTTATTCCCTTATTGATGGATCACTTCTTTTACGCACAACTATGATATATGGACTTTTCCATTCCCTTGTTTGTTGTGTTATTTAACATGTTGTACATAGAAAAGTTTAATGTACTCGTCAAAAAAAATCTAGGAAACAAAATTTTATTGATGCTTTATGACAAATTACGGTTAGTGGATAAGGAATCCACAAAAATTACAATAAGCCATAACTGAGATATGAAAGAGTTAGCCAGTCTCTACTAAAATAAAAAACTGACTCATGATTGAGATCCTTATGTTCTAAAACCATGACATCACTCTAAACTTAACCATTGAATATCCTACCGCTTCTTTCCAACCATACCGACTAACACACTGTTAAGACCGCTACTCTCCATAAGATCCTTATATCATCTGCTCCTTCCACCAATCTGACCCTCTCTAACAATTCCAACAATGTTGTTCAATCAATGATTTTAAAATCCTTCAGATTAAGTCGAAAATGGAAATTCCAAGATTCTGAGTAGCAGCAGTTTTATGAATATAGTTAAGGCAACAATAGTAACTTTATTAGCTTCAAGTACACTAAGATGGTAAAAGATTCATGCATACTATGAATGCCAACACAACACAAAGTCACCAAGTATCCGGCTCACACAACATAGAAATGAACTTCAATTTTATTAAACCAGTTCAATAAGAAATGACCATTTGATAATAGTTGGGGTAATTAAATAAAGAAAACCAAAAGATAGAATTATAGTAGGTCACATATACATTTAAGCCCATCGTGAGAACACTTCTATTATAATATTTTACTATGATTTGAATCCCATTACTGAGAATATTGAAATTGTACCATCTGAATTAAACTTGGGAAGACAAAAAATATAACAAGTCAGAGATAATTAAGCCCATAAATAGGAGGTCACATAAATAAAAGAAAAATAGAACCGCTGTTAAATTTCAGGGGGGAAAAAAGAAAAAAGAAAAATAATAATAAAGCCATAAAACCAAAATCCACATCAATCACAATAAAATTAGCCATAGTAGTAGTAGTAGTAAGCAACAAATGAACCAGAATGGGCACAGGGGTGAAGTATTTTCTTGCGCCTGCTATGCATTGGAAAATCCCTGGATCCAAATCCGAAGAAAGAACTGGAATCAAGTGAAGATTTATAGATGTGATCGCTGGGAGTGAAGCAAGAACTCATGGGGAGCACATTATTCCACTACTTAGTCTCCTTCCTCGCTTCATAATGGTGGAATAGGTTAAGGAATAGGAATTCAAAAGGGAATTGTTGTGTTGACAGTTGTCAGTTGATATGATAAATCCAACCACATTCCTGGACTATGAACGATATGACTGCTTTAAACCAGGTACTTAAGTTGCCAAGCACATAGGTATAGAGTTGGGTTTGCTTCCGGTCTCTAAACACCAAGCATCAAACATTTCCAAAACAAAAACTTATTAAAAAACAGAAATAATCTAACATACAATACCATTTGACATGAAGCAGAGTTACATTCCATAAACAATAGGTGCATGTATTCATTCAACAACTAAAGGTAGAATCTTTTTAATATAATACTCTGTCTTCAATCCAAAAACCTAAACAAGAACCTCAAAACAATGAATTTAAACTATAATAAACAATAGGCCTGACACATGAACAAACCAACCAACCCCTCTTCACGCACACACTTCAATATTTCCTGAATATCCTCTTTTCTCAAACAAATGTCAAAAGTAAAAACGATGCAAGATCAATAACAGTTTGTTGGATGAACAACATTGTGTGTAGAATAAATATGTGTTATTGATTATTTGAATTTGTCTTATTTCATGGACATGTGTTAATCATCCAAATAATGGTCTACTAACTACTAAGCACCAAAAGTTTACCTGTATATAATACTTGGGTAATTCGCAATAATCCTTCCCCGGGAAGGCGCCATGATGGATTGAACCCGATCAATAAGGTCTACACCCCAATCCCATGAGAAACCCATTTAGAAAATCGGAGAATTTCTGGTTGTCCTTGACGTGCTCGTATTGGCACACTTCTTAAATTCCCTTAGTTGATTTATTTTGTCGTTGAAATTCCATCAGATTCAAGAATCCCCTTTAGTTGATTTCGCTTTTGAATCCCTTTTGCTCGATTTATTTAGACCTTTTCTCCTTCTGCCTTTTCGATGCCGAGGGATGTGGTTATTGTCCCATTCTAGAAATCAATTTTCAGAATTCTCTTGGCTGATAGTTGTATTCGTATCCCTTCGTGTGAGTTCCCTCTACCTTTTCGATACTGCCGAGGATGCCTTTTCGGAGGTGGAAGATGACCTTTCAAGTGTGAAGGGTGTTTTCGTTTTTCCAAGCTTCTTTTAATAGCCGAAGTAGGATCAAAGGGTGTTTTGGGTATTTCAAATTTTTACAGGAACTTTCGTCTGTTTAGGATTGACATAGATATAGATTACCACAAAAATTTTATATATACTCTCTGCTATTCGATTTACTGGATGTGTAGCTTTGCATGTTCTTATGATTGTTGTTTTCTTCAGTTATGACTTATATAGTTGATTTATGTGATTACTTTTTAAGACTAATATAAAATTTGTGTGATTAATATGCTGATATGATGACCTTTTAAAACAAGGCTAAAATAGTTTCTGATCTTTAATTTCCAGTCAGAAAATGTAGGTTCCACTTGGAAGAACATATATAACAAGAAACAACACATTCATGGACTTCACTTCTGAGGTTTAGTGCACACAGTAGGTATAAAAGCAATGTTATATAGTCATTTGTCTGGAACACCCGCTGTTTTATTAGATAACGATTCTAAATAAAGTGTGGTTATCATTTTAACAACATGCATCTTTCTGGAATGTAACATCACACTTGTTTCTTATTCTTCATACAAATCCTCAACAGTTGATCTGCTGCTTCGTTCATCTCTTGTTCTGCGTTCTCTTTTATCTTCTCGCTCAATCTTTTAGCTCTATCCCTCATACCCTCGTAAAATTCCTTCTCCACGATGACCTTATTTATCGCTTTAGCCACATCTTCTCCCACAAAATTCCCAATCCCATCCTTTTCGACCTCAACTCCAACACCAGCCTCCACCAACAGTCTAGCATTTATAGGCTGTTCAGATCTCATCGGCATGGCTATAACCGGAACACCAAAATACATGCTTTCCGTAACAGAACTCCACCCACAATGACTCACAAAACCGCCAACACTTGGGTGGGCCAAAATCTTAGTATGTGGGGCCCATCCCGGAATAACTTACCCCCTCTCTTTCACCGTTTCAAGAAACCATACCGCCAATTCTTCTTCTACGCTAGTAGTAATCTTTTCCCCGACAGGAAATCTCACGACCCATAAAAAGTTCGCGTTACTAATGTTGGAAATAATACAACAATTGTTACAACGGAAAAGCCTTCAACATTGGCCTTACAAAAATAGAAACAAAAATTACAACTTGAAGCAAAATCTAACTATTACAAGTCTTGAATGGACTCCAACTCCATGAGCATGAATCTGACAAAACTTGAAAGACAAAAGCCGAGTCGAGTAGAACTCTATCCGCAAGACAAATACGTCCCGGCTAGTGCTCACGGTTTGACGTAATGTCCCCAAAGATAAAACGACTTTACCTCCTTTGTGTGCAGTAGCACCCCTGACACAAAGGCACCTTTCGAACTAGGAGGAGCGAGAACTGGCTTGCTTGACTCAGAAAATGCAGAAAAGGAAGATGCAGCGAGAGATGTGACGACATTCGGGATAACATCCTCTGGACAGAATAACTTTCTGCAGAATATTTTCTAACTCTCTCTCTTTCTCCCTATTTCCCATGATTTCCTTCCATCTCATCTCTACGAATCTGAATGCAAGCTAAGCATATAAAGGCTGCAATTCCCAACACTTGGAGGAGATTAAATGATAGAAAATGGGCAATTAACCAAATGTAACTTCCAAGAGTTACAAATCACATTATGACCACTATCTTGGGAGTTACAAACTCCAAGAGACTTACATGAACCTGGACACCTCCAATGTCCAGATACATCAGGCCCACCACTCACTTGAATTTGGGCCAAGCCCATTTTTGAGTGACAAACTAACGGAAACGGACCCGAGCCCAAAAAAGTCGGTGGCCCACGGCCTATTGTGATCATACACTTGTGTTATAGTATATCCAACCAATAACACCTTCTAAAGTATTTTTATACTAGGATAAACTATGCCCATTCGCGTGGCCAACTTCGTGTATTAATTTCTCACTCATTACCCAAAATTTGGTTTTGAGAAATACAAAATACTACGAACATCTACTCGAAAGGTAGATTAACAATTCACAATTTAATTCCTCCGAATTAAATTCTTAGCCACCGAAAATTTAGTCAAAGTCGGGACGATACCCACTTTATCAAAACCAAATTTCCAACAATCCCCCACATGAGTGGAAATTAATGCATGCATGAATGCAAACACGCAAACCAAACCGTCCTCAAGAGACAATCCCGCATCGGGATAGGTAGCTTGTGGCTTTGAACCTTCCATAGTCAATACTATCGGGTACATTTGGCGGCCTAGTGGACGTAATGCCTTGAACTATTCCTCCACGGTGTATACCGAGACAATAGCATTAACACGTGAAGGTCTCAACCCTCCTGTTCTCACGTTTGTGTCCGTTTCGGCCATGGACACCACTTTGGATTTCATAAGTGTTACTTTGAAGCGGCCCTCACTTCTCACTTATATAGGTGATCTCCTATCCGAGTATATCGCCATACTCTACCTCAACGAGGTGTAGGAATCATTAAAAGTCAAATGACTTAGCCTCACCACAACTTGCGGTGTTCAACACTTGGCATTGCTCTCTAGGGATGGGTTGAAACATTGTTTCCAAGTGTTACAACTTAACCTTCATAGCTTAGTTTTCCCATTGAACCAAGTTCTTGGGATCTCCAGTCATCATGGTTGGGTTACCACTATGATGGTTATTTTTACTTTGTGGACTTTAAGCTCATTCCTCTAGCAATTTACACAATTGATCTCGATTCAATCCTTTCGTCAAAGGATCTGCCAAATTGTCTTTTGACTTTACGTAGTCAATTGACATCACACCACTTGAGATCAATTGTCTAACGGTATTATGTCTCCGACGAATATGTCTAGACTTACCGTTATACATATTGCTCGTGCCCTTCCTATAGCCGCTTGGCTATCACAAAGAATCGTCACCGAAGGCACAAAGGCTTCCTAACATGGAATATCCTCCAAAAGTTTCAAGCCACTCACTGCTTCTTCACCAGCCTTTATCCAAAGCTATAAACTTTGATTCCATGGTGGACCGAGATATACACGTTTGTTTCGTGGACTTCCACGATACCACACCACCTCCAATGGTGAATATGTATCCACTAGTGGAATAAGAATCTTTCGAATCGAAATCCAACTAAAGCATCGCTTATACCCTTCAAGTACAAACGGATATCTCGAGAAGTATAGCCCATACTCCAAGGCATACTTCAAGTATTTTAACACCTTGGTTAACACTTTCCAATGCTCATAGCTTGGATTGCTCGTGAACCTACTCAACATATTTACAGGGTAGGCCAAGTCCGGACGTGTACAATTTGTAATGTACATCGATCATTTATAATACGTGAGTATTCCATCTCGAGCCACCGGTTCCGCTTCATTAGCAACCGGATTTACACTTAAATCAATGGGCGTCTTTGACGGTTAATTGTCAAAAGCATTGAATTTCTTGAGCACTTCCCCACATTCACATAGTGGGATTGTGACAAGATAATTCCATCATGAGTAGCTCTCACGATTTTTATCCCCAAGGTCACATCATTAGTTCCCATATCCTTCATGTCAAAGTTTCTCTTTAACATTCTTTTCGTGTCCATGATAGAATCATGACTACACGCCCATGATTAACAAATCGTCTACGTATAGACAAACTATGACAAATGCTTCGATGTCCCTTTGACATATACGCATTTATCACATTCATTGATTTTATACCCGTTTGACAACATCGTGTTATCAAACTTAAGATGCCATTGTTTTGGAGCTTGTTTCAGTCCATACAAGGATCTTATCAACTTGCACACCTTCTTTTCTTGACCGGGTGCAACAAACCCTTCAGGTTGTTCCATATAGATTTCAGCATCTATCTCTCCATTCGTAAACGCCGTTTTGACATCCATCGATGAATCTCTAGATTGTGCAAAGCAAAGCAATCGCGAGAAGCACCGAATAGACGCAATCCTCGCACGGAGAGTAAGTGTCAAAGAAGTCATACCCTTCTTTTTGTTTAAAGCCTTTGGCTACAAGCCGTGCTTTATACTTATCAATAGTTCCATCTGTTTTATACTTCTTCTTTAGGATCCACTTACATCCTAAAGGCTTATGACCAGCAGGGAGATCAACCAACTCCCACGTATGATTTTGCAGAATGGACTCGATTTCACTATTGATTGTTTCTTGCCGAGTGGAGCATCGGACTACTTAGAGCCTCCTTAATCGAGTTCGGCTCACCTTCTAACATCAATGTTAGAAAGTCAGTCCAAAGGACTTAACCACCTTTGGCCTCTTACTCCGTCTTGATTCTTCACCACTCGGTGTTCAAGTAACTATTCTCACAAATGTGACAACAGATGTTGTACCGGATGTCGTTCCGGATGTGATAACACCAGAAGTCACATCTCCAAAGAACATCTGAATAAAGTCTTTTCTTTAGACTTACATCTATCCTTTCTTTACAAGGATAAATATTTTCAAAGAATATAACATTCCTTGACTCAATTATGGTACCATTTGTCATTTCCGGATTTTTCGACTTATGTACCATAAAACGATATGCACTATTGTTAAGTGCATAACCAATAAAAACACAATCGACCGTTTTAGGACCGATTTTCACTTGCTTTGGTTCGATATTGCAACCTTAGCAAATACCCCCACACTTTAAGGTATTTATAAGAAGTCTTACGATTTTTCCACAATTCATAAGGAGTCTTATCTTTTCCTTTAAGTGAGATTTTATTCAATATGTGGTTTTGTTAACACGATTCAAGGTCTTAGCATTAGAATGCTTTTCGTTGTTCTATTACTATTAGAACCTTGTTCCAACAATATCGTTAGAGCCTCGTTTAAACAAATTTAACCTTGTTCCAACAATTTGTTCAAACTATTTTACCGAGAGTGTGACCTTAGATGTGGTCACATCTTCGGCAACATTTCAGCATCGCACTTGTTCAAACCGCTTCGGTGTTACACCACCCTTGGCATCATCTCAAACCATACTTGGTATCTTGTGTTTGCCTCGATGTAACAACATATTTGGCAACACCTTCTCGCAATTGTGGTTCAACATCTGCCTTAGATGTTATCACATCTCAGACTACATTTTTTGTCACATCTAAATCTGCAACTTAGCTCGAAAGTCAAAATTGTGACAGAAAGTGTGGTCATACCTCCACAATTGCTAGATCCGTTAGAATTCTTAAAACGTATCCCAACACACTTTTCTCGAGTCCCTAGCAAGACTTTCATGGATTTAGCTTCAGGCCCTTGATTGCTTTCTTCGAATTCCAATCGAACAATCAGGCCACTAATCCACATTCCTTCCAGCTATGCATTTAGGAATTCATGAAAATTTCCCAACCTGGTAACAACATCTTAACGATGTAAACCATTTGGAATTTTTCATTTAAACAACATCCCTTCAGCACGAATATCATGCGGGATCAGTTGAAACTTTCAGACTAGTTTCAACACATTTTTGGATTCTTGGAATCATCCATTTTTCAATCCAAAAATCTAGAAATTACGAACCTCTTGGAAATCACATCCTCATTTCGTATTTCTTTTCAACACATGAACCTTTTGGAAAAATATCCCAAGTTCAAACCACACAATACATACAAGAAAGTGTACCACTAAGTCCGTTAAGGACAAAGTCATGCAGAGGATATCATCATCCTAGCCACATGCTTCAAACGCAGCGCATTTTTAGCAACAACAACAATTCCAAAGAACCTTTGGAAGGTCTTTGTCGATTCATCTCCAAGCTAAGGTTTTGTTTCTCCTCGCCATCGTGAAGGTACGATATTTGTCTTGCGATTGTTGGAAATAATACAACAATTGTTACAACGGAAAAGCCTTCAACATTGGCCTTACAAAAATAGAAACAAAAATTACAACTTGAAGCAAAATCTAACTATTACAAGTCTTGAATGGACTCCAACTCCATGAGCATGAATCGACAAAACTTGAAAGACAAAAGCCGAGTCGAGTAGAACTCTATCCGCAAGACAAATACGTCCCGGCTAGTGCTCACGGTTTGACGTATTGTCCCCAAAGATAAAACGGCTTTACCTCCTTTGTGTGCAAAAGAGCACCCCGACACAAAGGCACCTTTCGAACTAGGAGGAGCGAGAAGCGGCTTGCTTGACTCGTAAAAATGCGAGAAAAGGAAGATGCAATGAGAGATGTGACGACATTCGGGATAACATCCTCCGGGAGAATAACTTTCTGCAGAATATTTTCTAACTCTCTCTCTTTCTCCCTATTTCCCATGATTTCCTTCCATCTCCTCTCTACGAATCTGAATGCAAGCTAAGCATATAAAGGCTGCAATTCCCAACACTTGGAGGAGATTAAATGATAGAAAATGGGCAATTAACCAAATGTAACTTCCAAGAGTTACAAATCACATTATGACCACTATCTTGGGAGTTACAAACTCCAAGAGACTTACATGAACCTGGACACCTCCAATGTCCAGATACATCAGGCCCACCACTCACTTGAATTTGGGCCAAGCCCATTTTCGAGTGACAAACTAACGGAACCTGGACCCGAGCCCAAAAAGTCGGGGTGGCCCATGGCCTATTGTGATCATACACTTGTGTTATAGTATATCCAACCAATAACACCTTCTAGTATTTTTATACTAGGATAAACTATGCTCATTCGCGTGGACAACTCGTGTATTAATTTCTCACTCATTACCCAAAATTTGGTTTTGAGAAATACAAAATACTACGAACATCTACTCGAAAAGGTAGATTAACAATTCACAATTTAATTCCTCCAGAATTAAATTCTTAGCCACCGAAAATTTGGTCAAAGTCGGACGATACCCACTTTATCAAAACCAAATTTCCAACAACTAATTTGTAGTCCTTTTGCAATTTCGCTATTTGCTCCTCGGGACGGGAAACACTCACTACCAAAGGAAATGTATACGGTAGAACACCGATTTTTCCCGTTTAGCCACTTCATGATCTGCTTATCACCATCATCATCATCATAATTATTAGCATCAGCAATAAGTGGACCAGTGTGTACTATTTGTTTTTTGGACAAAAAGAGAGATAATATACTTCTCTTCAACTTCCCTAGAGCTCTTCACCAAAACAATGTCATCGGACATTGTTAAGGTCCCAAATGCAAAATCATCTTCATCACCACTTTTATGCTTTGTGCAACGCCAGGATCACTCACGTCGACCCACTCGTGGTCCTTTAGATATATAGCGGGTAAGGAAAGGCGAACCAATCCCCATTGTATACACATGATGGTAAATGGCGTACGATGTCGCTACCGATGATTGAAAAATAAAAGTTATATTCTTTGATGAAGCGAGCTTTGGGGCCCACGGTTGGAACAAGTCATATGTCGAGATCGGGTTTACGGAATTCAAGATATCCGAGAAGCTAGAAGTTGACATTTGAAAGGCTTTTACGAGGGTTGGTATAAGATTGGACGGCAGATTCTTGGTCGTGTGCATCTCTGGAGGAAGTTGAGGCAATGATGGGACATAAAGTTCTACTAGTTTTACATCGAAAGAAGAGTCTTTTTGATCGATACTAGTTTTGATCGAATCGAGATTGATATGAGAGGAACATAGGTACATATTGAAGTTTCTTCTTGAGAGTTTTTTGGCAAGTTCATGGAATGGAAATATGTGTCCATGAGCTAACCACGGGAACATAAGAATTTTGAATTTTGGTTGTTCTGTCTCCATGACTATAATATGATCAATGAATTAAGAAATCCCTTTTGATTGTTGATTGTCTATTCAAAGTTTTATAAATTACAAAGAGTGAGAACTAGAAATTAAAATAGGAAGAAAATTAAAGAGCTACTAGCCATAAGTCATAAATAAAAGTAAAGGCGCTAGGATTAGGACGGAGCTATGACTATGGCAATTGAATCAGTCTAGGCCTAATTAGGAGTTGGGCACTTATTTTGTGTTTGATGTAACGTACATATAAATTCAGTTTCTTCATAGTCCTGGAGATATACGCCCTGATAAGGGTTGGCACAACTAGTCTTGTAATAATTTCCCAACTCTCAAGATTCAAGAATTTAGGTAGCGTCTCTAGCCACTGATTTTTAAATTAAAGGAAATGTTAAATACCCCCAATACAATGATGCGATTTTTAACATCACCCACTAAATTTTTTTTTCTACTTAACACTCTAAATTACACGAAAATTTCTACGATTTCATCTCCTCTTTCCCATCAATAGATCTGATGGGAATATTCTGCCAGTAGGAGAAGGAGATGAGACCATAGAATTTTTCAAATAGTTCAGGCAGTTAAGCGAAAAATAATAATTAGTAGGTGATATAAAAAATAGTGTTTTCAACTCATAATCCTTATGTTAGAAATTTTCTATTTGACATGTTGCATAATTAGTAGAATTTTACTGCATATTTAACTATGCTTTGTTGCATATATAAAAAGTTAATATAACATTGGTCTTTTAATAATATGCTAAATGTTGCTGCATATTTAGAGTGATATAACTGCATGTTTATTGTAATTTTGATGTATAGTTTACTTTGGGATCATTGCATATTTTATTTCAGGATGAAACTTAATTAGAAGACTATCACTATGCATATTTCGTGTAATATTGATGGTTATAAAGTATTAGACTATTGCATGTTTTATTTCACGTGCTGCTTAAAAAGATGTTACTACATATATAATATTCGATCATTGCATGTTTTTGCATGCTTAATAACAGGCTAATGTTGTTGCATATTGATAATGATATAACTACATCTTTATTCTAATATTGATATATAATTTACTTTGGGATCATTGCATATTTTATTTTAAGATGCAGCTTGAAAAAATTATAGCATGGATATTTACCAAAAGTTTTGCAGAGTAAGGATGTAATTGCAGATGTAGTCACATTCACAATCACATGCAGCAGAATTTTGAAAACAATAAAGAGACACACGAAATAAAAATTATCTACAAGCCAACAAGCTTGTAGACGTGCCAATATGGCAAAACTTTCCACTAGTAAAAACGGTTTGATCTCGTATACAAAAATACTAAAATCCAACTAGTAGAAATTCAACGAAAAGACTCCTATCAAGAGTATATCTGATCTATGTAATTCAACTCATCCAACAATAGACATGTGTGGACTTCGTTAATCACAATACTAACACAATGGATGAAAAACTAACAAACACAATTTGCAGGACTGAATGTGATCTCAGATGTAGTCACATTCGAGATCGCATCCAGGGCAGTTCAGACTCCTTGTGCTTGAATGACTCTTAACTCTCTCAAGACTCTTGTATCTCTGGTATATTTCTTGTGTAAAGATTATGGACGTCCTTCTCTCTTTTATAGGCGTCCAAGACCTTCCAAAGAGTCCTAATAATCATGGAAAGAAGATATATACAAATATATGACAAGTATATCACTTATGTTAGGAAACAAGATAAATATCAAAGAGTCATAATATATCAATACCATATCAACATGATTTCTTTCCAAATCTAAAAAGTCCATACCATAAGTCTAGAAAGGCAAAACAAATCAAAATCCAATCTTTATAATTTTGGAAATCATTTTAGGCGATAAAAAATTGCCCTAACAATCTCCCCCTTTTTGCCTTTCTGGACAAAACATATATCTAGCACAAATCAAACAAACTCCCCCTCAATATAACACCTCCCCTAAATATCATGCTGAGTAAAAATACTGAAATAGATGCAATCACATTTCAGGTCTCATTCATAAGTACTGCAAAAAAAAAAATCCAACAAAGCAATCAAATATCATATATCCAGAAAACCATAAAACTCCCCTAAATCGAAAGAATCACAATCAAGATCAATCAACATTTTTCTCCCCCTTTTGTCCAGAAAACATAGGTAACAAAATCATGTATGCTCCCCCTGACTTGGACACGTAAAAAGTTCATTTCATATTCAAAAATTTGAGGAGAATAATGGATCACAGGACTTTAAAATTTTTGGAAAACAAGCATATGAAATGTGATCAAGAATAAAGAAAAGTCAAGATTTTCCATAAATTAGGATTCCCAAAAAATATAGAAATAGAATCCCACAAATCAGTGACACGTTTAACCAAAGATATAGATAATAATGAGCAAAATCTATTCAAATCTTCCAAGTCCTTCAAACCGTGTATAACCCACCAATCATTATCCATCAAGATTTTCAAGATTTTGGGAAGAGAAAAATATCACTCTCAGATTATATATGGACACCAAATCTCAGCAAAGAATCCAAAATCACCAGGACTTGCAAAACCTAATATGCCTAATGCAACAAAAAAGAAAAACGCACACAAGAGGTGTAAAGTGCTACAGCAATGGATATAGGTTCAAATGTCGTCCCATTTTGAGTCACACCTGTACTAGCTGATTCAATGAATCGCAATCCGAAATCCCAGCTTATCAAAATTTTCGAGTTTTCTTCAATTTTTCCGAGTCTCATGAGGGAGTTAACCAACATGGAGCTTTCACTCAAATGCCAAAGGTAGCTTTTTTTCACATGATTATGCCTTTTTAGACAGTAATACGCTTGAAGAAATTGGTCACAAGGAATAGCTTCACACAATGGGTTGGTAGCTTTTTCCTAGAAGGCCTCCAAGCATGATCAAGACTTTATTCACAACTCAGCTACTGGGAAAATATCATATATTTTTTTTTGAATTGGAGAGATCAACTCACACCAGTTTTCCAAGTGAGACAATATATGTGACTAGTTCGAACCATCAATCCAATTTTTGCAGATATGCATGAAAGCTTACAATGCAGAGATGCCTAAAAAAAAAAAGAGGAGAAGAAAAGAGATGCAGATTTTGGATGTCATAGCGGATGTGATGTGCAATGCTGTGACATCTCGTGTAACATTTCAGAGAACACACAAACCGAGAGACTTCCTTAGATTGGAGAATCTCTCAAAATCCAAAGCCATGGTGAAGATGTCGAAGGTCGATTTTTGAAAGAATATACTCAATTCAAATTATATTTTTCTCAACTAAATCTCGAATAAAGTGATGTCTAATATCTATGTGTTTAGTACGAGAGTGTTGGGCATGATTTTTGAAATATCAATCGCACTCATATTATCACAATAAATGGTTAAAATATCACAATGAAAATCATTTTCTTTTCTATTGAATCGATCAAAATCTTCATGCAAAGTATTATTCCGAAAATCATCTTTCAAAGCATCAAACACATTTTTAGGCTCAGAAAAAATGACACAACAAGAAGTTCTTACCATAGACCAAATAGAAGACAAACACACTAGTCTTACCATATCTCGATAGTTTACCATTTCTTTCCTTCTAGTTCTTATGCCTTCAGATACATCACCTATGACTTGAGAGAATGGATGATTCTTTTGAATTCTGCTTGGGGGATCTCGTCTTTCATTGGTGATTAAATCATGTCCTTCCAAGTTTGTTTCAACTAGTTTGGTGTCAGAATCAGAGTCTGACTCAGCTGCAGCAGACACGGATGTGGGATCAGATGCCGTCACATTTGGTTCTACATTTGAGACAGTGTGGATGCATCACATTCGATTACATCCGTGCTTACATCCATCACAGTGCGGTCTCTCAACAAATTCGAGCGGATCTACAACATTTTCTTCTTCATTCTTACAAAGCAAGACTAGAAAGATCATCGAATACAATATTTCTGATTCCACTACCGTCTTTGTCCGAAGATTATAAACTCGATATGCATGGGTATTTGAAGAGTAGCCTAAGAAAAGACCTTTGTCACCCTTTGAGCCAAATTGAGCGATGTTATCTCGATCATTCATGACATAGCAAATACAACCAAAGATATGAAAATATTTGAGGTTTGGCTTTTTCCCAAAAGTATTTCATAAGGGGTCATCAAACTTCCATGCCTCAAATATACACGATTGGCAATATGACATGACATGCGTATTTAGAGCTTCCGCCCAAAAACTTTTTGAAAGTCTTTTAGAACTCAACATGACACGGATGTCTTATGCAATGCACGATTTTTCTCTCCGCCACTCCATTATGTTGTGGAGTTTTAAGTACGGAAAATTCATGAAAATCCTTTTCTATCACAAAAAGACGAGAAAAAAAGAGTCGCAAATTCTTTACCATGGTCCGACCTAATTCTAACAATTGTTAGCCTATATAGATTAACAACTCTTCTATGTCAACTTCTAAATACCTCAAATGTTTCAGATTTCTCACGTAAAAAATAGATCCAAGTAAAATGTGAAAAATCATCAACAATCACAAAAAAATATTTCCTTCCACCAATACTTTCAACTTCAACTGGACCCATAATGTCCATATGAAGCAATTCAAAACACCGTGTGGTATTGAAATGTGGTAACATTTGGTGTGGCACTCTTCTTTGTTTATCCTTTTGACAACTTCCACACACATTAGCATTCTTCATGCAAAATTTCGGAAAACCACGAACAACCTCAAATTTTACAAGATCCCTCATTTTCGTAAAACTTAGATGACCTAATTTTTGGTGCCATAAGTCAGATTCATCTGTGTGTGCAGTGTGACACATTTTTTTATTAACAAACTGATAGCAATTATCAGATGATCTTAAACCAGCAAGAATACACGTGTTAGATTCATTAAAAACCTCACAAGAATTTTTGTTGAATTTAACATAGAGATTATCATCACACAATTGTCTAATACTAAAGAGAATAGCATTTAGACCATCCACATGCAATACATTCCGTAGCCTAGGTAGGCCATCAACATTCAAAGTCCCCTTTCCAACAATTTTTCCTTTACCTCCACCTCCATGGGTCACATTACCACCATCATGCTTCACATAGTCAGTTAAATACTCCAAAGTACATGTCATGTGTCGTGAACACCCGCTGTCAAAGTACCAAGATCCTGCAATGTTAGATCTCAAAAAGTATGGATAACATGACATTTAACATCAGATTTCTTAACCCGCATGATTTTGAAAATTTGAAATGTGATTACGAGGATGTGGTAACATTTCGAATGACATCCGATACGCAGAGATTCTCGTTTGCCAAATCCGATTTCATTTTGTAACAAAATGGCCTAATATGTCCAGGAGCATGACAATAGTGACAAATAAAGTCGCGTTCACGAGGTTTGGACTTCGTGAAAACTCTTCTTATTGTTGAAGGAATCAAGATTCTCCTTGTTCTTTTGTTTTAACAAATACAAGAGTTTTATAACCAAGGCCGCTTTATCATTACTACCCAAAGAAAGTATATCATCCAGTTTTGCTTTCCTTAATTAAACTTCTTCATGGTTTCAAGAGAATCTTCAAGTTTAGAATTTACCTTTTCAAGTCAAGATCCTTCTTAGTAAAGGCACCTCTAGCCTTGTAATTACTTCCTTCCTCGTTCATCATTTTCCTTCGAGTCGATCATTCTCTTCCCCGAGGATTTCATTCAGTTTAATCCTCTTCAGCCAATCTTTGTACAACTTCGTGTACGTGTCTTCCAAGCTTTCTCCATCTGATTCATCATCCTGTTCAATATCATCAGTGAGCAGAAGTAGAATTGAAACAAAAAAGGTCAAAAATAGTTAAGATTTCTGTTCTTCGGATGTGACCTCGGATGTGATCGGAGAAGGTGTGATCACATCATGGGCCACACACGGCAACACCGAAGGATTTATTTGGAGAGACTTTCGATCTTTCACCAAAGTGGTCAGAACCTTGTGATCTTCTTTCTGGACAGCGTTCTCATTGTCAGATTTATTGTCACTTAAGGTGACACTCAAACTCATTTCCTTTTTCACAAAAATATTTGCACATTTTTCAATATAATGACCATATCCAGAGCAAGCCCTACATCTAACAGAATCAAGAGTTTTTTATCAAACTTTTTCTGATTTTCAACTGAGGGACGAAAGGTAGGGACTCTAGGAAAATCCATGCTAATAAACATGCAGGATCAACACTTAGTGTCGTCAAGTGTAGGCTCTTGATGCCAATTGAAAGAATTGTAGCACGAATATTTACCAAAAGTTTTGCAGAGTAAGGATGTGATTGCGGATGTGGTCACATTCACAATCACATGCAGCGGAATTTTGAAAACAATAAAGAGACACACAAAATAAAAATTGTCTACAAGCCAACAAGCTTGTAGACGTGCCAATATGGCAAAGCTTTCCACTAGTAAAAATGGTTTGATACCGTATACAAAAATACTAAAATCCAACTAGTAGAAATTCAACGAAAAGACTCCTATAAAGAGTATATCTGATCTATGTAATTCAACTCATCCAACAATAGATATGTGTGGACTTTATTAATCACAATACTAACACAATGGATGAAAAACTAACAAACACAATCTGTAGGGCTGAATGTGATCTCAGATGTAGTCACATTCGAGATCGTATCCAGGGCAGTTCAGACTCCTTGTGCTTGAATGACTCTTAACTCTCTCAAGACTCTTGTATCTCTGGTGTATTTCTCGTGTAAAGATTATGGACGTCCTTCTCTCTTTTATAGGCGTCCAAGACCTTCCAAAGAGTCCTAATAAACATGGAAAGAAGATATATACAAATATATGACAAGTATATCACTTATGTTAGGAAACAAGATAAATATCAAAGAGTCATAATATATCAATACCATATCAACATGATTTCTTTCCAAATCTTAAAAGTCCTGAACATACCATAAGTCTAGAAAGGTAAAACAAATCAAAATCCAATCTTTATAATTTTGGAAATTATTTTAGGTGATAAAAAATCGCCCTAACACAGCTTAATTAGAAAACTATCACTACATGTTTCATGTAATGTAGATGTTTAGAAAATATTGGATTCCTAAAATCGAACAAAAATTTCGCGCTTCTTCAAAAAAAGAATGTCTCCCAAAGCCCTTTGCAAAACAAAGAATTGATTCAAAAAAAAACTAAAATGCGAAGATTGGTATAAAAAGGTGGAAAACTAGACTAGAAAAGCAAAAGAAAACACACCTTTGTTACGTTTGTGTTGTATTTGTATAATTTCGTATGATTTTGTATGTATGTTTATATGAAACAAGCTCTGTAAATTTGAATGATATTAAAGATAAGAAAAATGTAGAAATGGGGGAATTAGAGAAGAAGATAACAGGGAGGATATTGATTGATAACCGAATTATATTCCTTCCTGCAGGTTTCATGTGCTATTTAATAACTTGTCTTGGGACCACATGGGACCACTTTCTCTTACAATTCAGAAAACATTCTTTAGCTAATATAATTAAAATATCAGTATTAATATAAATCCACGTGTATGGCTGGATCTCAATCTTCAATTATCAACTCAGCTTCTCTTCTACTAGACATGTGGCCTCCATAGGAACACTTCCTGCTTTATCATCTTCTTCTTTCCTTCCTTCCAGATCTATTTCTTCATTCTTTTTCTTCTTTGAACCATTTCAGCCCCACCTCCTATCTCTCTCTTTTCTCGCTTCTCTAATTCCAAAGACAATCCGCATCCCAACTAGCTGTGTTCACAACAATACCCCCTGGAAGAGACGATCATTGTCCCCAAGGATAGAAATGAGGGAACTTATTTGCATAAACTTGACATCCTCCCAAGTGGATTTTTCGTGCCCCAAGTTGATCCAATGGACCAAGATCCGAGGAACCAAATTGTCGTTACGTTTGACCTCACGATGATCCGAATTTCAAAAGGCTCGATCTTGAAGTTTCCGTCGGAATCTGTCAAAGGTAAATCTGGGAAAGGTAACTTTTCATCACTGATCTTTTTCTTAAGTAAAGATACATGAAACACGGGGTGAATTCGAGACCCTGGCGGTAGATCCAATTTATAAGCAACATTTCCTATCTTCTCCAAAACTGTGTAAGGACCGTAGTATTTCGATGAAAGTTTCAAACTTTTTCTCAGGGAGACCGAGTTCTGCCGGAAAGGTTGGAGCTTGAGAAACACTTGGTCTCCCACTTCAAAACTTCTCTATGTCCTACACTTATCAGCGTAAGTCTTCATACGATTCTGAGCTTGAGCCAAATTGTCCTTAATTATCTGTAGTGCCTGCTGCCTTTGAAGTATCATTTCTTTAGCATCCACATTAGTAGCATCCAAGTAGGGTCCAACTGAAAGCAGGGGCGGGGAATACCCATAGAGTGCCTGAAAAGGAGTTAATTTAAGCCCAGAATGATAATTAGTGTTATACCATAATTCAGCCAAGGAAATCCATTTAGACCATTGCTTCGGATTGTCATGAACCATACAACGGAGGTAATTTTCAAGACACTGGTTCAACCTTTCTGTTTGACCATCAGACTGAGGGTGATAAGCAGAAGTCATGTCCAAACTAACCCCCATAAGCCTGAAAAGCTCCTTCCAAAAGGAGCTTGTAAAAACCTTATCTCTGTCAGTGACTATGCTAACAGGGAGCCCATGCAATTTATAAACTGAATCAAGGAATAGCTTAACCACAACAGGTGTTGTAAATGGGTGTGATAGAGTGAGGAAGTGTGCGTATTTAGTAAATCTATCAACCACAACCAATATAACATCTTTCCCAGCAGATTTAGGCAACCCCTCAACAAAATCCATAGTGATATGTGTCCAATCCTGAGCTGGAATAGGTAGAGGTTGTAATAGTCCTGGATAAGCCCCTGAATCTGGTTTATTCATTTTGCAGGTATCACAAACTCTTACCATAGCAATGACATCTGATTTCATGTTGGGCCAATAAAAAACTCCTTTCAATCTCATGTAAGTGCCATTTACTCCACTGTGTCCCCCATAGGCAGATTTATGCATAGCAGACAATATCAGATTTCTGATTTTAGGATCATTACCCACTCCCAATCTCCCTTTATACCTCACCACCCCTTCTGAGACTACAAAATCTGGGTATGTAGAAGGATTTATAGTGTTGGCTGCTATTATTTTAGTAAAAAATGGATCCTCTATATAGCTGTGAATAACCTCTTGCACCTCTCGGGCCGCATAGGGGTCATGATCCTCTAATCCAACAAGTGCTTAAGGGCTTGTTGGTCAGTCTTAATAATGAACTTGTGCCCTTGCAAATAATGTTTCCATTTTTGAATAGCCATCAAAACAGCAAGGAATTCTCTTTCATAAATAGAAAGGGCCTGATTCCTGGGGCACAAAATTTTACTCATGTATGCTAATGGTCTACCCCCTTGCATTAACACTGCTCCTACTCCTGTCCCACTTGCATCTGTTTCAACAATAAATGATTGAGTAAAATCTGGTAGTGCTAAAACTGGGGATGTTACCATGGCTTCCTTTAACTTTTTAAAAGCAGCTTCAGCTTCTTGTGTCCAGGCAAATTTATCCTTCCTCAACAAATTTGTTAGAGGTTTGCAAATAATTCCATACCCTTGGATGAATTTCCTGTAATAACCAGTAAGGCCCAGAAAACCCCTTAACTGCTTCACTGTGGTAGGAATAGGCCATCCTACCATGCTTGAAATTTTCTGGGGATCAGTGGCAACCCTTTTATGTGATATAATATGCCCTAAATACTCAACCTCCAACTGCCCCAAAGTGGCACTTACTCCTTTTAGCAAAAAGTTGATTCTCCCTGAGTAACTGTAAGACCACCCTCAGGTGCATCAAATGATCCTCCCATGTCTGGCTATATATCAATATATCATCAAAGAAAACCAAAACAAACTTCCTCAAATGGTCTCTAAAGACCTGATTCATCAATGACTAAAATGTGGCAGGGGCATTGCAAAGCCCAAATGGCATCACTAGAAACTCATAATGCCCATTATGAGTACTAAATGTTGTGAGGAACCTGTGCTCAGGTTTCATTAAGATCTGAAAATACCCTGATCTTAAGTCTATTTTAGAGAAGTACTTTGCCCCAAATAGCTCATCCAATAGTTCATCAATCACTGGTATTGGATAATCATGCTTGATAGTGAGCTCATTCAAATACCTGTAGTCAACACATAACCTCCAAGTGGAATTTTTCTTCTTCACTAAAATAACAGGAGAAGCAAAAGGGCTTTTGCTATCCTGAATAATGCCAGCCTCCAACATCTCCTTCACAATCCTTTCTATCTCATCTTTATGGTTATGAGAAGTCCTGTATGGGTATTGATGCTTAGGGGCACTCCCAGGCTTGATCAAAATTTGGTGTTCAACACCCCTGCTAGGGGGTAATCCTTTAGGCTCCTCAAAAATATCTTTAAATTCTGAAAGTAGGACTTGTAAAGCTGGATTATCAGCCTGATCATGTTTTTCCACTGTAATACAATACATCTCCTCAATTTGGTTAGGGTACTCCATATGGGCCAGCTTATATAAAGCAGGCCCTGAAATGTACCTGCACTCAACCAAGGATGTTAAAGCCTGAATTTTCACCCTCTTCCCCAATAGGGTGACTGTAAAATTCATTTTCTCATAGTCAAGTTCAATGGGTGTGCAAGACTTGAGCCAGTCTCCTCCCAATATCAAATCACAACCTTCATTTTGGCAATAACCTGAGAGAGTAACTGAATGTGTGCCCCTGCATTTTCCACTGAAATCCTTCTGCTCTGTGAGAACTCACCATCTTTTGCCCATTTGCCACCTTGACCAATAATGGTTTGACAGGTGTCAATTTGCATCCCAACCTTTTTGCAGTTGCCTCTTGAATGAAACTTAAAGTACTACCAGAATCAATCAGAATGTGTAACTTTTGACCACCACTCTCTCCATACAATCTCATGGTGGTGATACCATATTCCCCTGAAATGGCATTCAAAGACATTTGAACCTCTTCCATAGTATCTAACTGTAAGTGTAGACCTTTTTCTGTTTCAGGGCTAGTCTGCAGATAAGCCAATTCTTCTTCCTCAGTCATAATCATGTAGGTTATCCTCTGCTTACATATGTGTCCCATGGTAAACTTCTCATCACAATTATAACACAATCCCTTTTCTCTCATAGCGGCCATTTTCAAGCAATAATTAGCTTAATCGGTGGCTTTCGTGGGTTAGGTGTGTTTGGTTTTGAGGAAGGGTTGGAAATAGGATCAGGCCTCCTGGGAATGGTATAGGTGTTTGGAAATGGTTTGGTGGGGTTTTTGAGCTTTTTTGTAAGGGCTTCAATAGTGTGTAACTGCTTCCTTCCCAAGTCAATGGTTTGGCTTAGGGTTGATGGTTCAAACATTATGATAAAAGCTTGAGATTCCTCAGAAAGCCCACTAATAAAACTGGCAATAAAATACTCTTCTGAATAATCCCCATTATTAAGAAGCAACATACATGCTCTCAGCTCCTCAAACCTCTCAACATAGTCAGCGTAAGAGCTAGTGTGCCTTAGCTTATTAAATCTTGCAATGATTTTAGCCTCCTTTAGCTCTTCAAACCTTGCTGAAATTACCTCTAAAAATTGTTGCCAGCTCAGATCACCTTGTTTGGAACTAAAAGTTTGATACCATTGTGCTGCTTTTCCCTCAAAGTGCATGGAAGCCAATGTAACTTTTTGGGAATCAGGGATATTAGGTATTAACTTAAAGTATCCATTGCATTTCAGGATCCAGGATCTTGGATGTGAACCATCAAAACGAGGAAAATCTATTTTAGGAAGTGGGTTGATGATTTGGGTGCCCTGATTCTCTATCTGCATCCTAGTTCTTGGTGAGTATTGAGTTCTGAAATTATCACCTTCACTAGCGAGCCAGGTAAGGCCCCCAAAATGGATTCATCTTCTGATTGTTGCTTTCCTTTGCTCATATTCAAGAAAGGCTGGATGGATGCTAGAGTATTGGTCAAGTGCTCATACTTGCCATTCAAACAAGCGATTGATCATGCATTTACGTATTTATGCCACGATATTTGTTCCTGGAGTTTTAACTCTGTAGCTTCTCTTTTCATTGCCTCTGTTTGTAGGATTTTATCGATTTTCTTTTGTGCTTCCTGCAGATCCTTTAAACGTGTGCCCTCAGCCATGTCCAAGGATTAATGGCTCTGTATACCAAATGTTATGTTTGTGTTGTATGTGTATAATTTACGTATGATTTTGTATGTATGTTTATATGAAACAAGCTCTGTAAATTTGAATGATATTAAAGATAAGAAGAATGTAGAAATGGGGGAATTAGAGAAGAAGATAACAGGGAGGATATTGATTGATAACGGAATTATATTCCATTCTGCAGGTTTCATGTGCTATTTAATACCTTGTCTTGGGACCACATTCTCTTACAATTAAAAACAAACATTCTTTTAACTAATATAATTAAAATATCAGCATTAATATAAATCGACGTGTACGGCTGGATCTCAATCTTCAATTATCAACTCAACTCCTTCTCTACTAGACACGTGGCCTCCATAGGAACACTTCCTGCTTTATCATCTTCTTCCTTTCTTCCTTCCAGATTATGTCTCCATTCTTCCTTCTTTGTTGAACCATTTCAGCCCCACCTCCTATCTCTCTCTTTTCTGTTTCTCTAATTCCAGCACAATCCGCCTCCCAACTAACTGTGTTCACAACAACCTTTAATAATATAAACAGGAAATTATGAACCTTCAAACAATGTCGAAAAGTTAAAAAAATCCGGTACTTCAATTGGGGGGAGGGTGTCTATTCTAATTTATTATATAATTTGTCAACTCTTAGTTTAGTGACATGTTAAAAACTCCTTTTTGTATTAAGCGACTTAAATGTTGAATGCTACATTACATCAAACCAGTTTGTCGGAAATCATATTTTTATGTTGTATGAGAGTTCTAAAAGTTTGAAAAATGTATTCGGCAAGAGACCTAAAAAATTAGAAAGACAAAAAAAAATAACACAACAAAATTACCAGATAAAAAGAATCATCTTTCGAGAAAAAAACTACATGCCACCAAAATAACATGATCTGGATATTCAGATCTTCACAGAATAAAACTTGAAAAACTTAGGGCTTCAATGGCGGTGTAACACAAATTTTTATTGTCTGCAAATAACAAACAAGAAAAAACGTACAAATTGAATATATATAAATCAAACTATCAAAAGGGTTACAATCTCTAAAATAAATCCTCTGATTCTTTTCTTCAAGAATATAATATGTATAATTTGAGAGTTTCGGAGATGAACTCTTTAGTTTGATCTTCTCCAAACTTGAACTTGATTTGAATAACGTTAATTCAAGGGCTTGACAGCTTAATCCCAAATCAAACGTGGAATATTCAATATATTTGACTTAACTTGAGACCTTCTTGGTGGGTTTAACTCTTCGATCTTCATCCAAGATGGATTTGAATTTAATAACGTTAACTTGAGGGCTTGAAAGCTTATTCCCGAATCAAACGCCGTGATTTGAGTGGACTCTGGGGTGAACGCCTTGAATTTCGCCTTGAACACCGTGAATCTCCTTGAATATATTCTTCTTGTCTTGAGAGAATTTCCTCCACCGCCTTCTTGCTTGGATTTATTCTCTTTGAATTCTGATTTAATTCCTTGAGAATGACACCTATTTATACTTGTAGGAGAGGGGTTCTTGGAACTTATATGGTGAGGACTCTAATTTGATTGATCCTTTAAGATTTAATATTATTTCTTTAATCACAAATTGTGATAATTATCAAAAGAAATAATAATAAATCAAGATAAATCTTGATTTATAAGAATTTGACATTTGGTAATTTTTAATTGGCCAATAAAATATATATTAAAATATCAATAAATTAACTATTTAAATTAGGATTAAATTTGAATATATTCCCAAATATAAATAGAAAATATATAATTGATATTTAATATTGAATTTCACATTTGTCACCATTTGATTGGTGCAAATTTAATTTATCTACAGACGGAAGAAAGGCGACAAGAAGAAAACCCAAAAACTGTAATTTTTTGAAAGAAAACTACTACCAAAATTGCGGGATTTAAGATATGGTAAATATCTGTTACCTAAACTTTCACTTGTAAAGGACCATTTTGTCTAACAAGAATTTGAGTAAAATACCCTTAATACGAAATAAATTACCTAAAGTAAAGGAGACAATTTCAGCCACCTAAAATTATCAATCAATAGTGAAGATTAATCTCCACGGTCTTAACTCAGGATATTGGTCTTATTTGAACCAATCCCTATATATATATATATATATATATATATGATTTGGATCCTATGAGTCCACCCATTTAGAGTGAATACGTGAGGAAAAATCATAATCATTGGGATCCTTTTTATATTTGAGTGTTTTTTTTTCATTTTTTTAAATATTCTTAAACTGTTATTAAAGGTATTTAAGTAATTTTGTTTAAATTTGGAATAAGACTGTCAATTTCAAACATGCACGCCGCATAAGCAACGAATATACACTATGTATGCACCACGGATACATTAACTACATAAGCAAGTCATATGCAACAAACCCATACTACATAAGCAATGAATATACACTACATATGCAACACAAATACATTAACTACATAAGCAAGTAATAAGCAACAAATATACACTACATCTGCAACACAAATATGATTAAATTACACATGCAATATGGTTATACTACACATGCAACATGATTATATTACATAAACAGTTAACAACATAATACGCTCGAGAAAAAAAATGTGAATATGAGTGATATGGTTTACTCAAAACTGAAAGCACGTGTCGCATGAAAGGGAAAGAAAATTGAACGTGATTGAGATCTCATCATATCTCAATAACTGATTCTATATTGTAAAATGACCACCTACCTTTCTTAGTTGTTGAAACAAAAAAAAATAAATATAAAACCCCCCTAAAAATATGGACCACCCAAAAATATTAATTTATGGTTAGGATTGGGTCCTATGGACTCACCCCAAATGGGATGACTCATTAGATCCATATCTCTTATATATATTGTAAGTCCAAGCGGCTACGATAATCTAGAGGGGGTGAATAGATTATCTCCATCTTTTCAATTTCGCCCTCTTTTTATAACCGAATGCTCAAAGACAATAATAAAGGTGCGGAATGTAAACAACACACGTCGATTTAAAGAGGTTCAACCCACCTAGGGCCTAATCCTCTACCACCCCAGTATATCCGGGATGGATTTCAAAAAGAAAAAGAATTTTATTAATTACCAAAATTAATACAAATTCAACTTACAACACCTTGAAGAGCACCACACTCTTCTTCAACACCACCTTTGAGATTACCACAATCTCTTCTTGAAGATTACCACAATCTTCAAACAAAGACCTTGTGAAGATTACCACAATCTTCACCTTGAAGAGCACCACACTCTTCAACACCTCAACAAGAAGATTACCACAATCTTCTTACACCTAACACCTAGTTCACCCAAGTGTGTTCTTACCACAAGAACACTCACAAGGATATCTTGTGTTTGAATGACGACCACAAATTCAAGATTACAACTCGATAATGAATAATACAATTGAGTGCAATTGTAATCAAGAATAGCCTAGACCTCAAGAATGTGAAAGTGAATAGCTAGGCAAATTACAACAAGAAATAAGACAATGTAAGAACAAGTGTATTCTTGAGTGTATCTTGTTGTGTTGTAGTTTTCTCTCTTGTAGTTGTGCTTCAAATCTTTCTCTATTTATATGAGATGATTGATACTTGATAGGCTCCTCTTGGAATCGATATCTACAAAACATTGCAATTAAAATCAAGATTATAGTGTTACAAATCAATCCCACAATTTAGGGAAAAGTTGTCTCTCCGCACAACGGTTAGAATCTTTGTCATCAAACATTAGGGCGGCCGGTCGCACATTTAAATAGACTTTGAAAAACGTATCAACATTTACAGGCACGGTCGACGTCTACCTCGACCGGTCGACCTATGCCTCAACCGTCCCCTCATGGGTTTGGAAGAAAGAAAACGTTCGCTTCAATTTTTGCTCCAGTGCACAACGCCCAGTCGGTCGATCGGCCGCTGACCGGCCGCCCTATAGGGCGACCGGTTGCCTCGACCATTTTCTCGCAAACATGAAGTTTTCTCGTTTTCCTCAACTTTCAGTGCACGGGTTGCCCTATACGACGACGGTTGACCTCAAAACAAAAGTGTTGTCCAATTTTATATCGAAAATAAACTTCAAGAAATACTCGAAAAATAGTGAAAACATTTTAGACCGATCGGGAGTATTAGGACAACATTTAGAAACATTGTTTAGGTGTAAAAATACATTAATGTAGAAAATCATTAAAAGTGTTGTCCAATTTTGTTGAAAATAAAACTTGAAGAAATACTCCAGGAAAATATTAAAACCATTTTAAATCATTTAGGAGTATTTAGACAACCTTTAAAACCATTGTTTTGGTGTAAAATCAAAATCATCAAAATCATGATAAAATCATTTATCAAACAATCTCCCCTTTTTGATGATTACAAACCAAAACAATTTTAACGAGGTCGATTTTGAAAACAAAACATTTTTACCAGTTAAAGAGAACTATCCGTTGTGAGTGACAACATTCCATGCAATAAGAACACAAGGATGGGAGTAGAGATATTCAAACACATATAGCACATGCTCCCCCTATCAACAAGCACAACAAGAGTTATATAGAAGCAACTTAAACATAAGCTAAAATATTAGCTTTTCGATATTGAGCTTAAGTATCAATAACTTAAAAGCTCCCCCTGTCAAAGAGACATCATTAGAAACATATATAAGTCCATACTACAACCAATGGACCAAGAATCATACACAACTTATGGCTTTAGGAAGCCATAGCTTATAGCTTCTTTTCGTTTGAGCTTATCTTAGCTTCTTTGAGCTAAAGAGCTTATAACCTGTTTCTCCACCTGTTTCTCCCCCTTTGGAATCATCAAAAAGAATGTTAGCACGATAAATACATCATATATTCATATCAAAGTGTGCAACTAAACCGATGTATCGAGCTATTTGAACATTGAAGCTTATAAGCCAAATAGAAGGGAAAAGTCGAATCATACGACTTGTAGAGGTTTATGAAAACTCATTTGATAAGCAAAACATGATCTCTATAAATGTATAAGACTTTTGAAATCGAGAGAATCATGTAGGTGATGAATTTTTCATTGAAACGTTTTATCGAACACTTGGCGGGCGTCAAAAATAGAAAAAGTTATATATAGCCCTTGTAAATGAAATCAAGCCAAAAAATTGCATCACCAATTCACATCAAACATCATACAATACAACATAATAACTAAGCTCATCAAGATCATAAGCAAAAATTATCAAGAAATATACAAGAAAGCCATAAACTCGAGGGTTCAACCCAATTGAGCAAAGTAAGGAAAATTCTTACCATTTGATCGGAAAAGATGAGCAATGATGATGATAAACATGCTATATAAGGTCCAAGATATGAATTGAATGCATGAAAATCAATTTTGAGTGACAATTGTGTGCATTTGGCAAAGGGGACGAAAAAATGGCAAAAAGAAGTGAAAATAACAAATGTCAAGACAGAACGAACTTAAACCAAAATTTGGCCTAGGGCGACCGGTCGAGGTTGAGGGCGCCGGTCGACGTTGAGGGCGACCGGTTGCCCTCAACCATTTCAAAGCCTTGTGTTGAAAAATTTCCAAAATCCGAATTTTCAACCAAAAATCCAATTTTTCGCCCCTAAGTTTTAAAAACGTGCAAAATGCAAACGTAGACCTCATTCAATATACATTATGTCATAATCAAGCTCGAAATGAGGTAAAATACTCTGCGGTAAATGAACAAATGTCCGCAAGTTATCCTTGAGACAGAATTAAACACATCTCAAGTTTTTGTTAAAAACGCAATCCCTTAGAAAGTTTTTGAATCTCAATATGTTTAGTTCGATTATGACGAACTATATTTTGAATAATTTTCACCGGACTTGTTATCCCGAAAAATAAGAACATTTTAAAGCTTTGGATACAACAAGTCATAAGAAAAGTGCCTTTCAAATATTTGAAAATTTCTTTTAACGGCACTTTAATGAGATTCGTTGGGATAATTTTTGAAGTCGAGCATATAGACATAAGGCATATGGAATGTCGAGTCTATAGAAATAATACAAGAAAACATACCTCGAATTTGTTTGTCAACCGACATGCCTTTCTCAACCTTTGTCAATCTATTCATTGGTAGCCATAGAGGTTGAGATGATTCTTCCTTCTTCAATGCCTAACTCCTTCAAGAGTTATTTTGAAATGTAACCATCTACTTGGCATTGAATGATTTGAAGTCCAAGCGAGAAATTGAGCTCCCCATCATGCTCATTTCAAGTACACCTTGCATCAACTTGGAAAAATATCTTGCACAAATATTCATTAGTAGTACCAAAAATATTCTCATAAATATGCACAAGTAAACAATCTTGCCCTTTTTCAAAAACAAAGAGAATAGTATCAACTTTACCTCTTGTAGAATCATTTAGCAAAAATAGCTAAGTCTATCAACCGTACAAGGCCTTTTTAAAAAATTTGGCCTAGAATTTTAAACTCCGATAGACTTCTATATGAATAAAACCATTTAGAAAATCAACATCCATTAAGTAAAGCTTGAAATTTTCTTAAAACAAGAATGGGCAAGTAAAATGCAAATAATTTCTAAAAGAGCTATGAGTGCAAATATTACATCAAAATCATTACCTTCTTCTTGAAAATACCTTCGAGCTACTAACCTCGCCTTAGTTCGACCAATGTTGCCTTGGTCATCGAGTTTGTTCCGGAGTGCCCATTTTGCATTTATAATCGTTTGTGATGAAAGACATGGCATCAACTTCCAAGTATCATTTCCTTTTTAGCTCATCTTGCAATTTAAAAACCAATCTTCATCTTGAAGCATCAATTGAGGAATTTGTCTTCTTCATCACTATCATCATAGGGCATCCAATTGATCTAAGGTGTTCATAGTAGAATATGTACATCCAAATATTTTGAGGTAACTAATATTTGGAGTACTTCATTTCTCATCTACACAACTTAACAAACTCATTAACGGCATCGCTTATATAAGCAAGAAAAAAATAGCCCAAGTGTAAAAATATGCCTCAATCATCAATCACAAAATATTTTGCAAAAGAGCATAGTAGGAATAGACACTATATATATAGACCATGAAGCAAGAAACACATACCATGCATTTAGAAGATCATCAAGAATCTAATAAATCATGCAAGTTCAAATTAGCTTAAGAAAGCTACAAAAGGTCTCTTTTGAAATTTGAAAAACCGATAGCATATAATTGAGACCTCATTTAAAATAAGTATTTGAACAAAAGTTGACAAAGCAAATATGTGCAATCAAATATCGAATAGTGCCTTTCAAAAAAATCTAAAAATCCTCTTAATGGCACTTGTATGAAATACTATGAAAACAAGCACATAGGCACATGGCAATACATATATCGAGTCTATAAGAGTAAGAATAACACTAGTAAACGTGCCTCGATAATTTATGCCTTTCTTGACAAATAATGACGTAAATGGCCATTTGTGAAAATATGTAAATCCTACACAATACTTAAAACAAATCTAGCACAAATCATAATGATAAAAGTGTAGGCTAAGAGATATCGCAAGTAAGCTCATGCCATAAAAATCCATAGGAGATGATAACACACTCTAGTCTACAAAAAATGCACAAGAGTTTTAAAAAACATCATATATGGTCTTCTTTTTCAAAAATATTTTAAAAGCACAAATATATATTGAAGACCTTAATTAAAAAATAAATACTTGAAAACTCATTTGCAATATAGGCACAAATAAAAACATGAATACTAACTAGATAAAATGCATATTTAAATAGGGAGATACGGGTTACCAATTACGCCATTTCCATGGGTTGTGTCGTTCCCATTGTTGATGATATCTTCCTGAGAAGTCATTTTGTTGATGATGACTTCTTTGATTGCTCCATTTCAAAGATTTGTTGCTTTCCCATTGTTGAAAGTCTCTTCTTCTTTGAAAATCATCTTGTTGATGATGTCTTTGCCATTTCAAGGATTGTGTTCTTCCCATTTTTGATTATACCCTCTTCTTGGAAATTGGCTTTGTTGAAAATAGTTTCTCCTTCTTTGATAAAATGAAACGGTCATTTGATGCCTTCTTGGCGGTATGAATTTTCTTCGATTATTATTTCGGGTACCTAATATGACATTGTTTTGTGGTACCCTTATGTGTTTGGGTCCTTTGGGATTAGTCTTGAGACTTTTAGGTCTCCAACAATAATTAGAGCTATTTCTAGCCCGACAAGTATTTACCGTATGACCCTTTTTACCGCAATAAAAGCATGTAATAATTCTAGGAGCATAATGACCAACGTGCTTAAAGACTTGATTCTTTTTCATGTGATTGACACCCTTAGGCTTATGATCAAGTTCTAGTTTCGAATTATCACAACAATCAACAATATTGGTCATTCTATCGGTACTTAAGTTGGATTTAGATAAATCATTTTTCAAGCAATTTATATCCTCAACAAGAGTACTATTTTCTTTCTCAAGGTTTCTAACCTTGTCAAGAGTGGTGGTGTGAGCACATGATAGTGATTCATATGAAGTAAATAAACTATCCTTATCATTTTTCAAAACAATGAATTCCTTTTTCAAATTTTTGTATTTAACAAGTAAGTTTTGGAATTCATCTTGTAGCTCATCATAATCATTTTGTAAATCACTATATTCATTTTGCAATTCATGGTCATAAGAAATAGAGGGTTTAGAACTTACCTCGTTTTCTTCTTCGATGCCCATGAGGCATTGTTCAACTTGTTCATCATGGGAGGTTGTAGAAGGTTTATCCCATGTTGTTGGATTTGATGTTGTATCCATTTGTGAAGTAGATGCTTTTGAGTTGCTCCTTTCATTTGCATATACTTCATAGATGGCTTCTAATTTTGCCATACTTCATGTGCCGATCGAATACCTACAACATGATCAAATTCCAAAGTAGTAAGTGAACAATACAAAATACTAAGAGCTTTACCATTTAAGGAGATGATTCTCTTCTCTTCATCATTGAGCTCTTTGAAGCCTTTAGAGGTGTGTGGTGTATTCTTCATCGGAATGGATTCTCCATTTATGACGGTGTTCCAAATATCAAACCCGCAACCTTGTAAATAGCATTCCATTCTTTCTTTCCAAAATATAAAATTTTTGGAATCAAACCGAGGTGGCTTGGTGGTGGAGGTGCCGGAAAAATGAGCTTCGAGCGTAGCCGACGATCGTTTCTCTTCACTCGCGATTTGAAACGAGCTTGCCAAAGAGTTTGGCTCTGATACCACTTGTAAGTCCAAGCGGCTACGATAATCTAGAGAGGGGGGGTGAATAGATTATCTCCATCTTTTCGATTTCGCCCTCTTTTTATAACCGAATGCTCAAAGACAATAATAAAGGTGCGGAATGTAAACAACACACGTCGATTTAAAGAGGTTCAACCCACCTAGGGCCTAATCCTCTACCACCCCAAAGATATCCGGGATGGATTTCAAAAAGAAAAAGAATTTTATTAATTACCAAAATTAATACAAATTCAACTTACAACACCTTGAAGAGCACCACACTCTTCTTCAACACCACCTTTGAGATTACCACAATCTCTTCTTGAAGATTACCACAATCTTCAAACGGCACCTTGTGAAGATTACCACAATCTTCACCTTGAAGAGCACCACACTCTTCAACACCTCAACAAGAAGATTACCACAATCTTCTTACACCTAACACCTAGTTCACCCAAGTGTGTTCTTACCACAAGAACACTCACAAGGATATCTTGTGTTTGAATGCGACCACAAATTCAAGATTACAACTCGATAATGAATAATACAATTGAGTGCAAGTGTAATCAAGAATAGCCTAGACCTCAAGAATGTGAAAGTGAATAGCTAGGCAAATTACAACAAGAAATAAGACAATGTAAGAACAAGTGTATTCTTGAGTGTATCTTGTTGTGTTGTAGTTTTCTCTCTTGTAGTTGTGCTTCAAATCTTCCTCTATTTATAGGAGATGATTGATACTTGATAGGCTCCTCTTGGAATCGATATCGACAAAACATTGCAATTAAAATCAAGATTATAGCTGTTACAAATCAATCCCACAATTTAGGGAAAAGTTGTCTCTGCACAACGGTTAGAATCTTTGTCAAACATTAGGGCGACGGTCGCACGTAAATAGACTTTGAATAAACGTATCAACATTTACACAGGCGACCGGTCGACGCGTCTACCTCGACCGGTCGACCTATGCCTCAACCGGTCCCCCTCATGGGTTTGGAAGAAAGAAAACGCTCTGTTTCAATTTTTGCTCCAGTGCACGGTCGCCTGGTGGTCGACGGCATGTTAAAGACCGGTTGCCCTATAGGGCGACGGTTGCCCTGACCATTTTCTGCAAACATGAAGTTTTCTTTTCCTCAACTTTCGTACGGGTTGCCCTATACGGACGACGGTTGACCTCAAAACAAAAGTGTTGTCCAATTTTATATCGAAAATAAACTTCAAAAAATACTCCGAAAAATAGTGAAAACATTTTAGATCGATCGGGAGTATTAGGACAACATTTAGAAACATTGTTTAGGTGTAAAAATACATTAACAGAAAATCATTAAAAGTGTTGTCCAATTTTGTTGAAAATAAAACTTGAAGAAATACTCCGGAAAATATTAAAACCATTTTAAATCATTTAGGAGTATTTAGACAACCTTTAAAACCATTGTTTTGGTGTAAAATCAAAATCATCAAAATCATGATAAAATCATTTATCAAACATATATATATATATATATATATATATAGGGATGAGATCTCATGTGACATCCTCTTACCATGTGGCAATGTGGACAGATCCTATCCATCTATCCTAGTCAATCAATGGTTCAGATTAGGCCTAAAAAAAATACCATTTTATATTTATTTTATATGTCAAAAGGGTATATCGGTAACTACAAAAATTGAGTAAAAAATACAATAAATATTTACCTAGAATTAAGGGATATAATGATTATCATATTTCCATAATAGAAAACGCTGAATTAGGGACCAAAAATAACGTAATCTCTCTCTATTCTTCACTCTTCATTAACGAAAAACAGTAGGAAGAAAGACACTCTGCACCAAATTCATAGAAAACATCCTATCCGCCATTTTTAAACTGCAAAAAAGGTGTTCGACATGGGCAATGAGTACACTGAATCACACCAAAGTGAAATGTTGGTGGACAATCTTGATGAAAGTTGGGTCTCAGAAGCGTTTTTTCCTGGTATGTTTGATGTTGTTTCGAAAAATTCACAGATTATCTTTGTTCATCTTGTCCACGTTATATGAGAAAAATTGTCATCGTAAATTATGTTTATTTTGGTGTAAAAAAATAAAAAGGATGGTACACAGTAAATGTGATGTTGGTGTATGCATATGTATACTATTGTGCATAGATGAACATTCAATATATTGTGGTGGAATGCACGGTTAATGGTGAGCCTTTTATGCATAATGTTGTGTACCCATGTTTATAATATTGTGGCTATGAAGTAAGTTTTCGTGTATATATATGTATATTTTCGTGGTAATTTAACATAGAATATGACGTGTTTGGATGTTTATTTAAGACTAAATATTGATACTTAGATTGGTATAAACATATAGATAAAATTGTACATTATAAGCATATTTTGGTGTATATATGTACATATTTTGGTGTTTGTTAACATAAAAATATGGTATACAAATAATTCCATTACAGTACCCGAAAATTATATTTTGGTATACACTTGACTCAAATTTGGTGATAAAATAAGCCTACAGTAGTGCATGTTAGATGTTTAGTTTAGAATATTGTGTGCTAATGTTTAAAATATTGCATATTTGTAAAATTATTTCGTGTATACATTTTACCTATTTGGTGTACAAACTTTGCAGATGCTAGTGATGAAAGTATCCAACGCGTCGAAGTACGAGAGCGCCTGGTAATATCATCCGACTCTACCAAATATTGGATACCTGAAGTAGAACAAGAAAAAATACCACGAGTGGGCATGCACTTTGTCAGTTTGGACAAAGGTGTGGAGTTTTATAGGGAATATGGTAAACTATACGGCTTTGACATATGAATAAGCACACCAAGGAAATTTAAGAACAAAGAGATCCATCTGCAATACGTGCCTAATCGAGACTATCGTCCATACATCCGTCAACAGCAAGCGGGCAACTGCACGAATTCAGTGGTGGTCAAGAAGCAGCAACAACATTAAATGAATCGTGGTCCACTTTCCACAACTGCATACGACTTGCAAACGGTAAAGTGGAAAAATTGGCTGACTTAGCACACTTATTATCTGAACATAAGAACAAGTTAGCCCATTAACAAGATGAACAACATAACGGGGGCGTGGATGAACTCTTTTGAGACTTATGCGATCTTCTTCTCAAATGGAGATCTCAGTATTGCCACGACAATAAGCTCGTAACAAGGGCAGCGAGAGCCGAGTTAAAAGCAGAATACAAAGCCAAAAGGAAAAGGCAATCGGTGCAAGCACCAAACTAAAGAGAAAGTGTGGCACGTGTGGCAAAATTGCATCACACAACCGCCGTACATGTCCCGAACAACCTACAGAATGATAGAACCTTTTTTCTGCATTTTCAAATTTTGTGCTTTCTAAAAAACTGATTACAAATTTTTGACTTATGTTAGATGTACATCATTTATAGTCTATTTGAATGCCATTTATATTCTAAATGTGCATCACTTTTTAGTCCCATATGACATAATTAATAAAAAAAGTTGACCTATTGCATAAATACTTTGAGAGTATAATTTCTATCTATGTGCCTGATGACTGTTAATTATACGCAATGTTATCAGTAAATATGCGCCAATTTCTACTGCCTTTTTGTACTTTGGTATCTTAATACCGTTCTCATTTTCAATGCAGCTAAAGGTATACCAACTCAACCTTAATTGTACGTTTTAATATAAATTGAGTTTTAAATTTTTCAAAGGATTACATTGACTTCCAAAACTAAGAATAATTATAGTACTTCAAAATAAAATGCTTATGAATTATGCATACACACGATTCATTAACACCTTCAACGTAAATAAGAAAAATTGAAGTAAGAATATGACGCATGGCATAGATCCCGCAATCGGCTGTATTTTGCTCACCCCTCCACGACATGGCGAGTCTTGTTGGGTGACATTTTTCAACATTACGCGCTGACTGGTAGCACCCACGTGCTTGCAAATGTCGATATAATAGATCCAACTAAAAAAAACATAAAAACAAAAATGCCATCACAAAAAAAAAGATGTGAAACATCAACTAGTCAACCAAAAAAAGAGAAAAAGGCTCCAGCAAGTGTATTTGTATGTTACATAAAAACTAACTGTATACCAAACGATAGCTTAAATGTATACACTAATCCATAACTATGTTTTCATCAATTCACGTCCATGATTAAAATACAACAGATCTAACTATATACCGACTATTTTCTACTTGTATACAAACTCATGGGTAAGTTGTCATTCAATTCATTTCTATGAACCAAGAGAAAGGCAGGGTGCTTGGGTTGGCCAAAAAATTTGTTAGTGGCAAGTAGTTGGTTATCGAGGGGAGAGGTTCGTTTTGTTAGACGGAGTGTCTAAGTACATTTTTATTATTTATATTAGACTAGAATATATTTTTTCGGTGCAATATTGTCAACATTTTTGTTACTTATTTCAGAACGATTTTAAGCAAATATGTTCTCTATTTTTTGATCGGTGAGTTTTTTTTTATGCCATATGGTTAGTGGATAAACAGTACAAATTTAACAGCATTTCGATATATGTTTACTAATTGTTTGGTAATGCAAAAAACGATGAAAAAAAAATAACTAAGAGATGTATCATCCTTACGTAAATGTACACCAAATTAGGAATCAAGCACAGTTTCAATAACATAAATTCTTACACAATTCGTTATCCAAATGTACATCGTTTTTTCATAATTTTATACCAAAAAATATTATACTAAATCTAACCCATTACGAACAAGGATATAATTCCACAAACCCAACTAAAAAGGGGGGGGTCTGTAAAAATCGAGTAGCAAAACCCTAGGAAATTCAAAATAAAAAAGGCCTCTACCCAATGCAACTAACTCCAAAACACCCAGAAAACATCATCGTAAATGGAGAATAAAACGGACGAAAAAATAAGGGAAAAACCCTTTCCACAAAATCTACAAACCAAAATTGAAAAAATCGAACCAGGGACTTACCTTCAACAATACTACCGATGCGTTCTTGGAGTTTTGATGTCGAAAGAATTCGGCCAAGCACCGATACTGACAAGGAATTTTATCCTGGACGCTCGAAGGTTAGAGAGAAGAAGAAAATGGCCAGACGTAGGAGTGGAGTAGTGAATAAGGATGAGGCGAAAAAGAAGGAGTTTTTTGATTTTGTGTGAAAATATGATTGCAAAATAGTGGGAGAAGATTAATTGAAATCCCAAAAAAGGGGAGGTTGTGGGGAGATTACCAAAAACTACCATTTTTTAATAGGTACAAAATGTCTATTGTGCCCTTAAATGGGTTGTGTTCAATTTAAAAAAAAAATCGAAAAAAATCTGGCCTTTGGATTAAACATGGTAACGGCTTAGATTTGTCCACACTGCCACATGGTAAAGCCCTTGCCACATATGATCCTATACATATATATATATATATATATATATATATGCAGATATATATTTTATAGGTATTGGTTCAAATGAGACCAATATGATGGGGTGAGACCATATGATTGATCTGGTATGTCAATTCTATTTTTTGAAGGGTGTAGATTAATCTATTTTTTAAGGTATTTTTACCAAAAGGTTAGGATGGTAACTACACACCCACACGCCTATTGATTAAATATGGATAGATATGTAACCTCCCTTATTTTCGGTAGATACACACGCACGCGCCTAGGGGATTAATTATGGATAGATATTAACTCCATTTACTTTCGGTAGAGAGAGATTGTGTGCCCTTTTGAGTGCCCGAGGTTTTTGGGAATTGATTTTTAGGCTTAAATCTAATCATCATTATAACCTATCTAACTTCTCATTCAAGTAAAAGTAAAAGGCAAAGAAAGAGGAAAAGCCATATCAAGATTTTCCCTCATAAACGACGTCTTTGGTGCATTTTTAAAGCTACGTAAAAATCTCCAAAGTCTTGGTCACGGCAAACACGAAGATTGAAGGAAAACCTAGTAAGAATTTGCGTGTTGAAGTTTTCGAATTCACAACTAGCAATTTCTAAAACACACTATCTACTTATATGCATATTTCGTTAATTTATATTATGATTCCGTCAATGTTTTTTAATTTCGGCAACTTTTTTGCATGTTATTTTGTAGTTGTTTCTTTAGGATATTTTTTTAATTTTCAGTCCTTTTTTCTTGTTTAACTTTTAATGTGTTCTTGTATTGTGTGCAAATTTTTTCATCTGATGTTTTATATGGTTAGTAGTATATGAGGGTTTTTAGTTGAGTTTTTATGTCGGAGGTAAACATGCAACCGTGTGTTAGCCATTATTGATACTGCATTTAAGTGTTTTATTGTATAGTTTAATTTTGTTGTCTGATGTCTAGATAGAATATTTTTGCGACATCCTTAGCAATGTTTCATTGCATATGTTTTGAGAGTGTCGATTTTTATATACAATCTTGTTGGGTGAATGCAAGATTTTTTTGGAAATTTTTTATTAGGTTTTAGGTTTCGAATTTTTTTATTTTTATGTTTGAGGTATAGATTTAATAATTTTGTTGCATATTTAGCAATTTTTCGTTGCATATGTAATTTTGTTGGGGGAATGCAAGATTTTTTTTGGAAATTTTTGATTAGGTTTTAGGTTTGGAATTTTTTTTTATTTTTATGTTTGATGTATAGATTTAATAATTTTGTTACATATTTAGCACTTTTTCGTTGCATATGTAATGAAACAACGTCGATTTTTGTATATAATCATGCCGGAGTGGAATGCACTACTTTGTTGCGATTTTTGATAATATTTTAGATTTTCTGTTGTTGTTTTATTGTATATATATTTGATGTATAGATTTAATTTTTTTATTGCATTTGATAGCAATATTTCGTGCATATTATCATGATAAGGCAGTCATGCATCACAATATTACACTTTTTGAATTATGCATCGGTCTGTTGGAATCTATACAAACAAATTACAATTTTTATGAACCATGTTTATTGCATAAATAGGACCTTTTTAATGTTTTTTAGATGTTAAGTGTTTTAATTGTCATGTTATGTTTATGAATCATGCATCAGTGATGAAATATATATACACAATTATTGACTTATATATGCATACTTTTTCAGGGGGCAAGGTAGGACTGTGAGAGGCTGGGGATGTGGTCTCCAAAGCAGCAACGAGTCTCAGATTTTAAATCTTCAAGTGAAGTATTGTCATGCCATTGATGTTGATGAGTTTAATGAAGTATTGTCATGTCATGGCAATGAGTCTCAGATTTTATATATGGATTTTTTTTTACTGTTGATTTTTAAAATCAGTTATGATGTATAAATAGAATATTTTGTTGCATATTTAGTTTTGTTTATGTTCCTCAAATATGATTGTTTCTTGTGTTGATTTTTCAATACAATATGATGTATATATAGAATTTTTTTGTTGCATATTTAAGCATATTGATGTGATTCGTAAAAGTTTTTTTGTGCGTATAGGTTCGATCGTGAGGCTATCAAGATGGCTAACACTAAACATAAAGACAACATATGCAACATAATATACTTATAAATACATCATTAAAACATTGAATATGCAACAATACGATTAAGGAGTTGCACCACACATTTTCTATGACTTCATAGATTTTTAATATGAAATAATTGCACCATAATATCATCAAAATTTGCAGTAAAATTTCAGTAGCGTAATTGACAGGGTACATATATTTTCGATTCATACAATTATACAAGCCAGCAACATATGCACCATAATATACGTATAAATACATCTTTATAACAATAAATATGCAATAAATTGATAAGGAATTACACCACACATTTTATGTGACTTCATAGCCTTTTTAATATAAAATAATTGCCCCATAATATCACCAAAGTTTGCAATAAAAATTCAATAGCGTAGGCAATAAAAAATTCCTTAATGATAAAAATACAACACTACGGGAAACAATAATACTAAATTGCAAGATAACATATATGTTAGATTGATGCAGATTTTACAGCTAGCCTCATATGCACCACAATATAACTATACATACATCAATATAATGATAAAAATACAACACTACGGGAAACATATATGTCAAACTATCCATTCATTTATAACATCCTAATATAAAATTCTAATTAATTCGAAAAATTGGAAAATTGTTTTGTGGAAAATGGCTTTTTTTTGTAGCATAAAGGAATGATTATGCAACAATTTCCATTGATTATGCGTTTTTCTTGGGGTAGATGAGTGAGATTCTTGGCGTGATTTCCATTAATTTGGGTCTCCTAAATTATAGCAACTGGATATGGTAGTATAAATCTTTGATTATCTTTGACTTTTTTTTAATTATACAACTAGCCTCATATGCACCACAATATAGCTATACATACATCAATATAATGATAAAAATGCAACACTATGAGAAACATATATGTCAAATTGTCCATTCATTTATAACATCCTAATATAAAATTCTAATTAATTCAAAAAAATAGAAAAAAAAATTGGAAAGTGGCCTCGGATTAGTTTTTTGGTAGCATATAACGAATGATTATGCAACAATTTCCATTGATTATGCGTTTTTTTTGGGAGTAGATGAGTGAGATTCTTGAGGTGATTTCCATTGATTTGAGTCTCCTAAATTATAGCAACTGGATATGGTAGTATAAATCTTTGATAATCATTGACTTTTTTTTTTTAATTATGTTTAGACAATAATGCTATTTTCGAAGTAAATGATAAATATCAATGCTAATTTTAATGTTTGAATCTCAACCATCCATTGATTTGTTATAACGGCCCAGATCAGTCCTTATAGTCTCACCCCAAGAGATGGTCTCACAAGAATCAACCCCTATATTTATATACTTATATACATGTTTTATCTATGTTTCAGTTTAAGTCGTATTTACTTTAGCAAAGTATATTATTAATGAAATTGTTTTCTTATTAATTCTTCTTTATTATAAAAGTTCTTTGGAATTTGGAAAATAAGAAAAGTAAATTATAATTCTACAAGAAAATTAAAACTTAAGAAATTATAAAAGAATATATATTATTACAGTAAATACTAAATTATTTGTTTGATGAGAAATTAAAAAGAGATAAATATGAGTGTATACATTATAATTTTATTAATTTCTTGAAACTGAGGTGACAAATTGAAAATCACGCAAAGTTTAGGTAGCAAAATAAACATCATGCACAATTCAGATGACAAAGTCAAAGTATAATAACATCCAGCTAGTTTGAGGTGAAATATAATTTTTTACCCACCATACAAGGTACATGATCGAATCTTCGGCTAATATTCCACTAATGGCGATTCTCGGGTGGTTATGTGCAAAAAGCTCATGTAGTTCAGGAAGAAAATTGAAACTCGAAATAGTTTGTAAAATAAATATAAAAAACAGCCATAGTTTGGAGGGTAAATTACAAAATTTCCAAAAATAATATATTTCAAACTATAGGGAATCTAACACGGCCTGAACTTTTTCTCTTACAAGTGCCTCCTAAACTACATTGTTTATCACATGACCATCTAAGAGTTGCCGCCGGTTGAATATTCATTGAAGATTCCCCTACGTGTAAGGCACGCGAGGGCAAAATCGTGTTCAACTCAAACCAGTTGAATGTCGTTGCACTTTGTCATTTGAACTTTGTGTCAGTTTCACTTTGCCATCTGAACTTTGCGTGATTTTACTTTCTATCCCAATTTAAAAAAACATTAAAAAAATAAATGTATATACATGTATATCTATATCTCTATTTTTTATCGACAGTAAAAATTTTATACCATTTTTTTAGATTCATTCTATTATGTTCAAACTCATTTACATATTTATAAATTTATTTACCTCAAAATTGATAAAAATAATGTAATTCTCTATATTGATTTAAAAATATTAAGTAAATTAAAAGAAATAAATTACTATTCTACAATACTTAACAAATAAGAAATTATGAAATAGTTTCATTGATTATATATTTTATTCAAGTAAATACTAATTATTTTTTTTGTAGATTAAATTGAAAAGGAGATAATACATGTATATACATTTAATTTTTTCTTTTACATTCCTAAACTGTGATGGCAAAGTGAAAACCACGCAAAGTTCAGATGTCAAAGAGAAATCATGCAAAGTTCAGGTGGCGAAATGCAACAATACCTAACTGGTTTGAGCTGAAAAATAATTTTTCTCCACACGTGCCTTGCATGTTGGGGGGAGGGGGGTCTTTGGCGAATATTCCATCGGCAGCGACCCTCAGGTGGTCATGTGAAAAAACCGCGTAATTAAGGAAGCAACCTGCAAAAAATAAAAGTTTAAGGATAAAAGTGTCCAAACTCCTATAGTTTAGATGGTACGATATATTTTTTTTTTTTGCCTTATACAATAATTAGAGATAAAAAACATTAAACCCCCTAAACTATCACGTCTTTTAAACTTTCCAATCTAATCGTTTTTTTTTTCGCCTACCCATACAAACTTCACGGGATTTATATTTTGTCATATAACTTGTTCTTCAAGAAATATTCGTCAAGATTCCATCATGTGCCAAAGTCTTTGCACTTTGTCATCTATACTTTTAAATTTTTACATTATCACCTCATAATAAAAATAAAAAGTAAGTTTGTATATGCATGTATTTGATCTAGTATTATACATCCAAACAAATAAATTTATTTAATGTCTAATTTGTAAAAAGTAATTTAAAAAAATAGTTTTGTGACTTGAATTATAAATTATTGGGTTATTGATTTTGTAGTACTCCGACCTATAGGCATTTTGTTGGTTTGATACGACATTTCTAAGTTACCAATTTAGTACTCATACTTCACGTTTTTTATAAATTGGTACTTTTCACTTTTAAGGACGAAAATGCGTCCAAGAAACATAAGTATACTCAAAATAAACTTTGAGTATGCTTATTTCAATTATAAAATCAAATAAAACTTAATTAAATTAATTAAAAATAAAAAGAAGTTTCTAAAAATATCAATGAATTTTTAGAAAAATAAAATTAATTACGTTAAATTAGTAAATTAATAAACATAAATCAAAATTTAATTAATCGAAAAGAAAAATTAGTTTAGCTAACTAATTTTAAAAATTAAAATTAAAATTAAATAATTTAAAAATTAAAATTAAGATAGTAAATAAGAAAATAATAGCATTTGTTTTATTAATATATTTATTTTTAATTAGTGTTTTAATTGAATTTTAAAAAAATAATTAATTTAATTTTTTTTACAATTAAGAATTTAATAATTTAATTCAAATAATAATAAGTTATTTCTTAATTAAATATATTTTTTAAAATTAATAAATAAAATTAAAACTTAACTTTTTATCAAAAAAACAAAAAAAATCTTGGGGGCATTTTCCTCCTTAAAAGTGAATAGGTACTGATTTATAAAAAATTGTGAAGTATAGGTACTAAAATGGTAACTCAGAAATGTCAGATACCAAACTAGCAAAGTGCCTATTCGTCAGGTACTAAAAAATCAATAACTTAAAATTATATACCTTAATTTCCTTTAAAATAAAAATAGATAATAAAAAAGTTAATTTCAACAAAAATACATTTTTTTAAAAGTAGTCTTTTATTTTTACTTATAGATGATTAATACTAGCAAAAAAATCAAATATATGCACATATATATAGGGATTGGTTCAAATGGGACACCTCCTTATATGAGACGGTGGGGACTAATCCAAGCCATTAATATTTTTGATTGATGGTCTAGATTTAATGATTAAAAAATAAATTAATGATTTAAACTGATAATTATAAGGGTAATATAGTCAATATATATATATAATATCCAAAACTTCCATAAATCTTTCCTACAAATTAGGGATTTAATTACTAACCTAATAACCAAAATCACACGTCCTCTCCCAATCCTTCATATCGTCCTCTCTCCACTAAAATCACACGTCCTCTCTTACAACCCTTATCCCTCCATTTCTACATGTCAAGCCATTAGCGGCTATAATCGATGATTGGGGTGGGATAATTTTTGAATTCTTCCGACGGCAAGGAAGTGGTGCTTTGATGGTGGTGACTATAGTGGATTATGGTGGTGGGGCGGGCTTACATCTTTGCCTCGTATCTTATTCTCCTTATATTTTTTTTTCTCGTTTGTTTTTGTGACTGGGCTATATGTGGCGTTTTCAGTGGAATTTCCAACGGGTTGCCGCTAAAGGGTTTGATTAAATTCATGATTGATGAGGTGAAGGCATCGGTTCCGATTTGGAAGAAGGAGGTTTATACCAATGGAAAGGTTTGGAAAGAGAATTCAGAGTTTATGGAGAGACAGGACGAGCTTGGGAAGCCCGACTCGGGTCATGGCAGAGTATGTCGGGAAAAAAGTTATGGTACTAGAGAAGGGACCAGAAAAAAGGGTTGTTGTGTCGGAAAGGTGAAGATGGATATAGTATTAGAATGTTGTATAATTAGTGCAGTTTTACTGCGTAATTAGTATTAGAATGTTGTATAATTAGTGCAATTTTACTGCTTTTTTGAGGGAAAAAAGATGTTTTGAGATTTTTTTTTTGGGTGGAAAGGCTATGCATATATCCTCTAAAACCAAAGCAAGAATGTATGTATACTCACTATAGATTTTATGTGTGTTTAGTGAGATGTTAATGTAACACGATGTATAATTAGTGCAGTTTTGCTGCATACATAGTATTAGAATGATGTATAATTAGTGCAGTTTTACTGTGTAATTAGTATTAAAATATTGTATTGGAACATGTTTAATCCTTCCAAATAATTTAGGATGATGGGATAACGTTTTTAATCAACCCAAACTATACGGGTTTTTACACTTTGCAACCCGAACTTTGAAAAGTTCCGATTGCAACCTAAACTTCACAAAATTTTACACTTTGCATAAAATTCCGGTTTTACCCCTGGTTTCGTGAAAGAAAGTTGGTTTGTAGTTTACACTCTAAACTTTAAAGTTGTTACACTTTGCAACCCGGACGATAAATTTCATTGCATTTTCTTTGATTACTCCCAAAGGTCTTGCGATCCTCGAAAATGGTATCGAGCCAGGTTTATTAAGAACTTTTAGTTAAATTTACTATATTTATGTAATTAACAATTGGTGAGGAGAAATTACTCCGAGATTATGGATCCGCATCGATGTCCGAGATGTACCCTTACAGGACATATCGTCAAATATTGACGATGTATGCACAAGAACACCTTGACCAGGTTTCATATTGGGAATACCAACATGAAGAAAAAGAATGACAGAGCCGACGGGAAACCTTAAGGCAATGCAAAATGCGAGAGAATATTATAGCAATTATGAATGCTTAACCGGACCCTATATGTTCACTTGATGAACCTTCAAGAAACGGTTCATGAAAATTCCCATCAAAGACAATGATTCCCGATGGAGTACCGGATTGGAACGAGATACTTCCCGAAAAATCTAAGTTCTCCAAGATCTTAGAGAAGTCCAGGAAGACGGTGCGCGTAATTATGGCAACCGCCATATTCATCTACCAAAGACAAGTGCATCAGATCGAACGGATGGAGACGATGGTAAAATATCGAAGGAAACTCTTGAACTCCTTCATGATATTCAGAAACGAGTCAAGAACCTGGAGGACAGCCGAGTTCATCCGAGAGGAAGGAAACGTATTGATTTTGGGACGGTACCATATTTACACCAAAAAGGGAAACCAACCGAAGTTATACGAAAAGATGACAGATGAGGAAAAGCTCATTGCTCTAATCAAAGGAAAATCCATCAAAAATTAAAAAGGATGGATATTGAAAAGATGAATCTTAAAGATCTACATGACTGCGTAATCCTTTCGGGATTAGGTATTGTAGATTTAAAGATGAATGCAGTGAGAATCGGCTTTGGTTACCTATGACCCACAAGGTAGACCAATTCCACCACCACCGCCACGATTAATCCTAACGTCGAAGAAGCACGGGTTCGCATTATGGAGCTCGGGACGAGAGGATGCCACATCTTTGGGGATTTCACGACCGGGAGTGATCCACTTTCGAGAACAGGAGGTCGAAACCTCTTGCGGGGAACTAGACAACCTCTTTGGAAGGCCAAATGTTTATCGACGCCTTATGGAAGATCGCACCTCGACCCAATACATCCATATGGGTTGATGTTAAATCTAGACATCCTGATTTTAAAAAAAGAGAAGTTCTCATTGATGAATGGGCTTGACTATGAGAATTTCAATGAGAACCTCGATCTTACAAAGGATTCATTCATCTTACTCCTTGAAATGAGTCTTGAAGGATCGGTGAAGATTGCTTGGGATATGACCGATGCTAGTACAAAAGTTCGATCACATCGGGGAATCACTTAATGGAATTGTCGATGGTATGGCCAAACTATTCAAAATCCGGTTCATCGGACAAAGTTATTTCGAGGATTAGAGGATGAAAAAAGAAAGAGATATAAACAAGCCCTCTATAGCCTTGAAGTTCTTGGATATTTGTCATATTGACGAATATATCGGGTTGTTCACCGAATACCGGTGGAAATCCAAGATTGAGGAAAAGAAGCCGCACAACTATTCTTTGCCAAGATTCCGAGTCCTTGGAGAGAAATGCTTATCGGGGAATACAAGGGGTGGAGTCAAGTAGAAACGTGGGGCTTTAAAAATGTCTTTCCTAAAGGCCAAGCTATCTCGAATGGTGCTACCAAGCGGCTCTATACAAGAATTACAAAAGATTAAGAGGAATTAACAAAACAGTTCCTCTATGTTGCGTAGATAATGATATCCCAATGATTGTGGGAGGTCAACCAAGGCGGCATAAGAAGAAGAAGGATAGAAGCCATCCATATCGTCGAGGAAGCAAAGAATAAAAGAAGTAGGTCTTCATGGAGACCTAGACGGATTCTAGTCAAAACAAAAAGCCCGAAATTATAAATCGGGGCAAAGACCAGTCAAGCGGTGAGTAGAGCCTCATCATCGAGTTCTAATCAAGCAAGTACCGTGAGAAGAACTTTCGGCGTGCTCACACGAGCTAATGAAAGTTTCAAAGATCGTAATTGCTTTGGACATGCGAGCAAGAGAGGGCATATCTCAACGGATTGCCCGGCATAATCAAAAACGAGGAGTCGAGTTTGAGGTCACACCGAGAAATCGAAGAAGCTGTCTATTATCAAGATCTTATATACGGGTGTATCGGTTTGAGGATATACACTCGAGATGAAAGTATCTATGAAGAAGAGATCTATTCGATGATAGAAGTGACTCCGGCTCGAGAATCGGAGTGAATAAGAAATTCTTCAAGCAGACGGTCGGGGAGGATATGTCGATTCTCTCTCACACCACGGTTTCTCATAAGACTCTTATAAGGATAATGAAGAAAGATCCAAAGCTTCATATTTATGATGGTTTTACCATTGGAGCGATGGAAAAGGCTTTGGATAAGATTGGTTTTCGTAGTAGAAGACACCAAATTATCCACAGGGTAACAATAGGAGAATTTGCCATTCCGATGGAGTTTGGGAACTCGATCGAGATGCGATTGGTCCCTATTAGAGAAATACAGAGATCAAAAGCGAGTTAAAAGAGAAGTTGCAAATACACTCTCATGGATTCATATCGGAGCCATAAGAGTCATTATTAAAGCAACATTCAAAGAAGGGATAGATTCGCCACTCAATCGGCTATCTTTGACAAGCGAATCTCACATCTCAAGGATTCATGCCTTGGAGCGGTTCTGAAATTTGTATCTTTGGGAATTGGCATTTAATGTCTATCCTAGAATTGCATACAACTGGGAGATCGAGATTTCAAAGAAAGTCTTAACCCTTCATCAAGATTTCAAAAGAGACGATTTGATGAAAGAGGAAGCAGACTTACTCGATCACATACAAGATATCCTATGCTCTCTCGAATACACATCATTGAAGTATTCTTGAGAAAGGAATTTATTGAAGTCCCAAGAATCTTTGAGGAATTTGCAGGGTGGTTTTACGGAGAGATTATTGAGTCTCCAACTATCAAGGAGATCGATATAAAAATACAAGACCAACCATCTTCAACAAAAGTCGAAGTCTTAGAGTTGAGCAAGAAGGATGTCTTTCCAACAACAGAATGACGAGTAGTAGCCGTTGGGAAGAAAGGAGACCAAGTATGCGATTCAAGCGTATCCCGGATGTTTTCAAAACAAGCAGAGAGAGCGAAATGTCCAATGATGGCGAGAAGTGGAAGTAATATTCGACATCACTCAAAAGGATAATATTTTTCCTTGTGATGTTCTATATTATCTCCAACAACCAATAGTTGGACGGTATCAAGGAAGCCTAAAGATAGGAGAAATTGAGCTTACTATCACAGGAGTTGCGGGAAAATCCAGAACAATTAATACCGGGAATTGAATTTCTTGAGGATCATAAACCTGGGAAAGATTACATGACGGAATGGAGTTCACGGTGGCTAATAAGAGATACTGAGTAATCGATGACCACTAGTCCATTCTCCATATACATTTCTATCGGAATGTTATTTTTCTGAATCTGGTGAGTATTTCGCCGCCTATATTTCAGTCTTAGGAATATGTCTTGCAAAGTTTCGGATGTTTTTCCTAAAGAAATTGAGAAGATTTACCACCTATTGCAGGAAGAGATTTTTCTAAGAGGATTCTTATCCTCAATAAAGGAATTAAACAAGCGAGTAAATCATGATCGGAGGCGCAGGCGTACCCATGGTACAAAGTGAAAATGCCACCAATATATTTCCATGATACAGTGCGAGATGTTTTGCTAGGAAACAACTTCCTACAAAGCGTTCAAGCGATTTACACAGAGAACGAGACAAGAAGACTTATTTTCACAACCTTGTGATCATAAGATCATTGTCCGTGAGATGCGGGAAACATTTTACGAGAAAAATGCCTATTAATTTTCGCAGCAAAGCGTGGTGATGAAGCCAAACTTCGCAATCCAAAAATGGCGGATCGAAGAAAATTTGGTGAAGCGTTATTATCCTATGGACAATTCGGAAGCCGAAAGGATAAGAAAATATGGGATAATAATTTGTATTCATTAAGAGTACAAGGAGAAGAACGAGTTAGTTACTCGAGAAGCCATTGCGGAATTATGGATGAGTCTAATGGAGAGTCCGCAGAGTGACGTGACCCTAGAAGAACAAATATCACTCGAGGATATCAAGAAGAAGATCCAAAGTAATTACAATGAAGATCCTTTGGCTTGGTGGGATAATAACGAGCTTAAAGCTTCCTTAAAGGTTAAAACGGAAAGGAGTACGAGTTCGTAAGATTCAAACCAATTCTTATGAACCAGGAGGATCGTGAGGATATACGAGAACATGAAGGAGCATCTTAATCATTTGGAAATATTTTGGATGTTTGTCATAAAGAAGGATTAGTGCTTTCGGAGAAAGAAGACGTTGATTGCAACAAGGCCATTGAATTCCTAGGAATTGAGATCGACGAACTCCGGAATCATCCTACAAAGTCATATTGTAGAAAAGATCTGAGGATTTCAGATACACTCGAAAGACAAGAAGCGAGCTTGAGTTTTCTTGGAGTTGTTAACTTTATGGGGATGTTCATTAACAATCGGGCATACTACGGGGAAGGTGTTTAGCCCATTGCTTAAAAAAAGATGCAGATATTCAAATGGGAAGATGAACATCAAGAAGGAATTAAGCAACTTAAAGAAGTTTGTAAAAAGCTTCCAAAGCTTGCAATTCCCAAGACGAAGACGAATGGTTCTTTACACGGATGCCAGTGATGATTGGTGGGCGTTAGTTCTTACGAAAGTCACACCAAACGAGGAAGTGCCATACAGATATCTGCGGTTTATTCACCCCTAGTGAAGCAACTCGGTGGCATATTAACGAGAAAGAATTCTTTGCAATCGAGAAAGGCTTTTAAAAAATGGTCTCTATTTTTTTGGCTAAATAGTTTACTTTAAAAATTGATAATTCAAGTGTCAAGGCTTTTCGAAAAACAAAATTGAATCAAAACCAGAAAAGGCTCGATTACTTAGATGGCAAGCTGAATGTCAATATTATGATTATGATATTGCCACTATAAAATCTCATGGAAATATTCTTGCAGATTTCTTGACACGAGATGGAAGGACGCGCGTTCTTGACGAGGTCCTTAAACGAGTAAGACATCTCGGGAAAACCTGGAGAGTCTAGAACGAGATTTTGGGACGTTATGTCTCAATGCGAGAAGTTCTTTGGGACGACTTCAACAGTGACAGAAATTCGTTTCTAGTCAAATACGAATTGGTGAGGAGAAATTACTCCGAGATTATGGATCCGGACCGATGTCCGAGATGTACCCTTACAGGACATATCGTCAAATATTGACGATGTATGCACAAGAACACTTGACGGGATTTCATATTGGGAATACCAACATGAAGAAAAGGAACAAGCGAGGAGCCGACGGGGAAACCTTAAGGCAATGCAAAATGCGAGCGAGAATATTATAAGGCGATTCTGGATGCTTAACCGGACTTATATGTTCACTTGATGAACCTTCAAGAAACGGTTCATGAAAATTCCCATCGAACAATGATTCCGATGGAGTACCGAGTGGAACGAGATACTTCCAGACAAATCTAAGATCTCCGAAGATCTTAGAGAAATCCAAGAAGGCGGTGCGGAATTATGGCAACCGCCATATTCATCTACCAAAGACAAGTTCATCGATCCAGAACGGATGGAGACGATGGTGAAATATCGAAGGAAACTCTTGAACTTCTATATGATATTCGAAACGAGTCAAGAACCTGGAGGATGGACCAAGTTCATCCGGAGGAAGGAAACGTATTGATTTTGGGACGGTACCCTATTTACACCAAAAAGGAAACCAACCGAAGTTATACGAAAGATGACAGATGAGGAGAAGCTCATTGCTCTAATCAAAGGAAAATCCATCAAAAATTAAAAAATATGGATATGGAAAAGATGAATCTTAAAGATCTACACGACTGGCGAGAATCCTTGGCGGGATTAGGAATTGTAGATTTAAAGATGAACGCAGTGAAGAATCGGCTTTGGTTACCTATGACCCACAAGGTAGACCAATTCCTCCACCACCGCCACCGATAATCCTAACGTCGAAGAAAGTACGGGTTCACATCATGGAACTCGGGACGAGAGGATGCCACACGCTGGGATTTCACGGCGGAAGTGATCCACTTTTCGGGGACAGAGGGCGAAACCCCCTTGCAGAACGCACAACCTACCGGGAAGGCCGAATGTTTATCGACGCCTTATGGAAGATCGCACTCGACCCAATACATACGTATGGGTTGATGTTAAAACTGGACATCCCCATTTTAAAAAGAGAAGTTCTCATTGATGAATGGGCTTGACTATGAGAATTTCAAGCAGAACCCTCGATCTTACGAAGGATTCATTCATTTTACTCCTTGAAATGAGTCTTGAAGGATCGGTGAAGATTGCTGGGATATGACCGATGCTAGTACGAAAAGTTCGGTCACATCGGGGAATCACTTAAAGGAATTGTCGATGGTATGGCAAAACTATTCAAAATCCAATTCATCGGCACGGGTTATTTTGAAGGATTAGAGGATGAAAAAAAGAAAGAAATATAAACAAGCCCTCTATAGCCTTGAGTTCTTTTGGATATTTGTCATATTGACGAATATATCAAGTTGTTCACCGAATACGGTGGAAATCCAAGATTGAGGAAAAAGAAGCCGCATGACTATTCTTTGCCAAAATTCCAAGTCCCTGGAGAGAAATGCTTATCGGGAATACAAGGGTGGAGTCAAGTAGAAAGCGTGGGGCTTAAAAATGTCTTTCCTAAAGGCCAAGTTATCTACGAATGGTGCTATCAAGCGACTCTCCGCACAGGAATTACAAGAGATTAAGAGGAATTAACAAAGAAGTTCCTCTATGTTGCGTGGATAATGATATCCCAACAGTTGTGGGAGGTCAAACAAGGCACAAGAAGAAGAAGGAGAGAAGCCATCCATACCGCCGAGAAAGCAAAGAACAAAAGAAGTAGGTCTTCATGGAGACCTAGAAGGTTTTAGTCAAAACAAAAAGCCCGAAGTTATAAATTAGGCAAAGACCGATACCCAGCGAGAGTAGAGCCTCATCATCGAGGTTCTAATCAAGCAAGTACCAAAGCAGAAATCCGGAAGAAGAACTTTCGGGCGTGCTCACACTAGAGCTAATGAAAGTTTCAAAGATGTAATTGCTGGACATGCGAGCAAGAGGGCATATCTCGACGGATTGCCTGCATAATCAAAAACGAGGAGTCGACAGTTCGAGGCCACACCAGTAAATCGAAGAAGCTGTTTATTATCGTGGATTTAATACAGGTGTATCAATTTGAGGATATTCCCGAGATGAAAGCATCTATGAAGAAGAGATCTATTCTCGATGATGGAAGTGACTCGGCTCGAGAATCGAGTGAAGAAAAATTCTTCAAACAGATCCAAAGCTTCAAGTCTATGATGGATTTACAATCGGAGCTATGGAAAAAGCATTGGATAAGATTGGGTTTCGTGAACAGAAGACACCAAATTATCCACAGGGTAACAACCGGAGAATTAGCCATTCCGATGGAGTTTACGGTAACTCGATCGAGAAGCGATTGGTCCCTATTAGAGAAATACAGGAGATCAAAAGCGAGTTAAAAGAAGTTGCAAATACACTCTCATGGATTCACATTGGAGCCATAAGAGTCATTATTAAGGCAACATTCAAGGAAGGAATAGATTCGCCACTCAATCGGCTATTTTTGACAAGCGAATCTCACATCTCAAGGATTCATGCCTTGGAGCGGTTCTGAGTGAAATTTGTATGCGGGGAAATTAGCATTTAATGTCTATCCTAGAATTGCATACAATTTGGGAGATCGAGACTTCAAGAGAGTCCTAACCCTTCATCAAGATTTCAAAAGAGGCGATTTGATGAAAGAAGGAAACATGCCTTACTCGATCACATACAAGATTTCTATGCTCTCTCGAATACCCATCATTCAAGTATTCTTGAGAAAGGAATTTATTGAAGTCCCAAGAATCTTTGAGGACTTTGCCAGGGTGGTGTTACCAGAAATCATTGAATCTCCAACTATTAAGGAGATTGATATGATAATTCAAGATCAACCAGTCTTCAACAAAAGTCGGAGTCTTAGAGTTGAGCCGAGGAAGGATGTCTTTCCAACAGACGAATGACAAGTAGCGGCGTTGGGAAGAAAGGAGACCAAGTACGAGTTCAACGCATCCCCGATGTTTTTAAAACAGCAGAGAGCGAAATGTCCGAGAAGGATGGCGAGAGGTTGAAGTAATATTCGACATCACTCAAAAGGATAACATTTTTCCTTGTGATGTTCTATATTATCTCCAACAACCAATCGTTGGAAGGTATCAAGGAAGCTGAAGATAGGAGAGATTGAGCTTACTATCACAGGGAGTTGCGGGAAAAATCCCGAACAATTAATACCGGGAATTGAATTTCTTGAGGAGCATAAACCTTGGGAAAGATTACAAGACGGGATGGAATTCGCGTGGCAAATAAAAGATCTGAATCGGATGACCACTAGTCCATTCTCCATATACATTTCTATTGGAATGTTATATGTCAATACAAGGCGAGTATTTACGCCTATATTGATTCAGTGCCGGAATATGTCTTGCAAAAGCGGATGTTTTTCCTAAAGAAATTGGAGAAGATTTATCGGCTATTGCAGGAAGAGATTTCTCTAAAAAGGATTCTTATCGTTAGAGGAATTAAACAAGCGATAAATCATGATCGGAGGCGCGAGAAAGACTACCCATGGTACAAAGTGAAAACACCACCAATCTATTTCCATGATACAGTGCGAGATGTTTTGCTAGGAAACAACTTCCTACAAACATTCAAGCGGTTCACACAAGAGAACGAGACGAGAAGACTTATTTTCACAACCTTATGTGATCATAAGATTATTGTCCAAAGATCGGGAAGCATTTTGAGAAAAATGCCCATTAATTTTCGCGGCAAAGCGTGGTGATGAGGCCAAACCGCAATCCAAAAATGTCGGATCGAAGGAAATTTGGTGAAGCTTTATTATCCTATAGACAATTTGGTTCCATCCGAAGGATCGAAGATATGGGATAATAACTTGTATTCATTCAGTACAAGGAGAAGAACGAGTCACCCGAAGCCATTGCAGAATTATGGATGAGTCTAATGGAGAATCCACAGAGTGATGTAACCATAGAGGAACAAATATCACTCGAGGATATCAAGAAGAAGATCCAAAGGAATTACAATGAAGATCCTTTGGCTTGGTGGGATAAGAACGAGCTTAAAGCTTCCTTAAAGGTTAAACCTGGAAAGGAGTACGAGTTCGTAAGATTCAAACCAATCCTTATGAACGGGAGGATCGTGAGGATATGCGAGAAGATACTTAAGGAACATCTTGACCTTAAGTTAATTTCACCAGGAGTTTCTCCATACAGCAGTCCAGGATTCTTAGTCAGAAACCATGGAGAAATCAAAAGAGGAAAGCCAAGACTTGTTATTAATTACAAGGGAATTAATAACATTTTGGAGTTCGACGGATACTATATCCCAGAGAACATCCGATTAATTGTATCAAAGGTGCCAAGATATTCTCAAAGTTCGATTGCAAGTCCGGATTCTACCAGATTAAGATGGAGGAAGAAAGTAAAGAAGTTTGACTTTCTCTACACCACAGGGACACTATATTTGGAACGTGATGCCTATGGGATTGGCTAACGCACCCCAGATATATCAAAGGAAGATGGATAATCTCTTCAAAGATTATTTCAGTTTCATGTTCGTGTACATCGATGACATTTTAATCGCATCAAAGAACATGAAGGAGCATCTTAATCATTTGGAAATATTTTCAGATGTTTGTCATAAAGAAGGATTAGTGCTTTCGGAGAAGAAGCGGTGATTGCAACAAGGCATTGAATTCCTAGGAATTGAGATCGACGAATCGGAATCATCCTACAAAGTCATATTGTAGAAAAGATACGAGGATTTCGGATACTGGCTGAAAAGACAAGAAGCGACTTGAGTTTTCTTGGAGTTGTTAACTTTATGGGGATGTTCATTAACAATCGGGCATACTACGGGGAAGGTGTTTAGCCCATTGCTTAAAAAGGATGCGATATTCAAATGGGAAGATGAACATCAAGAAGGAATTAAGCAACTTAAAAGTATGTAAAAAGCTTCCAAAGCTTGCGGTTCCCAAGACGAGGACGAGGCGGTTCTATATACGGATGCCATGTGATGATTGGTGGCGGCAGTTCTTACGAAAGTCACACCAAACGAGGAAGTGCCATGCAGATATCTGCGGTTTATTCACCCCTAGTGAAGCAACTCGGTGGCATATTAACGAGAAAGAATTCTTTGCAGTCGATGAAAGGCTTTTAAAAAATGGCCTCTATTTTCTTGGCTAAAAAGTTTACTTTAAAAATTGATAATTCAAGTGTCAAGGCTTTTCCGAAAAACAAAATTGAATCAAAACCAGAAAAGGCTCGATTACTTAGATGTCAAGTGAATGTCAATATTATGATTATGATATTGTCATTATAAAATCTCATGAAAATATTCTTGCAGATTTCTTGACACGAGATGGAAGGGCGGCGTTCGACGAGGTCCTTAAACGAGTAAGACATCTCGGGAAAACCTGGAGAGTCTAGAACGAGATTTTGGGGCGTTATGTCTCAATGCGAAGTTGTTGGGCGACTTCAACAGTGACCAAATCGTTTCTAGTCAAATACGAGCATGCCAGTTCGCTCAAGGACAATTGTTCTTAGCTTTTGCAAGGGCCTCTCTTCCAGCCGCATCTCCTACGGTGCAAAAAGGGGCCGAGAGAGTACGGGGCTCTAACCCGGAGGTTATGGATTCAAGTACCATAATCACAAGTGTTGCAGGTGATGCATCCCCGAGGGTGTACAAAGCGAACGAATGTTGAAGCTCCGGTGTCACAACCCGAGTCTTCAAGTCAAAAAGACCTCGGGGTAAAAGAGGGAGAGTTGAATCTTAGGCCACAGCAGGCAAATCTAAGGTTCAAACGACGAGAATAAGATTTCTCCTATGCAGGTATATCAACGGCAATGGGAGAAACTAGTTACAAGACAAGGTATTAACCTAGAAAAGACAATGGTTGATATCTCGGGAAAGTATCCCGAGTTTGGATGAAACCAGGAAGTCATCCAAATGAAGTATGAGAATGGTATACCTTTGGAACTTTAGCTTCAATCTATACCGTGTCCCCAGGATTCAGAAATTTCAAAATTACCTAAATGGATTGGGGAAGCGGTTTACGAGACTTGGGCCAATAATCCACACTTGGCCAGAGGCGATATTTTGAACTGTATTTTATCGGTCAGCTCCGAACGGCGAAGAAAGGCTTTAATGAAGCTTTTCATTTCATCAAGCTAAGAAGACCGGATGGAAATGCTTTAAAATATATTAAGGCAGCTTCACCGGAAGAAGGACTAGTGTTAGTAGGAGCATTTTCTGAAGACGAAGCTTCTACCAGACGAGCATGGGGTCTTTGGGTTTGTCTAACTGAAATGGACAAAGTCAAATATCCATTCAAGTTCTTCCAGAATTCGGCGAATGGATCTTTCCTTTTGAATTCGATGACTGGATCAACCACAGGGTTTGCAGAAGAACTCTTCGAGACCAAAAGAAGAATTCTCTGGGAAAACAAGATTCCGGCAAGCAAAGAAACTTACCGGAAATTCTGTAACATGGCGCATGTTGGCCGATGGGTCGACCGGATCTGTCAAGCATGCCCCGAACAAAAGGAACCCGAGTTTGGGAAAGGATTTCGACCCAAACCCGACCGACAAGATCATGTAGCTGGAAAGGATAAGGGCCCAGCTCACAAGACGCGTTATCCTCGGGGACCACGTAAACCAAATTTTTAAAAGATTCCCCGACAAACATCAATGGGGCTGAGTCACGCGGGAGAAAAAGAAAACCAGCTGGCGAGGCAATAATGTGGGATATGACGTAAGCAGTGACGTCATATATATCAGCAAGATTTGAAGTCCGCCTTTGAAGTCCGGACTTACCTCTATAAAATGCAGGATTTGAAGGAAGCTGAGGACATCGAACATTTTCCTTAGTTTTCTTACAATAAAATCTGAGTGAAAAATTTGTAATATTTTGAGTGTTTTAGTTTTTAAGTTTTTATGTATTTTCGTGTGCAAGCCTCATACATGAGAGGCTAAACAAGTATTCTCCTCCCAAAAGGAGATTACTAATGTAATAAATTTTCTTTAAGTTCTTAATAAAATAAAGGTTGTTTGTTCAACATGTGTTCATGATGTACTATTGATCAATCCCCTTTGAAGAATTACTTTTACGCCTTGGAGTAGGAAACGAACCAATTTGTCTTTGAGCTTGTTTACGGAAAGAGTCGGATAACTTGCGAGATCATCTTCCCGAGGGTGAGGTTGAGCAGTGAGGAGTTGTTCGTCAAACGATGGGGGGCGTAATTTTCCGATTGGTGGCTTTGCGAACCACTTAACCGGTCTTTGTTTCGGTCAAAAGAGGTATGAATTTTAAGGATTTATTAATTTTACGGAAGCATGTTGGGCTCCGATATGGTCGTTATGGACTATTTTCATTTCGAGGTCTAAAGACCCAATTTATATACGGATAAGTACTTGAAATAGGATCTTGATAGAAGTATGTCTTGTTGAGTTTATAAGTGGAAACCCGACATGATCCATTTAAAACCTCGAATAGAGACTGGATCTAAGTAGGTGTAACAATGCCACGAACAAAACAAGTTCTGAGAAATATTGGGTTCTTATTTCTCGAAAATCCAGAAAAATAAATTGATTATGGAGTGAAAATTTTATGATTATTGTAGAATGCAATATATTTATCCTTATGGAGCGGTTTGCCTCGAATTATAGTTTAAAGGGATAACTAGAACTATTGTTTTTAAAGAATACATGCCTAGGGGTAAAATGGTCCAAAGGTTGCAAAAGGTAACTATTTTCATAATTCGGGTGCAAAGTGTTACGAATCAAAGTTTAGGTGGTGAAGCATAAAAAGGGGTAAAGTTGGGGTGGCAAATAATAATTATCTCCAATGTACTATATATTTAGTTCACTCGTATTGAAGTGCAATTATTTTTTGGGCTTATTGGGTTTGATTTGGTAAGATTTTTGTTGCCATTATTTTGTGTTTATCACATTTTGAAAGGATATAACTCCTCCTTAAATTTAGGAACCGAAAAAGGTGAAATATGATGGCTCAAAAGCTACCTTTAAAACCGTAGGCAAGTGCACCTATCGTTTTATAGTATAGATTATTGAGTACCGAGTGTCATTCCCACGAGGATTATAAGTACTAATAATCACCGTTTCTTTGTTATTTAATCTAACAATTTTCAGAGTTTTTGTTTGATAAAGAATCTAAATTATCGAAGTGTAAAAATGAAATAAAATTTGTAGAATAAGAAATCAAGAGATAGAAGTGTGTTTGAATGTAAATCCCTCTAGAATGTTTTTGTGATTTGACAAGTTAAAAGATTCAACCATAAGCCCTTAAGCAAAAACCAACCTCTTTTAATAAAATCTCATGCTATGTGGACCGTAGAAATTCCCAATTTAAGTTAAACCCTTTCTCAAGGCGAAAAACTTCTAATCTCAAGTTGATTAAGCGAAATCTCTTTCTAGTTAAAACCCCCAAGATTGCATTATAACGATTTGTGAATTCCCATATTAGGTTTGACCATAATCCGGAAGATTTATGTCGTCCCATATCTAGGATTGCATGCAACTCTTTTCACTTATATAGGTTCTATTTCACCATGAATCTCTCGATTTCCGGATGAAAAATAAACTTCAAATCAATATTGCGCATATATCAATTCGAATGAACGAAGCATAATATAAGTGAATCACACAAAATATGAAGATTTTATTAAAAACATACACACCTTAATCACAAATCCATTCTAGAGTTCATTACATTCAAACACTAGGAATTTTAGCTACACATGCTTTTGACACAAGAATAAATTACACAAGAAGATGTAAACATTGTAGACATGGTGTACTTATCTTTATCAAAATCTCAATTGACTTGATGATGTTGCTCCAAGCCTTTTTCCCCAATGTTGCCTCAAGCTTACTCCTCCAAGACTTCTTGATCCCAATTCCACTCAAAATGTTAAACACTATGAATCTCTCTATGAATGAATATTACATGAATCTAATGAATCATTTTCCAACTCAAACTCTTGGCTTTTATAAGCACCATCTTGTGAGATACCATATTAACAAATGCCCCATTTCCATGCTTGTTAGTTGAATCATTGTGTGCACATTCATAGTTGAGTTGGTTGAATCATTGTATACACATGATGATTGAGGGAATATGGGGACATGTTGCAGCAAAATTGGGTGTTAAAGGTGTATAAAAGTGGCCAAAAGGCTTGGTAGGTGAGTTTTCCATAATTTTCACATGGGAAAGTTGCAAAAGGGTCCGGACACGCCCGTGTCGTGCAAAGCCACGGCCAGGCCGTCTTTGCCGCACAAATTTTTCTGGAAATTTACGACGCGGCGTGTCGTGTGACACGGCCAGGCCGTGTTGTGCGACACGGCCGTGTTGGCTAACACGGCCAGGCCGTGTTCGGGCCTGTTTTGTGCGGTTTTTCCTCCTCTTTTGATCCCCTTCAACATGGCCGTGTTGCCGACACCCCCTGCCCGTGTTGGACCAAAAAGGCCCCGAAATGACGCGTTTGGCTTGGAATTTCGGCGTTTTGCATCCTTAAACTCCCGATATGTTTTGACATGAATCCATGGTCCGAAATTCACCGAAATTAGCCCCAAATGGTCAACCTACACCAATAAAAGCACCCACAAATAGTATAAACAATGTACAATCAAAAACTAATGAAACTAACAACAAAATAACTCAATTTCTACTCAAATACACACATAAAACATGCATAAAAATACACTTATCAAACCACCTCCAACTTTGAACTTTGTTTGTCCTCAAGCAAAACATAAAACCATAATGAGGATTCAATACATCACAACACACAATGAATATATTTTTTTCAACATATTGAACATAAGCGGTCAAGTTCTTGGCCTTCTCAACTCGAATTAACCATTAAGTAAAAACATCGTTTTGTAAAGCGATCGATTGTCAAGAAAGATCGTAATATCGGCAGCATTATTCGACTTGAAATCATCACTCCACAAATCTTTTGATAGTTATGAACAACTTCAATTCAATAACGCCATGAAAATACAAGAATTCAATAGATCATTGTAGTTAGCCTACTAGTCATATAACCAAGCTTTCTTGAACTTTATTGGAATGAGAAATCAAGGAGTATTCATTCTTTTTTTTTTTTTTTTTTTTTTTTTTTTATGGGACCTTTCGAGACATGCTTCCACTAGGTTTATATTTTGAATTTCTGTTCAAACACTCCTAGGGTGGTTTCCCATACTCATATTCGTGTCGCCGTTTTACGTAAAAGATAAACATGGGGCTCATGAATGCTCCTAGTTACTAAGCAACAACAAATAGAGGAGTATAACCTCGATTGGTCCGTTTTTTTTTTTTTTTTTTTTCACAAGCTTGGTTTAACAACTAGTTAACCACTACTAAATCATGAGTTCTCGGAAGTTCATAGTACTAAGTATCGTCGTATATGCCTTAACACATCAAACACTCTAGTATCGTCGTACATGCTTCCACTAGGTTTATATTTTGAATTTCTGTTCAAACACTCCTAGGGTGGTTTCCCATACTCATATTCGTGTCGCCGTTTACGTAAAAAGACAAACATGGGGCTCATGAATGCTCCTAGTTACTAAGCAACAACAAATAGAGGAGTATAACCTCGATTGGTCCGTTTTTTTTTTTTTTTCACAAGCTTGGTTTAACAACTAGTTAACCACTACTAAATCATGAGTTCTCGGAAGTTCATAGCACTAAGTACCGTCGTATATGCCTTAACACATCAAGTATTTATGGTGTTGGAAATCTCGTCAAAATTTAGCCCGCATCCACGTCAATCTATCCTAGACAATCAATTGCTTCACATTGAAAACACAAATTAACAAGTTAATATAGGTATAATTGGGCAAGTTATTGACTAGCAAATACTCAATTTGTTAAAAAAAAATCACATCTCTTGAAAACAAACACACAAGCATTCCAAAAAAATGTTATTGTACCCACCTCCAACTTTAAGATTCACATTGTCCTCAATGTGAAAGAAAGAAATGGACAAACACACACAAAACACTCAAAAAAAACAAAGAAATTAGAATGATATAAAAGAGGTGGAAAAGAAAAATACGACCTTACTACAATAGTGGAATCGGTGTTGAGCGACCTATTGGGTTGTTTTGGTACGGGACCTTCAACGGCATCTTCATACCTAATCAAAGTTAAGCAACACACAACTCGAATACCGTGAAATCTCAAATATTCCTAATTAGGACAAGCAAGAAGAAGCTCAAGAGTTTTTTTTTTTTTTTTTTTTATGATTTGAAGATGACTCAAGGACTTGTGATTTTTTGAAAGAAAATAAAAAATAAAATAAAAAAATGAAAACAATTGCACACAAACATCGGGTTGCCTCCGGTTAGCGCTTCTTTAAAGTCGTATAGCTGGACTAACTCACCTAAATGTGAAGATTAGTCGGGTGGAGCTTCAAACTTATGAAAATCCCTTTGGTGTTTAGGAGAACTACCCCAACCTCAAGCTTCAAAATGTGCATTTCGACCTTTTCGGTCCCCTTTTTGGGCATAAGCTTCCAACATGGACTTTGAACAACACTTTTCCCCAAGAGTTTCTCATCATGCAAAGGAATTGAATCGACAAAAGAACAAGTAGTATCCTTTTCAATATCAACATGAATTTTAAAATTACTTGCTCATCCCCTACTCTCAAAGTTAATTTTCCCTCATGCACATCAATGATAGATTTCGCCGTAGCCAAGAAAGGACGCCCAAGAATTAGAGGAACATCAATATCATCATGCATGTCAAGAATAACAAAATCAACTGGGAACATGAATTTATCAATCTTGACTAACACATCATTAATAATACCTCTAGGATGTTTAATCGATTTATCGGCTAATTGAATGTCCATCCTAATAGGTTTAGGTTCACCTAATCCTGCATGCTTAAATGTTTCATAAGACATCACATTGATACTAGCTCCCAAGTCGGCTAGTGCCCTATCAACAGGTAAATCATCAATTGTGCAAGGGATAATAAAGCTTCCTGGATCATTAAATTTTTGTGGTAGTTCATTGGAAGGACATTTATCATTCAATTGCACATTTGATAATTTGTTAAGCTTATTTTCACTAGGAATGATGTCATTAAGATCCCTAACATGCTTTGAAGGAGGGTCAACAAATGGAATATTGGCATGTAATTGTTTGAAAGAATTAAGGTACTTACCAAATTTGTCTTCCCTTCTATCTTCTTCGGTTAGACTCCGGTAAGGAATCTTGGGCTTGTATTCGACGACCACCTTTTTCATGGGATTTTCTTCGTGTCTGTCGTCCTCCACATATTTCTGCATGGTGGTGTTGGCATAATCATGATCATATGGAAAACTGATGGTGATTGCCTTTAGTACGTGCTCCCGGGTTTGGCTCGGTGTTACCCGGCAAACTTCCTTGTGGCCTTTCGGAAATCATCTTCGCAATCTGGCCTATTTGGTTTTCCAGATTATGGATAGATGCCTCTTGATTTCTCAAGGATGTTTCCACCGCTTGGAATCGGGTATCTGTTGATTGCACAAACTTTGTTATAAGATCTTCCAAGTTAGGTTTACCTTGATTTGGCTGAGATCCGGAAGACGTGTGTAGATCAGGATTGGGATTAGGTCGTGGTTGGCCTTGATTTCCCCAACCAAAATTAGGATGTTGTCGCCACCCAGGATTATATGTGTTCTTTGTAAGGATTACTTGGGTAATTTCGCCTTGATTCCCAACGTAATTAGCATGTTCGGCGTGAGGTATTGTGTGTGGGCGAGTCTTGATGATTATGCAATCCGCCGCAAGTTTCACAAGATAAAACGTGCGGTGGTGGTGGTTTAGGAGTCGCTAGATCGTCGATCTTTTGGGTCAAAGCTTCTTTGTGTGCGGCTAGTGTAACCCTTTGCATCGCATTATAAACACCAACCGACTGTTAGTTTTACCTCGTATGGATTGCCATTGGTATCCGTTCATGGCCATTCCCTCTATTAGATCTTGGGCGGCTTCGGGTGTTTTATTGTTCAATGTTCCCCCCGCCGCCGCATCAATCATTTGCCTCGTCGATGAGAGTAGCCCATTGTAAAACGTTTGGACTTGCATCCAAATGGGGAGGCCATGATGTGGGCATTTTCGCAGCAACTCTTTGAATCTCTCCCAAGTGTCGTACAAAGTCTCGTCGTCCTCTTGAGTGAATGAAGAGATTTCATTCCTCAATCGTGCAGTTTTGGCGGGTGGAAAATACTTCAGAAGGAACTTTTCTGCCATAATGATCCACGTTGTAATCGTTCCCTTTGGCAAAGTATTTAGCCATTGTTTAGCCCGTCCCCGAAGAGTAAATGGGAATAGGCGTAAACGGATGGCATCGTCGGAGACTCCATTTATTTTGAAAGTATCGCAAATTTCGAGGAAATTCGCGATATGATTATTGGATCTTCATCCGGTAAGCCGTCATTTAATTGGACAAATTGTTGCACCATTTGAATGACATTCGGTTTAATTTCAAAATTCTTTGGCGGCAACAACGCGGGCCTTACAATGTTGACGTCGTGCCATCCATGGATGGCTTGGCGAATCGCACATAGTTCTCTCTGTTCATCCGCCATATCGGGATCCTTGCCTTCGTTAATATCCTCTCGTGGTCCGTATTAATACTTTCCTCTGTATTGCTACCGGCGGTGTCGCTTCCAAATTCGGCGAGTAGGCATGCACTGCGGTAAATAAAGAGGATAAGTGTAATCCAAGACTTACAAAGATAGATAAAAAGAAAGACAAATGATGAAATAAAAAAATGATTAAATTAACAAAAATAAGGTGTTCTTAATATTACAGTCCCCAACAACGGCGCAAAAAACTTGATGGCTCAAAAGCTACCTTTAAAACCGTAGGCAAGTGCACCTATCGTTTTATAGTATAGATTATTAGTGCAAGTGTCATTCCCACGAGGATTATAAGTACTAATAATCACCGTTTCTTTGTTATTTAATCTAACAATTTTCAGAGTTTTTGTTTGATAAAGAATCTAAATTATCGAAGTGTAAAAATGAAGTAAAATTTGTAGAATAAGAAATCAAGAGATAGAAGTGTGTTTGAATGTAAATCCCTCTAGAATGTTTTTGTGATTTGACAAGTTAAAAGATTCAACCATAAGCCCTTAAGCAAAAACCAACCTCTTTTAATAAAATCTCATGCTATGTGGACCGTAGAAATTCCCAATTTAAGTTAAACCCTTTCTCAAGGCGAAAAACTCCTAATCTCAAGTTGATTAACTGAAATCTCTTTCTAGTTAAAACCCCAAGATTGCATTATAACGATTTGTGAATTCCCATATTAGGTTTGACCCTAATCCGGAAGATTTATGTCGTCTATATCTAGGATTGCATGCAACTCTTTTCACTTATATATAGGTTCTATTTCACCATGAATCTCTCGATTTCCGGATGAAAAATAAACTTCAAATCAATATTGCATATATCAATTCGAATGAACGAAGCATAATATAAGTGAATCACACAAAATATGAAGATTTTATTAAAAACATACACACCTTAATCACAAATCCATTCTAGAGTTCATTACATTCAAACACTAGGAATTTTAGCTACACATGCTTTTGACACAAGAATAAATTACACAAGAAGATGTAAACATTGTAGACATGGTGTACTTATCTTTATCAAAATCTCAATTGACTTGATGATGTTGCTCCAAGCCTTTTTCCCCAATGTTGCCTCAAGCTTACTCCTCCAAGACTTCTTGATCCCAATTCCACTCAAAATGTTAAACACTATGAATCTCTCTATGAATGAATATTACATGAATCTAATGAATCATTTTCCAACTCAAACTCTTGGCTTTTATAAGCACCATCTTGTGAGATACCATATTAACAAATGCCCCATTTCCATGCTTGTTAGTTGAATCATTGTGTGCACATTCATAGTTGAGTTGGTTGAATCATTGTATACACATGATGATTGAGGGAATATGGGGACATGTTTGCAGCAAAATTGGGTGTTAAAGGTGTATAAAAGTGGCCAAAAGGCTTGGTAGGTGAGTTTTCCATAATTTTCACATGGGAAAGTTGCAAAAAGGGGTCCCGGACACGCCGTGTCGTGCGGCAAAGACGGCCGTCTTTGCCTGCACAAATTTTTCTCGAAATTTGCACGACACGGCCGTGTCGTGACACGGCCAGGCCGTGTTGTGCGACACGGCCGTGTTGTACAACACGGCCAGGCCGTGTTCGGGCCTGTTTTGTGCGGTTTTTCCTCCTCTTTTGATCCCCTTCAACATGGCCGTGTTGCCGACACCCCGCCCGTGTTGGACCAAAAGGCCGAAATAAACGCGTTTGGCTTGGAATTTCGAGCGTTTTTGCATCCTTAAACTCCCGATATGTTTTGACATGAATCCATGGTCCGAAATTCACCGAAATTAGCCCAAAATGGTCAACCTACACCAATAAAAGCACCCCACAAATAGTATAAACAATGTACAATCAAAAACTAATGAAACTAACAACAAAATAACTCAATTTCTACTCAAATACACACATAAAACATGCATAAAAATACACTTATCAAAATAATACCTACCTTCTACACTAAAATATAAAAGACATATTTGTCCTTAATTAATAATTCGAAAATAATATAAATTATCATTTTAAACTCTTGCATTAACTAATTGCTTAAAATAATGGGATTAATCTGAATCATCCAAAAGATCAATCTAACAGTTATAATAAATCCCCACCGTCTCATATAAGGGAGGTGTCCCATTTGAACCATCCCCTATATATATATATATATAAATCAATTTTTTTATTCTAAGGTAGTAAAGTGCAAAATCTTTAAAGTTTAGATGATATAGTACAATAGCATAAGTTGGGCACGTGGAAGAATCTTGAAGAAATTTACATTGGCGGTGAGTTTCAGGGAGCAAAGTATAAATCTTGTGAAGTTTGTACGAGTAAGTGAAAAAAAAAAAGATTAGATAGACAATTGTAAAAAACGTTATAGTTTGGGGAGTTAATGTTTTATCTCTAATAATAAAAATAATAATAATGATTATAATATATTTTTGTTAAACCAGGTTGAATAAGTTTCGTGTGAGGTTCAAGCCACTAATTTGATTTCCTAATAAATGCCAACTTATGAAAAGCAAAAAAACATAAAACTAAATATTCAGTGGCGTGACGTGGGAAGGGTGCAGGGGTTAATTCCAGTAAAGCATGGCAGCTCGGTCCAACTTGACCCATTCATCTGAAACAAATGCAAACAGGAGCCTGAAATAATATAGAGGAAAAATTAATAAACCCCCAAACTATACGCGATTTTTTACATTGCCCCCTAAACTAATTCTTTTCCTACGTAACCTCCTCAACTACACGAAAATTTCTATGATCCCATCTTATCCTCCCCGCCGGCGGATCTGATGTGAATATTTCGTTGGTGGGGAGGAGAAGAGGACTCCGTAGAAAATTTTATGTAGTTTAGGGGGTTAAATAGAAAAAAATAGTTTAGGGGTTGGTTTCAAAAATTGTGCATAGTTCGGGGAATAAATTAAAATTTTCATAGATTTTTATATTTATACTTATTGTGCATTTGTATACAAATAAAGTATTAAATTAAATCATAGTTTTATAATTTCACAAGTTATTATGCATGATTTCAAAACGAATTACTCTGACTCTCACTAAAATAAATATTTCTTTAAAGCAAAATAAAGAATACAAGCTTTGAAAACCCAATCAAATATAGAAATGACATTCATCTCCACTATATGACTGTTTTTATTCGATGTATAAGCAATAGAATGGTTAAGAATAGGGATGACAATTTCGACACAACCCAGATATCCATCCCTTTGTCCCCCATGTTTTTTAATATATTTAATAATTTTTGTAAAGAATATTTATAAGTATATTAAAAATAAAAATTTTTATTCATTTTTTCTATTTAAATTTATTTAATGTGGGGTAGGAGGGGCCGACCTGGACTCGCCCGTGCCCCACGACGGGTCGGGCCATCCTCAATCAAGAACCTAACAAACTGAAACACCATTTTGACAAAATCATTGAAATTATAACATATTATATAAGCATGCATACATATTTATGGGCACCATAATTTACAATTTCATGTGCATACAGGGAAAAGTCGAACCTGGTAAGCTAGTAAATCTAAAATTGAGGAAGAATTAAATGAAATTTTAAAGTTGATTTAACTACTAGAGAAAATTTTAATATACCCCCTAACTATGCATGATTTTCACATTACCCCATAAACTATTTTTATTCTACTATTTTTACTTCCACCCGTCGGCAAATTTGACCGGAATATTCCGCCGGCGGGGGGAGAGATGGGACCAGAGAAATTTTCATATAGTTTCAGGGAGTTAAATAGAAAAAAAATTAGTTTAGGGGGCAATGTAGAAAATCGTGTATAGTTTGGGGGGTTTATTAATTTGTCCTCAATAATATATTCAAAGTGCTACATTAAGTCCTTCATTTGTAATACTTTGAAAAATACTTTTAAAGTGTTACATATGAATCTTATGTAGTACTATTTTGTAAGTCTTTTTCTAACTATAACACTTAGAAAAAAAAATATGAATCTTATATGCAGCACTTTTTCGTAGCGCTATGTCTTTAATTTTTTTCTTGCAAAGAGCATCGAACCCAAGACCTGATACGTGTAGATGTGACAATTTGCCAGTAAGCTAAGTTATTTTTATTGCATTTTTTGCTTTGTTTAATAAATATACACATATACATTTTAAAATTATATTATATATATCTATAGGTTAAAACTTATATAACAGGTTAAAAATTATATTATATACTTTATGTGTCAAAGATTAGATTATATAGTTTATGAATTAAAGATTAAAGATTATATTAAACACTACATGTATTGAAAATTATATTACATGGTATATATATTAAAATTCATATTAAGTTATATATTAAAGGACATAATATAGGTTAAAATACATATAAATTAAATATATTGACTGATTAATTTTTCATCAATAAATAAGAAATCTTAAAATCTAAAATTAATTTACTGGAAGACAAAAATTTTCCGATGGTATAAAATAAAAATAATATAAAAGTAATCTATAAACGGGAAAAATTCATAATAATTACCGACAATTTCAATTTCATTTGGTAAAAGTTTCAAAAAAGTAAAAAAAAAAAAAAAAAAAGATTACCGACGACATTGATTTTCTTAGATAAAAATTTAAAAATTAAAAATAGTAAAACAACTTAAAAAGAAAAATCAAAAGACTTTATAAGAATAAAACAAAAATTCAAAGAAGAAAAATAGAGTACATGCATCTACATATAACAGGTTAAAAATTATATTATATACTTTATGTGTTAGAGATTAGATTATATAGTTTATGAATTAAAGATTAAAGATTATATTAAACACTACATGTATTGAAAATTATATTACATGGTATATATATTAAAATTCATATTAAGTTATATATTAAAGGACATAATATAGGTTAAAATACATATAAATTAAATATATTGACTGATTAATTTTTCATCAATAAATAAGAAATCTTAAAATCTAAAATTAATTTACTGGAAGACAAAAATTTTCCGATGGTATAAAATAAAAATAATATAAAAGTAATCTATAAACGGGAAAAATTCATAATAATTACCGACAATTTCAATTTCGCTGGTAAAAGTTTCCAAAAAAGTTAAAAAAAAAAAGATTACCGACGACATTGATTTTCTTAGATAAAAATTTAAAAATTAAAAATAGTAAAACAACTTAAAAAGAAAAATCAAAAGACTTTATAAGAATAAACAAAAATTCAAAGAAGAAAAATAGAGTACATGCATCTACATATAACAGGTAAAAATTATATTATATACTTTATGTGTTAAAGATTAGATTATATAGTTTATGAATTAAAGATTAAAGATTATATTAAACACTACATGTATTGAAAATTATATTACATGGTATATATATTAAAATTCATATTAAGTTATATATTAAAGGACATAATATAGTTAAAATACATATAAATTAAATATATTGACTAATTAATTTTTCATCAATAAATAAGAAATCTTAAAATCTAAATTGATTTACTGGAAGACAAAAAATTTCGATGGTATAAAATAAAAATAATATAAAAGTAATCTATAAACGGAAAAATACATAATAATTACCGACAATTTCAATTTATTTGGTAAAAGTTTCCAAAAAAGTAAAAAAAAAAAAAAAAAGATTACCGCGACATTGATTTTCTTAGATAAAAATTTAAAAATTAAAAATAGTAAAACAACTTAAAAAGAAAAATCAAAAGACTTTATAAGAATAAAACAAAAATTCAAAGAAGAAAAAATAGAGTACATGCATCTACAATTTTTATGTTAGTGATCGCTTTTGTCTTCATCTATTTTGTGATATTAATTAACTAAATAAATCATTGGTGTTATTTAATGAAAGCGACATAATTTTATTTTGCACAAATTTGGTCAAAAAGTGTAACAATTAATTAAATATAGTGTTACCTAAATTGTTGTTTAATTAAAGTGATACATATTTGTGTTACCAAAGAAATAAAAAATATGATACTTAAAAAGTTTTATTTATTTAAAATTGTTACATATGAGTGTTACAAATTGATAAAGTGCGGAAAAGTGTTACATAAATCATTGGTGTGGATTACATTGATATTTTCTTCTTCTCCGCTATTATTTTTTGGCAATGTTTTTGAGATCTATTAATTTCGATTAAGAGCTATTGTATAAGTTTGAGCGTCTTGAGAGTGAAGAAAACATGAGAAAAATAGAGCAACATAATTGCAACATAAATTTAAGCGTGTTGCAATGAAAAAAATAGGAGAAAAACAATGATAAACGTATTTGTAGGAAAAAGGAAGGAGGAACACATTTGGAGGAAGAGAAAAAGACGACAGCGTATTGTGAAGGATTTTAAGGAAAATGTAGGGTAATTGTGTCCTTATCCCTTGATTTTCTTGTATTTTCAAAATAAGTATTATAAAATATACGTGATTTTTTTTGAATTGGTTTATATTTTTTCTTTTATTTATTAACTAGAATTTCGTTTTATTTAATTTGGTATACATGACATTTTATTCAATTAATTTGCACATCATCGTCCAAATGGATTTAGCAGCCAAATGGCAAAAAATCCCCAAATTATTTACATATGTCAGCGATTCATGCCTCTTCAGAAGCCATGCACATCAAGAAATCGCCGGTCAAATTAGATTTCTCCAGCAAAAATTGGACCAAATGTGTACAAATTGAAAATATTTTGGACTATGATCAAATTTTGAGTACAACGTGATGGAGTAATTCTGAAAATAAGCCAACTTATCAGACTAAATTTCCTTAAAACCAAAGAGTTAGTTGAGCTACCTTGCAGTTGATGATTATACCTTAGCCTATTGACCCAACTTGTATTAATGAGAAAGAAATTGCTCTCCTATAAATACGCTCATTTATAACTGAACAAAATGTTCACAATCTTTGTAAATAATCATTTAAGAGAGTATTTAATTATTAACCGAGCTAAAGAAATAAACAACCGACCTAGTTAGGCCGACAAACGCAATTTTACTATTTTTCACTGCTCTATCCACTTTTCTTATTTAAATACGTAGAGTGTTAATCTACAAGACCATTTTCTTTATTTGTCACGTGGAAAATCTAAAATCCAACGTAAACTCTTAGAACATTTGTCGTATACCTGAATTTATAAAAAAACAAAGTAGAATTAAAAAGTTGAAATGACCATATGATTAGCAAACAGTAAACATGCCAAATGGCTTTATTTCTGGATCGGAGTAGACAGGTTTGAGTTACTTTTTTTTTTTTTTTTTTTTGAAACAAGCACTACTACAAAAAGTCGATAGACACCGGTTTAAACCGGTGTCTATTAGTAAACCAACCGGTGTTAAAGCCACGGCTGGTGTTAAAAGTCTGCACTTTTTGACACCGGTTCAAAATCGTGTCTTTTCCTTCAACGACACCGGTTTAAAACCGGTGTCTTTTAGTAAAAATAACCGGTGTTAAAGCCACTAGTGTTAAAAGTCTAACATTTTTGACACCGGTTTGCAAGCTGGTGTCTATTAGTAAAAATAACCGGTGTTAAAGCCCTTTGGTGTTAAAAGTCTAAATTTTTTACACAGGTTTAAAACCGGTGTGTTTTCCTTCACGACACGGTTTAAAACCAGGTGTCTTTTCTTTGAAAGACACCGGTTTTAAACCGGTTTCTTTGAGAAAAATTATCCACTTTCTAATGTTAAAAATTTATGTATTTGACACCAGTTTTTAAAACCGGTGTCTTTTGATGTTTTTAGAAGCGGTTTTAAAAGGGTTGTTTATTTACACAAAAACACCGGCCTAAAACTGCAAAATAACCATATAAATAAATAATTCATCATGAACTCCAATTCTAACAACCATCATAAGTGCACTACCAACAACCAACAAAAAGACTATATAATTCAACTACAGTCAACAAAATCCATATGATCCAACAACAAAAATATACAATTAAACATGGAATGTTTGACTTGTTCAGTTCACCCACATAGTATTTCTCCAACATTGCCCAAGCATCGTGGTTGTGCCCGACATCATCAAACTCGTCTGTTACGTCCTTCCCTGAAGTAAGAATATCAAATAAAGACTGTTAGTTTGTGCTACCAGGTCATGAGATGAGATATTACACATAATATACAAGGTAAAAATGTGTAGAGGAGTCATCCTTTTTATGAAGAGGAGAAAAAGACACTTGGTTATGAGCAGCCATCCTTTTTATGAAGAAGAGAATAAAGAAGACTGATATATATATCGAGCTATTACAAGTTACAACCAGGACATTTATCATCATTATGAAAACACCTGTTAATTGTAGATACAAAAAGAATGAGTGACCAAATTGGGGATACGAAAGAGACTCATAAAATAAATAGGCATGGCTTGAATAATAGCTTTAATAAGTGTCTCCCTTCCCGCAGCCGAGAACCGATTCACGATTCCAACTCCAGATGGCTTATAAACGTTTTGAGGAGAACAAAAAACGCTTCTTACTTTCCCCTTCTCATAAATCAACGATCCAGTGGAACACCCAATTAAAGAAAAAAAAATAAAGGTATTGTCTATCATACTTAAAAATTCAAAAAATAGACATAAAACTAGGTAGCATTGAGTAATACCTTATAAACTGTACCAAAACCTCCCCGTCCTATTTTGTTAGTTCGCTGAAAGTTGCTTGTTGCTACTCTCAATTCATTGTATGAAAAATTCTTAGTCTTCGCAATTGAGGGCCCTGGATATAGAAAACATATAAGAAACATTATAACAGAAAAGCATGAGTACCAATTGTTGACGTGTGTTTTGGTCAACAAGTAGAAATATGTAAAAGATTTAACACCTGGAAATAAAAACGTGCGTAACGTATATTTATTTCTGGCTAATTATGCCTTTTTTGTATTTTGCCGAGCCGGAATATTGGGGTCGGTCTTTTTTATAATTTGTTACTATCTGCCCTCCTTTCTTTCCTCCTTTTCCGACTCTTTATACCCCTTTGAGTAAGTGGGTTTACAATAGTCATCTTTGCACTAACTATTCACTAATTAATAAAATAGTTAAAAAACGACACATGTCCCTCTATAGTTGTGCTTATCAGCCAAAACTTGCCACTTGTCGACTTCTCTTCATGATTCTCTGACATGTGGCAGTTTCTGATACCAATAAAGTGTTCAGCATGGGCATGTGTTTATTTTTACGAAGCTGTCGCGCGTGCGTTTCATCTCGAAATTTGGGCTCGGGGCTCGGGGCTCGGTAGCCGTGTTGCGGTTGGGCTCGGCAGCTGTTGGGCTCGGTAGCGGGCGAGCCTAATTCGTGACGTGTTGTTGTACATCATTGTTGACGTCACCGTAGGTCACCTATTCGAATATGTGTCGGTGATAACGTGGATTAATTTTTCACAACTCGGCTCGGGTATCATCAAAGGCCCCCAAGTTTGATTCCGAGAGAAGAACTTCGAGAAGTCGGAGTTAAACTTTAATGCTAATGATGAACAATTAATGGGGAAACGAATTTCTCAAAGGTTTTGTTCTTTCCTGGTACTGTCGCGTAGTAATTAATCGTGAAACGGCGCATTAATTGGGTTGCCATAATAGACGGACACGTGGCGTCTTGTGGTTGGACCAATTTTGCACGAACCGGAAAAGGTCGTCGATTTGTCATCGGGCGTGGGGACGCGGCGTTTTTGATATGTTTGACGGCTTTTAAATTTTTAAAAGGCGTGTCTTTTTCGAAAAATCGTCGCGCTATCGAGGAACCCTATCTATAAATACCTTCGTTTCCCTTCATCATTCACTTTCGCAACCATTAACCTTTGAGCTAAAGCAAGTAGAACCAGAAAGCGGAATTTTGGTCGGCTTTCCAAGTTCGAGACTTCAAACTTAGGTATTTTTTCCAAATACTCTCCCTTTACCTATAAATGTCTTCTTTTGAGGATAGTAGAGTCGTAGTTATAGTGTAGAGGTTGAAATCGAAGATCCCCCTCTGAACCATTTCTGTTTCTTTCTCACCAGCCACGACTCGAGGAGCCCCGAGCCCCGAGCCCAAATTTCGAGATGAAAGCACGCGCGACAACCGTAAAAATAAACACATGCCCATCTTGAACACTTTATTGGTATCGTATTTAAAGCGCCACATGTCGGAGAATCATGAAGAGAAGTCGACAAGTGGCAAGTTTTGGTTGATAAGCACAACTATAGAGGGACATATGTCGTTTTTAACTATTTTATTAATTAGTGAATAGTTAGTGCAAAGATGACTATTGTAAACCCACTTACTCAAAGGGGTATAAAAGAGTCGGAAAAGGAGAAAAGAAAGGAGGCGATAGTAACAAATTATAAAAAGACCGACCCCAATATTTCGGCTCGGCAAAATACAAAAAAGGCATAATTAGCCAGAAATAAATATACGTTACGCACGTTTTTATTTCCAGGTGTTAAATCTTTTACATATTTCTACTTGTTGACCAAAACGCACGTCAACACCAATTAAATACCAGAGGTGAGCTAGTTCACTGAAGTTGTGTATATGCACTCATACTCACATGCAAACGTGTTAGGAGTGGTAAAATTACTTTACCTGTGCAACAGAATTTGGTCCGTTGGATGTTATATCAGTATATTCATGACCTCAACATTACATCATAAGAAAAATATGTGAAACATTCAAACCATTGACCACAAAATGAAACACCAGAACCAGATGTGGTTGATGAAGTTCTTAAAAGAAAATGCAGCAAAGTCATAATGGTTCACCCTGCAACTGGTGAGTAAAGTGCTTACCTTCTTCGTCTTGTTTGGCTTGATGAGCATCCTTATCATGAAAATGTCAAATAATTGCAGAATGGTGCATTTGGTTCTAGCACCGCCGTATGAATGCCATTGTTTAATATGCAACCGGAAATAATAAATAAATAAATGTGTCTCCACACATATACGCATTCATAGATACTATACGACTCATACAAGATAACAAAAGAGACAATAAGCAGAAGGGTCTTCTATTTCAAAAGGATATTGTAGTTTTTATACACGTGGTAAATTGGTAAATATTCGTGATTACTCTGAGTGATGCCTGGTTTTTTTCCCCAATTAATTAGGCCTAACTCTAAATACTATGACCCAAAAGTATTTTTCCCCAATTAAGGTTTGAGACTTACATGAGAAGATCAACAAATTCTCTGCAAATACGAGTGCATCATTAATTACATTTACTAATTATTTGTAATATATAAAATTCTATCCATAGAATATACGTTCAGAGCTGAAACCGCGTATTTTCCGAAGACTAAACTCTTCTTAAAAGAGAAGGACTGAAAAGCTTAACTATTCTCTAATTTGAGAAATCGTTGAAAGAAATCCCATTTAGCTTTTACCTGAAACATAGATAAATCCGCCCAATTGAGCCTAAAGTCCGACGAAAGAATTTATTATAGCTCAATTGATTGATCATTAATTGCAACCCGTATCATTTACTTGTAATTAAGTTCCATAAGTCCCACCCCATCAAAGATTTTGTACAAAAACAATATACTTTCGGCAATATAATAAAACAAAGAAAGTAATATGATTAATTTAATACTAATTTTTGTTAGACAACATGAGAATCTTGTTGACAATTTGGCTTGTATGGATGTATTTCCAAGTCAATTTCCAGGTTTAGTGTTGGAAAATGAATTTTCAAACTTTATTGGTTTTCGTGTGAGAATTGAGAATATGTTTGGTTTGTTGTCAATTTCTGTTTGAACATGAGAATATGTTTGGGCATAGTTTTTCAAATGTATTTTTGACATAGGTTTGCGTGATTGTAGTGTATTTTTACCTAGATATGTGTAATTGGAATGAAAAATTGTTTGGTTGTGTTTTCAAAAGAATATTTTCCATAAAAAAGTGAAAAATGGAAATGACTTCATTTCTATTGAAAACTTTTGAAACAAACATAAACCTATTTTTAGGAATAGTTGGAAAGCTGGAAAAATGGTGTTGGAAACACAACCATACTAAATATTCCAAATCTTTTATCCCATTTCCCAAAAAATATGACAAAGTAATTAAGAACTACGTTATTAGCACGTTTTACAAATTCATAAATTTATAATAAAAGAAAAGTCCAATCTTGTCGATATATTCAGTATGCCAGGCATGTGAACTAATAACTATTTATAATTATGTGCATATGTGATATGTGTACTATAGTCAACTCTTGTCCATATATTAATCCCAACATATATAAATTAAAAATAATATCCCAGCTAGTGATCTTAAAGGTAATTTATTGCCTAAAGTACAATTCGAAACTCCCTTCTATAATAACATGAGCAGAAAATCAATTCTGCAATCTCAAATTTTATTCATTTAAAATTGTTACATATAGGTGTTACATATTGATAAAGTCAGCAAAAGTGTTACATATAAATCATTGGTGTGGATTACATTGATATTTTCTTCTTCACTATTTTGCTGGCGATGTATTTGGATCTATGTTTTAATTTTAGTTAAGAGCTATTGTATAAGTTTGAGCGTCTTGAGAGTAAAGAAAACATGAGAAAAATATGAATAACGTAATTGCAGCATAAATCTAAGCGTGTTGCAGTGAAAAAAATAGGAGAAAAACAATGAGAAACGTATTTGTAGGAAGAAGGAAGGAGGGGCGCATTTGGAAAAAGAGAAAAAGACGACAACGTATTGTGAATGATTTTAAGGAAATGTAGGGTAATTGTGTCCTTATCCCTTGATTTTCTTGTATTTTAAAAATAAGTATTATAATTTACTTATTTAGTAATTTTTAGTTTTTTAACTGATAATATTCTTATTTACATTCATAATAAAATATACATGATTTTTTTGAATTAGTTTATAGTTTTTCTTTTATTTATTAGCTAGAATTTCCTTTTATTTAATTTGGTATACATGGCATTTTATTCAATTAATTCACACATCATCATCCAAATTGATTAGCAGCCAAATGGCAAAAAATCCCCAAATTATTTGCATATGTCAGCGATTCATGCCTCTTTAGAGACCATGCACATCAAGAATTGCTGGTCAAATTAGATTTCTCCAGCAAAAATCAGACCAAATGTGCACAAATTAAAAATATTTTGGACTATGATCAAATTTTGAGTACAACATGATGGACTAATTCTGAAAATAAGCCAACTTATTATCAAACTAAATTTTCTTAAAACCAAGGAGTTAGTTGAGCTACCCTATAGTTGATGATTATACCTTAGCCTATTGACCCAACTTATATTAAGGAGAAAGAAATCGGTCTCCTATAAATACACTCATTTATAACTGAACAAGATGTTCACAATCTTAAAACATGATTAGCAAAATACAAAGTAGAATTAAAAAGTTGAAATGACCACATGATTAGCAAACAATATTAAACATGCCAAATGGCTTTATTTTCGGATCGGAGTAGACGGGTTTCGGATGGGATTTTCTATTCCAAAACCGTGTTTCATCTCCTATTCCAACCGTGTGGATGATTGACACGTGTATTACACTTACCATATTAGAACCCCACAATTTATGCTTGATTTATGCTTGAAAATAAACATGGTAAGTGTAATATACGTGTCAATCATCCACACGGTTGGAATAGGACATGAAACACGGTTTTGGAATAGAAGATCCCATCCGGACAGGTTTGAGTTACTTACATGAGAAGATCAGCAAATTCTACTGCAAATACAGTGCATCATTAATTACAATTTACTAATTATTTGTAATATATAAAATTCTATCTATAGAATATACGTTCGACAGAAGGAATTTACTGTAGCTCAATATATTGATTGAGCATTAATTGCAACCCATATCATTTATTTGTAATTAAATTCCATAAGTCCCACCCCTTCAAAGATTTTGTAAAAAAAAATATAAATTCGGCAATATAATAAAACAAAGAAAGTAATATGATTAATTTATTGTTTATTTTTGTTAGACAACATGAGAATCTTGTTGACGATTAAATATTCCAAATCTTTTATCCCATTTCCCAAAAGATACGACAAAGTAATTAAAAACTACGTTAATTAGTACATTTACTAATTAATTACTTTCAGAAATTCAAGACACCTAATTTTTTCGTAAAGGGGACACTTGTCCATATATTAATTATGTCAGCTGAACTATTTATAAATTTATAATAAAAGAAAAGTCCAATCTTGTCGATATATTTATTATGCCATGCATCCTGCATGTGAACTAATAGCTATTTATAAATTTAAGAATTTCTTTTCATGGTGGTGGAATAAAGAAATCCAAGAGAAGGTAAAGGAAAAACGAACTAGTTACAAATTATTATATTTATATATATATATAAACAAAGCTTTTGCTATTTTTGTTTTCCCGCCTAAACGCACCTGCTAAAAACGAAAATTAATATTATTTTTAGTTAATGAAAAATGTGTATAATATTCAATGATGGAAATATGATATTCATAGTTGGAAACATAATATGCACGGATGGAAAATGTAAATCAATGACTTTTATAGACAATTATTTTGGTATGATTATCAAACTAATTTAGGAATTATTCTGATCTCATTATATTTGGAAAAATTATATCATATCTCAGTCAATATTTTAAAACACGATGTTTATGTTAATTTGTGTAAACCATTAATTATTTTCTTCATCTATATATAAAGAGAGACTATTCTCGAAATAGTAACCATGGAGTTTTTCTGCTCATTTTTTATTTCTAAAAATAATATTTTTTTGTTTTTTCGCAATTAATAAATTATTTTTCGGGCTAAAATCAATTCCTTAATTTCCGGCTACCAAAGTTAATTCGCTTTTCAACATCAATTATATAATGTTTCTTTTGACTATATCAATAGATATTTATTTTACTTGCTGAGCACAAAAAAATATTAATTTTCAAGTAATTACGATTTTGGTAACCTTATCAAAAAATTTAACAGCAGCCCATGCGTTAATGATTTGTATCTGTATTCCATAAATTCTCATATTATTATTATAATTTCTTAAAAATACTGCTTACATAATTATATATTTCATATTATTCGTTACTTAAATTTTTTGATCCTACCAAACCTAATCAAATACAATATCGCGCATAAATATTATATATATGAACAATATCAAAATACATATTGTTCTAATTTTATGTATAAACAACATTTAATTTTATTACTGGACTTAATTTGTTTGCTAATAAAGTAATAAAAATTTTGTTATATCGTGTGAATCGAATTTATTAAAGTTTCTAAAAATATTGTTGAATTACAATGCAATATAACACTACAACAGAGAATGTAAAAAAAAAAAATCAAAACTGAATAGTAATTTTATAAAATTATTCAGAACTCATAATGAATTATAACATCACAACTGAGAATGTAATACAAATAAAAATAAACTAAAACAATAATTAAAAATTTGTAAAGCTCAGACACAAAAATAATAAAAAAATATATAGTACATAATACGAATGAATTATTTCCTTTATTATATAAAGATAGGATAGTCTATAAATAGTAGTCAAAATGACTTCCCGCCTGAAACATAGTTTAAAAATAGTAATTTAGTTATGTGGTAAAAATATAATTTAGGTAAGTTTTAATATATCAATATATCATACAGAGACAAAATCTATATTTAATAAATAAGAGTGAAAATTGGTAAATTTTGTGCCATTATCCTATTTTTGATAGATTTAATTTTTTCTCTCTATATTTTACGTCTATACTCTATAATGTTGATTTGCGTTTATGATATATAAGATAAATATCGTTTGCTTGCCAAATTTATAGTTTCTTAATTTTAAATAATAACATTTTATTTTCTCAAAATGAATTTTGTACTTACTGAAAATCTGAAATCTAAAATTGGTTAAAATATTGCATGGATTGTTGATCATGTTTTAAACTTATCCTTTCAATTTCAGTTTCAGGATTCAAAATTTTATCTTTACATTATGATACATATCTATGTATTATAATTAGAAAAATAATCAGTTGCATTAATTCTGCCTGAAATGTGTTAAAGATTGAAATCATATATATAATATATAATATTGTATGTATCTATGTATTATAATTTAATTAATTCACCGTATCAATATTGTCTGAAATATTCACATACAAGTTGATATTATAAATGTATTCAAATTTGCATTATAAATCAATTTTAGAAAAAAAAATAGATGTACACTGTACACATATAGTGAATTTGTAAAAAGATTGAATATCGTACGAATTAAAACATTATTGTGTACATACTTTTTTAGAATATATGATAAGTAAATACTTATTACATAAAAGGAATAATATTTGTTATATTATTATGTTATATTTAATTTTTAATATCAAACATTAGAAGAATTATTATTCATTCGTTTATGGTATAAGAATAAGATAGTTTTCTTAAATAACCATGATTTGAGTAGAATTATATTGTTAATAAATCAAATGGCACTCCAAGTTTATTTATTAAATTAATGTTTATAGTAATTTCTTGAATCTAATTTAATTTAGTTGTTGGAAATTATAAATAGAACATATAATTTTTTAAATTTTAAACAACTGATCAACAAGTGTTCTTCATAGGTGTTCTTCATGTATTAAATTATTATAATAACTAGATTATTATTACATTGTTTTGTTTAGGTCAAGACGTGTTAACATGCACCACTTTTTTCCGTCAGGGCGATTTGGGTTTTGATATGGCCGCCTATACCATTCCCATAATATATTAATTAAATATCAAAATTATACAATATTTTATTATATACACTCCGTGCATCGCACGGGCATTATACTAGTTCCTGTAAAAACGAAGAGAATCTTAAAAGATATAAAGACGTTAAAAAAGAAGTAAGAAGAGCAATATATGAAGCAAAAACCAAAGCATATGAAGATTTCTATAAAAAAACTAGATACTAAGGAAGGAGAAAAAGATATATATGAAATAGCAAAATTTAGAGAAAAACAAACAAGAGATCTAACCCAAATTAAATGCATAAAAGATGAGAATGATAATATTTTAGTGAAAGACGAGGACATAAAAGATCGATGGAAGAGGTATTTCAATAATCTTTTTAACGAACCGAAGAGGAATGAAGTCACATTAGGGGAACTAGGCCAATCTGAACTAAATAGAAACCGTACCTTTTATCGTAGGATTCAACTTCATGAAACAGAAAAGACACTAAACAAAATGAAAACCGGCAAATCAGTTGGCCCAGATGATATACCAATTGAAGCATGAAAATGTCTAGGTGGGGTTGGAATTGCATGGCTTACTAAATTATTTAATGTTATCCTTAAAACTAAGAAAATGCCTAATGAATGGAGAAAAAGTATATTGATACCTATATATAAAAACAAAGGGGATATACAAAATTGTGCAAATTACAGGGAAATTAAATTCATAAGTCATACAATGAAACTATGGGAAAGAGTTATAGAAGCAAGAATAAGAAATGAAACTAGTATATTAGATAATCAATTTGGCTTCATGCCAGGAAGATCCACAATTGAAGCTATACACTTAATTAAACGATTTTGTGAACAATATAACGAGAGAAAACAAAATTAACATATGGTTTTTATTGATCTTGAAAAGACATACGATAGAGTCAATCGAGATATAATGTGCGCGTATTGGAAAAAAAGAGGAATAAAAATAGCTTACATAGATGCCATAATATGTATGATGATATAACAACATGTATCAGACACCAACATGAATATATAGTGAATTCCCAAACACTATAGGTTTGCATCGGGATCCGCCAGGCCCTTACTTTTTATCCTAATAATTGATGAAATCACTAAACATGCACTTACAAAAATCCATCCCCTGAATGTATGCTATTTGCGGACGATATAGTTTTAATTGATGAAACTAGGGAATGAGTAAATGCAAAATTGGAAGTTTGGAGAGAAGCACTCGAATCAAAAGGTTTTACTATAAGTAGGGCTAAAACGAGAATACATGGAATGTCACTTTAGTAAAAAAACGGGAACAATGAGACGAAAGGTTAAAATTGATGGACATGAAGTGAGTATAATAAAAGAATTTTAAATACTTAGGAACTACAATTGAAGAGAAAGAGAAATCAATAAAGATGTCACACATAGGATCCGGCGGGTTGGAATAAATGGAGGAGTGCATCTTCTATCCTTTTGAATCGTAAAATATCATTAAAATTGAAAGGAAATTTTATAAAATGGCCATAAGGCCCATAATGCTTTATGGAGCGAGAATGTTGGGCGACTAAATATGAACACGAACAAAAAATGAGGGTAGCGAGAGATGAGAATGCTAAGATGGATGTGCGGACACACTAGATTAGATAGAATAAGAAATGAACACATTAGAAACAAAGTGAGAGTAGCACCAATAGATGAGAAAATTAGAGAAACACGATTAAGATGGTTTGGACATGTTTATAGGAGACCTTTAGATGCACTGTGCGATGTTTAGAAGGTAGAGAATCACTCACACAAATCAAAAGAGGGAGAGGTAGGCCTAAAAAGACTTGGAAAGAAGCTATTAAACAAGACATGTTATACCTAGAAATAAATGAAAATATGGCTTATGACCATAAACGATGGCGCGATATGATCCGTATAGCCGACCCCACGTAGTGGGATTAAGGCTTAGTTTGTTGTTGTTGTTTTGTTGTATGCATCCTTCATGTGAACTAATAACTATTTATATATTTAAGAATTCCTTTTCAGGTACAAGTTCAATTTTTGTGTTATGCTTTTCTCATGATATATATGTGTATATATATAAAAAAAAATCATCAGTTTTTACTATTCACATTTCCAGTTACATTATTAAATAAGTATGTGCATATCATGTGTATAGTCAACTCTTTGTCCATATAATCCCAACATATATAAAATATCCCAGCCAGTGATCATAAAGGTAATTTATTGCCTAAAGTACAATCCGAAAAAACTCCCTTTTATAATCAACTTGAGCAGAAAATCAATACTGCAATCTCAAATTTAACTGCAGCAGATACTCCATATATCTTCTGATTTAATTTCTCCTCTTTGCTATGGACTCTCTTATCTCTTTCTCTTTCCATCCCAGATTTTCTCAACCAAAAGTTCCGTCAAAGGCAATAATATTCCAGCCAAAAAAGAACAATATCATCACTAATGAATTACATGATAGAAATTCATCATTTCATGAGCCTTTAAAGAAGCTTATATCAAGCACTGCTGAAAAAATCAAACTAAAGATTAATCAAACATCAGTGGATGATCATCAGATGAAGAAAAAAAGGTCGCTACTCCAATCAACGTTCAAGTCTTTAGATGATTTCATATGCGACTTTTTGGACTTACCCCTTCGGCCACACATTGATCCAAAAATCATATTTTCCGGCAACCTTGCGCCGGTGGATGAGCTTCCTCCGACGGCCTGTGACGTGGTAGAAGGCTCTCTTCCGAGTTGCTTAGACGGTGCTTACTTGTTGAACGGGCCGAATCCTCAGTTCAAGCCCCGGGGCCCGTACCACCTATTCGACGGTGATGGGATGATTCATATGGTCAAAATTAATGGCGGAAAAGCCACGTTCTGTAGTCGCTACGTCAAGACTTACAAGTACATGTTGGAGCGTGATTTGGGATATCCCATTATTCCAAGTCCTTTCTCTTCTTTTAATGGTGTCATGGCTTCGGTTGCTCGTGTTGGGCTAACTGTTGCTCGAGTTGTTTCTGGAGAGTTCAACCCTCTGATCAATGGCTATGGGACAGCAAACACTAGCGTGGCCGTCATCGGTGGAAAACTCTACGCACTAGGTGAGCATGATCCAACTCCTCCATTACGAATTCTATTTTGTCTTTTATTTTAAATATTACCAATACATATAAAAAAAAATCTTATAACATATATATTTGTGATATATATCAAGTTGGACCTTTGACTCAACAATTCAGCCTATTCTCCAATTTAAAAAGCTTATCTCTCTATCTCTATCGTATGTTCTCTCTTTTTTTCTTTTTGATGTGTCTTATAATGTGAGTGTTTATTGGTGTGTATGTGTGTATTTGGGTGTGTATTTGTTGTTTTAGGTGGTTTACTGTTTGCTAGAAATGGCTAAGTGTTTGGATATTTATGTTAAGTCGAGGTCTGTATTTGATACGATCTCAAGACGAAGTCGCCCTGTATACGAAGTCTTATGGTTCCTTCGTATTTCGTCCTAAGATCAACGACTTTTCTGATTTCGACTTAGCAATATTTGCAAAAGTCGAAACTACAACGAACTAAAATGTATAAGGCTTTCAAGCTTTGAAAGAAGTGAAATCAATATCTTTGATGCAAGGTAACATTGATTTTTTGGTCAGTTAAATTGGCTCGATTTCACTTTTCGTTCTTTAATTTTTATGGGTTGTGTTTGGCAAATACTAACTTTTCTAAACCCGCACATTTAGTCCAATTTCAAAATTTCGGGGATATCTTATCCCTAAAATGCTGAGTTGCGCCAATTTTCAATGAAATGACTATTTTGCCCCTTTTTTTGGAGGGACCTTGGGCATGTGCATATCACATGACTTGTTTAATATCTCAATAAAATTAAATAACAAAAATAAATATAATATTAAATTAAAGTAAAGAAAAAATATGAACATATATTTAAAATTTATATAAAGTTGACAAATCAAAATATATGTTCGACTTTTTTTTAATTTAATTAAACAAAGTAATCTGAGCATATATTCATAATTTTCAACAGTAAATAAAGTTTTTTAAACAAAAGAAAACAAAAAAAAATGTATTTACAATTTTTAACTATATATAAAAATTAGAAAAATAGAAAACAAAAAAAAACATATATATCTATAATTTTCAACTCTAAATTAAAATTAATGAAAAAATAGAAAAATAATAATAAATTAAATAATAAAAATAACTAAATAAAACTTAAATTAAATTAAATAAAATAGTCAAACATATATTTTTATATTTTTCAATATTAAATAAAAATTATATAAAAATAGAAAACAAAAATAAAATAAATTTATTTTCTTTTTTTTCAGTTTTCCATTTTTTTGTTTTCTATTTTTTTTAATTTTATTTACAGTAGAAAATTGTAAATATATATTTTTTCCTGTTTCGTTGTGTTCTATTTTTTCTTGAATTTTAATGTAAGTAGAAAATTGTAAGTCTATATTTTTTCTATTTTTTTGTTTTCTATTTTTCTTTAATTTTGATTTATGGTTGAAAATTATAGATATATATGTTTTTTTTGTTTTCTAATTTATTTTAATTTTTATATATAGTTCAAAATTGTAAATACATATTTTTCTGTTTTTTTTCATTTTATTTTTTTTAATTTTATTTAAAGTTGAAAATTATAAATATATGTTCATATTATTTTCTTTAAATTAAATTAAACAAAATTTATCGAACATATATTTTATACTTTTCAACTTTAAATAACATTAAGGAAAACTAGAAAAAACCAAAGAGTATATTATTTTCTTTTTCTTTTGGTTTTTCCCAAGGTTTCCCTCCAAAAAAGGGGCAAAATAGTTATTTCATTGAAAATTGGTCCAACTCAGCATTTTAGGGATAAGGTATCCCCGAAATTTTGAAATCGGACTAAATGTGAAGGTTTAGAAAAGTTAGTGTTTGCCAAACGCAACCCATAAAAATTAAAGGACTAAAAGCGAAATTGAGCCAACTTAACAGACCAAAAAAACAATTTTGCCGATGCAATGACTCGCTTTTTAGGCTTAAATTTTCGTGTCCTATTTCATTTGCGGGGTTCGTATATATAGGCATCAAGGTGCACGATGGAAAAGACATGTCTTTTGGCTCGAAAAGACATGTCTCATGCAGTAAAAAATGCATCTAGTTGCTCGAGCAGTGCATTAGTTCGAACGTGCGGACCTCACGCGCACGTCTAATTACGTGCACTGTCCATTAGATCCAGTCGTTTAAACTCGTTTAGAAGATTTTTTACTTATCAAGCAAGGCCTCAAAAGTATTTGGCCTTTTGAAATGGCCATTCGTAAAAATTCCCTCCACATACTTGGCAGGATATATTAATGATACTTGAAATATAAAATAAAAAATATATCTTATGTGAGTATCATATTCTTTATATACAGTGACTCAAAATCAAAGTGGAGTCATTTTGTTTATGAGGCACTACTTTTTGGTTAGCTGAATATTTAATTTCTGGAAGAGTGAAATATTAATGTTACCCTTGTATAACCTAATTGTAGTGTAAGACCATCTCCATCACTCTACACTATTTATTTCGGTGAGAGTTTGACTACTTTTAGCGCAAAATCTACACTTCATTTCCAAAGAATCGCACTATTTTCTCGCACTAGAAAAGAATATTCTATAAGATTCTTTCCTTATTTTTATTTTTATTATTTTATAATTGACAAAAAATATTATATAAATAATTTTATTTAATATAATATTTATTAATTTTTTTATCTTCAAAATTAATCAAATTGAAAAAAATAGAATATAATATAATTTAAATTTTAATATTATTTTTAAAAGTAAACAAATTAAAAAAGTTAAATTTAATGAACTTAATATAACATCAATTCTACTATTATTTTGCAATAGATTAACCGAAATATAATATTAATAATAATATTTAATGTTAAATAAAGATATAACAAATTAAATAAAAAAATCAACAAGAAAAAAAAGAAAAAAGTAGCGCAGCTATACTAGTACCATACTATTTTTGGCGTGGTATCAGAGCAAAGGCCAAAATGCCGCAACATTTGGCTGTGCTCGAGGCGTAGATAGAGGGGGGGGGGGCCCCTAAGACACCCCAAATTTTTTTTTGTCCGTTTTTTCAGTGGAAAAAAATTAAAAAAAAATTTATATGTGTTTTTTTAAAGAGAAAAAAATAATTGAGCTAGGGGAAAATGAGGGGAAAAAAATTTGAAATTTAGGGGGTAGCCAAATAAATTTGCTACGCCCACAGGTGTCTTTGGAGGGTGTTCTTCTTGTAAAGACTACTCTATTTTAGAGTAGTCTTTGGAGATGGTCTAATCTAGTTATGTTTTACAACGACAAAGATTACAGAAGGGGCCTTATGGATCTACATCCAGTGAGGCGGGTTAGGCCCAAGTCCCGCTATGCAATTTTGGTTGTTATATTGTAAATATATGATGGAATGAATCCATGCATTGCTGTTGGCTTGTTATACGTGGCTTGTGGTTGGATACATGGGTCAAAGACTCAAAAAGCTAATAAGCTTGGCCCACGCCTTGCCATGTGTAGACTGTAGTGTATCATGTATGTCCATTCTAAAACAATCTCTTGGTTGTCTTTAGTTCTTTTCTAATTTCTTTAAATAAAAAAGGGTCATACGGTCAATCTTTATATAAGCTCTTATAGTTTAATATTGAAATAAATTTATTGTTTGAAACAATGTCTTTTTTATTTCTCAATAACATTAAAAATAACATATATTTTCAATAACAAGCTAATTCAAATATTAAATTAAATATATAAACTAAGGTATCAAGAACACCTATATATAATTTAAAATTTACTATTTTCTTTAAAATTATTACTTACTATTGCTTTTTGAAGTACTACTTTTTACTTGAAAAAGTGATGTATTACTTTGTATTTAAAAATATTACTTTGTACTTGACAAGTATTATTTACTAGTTACTTTATCCTTTAAAATAATATACTTCTTTTTAAAGATTATTACTTTTGGAGTACTATTTCCTTTAAAACTGTTATTTTTATGTAAAAATTATTACTCACTAATCCCTTTAGAAGTTTTAAGTGACCTTTAGAAGTTTCAATTACTTAAAAAGTATCATTTTTACTCGAAAAGTATTACATTTTATTGTAAAGGTACAACTTTTTACGTCTTTTAAAATTATATATTATTTCCTTTAAAACTATTATTATTTTTCTTGAAAAAGCAATACTTTTTACTTAAAAGTTATTACATACTAATCACTTCAGAAGTATTAATTTTTACTTGAAAAGTATCACTTTTTACTCAAAAATATTTTTTTGTGAAAGTATTACTTACTACTTCTTTTAAAATTACATACTAATTCCTTTAAAACTATTACTTTTTACTTTAAAGGTAATAATTTTACTAAATAATTATTACTTACTGATTCCTTCTGAATTATTAATGTTTATTTAAAAAAAAATATTATTTTTAACACAAAAAGTATTATATTTTATTGTAAAAGTATTACTTATTACATCTTTTAAAATTATGTACTATTTGCTTTAAAAGTATTAATATTGTTCTTTACTTGAAAGGTAATACTTTTTACTTAAAAATTGTTACTTGTTAATCCCTTTAAAAGTATCATTTTTTATGCAAAATGTATTACTTTCTATTGTGAAAGTATCATTTATTACATCTTTTAAAATAACATATTATTTTCTATAAAATTATATCTTTTACTTTAAAAGTATTATTATTAGTAAAAAGTACTTACTACATCTTTACTCATTTTTCCCCAGTACTTTCCTCCTTAAGTACTTCAAAGCTAACCACAAGTGATTGTGGCACTAAATTGTTGTCCCCCTTGGTTTCTAGAGAATTTACCCTCCACATAAGATGGTCAACTTATTTATAGAAGGCAAAAATTCATATATGACCGTCTCATGGGTTGCATCGTGGCGGATCCCCTATGACCCGTGATCCAGCTCAAAGACCGGTGACATTGTCGTAAATATTAGCCTAACATGGTTGTGTGGTGATAATTAAAAGTATTAATTTTTCCTCGAAAAATATCATCTTTCTTGTGAAAAGTATATATTTTCAAAGTAATTTTGGGGGTGACATATTATCACTTTAGACTCGAAAAGTATCATTTTTTATTAAAAATATCATTTTTTACTCTAAAAGTATATGTTTTAATTTCAAAATGACAAAATTGATATTAATTTTTCCCCTGGAAAATATTGTTTTTTCTTTTAAAAAGTATTAGTTTTTCCTGAAAAGTATTAATATTTATTTTGAAAATTATTTAGTAGTTTCGCGAAAAGTATTAGTTTTCCTAAAAATATTAGTTTCCTAAAAGATATTGTAGCTGACGAAATACATTTATTGGCAACTTGTGTGCTGCATTTTTACAAAGATTGTACAACTTGACTTGAATAGAGTTATAGATGATCTCATTTACCTGATTCGGTTGAAAGCCTTCATATTTTGCTAAATGATTGATTTTGGAATTGAAAAAAATTAAAGAATAAGAAGAAGAAAAAGGTAAAGCTTGACAGTGAAACTATACATGAGGGATTGCCCATTCGACGACCACGTTTTTTTTTTTTTTTTTTGTTTAGACAAAATAATTCCGCACACGATGATATTATCAAAGAAACCTTTGAAATGGTTCCATTCAAAACTAGTTCGAATCGGATCCAGTGACATTAACTATGATTTCAGGCTCATTAAGGGTTGGGCATCAATAGAAGGCCAATATTTCACTGTGTCAAAATTAATATCCATTCTTTTACCGCCATCTTGACTAGGGAGGGGTTGGTAGTCGACCAAGACTTCCAATTGTTTGCCGTCTCTTGGGGATCTATTATGTGACGTCATTGGGGAATAATTGGAGAATGGGGAAGAAAGGAAAGAAAGGAGGGAAGAAAGAGAGAGCTTATTTGTTAAGTGGGTCTTTTTTGGGTTGGGCTGATATGGATCGGGGTTTGGGTGTTGGGATTCGTCTCACGATTTAGGCCGTGAGATGGCCTCACAAGAGACTCACTCTTTTTACAATAACAAATACCTCATTGGCGCATTTAGTTACAAAGTTTGCCTATTGAAGGTGTGTATTTGTAATACATCCATGGAGTATTTGTATATTTAAAAGATCATTGCATTTGGGTTGGTTACAAAAACACCGTTGAGGTTCAATTATTTACAAAAGCACTCAATTATCTTTCAAAATACAAATACTCTCTTGATATTTTTAATTGTTTATATTTTACAAATTACACCTATCAAAAAAAGGTTATTCGTTAAATATATGGAAATACAAATCTCACTGGAGTGTTTGTAATACTTTAAGGGATATTTGTAATTTAAAGATAATTTTTTTAATAAAACTTAAGGGTAATTTTTGTAATTTATCCTTTTTCTTTATAATCAAACTAAACCTTATAATTATTTTAATTACTCTTTTTGGAATGATTTTCTTGCTTTTCATTGTGACATACTTGTCATGATAAGAGACAACAACATAAAATGGTTCTCAAGTGGTATCAGCTTATCCTTTGTAAAAGTGTTAATTATGATTTGAAACCGAATCTTATAGTTTCTTTAAGATATATTACCTCCCTTCTTATCACTTCTCCAGGTGAGAATGATCTTCCTTACGAGATAAAAGCGACATCTGATGGAGACATAATAACTCTTGGCGCGAAGTGATTTTTGGTACGGCCCCAAGAATTCTTGAGCATGACAACAGCGCATCCAAAAATAGATCCAGAAACAGGCGAAGCCTTTGCTTTTAGATACCACATATCTCCTCCACGTTTAAGATTTTTTAGAATCGATTCACATGGGAAAAAACAGCTTGATGTGCCCATCTTCTCCATGAAAAGAACAACATTGATCCACGACTTTTTCGTGACAAAGAACTACGCCATTTTCAATGATGTTCAAATGTTCGTAAGCCCATGTGAGATTTTGAAAGGAAAACCACCGATGAGAATTGATCTTGCTAAAATGCCGAGGATTGGGGTTATCAAGAAATACGCTAAGGATGAGAGGGAATTGTGGTGGGTTGATGTTCCGGGGTTCAATATATCCCACGCGGTGAACGCGTGGGAAGAAGACGGTGGGGATACGTTGGTGGTGGTGGCGGCTAATAATTCATTAGTCGAACATACGTTGGAGAGATTGGATTTGGCGGAGGTGAAAATGGAGGAAATCAGAATAAGTGTGAAGATGAAGGAGATTTTGTCGAGGCGTCAATTGTCGACCAGAATTCTCGACATGCCGGCTATTCATCCAGCCTATGTCGGAAAGAAGAACACGTAACTATCTAACCTCTTAATCCCTTTAAATTTTTGACTAATTCTTCTTTTAATTTAATAATATAATAAACAGAAAAATACGTTCAAACCGATTCACTGAAATAATAGTTAATTTCAATACCCCGTCAAAAATAATATTTCCCCTCTATTTCTTTTCACACAATACGCTCGGTTTCATATATAATTTTTAATTAAAAATAGATTTTGTTCTTGAGTAGAATTAGAATTTGAAGAAAAAAAACATTTCTCTTATTTTTTTAGTACAATTTTAAAAGCAAAAGGCCATTTGAACTTTTTATTTTAGTTTTTGGGAGGAGTCTAAAAATAACTTAATTAAATTTGTGTAGACTTATGTAAAATTTGGGCCCCTTAAAATTGGGGGTCCTAGGCCGTCGCTCTTATTCACTACCTTTAATTAGGACCGACCCTCATTCTATTAAGCTTTCAAATCCTTGAAAATAGGTTCTGCGAAAGATAATTAATTATTTGATATTTTATTTGCAAAGAAATTAAGTCAATTTTATAAGTCAATATCAACAATCGATAGTAAGTCCTGGAAAACAAATACGAAAATTGCATATAAGAAAAGTCCAGCAAATATGCAAAATTAGTATTCTGGTGTCAATAATAGTCATTTTTGAAAGTTCAATTTATCTCTGTAATTAGTAAGAAGGTTCATTTCTAAAAAAAAAAAAACAAAATTATAATAATAAAATAAGAAGGCTCGGGTAGAGTTTTACGAAAAGTTTTAAACTAACCGGGTTTTATCATTGTGAAATACAACTTTTGGATTTTTATGGCCAAATTACTTATGTTAACTTCCTCATACCAAAAAGCTATTACATTTTCAAGTCATGTGCATTTCGAGTAAAAATATCCGATCAGTTTTTAAATTTCTAACGTCTAAATCAAGTGTATTGGAACCAATGACCTCCACCCCCTCCAAAAAAAAACTTTATAATGTCATAAAATTAATATAACTATTTTATATATAATTAATTACTAGATTTATAAATTTTTCACATGTAAAATTTTAATTCTTGCCATGCTGAAAAATATAAAAACACCTCTTTATTTACTACTTTTAAGAAAAAACTAAATTTCGCCCTCCTAATTTTCATTTTCTGGCTTTCCCTGATTGGAACATCACATGAAACTGAAAATGGAATAGAAGATGCAAACAGATAATATAACAAGTCAAGAACATATTCAATAGTGGATTTATAATATCTTCTTCCATGATTTTTATACATATACAGGTATGTATACGCCACTCAAGTAGCTCCACCGATGATAAATGTAGGATTGGTGAAGATTGATTTATCATTATCTTCAAACGATTGTGTAGTGGCAAGCCGCATGTATGGGTCAGGCTGCACGGGCAACGAACCATTTTTCGTGCCAAGGGAGCCAAATGATCCAAATGGAGATGAGGATGATGGTTTTGTAGTGGTATATGTACATGATGAGAATACCCAAGAGTCCAAGTTCTTGGTAATGGATGCCAAGTCTCCCACACTTGAAATTGTTGCTGCTGTTAAGTTACCTGGGAGGGTGCCCACTGCCTTTCATGGGCTATTTGTGAGTGAAAGTCAACTCAACAAACTATCATAATTTATCCCTTATATTTCTGAAGGAACCATAGATGATTTATGGGCATGATTGTATTTTAATTTTTATTGTAACTTTTAATTTATACCAAACTTAATTTGGAGGAGTTTATTTGTGTGTTTTCTCATTGCAAGCTTGTATGTTTGTGTGCGATGTAAGCACCTTGTGTTCATAGATTCTTATTTTATGAAGAAATAAAATTGGAAGAGATTTCAGAGAGAATCCTGAAAGCGATAAATGTTGTTGTTTAACTAATTGACCGGAAAAAATCCTCTCTCTACTCTTTCTCTCCTCCCACTCTCTAAAAAAACCCAAACCCTAAAATTTTAAACCCCTCCCCCTCCCTCCCCAGTGGCTGCCCCCCTTCCCCTCCTCTCCTCCTTCCCCTTCTCTTCCTCCTCCTCCTCCCCTTATCCCCTCCTCCCCAACCATGTTTCACATGGAGGCCAATGAAGGCATATCTTTTGTGTTATCCGGAGGTGATCGGATTCTCCGATCGAGAGTGGAGGCAAGTCAGAGATCGGAGCTACAAAGAGGAGAGTTGGAGCCGGGTAGGTGATGGGTTGCGGTTGAAGATCGGGTGAGGGAGAGGCATTTTTCATTTCTTTTTTTCGATTTTTCTGTTTTTTTTTTTTTTGTTTTCTTTATTTTTTAGGTTGATTTGCGAAAAGCGTAGGCGGTCAGTTATTTCTGTCTTGCAGTGCGTGAAGTAGCTCGTGCCCAGATTTGTTCGAGTTGGGTAGTCTCCCTTGAGGAGTGCCTTAGTCCTCCTTTCGGAGGTGGTTTAGGGCGCGATTGGATGTACTTTCATTTTGGTAGAGAATAGTGAAATAAAATTTTGGAGAAGTTAATAGTAAAATTTTGAGAGTGTGAATGGATATGTAATGATGACATTTGATGTGATGTTTTTTGTTAAGGAGAATTGTGATTGGATATGGGATTTTTTTTGTGTTTGGATGTGATGTTTGTATTTAAATATTGTAGAAAAAAGTATTGTTGAATCCTAGGGGTGTTAATTTTGGGTTGGGTCCAAGTTCGTGGGTCCGCGTTTGCAGGTTCGCGTGTTAGAAATAGTCGATCTAGACCCGACCTATTTAATTATTCGTGTCAAAATCTTGAACCCAGACCCGACCTACTTATTTCACATGTAATCCAGACCGAGCCTCTTAACTCATCTAATAAAATTAATTTTATATACATTTAATAGTTTTAACCAAATTGACTATGTTTTTTTTTATAAATCAATCACTATCACACATTATTCGATCAATAAAAAATATCACAATTGATAACATACAAAAAGAAATAGCATAATTGCATAAATAACATAACATACTAATCATATTTTGATGACAATATTAAAAAAAAAACTTGCATAATAATAACAATTACATAATTAATAAGGTTTTAATATTTGAGTTTTAAAGATATGTCTTGTTTGTTGTTTTTTCTTATAATTAACTATTTACTTAATTTTCTTTCAAACGGGTTAAACGGACCATAGTAGGTTAACCCCTGTTTAATTGATGATTATTCGGGTTCGACCCAATTTTGACCTGCACTCACGATAAGTCCGGACCCATACCCATTAATTTCATGTTAGGTTCGAGTTGAATTTGCATACCGGGTCCAAAATTGAGACCCCCATATCATTATAATTGTATGATTATGCCAAATCAATTTTATCAATACATGCAATAAGAATGCATTGGTCATTATGCAGAATCGTGTCATTTTTATATTTAAATATAATCTTTAAGTTGGATTAGGTGTCACTTAAATTGAATTAGACTGTAACAATGGCCAAAAATATTTACGATCAGTTTGTTTTATTAATTATGAAAATTTTCCTACTTGACATCAGTATATCTATTCATATTATAAATGAACGCATAAACTCATATCAATTAATTAGCGAATGTAGTGCAAATCCCTGTATGTTGTGTTTTGAATTTTCAATGCTGAATATGCATATATGTAAGTAGAGGAGTAAAAAAGAGTAAGTGGACACAGTTGAAAATATTAAAAAGACTGCAAAAGAAATTGTGATAAGACAATTCACTGGGTCTACTTTCACAGATGTGTCAGAAAAGTAGAAGATTTGTAAATGAAAACAGTAATATCTAAGGAGTGATACAATATTATTTCCCCAAAAAAACTCTGTTCAGTCATATCCAACCGCCTACTCATGCCATTTTCGTTAAACTAGCGGAAATTTCTCATTTTTCACCCACATCCAATCGCCACCTTAGTTTTCTTTTGCTTTGTGTTTTTTTTTAGTTGTTTCTTGTTTTGCTCCCTCGATTTACGGTGGTTTTACCTCTCGTACGAAGTTCTCCCCTTAACATGTATCAATGTATGTATGTTCAAGGTGGCCATTTTGCCAGTTGACAGTTTAAGTTTTATTTTGTTAATGTATAAAAGTTCTATCGTTTCGGAAAAAAAAAAACAAAACCAATTGACCGAAAATCAGATAGTTCCAATAAAGTGGTGCCTAGTTTTAAAGTTTGGCATAATAGACTTGGTCATATTTCAAGAAATGTGATTTAAAAAGTTCTTGTTTCAGTACTTATAGAATAAAAAATAATATTTTTCTTCAAATTATACGGATAGATCACCAATAGCTTTTAAATAATTACCAACAAAAATACTGTCTAGGTATTTACCTAAAGTTTTAAAATTTTGTACGTAAATGTTTTACCTACAATTTACAGTTATTTTAATACTTACCTACATAATTTTTTTTTAAGTAAATTGACCTTTTCTGGGAGTGATTAGCATTTGCAAATATCATTGAAATACAACAGGCAATTTGAGATCCATATGATCACGCCCCGGTAGAAGTTCATTTGTGTGTTTTTCTCATGCACAAAAACTCTGTCAGGACCGTCTAACGGGTCGACTGTTAAACGGATCGACCGCGGATCCGGTGGCATTTGCGTAATATTAACAAAGTGGTGTTTTAGTGGTTTTCGGGAGTATCGGTATTAGCGATCCTTATGAAATGTATTAGTCGTCCTTCTAAAAAGTATTATAGGTCTTCGAAATGTATTAGTAGTTGCTCAAGAGTTTTTTAGTATTTCTCCTAAATATACTCTTGAAATGTATTAACAATCCCTCAAAAAGTATTAGTAGTTCCTCAAAAAAGTATTAATAGTTCCTTGAAATAAATTAAAATTTTCTCCGAAATGTATTAGATCAAATTTACGAAAAGTATTAGTCGTCCTTCTAAAAAGTATTAGCGATTCTTCCAAATGTATTAGTAGTTCCCCGATTATAATTAAATTTTTCTCCGAAATGTATTAGCTGTCCTCGAGAAAAGTATTAGTTGTCCTTCTAAAAAGTATTAGCGATTCTTCTGAATTGTATTAGTAGTTCCATGAAGAGTATTTTAGTATTTCTCATGAATATACTTCCAAAATGTATTAGTAGTCCCTCAAAAAAGTATTAATAATTCCTCGAAAAAGTATTAGTAGTTCCCTTGAATATAATTAAATTTTTCTCCCGAAAAGTATTAGTTGTCCCTCGAAAAAGTATTAGTAGTTTCTCGAAAAAAGTATTAGTAATTTTCTAGAGAGTATTTTAGTAGTGCTCATGCAAAGTATTAGTTTTTCTTATAAAATGTATTAGTATTTCTCCATAAAAGTATTAATTGATATTAATATTTGTATCATTTAGTGCTTCGTCTTCAAATACCATGTTACTGCAATACTCATTCTTTTTTACTTCTACTCTCTATCCTCTCTTTATCAACTTTTTTCTCCTGTAAGTACCTTCAAATGTCCTTCTCTCTATCCAACTTTCATTTACATTTACTTATTATATTAGTAAATGTACAACCAACTTCATTACCAATCACAATAACAATACCCATGGTTAGAAAATAAACAATAATTTAACAATACCACCAAAGTCAACACATGAATTTTTCCTCAATAGGTTTGTTGTGCCATGAAACCTCCACCACGAGCTTTAATTTTTTTGATATGTCTCAGCTTTTTCTCCTTTCAAAATTACGGAACCAATTTCTTCTTTAATTCTAAAGGTGAATGTCGGAAAGGGGAGATGGGAGATAGAGACGAAAGGGGAAGGGAAAGAAATTGATTTAGGGGTTAGGACAGAGAATGGGGGCATACTTGATTGTTGGTTGGATCGGGTCTTTTGGGGCTCCGTCTAACAATTAGATCCGTTAGACCGCCTAACAGAGACCAACTCTTTCTCATGATATAGATAAATCCATTTTTTCCAAACTAATTGTAAAATATTTATGGTTCACGTTAACTATTTAATTTAATCAAAAAATAGTCGAATATAATTAATGACAACAAGAAAATATTCGAGTAACACGAAGACAATTAATTGCATAATTAGCAAGAAGAATTAAATATTAAAAAAAAGAATTGACTATTTTATAAACAACTTGAGCAACTCAACTAAAAAGTAAAATACGGAATACCAAAATTGACATAGTTCGATGGAATGTGGCGAATGTGAGGCTTTTTGACATGGTATTGCCAATTTCAAATCAAATTGACAAAATGTTCCTTATAGTCATCATTTAGCCACTTCATGATCTCCTTATCATCATCATAATCATTATAATTAGCATCCACAACAAGTGGACCAGTGTGTACTATTTGTTTCTTGGACAAAACAGAGAGATAATCAATGTACTTCTCTTCAACTTCCCTAGAGCTCTTCACCAAAACAATATCATTAGACATTGTTAAGGTCCCAAATGCAAAATCATCTTCATCACCATCTTTTATGTTTTGCGCAACGCCAGGATCACTCATGTCGATCCACTCGTGGTCCTTTAGATATATAGCCGAGTAAGGGAAAGGCAAACCGATCCCCATTGTATATGTTATGTTAACTGGCCCATTGTTGTGCTGGTTCATTACAATATGAGTAAGCCCAATGTTCAGCAGCCTAAAGTGATGACACCCGAGCCGAGTTGGCAACAAATTAATCCACGTGGCCATTCAGCACATGGATGCATGGGACCCGCAAGCCAGCGAGGACCGACCTGGTGAGGTCAGCAACCGACCTGATGACGCCATGAATTGGGCTCGGTTGCCTGAGCCCAATCTTGGAGGGAAATTTAAAAGGATAACCATCCAGTTAAGAAAGACTAAGTATATCATTAACATGAATAAGCTGACACTTGTCAACACGTCAACCAGATGAGTCGACAAGTGGCAAACACTTGGCCTGCATGCGTACTCAGCGAAGGACAAGTGTCACTTTTTAATTATTTAAATGCTAAGTGTAATAGTAGATATTAAAAGCCCACTAATGAGATGGGTATAAATAGGGCCTCATTTATGAGGAAAAGGACAAGAGAGAGAAAACACTTGTAAACACAATGCTGTAAGAAAAACCGACCAGAACTTTCGGCTCGGAAATATATATTAAAAGGCAGAATTAGCCCTGAACTAAGGCTTATTTCCATTTATACATAACACATCTTTACATATTTTTGGCTTGTTGACCAAAACGCACGTCAACAAATTGGCGCTAGAAGGAGGGCCCGTTTAGGTCCAGTCCAAATTCCAAGCTAAGTCACGTAAAGTCAGGTAAAACTTGTGTTTAACTTCTTTGAAGTAGACAAGATTAGTCAACAATCACGAAATGCCCGTCTAACCGAGGAACAACACCTAAACAATCAAACTGGCCAAACTACCAATGGCCAGAACGTGCCCCCGACCGAAACAGGGAGCGCGACTTTACTTCCCCTCGCCCAGCTTATAGCTGACCCCACTTTTGTCCAACAGATGAATCAGCTAATCTCTCAAATGCTCGCTACCACTAACTCACAAACACATCCTCCACCACCAGTAAATACTCACCCCCTTAACCCCCTATAAATATTAATGTCAACCCTCATATCCCTGCGCCTCCTCGTGAGGAGGGCCAGGTAGCCAGTTCTGGCAATGAACAGCGTGGTCGCCATGATAGAAGACGACCGCGCGAAGACAACGAAGAACAAGCCGCGTGGCAGAATCACAACCGGAGTCTACACGTCATCGCCGCGCCCGCTTTGTTTTTGCAGGACGACTAGGAGATGATCCTCCTCACCCAACCCGATCAATAAGTTCCAGGCTACGGTTTCTGGATGAAAGGGAGCCGGCTAGGGCCAATCAAACTCAAGGTCCTAGTTTGCTGGAGGAGCGAGAGGCGGGAATCTTGCACCTCCGCCGCCGTTTGAATGAACTGGAGGGCGGCCCCGAAGAGGCTCAGTGTCAACGGCCGCACCAGGTAACTAACCGGCCTTCAGTCGTATCACCTTTTACTTCTAGTATCTTATCAACTCCGCTGCCACCGAAGCTCAAAATCCAACAGGTCAGTCTATACAATGGCGAGACCGACCCCACAACGCACATCCACAAATATTTGGCGTGGATGGAGCTTTATAGCCCTAGCGATGCTATTCTCTGTAGGGCGTTCCCGCTGACGTTGGGCGACTGAGCCCATCGATGGTTCAGGACCCTGCCGCAAGGCTCCATTCGGTCCTGGGGTGATGTGGCCCCCGCATTTACAGCATATTTTCTCACTTGTAAAGTCCGAGCTGCACCAAAAGATTCCCTTGTAAATATTAAACAGGGAAATAATGAGTCCTTAAAGAGTTATATAGCTCGGTTCAACAAACAAGTTCGTGAAATGGAACCGGTGTCAGACGATGCCATTCTGATTGCAGCCATGGCCGGCCTCGCCCCCGAGACATGGTTTAATTATTCTATCCATGAATCGGGGGAAACCTCGTATCAAGAATTCCTTATCCGCGCAGAGCGCCACATCTGCGCGGAGGAAGCTATGGCTAGTCAGCGTCCCGAGCAGAAGGAAGGGGGCATGAAGAAGGATGGGAAGAAAGAACCCGCTACAGGATTGGGGTCGGGATTCACGTTATTTTCGGAGAGCCCGACCACCGGATATAAGGCTCGCCAGGAAGTGCGAGCCGAGGTTGCTGCGCTAAGGAGTACCTTGACCCACACTCCTTCAGCAATATGGAACGACATACAAGGCCTTTGAGGCTGGAGCCGACTAAATTGGATGCGCGGAGGTATTGTGCCTATCACAAATATTGTGCCTATCCCAAATCGATAGGCCATGACACAGATGAATGCCGAGACCTTATTAGGGAAATCATGCGCATCATTCAGAAGGGCGATTTGAGGAGATACGTCCACGAATTACCGCCCCCACCAGCGCTCGCTCTAGGTGTGAACCCGGAGCAATTAACGAATCCCGCTCTCTTACCACTGTCGCCGAATGAAAATCAAGGTAGGGAGATCCTAATGATGTCCAGTAGAATCAACACTAATGCGGCTGAGGATAGCCGCTCGAATCAAAAAAGGAAAGCATATATCATGCAGGCTGCCCATGCGGAAAGGAAAGTTCGGGTGGCCGAGATCAGAGAAGTCCAACCAACAGGTCGTTTCGTCTTCTCGGACGTTGATGCTGACCAGGTGGTCCACCCCCACTCCGACTCCCTGGTCATTACCGCACCGATCTTGGGCATCCCAGTCCACAAAATTTTAATCGACTCAGGGAGTTACTCGTCGGTGATCTATGTTCGAGCTTTCAGGAGGTTGAACGTGGACAATAGTTATATTCGTCCATGCAATGACAGTATTTTGGGCTTTGGTGGAGGAAGAATAATCCCGCTTGGGGAGGTTGACCTGCCCATCCAAATGGGACAGAGATTGCATAAACGAACCGTCATCACCACATTCAAAATAATCAACCCTGATTCGAGTACAATGCAATTATCGGAAGGCTATTGCTTTATCATTTGAAAGCAGCCATTTTAATAATTTACTTTGGTATGAAGTTTTCGACCCCGGATGGAGAAGCCATCCATAAGGAGAATCAGAGGGAGTCGCGGGAGTGCTCTCTCAAACTCCGACCAGTGGAGATTAATGTAATAGAACAAGGGGAAACCAGTGAGACGGTGAAGGATAACCCAGGAGAAGGAAAAAGATCTGAGCAGGATGAGTTGGTTGTTCTGGAGAATGATCCAGGCAGGTGACCTGGAAAAGAACCAATGGTGGAGGATGAGAAAGAAGAAATGGAGCCGGGAAGCAAGTCGGTGATTGAAGACGAGCTACCCTTACAGAAAAAAGAGGGGCAGAGTAAAAAGAGAAAACATGCGAAACCAATTGAGCAGGTTGACACGGTTGACGTTGGTGGGCAGAATGGGGGACGCCAATTACGTATTGGCCATGACCTCCCAGAGCCATTTCGGATGGAGCTAATCGAATTTCTGGGAAATAATCTCGATGTCTTTTCATGGATACACTCCGATATGTCAGGAATTGATCCTAAACATGCCTGTCATCGTCTTAATATCGACCTGACATTCCACCCAGTTATTCAAAAAAGGCGCAAGCTTAGCCCCGACAGGCAGGTCGCCCTGGAGGCCGAAGTCAATAAATTACTTGATAACCAGTTTATCAGGGAAGCCTTATACCCGATGGGTGGCCAAACCTGTATTAGTAAAGAAAAGCAATGGCCAATGGCGCCTCTGTGTGGATTTCACCGACCTCAACAAGGCATTCCCCAAGGACAGTTATCCATTGCCAAATATCGACTACATGGTAGATGCCACGACCGGACATGAGCTGCTGAGTTTCATGGATGCATACTCGGGCTACAATCAGATACGAATGCATTCGGACGACGAGGAAAATACGTCGTTTTTCTCCGCTCGCGGTGTCTACTGTTAGAGGATGATGTCCTTCGGGTTGAAGAATGCCAGTGCGACCTGCCAGAGGTTAGTTAATAAAATGTTTGACGAGATGATAGGTCGTACCATGGAAGTATATATGGACGATATGTTGGTGAAATCCTTGTACATATATGATCATCCTAATGATCTTAATAAAATATTTGTTGTTCTGAGAGAGTACAAGATGATGTTAAACCCGAGAAAATGTACATTTGGGGTTGGCTCGGGTAAATTTTTGGGTTATATGATTAGTCGAAGGGGGATCAAAGCTAACCCGGATAAAATAAAAGCCATCATTGATCTTGAACCCCCTAATTCAGTCAAGAGAGTACAAGGCTTAACAGGTCGATTAGCCACCCTTAAACGGTTTGTTTCACGGTCCACGGACAAGTGCAAACCCTTCCTTGAAATCATAAAGAAAAATAAGAACTTTGAGTGGACCGAGCAAGCACAATTTGCCTTTGAGTCACTCAAACAGCATTTGGCCTCCATACCTTTACTACAAAAACCTACCCGTGGAGAAGACTTGTATTTGTATCTTGCGGTCTCCGAGTATGCCGTTAGCTCGGTACTGATTAGATTGGATAATTCTATCCAACATCCTATTTATTATACGAGTCAAGCATTGCACGATGCCGAGCTTCGATACCCGCCTATGGAGAAGCTGGCCTACTCACGATCATTTCGGAAATTTCGGAAACTTCGTCCGCATTTCCGGAGCACAAGATCGTGGTTCTGACCAACTATCCATTAAAGCAAGTATTGCACCAACCAGACACTTCAGGTCGGATGATCAAATGGGCTGTCGAGCTCAGCCAATTCGACATTCTGTACGAGCCACATACAACAATTAAAGGACAAGCGTTGGCTGACTTCGTAGCCGAGTTCACACCTTCTATCCAGTGAGAAGTGGTTGAAGATCAGGAATGGAAGTTGTTCGTCGATGGTTCCTCCACCGCAGGCCGAGCAGGGGGTGGGATCATGATAATCGATCTAAAACACAAGTGCTACTGCTCGGCCGTGTGGTTCCAGTTCCCAGCGACCAACAACGAAGTCGAGTACGAAGCGCTCCTGGCAGGGCTAGAAATGGCAACGTCGATGAAAGTAAAACGACTGTTGGTACACAGTGATTCGCAGTTGGTCGTCCATCAGATCAATGGAGAGTACGAGGCGAAAGAACAGAAAATTGCTCGATATCTGGACTTGGTCAAGAAAAAATTATCGCATTTTAAAACAGAAGTTCTGCATATTCCTCGAACAGAAAACATGCAAGCAGATATGCCTTAACCCGGCTGGCTTCGGCCGGGGACTGAGGCGATTGCACATGTCACCATCACCCAGCTGACTGCCACATCACCTAATGCACAGAAGATACATGCTTTGATGAAGCAATCGAAGTGACTGGATGACCCCTATCATCCAGTATTTAGAAAAGGGAGTTCAGCCGGAAGACAAGACCGAAGCTAGAACCTTGCAGACTCAAGCTACTCGGTTTATGCTGATTGATGGCGTCTTGTACAAGTGTGGGTACTCCGTCCCACTTCTTCGATGCCTATCGGAGATAGATGCATATTACGCACTCCGGGAGGTACACGAGGGTATATGCGAAAATCACGCTGGGGGCCAAACATTGGCTTAAAAGTTAATACGACAAGGATACTACTGGCCGTCCCTGAAAAGAGATGCCACCGACCTTGTTAAAAAATGTGAACGGTGTCAGAGATTTGCACCACAGGTCAGGTATCATCCTGAGCAACTTACCTCTGTATTCAGTCCGTGGCCGTTTGCCAAATGGGGAATGGACCTCATTGGGCCACTCCCCACTGGCAAAGGGGGCGTGAAGTATGCCATTGTGGCAGTAGACTATTTTACAAAATGGGTCGAGGCGGAACCTCTGGCGAAAATAGATGAGGAAAATATTGTTAATTTTGTATGGAAGTCCATCATCTATAGGTTCGGGATACCATACTCGATCGTCATAGATAATGGGAAACAATTTGATAACCGGAGGTTTCGAAATTTTTGCAAAGGATTTCATATTAAAAATTATTTTTCGACCCCGTACCACCCGCAATCTAATGGGCAGGTCGAAGCGATGAACAAGGTACTGAAATATACTTTGAAGGCAAGGATGGAAGAATCTAAAGGCAATTGGTCCGAGGAGCTGCCCGGCGTGCTGTGGTCGTATAGAACAACACACCGAGCGGCCACGGGGGAGACACCCTTCTCTTTGGCCTACGGAACCAAGGCTATTATTCCTGTCAAAATCGGAGCCCCTACCTTTAGAGTGGCAAATTTTTCTGAGGAGAATAACGATGCCACGCTCCGAACCGAGTTGGACCTGTTGGATGAGAAGAGATGCAGTGCCAAGATGATAAACGCCGTATATAAGCAAAGGAGTGAAAGGTACTACAACTCAAAAGTGAAGGAAAGAAAGTTCCAAATCGGCGACCTCGTCCTAAAAAGAATAACGAGGATCGAGCTCAGCCTGCTAAAATCGACCTGGGAGGGTCCATTTTGGGTCAGTAAGGTCTTGTCAAATGGGGCGTACGAGCTGGAATACTTGAGTGGAAAAAAGTTCAAACACCCATGGAATGTAATATACCTTAAGAGGTACTATCAATAAAAAACTCAGTTTATGATTCAGATACGACTCTGGGGATTTATCCTTTCATCTGATATTCTGTGAGCTCTCCCAAAGGGGGGAACAATTTTTATTCACCTCGGCTAAGATCCGAGCGCCGTTTCAATTGCCTCGGCCAAGATCCGAGCGCCGACTGCTCGTCTCAGGTACATCCCTTGCACGTCAATAAAGGGAGGCTCACCCAAAAGGCGGACCTATCTTAGAAACAAAGACTCAACTTAAGCTCCAAGCATAAAACTTAGTAAACGATTATAGGCAGTTGAAGCCCATTACTTGTGACACTTGAGCACAAAGAGCCGAGCCCTATACTTGGAAAAATAAAGGAAGGCAGACAAAAACAAAGTCATAAAACAAAAAGGAAAAACGATCACAATACTTAGCAGAAAGTCAAATGCATACACAGGTGACGGAAAGAGTAGTTTCATTCCAACATCAAAAATATTACATTGGGGGGAGTCCATTACATTCAGTAGTCCGAGGCCAACTAACCTACCCAAAAAGCAAGGACAAATAACTTCAAAAAGAGAAAGAAAAGCATCAAGCCCCGGTGGGGGAAGGGACTTCAACAGGACCACTGGAGGCCACTTCTTCTTCTGAAAGGGATGCATTTTAGCCACCAGCAACCTCGGCGAAACGAGTGCGCAGGGCATTAAGGTCGGCGTCCAGCTGAGCAAGGTCCTCTTCAAGCTGCGCCACGGTCCTGCCAGCCTTGAGCTCCTGGAGAATCTCCCCGATGCTGGTCGCATGCTCGCAAGTCGCATAAAGGCGTATTCCTCCGAGTTCTTGTAAGCCTGGATGGCCTCCACCCGAGCCTCCTCAACTTGCTTACGCGTGGCTTCATCCACCTCCCTACGTACTTTGGCCACGCGCCTTTCCGCCTCCTTGGCCTGAGCAACAACGACACGTTCCAACTCCGCGACTTTTGCACGGAGCTCCTCCTCGACTTTACGGGCCTGATCCTGCTCGGCCTCGGCCTTCACAGCCACTTCCTTTTCCGTATTGGCCCTGGCCGTGGCCTCCTCTGCTTGAGTTTTTAGAGACTCCTGCACCCCTTGGCAGAGGGCGTGAGCTTCCTGCAAGTCTTGGTGGCGCCTCTCTAGTGTAAGTCCAAGCGGCTACGATAATCTAGAGGGGGGGTGAATAGATTATCTCCATCTTTTCGATTATGCCCCTTTTTTTTTCGAAACAATTAAGACAAGACAATAATAAAGGTGCGGGAAGTAAACAACACGCGTCGATTTATAGAGGTTCAACCCACCTAGGGCCTAATTCTCTACCACCCCAGTATATCCGGGATGGATTTCAAAAAAAAAAGATTTTATTAATTACCAAACTTAACACCTTACAACATCACCTTGAAGAGCACCACACTCTTCTTCAACACTGCCTTTGAGATTACCACAATCTCTCTTGAAGATTGCCACAATCTCCAACGGCACCTTGTGAAGATTACCACAATCTTCAACCTTGAAGAACACCAAATTTTTCAACACCTCAAGAGCACCACACTCTTGAAACACCTATCACATAGATCACCCAAGTGTATTCTTTCCACAAGAATACTCACAAGAATGTCTTGTGTTGAATGATGACCAAAATCAAGATTACAACTCAATAATGAATATTACAATTTGAGTGCAAGTGTAATCAAGAAATGAAAGCCTAGACCTCAAGATGTGAAAGTGATAATCTAGGCAAATTACAACAAGAATGATAACAATGAAGAGCTAATGTGTTTGCTTGAATGTATCTTGTTGTGTTGTATCTCAATTGTTATATTGGTTGCTCCAAAACTTCCTCTATTTATAGGAGATGATTGATCATGTATAGGCTCCTCTTGGGGATTGAAAATCTACAGAAAAATACAATTAAAATCAAGAATATAGCTGTTAGAAATCAATCCCACAATTTAAGGAAAGTTGGTCATTGCGACAACGGCGATTTTTTTTCAAAACCTTAAGGCGACCGGTCGCGTAGAAATAGACGTTTGAAAAATAACACAACATTTTTACACAGGGCGACCGGTCGACGGGGGGTCCGACCGATCGACCACATGCCCAGCCGGTCTCCCTTTCAATTTAGAAGCACAGAACTAAACTCGCACAAGCAGGCACCGGTCGACCCCAGGGGTGACCAATCGACGGGGTCGACCGGTCGGCGGCACCGGTCGACCCTCTGTAACGGCCCGCCTTCCAGATCGACGACTGTCCCCACAAACCAACACGAGTCTTTCCAGCGCGCTTTGTCCTCACTCACCCGCACCCTGAGAGCAGCTTCCCAGGGGGTCACCCATCATGACATTGCTCCGGGCAAGCACGCTTAAGTTCGAAGTTTTTACATGATGACCACTAGAAAAGAAGATGCATCTTGTTGATATGGGTAATACCTATCAAATGTTTTAAGCTCTCCTCAACTGTATAGTCCCATACCTACACAGTCTCAGAATCTCCTCTTTTTCGGGTGTGGGATCGGTTCATTCATGTCCCCCTCCACCTAGAAGCCTGCCAGGAGCCGCTCCTTGTCCGTGCCTTCTTGCACCAGCGATCACTCCCCGCCTCTTCGGCCCCGGCGTCACAAGCCCACCACCGCTTCGGTTCGTCCCGAACAACACCTTACTAGGAGAGATTCCGCTCGATACCATCCGTAATGGCCCGCCTTCCGGATCGACGACCTCGTCCCCACAAACCAACACGAGTCTTTCCAAACAAGACTTTGTCCTCACTAACGCTGCACCACGAGAGCAGCCTTCAGGGGGTAACCCATCATTACATTGCTCCGGGCCAAGCACGCTTAACTCTCGGAGTTTTTACATGATGAGCACCGAGAAAAGAAGATGCATCTTGTTGATATGAGTAGTACCTATCAAATCTTTTAAGCTCTCCTCAATCGTATAGTCCCATACCTACACGTCTCGAGAATCTCCTACTTTTCGGGTGTGGGATCGGTTCATTCATGTCCCCTCCGCCTATAAGCCTACCAGAGCCGCTCTTTGTCCGTGCCTTCTTACACCGGCGATCACTCCCCGCCTCTCTCGGCCCCGGGTGTCACACCCTCTGGGCGACCGGTCGGCGTGCTGTCAAAAACTTCAGTCTCTCTTTCTGTTTCAACTTACACCTTCAGGTACAGGTTGCCCTATCGGGCGACCGGTCGACCTCGAGACAGAAGTGTTGTCCAATTTTTATCGAAAATAAACTTCAAGAAATACTTTGAAAAAATAGTAAAAATATTTTAAAACAATCGGGAGTATTTGGACAACATTTGAAATATAGTTTTGATGTAAAAACTCATTAACTCAAAATCATCAAAAGTGTTGTCCAATTTTTATCGAAAATACCTTTGAAGGAATACTCCGAGAAATTAGTACGAACATTATAAATCATTTAGGAGTATTTGGACAACAGTTAAAAACATTAAAATCATTTAGGAGTATTTAGAAACGACCAAATTTCCAAAAAAAATAGCAACCAAATAAGGGAGTAAATATTTTCCAAATATTAGCATAAACTCCCCCTATCAACAAGCACATCAAGAATAATAACGAGACAATCAACCAAAAGCTAAAAGCTTAGCTTTTACAAATAGAGCTTTGGAATCAAGAGCTTATAAGCTCTCCCTGCCAACAAAACATCATAAGACATGTAAATAAGTCCAAAAAAAAAAACAACAAATGGACTAAGTATACTACATAGCTTTTGGCTTTTAGGAACCATAGCTTATAGCTTCTTTCACGATCTTATATTAGCTTTTATGAGCTAATGAGCTTATAACCTGTTTCTCCCCCTTTGGAATCATCAAAAATAATGTTAGCAAGATAGAAACATCATAGATCCGTATCAAAGTGTGCAATTTATCGAGCTATATGATCATAGAAGCTTATATTTCCAAAAGTAAAGGGAAGAGTTGATTAAAAGACTTGTAAGAACTTGTGAAAGCTCATTTAAGTTGCAAACATGATCTCTATAAAAATATAAGAAATTTGAAGCTAAGAGAGTCATGTAAGTGATGAAATTTCCTTAGAAACATTTTATCGAACACTTGGCGGGCATCAAGTATAAAAGGAAATGTGTAGCCCTTTGAAAAAACAATTTTGCCAAGCCAATATATCATCACCATCATTCAACTAATATTAACCAACAATAATAAGATATATACTCAAGGGTTCAACCCAATTGAGAAAACCAACAAAGCAATAGAATCAAGGCATTACAAATGCCACCAAGCAAGAATTAAAAGAAGCACTTTTACCATCAAGTACTTTGATGGCTCAAAAGCTACTCTAGAAAACCATAGGCAAGTGCACCTATCATTTTGTAGTATAGATTATTGAGTACCGAGTGTCATTCCCACGAGGATTGTAAGTACTAATAATTACCGTCTTTTTGTTATTTAATCTAGCAATTTTCAGAGTTTTGTTTGTTTAATGAAAATGAAAAATAGAGATTTTTAGTATAATTGCAACTTAAAAAAGATCAAATAAAAATAGATTGTAGAATTAAGAAATCAAGAGCAAAACATTCTAGAGTATACTAAAACATGAAGATTTTATTAAAAACATACAAACCTTAATCACAAATTCATTCTAGAGTTCATTACATTCAAACACTAGAAATTTAGCTACACATGACTTTGTCAAAAGAGTATACTACACAAGAAGATATGAATAAAATGAACATGGTGTACTTAGCTCTTATTCAAGACCAATACAAGACTTCCTCCTTGGTTGATTGCAATGATGTTGAGCTCCAAGCCTTCTCCTCTATTGCTCTTCAACTTCCAACTCTACATCTCTTTTATCCTCTCAATGTATTTTGCTTTGAAACTTAGAATATACAATGAATATATAATGAATCTCTCTATCAATGAATACTACATGAATTATATCTTTCCCAACTCAAACTCTTGGCTTTTATAGGTACCATCTTTGTGAAAGAACACATCAATAATGCTAACAAATGCTCCACTTCCATAGTTGTTGGTTGAATCATTGTGTGCACATTCATGGTTGAGTTGGTTGAATCATTGTGTCCACATGACAATTGAGGGAATAATAGAGTTTGGTGCATCAAAATGAGGTGTAAAAGTTGCTCAAAGGTTGTCAAAAAGCAAAAAGAGAAAGTCTCCATAATTTCCGCCAAAGAAAAACCAAGTCTGGACGAAAAGCACGGCCAGGCCGTGTTCGCGGATTTTCCCGAACACGACCGTGCTTCAAAAGCACGGCCTGGCCGTGTTTGGTACGTCTTGGCCAAAAATTTGCTCGGTTTTGGCTCCTCAAAAGCACGGCCGTGCTTAAAAACACACCCTGCCCGTGTTTGACTGAAAAGGCCCCGAAATGACGCGTTTAGCTTGGGATTTTGAGTGTTTTTGCATCCAAAAACCCCCGGGTATGTTTTGACATGAAACCATGGCCCAAAATTCACCAAAAACAGCTCCAAATCATCAATCTACATCAATAAAAGCACCTCGGAGTAATGTGAACTATGTACAATCAAAAATTTATGAAACTAACAATAAAATAACTCAAATCATACTTAAATATACACATAAAACATGTATAAAAAGACCCTTATCAAACCACCTCCAACTTTGAACTTTGCTTGTCCTCAAGCAAAACATTAAATCAATAAGAATGGTTCAATAAATTACAACACACAAGGATTTTTTTTTTTCAACACATTGAACACAAGCAGACAAGTTCTTAGCCTTCTCAACCCGAATTAACCATTCAGTAAAAACACAGTTTTTGCAAAGCGATCGACTGTCAAGAAAGATTGTAACATCAGCAGGCATTATTCAAACTTGAAATCATCACTCCACAAATATTGATAGTTATGAATAACTTCAATTCAATAATGTCATGAAAATACAAGAATTCAATGGATCATTGTAGTTAGCCTACTAGTCATATAACCAAGTTTCTTGAACTTTTATTGGAATGAGAATTCAAGGAATATACATTCTTCCTTTCGATTTTTTTTTTTTTTGGTAGGTTCTTTCGAGGCATTCTTCCACTAGGTTTATATTTTGAATTTTCGTTCAAACACTCCTAGGGTGGTTTCCCATACTCATATTTGTGTCGCCGTTTTACGTAAAAGACAAACATAGGGCTCATGAATGCTCCTAGTTACTAAGCAACAACAAATAGAGGAGTATAACCTCGATTGGATTCCCTTTTTTTTTTTTTTTTTTTCATTTGTTTTTTTCACAAGCTTGGTATAACAACTAGTTAACCACCACTAAATCATGAATTCTCAAACGTTCATAACACTAAGCTTTGTCGTAAATGCCTTAACAAATCAATTATTATGGAGTTGGAAATCTCGTCAAAATTTAGCACACATCTACATCAATCTATTCTAGACAATCAATTGCTTCACATTGAAAACATAAATCAAAAAGTTAATTTTGGTGTAATTGGGCTAAGTTATTGACTAGCAAACACTCAATTTGTTAAAAAAAATAATTACTTCTTGTCGACAACCTAAAAATAAAAGCAAGCACACACAGACTAAGAATGTAATTGCACCCACCTCCAACTTTAAAGGTTCACATTGTCCTCAATGTGAAAGAAAGAGATGAACGATCACAAACAAAACACTCAAAAATCAACCACACTAGAAGAAAATAAAAGAGGTGGAAAAGAAAAATACGACCTTACTAGAAGAGTGAAATCGGTATTGAGAGACCATTGGGTTGTTCAAGACGAGACTTTCATCGGCATCTTCATACCTAATCAAGGATACACAACTCGAATACCGTGAAATCATCAAATATATATAAATTTTTTTTTATAAAAAACACGGCCGTGCTTAAAAGCACACCAAGGCGTGTTTGGTACTTAATTTTTTCGATAAATTTTTTTTTTTTTTTTTTTTTTTATTAATAAAAACACGGCCGTGCTTAAAAAGCATGGCCAGGGCGTGTTCAAGATTTAATTTTTTCGATAAAATTTTTTTTTTTTTTTTTTTTTTTTAAACACACGGCCGTGCTTGAAAAGCACGGCCGGGCGTGTTCGGTTTTTTCCTACAAAACTTTGGATTTTTTGAACACGGCCAGGGTGTGTTCGCGAATTGGGTGACGAACACGGCCGTGCATTTTAAGCACGGCCAGACCGTGTTTTTTTTTTTTCAATCCGCAAGCAATAAAAAAATTAAGTAAGAGATAATACACATAAAATGCCAGGTTGCCTCCCGGTTAGTGCTTCTTTAAAGTCGTATAGCTGGACCATTTACCCAAATGTGGAGATTAGTCGGGTGGAGCTTTTGACTTATGAAAACCCTTTGGGTATTTAGTAGTATTACCTCCAACTTTATGCTTCAAAATGTGCTCTTTGAACTTTCCGGTCTCCTTTTCGGGCATAAGCTTCCAACATGGACTTTGAACAACACTTTTCTCCAAGAGATTTTTAGATTTCTCATCGTGCAACGAAATTGAATCGGCAAAAGAACAAGTAGTATCCTTTTCAATATCAACATAAATTTTAAAAATTACTTGTTCATCCCCACCCTCAAAGTTAATTTTCCTCATGCACATCAATGATTGATTTTGCCGTAGCCAAGAAAGAACGCCCAAGAATTAGAGGAACCTCAATATCATCATGCATGTCAAGAATAACAAAATCAATCGGGAATATGAATTTATCGATCTTGACTAACACCTCATTAATAATACCTCTAGGATGTTTAATCGATTTATCGGCTAAGTGTATGTCCATCCTAGTAGGTTTCAGTTCACTTAATCCCATATGCTTGAATGTTTCATAAGACATCACATTGATACTAGCTCCTAAGTCAGCTAGTGCTCTATCAACAAGTAAACCATCAATTGTACAAGGGATAATAAAACTTCCTGGATCATTAAATTTTTGTGGTAGATTATTGGAAGAACATTTATCATTCAATTGCACATTTGATAGTTCGTTAATCTTATTTTCATTAGAAATGATGTCATTTAGATCTTTAGCATGCTTTGAAAGAGGTTGAACAAATGGAATATTAGTATGTAGTTGCTTGAATGACTCAAGGTACTTACCAAATTTGTCCTCCCTTCTATCTTCTTCGGTTAGACTCCGGTAAGGGATCTTGGGCTTGTATTCGGCGACCACCTTTTTCATGGGCTTTTCTTCGTGTTTGTCGTCCTCCACATATTTCTGCATGGTGGCGTTGGCATAATCATGATCATGTGGAAAACTGATGGTGATTGCCTTTACGTGCTCCCTTGGGTTTGGCTCGGTGTTACCTGGCAAACTTCCTTGTGGCCTTTCGGAAATCATTTTTGCAATCTGTCCTATTTGGTTTTCCAGATTATGGATAGATGCCTCTTGATTTCTCAAGGATGTTTCCACCGCCTGGAATCGGGTATCTGTTGATTGCACAAACTTTGTTATAAGATCTTCCAAGTTAGGCTTACCTTGATTCATTTGAAATCCGGAGACGTGTGTAGATCGGGATTGGGATTAGGTTGTGGTTGGCCTTGGTTTCCCAACCGAAATTAGGATGTTGTCGCCACCCAGGATTGTATGTGTTGTTGTAAGGATTACTTAGGTACTTTCGCCTTGATTCCCAACGTAATTAGCCTGTTCGGTGTGAGGTATTGTGTGGGGTCGATGATTATGCAATCCTCCGCAAGTTTCACAAGATAAAATATGCGGTGGTGGTGGTTTAGGAGCCGCTAGATCGTCGATCTTTTGGGTCAAAGCTTCGACTTGTGCAAAGCTAGTGTACCCTTTGCATCCGCATTATAAACGCCCATTACGGTTAGGTTTACCTCTCAGACGGATTGCCATTGATAGCCATTCATGGCCATTCCTCTATCGATCTTCGCAACTTCCGGTGTTTTATTGTTCAAAGTTCCCCAGCCGCCGCATCAATCATTTGCCTTGTTGACGTAAGTAGCCCATTGTAAAATGTTTGGACTTGCATCCAAATAGGAAGACCATGATGTGGGCATTTTCGCAAAGAATTCTTTGAATCTCTCCCAAGTGTCGTACAAGGTCTCGTTGTCTTCTTGAGTGAATGAAGAGATTTCATTCCTCAATCGTGCGATTATGGCGGTGGAAAATATTTCAAAAGGAACTTTTTCGCCATGATGCTCCATGTTGTGATTGTTCCTTTGGCAAAGTATTTAGCCATTGTTTAGCCCGCCCCTCAAGAGTAAATGGGAATAGGCGCAAACGGATGGCATCGTCAGAGACTCCATTTATTTTGAAGGTATCACAAATTTCAAGGAAATTTGCGATATGATTGTTCGGATCTTCGTCTGGTAGGCCGTCAAATTGAACAAATTATTGCACCATTTGAATGACATTCGGTTTGATTTCAAAATTATTGGCTGCAACAGCGGGCCTTATGATGCTAGATGACGTGCCGTCCATGGATGGTTTGGCATAATCATACATAGTTCTTTGTTCATCCGCCATGACGAAATCTTTACTTTCGTTAGTACCCTCTTCGTGGTTGTGTTAGTACTTTCCCTCGTGTTGCTTCTTTGGCGGTGTCGCTTCCAAATTCGGCGACGAGTAGGCATACATGCGGTAAACAAAGAGGATAAGTATAAACCAAGACTTACAAAAATAGATAAAAAAATAATGGTAAAATTAAAAAAATAAAAAAATGATTAAATTAACAAAAATAAAGCTTTCTTAATATTACAATCCCCGGCAACGGCGCAAAAACTTGATGGCTCAAAAGCTACTCTAGAAAACCATGACAAGTGCACCTATCGTTTTGTAGTATAGATTATTGAGTACCGAGTGTCATTCCCACGAGGATTGTAAGTACTAATAATTACCGTCTTTTTGTTATTTAATCTAGCAATTTTCGAGTTTTGTTTGTTTAATGAAAATGAAAAATAGAGATTTTTAATATAATTGCAACTTACAAAAGATCAAATAAAAATAGATTGTAGAATTAAGAAATCAAGAGCTAGAAATGTGTTTGAATGTAAATCCCTCTAGAATGTTTTTGTGATTTAACAAGATAAAAATACAACCATAATCCCTTAAGCAAAAACCAACCTCTTTTAGTAAAATCTCATGTTTCATGGACCGTAGAAATTCGATTTAAGTTAAACCCTCTATCGAGCGAATAACTTCTAATCTCAAGTTGATTAACTGAAATCTCTTTCTAGTTAAAACCCCCAAGATATCATTATAACGATTTGTGAATTCCCATATTAGGTTTGACCCTAATCCAAAAGATTTATGTCGTCCTATATCTAGGATTGCATGCAACTCTTTTCACTTATATAGGTTCTATTTCACCATGAATCTCTCGATTTCCCGGATGAAAAATAAACTTCAAATCAATATTGCGCATATACCAATTTGAATGAATAAAGCATAATATAAGTGAATCACACAAAACATGAAGATTTTATTAAAAACATACAAACCTTAATCACAAATTCATTCTAGAGTTCATTACATTCAAACACTAGAAATTTAGCTACACATGACTATGTCAAAAGAGTATACTACACAAGAAGATATGAATAAAATGAACATGGTGTACTTAGCTCTTATTCAAGACCAATACAAGACTTCCTCCTTGGTTGATTGCAATGATGTTGAGCTCCAAGCCTTCTCCTCTATTGCTCTTCAACTTCCAACTCTACCTCTCTTTTATCTTCTCAATGTATTTTGCTTTGAAACTTAGAATATACAATCAATATACAATGAATCTCTCTATCAATGAATACTACATGAATTATATCTTTCCCAACTCAAACTCTTGGCTTTTATAGGTACCATCTTTGTGAAAGAACACATCAATAATGCTAACAAATGCTCCACTTCCATGGTTGTTGGTTGAATCATTGTGTGCACATTCATGGTTGAGTTGGTTGAATCATTGTGTCCACATGACAATTGAGGGAATAATAGAGTTTGGTGCATCAAAATGAGGTGTAAAAGTTGCTCAAAGGTTGTCAAAAAGCAAAAAGAGAAAGTCTCCATAATTTCGCCAAAGAAAAACCAAGTCTGGACGAAAAGCACGCCGTGCTTTCAAAGCACGGCCAGGCCGTGTTCGCGGATTTTCCCGAACACGGCCGTGTTTGGTACGTCTTGGCCAAAAATTTGCTCGGTTTTGGCTCCTCAAAAGCACGGCCGTGCTTAAAAACACACCCTGCCCGTGTTTGACTGAAAAGGCCCCGAAATGACGCGTTTAGCTTGGGATTTTGAGTGTTTTTGCATCCAAAAACCCCCGGGTATGTTTTGACATGAAACCATGGCCCAAAATTCACCAAAAACAGCTCCAAATCATCAATCTACATCAATAAAAGCACCTCGGAGTAATGTGAACTATGTACAATAAAAAATTTATGAAACTAACAATAAAATAACTCAAATCATACTTAAATATACACATAAAACATGTATAAAAAGACCCTTATCATACTTCAACCTTTCATCCAAATATATCAAACAATGCATAAATTAGAGTATTTTTACCATCAAATACTCCATCAAGATCATAATCAAAAGCTACTATAGAGTTGTACACAATAGTTCATTACATAATAAAAGAAATGACATGAAAAGTAAAGCAAGAAAAGTGATAAGATTGTCATTCTTCATCGGAGGAAAAGCATGTATCCGAGATGAGATCCTTGATGAGTTTCTTCAACTTACTCATCGACTTTTTAATCTAGAGTTCTTTTAACTCAACACCTCATACCGAGCATCTTGAAGGACTCTATATTCATCAAATTGGGTTTGAACGGAACCCCGAGACGGTTGAACACCGGTATTACCCTCCGGATTGCTTGGTCCGTCACCCGCCGCCAATCTATCGGCTTCGGCATCATCAAAAATGTCGTTAGGATTTTGTGATGTAGAACCTTGGCTTCTTCCTTTTGCCTTTTAGTAGGACGAATAGGCATATTCTTGCGCATGTGGACTACTTGTGAAATATTATCAATATCAATATCATTTTGAAACATCTCTGAATTACACTCCGATGAGGGTAAGCCCGAGTTTATTAGAAGCTTGCAAATCTAATTCCCCATGACAAACTTCTTCGTCCCTTGAGTGATTGACTCAATGATGCAATGAATTAGAATTGCACCAAAGTTTAGCGGTTCCCTTTTAGCAATTTTATATGTCAAAAAGAAGTCCAAATTGCTAGACATTTTTCCCGCTTTACCACAAATGCAATATGCGACAATAATAGAGATAACTCTATGCTCAAGAGTCATGGCCAATAACGAATTTTGTGGCCAAAAGTCCAAAAAGGTCTTAACCTCTTCCATAGTGACACCCATCATTTCATCATTCCAAATTGTACACCCAAAATAATCCCAACCACCCTCTCGCACATGCAATAATCGACAGATATCATCCGGAGTCCATCGAAAATGACAACCTCTCACAAACGAGTTCAACACAATAGGCTTCCTTTGAGCATCATACTCAATCCACAAATTAGCATAAAAATGCAAAATCACATCATCATCATACAACACATAAGGATGTTCCCACAAATGCATCCAACCTTGTTCTTCAAAGAATCCACGTATAGTCGGATATTCATTCGAAAAAGAAACAAACCGACAAATTTTTGTACGAGCAATAGACTTAGCACCCAAGTTCAAATTTTCATAATACCACTCCGCATATTTATTGATAAAATCTAAAGCATTCACGGAGCGAAGAGCTTGAGAGATAAGAGATTTCTTATTTCTTTCCCAATGATAATTGTCGAGCGAAATGTTCCTACGAAGTTCGACTATTTGAGGCCGAGAAAGTAGAGGGTTTTGAATATCCTCGTGCTCTTGAGCTACATTCCGTTGGGTAGCTCGAATATCCCGTTGTTCGGCTTCCTCTTGCCGATTTCTCGAGTTCCATTCTCCGGCTCTTCTTCGTTTGGGATTAGGATTACGATCGGTGGAATTTCTTGGAGGTGCCATAGAAGTGAGATTCTTGCAAAATAGAGTGGATTAGCAAAAGAAATCACAAGATTTGGTGAAGATTTGAAGATTATAGTGAAAGGGGGAAATTTTCGTGAACGAGGGTTTTTTTGAAGGAGTGAAGTTATGTTCTGTCAAAATGAAACAGATGTGATATATTTGATAAAATGAACCAGGGCGACCGGTCGGGGGTGGGTGCGACCGGTCGGCCCCTTTTAGACCGTCCTCTGTGCATTTTTGTAATTTCCAGAATTTTCTAAAATTCAATTTTTCACCCCAAAAGTTTTAAAAACATGCAAAAAGATAATCATGGACTATATCCAACATATATGAGTCACAAAAATAAACTCGAATAAAAACGTGATTTTATGAGTAGTGCCCTTTTTTAAGAAAAAATGATAAAATCATTTATAGGCACTTAAGGGAAATGCAATGAAATGGTTTAAAGGATATTATCATGAAAAAAACATTGAGTTCTAAAAAATAATACGAATGAACGTACCTCGATAGTTTAAGGTCCTCTTGACACATTATGACAAATATCCATTGGTGAAGATGTATATATCCTACACAATTCTTTAAACAAATTTTGTACAACCATAATGATACAAGAGTAGGCAAATATATGTCTCAAGTATGCTCATGAAAATCCATAAGAAGAAATAAATCACAATGGTCATATTAAGTGCACAATAGTTTTAGAAACATCATGCAAGGTCTCTTTTTTTTTTAAAGAATTTTAAAGACACAAATATAAATAGAAGACCTTAAAAAATATTTTGAAAAATCATTTTGCAATTATGACACATATAAAAACATAATAATGAAACAAAATGCATATTTAAATGGGGAGATACGGTTTACCAATTACGTCATTTCCATGGGTTGTGCCGTTCCCATTGTTGATGATATCTTCCTCTTTGAAAATCATTTTGTTGATGATAGCTCTTCCTATTTCTCCATTTCCAAGGATTGTGTTTTTGATAATGTCTTTCTCTTGGAAGTTCATTGTGGTGATGTCTTCTCCTTTGATCAAATGAGAAGGTCATTTGATGTCTTCTTGACGGTATGAATTTTCTTTGATTACTATTCCGCCGGGTACCTAATATGACATTGTTTTGTGGTACCCTCAAGTGTTTGGGTCCTTTGGGATTAGCTTTGAGACTTTTAGGTCTCCAATGATAATTAGAGCTATTTCTAGCCCGACAAGTATTTACCATATGACCCTTTTTACAACAATAAAAACAAGTAGCAATTCTAGGAGCATAATGACCAACATGCATAGAGACTTGATTCTTTTTCATATGATTGACAATTTTAGGCTTATGATCAAGTTCTAGTTTCAAATTATCACAATTATGAACATCAACAATATTGAATATTTTATTGGTACTCAAGTTGAATTTTAATAAATCCTTTTTCATACAATCAATATCCTCAACAAGAGCACTATTTTCTTTTTCAAGGTTTCTAACCTTATCAAGTGTGGTGGTGTGAGCACATGATAGTGATTCATAAGAAGTGAATAAGCTATCCTTATCATTTTTCAAAACATTGAATTCCTTTTTCAAATCTTTGTATTTAACAATTAAGCTTTGGAATTCATTTTGAAGCTCATCATAGTCATTTTGCAAATCACTATAGTCATTTTGTAATTCATCATCGTAGGAAGTAGAAGGTTTAGAACTTACCTCGTTTTCTTCTTCGAAGCCCATAAGACATTGTTCAACTTCTTCATAGTTGGAAGTTGTAAGAGGCTTGTTCCTTGGATTTGATTTTGTGTCCACTTGAGAAGTAGATGCTTTTGAGTTGCTCCTTTCATGTGCATATACTTCATAGATGGCTTCTAATTTTTGCCTTACTTCATGTGCCGATCGAATTCCTACAATATGGTCAAATTCCAAAGTGGTAAGTGAACAATACAAAATATTTAGAGCTTTACCATTTAAGGAGATGATTTTCTCCTCTTCATCATTGAGCTCCTTGAGAACTTTGGAGGTGTGAGGTGTGTCTTTCATCGGAATAGAACTTTGGAGGTGTGAGGTGTGTCTTTCATCGGAATAGATTCTCCATTTACGACCGTGTTCCAAATATCGAACCCGCAACCTTGTAGATAGCATTCCATTCTTTCTTTCCAAAATGTAAAATTCTTGGAATCAAATAGAGGTGGCTTGGTGGTGGGGCGCCGGAAGGTAGACTTTATTCGTAGCCGATGATCATTCCTCTTTACTTGTGATGTGGAACGAGCTTGCCAAAGAGTTTGGCTCGATACACTTGTAAGTCCAAGCGGCTACAATAATCTAGAGGGGTGAATAGATTATCTCCGTTTTTCGATTATGCCCTCTTTTTGAAACAATTAAGACAAGACAATAATAAAGGTGCGGGAAGTAAACAACAAACGTCGATTTATAGAGGTTCAACCCACTAGGCCTAATCCTCTACCACCCCAAGATATCGGGATGGATTTCAAAAAAAAAGATTTTATTAATTACCAAAATTAACACCTTACAACATCACCTTGAAGAGCACCACACTCTTCTTTAACACCACCTTTGAGATTACCACAATCTCTCTTGAAGATTACCACAATCTCCACGGCACCTTGTGAAGATCACCACAATCTTCAACCTTGAAGAACACCAAAATTTTCAACACCTCAAGAGCACCACACTCTTAAAACACCTATCACCTAGATCACCCAAGTGTATTCTTTCCACAAGAATACTCACAAGAATGTCTTGTGTTGAATGATGACCAAAATCAAGATTACAACTCAATAATGAATATTACAATTTGAGTGCAAGTGTAATCAAGAAATGAAAGCCTAGACCTCAAGATGTGAAAGTGATAAGCTAGGAAAATTACAACAAGAATGATAACAATGAAGAGCTAATGTGTTTGCTTGAATGTATCTTGTTGTGTTGTATCTCAATTGTTATATTGGTTGCTCCAAAACTTCCTCTATTTATAGGAGATGATTGATCATGTATAGGCTCTCTTGGGAATTGAAAATTTGAGAAAAATACAATTAAAATCAAGAATATAGTGTTAGAAATCAATCCCACAATTTAAGGAAAGTTGATCTGTTTGACAACGGTCGAGAATTCTGTCATCAAAACCTTAGCGGGCAGGTCGTCGTAGAAATAGACGTTTGAAAATTAACACAACATTTTTACACAGGCGACGTGGTCGACCCCATGCCCGGCCGATCTCCCTTTCAATTTAGAAGATGAACGAAACTCGCTGACAGAGGCACCGGTCGACCCTCAGGCGGCGGCCGCCTCTTGTCAAAAACTTCAGTAACAATCGGGAGTATTTGGACAACATTTGAAATATAGTTTTGATGTAAAAACTCATTAACTCAAAATCATCAAAAGTGTTGGCCAATTTTTATCGAAAATACCTTTGAAGGAATACTCAGAAATCGTCACGAACATTATAAATCATTTAGGAGTATTTGGACAACAATTAAAAACATTGTTTTGGTGTAAACACATAATCATCAAAATCATAGAAACATATATGTAGGTCCCAAGGGGTGTGAGTGTAAGGTTTAGAAGGGGGGTTGAATAAACCTTACCAACTTTTCGATTTAGTCCTTTTAAAATAGTTCAGAGTTAATTTCACAGCTAAGTCCTTGATGGACGGCTAAGTTAGTTAACCAACGAGTTAGCCACTCAATGGACTCGGATCGAGCCTGTTGATAGAATAACTCAGCTGTTTAGTCTTATACTTAACTTGGCTGTGATAAGATATTCAGTGGAAGACTTAACACTCTTGAATTTGGTTTAAGTTTGTTTTAACACTTGTTTTTAGCACATGTTAATTATGAGTTGGATAGCAATTTGTCGTGAGATATAAAATGATATACGAGAAATAAAATGACACAATAGATTTTATAGAGGTTCGAAGATGGGGTAATTCTTCTACTCCTCTCTTCTCCAACTCCGGAGGAATCCACTAAGTATTGATCGAGTATAAAGTGGTTATCGGTCAGATACAAGTTTTGATCACACACGGTGACTTGATCCTTTGGGACTAAATCGGAGATGCCTTGGTCACTGGTGGCTTCTCGACGACTTAGCTTCTTCTTCACGGGCGTGCTTGCTACTACAGCCCACTTGCTCAAGCTTCTTGGATTTGATCACGAAGCCCTCCAATAACTTGAGACTGGTTCGACCTTGAACCTTCCTACAATCCTCCTTGGAATGTAGACCCCTTTTGATTTTTCAGAAATTTCCTCTTCAACAGTTTGAAGTTGTCTCTCCTTTACAGGTTGGTGTTGGATCGATTTCCTTCGAAGTTTAGGCTTGAGGATTTGCTTGAATAACTTGAGAGTATTTGCAGGTTACAGTTCGAGTAATAGCTTAAATGTTCGTGGTTTAGGTCTACTTCTCTCAAATTGATTCCTCAGCCTTTTATAGTATTCTTTTGAAAATCTGCCCATTGAAGAGATAGACTAATTTTCAAAAGACACTTGTGGTCGTTGGCTTGTCTGTTGCAGTTCTTGAAATTGACATTTCCTCGTATTGAATGAACCTTGACTTTTTCGGGGTTACGACACAGTGCGTGCTTCCCATTGGTTTATTTCTTTTGCACGTTTAAGGATCGAGCACTTTAAGAAAAATGACATGGAAGTATTACTTGTTTAAGTAACTTTCTTGACTTAAACGCAACGGATCCTTTTTGATTGTCTTGACTTGACTGCAGTTTTCTAACTTCCCCAGGTGACTTCGAGTCAGCTCCCAATCATTGGATGACTCATCTGTCACTTCAACTTGAGACTTGGCTATCTTGGATTGACTTGGTGACACTTCACACGGTATCGGTGATACTCCTTCATCGAGTTCTTGACTTCTCCTCCTTGCCATACTCGGTTGTTTCGGAGTCTTCATTTCAATCTTGATTCACTTCTTGCATATCCAGGCATAGCTGACTTGACTCAGCTCGTACAACCCTATCTATTACAATGCAATTTACAAAGAAAATGGGGTGCCAACTTTCTAGTCTAAGTTTTTCATGGCATTCATCAAAATTTAAACAATAATTTCCCAACAATTTCCTCCTTTTTGATGATGCCAAAACTTAAAACATGCATACAAAAAGTAAATAGCAAAGATACATACAGACAATGTAGAAACATAGAATGTATGCGTAGAATCGATCTTTTATTGATCATAACATTATCGTTCTTTACACAACTGTTTACAAAGTGTATCAGAGCATCATAGTGTTCTATATCTACGCAAGTATAGAAATTACACAATTTTATTCACTTTGCATGAGAAGACTTACATACATATGCATTTACAATAAGAAAATACATGAAGGGGTGGACAACAACACTTCATCTCCTTTTCCGCTCCTTCTTTCTTCTTGACTCTTTTCGTCCTCTTGCTCTCTTTCTCTTTTTTTCTTCTTCTTCTTCTTCTTTTTCTCATAGGCTCTTCAGCGGCTTCATCTTTTCTTTTCCTTTATCGTCTTCTCCGACTCTCTTCCCACAACTCATCTTGTCTTTTATTTTCTCGCTTCAATCCTTTTTACATATTGAAGATTCTTAGGGCCACTTCCATGTTGGCTACTACGTCATATCCATCCCAATAGATCCCTCCTTGTAGGTCCCAAGGGGTGTAAGTGTAAGGTTTAGAAGGGGGGTTGAATAAACCTTACCAAATTTTCGATTTAGTCCTTTTAAATCTACAGAGTTAATTCTACACACAGGTGTGTCCTTGATGGGACGTCGAATTAGTCACTCGGTAGAGTTAATCTTTTAATGATTTACCATTTGTTGATGGAGTAACTCATTTGTTGGCTACAATTTAACTCAATTTTGTGGTTTTACTTTCGTGGAAGACTTAACACCCTTAAGTTTGATTAAGCAAGATATTAGAGCTTGATTTAGTACTTGTAAATTATCAAATGGATAGCAAATTTATCGCAGATATAAGCAATTAAAAGTGCGGGGGGAATTAAATCTTTGAAATGTAAATGACACAAGAAAGTTTTTATAGAGGTTCGAAGATGGGGTAATTCTTCTACTCCTCTCTTCTCCAACTCCTGGAGGAATCCACTAAGTAATGATCGGTTTACAAAGTGGTAGCAGTCCGGATACAAGTCTTGATCACAACAAATGACTTGATCCTTTGGGACTCGATCTGAGACGCCTTGATCACTCGGTGGCTTCTCGTTCGACTCGGCTTCTTCACAGGCAGTTTGCCTTGCTACTCTGACTCACTTGCTCAAGCTCTTTGGATTTGATCACGAAGCCCTCCAAATGCTTAAGACTTAGTTCAACTTTGAACTTTTCTACAATCCTTCCGGAAAGTAGACCCCTTGTTTTCAAAGGTTTCCTCTTCAACTGGTTGAAGCTCTCTTTCCTTCACATGTAAGTGTTGGATTGATGTACTTGAATGTAGGTGGAGGATTGAGATTGTTGAGTTTCTCTAATGTGCTTGTATATCTCACGTATGTGTCATTCATGCATTCTTTTCTCAAACTAACTCCTCGGCCTTTTATAGTGAACTTTCAAAAATTTGCCCGTTGAAGAGATAGGCTTATTTTTGAAAGTCACTTTGCGATCGTTGGCTTGCGAGTTCTTGGAATTGTCGTTTCCTCGTATGAATTATTCTTTTCACCTTTTGAGTTCGACACGGTGTCGTGCTTCCCATTGGTTCATTCCTTTTGCACGCTTCGGGACTGAGCACTCCAAGAAAGGTTGTATGGAGATATTACTTGTTTAAGTAAATCTCTTGATTTTCGTGCAACGGTTCTTTTCTGATTATCTCGACTTGACTGCATTTCCTTGCTTTCCCAGGTGACTTAGAGTCACTTCCAATCATTGGATGACTCTTCTGTCACTTCAACTTGAGACTTGGCTTTTCTTGAGTTGACTTGATGATGCTCCACTTAGCTGCATCTCACTGCTTCTTCTTGATAGTGTTTCGTCTACTCTTCTTTGCCATACTCATTGTCTCACAGCAGAGTCTTCCTTCCATCTTGATTGTCTTCTTGCATGTTAGGGCGTAGTCTGTCTTGACTCGACTTGGCCACTCTATTCATTACAATGCATTTTACAACAAGAATTGGGGTGCCAACTTTCTATTCTAAGTTTAACATGGCATTCATCAAAATCTAAACAATAAAATTCCTAACAATTTCCCCCTTTTTGATGATGCCAAAACTTAGATCATACAAATATGTAAATAACAAAGATACATACAGATAGTGTATTGACATAGAATGTATCACCTTGAGAATCAATCTTTTTATTGATCATATCATTCTTGTACTTAACACAATGTTTACAAGGTGTATCGTAGTATATAACTGTCTTCACAAAAAAATTTATAACTCTATTACGAGAAGACTTACATTGTATGTATTTACATAATAAAATACATGAAGGGTTGGACAATGAACACTTCATCTCCTTTCATTGCCTCTCCTTCTTTCATCTTGATCAAAGATCTTCTTTCTTCTTCTCTTTTTTCGTTTTTTTGCCTTCTTTTTCTTCTCTCATATGCCTTCCTGGCAGCTTCATCTTTCCTTAGTCTTTCTGTCTCTCTCCCGCCATAGCGAGTTTGTCTTTTGTTTTTCTTCTATTCTCTTTGCATACTCGGCGTTAGTTTTAGCCACTCGCAAATTTGCCACTTGGTCAAGCCCCCCAGTAGATCCCTCCTTTCTTTCCGGGATCTACGATTCGATATTCTTGGGCGAGGCCCCAGGTCAAGCTTCTTCCTCCGCTTCTTCCTCTGCTACGGGCGTATCTTTGGGGTTTCTTCTTCCCGGTGATTGACTAGCGAGTGACAGCAGAGTGATCGCTTAGGAAGTCTCATTGTCTGTCGCCTTCTTCACACAATGTGAGACCCTTTTCCCAAGATACAAGTCCCAAGCTTGAGCCATGGACATATTTGCAAAATATCCTTCAGATTCGAGCGTTTTGAATTCGTCAATCGATCTTGGCTCTGTCTCCGACATACGAAATGGCATACGTGTCTCTGTCCAATGGAATGCCTCCATGTTCTTTCAAGATGTTCATCACCCTGGCATCCATTCTTCCTTCCACTTCCTTCATCCCTCGCTTCAATTTCTTTTCTCTTCTCAACCATAGATACAAAGAGTCTTGGAGTGGCGAGTCACTGGGAGTTTGCCGCTTATAATGTCATTTGTGTGAGGACCCTGTTGGGGGTTTGTGCAATCATCAAGGTCATATCTTTTGATCCTTCCCCCTCAAGATTTTCCTTTCTTGATTTCAAATTTTCCTCGGTGATTTTCCCTTCTCACCGCTCCCTTCTCACCGCTTCCTTTTTCAAACTTGATTTTCTTTGCTTTAAGGTATTCCTCTTCCCCCTTTTTGGCATCATCAAAGGATAGAGGAACCCGGGAACATCTTTGGCAAGCATGAAGTCGAAGTCTTCGATGGTTGAATTTTGCTTCAAGTCACTGCGTTGTATGCGATACGGAATTGAGGCCAGTAGCGTTGGATTCTCACTTTGAAATCGGCTTCATCTCGGCCATGAGAAGGCTGAATTTTCTCGTCATGTGTTCTTCCAAACGCGTATATCATTTGCATTTCGCTCACGCAGCAGCCTTGATCTCGGCGAGTGTGAGCTTCATGCATATGCTCAATGTGTTCCCTCGCCCGTTTTTGCATCAACATTCTCGGCTCTCCACACCAAGAACTTGTTGAACAAGGTTGAAGTATCTCCTGTTCCACACGCATTGATTCTTCTTTGTTGCCACCATTCCCTTATCCCGACCGTGATGCCTCTCAAGTCACCGTAAGGTTGGCATCTCTGTTGTCCGGTAGCATATCCAAAGAGGCACGATGCCTCTCCATCTTTTCAACTTCAACAAAGAGTGCCTTGAACACTTCTCGAACTTGGTGATTCTTACATTGCGGTGATGGCCATACAAATGTCGAAATCAAAATCGGGAACAATGGTGCCTGAGTGAAAAACGAGGAGGTGGTCTGTGATATCGTGCTTGCTCATTTTTCGACTCTTCGTGGAGTTACGGTATCTCCAGTGAGAAAGGGAAAGATTCTACAAAAGATTCATCACCGCCGAGGCGGGATCTGTTCAATGATGAGCGGTGCGCGTGAAGTTCTTTTGGAATCGATCCATTGTGGCTTGAGGAGCCTGAGCGGTGGTTTTACGGTTGTTGGGTTTGGTTGTGAAATAGACTCGGCTTTTCGAGCCTCGGTGTCTTAACGACTTCGTTGGTCTGGTGATTTTTCCTTTTCGATGAGACTTGTCCTCGGCCTTATCGGCCAGCGTCATCGGACGATGATGAGATTTCTAGAGGTGGCTCATCATCAAAGTTAAAAGTTTGACGAGTAGTCTTGGGATCGACTTACTCGTGCTTGGAACACCCGCATTTGAGTCTTTTGGATTTGTCATGGGGTTGACTCTTCTTCGTCTTCGATCCCGAGGAAAAGTGACATCGGGTTGTCTGGGAATCATGAAGTGCGCGATCTCCTTCTCGGATGGGTCGATGATTGCGGGGGAGGGATGTTCGTACTTGACCTCTTTACCAGGGAAGTCTCAACCTCCCGTGGGCCTTCATTTCCTCCAGTCTCTCTTCTGGCTGCGAGGCTGGTCCTCCCTTTCGACAAACATGATGTCATTTGTCTTAGGGTCTTCTACTGATGGCATCCATTTGAGTCTCAACCCCATGGATTGTACTTTCATCGCCCAGTGTTAACTCCTGGGGCTGTCCCTTCCTCGTGCCTCGACCGCATCGGCGGCGTCATTAGCCTTCGAGGCGGTTGGCATCTCACCGAGCAGTCTCAATCGCCTCGAACTTCGTTGATGGCAACTTGTCGTTTCTTCTTGTGATTGTAATTTCTTCTTCGCCTCCTTGCTTCTTTGTGGAGTCATCTGCGCAAGCATCCTCCGACCTTTTGCCGCGGTGGAGGGAGTTTCCCCCTCGGCGTACCAGGCCCGGTGAGTGACTTGGAGTGGGGTCACTCATCTCCGGACTCCCATTGTTGCAATCGATGGTTGTAGTTGGGGCGGTGGTAGCACACCTTCAATAGGGGTTGGCTCGACCGGGGTCCCCACTAGCCCGGTTTCATCGCCATTTCCCTTATTGCTTTCTTCCGAGTGAGTGGGGAAGTGGTAGCGACAACATCGGTGGCTATTTCTTGAACCACTCCCATAGGATCGATTTCGGTACTGTGTTCGGAGGACTCTCCTGGTCCCTCCATTAGTCTTTGCTCGTGAAGAATTCTTGATTCATGCGATTGCTTCTTTGCATTTGTAACTCTTACGTGGGCGTGACATTTTTCGATCCTCATCACCGTCCGAGAAGACATCAAGAAGAGGATGGAAGTGTTACGTGGTGCTTGGGAGATAGGGCGGATCTTGCTTCTCACGTCTTGGCTTCTTCTTCGACTTGCTTTGCTCTCTCCTCGTCCTTGTAGATCTGCAGGATGTCTAGCGATTGTCCTCATCAAGTCTTTGGGAGCACGATAGTTAGTCCAAGGAAATTTAGCGATTCCTCTTCTTCTTCTATGAACTCGGGCCGTTGGAACCCATTTCCTTGACTTGCTCAACTTCCATTTTCTCCACTCACGCAGACGATTTTGGATGTGCGGGTAAGGTGGAGATAGGATCATTACATCACTATCCGCTTGAATTTTGGTTCTTCTTGTGTTTTAATTTGTGTGAGCTACGTTTGTGTCTTGAGTTGCCTCTGCTCTGATCGCCTTCAGCAGACTTGGTTGTTTCATCAATTACATCCGGAGACTCTACTTCTCCCAGTAGTCTCCGTATTTGTGCTAGGTGAGTAATCGACTCAATTTGGTTTCTCTGCTCGACCGCTGACGAGTCTTCTTCGTCTCTGGTTTGTACCGGGGAATTTACAGTTGAGGCGGTGTCCTCTCGAGTCTTGGGCGCGGGGCGGTCTTTGGTGTTTGTTTCGAGAGAGCCGTGCAGGCTTGTCGATTCTCCTCCTTTTGACGATCGGAGAAGGTATTTGTGAGTCCTTCTCGACCTCTGCCGCAGGGGCGGGTGACACTTTCTTTGGGGCGGTGTGACACGGACTCTTTGGGGCGGGAGCATGTTTGGTTTTTTTTCTTTGCAGGGGCGTGATCTTCTTAGCATTGCAGGGACTTTTCTTTGGCTAGAGAGGAAGCATTTGTATCTTGGTCGGTGATTCCCCTCATTTGGTGTCGACTCTCTTGGCATAAGCTCGCTTCGAGCACCGAGAGGTTAGCTCAACATCCTCTTGTTAACATGGAAGGCCTTCCCATGTCTAAGAGGTACGCTTTCACCTCCGATGTCGGCCAATTACTAGGCCATATCCCGGGATCCTCCAAATGTGCCATCTTCTTTGAAGGACTTGTTCCCCACGTTCGCGAGTCTGCTTTGTAGATAAACTCAGCCCAATTTATCTTCTTTTCTTCGATGATTGCAGCCATCACAATCGGCTTTGCCTTTGATAGTTGGTCAAAAGCGCCAAATTTGATGTCGATACATTTGGCAACTATGTCCAACAATTTGTGATAATCCTCCTTCAGCCCAGTGATCTCTTGTTTTCTTTGTGTATATAATTTTATCGGCAAGGTCGGACTTGGCTATTTCTTTCCATGCGTCCCAAGTTTACATCGGCTTCCTTAATTTCGATTGCTCTTTCGCGGGTAGTGAGCAATATTCACCAAATCTCTTGGCGTAATAGTCACCGCTTCGGTGAATGAGCGGATGACTTGATTCCTCGTCGTGAATCTCGGCATTCACGAGAATTGTGCGACCTCCTCAACATAGGTCATAGGATATTCGGCGTTAGAAAGCGGTTTTAGTCCGGACGTTTCCAACTTTTCCGCGATTTTCTTTACCAGGGTGTCGTCGGACCCCTGCTTCACCATTCCGTCGAAATCCACCGTCGAACCGGTGTGGATTTGCTTTCCTAACTTAGTAAAGTCGTAAGTTGGTGCCATTTCTCAGAATTATATCAAGAAAAGGTTCGAGAAATTGATTTGAATGTTGATAGGGTTTCGAGAGTAGTTTGCCTTTGCTTTTGAGAGAAAAAGATGAACAGTTTTTAGAAGTGTGAGAGAGAAACGGACGAAAATGGTTTAAATATGGTTTATGAAAGGACGTGCAGACGGTTTTTGAATTGTGATCGAAATCAACGGCTTGGATTTCGTGACGCCTTATTGAGCATTTCACGCCACGTATTTAATGCGGCATCATTTATATCCAATCATAAGCTTAGTGTGCGACTTTTATACGTACACATCATCATTATCTTGACGTGTTCCTTAAAACATTCCGCTAAGTCAAAACGATGCGTTTTTGTCACTTTGCTCATAAGTTATTGACTTATCTCTTAGCCGATTTAACTCTACTCTCTAGTTTTCTTGGTGACTCTATCGGTGACTTCGGTGTATTTGTCTTCCGTCTGGTGATTTCATGAGTTGATTTTTGTTTTCGGCTCTTTTTCACTTCTTTTTTGTTCTAATGCTCTTCTTTGATTTGTCCGAGTGTCGGCATTTCAGCTCAATCAACCCCAACTCATGCTTGAGTTCTTCAAATCTTGACTCACATAATGGTTTTGTGAAGATGTCACTAGTTGTTTATCGGTTGAGATGTATTCCAAGATAATGTCATTCTTTTCAACATGATCTCTTATGAAATGATATCGACATCTATATGTTTTGTTTTTGAGTGCAAACAGATTTTGAGTGATTGCAATGGCACTCGTGTTATCACACATGATTGGAATTTCTTTTTCTTCAACTTCATAGTCTCTCTTTGTTGTCTCATCCATAGGACTTGGGCACAACAGTGCCCCAGCCTATGTATTCCGCTCATTTGTAGAGGTGGCTATTGAGTTTTGCTTCTTGCTAAACCAGGAAATTAGTCTGTTTCTAGCATTTGACAGTGCACAAGTGCTTTTCTGTCCACTCGCATCCAAAGCGTAGTCGAGTCGAATAGCCAATTAGCTTGAATCCACCTTCCTTTGGATACCATAGGCCTACTTCTTGGCTTCCTTTCAAGTATCTCAATATTCTCTTATTTCTTTGTCATATGGCTCTCTTTTGGAGCAGATTGAAATCTTGCACATACACCTACAAAGCAAAGGTGATGTCCGGCCGCTTCTTTGTGAGATAGAGCAATGATCCAATAAGTGCTCAGATCTTGTTTGATCTGAGGCTTGCCATCCGCATCCACGTCCATTTTGGTGATGTGTTCATTGGTATTTTTGAGAAGACTTTTCTTCCATACCAAATTTCTTCATTAAATCTCTGGTATATTTTGTTTGACTTATGAAGGTTCCATCCTTCACTGTTTCACTTGAAGTCAAGGAAAAATGTCGGCTCTCCCATCATGCTCATTTCAAATTTGCTTTGCATGAGGTTTGAGAATTTTTCACACAGACTCTTTGTTAGTGGATCCAAAAATGATGTCATCCACATATATTTGAACAAAAAGATACTCTTCTTATCTTGAATTAGAAAAGTGTTCTATCTACTTTTCCTTTTGTGAATCCATTTTCGTTAGGAATTGTGACGAGGGTATCATACCATGCTCACGGGTGCTGTTTCAATCCATACGAGGCTTTCTTGAGTTTGTATACCTTGTCTCCAAGAGTCTTCTCGCTCAAATCCACGGAGGTTGTTCAACATATACTTCTTCTTCCAATAAACCGTTTAGGAATGCACTTTTTACATCCATCGATATACAATGAAATTCTTGTGAGTGCATAGGCAAGAAACATCCTTATAGCTTCCAATCTTGCTACGAGGGCAAATGTTTCATCAAAATCTATCCTTCTTCTTGACAATATCCTTTGGCTACAGTCTTGCTTTGTTTCTTACCACCAGAACCTTCCTCGTTCATCTTATTTCGAATACCCATTTGGTTCCAATAACGTTTTGATGTATGGGTCTTTGCACTAGTTCCCATACTTTATTTCTCTCAAACCGATTGATTCTTCTTGCATAGCTTGAATCAATGTGTGTCATCCAATGCTTGTGACACATCTTTTGGCTCTATTTGCGAAATGAAGCATGTGAACATAGCTTCTTGTTGAGTTACGGATCTTGTTTTGACACCTTCTCTCATATCTCCAATGACAAGTTCGGTGGATGGTCTCTCGGCCATCTTACATCAAGGTTGGAGTAAGTTAGTTGGATTGATCGACTTGCGGTTGTGTTCTTTGCGGGTCACTCTTTCGTGGTCACTTAGCCGCAAATTTTCATTTGCTTTTGAGATTGACTATCTCATCTTCTTTCGAGTTGATAATCCCACCCGGCTTCAGCGTAGGGACTCTTCTCGTATGATTGGATGTTTCAACTTATCATTTGACTCTTCAATGTCTTCTCCATTTACATTTGGCTCATCGAATACTACATGAATGGATTCCTCTGTAACCATAGTTCTTTTATTGAGTATTCTGTAGGCTTTGCTTTGGTGAGTATCTAAGAAGATACCTTCATCACTTTAGCATCAAAAGCCTTTAGGTTGTCTTTGCCATTGTTGTGGATGAAGCATTTACATCCAAATATTCGAAATATGCAACATTTGGTTTTCTTCCATCCGGATCTCATAGGGAGTCTTTGTCATTTTGTCTATTTATCATACATCCTGTTTGGGTGTAGCAATTTGTGTTAATTGCTTGCCCAAAATCTTTTTGGTAACCTGCTTTGACTAACATGGTCCTTGCTCGCTTCTTTGAGGGTTCTGTTCCTTCTTTCGCAACTCCATTCTGTTTGTGGAGTCCTTGCTGCCGATAGTTCATGACCAATACCATTCTCAATACAATATTGAGTTATTATTCCATTGACAAACTCGGTTCCTCTATCGATCTTATTTTTATAATGGTTTGACTCTTCTCATTTTGAATTCTCTTCATCGGCCCGTGGTAGTTTTTGTAGGGTTTCTTTCTTCTTGCACATGAATATTGTCCATGTATATATTGAGTAGTCATCTACTACCACCAATGTGTATTTCTTTCCACTTATCTTTTTTGGTTCCATTGGGCCAAATAGATCCATATGAAGTAGATGCAATATTCTTGTTGAGGATGGGCATGTCTTTTCTTTGAATGACGACTTGATTTGTTTTCCTTCCGACATGCATCACATATACTCTCCTTCTTGTATATCGAGTCCGGAAGTCCTTCTACAAGATGACTTCTTGCTAGCTTGTTAATTGTTTTGAAATTCGGGTGATTTCGACTTTTTGTGCCACGACCAACTTGATTGGTTTGTGCTCTTTTGCTAGTAGACAGTCTTTGGGTGTTGCGGTTGACCAATCCACTACATACATATTCTTTGTCTATTTCCTTGCAAAGACAACTTCATTTGATTCAATATCCTTGATTTGGCATACACCCATGTTGAATCCAACATTGTAGCCCTTGTCACAGAAGCCGATCGATACTCGATGAGGTTGAAGTTGAGTCCTTCAACATATGCAACATCTCGTGATTTCTAATCCATTCCTCTTGATGGATCCAATGCCTCTTATTTCACCAGGAGCTTCATTTCCTCCAAATATGACTTTGGCTCCTTTGACTTCCTTGAATTTTGATGATTTCTCTTATTTCTGTCATATGTCCGAAATGCGACCACTATCCATGTACCAGGTTCCTTGGCACTCATTTGTTCTTGAACTCGCAATCAAGGAAATTAAGTTTTAGGTACCCATACTTGTGCGGGTCTGAGGGGTTAGAATTGTAAGATGATCCAACCAACCTATAGCCAAATGATTTGACTCTAAGGGGTTGCCATCTATCGTGCCATAATCATAATTAATTACGCAAATTGCTTGGGGATTCTAGGTTCATACAATTTGTCTCTTTTTGTCCGTATGCTCGCATATGTGTTTTAGCAATTGCCTTCCTTGGGTAATTGTGGTGCTTTTGAGTGTAGTGCCTAGGTGCATGTGTGTCTTTGATGAAAGCTCTTATACTTTTGGAATGGCCTTTTTGAGTTCTAGGCCTTTTTGCCGCTTGGGCTTATATTCCATAAGTCTATCTTTGATAGTTCACATTGTTCCAATCACTTGGCTTGGATATTTTCTACCATTCCCATCATATGTATTTCTATTATGGATTTTCCGAATTTTGGTAGCTCTGTTTTTCTTTCTGAGTATTTTACATTAGGAGTTTCTTTGAGGACTCGGTTTGAATCTCTTCTCATTGTCCTTTCAAAGATACTCAATGGTGTTTTCCTTTTCCTTTGTAACCAAGGCGGTTTGCTTAGTATTGTGCTTTGGAGTGAATGTGTGTGCAACATTTAGAGTTTTGGGTTTTTCGGACTCTTCATGACTTGAAGATCCTTTTACCAAAATTACTCTTGAGGTTTGACATGGCACAAAGGAATTAAATCCTAAGCTGTCTTGTCTCCACATTCTCTTTGACTCATAATAAGATCATCCAATGATTTAGATGCCTTAGTGAATGAGGCAATAACATTTTTGAGGTCATTCTCCCTCTTTTCTATAGCAGCAATTTACGCTACTAATTTAGCATTTTCACCTTTAAACTTTCATTTTCAATGACTATTTGACTTAGAGTACTCGGCTCCTTAGTCGGCTTTGAGTTTGACTTTTAAGAGTTTGTTTTCCTCATTCAATAGTGTGTGTGAGGATTTAATGTGCTTTCGAGAATCTTTCATCATTTTGCCTAATGAATCATAAAGATCAAGTAGGTGATGAAGTGTGTGTGTCACGGTCACTATCACTAGTGTACGAGCTTGTTGAATTAGATTGTACCTCATCTTCTTGATCTTGTTCTTTGGCCATTAAGCGGATCAAGGCTTCTTCTTCGAGTCACTCGAGTAGTCGGCTTCTTCATTTCGAATCAATCATTGTCTCTCTTGACTTTCGTTTTCGGCCGATCTCTGCGGCCATCATTGCCTTTTTCTTTTCTTGTCTTCTTTCTCTCAAGACCTTTCTTTCTTCTTCATTCTGTCTTGTTGACTACGAGGATATGAGCGTCAATGGCATAGTGACTGGTTGTCTACAATTCCAACATAGATATTGACCTTTTGATCGACTCTTTCTACTCTTGAGTTGTCGAGTCCTTTGATACTCAACTTGTTGATGATCTGTTTCTCTTGGCCTATCATCCTTGATTTGGAGGAGTGAGTGTCTTACGGAAGATTCACCCTTCCTCTCTTGTAGTTCTTGTTAAAGAACTTGTTAAATCTTTTAACCATCGGGGCTATTTCTTCGTGTCAATCGCTTCTTTGACCTCGGCTCTCTTCCCATTTTTGACAATTAAGCATTTGCTTTGGGTGTCACTGTTGTCTCTTCCTGGTCTTTTCTTCTCGGCTCAAACTCATAGGCTTTGAGGCGAGAATAGTTCATGGTTGGATGTCTTTGATAGGTCCATGGAATGTCTCGGTGCCATGACCTTCATTTCCCATTAATTTGGAAGACTTTTTAGGATCTTCATACACATTTCTTCGTGTATATTCCTTTCCAAGTGTAGACTGACTCATTTGTGATTTCGTCAAACCGAGCATCCGGTTGATCCAGATTCTCTCCGAGATCATTTTGAAATTTTCAAACTTCAGACAACTCATCGATAATTTGTTTTCTTTGATTTGCTGCGAGCCTTCACAAATCAATGTCACTTGTCCCCATTTCTTTAGCCATTTTGCATGATTTGACTTTGTTGAACATGGCTTTGTCCAAGGTTTTGTAGAGGATGTCCTTGGCTACATTATCCAGGTTGTATCTTTTCTGTCATCATTTGTCCACTCAGTTCTTGGTTTTCAACCATGATGGCGTGCAGGAGCGACATCTTCTTCTCCTTCATTTGCAACTCTTCGTGCAATTTGTGTTCACCTTTAATATTTGTAGAGGCCCATCTTCTATCACTATCCACATCTCATCATGTAATCTTTGATAGATGAGCACGCATACGAATTTTCCAATCATCAAATTCTTCAATGGTGAACATAGGGATGCGTGTTAGATTTGCTTCCATGATAATGACTTTTAATAAAAAGAGTTTTGAAAGTTTAAGTACTAAAGCGAGACTTTGAAAAATTTGGAGATCTAGTTCAAGAACGGTGCGGAGGGTTCAATGAACCAACCGCTCCGATACCACTTGTAGGTCCCAAGGGGTGTAAGTGTAAGGTTTAGAAGGGGGGTTGAATAAACCTTACCAAATTTTCGATTTAGTCCTTTTAAATCTCGAGTTAATTTACACAATTTGTGTCCTTGATGGACGGTCGAATTAGTCACTCAAGAGAGTTAATCTTTAATGAACTTCGAGTGAAAGTGTTGATGGAGTAACTCATTTGTTGGCTACAATTTAACTTTTGTGGTTTTATTTTATTGGAAGACTTAACACCCTTAAGTTTGATTAAGCAAGATATTAGAGCTTGATTTAGTACTTGTAAATTATCAAATGGATAGCAAATTTATCGTGAGATATAAGCAATTAAAAGTGCAGGAATTTAAATCTTTGAAATGTAAATGACACGGTAAAGTTTTTATAGAGGTTCGAAGATGGGGTAATTCTTCTACTCCTCTCTTCTCCAACTCCCCGGAGGAATCCACTAAGTAATGATCGGTTTACAAAGTGGTAACAGTCCGGATACAAGTCTTGATCACAACGGCCGACTTGATCCTTTGGGACTCGATCTGAGACGCTTGATCACTCGGTGGCTTCTCGTTCGACTCGGCTTCTTCTTCAGGCAGTTTTGCCTTTGCTACTCTGACTCACTTGCTCAAGCTCTTTGGATTTGATCACGAAGCCCTCCAAATGCTTAAGACTTAGTTCAACTTTGAACTTTTCTACAATCCTTCCTGGAAAGTAGACCCCTTGTTTTCAAAGGTTTCTCTTCAATTGGTTGAAGCTCTCTTTCCTTCACGGGTAAGTGTTGGATTGATGTACTTCGGAATGTAGGCTTGAGGATTGAGATTGTTTGATTTCTCTAATGTGCTTGTATATCTCACGTATGTGTCATTCATGCATTCTTTTCTCAAACTAACTCCTCGGCCTTTTATAGTGAACTTTCAAAAATTTGCCCGTTGAAGAGATAGCTTATTTTTGAAAGTCACTTTGCGATCGTTGGCTTGCGTTCTTGGAATTGCCGTTTCCTCGTATGAATTATTCTTTTCACCTTTTCGAGTTTCGACACGGTGTCGTGCTTCCCATTGGTTCATTCCTTTTGCACGCTTCCGGGACTGAGCACTCCAAGAAAGGTTGTATGGAGATATTACTTGTTTAAGTAAATCTCTTGATTTACGGCAACGGTTCTTTTTGATTATCTCGACTTGACGCATTTCCTTGCTTTCCCCAGGTGACTTAGAGTCACTTCCAATCATGGATGACTCTTCGTCACTTCAACTTGAGACTTGGCTTTTCTTGAGTTGACTTGGATGATGCTCCACTGTTGCATCTCACCGCTTCTTGATAGTGTTCCGTCTACTCTTCTTTGCCATACTCAAATTTGTCTCACAAAGAGTCTTCCTTCCATCTTGATTGTCTTCTTGCATGTTAGGACGTAGTTTGTCTTCGGCTTGGGCACTCTATTCATTACAATGCATTTTACAACAAGAATTGGGGTGCCAACTTTCTATTCTAAGTTTAACATGGCATTCATCAAAATCTAAACAATAAAATTCCTAACACTCCTTTCTTCCTGGATCTATGTATTTGATATTTTGGGTAGAGGTCTAGGTCGAAACCTCTTCCTCCAGCCACAGAGCGTGCAAGTAGTCTGCTCGCCGCCTTCTTCGCATAGCTTAAGGCCTTTTTCCCAATACAAGTCCAGGCTTGGGCATGGACATGTTCTCGAAGTATCCTCGGATTCGATCGTTTTGAATTCATCAACTGATCTCGGCTCGGTTCCAACGTTTGAAATGGCATCAGTGCCTCTGTCTGTTGGAATGCCTCCATATTGTTTCAATATGTCCATTGCACGGGCATCCATTTTTCTTTCAACCTTCTTCATCTCTCGCTTCTACAATTTTCCTCTTTTCAGACATGGGCACAGAAGAGTGTTGGAGCGGCAGAGTCACTGGAAGTTTGTTGATGATGTCATTTGTGACGAGTCCTTGTTGAGGGTTCTAGCAACCATTAAAGTCATATCTTTCGAACCTTCCCCTCAACGGATTTCCCTTTTTCTTCCTACGATCCTCAACTGTCTTATTCTTCATGACTATTTCCTTCTCAACCACAGACCCTTCCAACTTCTTCTTTAGGTATTCCTCTTCCCCATTTTTGGCATCATCAAAGGAGAGAGGAACCCTCGAGAATAGACCAGCCAGCATGAAGTCTAGGCGGCTGATAGCTGAATTATGCTTTGAATCACTGCGGAGTATCTTTGACGGAATTTGGAGCGGGTGGCTTTTGATTCACTGCCACGGCAAAGATCATTTCGGCTTCCACCGACTTCATTTCAGCCATGAGAAGGCTGAATTTATTTTCCATAGTCTCCTCGACGTGCAGAAGTTCTTTCTTGTGGAATTCACGCAGCAGTTGCATTTCAGTGTTATGAGATTCATGCATTCTATCAATGTTTTCTTGCATTCTTTTCTTCATATCAGCATTATCAGCGCTCCAGATCAACATCTTGTTATACAATGCCTTAAAGTATCGAACATATTCCACACGCATTGTTTGCTGTTGCCACCATTCCCAGATCCTGACTATTATTCCACGTAGATCGGCAGTAAGACTAGCATCTCTGTTATCCAGCCTCATGTCCAGTGAGGCCTGGTGCCTTTCCATCTTCTCTATCTCTGCAAAAATCGCCTTGAAGACTTCTCGAACTTCAGCTGTTACCTCCGTCTCAGCTGGTGGCCAAGTAGCGTCAAAGTCAAAGTCTGTTGGGACGATAGTATCTGTGGGAATAACTGGATCAGGTTTGTGGAAGCGCCTCTTGTCTCGAGCTGATTCTTCATCAAGGTCCGACAGCTCCAGTGAGAAGGGAAACGTTTCTTCAAACGCATCATCACGGACATAGGGTATTTGTCCAATGGTAACTCGTGGTCGTGATGTGCCTGGTTGAGTCGATTCTGCTGCAGCTTTGGGAGCTTACGCTTGATTGATCGTGATTCGGTGGGTCATTGTGGTATGGACCCGGTGGTGAGCCTCACTATCTCAACAACTTCGTCGGTCTCGGCTATTTTTTCCTTTTGAGTTGTTTGGTCCTCGCCGTGTCCGTGGCGTCATCGGAAGATGATGAGATTTGAAGAGGTGGCTCATCATCGAAGTTGAATGTCTGACGAGTAGCCTTAAGGTCTGACTTACTCGTGCTTGGGAGAACATCCTCAGCTGAGTCTTTTGGATTTGCAATGGGGGATGACTCAGCTTCATCTTCACCTTCAGATCCCAGAAAAGTTACGTCTGGGTTGTCTTGGGAATCATGAAGGGCACTTATCTCCTTCTCAGATGCATCAATGACAGGAGGAATGTTCTGCGTTTCTGTTTCTTTACCTCGGGAAGTCTCAACCTCCCGTAGGCCTTCACTACCTCCTGCAATCTCAACTGCAGCGAGGCCTTGGACAATCCCTTCGACAGTCTCAGCTGTCTTTGGGTCTTCAGAGGTGGCATCCACTAGAGTCTCAACTCCATGGATTGCACTTTCATTGCCCAGAGTGTTAACTCCCGGGGTAGATCCATCATGTGCCTCGACTGCATCAGCAGCATCATTGGCCTGCAGAGTCGTTGGCACCTCAGCTGAGATAGTCTCAACTGTCTGAGCCTCGTTAGTGACAACTTGTTGTGTTTCCATTTGTTGTTCCTTCTCCACTTTGCCTCCTAGATTCTTGGTGGAGTAAATCGCAACATTCTCCGACCTGGCCGCAGTGGAGGAGTTTCCCCCTCGGTGGCACACCGGTGAGTGACTTGGAATGGGGTCACTCTTCTCCGGACTCATTTGTTTCATGTGAGTGTTCAGCCATTGGGGCAAGTGGTAAGACACCTTCAGTAGGGGTTGGCTCTACTTGGGTCCCCGAGTTCCCAGGTTCATCGCCATTTCCCTTAGAACCTTCCTCAGAGTGAGCTGGGGAAGTGGTCGCAGCAACAACAGTTGCAATCTGCTGCACCACTCCCATAGGGTCAATTTCCAGTTGTGATTTGGAAGACTCTCCAGGTCCTTCCATCAGCTGTTGCTCATGCATCATTCTGGATTCCCGCATGGCTTGCTGCATTTTCAATTTTTCTGTATCTGCAGTAGGGTCCAAATCCTCATCACTTTCTGAAAGTATGTCAAGATGTGGATGAGTATGATCAGTGGTTCCAGTTAGAGGACAAACACTGGCTTTCACACGAGCTTCTGCTTCCTCTGTTGCCCTAGTCTATTCGTTCTCCTTTCGAATTTGCGGATGTTCCGCAGATTATCCTCATCAAGGGCTTGCAACATCAGTATCAACTTCAAGGAACTGAAGAGTTCCTCTTCCTCCTCAATAAACTCGGGTGTTCAAACTGCACTAGAGTGACTCAACTTCCACTTCATCCATTCTGCACGATTTTAGATGTCGGATATGGTGGAGACAAAGATGATCACATCATCATCGTCATCTTCGTGTTGTCCTTGTCTCGGGAATGGGAGGTAGCAGAGCTTGCTCGCTTCTTCACTTCACAAAGACATCCGGGGGCGGAGATGACCCTATCGGCCAAGTGAGTTAGTTGTCTTAGCCGCTTTGTGCTCTCGCCTGGCCCACACTGGGTCTTTGGTTTGCCTCGACTGATCGGCAGCGAGGCTTTTGTTTCATCTATACCTTCTCGGAGACTCTACTTCTCCAAATAGTCTCCGATATCGTTTTCAAGTTGAGTTGCGGAGACTCATTTGTCTTCTCAAGCTCGAAGAGCTTGGAAATTCTTTTTCTTCTTTTGGTTTTCACTAGAGGAACATCCGGTTCCACTTCCTAGGTTCGTCGAAGGTAAATGCCTTCGCAGATTGTCTTAGAGGCAAATTTGCCTTCCTTGTTGTGGCGATCCTCTTCTTCTTAATCACTAGAGAAGGTATTATTGGTTCCTTCTCCATTGCGGTCGCAGCGGGAGACACGGCCTGCAGGGCGGGTGACTAGGGCTGCAGGGCAAGTGCGATTCTCTTTTTCTTTCTTTGCCGCGGGCGTGATCTTCTTTTGTACCGCAGGGGGCCTTTTTCTTGGGAGGAGGAGGAGACAGTTGTATCTTCAGTGGTCAAGCGATTCCCTCACTTGTATCCGCCCTCTTGGCGTAAGCTCTCTTCGTGCTCCAGAGAGATTTGATCGAACATCTTTTTTAACATGGAACGTCTTTCCATGTCATAGAGAGAACACCTTTCACCTCCATTAATTGCCAATAACAAGGCCATACCCCAAGGATCCTCGAAGGACCCATCGCCCTTGAAGGACTTGTTCCCAACATTTTGGCAGTCTGCTTTGTAGACGAAGTTCGCCCGATTGACTTTTTTTTTCTTCCATAATTGCGGCCATGACAATCACCTTGTTTTTGGATAGCTGGTTATGGCTTCCAAACTTCATGTCTATGCACTTTGCGATGATATCCATCAGCTTGTGGTAATCTTCCTTCAGCAGCTTCTCGTCAACTGTGTAAACCACCTTAGCAGCACATTCCGGTCTGGCCACTTCCTTCCACGCAGCAGACCAGGTTTACATCGGCCTCATAGATCTCGACACTCGTTCCACCGGTTGCAAACAGTGCTCCGCTAAATCCTTAGCAGTGATTGTGAATTCTTTGCCATGAACAGAGGACTTGATGCCCTCGTCGTGAACTTCAGCGTTCACGTAGAACTGAGCGACTTTTTCAACATAAGTCATCTGAAACTCCATTATGAGAAAGGGTTTCAGCCCAGACTTCTCCACTTTATCAGCTATCTTCTTCACAAGGGTTTCATTGGACCCCTGTTTAATCATTCCTTCAAAATCCATAGTAGAGCCAGTGTGGATTTGTTTTCCCAACTTAACAAAATCGTAAGTTGATGCCATTTCTTGAAGATTTACCGAACTAAACTTTAGAAATTCACTTTGGAGATCTGTAGGGTTTTGAGAGAAAAGTTGCTTTCTTGCTTTGAGAGAGATGAGCAGGTTTGTGTAAAGTGAGAGAGAAAAACGGACAAATGGTATATATGTGGGTTATGAAAGGACGTGTATACGGTTTTTGAAATTTGATCAAGATCAACGGCTCAGATTTAGCACGCCGATTAGCATTTAATTTCTCGCATTTAATGCGGCAACATTTATATCCAATCATAAGCTTGGTATGTAGCTTTTTTGTACACAATTACACATCATAATTACGCCGACGTCATTCTTAAAAACATTCCCACTTAGTAAAAACGATCGCATTTTGGTCACTTTGCTCATAAATGACTTAGCTTACTTTTTAGCCGATTCAACTCTTCTTCTCTGTTTACATAGTGACTCATTTTGTCGCCTAACTCGGTGCAAACTGACTTTTCGACACGGCTTATTTACTTAGTTTGATTCAAGAGCTTCGCTCTTCTCCCATCTTTTTACGTTTCATCTCTTTTCCGTGAGTCTTCCGAGTGTTAACTCGGTTCAATTAACCCTAACTCATGCTTGAGTTCTTCAAATATTGATTCACACAATGGTTTTGTGAATATATCGCCTAATCGCTTATCGGTTGAGATGTATTCTAAGGTAATGTCCTTCTTTTCAACATGGTCTCTTATGAAATGGTATCTGACATCAATGTACTTTGTTCTCGAATGCAACACAGGATTTTGAGGGATTGCAATAGCACTTGTGTTATCACACATAATTGGAATCTCCTTTTCTTCAACTTCATAGTCTATATTGTTGTCTCATCCATAAGACTTGGGCACTGCTGTGCCTACCCGCATGCCTATGTACTGCTTGATTGTGGATGTGGCTATTGAATTTTGCTTCTTGCTAAACCATGAAATTAATCTATTTCCAAGCATCGACATGTACTTGAAGTACTCTTCCTGTCAACTCTACATCCAAAGATAGTCGAGTCCGAGTAACCAATTAGCTTGAATCCACCTTCCTTTGGATACCATAAGCCAACGTTTTGGCTTCCTTCAAGTATCTTAAGATTCTTTTGGTTTTGCGATCATGTGGTTTTCTTTTGGAGCAGATTGAAATCTTGCACATACACCTACAACAAAGGTGATGTCTAGCCTACTTTTGTGAGATAGAGTAGTGATCCAATAAGTGCTCAGATCCGGTTTGATCCACACGCTTGCCATCCGCATCCATGTCCATTTTGGTGATGTATTCATTGGTATTTTCACAAAAGACTTCTCTTCCATACCAAATTTTTTCATTAAATCTCTGGTGTACTTTGTCTGACTTATGAAGGTTCCATCCTTCAGCTGTTTTACTTGGAGTCCTATGAAGAATGCCAGCTCTCCCATCATGCTCATTTCAAATTTGCTTTGCATGAGATTTGAGAATTTATCACACAACTCTTTGTTTGTGGATCTAAAAATGATGTCATCCACATATATTTGAACAAGCAGTATACTCTTCCTATCTTGAATTCTGAAGAGTGTTCTATCCACTTTGACTTTTGTGAATCCATTCTCAGTCAGGAATTGAGATAATGTATCATACCATGCTCTAGGTGCTTGTTTCAATCCATATAGAGCTTTCTTAAGTTTGTACACTTTATCTCCAAGAGTCTTCTGTTCAAATCCAGGAGGTTGTTCAACATAGACTTCTTCTTCCAATAATCCATCAAGAATGCACTTTTTACATCCATTTGATATACAATGAAGTTCTTGTGAGCAGCATAGGCAAGAAACATCCTTATTGCTTCTAATCTTGCAATAGAAGCAAATGGTTCATCAAAATCTATACTTTGTTCTTGGCAATATCCTTTGGCTACTAATCTTGCTTTGTTTCTTACCACAGAACCGTCTTCATTCATCTTGTTCCTAAACACCCATTTTGTGCTAATGACATTTTGATGGGTTGGTCTTTGAACCAATTCCCACACTTTGTTCCTTTCAAACTGATTCAGCTCTTCTTGCATGGCTTGAATCCAATGTGGTACATCCAATGCTTGTGGTACATCCAATGCTTGTGACACATCTTTTGGCTCTATTTGAGAAATAAAATAGGTAAACATTGCTTCTTGTTGAGCTCTTGATCTAGTTCTTACACCATCTCTTACATCTCAAATGACTAGTTCTGGTGGATGGTCTCTCAGCCATCTCACATCAGGTTGGAGTAAATTAGCTGGATTCAGTCGTCTTGCAGTTGTGTTATCTTGAGCAGCTCTCTCATCATCACTTAGCTGTAGATTCTCCAGCTGTCTTTGAGATTCAGCTACATCATCTTCATCTTGGTTTATTGCTCCTTTGACTTCAACATAGGGACTCTTCTCGCATAGTTGGGTGATTGACTTATCGCCTAACTCTTCAATGTCTTATCCATTTACATTAGATTCATCAAAAACCACATGGATAGACTCTTTCGTGACCATAGTCCTTTTATTCAAGATTTCTATAGGCTTTGCTCTCGGTGAGTATCCAAGAAGATACCTTCATCAGCTTTAGCATCAAAAGCCTTTAAATTGTCTTTGCCATTATTATGGATGAAGCATTTACATTCAAATATTTTAGAATATGCAACATTTGGCTTCCTCCCTGTCCAAGTCTCATAGGGAGTCTTTGTCAGCTGTCTATTTATCATGCATCTATTTTGAGTATAGCATGCGGTGTTTATAGCTTTCGACCCCAAAATCTTTTAGCGACCTGCTTGGCTAACATGGTCTTTGCAGCTTCCTTGAGAGTTCTGTTCCTTCTTTCTGCAACTCCATTCTACTGTGGAGTCCTTGCTGCAGATAATTCATGAGCAATACCATTTTCAACACAATACTGAGTTATTATCCCATTGACAAACTCAGTTCCTCTGTCAGATCTTATCTTTATAATGGTTTGACTCTTCTCATTTTGAATTCTCTTCATCAGCTGTGGTAGCTTCTGCAAGGCTTTTTTCTTTTTACACATGAAAACTGTCCATGTATATCTTGAATAATCATCTACTACCACGAAGGTATATTTCTTTCCACTTATGCGAGCTGGCTCAACTGGACCAAATAAATCCATATGCAGCAGATGCAATATTCTTGTTGAAGATGGACATGACTTCTCTTTGAATGATGATTTGATCTCGCTTTCCCATCGGCATGCATCACAAGCACTTTCTTCTTGTACAATCGAGTGGGAGTCCTTCTATAAGATTACTCCTTGCAAGCTTGTTAATTGTCTTGAAATTCGGGGTGACTCGACTTCTTGTGCCACGACCCAACTTGATTCGGCTATACTCTTTGCTAGAGACAAGTCTTGGTGTGGCGATCGACCAATCTACCACATACATGTTCTTTTGTTCCGCATCCTTGCAACACTACTTCATTTGATTCGATATCTTTGATTTGACACACTCCCATATTGAATCCAACATTATAGCCCTTGTCACAGAGTTGGCGATGCTCAATAAGTTGAAATTGAGGCCTTCAACATATGCAACATCGTGATTTCTAATCCATTTTTATTGACGGATCCGATTGCCTCTTATTTTTCCTAGAGCTTCATTTCCTCCAAATATGACTTTTGCACCTTTAACTTCCTTGAATTTTTGACAGAATTTTCTTGTTTCTGTCATATATGTCCGGGAATGACCACTATCCATGTACCAGGTTCCTTGGCACTCACCGCTCCTTGAACCCGCAATCAAGGAAATCAGATCTTAGGTACCCATACTTATGCAGGTCCGAGGGGTTAGTTAGTCTTTGTAAGATGATCCAACCAACCTGTAGCCAAATGATTTGACTCTAAGGGGTTTCCATCTATTTGTGCCATAATCATAATTTACTTTGGCAAATTGCTTGGGGGCTTTAGGTTCATACAGCTGTCTCTTGTGTCAGTATGCTTGTGTGTGTGTTTTAGCAATTGCCTTCTTTGGGTAATTGTGATATCTCCGAGTGTAGTGCTTGGGTGCATATGTGTTGCGATAATAGCTTTGTTGCCTTTGGAATGACCTTTTCTTTGAGTTCTAGGCCTTTGCCATTTAGGCTTGTATTAGTAGGTCTTTTTTGATATTTCACATTATTCCAATCGGCTTGACTTGGGTAGTTTCTACCATTCCCGTCATATTTGTTCCTTTAATAGAACTTTTGGGGCTTTTGGTAGCTCTGTTTCTTCTTTCTGAGTACTTCCTGTTTGGAGTTTCTTTGAGGAACTCATTGGATTTCTTCTCAGCTGTCCTCTCAGCATACTCAACTGGATGTTTTCCTTTTCCTTTATAACCAATGCCAGTTTGGTTGTGATTGTGCTTTGGGATGAACGTGTGTGCAACATTTGGTGTCTTGGATTTTTGAGATGCTTCATTGCTTGAAGATCCTTTTTCCAAGATCACTCTGGGAGTTTGACTATGCACAAAGGAGTTGAATCTTATGCCTGTCTTATCTCCACACTCTTTTTGGCTCATAATAAGGTCATCCAATGATTTAGATGCCTTTGTGAATGAGGCAATCACATTTTTGAGATCATTTTCTCTCTTTTCTATAGCAGCTATCTCTACTATTAGTTTAGCATTCTCAACCTTCAACTCTTTATTCTCATCAGCTATGTGACTTAGAGTACTCAGCTCCTTAGTCAGCTGTGAGTTCTGGCTTTTGAGCTGGCTGTTTTCCTCATTTAATAGTGGGTGTGAGGACTTAATGTGCTCAAAGTCTTTCACATTTTGCCTAATAAATCATAAAGATCAGTGGGTGATGAAGTGTGTGTGTCACAATCACTATCACTAGAATCTGAATGAGATGAGTTGGAGTGTACCTCATCTTCTTGGTCAGGTTGATCTTGTTCTTTAGCCATTAGATAGATTAAGGCTTCTTCTTCAGAGCCACTTGAGTAGTCACTTCACTACTCTCGAAAGTCGGCCGCTTTCTTTGACTTAGTTGTATCGTGATCTCGGACCAACATTGCTCTTTTCTTTTCTTGCCTTCTTTCTCTAAAGACTTTTCTTTCTTCTTCATTCCTGTATTTGTTGACTACGAGGATATGAACAATCAATGGCATAGTGTCCTGGTTGTCCGCAATTCCAACAAAGGTTCTCAACCTTTTGGTCACTCTTTCATTTCTTGGGTTATCGACTCTTTAATATTCGACTTTTTGATGTTCACTCTTTTTGGTGGCCTATCTTCCCTTGATTTGGGGAGCCGAAAGTTTTTTACGGAGGATTCACCTTTGCCCCTTTTGTAGTTCTTGTTGAAGAACTTGTTGAATCTTTTAACCATCAAAGCAATCGCCTCCTGGTTAATGACTTCTTTGACCTCGACTCTCTTTCCATCCTTAACTATCGGTCTGTTTGTTTTGGGCACTGTTGTCTCTTCTTGATCCTTTCTTCTCACTCAAACTCATAGGCTTTGAGGTCTGAGAATAGTTCATGATTGGATGTTTTTGATAGGTCCATCGAGTGCCTTAGAGCCATTGTCTTCATTTCCTACTCAGTGGGAGGCTCCTTAATATCTTCATACACATCTCCTTCTCGTGTGTATTCTTTCCCAAAGTCTTTGAGAGCTCATTGGTAATTTCAGTGAATCTAGCATCCAGCTGGTCCATTGTTTCACCTGCAAGCATTTTAAAGTTTTCAAATTTCTGAATAACAACAGATAATTTGTTTTCCTTGATTTGCTCAGATCCTTCACAAATTAGGGTTAGTTTATCCCCATTTCTTTTTTGTCTTGCAAGATTTGACTTTGTTGAACATGGCTTTGTCCAAAGTCTTGTAAAGTATATCCTTGGCCACATTGTCCAAGTTGTATCGTTTTTCATCGTCATTTGTCCATTCTCTTGGTTTTTCAACCATAGCCTGGTCAGGAAAACGACCTCTTCTCCTTCAAAGTGCAGCCTTCTCTCCTCACAGTTGTGTTCACCTTCAATATTTGCAGTGGCCATCTTCTATTACTATCCACATCTCATCATGTAAAGCTAATAGATGAGCCTGCATACGTATTTTCCAGTCATCAAATTCTTCAATGGTGTACATAGGAATGCGTGTCAAATTTGCTTCCATGGTAATAACTTTGCTGAATGAAAAGAGTTTTTGAAAGAGCAAGTGTTAAAACTTCTTCGAGAAATTGAAGATCTAGTTCAGTAACCAGTGCGGAAGGCTCAATGAACCAACCGCTCTGACACCACTTGTAGGTCCCAAGGGGTGTGAGTGTAAGGTTTAGAAGGAGGGGTTGAATAAACCTTACCAACTTTTCGATTTAGTCTTTTTAAAATAGTTTAGAGTTAATTTCACAGCTAAGTCCTTGATGGACAGCTAAGTTAGTTAACCAAACAGAGTTAGCCACTCAATGCACTCGACCGATTTGTTGATAGGATAACTCATTTTTAGTCTTATACTTAACTTGGTTGTGATAAGATTTTCAGCGGAATACTTAACACCCTTGAATTTGGTTTAAGTTTGTTTTAACACTTGTTTTTAGCACATGTTAATTATCAGTTGGATAGCAATTTGTCAGCAGATATAAAATGATATGCAGAAATAAAATGACACAATAGATTTTATAGAGGTTCGAAGATGGGGTAATGGTCGTTGGCTTGTCCTGTTGCAGTTCTTGAAATTGACATTTCCTCGTATTGAATGAACCTTGACTTTTTCGGGGTTCGACACAGTGCGAGTGCTTCCCATTGGTTTATTCCTTTTGCACGCTTCTCGGGGATCGAGCACTTTAAGAAAAGCAGCATGGAAGTATTACTTGTTTAAGTAACTTTTTTGACTTCTGTGCAACGGATCCTTTTTCAGTTGTCTTGACTTGACTGCAGTTTTCTAACTTCCCCAGGTGACTTCCAGTCAGCTCCCAATCATTGGATGACTCATCTGTCACTTCAACTTGAGACTTGGCTATCTTGGATTGACTTGATCGACACTTCACACGATTGTATCGGTGATACTCCTTGATCGAGTTCTTGACTTCTCCTCCTTGCCATACTCGGTTGTTTCACAATGAGTCTTCATTTCGATCTTGATTGACTTCTTGCATATCCAGGCATAATCGACTTCTCTCTCGTATAGCTCTATCTATTACAATGCAATTTACAAAGAAAATAGAGTGTCGGTTTTCTAGTCTAAGTTTTTCATGGCATTCATCAAAATCTAAACAATAATTTCCCAACAATATATCAAACATCTAGTTCCTCCATCCCGCCGATCATGTGCCACAGAATCCCGGTGATGCGCCCGAACAACCCCATGACGTACTGGGCCTTCTCCTTCCACCCGATCTTGAACAAAACTGTTCGATCCATGTGGTCCACGCCCTCGCAGCCACGTCTCTAGCCGCCCCAAAGATCGGGAAAATTTTTCACCCTGCTCATCGGTGGGCGTGGAACATCTTACGAACTCCATGAACCATCGAGTGCACGATCCAGCCATCCCATCGCAAGCCTCATCCCTTGCTTGGCTCGGGGGGATGAAATGGCCCTCCCGGCCAAGGTCATCCGAGAAGGTTCTCGGAACCCCTCCTCAATTACAATTCCCTCCTCCTCCTTCGGAGTGGGGGCCCCTCTGCCTCTGGAACCTCATCGGCGGGGCATTTTTCGCCCGGATGTCCTCTCCGGCCGCCGCATCAACAGGCTTGACCACTGTCGCCCTGGTTCGGCGAGCGATTGTATTCCTCACACGGTTAAGACATGCAAAGAGATCACGCCACGCCCTGCAAAAGGCATCAATTGAATAAGAAGCAAATAGGGAAAAAGTTAAAAGAAAAAGAGAGTGTAAGAAATAGGAAACGCATACCTTGAGCCCCGGTTGGTCTAGGCGGCTGAGGGGTCCGCAATTTCCCGGTTGGCACAGTTGCTCGCCCTGGAGGACTAACCGCTATTGGGGACTACCTTTCCTACTCCGTCTGCACAGGTTGTTCCCCCCGCTCAAGGGTATGTCCCCTTCCAGACCTTGGAGGGCTCCTCTCGGCCTCCTCTTCCACCACCGCCGCCTCTTCCTGAGCTGCCCCCTCAGCCTCGGGGTGGGCGGGAAGGGCGGACCTCAAACCAGCCATGGCCAGACGAGACTCGGTGGCCAGCCTCTCAATCCGCCTATCTCTCGCGCCCACGGCCTGAACATTCTCCAGTCGTCGGACAAAAGTGGCCGATAGTGGGCTGGCAGAGGGGCGGTTCTCGGGACAAAGTAAGGAGTTAAAGGCAGAATTAGCCATAAAAAAAAGAAGAAAAAACAACAGAAGAAAAAGGAAGTACACTTACTGAAATTAAAAGTAAAGTCTGAAGGAGGATGCAGGACCGTCTCTTCTGCTCCGGTCCCGACGCAAGTTTGCCACTCGCCACTTACCCAAAGCCATTTATCCTTCCACTCCTTCAGGGACTGTGGAAGCCTTCGACCAGTCCGTCTGGGTACCCAGGCCTGGTGTGCGCGTAGTACCACCCAGATGGCTGTCCCCGACCAGGAGTCGCTGGGATTGCTTTCCAAACAAATAACTCATTCATCTCTGCAAACTTGGGGTAGGGGTACCCTTCCAGATGAAACAATACCAATAATCCGATAATCCGCTCCCAAGTCAAAGGATGCACATGAGTCAGGGGAAGGCCCCACTTGTGAAACCACCGCGTAAGCATTAGCGGCAGTAGGAAACACAGCCCGTACAGGAGGCTGGGAGTGTGTATAGCCACGGCCCCTCCGGCGGATGCTAGGGGCACTCCACACCGTCCGGTACCCAGAAATGTACACCGGTCGGAATTTTATACTTCTGATGAAGGGGCCCCATTTCTGAGACCATCAGCATACTAGGATAGTCGTTCAGGTGGCAGGGCCTCCACCCAGCTTCTACACATAGCCGGGGTCCTCCTCTCTGCCTGCCATCTCCATGGCGATGACCTACAGGCCCCGCAGGCCTCACGGCTCTCGAACCCTTGGAGGGCTCGTCCACTCGCTCCTCATGCTCACGTTCGGGCTCCTGAGAATTCATCTCTTCTCCTTCTTCTTGATTGTGTGGGGGACTGGAGTTCAACGCTTCTTCACTATGATCTTCACGGGCTAGTCCAGGCTCGTAGAAAGTGCCCTCTCGGTAGATGGTGAATGGTACGGGATCAAAAATAGTGTGTGTCTGCTCCAACGGAGTCTCAGTAGGAGGTGTGTGACTGGAGCTCGAAATATGAACGATACTTGGACTAGGAGATGCAGTTCTTCGAACTGGAGAAAAAGAAACAGAAGGTTCAGAAGGGGGGTCTTCAATTTCTACCTCCACACTATAACTACGGCTTCGGCTATCTTCAAAGGAAGACATCTATTTGAAATAAAAAGAAAGAAGGTTTTTCGGAAAAATACCTAACCCTGGAGACTCTGAACTCTAAAAGACCGACCCGAAATTTTTGCTCGCTCTCAAGAGATTTTGCTCGGATGATAAAGGATGCAAAAGTATAGAATGAAAGATGAAAGGGGTATTTATAGGTTCAGTTCTCTTGAAAACTGAGACACCAACTCAAAAAACGTGTCTTTTCAGACTCAAAAGCCGTCAGAAATATCAGAAACGACATGCACCCATATTCCGCTGACACCATTGTCCCACTTCTTCGATTCCCGCGCGGAGTTGGTCCAACCAAGAGCTGCCACGTGTTCGTCATCATGATACCACAATTAATGTGCCATTTCAGCCATTAACTGCTACACGACAGATGTCAGGGAAGGATGATTTTTATGGTTTCCTCTTCCCCATTAAAGGCTCATGATTAGCATTAAAGTTCAAATCCGACTTCAGAAATTCTTCTCTCGTAATTAAACTTGGGGGCCATTGATGACACCCAAGCTGAGCTGGCAGCAAATTAATCCACGTGGCCATTCAACATATGGAGGCATGGGACCTGTAGGCCAGCACGGACCGACCTAGTGACATCAACAACCGACCTGATGACGTCACGAATTGGTCTCGGTTGCCTAAGCCCAATCATGGCGGAAAATTTAAAAGGATAACCATCCAGTTAAGAAAGACTGAGTATATCATTAACATGAATAAGCTAACACTTGTCAACACGTCAACCAGATGAGTAGACAAGTGGAAAACACTTAGCCTGCATGCGTACTCAGCGAAGGACAAGTGTCCCTTTTTAATTATTTAAATGCTAAGTGTAATAGTGGATATTAAAAGCCCACTAATGAGATGGGTATAAATAGGGCCTCATTTATGAGGAAAAGGACAAGAGAGAGAAAACACTTGTAAACACAACGCTGTAAGAAAAATCGATCAGAACTTTCGGCTCAGAAATATATATTAAAAGACAGAATTAGCCCTGAACTAAGGTTTATTTCCATTTACACGTAGCACATCTTTACATATTTTTGGCTTGTTGACCAAAACGCACGTCAACACAAAGTGTGCCACCCAAGCCCAAGTCCATTTCTATTTGATCCCCGGGTCATTTATCCGGACTGAGGGATCCAAATCTCTGTCCGCGGATCCTCTCTGTTTGATCTCAGACGTCCATTGTGTTGGATCAATCTGAGCCATTCACTGGCCCTATAAAAAGCCTGGTACCCGAAACCTTAATTCATAATTCAAGTTTTTCTTTCTCTCTCATCTCTGATATCTCTCTCTCTGAGTTCTGTGTTCTCGTTCCTTTCTCTCTCTAGAAAATTCCAGATCCTCGCTGGATTTTCGTGTGGTTTCTGGGTTGGGATACAGATCTGTGTGATTCGAGTGTGTGTCCACCATCTCTCGTTGTACTATCCTACTTTCTGTGTGAGATTAGGGTTTGCTGGGTATCTGGGGTATTTTTCTAGGGTTTTCTGAGTGAAACACTGTCGAGGGCTTGATTTGGAGGTCCTTTGTGGCGAGGCTGTTCTTGGGTGCTTTGCCTTGGTTCTCTGGGTAATTCATGGTGACTTTGTGTAGGGATTCCAGTCCCTGAGCCGAATCTATTCTATATTCGGTTTTAGGGTTTTATCCCTTTATATTTTCTGTTAGACTTCTTTTACTTTTAGTTCATCTTTTGTATTTTACTTTCTTGAAAGAGTCTAGAGTATATTGTATAATAGGCTTATTGAGTCTGTAATTTGATTTCGGTACTAAGTGTATTGATCTATTAATTAGAGGTAGATAGATACCCAATAGTATACACATGATGGTAAAAAGCGTATGATGTCGCGCCGACAGTTGAAAAATAAACAGAAGGTATATTATTTGATGAAGCAAGCTTTAGGGCCCACGGTTGGAACAAATCATATATCAACAGATCGGAGTTTAGAATTCAAGATATCCGAGAAGCTAGAACTCGACATTTGAAAGGCCTTTACGAGGGTTAGTCTAAGATTGGATGGCAGATTCTTGGTCGTGTGCATCTCTGGAGGAAGTTGAGGCAATGATGGGACATAAAGTTCTACTAGTTATACATAAAAAAAGAGTCGTTTTGATCGATAATAGTTTTAATAGAATTGAGATTGATACGAGAGGAACATAAATACATACTAAAGTTTCTTGTTGAGAGTCTTTTGGCAAGTTCAAGAAAGGGAAATATGTGTCCATGAGCTAACCATGGGAACATAAGAATTTTAAATTTTGGTTGTTCTATCTCCATGACTATAATATGATCAATGAATTAAGAATCCCTTTGATTGTTGATTGTCTCTTCAAAGTTTTCTAACTTATATGAAGAGTGAGAAAACAAAATGGGAAGAAATTAAAAACAGTGGTTTTTTTTTTCTATTCTTTTTGGTCAATTGAAAATCTTTTTAGCCATGTTTTTAAAACATATCTTTTTAGCCATTTTGGGGTGCGAAAAGACATATTTGCCCTTTAGTAGTTTAAGCCCCATTCACTCGAAATCACCCAACATTATTTCCTCACTCGCAAATCTCACAGTAAAATCCCTATTTTCTCACTCGAAAACTACCGAAATCTCACCTAAACCTACCGAAATCGGCGACTGCCAACGGAGATGACAACGACTAGCGAGGATATGGAGGGTGCTTCGACTTCTTCTCAGGTATGTAATTCGAACCCTATTTCCTTAATTTGAAGTATTTTTGTTGTTTAAATTGTCCATACTTGTTTTAGGTTAGGATTTGTTGTAGGCTTTGTAGAAATTCTAGGTTTTTGATGGTGTATCTTGGTTTTTGTGAACTTGAGATGTTGATAATGGCGGAAAGTATGAGAGAGGGGAAGAAGAAGAAGAAGAAAGAAGACGAGTGCGATTTGAGTTACATGTGTAACTCGAAATCGAGTTCGAAAATGTAACTCGATTTGAGTTACACATGTAACTCAAATCTTGTCGATTTTGATATGGATCATTGCGAGTTACATGTGTAACTCGAAATCAAGTCACTTTTTTCAGGTGACATGTAACTCGAAATCGAGTTACATGACAGCAAGCTATTAACTGAATGTTTGTGTTTTTTTGATAGAATTGGCAATGGAAATGGGGTTCTGCACAAAATTGGAGGGGAAAACTGAATGTATACACAAGTGCCACTTGATAGCGGATATCAAGGATGAGTTGACTTAGTTGGGCAATTTAGATTGTATAGGAATGGGCCGTTTGGGGTGTTTACGGACTTCGACTCGGACAGATACTTGACCTCGAAGGATATGCTCCGATTGCTAGGTAGACATATCAGATCCGAGGCAGGCGACTTGTGGTTCGCGTTGGTGAGCGGAACCTCAAATTTGGGCGATGAGAGTTTGCGATGTTTACGGGGCACTTTGGCCCCTCGGCGATTGGCCCATGCTCCTCACGGCATATCCCTCGCCCGGAGAAGTATACGAGACAATTTTCAATGGGGAGTCCTTGATACCGGCGAAGGCATTGCCGCACTTCATCGTGGGGTCGTTTTAGAGAGTGACCGGAGGAGCATCCAAGACGGCGTATATCTTGTTCGTCATGAAGTATGTATTCGCTCTCGATCCCGAGGTACCGCCCCGTTATGGTTGTGGACTTTGGTTGAGGATGGCCACGGATTTAGGGCATTCCCATGGGTCTCCCTACATGTATGGGCGCCTCCTCCATTATCTTAATTCAGGATCCGAGCCCCTGCTAATCCCGAGAGAGCGATCCGATTTCACATATATGCCTACTTCGCCCGATTCCACATATATGCCTACTTCTACCCTATACATGAATATATAATTTAAACATGTATCACTTTTAACACGAGCATTTCATATTGTAATTGGGTTCATTGCTTATTTGTTTTTTATTTGATATTGCTATGGGCATTTGAGGCCATTATTATTTCTCTTGGTCGGGACCTTGCCCAGGCCTCGGGTTGGATGGCTATCCTAGGGGGGGCGAGTTAGATGCCCCAAGAGGATCTTGATGCGGTGGCGTTATTTGTGACCCCAAGGTAATTTTCATTTTTTTACGAAATCATATGAGTAACAAATGGTATTGATAATATTTTCTTCGTAATTAAGCTAAAGTTGTCTGTTTTTTTCATAGATGATATGCGATAGGTATAGCCCACCGAGGTGGAGTTACGACTCCCTTACATGCGGGGCATCAATATGGACATGTCGCATTGATTGATGTATGTCCATATGGATCATTTCCCATCTTGGGTTGCCCTTGACCCTTTTTGTTTGTTGGTAGGAGGATTGTTCGGAGCCAGGGCGTCTTGCTACATCGGGATTGCTGTATCTCGGCGTCAGAAAGAGACAGATGACCGATCTAGCCTCGCACGTATAGATGATGATGATTATGATAGTGAGGTGAGGATGTTGATCGTCTTTGCACGTCAGTCGTCCTTCTCGAGGCGGAAGACCCATACCCAGCCTCTACCCCCGCCTCGATGCTCTCCACATACACCTCTGTCTCCACCACCTCCACCTCCACCTCATTTTGGATCACCGGCGGGGTCTCATCGTCCCTCATCACAGACCGGTGCACAGTAACCTGCAGGACTGACTTTTCTATCTCGACACCGCTCGAGCTATTCTACCAGGTATTCATACGGTTGGTGGAGACAGCCATAGGTCGAGTGATTGACCGTGTTTGGTTCATCGAGAGAGAGATCATATGAGCTGGTATGGAGTCGTACTTGGAGACGCTTGTTGCCGCCGATTTGATACGTCGGGTATTGCATGAGTAGCGACTGCGGCGAGCCGAGTCACGAGCACCGCAATTCTGAGCCGAACACAGATGATCCATCTCTACGCACTAGCCACGGGACTCATGGAGCACAGGGGAAGACAAATACCGCTCAGACATCAGACTTTGTGTACGGGGTATGTATATGTTATCCTCAAACAACACACTTTTAAACTTGCCTTTTAGGTGTGTGTCATCAAACAACAATAACAGGTCTACACAACTCACTGAATCCTTTAATTGATGCATGTAAAGCAATATAAACATACTTGAATCTATCATCGTCATTAGTCTCATATAGCGCAATTGTACGGGGGTTCTTTTTTTAACATGTACAAGAATGCGGGCAAGATCCCCAAGGCGCAAGTGGTCACCGTGTATGTAGTTGTAAGCACGATCTTTGTGATTTTAGTGCTTTGTTGTACAAAATCTCTATCACATGTTCAACAGACAAATCAACAATTATATCCCTAGGTTTAAGGGATCGTCCCTCCTTTAGTAGTTTTGGCGCAAACATGGCTCCAATAATCTTCGAAGGAAATTGTCGAGGAGCATGCCTACTTAAGTTGGCTTCACATGTATGAGGTTGCTCAAATTTAGTCACCTTCCAACTTCCTCCTTGGATAGCGTTTGTACAAAGTAAGAAGGTGCATCCTTTATGTTTGCAAACAACCTCATAACGTGAAGTTGAAGTCCGAGTTGTTCTATACTCCACACGATGGTGCAGATGGTAGAAGCCCAACTTTGTTACGAATTCTTTCTTGCTTTCAAGTTCTACACCTTTGGATAAGTCACGCTCAATGTTAGGTTGTTCTTGTGGAATGGAATCAGGGTCGGGATACTGATAAGACATTCCAGGAGCCATCCAAGCATATTTAGACCTAACCATTGGGAGCTCCGTATCAGCGTTCTCATTATCTACTTCGTTGGCATCAACAGGAGGTACCTTATGGATTGGAAATCGCCTATTCCGAATAACATGCTTGTCATTGTCTCCTATGATATCATTGTTCACATCATTCTCTTCACGGTCATCGGGAATAAAATAGTCATTTTTTTCCCATCCAAAGTGATCATAAATCAATCGACGGACTAGTTCACTGTCAACGTCGTACTGGATCGTCATCTTCTTCCTCAAATATGTCACTGTCATTCCCTTCACGGTCATCTGGAACAAATTGTGCATCTTGTTGGTTATGTTGATCACCAACAAAATCCTGGTCATCATAATGGCCACCACCCCCGAAATCATCATACCGCCCAAAACCATGTGGATTGCTATTTTACGGTGTATGAAGTCTCCACCATCCCATGATCTTTTGGTTGCAAGGTCACAAATATTCGGGGATCTTTGAAAATCCCAGCTACTTGTCGAAGATCCCGTTCACACATAATCAAAGACTTAGCCTCAGAACCACCCCTAGTTGGTATTAAACAGTGTAATTTGTATTCACACAAACGCCGATGACCATTTACAATGTTGTGAACAATATCCACAAACCCACTATATGATATTGTCCACAACGAGGTAAAAATGAGTACTTCTTCACCATTTCTATAGAAACTCTCATCCCAAAACCGCTATGGACAATTATCACTTTATCATCCTCCATCTGTAACCAACAAAAACAGACAAAAAAATTTCAAATCAGAACATGTAACTCAAAACAATGTAACTCGAGATTTCACTTGATTTCGAGTTATATCTAACTCGAATCGAGTTACATGTAACTCGAAATCGAGTCAGTTGTAACTCAAAATCTAGTGAATCTTGAGTTACATTTGCAGGCTATTTTTCAAGCTTATTTCAAATTGATTTTTTTCATGTCTATGGTTTTCAAATATATTCTACACCCAACCTCAAACTAAATACGATAGTGAAATGAATAAAGAATGAGATAGAGAACAAAATGCTTACATTATTTCAAGATTCCGATCAAAAAAATGGGTTCCCGAAAATTTGTAGGAAAATTTTGTCTTTGAAATTTGAATACAACACACTTCTTGAGAGAGAGAAAGTGAAAGTGAAAGTGAAAAGGAGAAGAAAGGTATATGACCTAGTGTAATATGCTTAAAGGATATGAATGTCATTTCATACCCCAAATTATTCTTTAAATATTCGACTCTCAAATTTATCATTCCACAATTGGAAGTTGCAAAAGAAAAACTTGCAAAGTTTAGGTTGTTAATTACAAAAATAAATAGTTTAGATTATAAAGTGTAAAAACAACCAAATTTCAGGTTGCAAAAAATTATTTTCCCAAAATCTTTATTAGCTTATTTTGTGTTTGATGTAACATACATATAAATTCAGTTTCTTCATAGCCCTGGAGATATATGCCCTGATAAGGGTTGGCGCAACTAGTCTTATAGCAATTTCCCAACTCTCAAGGATTTAGGTAGCTTCTATAGCTACAGATTTTTGAATTAGAGAGGAACTTTTAACATAACCCGGAGCTATGCATGATTTTTGACATTACCCACTAAATTACACGAAATTTTCTACGATCCTATTTCATCTTTCTATCGGCAAATCTGGTCAAAATATTCCACTGGCAAAGAGGAGGATTAAGTGGGTGATGTAAAATATCACGCATGGTTAAGAGTATATTAAAATTTCCTCTTTATATTATAATAAGGGAAAAAATAATAGACTCCAAACTATGGCCATCTTTACACTTATTAGCATAACTATTTCGAGTTTTAATTTGCCTCTTCAACTCCATAAATTTTGCACATAACCACATGAGGGTCGCCATCAGTGAAATATTTGCCGGAGATTCGATCATGTGCCTTGTATGTGAGGGCTAAATTATTTTTCACCTGAAACTAGTAGGATTTTATTGCACGTCATCTAAACTTCGCCCAATATTCACTTTGTTGTCTAAACTTTATGTGATTTTCACTTTTCTACCCAGTTTAAAAACCGAAGTTAGTTGAAAGACAGAATGCGGTCTCTGGGACACAGTGACCCTCTTGGCCCTAATGTGCCCTCGTCCCCGGTTGGAGATTCCCTAAGTCCAAAAGAATTAATTCATATTTGTAAACTCTTTGGTTCTTTGTTCATTGAAGTAAGCATTAACAAAATTTGAATGTATATACATGTATTTTATCTCCATTCAATTTCTTATCTATAAAAAATAAATTTAGATAATATTTACTTCAGTAAAGTATGTTATCGACGAAATTAGTTTCTAATTCCATCTTTTTAATGTAGAGTTAAATGTTATTTTTCAAAATATACTTTATTAACTTATATTTTAAAAATTATCATAGATGATAAAATATGTTGCCCTACAAATCTTTGGTGTCAGACAGTGGTGTTATAACACTTAACACATGCACTATAAAAACAGAATGCACAGCAATAAAAAATAACACCAAGACTTTTAACGTGCTTAGATTCCTTAATCTTAATGTACGAGGTCACGCCCAGAGAAGAAACAATTCAATATTAGAAAGCAAAGCTTATTACAAATACGACTGGATTTACGAATAGCATAAAGACTCCCTCTTTATCAATTCACCAACACTCGTATAAAACTAATCTCTTGATTGAATCTTCCACAATCTCAACCTTGTTGGAATCCCTCTAACTTCAAATCCCTTGAACGGTTGAGTCAATCCACGCCGTAGATCTTCACATTCTTCTCCCGAAGAATAGAAAAATGAAACAATAGATTTCTTGAAGAAGAATAATATAGCTCGAAAGTATTTTTCTCGACATCTTCTCAAGTTGCTGAACTCTCTTTATATAGTGTATGGAACCGATCTTTCTTGGCTGGAATCAAGATATTTGCAGATTCTCAGCTGGAGGTTACAAAACTAAAAAAGAAATACAGCATAAACAAATCCTTTCCTTATGGGTGAGAACAAAGACATAAGGAAAAAGCATATAACTTGATCGGTAGCTTTCGCTCCAAAATCATGGGTAGCTCTTTCTTAGAAGATCATGACATAATTCAAGCATGTAAAAGAGCAGAGAATAGTTCACAACTGAATAGCTTTCACACTCATTGAATAGGCAACTTTTTCCGTCAAAGGCTTTAAAACAATACATCTTTCACATGGGAAAAATCATTCTGTTTGTAATTTGATCCACAATTATTTTTAGGCAAGAGTTAGCTCAAAAGGGTACTCAACAACAACCATAAAACAGAAATAAGCCAATGAAATGATCTTAATAATGCACAATAACTAATGCAAAAGAAATAAGATCAAAATATGTTGCAACACATCAAGGAAGAGAAATAATGCATATGGTGTTGCAACACTAAAGCCCACACTGCTCAGAAAGCACAGACACCCAAGGACTATTTCAAGGAATTAAACCTTTGAATGTCCAGTGTTGTGGTGAAAATATCAACAATTTGTTTCTCAATGGTTACAAAATCAATGGTAACAATTTTATTCTCAACCAAGTCTCTAAGAAAGTGGTGTCGAATATCGATGTGTTTTGTTTTGGAGTGTTGCACTGGGTTTTTAAAAATATTTATGGCACTTGATTTATCATAATGAGCAGTAAGAGTTTTCTTTTCAACCCCATTGTTAGTCAACACTTGTCTCATCCATAACATTTGAGAACAAAAGCTCTCAAGGGCTATATATTCAGACTCAATAGTGGATAGGGATACGCAACCTTGTTTCTTACTGTACCATGAAACATTATTCCCAAGGTAGACACATCCTCCAAGAGCGCTCTTTCAGTCATCGACATCACCTATCAAATCAACATCACTAAACCCAGTCAAGTTAGTGTTATGACACTTAGTGTTGTAACACTGGAGTTGTTCCTGCAATAAATAACAGTTAGTGGAGGACCTATTTCCCTTTAGAATGCAATTGTCAAAATTATCAAAGCATTACAAACATTCTTATCAAATTTGACACCTAAATCATCATCACACAACTGGCTAATGCTAATAAGATTAGCTTTCAAGCCTTCAACATACAAGACATTTTTTAAATGAAGAAGTCCTACGACATTTAACGTCCCTTTTCCCAAAACCTTTCCTTTGGCACCATCACCAAAAGTGACCAACCTTTTCATATTTTTCAAAATCAATGAGTTTTTCCAATTCTCCAGTCCTATGACGAGAACACCCACTGTAAAAATAGCATGATTCAGTCACATTAGCTTTTAAAGATGTGTGAACAACATTACAAGAAAACTCATTTTTCCTAACCCATATTTTCTTGGGTTTGTTGGATAAATCAACTTTAAAACAAGAATCTGTTTCTTTGGTGATGTTTGAACACATATGATTGCACTCGCCTTGCCTACGTATTTACGAATACGATAATGATTATGTCTTATATGGCGGGACGATTGCAATAGTGACAAATATGAACAAATCCATTTCTTTTTCCAACATGATTAGATGAAGTTCCTTCTTTAACAAAAGCACTTTTTGAATGTTTATCTTTTTTAGCAAAGTTTTTGTTAGAAGAAATACCAAATCCAATACATGCACGATTTTGATGGATCTTTCTTTGAGATAGAATTTCATTCAACCTCCCCTTACCAGTGTTCAGTTTTTTGACAGACACCATCATCTCACATAGATCTTTCTTCAACTTGGTTAATTCTTCCTTCCTTTTTGTTGCTATCCTTTCAAGTTTTATGACTTCACCTTTGAGTGAGTCTCTTCCACCAGTAAGATACACTACTTTCTTTTCCAGGTTCTCATTTGTCTTCAAGACAACCAAGCATTTTTCGTGCATCTTTTGGTAAACTCTCCTTAGTTCTTCATTCCTTGATTCTTCATCAAGTTCAGAGTCATCCTCAGAGTATTCATCACTTGAGTTATTTTCCTCTGCAGGAATCACAGAGTTTAGACATCTTTCAACAAAAGGAAAGTTAGTGTCATACTTGCTTGGTGTTGTAACACCAGAAGTAGCACTTGGGTGCTTTTGATTACAACCAATCTCTTTGTCAATGGAGGTGAATTAAATATGATTGCTCACATTTCCTTCTTCTTCATCATTTGGTTATTCGTTCTCCATGCAAAGTGGTGAATGATTTCCCATTCTTCTTCCAAGTATTTGCACATTCAACCTGGATATGTCCAAAGCCACCACATTTTTCGCATTGAATCCTTTTGCTTTTAATTGAAGATTCGCTTCTTCGTTCTTTTGCTCGTAGATTTTTCAAAAGCGTCGGGGAGTTAAAGGCGTGAAATCGAACTTTCTTCATAAACACAAGATATGTTAGCAACAAATAAAAAAATAGGATCTCACTAATAAGAATTAGTGTTAGGCTCTTGATGCCAATGATAGAATATGTTGGCATATTAATCAATATATCTTGATTTTCGTGAGTGTAAATAAAAATCTTTGGTGTCGGCGGTGGTGTTATAACACCTAACACAAGCACTATAAAAACAGAATGCACAACAGAAATAAAAAATAACACCAGAAATTTTAACGTACTTAGATTCTTCAATCTTAAAGCACGAGGCCATGCCCATAGAAGAAACAATCCAATATTGGAAAAGCAAAGCTTATTAAAAATACGTTGAATTTATGAATAACATAAAGACTCCTCTTTATCAATTGTCTAAAACTCGTATAAAACTAATCTCTTGATTGAATCTTCCACAATATCAACCTTATTGGAATCCCTCCAACTTCAAATTTCTTGAACGGTTGAGTCGATTCACGCTGTAGATCTTCACCTTCTTCTCTCGAAGAATAAAAAAATAAAACAATAGATTTCTTGAAGAAGAATAACATGGCTCGAAAAATATGTTTCTCGATATCTTCTTCAAGGTGTTAAACTCCCTTTATATAGTGTATGGAACCGATCCTTCTTGGTTGGAATCAAGATATTTGCAGATTCCCAGCTGGAGGTTACAAAACTAAAAAGGAAAATATCGATGTTTGGGAAAGTATCAGTAGTCCTCTTAGAAAGTATAAGTATTGGGAAATTTATTTTATAGATTTTGATGAATGCCATGTAAAACTTAAACTAGAAAGTTGTCACCCCATTTTCCTTTTAATTTGCATTATAATAGATAGAAATTTGGAAAAAGTCGAGTCAAGTCGCCTACGCCGGAAATACAAGAAGTTAATCAAGACGGAGAGAAGACTCCGTTGTGGAACAGCTGAGTGTGGCCAAGATAGAAGATCAAGAACTTGACTGAAGATGTATCACCTGAGGAACAACTGTGTGAATAGTCAGTCAAAGTCAACTCAAGAAGCCAAGTCTCAAGTTGAAGTGACAGATGAGTCATCCAATGATTGGAGTAGACTCAAGTCACCTGGGGAAAAAAGGTAGCAGCCAAGAGGAGTTAACTGAAATGAATCCGTTTGTACGTAAGTCAAGAACATTACTTAAATAAGTTATACTTCCATGCTGCCAGGTCTTAAAGTGTCTATCCCAGAAGCGTGCAAAAGGAATAGACTAATGAGAAGCACTGCACCTCGTGCCAGAGCCTGAAAAGCTGCAAATTCATTTAATATGAGAAAAGGTCTACATCTCAAGACTGAAGACCAAGAAAAGACAAGCCAACAAACATGTGAATTTTGAAATCGACTTATCTCTTTAATGGGGCGATTTTTGAAAGTTCACTATAAAAGGCTAAGGAAATTCATTGAGAAAATGTTACCTTGCACACCTGAGAAATCAAGCACTATTCAAGCTATTAACCTGCAAATATTTTCAAGTATATTCAAACAAATCCTCAAGCCTAAAACTCAAAGGAAATCGATCCAACACAAGCTGTGAAGGAAAGACAACTTCAAACTGTTGAAGAGGAAACTTTTGAAGAATCAAAAGGGGTCTACTTTCCAAGGAGGATTGTAGGAAGGTTCAAGGTCGAACCAATATCAAGTTATTGGAGGGCTGCGTGATCAAATCCAAGAAGCTTGAGAAAGTGAGTGAAGTAGCAAAGCGGTGCCTGTGAAGAAGGTAGTCGGAAGAAGAAGTTTGTGTGACCAAGGATGTCTCTAGACTGTTGACCATTTTGTAAACAGATCAATTACTTAGTGGAATCCTCCAGGAATTGGAGAAGAGAGGATTAGAAGAATTACCCCATCTTCGAACCTCTATAAAAATTAAGCTGTGTCATTTAATTTTCAGCACATTTACATTTCTGCATGCTTACCTTATATCTGCTGATAAACTTATTTGCTATCCAACTGATTAATAACCAAGTGCTAAAATCAAGTGTTAAAACAAGCTTAAAACAAATTCAAGGGTGTTAAGTCTTCTGCTGATAAAACAACACAACCAAATTAAAGTTTAGGTTAAACAGCTGAGTTATTCTATCAACAGCTCTATCGAGTCTGTTCAGTGGCTAACTCTACTGAATAACCAACTTAGTTGTCCCTCAATGACTCAGTTGTTTGTGTTAACTCTGTTATATTTTAAAAGGGACTAAAATTAAAAAAGTTGGTAAGGTTTATTCAACCCCCCCCCCCACTTCTAAACCTTACTCACACCCATTGGGACCTACAATCAGTAGTTTATTTTAGTATTCCTCCATAAAAAGTATTAGTTTTATCCTCAAAAGTTTTAGTAATCGTTAGACGATCTAACAGGAGACTAACCTTTAAAAACGAAGTTACCAACTCTGTTTTCTGCAAAGATTCTGCAGAATCTTAATGAAAACAGAGTTATCGTCTTTGTTTTCTAATTTTGATTTTTTTGGCGGTTTGAAATCATTTGTTTTTTTTTATTTTTATTTTGTTTTTATAAACTATAAAATAATTTGTTCTTATGTGAGTATATGTTTTGGTGAAAATAATATTATAGGCCTCTTAAGGTAATAATCCAAACATTAATGTTCTTGAAATATGCTATATTTTTATTATAAAAGAAAATAAAAAAATAAACGAGTAATTACGAGCTCATTGTATGCAAAACAAGTAAATAACATGCCTTATTTTTTGGGAGTTTTTGTTGCATAGATGCCAATTCCATACGTTGGTCTATTTTTTAAATCACCAAAAATATTAGAGAAAGCCATGAGTCATTAAGATTGATTAATAATTCCATAAGTTTGTCTATTCCCAAATTTGTTTCACTAACTAGTGAGCCTATTAGGTGATATAAGAACAAATGATTTTCTGATTTATTAAAAAAATGATTCAAACCGCAAAAAAAGAAGAAAAAACAAATTGAAACTTGAAAACAGAGATGACAACTCTGTTTTCATTAAGATCTGAGAATCTTGAGAAAAATAGAGTTACCAACTCTGTTTTCACTCGAGTTTTATAATTTTTATTTTTTTAGCCGTAATTTGTTTAATAGATTTTTAAATGGATTTATTTTAATTAATTAGCCTAATTATTTTTTAAAAAAATAATAGAGATAAATACATTTATATACATTGATTTGAAGAAAAACATTAAACTCCCCAAACTACTCAAAATAGAGCGATTTGCCATAAACTTAAAAAAGCGAGAAAATGCGGCATGAAATCCGCTCAGTTAATGCAGGCGATGTTGTATCCCGAGTTACAACACCGGATTTTTTTGTGCGAGAAAGACCAAATTTGCCAACAATGATAACATTAACAATAGAATCTATATTTATGCATATAGTTTTATTTAACTAATAATCACCATTTTTTTATTTTAAATGAATTCATTATTTTATTTTAATGTAAAAGTTCTTTGGAAAATTTAATCGAGGAAATTAAGAAAGTAAATCATAAGTCTACAAGAAATCTATTAAATAAATTAATGCAAAAAAAAAAAAAAAATTTAATAAAGGCAAAGACTTATGTCGACCGTCTGAATCGACCTAGGTCAAAACCCATTCGACGGATCCTAAGCCCAGACTGTTGGCATTTTTATAATATTCTGAGGCAGTATCATAGTGTCACTAGCGCCCAAAAAAGTATTAGTTTTTCTTCTGAAAAGTATTAGTAGTCCTCTTGGAAAGTATCAGTAGTTTATTTTAGTAGTCCTCCATAAAAAGTATTAGTAACCCCCCTAAAACGTATTATTAGTCACATGAAAAATATTAGACTTTTCCTTTAAAGATATTTTAGTAATTCCCTATAAAAATTTATTTTTTTAGCTCCAAAGTATTAGTAATTCCCCTGGAAAATATTAGTTCCTTGAAGAGTATATTAGTAGTTCTCCTAAAAAGTAATAGTTCTTTTCCTCAAAAGTATTAGTAACCCCCAAAACGTATTAATAATTGATAAGGGTCTTTTTATGCATATTTTATGTGTATATTTGAGTAGAATTCGAGTTAGTTTTTGTTAGTTTTGTAAATCTTTGATTGTACATAGTTCATATTGCTCGAGGTGCTTTTTTTGATGTAGATTGACCATTCGGGGCTAATTTTGGTGAATTCGGACCATGGATTCATGTCAAAACATGCCGGGAGTTTAAGGATACAAAAACGCTCAAAATTCCAAGCCAAACGCGTCATTTTGGGGCCTTTTTGGTCCAACACGGGCAGGGGGTGTTGGGCAACACGGCCGTGTTCCGTCGGGAGCCAAAAACTCAAAAAATTCGCACAAAACAGCCCCCAACACGGCCTGGCCGTGTTGGCTTATTTATATGGCCATGTCGCCAAAGCATGGCAGGGTGTGTTTGCGACATGGCCATGTCAGGGACTTCCTTTTGCAAATTTTCTATGAAAAACTCACCAACCAAGCTTTTTTTGACCACTTTTGTACACCTTTAACACCCAATTTTGCTCCACCATGTCTCCATATTCCCTCAATCATCAATTGAGTACAAGAATTCACCAACCAACAATGAAAGTGGAGGCAATTATTTAGCAAAAGATGGCACCATCAATGTATTATTATACAAAAATGGTGTCTATAAAAGCCAAGAGTTGAAGTTGGAAGAATGATCATTCATAATTCATTCATGTATTTGATTAGATAATTCATCATATTCATAATTGGGATCAAGGGGTCTTGGAGGAGTAAGCTTGAGGCAACATTGGGGAAGAAGGCTTGGAGCAACATCATCATTCAAGAAAGAAGTCAATTGAGATTTTGAGAAAGATAAGTACACCATGTCTATAATATTTACATCTTCTTGTGTAATTTACTCTTTTGTCAAGATCATGAGTAGCTAAACTCCTAGTGTTTGAATGTAATGAACTCTAGAATGGATTTGTGATTAAGGTGTGTATGTTTTTAATAAAATCTTCATATTTTGTGTGATTCACTTATATTATGCTTCGTTCATTCGAATTGATATATGCGCAATATTGATTTGAAGTTTATTTTTCATCCGGAAATCGAGAGATTCATGGTGAAATAGAACTATATAAGTGAAAAGAGTTGCATGCAATCCTAGATATGGGACGACATAAATCTTCCGGATTAGGGTCAAACCTAATATGGGAATTCACAAATCGTTATAATCTTTGTCTTGGGGGTTTTAACTAGAAAGAGATTTTGAGTTAATCAACTTGAGATTAGAAGTTTTTCGCCTTGAGAAAGGGTTTAACTTAAATTGGGAATTTCTACGGTCCACAAGACATGAGATTTTATTAAAAGAGGTTGGTTTTGCTTAAGGGCTTACGGTTGTATTTTTAACTTGTCAAATCACAAAAACATTCTAGAGGGATTTACATTCAAACACATTTCTATCTCTTGATTTCTTATTTTACAAATCTTCCTTTATTTTTACAATTTATAATTTGTTTTCCTTTTTCATCAAACAAAAACTCTGAAAATTGTTAGATTAAATAACAAAAAGACGGTAATTATTAGTACTTACAATCCTCGTAGGAATGACACTCGGTACTCAATAATCTATACTATAAAACGATAGGTGCACTTGCCTACGGTTTTAAAGATATCTTTTGAGCCATCAAGTTTTTGAAGAGATTTCAGTTAATCAACTTGAGATTAGAAGTTTTTCGCCTTGAGAAAGGGTTTAACTTAAATTGGGAATTTCTACGGTCCACAAGACATGAGATTTTATTAAAAGAGGTTGGTTTTTGCTTAAGGGCTTACGGTTGTATTTTTAACTTGTCAAATCACAAAAACATTCTAGAGGATTTACATTCAAACACATTTTTATCTCTTGATTTCTTATTTTACAAATCTTCCTTTATTTTTACAATTTATAATTTGTTTTCCTTTTTCATCAAACAAAAACTCGAAAATTGTTAGATTAAATAACAAAAAGACGGTAATTATTAGTACTTACAATCCTCGTGGGAATGACACTCGGTACTCAATAATCTATACTATAAAATGATAGGTGCACTTGCCTACGGTTTTAAAGGTATCTTTTGAGCCATCAAGTTTTTGGCGCCGTTGCCGGGGATTGTAATATTAAGAACGCTCTATTTTTGTTAATTTAATCATTTTTATTTTATTCTTTTTCACCATCTTTCCTTTTTATCCATCTTTGTAAGTCTTGAGTTATACTTATCCTCTTTATTTACTGCAGTGCATGCCTACTCGACGTCGAATTTGGAAGCGTGATACCGCCGGGAGCAACACAGAGGAAAGTACTAATACGGACCACGAAGAAGATATTAACGAAAGCAAGGATTTCACCATGGCAGACGAACAACAAAGAACTATGTATGACTATGCCAAACCATCTATGGACGGTACGTCATCTAGTATCGTAAGGCCTGCTGTTGCAGCCAATAATTTCGAAATCAAACCGAATGTCATTCAAATGGTGCAACAATTTGTTCAATTTGACGGCCTACCGGACGAAGATCCAAATAACCATATCGCGAATTTCCTCGAAATTTGCGATACCTTCAAAATAAATGGAGTCTCCGACGATGCCATCCGTTTACGCCTGTTCCCATTTACTCTTCGGGGACGGGCTAAACAATGGCTAAACACTTTACCAAAGGGAACAATCACAACATGGAGCATTATGGCGGAAAAGTTCCTTTTGAAATATTTTCCACCCGCCAAAACCGCACGATTGAGGAATGAAATCTCTTCATTCACTCAAGAAGATGACGAGACCTTGTACGACACTTGGGAGAGATTCAAAGAATTGTTGCGGAAATGCCCACATCATGGTCTTCCTATTTGGATGCAAGTCCAAACATTTTACAATGGGCTACTCTCGTCAACAAGGCAAATGATTGATGCGGGTGGGGGAACTTTGAACAATAAAACACGGAAGTCGCCCAAGATCTCGATAGAGGAATGGCCATGAATGGCTATCAATGGCAATCCGTGCGAGGTAAACCTAACTAGCAGCAGGTGGGTGTTTATAATGCGGATGCGGTGGTTACACTATTTTGCACATGTCGAAGCTTTGACCCAAAAGATCGACGATCTAGCATCTCCTAAACCACCACCACCGCATGTTTTATCTTGTGAAACTTGCGGAGGATTGCATAATCATCGGGACTGCCACACACAATACCTCAAGTGAAGCGGCCTAATTACGTTGGGAATCAAGGCGAAATTACCCAAGTAATCCTTACAAAGCCAACACATATAATCTTTGGGTGGAGACAACATCCTAATTTCGGTTGGGAAACCAAGGCCAACCATGACCTAATCCCAATCTTGATCTACACACGTCTCCGGATTTCACCCAAATCAAGGTAAGCCTAACTTGGAAGATCTTATAACAAAGTTTGTGCAATCAGATACCCGATTCGGCGGTGGAAACATCCTTGAGAAATCAAGAGACATCTATCCATAACGGAAAATCAAATAGGCGATTGCGAAGATGATTTCGAAAGGCCACAAGGTAGTTTTAGGGTAATACCGAGCCAAACCAAGGGAGCACGTAAAGGCAATCACCATCGAGTTTTCCACATGAGCATGATTATGCCAATGCCGCCATGCGTAAATACGTGGAGGATGACATGCCCAAAGAAAAACTCATGAAAAAGAGATTGCGAATACAAGCCCAAGATCCCTTACCGGAGTCTAAGAAGAAGAAGATAGAAGGGAGGACAAATTTGGTAAGTACCTTGATTCTTTCAAACAATTACATGCCAATATTCCATTTGTTGACCCTCATTCAAAGCATGTTAAGGATCTTAATGACATCATTCCTAGTGAAAATAAGCTCAACAAATTATCAAATGTGCAATTGAATGATAAATGTCCTTCCAATGAACTACCACAAAAATTTAATGATCCAGGAAGTTTTATTATCCCTTGCACAATTGATGGTTTACCTGTTGATAAGGCACTAGCCGACTTGGGAGCTAGTATCAATGTGATGTCTTATGAAACATTCAAGCATGCGGGATTAGGTGAACTTAAACCTATTAGGATGGACATTCAATTGGTGATAAATCGATTAAATATCCTAGAGGTATTATTAATGATGTGTTAGTCAAGATTGATAAATTCATGTTCCCGATTGATTTTGTTATTCTTGACATGCATGATGATATTGATGTTCCTCTAATTCTTGGGCGTCCTTTCTTGGCTACTGAAATCTATCATTGATGTGCATGAGGAAAATTAACTTTGAGAGTAGGGGATGAACAAGTAATTTTTAAAATTCATGTTGATATTCAAAAGGATACTACTTGTTCTTTTGTCGATTCAATTCCTTTGCATGATGAGAAACTCTTGGAGAAAAGTGTTGTTCAAAGTCCATGTTGGAAGCTTATGCCCAAAAAGGGGACCGAGAAAGGTCGAAATGCACATTTTGAGACTTGAGGTTGGGGTAGTTCTCCTAAACACCAAAGGGATTTTCATAAGTTTGAAGCTCCGCCCGACTAATCTCCACATTTAGGTGAGTTAGTCCAGCTATACGACTTTAAAGAAGCGCTACCGGGAGGCACCCCGATGTTTGTGTGCAATTGTTTTCATTTATTTTTATTTTATTTTATTTTCTTTCAAAATAATCACAAGTCCTTAGAGTCATTTTCAAATCATAAAAAAAAAAAAAAAAAAAAACTCTTGAGCTTCTTCTTGCTTGTCCTAATTGGGAACATTTAAGATTTCACGGTATTCGAGTTGTGTGTTGCTTAACTTTGATTAGATATGAAGATGCCGTTGAAGGTCCCGTGCACCAAAACAACCCAATGGTCGCTCAACACCGATTCCACTATTGTAGTAAGGTCGTATTTTTCTTTTTTTTCCCACATCTTTTATATCATTCTAATTTCTTTCTTTTTTTGAGTGTTTTGTGTGTGTTTGTCCATTTCTTTCTTTCACATTAAGGACAATGTGAATCTTAAAGTTGGAGGTGGGTACAATAACATTTTCGGAATGCTTGTGTGTTTGTTTTCAAGAGATGTGATTTTTTTTTTTTTTTTAACAAATTGAGTATTTGCTAGTCAATAACTTGGCCCAATTATACCTATATTAACTTGTTAATTTGTGTTTTCAATGTGAAATAATTGATTGTCTAGGATAGATTGACGTGGATGCAGGCAAAATTTTGATGAGATTTCTAACACCATAAATACTTGATGTGTTAAGGCATATACGACGATACCTAGCGCTATGAACGTCTGAGAACTCGTGATTTAGTAGTGGTTAACTAGTTGTTAAACCAAGCTTGCGAATAAAAAAAAAGAGAAAGAGAAAAATGAAAAAAAAAAAAAAGAAGAAAAAATGGACCAATCAAGGTTATACTCCTCTATTTGTTGTTGCTTAGTAACTAGGAGCATTCATGAGCCCCATGTTTGTCTTTTACGTAAAACGGCGACACAAATATGAGTATGGGAAACCACCCTAGGAGGGTTTGAACAGAAATTCAAAATTTAAACCTAGTGGAAGCATGCTTCGAAAGGTCCTAAAAAAAAAGAACGAAAAAAAGGGGAATGTATACTCCTTGACTTCTCATCCCAATAAAGTTCACAAAGCTTGGTTATATAACTAGTAGGCTAACTACAAAGATCTATTTAGTTCTTGTATTTTCATAGCATTATTGAATTGAAGTTGTTCATAACTATCAATATTTGTGGAGTGATGATTTCAAGTCTCAATAATTCCTCGATATTCGGTCTTTCTTGTGATCGATCGCTTTGCAAAACAATTTTTTTTTTTTTGAATGGTTAATTCGGGTTGAGAAGGCTAAGAACTTGATCGCTTGTTTTCAATGTGTTGAAAAAAAAAAAAAAAAAATTGTGTGTTGTGATTTATTGAATCCCTCTTTTTAATTTAATGTTTTGCTTGAGGACAAGCAAAGTTCAAAGTTGGAGGTGATTTGATAAGGGTCTTTTTATGCATGTTTTATGTGTATATTTGAGTAGAATTCGAGTTATTTTATTGTTAGTTTTGTAAATTTTTGATTGTACATAGTTCATATTGCTCCGAGGTGCTTTTATTGATGTAGATTGACCATTCGGGGCTAATTTTGGTGAATTTCGGACCATGGATTCATGTCAAAACATGCCGGGGAGTTTAAGGATACAAAAACGCTCAAAATTCCAAGCCAAACGCGTCATTTTGGGGCCTTTTTGGTCCAACACGGCGGGGTGTTGGGCAACACGGCCGTGTTCCGTCGAGAGCCAAAAACTCAAAAATTCGCACAAAACAGCCCCAACACGGCCTGGCCGTGTTGGGCGACATGGCCATGTCGGCAAAGCATGGCAGGGTGTGTTCTGCGACATGGCCATGTCAGGACTTCCTTTTGCAAATTTTCTATGAAAAACTCACCAACCAAGCTTTTTTGACCACTTTTGTACACCTTTAACACCCAATTTTGCTCCACCATGTCTCCATATTCCCTCAATCATCAATTGAGTACAAGAATTCACCAACCAACAATGAAAGTGGAGGCAATTATTTAGCAAAAGATGGCACCATCAATGTATTATTATACAAAAATGGTGTCTATAAAAGCCAAGAGTTGAAGTTGGAAGAATGATCATTCATAATTCATTCATGTATTTGATTAGATAATTCATCATATTCATAATTGGGATCAAGGGTCTTGGAGGAGTAAGCTTGAGGCAACATTGGGGAAGAAGGCTTGGAGCAACATCATCATTCAAGAAAGAAGTCAATTGAGATTTTGAGAAAGATAAGTACACCATGTCTATAATATTTACATCTTCTTGTGTAATTTACTCTTTTGTCAAGATCATGAGTAGCTAAACTCCTAGTGTTTGAATGTAATGAACTCTAGAATGGATTTGTGATTAAGGTGTGTATGTTTTTAATAAAATCTTCATATTTTGTGTGATTCACTTATATTATGCTTCGTTCATTCGAATTGATATATGCGCAATATTGATTTGAAGTTTATTTTTCATCCAGGAAATCGAGATTCATGGTGAAATAGAACCTATATAAGTGAAAAGAGTTGCATGCAATCCTAGATATAGGGACGACATAAATCTTCCGGATTAGGGTCAAACCTAATATGGGAATTCACAAATCGTTATAATGTTGTCTTGGGGTTTTAACTAGAAAGAGATTTCAGTTAATCAACTTGAGATTAGAAGTTTTTCGCCTTGAGAAAGGGTTTAACTTAAATTGAGAATTTCTACGGTCCACAAGACATGAGATTTTATTAAAAGAGGTTGGTTTTTGCTTAAGGGCTTACGGTTGTATTTTTAACTTGTCAAATCACAAAAACATTCTGAGGATTTACATTCAAACACATTTCTATCTCTTGATTTCTTATTTTACAAATCTTCCTTTATTTTTACAATTTATAATTTGTTTTCCTTTTTCATCAAACAAAAACTCGAAAATTGTTAGATTAAATAACAAAAAGACGGTAATTATTAGTACTTACAATCCTCGTGGGAATGACACTTGTACTCAATAATCTATACTATAAAACGATAGGTGCATTTGCCTACGGTTTTAAAGATATCTTTTGAGCCATCAATAATCCGCCCGTAAAGATTCCCTAAAAGTACTTATTTGTTTATTATCCCGAAAAGTATTAGTATTCCCCTAAAAAGTATTAATATTTCTTATTAAACGTATAAGTTTTTCCTCTGAGAAGTATTAGTTGTCCCTTTAAAAAACTTCAATTTTTCTCTTGAAAATTATTATTGGTGCTTTGAAAAGTATTTTAGTAGTCTCTGAAAAGTATTAATTTTTGCCATAAAAAGTATTAATAGTCCCCAGAAAAAGTATTAGTTTTTTCCTAAAATTTATAATTTGCGATGTTAAGCTCCAAGTCTAATTCCATCAAAGTGAAAGAAAAAACATATCATGATAGACACCACAAACAAATAAATTCAAGAATTGAAACTAACATTATCACCAGTGGCCTAAAAACAAATCCAATCACAAAATTAACTATTCCGAAAAGCATCAAAGCCAAAGAAATTCCAATAACAAGCAAATTGAAAGCAGTCGGAGATATATGAAGCCGCTGCGAGGTGCAAGAAGAACACTAGAAGTTTGGAAATGAAAGAGGGAGCAACAATGATGTGAACAATCATTGACCAGATCTCGTAGAATACCCTTTTATGAGGATGTTGGTTTCAACCACAACAGATAGGATATTTTGGGGAGGCATAATTCCCCTATTGATTGCATTGAATTCCCATATGTGACTGATGGGTTTTCCATTCCAAATAATGGGTGTAATTGTTCTATGTGAATCATGTTTGGTGGTTCGATGATTTAAGGTGCACATGAATTGGGGGTGCTGGTGGCTCGCGAAGGTGGATTGTGGCGTATTAGGGAATAAGGCATAGAGATAAGAGAGAGACGAAACGCATTTTAGTTTTTCATTTGTTGAATATGGATCCGGGTTGATTTTGGGATCCTTCTAACGGATTAGAACTGTTAGACGATCTGATAGGAGACTAACCCTTAAAACGAAGTTATCAACTCTGTTTTCTGCAAAGAATCTGCAGAATCTTAATGAAAACAGAGTTGTCGTCTCTGTTTTCAAATTTTGATTTTTTTTGGCGGTTTGAAATCATTTGTTTTTTTTATTTTGTTTTTTATAAACTAACTTATGTGAGCATATGTTTTGGTGAAAATAATATTACAGGCCTCTTAAGGTAATAATCCAAAAATTAATGTTCTTGAAATATCTGCTATATTTTTATTATAAAAGAAAATAAAAAAAACGAGTAATTACGAGCTCATTGTATGCAAAACAAGTAAATAACATGCCTTATTTTGTGGGGTTTTTTGTTGCATAGATACCAATTCCATATGTTGGTCTATTTTTCAAATCACCAAAAAATATTAGCAGAAAGCCTATGAGTCATTAAGATTGATTAACAATTCCATTAGTTTGTCTATTCCCAAATTTGTTTCACTAACTAGTGAGCCTATTAGGTGATATAAGAACAAATGATTTTACAGTTATTAAAAAAAATGATTCAAACTACAAAAAAAGAAGAAAAACAAATCAAAACTTGAAAACAGAGATGACAGCTCTGTTTTCATTAAGATTCTGAGAATCTTCACAAAAAAACAGAGTTACCAACTCTATTTTCACTCATTTTTATAATTTTTATTTTTTTACTAGTAATTTGTTTAATAGATTTATAAATGGATTTATTTTAATTAATTAGCCTAATTAAATTTGTTTTTTGTGGATAAGAAATTAATAGAGATAAATACATTTATATACATTCAGATTTGAGGAAAAAACATTAAACCGCTCAAACTATGCAGTCTTTTACATTTTACCATATGAACTATTTTTTTAGACATTACTATACACACTATACAAGTTTTGCACTTTACCTTATAGCGGCCATCGCCTGTGGGATATTCTCTAAATATTCCGGCATGTGCCCTCCATGTGAGGTCAAAATCGAATTTTCCCTCAAATTCAAACGGAAGTTGTTGCACTTTACCATCTGAATTTTGTTAAGAATTTCACTTTGTCATATCAATTTTTAAGAAGATTAAAAAATATATGCATATACATTTATTTATCTTATTTAACACATAAAAATAACAAAAATAAGTTTAAACTATATTGAACTGAACCGAAAAAAAATTAGCACATAGCGAGTTTACTTTTATATTATTATGTATAAATTTTCATGTATATTACTTATTTTTGTATGATTATGTATTATATATAAATATGATTATGTATTATATGTACTAACATAATAAAATAATTAATAAATATTATAATTATAACTACAAGATCTATTTTTCTATTATTATTTTTTTGCAAATTTTTGATTTACCGAAGTATCGTACCGAAATACATAAAAAAATTCGTAAAACTTTGAGCTAACTCATTATTTTTGTACAATATTCAGTAAAATGATGCCTTCCAAATTTGCGATTCAGTTATGATTTTTGTTCGCTCACCAAACACCTGTTGAAATTAAGCGCTATTCGTTAGAGTACGCGATCAATGTAGTGTGATAAATTGACTAAAGTTATCTCACACGGAAAGGTTTGTCGGCGGGTAATTATGTGAAGTTTCAAGAAATAGAAATAATTCCTTAACACAATAATGAAGTTTTGGATATGCAATTAAGAATTGAACTAAGAATTAAAAGTAGATATCTAAATCAACATCACAGTAGAAAGTTGGGATGGAATCAATATCAAAATACCTAAACCATAAAATAATTCAAAAATATATCAACCGCGTAAAAAAAATCAATATCAATGATGCATAAACCCACTTAAATCCTAAATTGTAAACCCTAAATTTATGTCATTGATAAAATATTTTACTGATTAGGCAAATATTAATTAAATTTATTTTTATGAATAAAAATATGAAAAAGATAAATATATGTATATACAAATAATTTTTCTTATTAATTTATTTTAAATCGATATGACAAAGTAGTGAAATTGCGTAAAGTTCATATGTCATAGTGAAATTCTTAACAAAGTTCATATGGTAAAGTATAATAATTTCTGCTTGAATTTTAGGCAAAGTTGATTTTGCCCTCACGTTCAGAGATACTATAGGCAAAGTGCAAAACTTGTGTAGTTTGTATGGTAAAGTGTAAAATATTTATTCATACGGAAAAGTGCAAAAACCGCATAATTTGAGGGATTTAATGTTTATTCCTCTTTAATTTTTATTAATCTCTTCCAACCGAAATGACAATTTGAGCGCAAAGTTTAGATAGTAAATAAACATCGCGCAAAATTCAGAAGGCAAAGTGCAATAACATACCATTAATTTGAGGTTAAAGATAATTTTCCCCTCACATATAACTTGTAAGACACGAGATCGATTCTCCAACGAACGTTCCACCAACGACGACTTTGGGATGGTTATGTAAAAATCCATCAGGAGGCAAATTAAAACTTGGTTAGTTTATACAAATCAGAATAAGTCACAGTTAATACAATTTTCACTTTGCCACCTCAATTTAAAATAAATAAATGTATTTATATGTATTATCTCTTTTTTAATTTCTTATCCACAAAAAATAAGTATATTCTGGAATAAAATATATTATCAAGAAACTATTTTATTGTTTCTTCTTTGTTAACTTTTTGTTTAATTGTGATTTATTTTGCATATTTCATTAATTTTAAATAAAAATAAAGAAATTATTTTGTTATTATTTTCAATTTAAATTCTTCAATTAAGAATTCTATTCTTTAATCTACTCTATCTATCAATTATAAACCTAAAATAAAAATAACACATTATTGTTTTTTATTAAAAAAAACATTTGAGGTAAAGAATATCAAAACATACACTAATGTATATAGATTCTAAAATATTAGAATGAATTTTCAAAAACAAAGTAGTCTAAACTCAGGCAAAACTAAAAACAAATATGCTAAAGCTTTTACACTTTTCCATTTAAATTTTGAATAATTTTGCACTTTGTCGCATCAGAATTAAAAACACTAAAAAATATTATGTATAATGTATGTATTTGATATTTTTTAGTATTACTCATCGGCATAAATATTTGAATTAACATCTATTTTAAAAAGATATTTTTCAAGCCCTTTTATTTTTTATAACATGAATTACACATAAATAATAAAATAAGACAATACATTTTTATAAGGCAAAATACAATAATACCCCATGAACTTGGCCCTATGTCTTATTTACCCCCCTAAACTTGCAAATGTAACTCTTACTCCCTTAATCAAAGTAGAATTTAATGTATGGACAAAATTTCCCTTAATAACAATTGATTTTCACATATTTTAATTAGGGGTGTCAATTCTGGGCTTGACACGTAAACCCGACACGAACCTAACATGAAATAAATGGGTATGGGTCCAGGCTTCGTGAGTCGGGTCAAAGTTAGGTCTAACTGAATAACTTATCAATTAAATATGTTGGGTTTGGGTCAACCTACTATGACTCATTTAACCCGTCTAACCCGTTTGTGAATTTAAAAGAAAAAATAAGTAAATAATTATTGTAACAAAAAAAAACAAGACATATCATTAAAACGTAAATGATAAAATCTCTTTAATTATGTATTTGTTATTATTATGCATGTTTTTTTGAATATTGTTCTCAAAATATGATTAGCTAATGTTATGTTATTTATTCAATTATGTTATTTCTTTTTGTATGTTGTGGATTATGATATTTTTTATTGATCAAATAGTGTATGATAGTGATTGATTTTAAAAAATAAATTTATTGATTAAAACTATTAAATGTATATAAAAATATTTTTATTAGATGTGTTAATTATAAGCGGGTTGGGTCAGGTTACTCCGTGAAATAAGCGGTCGGGTTTGGGTTCAAGATTTTGACACGAATAATTAAATGGGTCGTGGTAATTGACCATTTATTTATGACACGCGAACTGCGAACCCGGATCCAACCCAAATTGGCATCCCTAGTTTTAATAATTGTACAACATTTTTGATTTTATGTTCTTTATTTGAATTATTTTTTAGAAAAAGCATTTAGTAACTTAATTAGTTCAAAACTTCAAATATTAAAATATTTTAATAATATATGGGTACAACAAATATACCAAAATATTTAATGTAGATATTTTGATTACTTGAGTTCAATATAAACGAAACTTTCATTTTTTAAACCGTTTCAAATAATACGAATAAATATATTTTTGTATCTTTGAATATACATACATATATTTTTCTACATGATTGGTAATTATATTTCTAATGTAATGACGTATGTAATGGTTTAGTTAAAAGGAAGAAATAATACATATTTTCTTTGGCAATATTTAAATATTTTGAAAAATATTTGCTCAAATAACAAGATTTAGTGTCTAAAATATTAAATAGAACTAATTAAATTTGCTTCAAATTTGTTTCATTAATCATATCAATTATTCATTAAAGATGAAATTTTATTCGCATTATGTTTTGGACTATGGATTATATTAAACAAACAAGAAACAAATAAAAAGGTGTAAAATATATAACTAAATTAGGTTTATGGAAATATATTTATTAATAGTTTTTCTAATATTTAAAGTTAATTTAAATTAAATAGTTATTACTTTATTTTTTTCCATTCATATTTCATATTTTGTTTTGTGTATCTATTGTACATTGTTTTATTTTTTATTGTTTAAATTACTTAATGTGCAATTAAAAAAATAGTCGGTTTTTTTTAGCCATTCCCAACAAACCAAGATATTTTTTAGCCATTTTTTTCAAACACATCTTTTTTAGCCATTTTGGGGTGTAAAATGACATCCATACCCTTCTAACATGTTTGTTTGATATTTGGGTTATTTCTCTCTCTTCAACTTATCTCTATGTATCTTCTTACTCTTTTTTTTCAAACTTTTTTAAGAAATTGAACCTGTATTTTTTATTTTGAAATATGCAATATGAGTGTTGAATTATAGATATCGAAAAGAGGATTAATTTAATATATTATACATGCAAAACGGATTTAAAACGAAAAAATTATGTGAATTCAAAGTTTTTGGAAAAAAAAATAAATGGGTATGATGTAACTCGAATTCGAGTCATCACATGACTCGATTTTGAGTCAGCATTTTTTTTTTTTGAAAACAAAATTAGGGTCAGTGAGTATCGATACCATGACCCAAAAGTGAGGAAACATTTGGACAATCCGCTATGCCAGATAAACTTTTTGGTTATAATAACGAACTTTACTTTATATATCATACATTGAGTGACTCGAAATCGAGTCATGTAATGACTCGAATTCGAGTCATCATATGACTCGATTTTGAGTCAGCTTTTTTTTTTTTTTTGAGAAAAAAATTGGGGTCGATGAGTATCGATACCATGACCCAAAAGTAAGGAAACACTTTGGACAATCCGCTATGCCGGATAAACTTTTTGGTTATAGTAACGAACTTTACTTTATATATCATACATTGAGTGACTCAATTCGAGTTACAACATACCCGATTATTTTTGTTTTTTCAAAAACTTTGAATTCAAATAACTTTTCCGTTTTAAATCCATTTTGCATGTATAATATATCAAGTTAATCCTCTTTTCGATATCTATAATTCAACACTCATATTGCATATTTAAAAATGAAAAATACAGGTTCAATTTCTTAAAAAAGTTTGAAAAAAAAAAGAGTAAGAAGATACATAGAGATAAGTGAGAGAGAGAGAGAGAAATAACTCAAATATCAAACAAACATGTTAGAAGGGTATGTATGTCATTTTACACCCCAAAATGGCTAAAAAAGACATGTCTACAAAACATGGCTATATTTAATCTTTACATTTTCTAAATGACTATTTTGTACCATTACCATATTAAAAAATTACTTTTTGAATTTAATAAGAATGTAAATCAAATGGAATGCAAGATATTCAAAATTTATTAAGAATTATGTAGGTTCATTTTTTCTTAAGGGTAGTTTTGCCCGTAAATTATATTTAATTGGACTGAGGGGGATAAGTGTTACATTTGCAAGTTCAGTGGATAAATGAGACATAAGGGGTGTTATTGTATTTTGCCATTTTTATAACATACCTCTTTCTAGGTTAAATTGTTTATTGTGTGCCGTGAGTTTTAATAAACTAAATCTGAATATACAAATTGATTAAAATCTAGTTTGTCCATTAACAATGTAACTGTTATGAATATATTCATTTATTGTGAATGTTACATCTCATCTCACTTTCATAACTCAAGGCATTTAGTGTTTGTAACTCTTTCTTTTAATTGTTGGGTTTAATAACCCATTTCAATGTGAACAATCTTGTAATATAAATAGTGGATGTGTTCATGAATTACAACAATACAAGACAAGTTTATTATCTCTTCTCTAGCTCTCTCTTTATTTCATATTGGTATTTTCTTTAATCACACTCCTTTATTCTACATATTAAAAGTCGTATTAGTTCGATTATAATATAACACGTTATCAACACGAAGAAGCTCTAAATGTTTTTGTAGTTTAAATATTAATTTTGTTTTATCATATATAGTGCTCGTAGTTAACCATGCATGCTATAATAAAAATTGTTTATGCTTATGTAGTTTAGTTTGTATCTATTTATTTTAATATGTCCATCTTATTCTTATTGGTGCATGTAAATTTATGATAGTGGTTTTAACTTCATGTACGGTTTTTAATCCTATTATATGCATTAAACTAAGTATATTTATTATACTATAAATTTATTACAGTTTTCATACTAATGTCTTTTTGATACATTAAACTAAGTATATTTATGATATCATTCTTATATTTATTCTAGTATGTTATCAATTTGCCACATAAGTTACTTTGGTGCATGCATTTAATTTAGAATTACATTTGATTTTTTTTTTTCAAATTCAATTTTGTGGTGTTTTTATTTACATAAAATTAAATTAAATTGATTATGTCTTTATTGATTTGTCTTATGTTCTTTATAATATTCTTATTATATCATTTACCTTCATATATTAACAAATGTGTATTAATGTTCTCGTATAGAATGGCAAACCTAAACAAATTGGATTTCACCCCATTGGACATCTCGGGTCGAAACTATTTATCATGGGTTCTAGATGCCGAACTACATTTAGCTGGAAACGGCTTAGGTGATGCCGTCAAAGAAAATAATAAATTATCCCCGCAGGAAAATGCTAAAGCTATGATCCTCCTTAGGCATCATCTCCATGAAAGTCTAAAGAATCAATATCTTACAGTAAAAAGTCCTTTAGAACTCTGGAAGAGTCTAAAAGACCGTTTCGACCACCAAAAGACTGTTATACTCCCTCGTGCAAGGTATGAATGGATGCAATTGAGGTTGCAAGATTTTAAAACAGTCAGTGATTACAATTCGAGCATGTTTAGAATTGTATCCAAACTACGGTTATGTGGAGAAACTGTTACTGATGAAGATATGCTGGAGAAAACTTACTCCACTTTTCATGCATCTAATGTCATACTCCAGCAGCAGTATCGACAAAAGGGTTTTACTACATATTCTCAACTTATTTCTTGTTTATTGGTGGCTGAAGAAAACAATGATTTGCTTATGCAAAATCACCAAGCCCGACCTACAGGATCAGCTCCATTACATGATCTAAATTCAACTTTCCCTGAAGTGAATAATATCTCCTCTAGTCGAGGACATGGACGAGGACGTGGTCCCACTCGTGGTCGTGGTCGTGGTCGAGGTCGAGGACGTAGTGTTGGACATAACAACACATGGATGAATCCCAATTTTCATGGAAATAAAGGAAAGAGTCCAAATAAAAATAATCCACTAAAAGTATCTACACCTAACTATGAAACCGCTTGTTATAGGTGTGGAATGACGGACATTGGTCTCGACACTGCCGTGACAGCACCACATCTAGTGAAGTTATATTTAGCCTCAAAGGAAAAAGAAAAAGGAAAAGGGGTGGAAACTAACTTCATTGAAGGAGAAGGCTATGAGAAAACCCATCTTGATGCATCAGACTTCTTTGAAGATCCGGATAAAAATTTGCCAAATTTTGGTTTGAACCCTTTGGATTTTCCAACAACGGGGATGGAATTTATTGATTAAGCTTATGATCTTATATTTTAAGTACTTTATCATTTAATTATAAAATTCTCGTTGTAATAGTTTTTATTATAAAATAAATTGTTACATTTAATATATTATTCTCATCAATTGTTTTTATTTGTTTAGACTACGAAATGTCCGATTCAATGGTGAAGAATTGTGTCTTATCGATAGTGCTACCACTCACACTATCTTAAAAAATAAAATATATTTTCATAATATTCAAATGGAAAAGAAAATTGTAACTACTATATCGGGTATTACTAATATAATAGAAGGTTCCGGAAGAGCCTCTATCTTATTACCCAAAGGGACAAGGATCAATATCCATAATGCTTTGTATTCTAGCAAGTCTCAAAGGAACTTACTAAGTTTTAAAGATATTCGGCAAAATAATTACCACATCGAAACGTGTAACAAAGATGGTAATGAATATCTATGTATTGTATCTTATAAATATGGTCAGAAACAAGTCTTAGAAATGATACAATATTATACGCCTGGATTATATGGCACATTTATTGATCCAATTGAAATAAACAATATCACTAACCAGAAGTTAGTTGATCATAAAATATTTTTCTTGTGGCATGAAAGGTTAGGTCACCCAGGTGAAACAGTAATGCGTAGAATTATTGAAAGTTCACATGGGCACCCACTTAAGAACCTGAAGATTCTTACAATTAATGAATTAACTTGTGCAGCTTGTTTTCTTGGAAAATTTGTAAAAAGACCATCTAAAATAAAAGTGAATTTGGAATCTCCTATGTTCCTTGACCGAATTCAAGGTGACATATGTGGGCCTATTGTACCACCATCTGGACCATTCAGATACTTTATGGTGTTGATAGACGCATCAACGCGGTGGTCACATGTTAGCCTTTTGTCAACTCGAAATGTTGCGTTTGCAAAACTTTTAGCCCAAATTATTAAATTAAGGGCTCATTTTCCAGATTATCCCATAAAGAAAATTAGAATGGATAATGCTGGAGAATTTACATCTAAAGCTTTTAATGACTATTGTAAGTCACTTGGAATAACAGTAGAGCACCCAGTGGCTCATACACATACTCAAAATGGACTTGCAGAAGCACTAATTAAAGGGTTGCAAATGATAGCTAGACCGCTGCTAATGAGGTCTAGACTACCCGTCTCTGCTTGGGGACATGCAATTTTACATGCTGCAACCTTAATTAGGCTTAGACCAACCGCTTATCATAAATTATCTCCATTAGAACTTGTCTCCGGAAGAGAACCTGATATTTCACATATAAAGGTATTTGGATGTTCTGTGTATGTCCCTATACCTCCTCCACAACGCACCAAAATGGGACCACAAAGAAGGTTGGGAATCTATGTAGGCTTTGAATCCCCTTCAATTATTAAATATCTAGAACCCATGACAGGGTGATCTATTTCTGACTAGATATTTAGATTGTCACTTCGATGAATCAAAATTTCCAATTTTAGGTGGAAATGAAAAGGAGATAGTCAAACAAGAAATCATGCGGAATACTTTTCCTATGAATATTTTAGATCCAAGAACGGATCAATGTGAACTAGAAGTTCAAAGAATTATACATTTGCAAAATATTACAAATCAGCTGCCAAATGCATTCACTGATACTAAGAAAGTGATGCAATCTCATGTACCAGCTGAAAATGTTCGGACTCGTTTAGAAATTCCTATTGAAATATCTAAACGTGTAGCAAGTGAATCTCAAGAACGCCGGAAGCGTGGTCGACCATTTGGATCTAAAGATTCGAACCTCGAAAGAGGAATTCAAACCCGAAAGGGGAAGAACTTTTCAAGGTTATTCAAACAGATAATCATAAGCCGACAAGTCCTATCCATAATGAAATAATCCCGAGAGAAGAGACTTTGCACGAAGATAAGATTCCGAAGATATTTTATATGAGGGTTTAGAAAATAAAGACATGGATAAGACAGAAGAAAATTATGAGATAACGATCAACTATGTCAATCGGAATTGGATGGTATAGACATGAAGTACCTATTAATGACATTTTTGCATATTCGATTGCCATGGAGATCGTAGAAGAAGATGACTATGAACCGAGATCAATTGAGGAATGTCAACATAGAAATGATTGGCAAAGTTGGAAACAAGCAATACAAGATGAACTTGACTCGTTAAATAAGCGAGGGGTATTTGGACCAATTGTTCAAACACCTAAAGATATTAAACCAGTTGGCTATAAATGGGTTTTCGTGAGAAAACGAAATGAACACAATGAGGTTGTAAGGTATAAAGCCAGATTGGTTGCACAAGGCTTTACACAAAAGCCAGGAATTGATTATACAGAAACATATTCCCCTGTAGTCGATGCTATTACCATAAGATTTCTTATTAGTTTTGCAGTTGCAGAACAACTCCAAATGCGTCTTATGGATGTAGAATCGCATATCTCGTATGGATCATTAGATACGAAATTTATATGAAAATCCCGGAAGGATTAAAAATGCTGTAGCATTTCAAACAAAACCTCGTCAATTGTACTCCATAAAATTGCAAAGATCCCTTTATGGTCTTAAGCGATCGGGGACGAATGTGGTACAATCGTCTTAGTGAATACTTACTAAAGAAAGGATTTATAAATAATCCTATAAGTCCATGCGTGTTTGTTAAGAGGAATAAATCGGATATGTAATTGTAGCCATATATGTTGATGATTTAAATATCATTGGAACTCCATAAGAGATTCAACAGTCGCTAATTACTTAAGAAATGAATTCGAAATGAAGGACTTAGGTACTACAAGGTATTGTCTCGGTCTTGATTCGAACATACTAAGAATGGTATTTTTGTCCATCAATCGAATTACGAGAAAAGGTTCTAAAACGTTTTAATATGGATAAATCACATCCATTAAGTACACCGATGGTAGTACGATCGCTTAATTTAGAAAAAGATCCTTTTCGTCCTCGAGAAAATAATGAAAAGATATTAGGTCCTGAAGTACCATATCTAAGTGCTATAGGTGCTTTAATGTATCTTGCAAATAATACCCGACCAGATATAGCATTTTCAGTTAATTTATTAGCAAGATATAGTTCTGCACCAACACGCAGACACTGGAATGGTATCAAACATATTTTACGTTATTTACGTGGAACCGGTGACATGGGATTATTTTATCAAAAGTTCAAGGATCCTACAATGTAAATTTAGTAGGGTATATGCGGATGCGGGATATTTATCGATCCACATAAAGCTATATCTCAATCGGCTATTTATTCATGTATGGTGGAATGCCATATCTTGGCGTTCAACAAAACAAACTTTAGTAGCCACATCTTCAAATCATGCAGAATTAATTGCATTATACGAAGCAGGAAGAGAATGTGTTTGGCTCAGGTCCATGATCCACCATATACAAGATTCTTGTGGACTCCAGTTGAGTTCGAAGAATCCAATAGTGATATACGAGGATAATGCGACTTGCATCGCTCAAATTAAAGAAGGATATATTAAAGGTGATAGAACCAAACATATTTCACCTAAATTTTTCTACACCCATCAACTTCAAAATGAAGGAAAAATTAATGTTTGTCAGATTCGATCTGATAAGAACTTAGCAGATTTATTTACAAAGTCGCTACCTACCAAAGCGTTTAAACCTCTTATACAAAATATTGGTATGCGACGTATCAAAGATATATGCTAAGTTAAGGGGAGAATTATCATTGTACTCTTTTTCCCTTAGTCATGGTTTTTATCCCATAGGGTTTTACCATGCAAGGTTTTTAACGAGGCAAAGATAGATTATGAGATGTACATCCAAGGGGAGTGTTATGAATATATTCATTTATTGTGAATGTTACATCTCATCTCACTTTCATAACTCAAGGCATTTAGTGTTTGTAACTCTTTCTTTTAATTGTTGGGTTTAATAACCCACTTCAATGTGAACAATCTTGTAATATAAATAGTGGATGTGTTCATGAATTACAACAATACAAGACAAGTTTATTATCTCTTCTCTAGCTCTCTCTTTATTTCATATTTGTATTTTCTTTAATCACACTCCTTTATTCTACATATTAAAAGTCGTATTAGTTCGATTATAATATAACAGTAACCTATATATTGAATGGGGAGTGCTATCAACACCCCCAATTTCTATCAATACACCCCCTCTACTTAATACACCCCCTTCTTCTTTTAAAAAAATTTATTTACTTAATACACCCCTAATATTACCCAATCTACCCTTCCCCCAATTAAACCTAATTATATCCCCAAAATATAAACCCACCCAACATATACACTTATATACAGACACACGGTGCCATGGGAGGTGGAAGTGGAGAAAAATTAAGTTTTGTGCCATGGGAGGGGAAGCGGATAATTATAAACCCAATTATATCCCCAAAACAAGTTTCAAAACCATAGTATCCAAACCAGTTGAGAAAAAATTATCAAAACAAACAAGATTCAACACTAACTAGCAGTTGTAGTTGGAGTGTGATCTCTTTTTTTTCACTGATAATTCTTACGAGTGTGTTCTCTTTTTTTGCACTTAAGAGCTGCCCAATTAACTTTGTATTTCATTTTTCACTTATACTGATTGTTTAACTCAAAAATTTAAAAAAGAAAAAAACAATCCACACACATAACACAACATCTATTCGAAGAACAGAGAAGAAAAATGTCTGATCAGAAAATACAACCAATTCTTATTTATCTGTAGGAAGAATGTGGGTGCTAAGGGCATTTTAGAATTTTAGCTGATGTCATTTTTATAATTCAAAATCAGGGGTGTATTGATAGTTTATGGGGGTGTTAATAGCGCTCCCAATATTGAATACCCGTGAACATTCAAATCCTTCAATAATTACCTTCAAAATGGTTCAACAACTGAAAATTTTCTAGGAAAAAAAATTTACAGTTTAATTCATTAGGCAATTTGTACAACTGAATTATAGCATTCTTATCGACAACACGCCAAATATCATTTTTTACATGTAATATCCACTAGTGGAATTGAGACATCAGATGAAATATTACGAGGAAACAAAAGGTACAATTTGCTGGTTCAAAACACTTACCACCAAATCATAGAAATGGAGAATACTAAAACAGAACACAGAGAATACATGAATCAAATGATTGAGGAAAGCCATATTTTGGCAATAATTAATAACTAACTCAAACCACGAATTTATAGCTCAAGTGGTATCACTCACCTTTGTAAGGGTGTTGACTGGGATTCAATCCCTTTATCTTTCAGATTCTTTGAAATTTGCCTCATCCCCTCCACAGTCGGATGGGATCTTCTATTCCAAGATGGTGTTTCATCTCCTATTCCACCGCACGGATGATTGTCACGTGTATAGAAGTTACCGTATTAAAACCCCACAAGGATGGGATCTTCTATTCCAAGATGGTGTTTCATCTCCTATTCCACCGCACGGATGATTGCCACGTGTATAGAAGTTACCATATTAAAACCCCACAATTTAGGCGTGATTTATGCTCCAAAATTAATATGGTAACTTCTATACGTGGCAATCATCCGTGCGGTGGAATAGGAGATGAAACACCATCTTGGAATAAAAAATCCCATCTGCCACTAACTCAAACTCATATTGAACTTTTTATAACCTACACCATAGCTAGAATCTTATTACTTTCTTTCTCCTTACAACTTTTCTCCTTACAACTTATTCATCAAACACAACTGCCAAAGCTCCTCAGCTACTCGATCCGAAACATCTTCGTTTTCCATTTTCATCGTCTCGCTCAATTCTCGAGCTCTACGCCTCAACCCTTCTCCACTCTCCACGATAACCTTACTTATCGCCTTCGCTATCTCCTCCCCCTTAAAAACCTCGTTTTCGTTTCGTTTAACCTCCACACAGCTACCGGCCTCGGATAACATCCTAGCGTTTATCGGTTGATCAACCTTCATCGGCATGGCTATAACCGGAACGCCAAAATACATGCTCTCCATTATCGAACTCCATCCACAATGGCTCACGAAACCTCCCGTATTGGCATGCCCCAATATTTTCGCTGCGGAGCCCATCCCGTGACGACCATACCCCTCTCTCGCCACCTGTCAAGAAACCCCCTCGGCAGGGCTTCTTCTAAGTTAATTGTCACCCCAATAGGAAATCTGATGATCCATATGAAGTTGATATTACAAAGCTCAAGCCCTTTTGCTATTTCTTCGATCTCGATTTTCGACAAGAAACACTCACTCCCAAATGAAATGAATATAGTTGAACTCTGTTTTTTTCTTGTCTAACCATTGAATTATATCTGAATTATCTCCATCATCATTTTTGTCATTGTAGGAGACAAGTGGACCAACAGGGACTAATTTCTTGTGACACAATGAAGAAAGATAATCAATGTATTTCCCTTCAACCCCAATACTTGTTTTCAACAAAATGATGTCATGACAAGAATGCTTGAAATTCCCAAAAGGAAATCTTGATCCACATCATGGATATTGGCATACAGAAATTCAAGAACAAGATCAAGACTTTTCAACTCGTAGTCCTCAAACTGGATTCCCGGGAACGGAAAATCGGATTTCCCGAACGTGTACCGATGATGCACGAACGATAAAGGCATCGCCCCGAAGATCGAAAAATGAACAGCAGGGATACCTTGTGAGGAAGCTATTTTTGCAGCCCAAGGTTGAAAAACATCATATATTACCAAATCAGGCCTCAATGTGGCGATTATATCCGAAAACGATGAATTCGACGTTTGGAAGGCCTTAAGGAGAGTGAAAGTCAGAGATGATGGCAAATTCTTGGTGGTGTGATAATGTGGAGGAAGTTGATGATCATGAGATGATTCTAAATGGAGTTGAACTAATTCTATTGAGTTGTTCAGAAAATTGGTGTCAATGAAAGCTTGGATTGAGCTAAAATTGATGGCTGTTGAACAAAAGTATATGTGGAAGTTTTTTCTTTGTAATATTGTTTTGGATAGCTCAAGATATGGGAATATATGACCATGAGCCAACCATGGGAACATTAGAATACTGAAACTGGATGTTTTTGTTTCCATTTTGAAAAAACTGATCAATTAAGGTTATCTAAATGTAGGCTTGAAATAATGTACAAGTGATACAAGGTTGAGAACTGAGATACCAAGATGTCAACTATAAATAGAGTGTGATTTTTTTTGGACATTGATTTTTCCAGCACGAGCAAGAAAATTCAAACCCGTAAACTCTTTCTCATTTGCCAATCAAATGATGCCACTAATTTGCTTGAATAAATTTGCACTTTGGCACCTTAGAAAAAAAAAAAACTACAAAAACTATGTACATGTATCTATTTGATATTTTTAACTGAAAAGAACGCACAAATTCTAACTTACCCAGTAAATTGATAATTATATAATTTTGTAAGATCAACAAAAATTTACAAGCCATTCACCTGAAACGTTAAGAATTATCCGAAGAATCAATTTTCAGGCATGATATGAATACTTTTTTTTGTAATTAAATTAGTAAGTTGCACGTACATCGTGCATCTTACTAGTTCAATAAAATTAGTAAATAATATTTTATAAAGTTATATGAATCACGTGCAACACACATACGTATTACTAGCACTAAAAAAATATCAAATACATACGTATACATAAATTGTTTTAGTTTTTTTAGTTATGACTTATGAGGCGACAAAATGCAAAATTATTTAAAATTTAAATGGAAAAATGTAAAAACTTTAGCATATCTTCCAAGCACGTGACATAATCTCAACGGAATATTACTGTCACTGGTGGACTCTACAATAAAGTACAAAGACCTGCAAAGTTTATATGATTTAGTGAAGAAAATAAAGTTTAGGGGTAAAAGTGCAAAATTTTTATAGTTTATAAGTTTGTTGTCTTCGTTAATGAATATCAACAAAAGAGTTTCTTGCGTGTGTTCCTTCAAGTACGTGAACAAATCATATTGTTAAGTGATTCAATAAATATTTGAAAAGGAAATATCAACAATTATAGCAAATAATTCCAAACTTCCATATTCATATTATACAATTACAACCTCCCAAATTCGTAGGCATAAGTTTTTTTTTTTTTTTTCCCACTTACGAACATTGAATGCTAAAACAAGAATTTCTTGCGTGTGTCCCTTCAACTTTAAGTACGTGACCAAAATGCATTTGGTTTAGGTGATTCCATCGACTCGTATAGGGACACTATTCCATGAAATAAAAGAATTTCAAATGACATCATGTACTATAGATTCCAAATCCTCCAAAAATAGATCAATATAGAAGCTTATAGATTTGAAATGAAATCCAATGTAATATGTGATTACTCAAACAAATATAATGGATTTATTATCATGAACTTGAGATTAGATACACTTGTACCCTTCGTTTTTCGTTGGGTTGTAAGTAGATATCGGATCTATGAATGGGGATATTTCTGGGCATAAAAATTTGGTTTGATTTCCTAGGACGCCTTTCTTTAGTCCCTTTCAAAGATGTACTAATCCAAAACAATACAAACACTCCTAGTGATGCCACCAAGGAGCTCATCAAAACAAAAAACAAAAACCAGCCGACTTATATTCCAAGCTTGTCTTCCTAGATTTCACCTCCATTTTATTACAACTTCAAATCACAACAGTTTTCTTCACAGAAAGTTCAGTTATCCATCAGAAAGTGAAAAAAAAAAAAAAAAAAGTCATCAAGAGGGCAAAGGAAAGTGAAAAAAAAGTCATCAAGAGGGCAAAATGTTAAGAGCCAAGATTCCAGCCCATTAGCTTGATCTTCTCGTGATTTATGCCTCTAATTTTTATGTACTTATTTAGCTCATTAGTTAGGGATATGCTCATTATATTGGTCAGATTCATTATTTTATTGCTAGGTTCATTCCCTTAATCAGGGTAATTATTAGGTAAACCACTATGATTTAGCCTTGTAATTATTCTCTTCTTTTTGTATATAAAGCCACTGTAATAGCTTCTGTAATGTGTATCAGAAATATAATTCTACAATATGCTTTCTTTTATTCTTTGTCAATGGAAATTTCACATGGTATCAGAGAATTGAAATTTTTATAGTCATTCAACTATAAATTTCCATTCTTTTCTATCCAGTCACTATGGCAAAGAATGATGAAATTTCAGTGATCAACACATATGAAGATCCCAGCAATCCACTCTATCTTCATCATTCTGATCAACCCGGATTGGTTCTTGTGACCCAACAACTAACACAAGACAATTATCCTCTTTGGAGTCATGCAATGCTCATGGCTCTCATCACCAAGAATAAAGATGGCTTTATCGATGGATCCATCACAAAACCACCAGAAACATCCATCAAAGAGCTCAAGCAATGGACTCATTTGCAATCTCCTTGTCAAGGGTTGGATTCTCAATCTTGTCTCGCAAAATATCGCTCAAAGTGTTATGTACAGTGACAGCGCTTCCCAAATATGGCGAGAATTAAAAGAACGTTTCTCTCATACAAATAGTGTGCATCTTTTTCACGTCGAACAAGAAATTCATGAGTGCATTCAAGGAGACATGAGCATTGGTGAATACTATACCAGACTAAAAGGCTTATGGGACGCACGTGATGCTCTAAGTCCTCTTCCGCCTTGTGATGGAGACGTAGCAAGGAAATTACAGGAGTACCAACAAACACAACGCACTATTCGATTTCTCATGAGACTTAATCCCATTTATGCTGGAGCTCGAGGACAGATTCTACTCATGGACCCCTTACCACCTGTCAATAAGGTATTCTCTCTCATAATTCAAGATGAGAAACAACGAAATATCTCTTCAATGGTAACTGGGAAAACACGGATGTGGTGCCTTTCTTTGTCGTCAAAAATGGACCATCAAATTCTAATAGGAATTATCCACCAAGAAATCCACATCTCAAATGCGATAATTGTAACCATATTGGCCATACCACTGAAAATTGTCGCCAACATCTTCAGTGTGATTATTGTGGCTACACAGGCCATACCATTGACGTATGTCGCAAATTGAAGAGAGTAAATGCTCAAAAGGATAAGAGGGGTCCAGTAAACTCGTCTCCTAGAGTTCATCATGTGGATTCCAATTCTGACAAAATTGTAACCATTTCTACTCCCTACAGCCTCACTGCCGATCAATATCATGATCTCCTCGAACTCATTGATCGAACAAAATCGGTTAGTGTCGCCAATCAAGTGTCAGGTACAAGCAACTTCTCAGGTATTTCTCCTAGTCCTTGTATCTATAGTGAGGGCATTCAATGGATCTTTGATACAGGAGCTACTGACCATATGGTTTGCTCATCTAAATTTTTCACCACTTGTAAACCTGTAACCAATCGTTATGTTCATTTACCAAATCATGCTCTTGCTCAAGTAACACATATTGGGTCAATTTATTTTTCCAGTCGATTGGTTCTATATAATGTGCTATGTGTTCCTTCTTTTAAACTCAATTTAATATCCATTGCAAAATTGACCCAAACTTGTTCGTGTTATGCAACCTTCACTTTGCCTTTGTTTTGTGCGGGACCAACATTCGGGAAGACGATTGGGATGGGAACCGAGCAAATTTGGACTATACTACTTGGATACTTCAAGTATACTAGGTCTCATGTCTTTCTGATAAATTCTCTGACCATCAACAATCATCTTTGGCATCTACGCCTTGGTCATCTCTCAAATAAAAGTCCTGGGAAATATTTCTTCATTTTGGATAGTGTTAAACCTCATTTTGTTAAAGATTGTCCCATATGTCCACTTGCTAAACAAACTAGACAATCTTTTCCTACCGATTCTATTAATACAAAATCTTGTTTTGAGTTAATTCACGTTGATATATGGGGTGGTTATCATGTTCCAACTTTACAAGGGGCAAAATACTTTCTTACAATAGTAGATGATTTCTCTCGATGTACATGGGTTTACCTCTTGCAAACTAAATCTGAAGCTAGAAATTGTTTACTCACCTTTATAAATCTTGTTGAAACTCAGTTTGATTCTCATATCAAAATCATTCGCAGTGACAATGGCCCCGAATTTGCCATTTCAAATATTTATCATGCCAAAGGGATTATCCACCAAACGAGTTGTGTTTCAACTCCTCAACAAAATGGGGTGGTTGAACGTAAACATCGACATTTACTCAATGTAGCTCGAGCCTTACTTTTCCAAGCCAACCTTCCTAAAAGTTTTTGGGGTGATGCAATCCTTACCGCTACTTACCTAGTTAATCGTACACCAACCTCTGCTCTTAATGATAAAACGCCATTTGAAGTAATTTTTCACAAAATACCTTCTTATGAGCATTTACGTGTTTTTGGTTGTCTATGTTTTGCATCTACCCATCATCATAAGCCAAGCAAATTTGACGCTCGTTCACACATTTTGCATTTTTCTTGGTTATCCTTATGGAACAAAAGGTTATCGGCTATATGATTTAGCTACTAAAAGGATCTTTATTTCTCGTGATGTTATTTTTCATGAAAATACTTTTCCTTATGCTTCCACTAAGACTATACCCACATCACCAGCAAATCCAAATCTTTTAGTTGCTATACCATCTTTTCCCATCCCAGTACCAGACCGAACCATCACAACACCCAATGATCCCCAAACGGCAGCAGACGAGTCAGTTACGACACATGATGTATCCCTTCCAATACCAAATGAGCCCATCACATCATCTTCAGAATCCATCCCTCATTCTCCACTCCTTCTAGACACTACAGTCTCAGATACACTTGTCGTAACTCCACCTCACTCATCCAATGATTCTCCAACACCTAGCACTAGGATTCGAAGGCCCACACGAGCACCAAGTTATCTTCAACAGTATCATGTAGAAATGTCATTGCCTGCTCGTTCCTTACCATCGTCTCACTCGGTGTTGGTTGTCTCCAAAGGTATCTCTCATCCTTTGTCTCATGTACTTACTTATAATAGACTCGCTCCTACCCATCGTGTTTTCACCACTTCAATTTCAGCTATCAAAGAGCCTACCTCTTTTAGTCAGGCTATCAAAGATCCTACATGGCGACTTGCTATGGATGAGGAACTTCGCGCCCTCCAGGATAATGGTACTTGGTCTCTCCAACCTTTACCTCCAAACAAGAAAGTTGTTGGTTGCAAGTGGGTGTACAAGATCAAATTTAAATCTGATGGGACTGTTGAGCGTTATAAAGCGCGTTTAGTTGCAAAAGGATATAGTCAAATTGAAGGTTTTGATTACCGTGAAACTTTTGCACTGTTGCCAAACTTATTCTTGTTCGCTTACTTCTTCTTGTTGCTTCTTCTATGAATTGGCATCTTCAACAATTGGATGTTAACAATGCTTTCCTAAACGGCGAACTAGAGGAAGACGTGTACATGTCACTACCTCCTGGTTTCGGACGAAAGGGGGAGACACGAGTATGCAAGCTTCATAAATCTTTGTATGGGCTCAAGCAAGCCTCACGACAGTGGTTCATCAAGCTATCCAAAGTTCTCATGCTTGCACACTTCGACAATCCAAAGAATTCCATTAATGGAGGCAAACCAAACTAATTACACCATCCTAATGTTTCCATGGTTGGCACATGGACATGTATTCCCCTACTTGGAACTAGCCAAGAATCTTTCAAACAAAAACTTCAACATATTCTTTTGTTCCACACCTATCAATCTTAGTTCAATCAATGATGCACTTACAAAAACCTCGTCATCATCGGTGTTTCAATTCATCAAGTCGAACTCCATTTACCGTCATCGCCCGAGCTTATCCACATTACCACACGCCTAAAAAACGTGCCGCCACATCTTATGCCTAAACTCCAACAAGCCTTTCGGAAGTCAAAATCCGTTTCACCAACATCATTACCTCCTTAAAACCCGACATTCTCATATACGACGTTTTCCAACCGTGGTCGGCTAAGATTGCCTCATCACTAGGCATTCCTGCCGTCCATTTCGCCACCTCAGAGCCACGCCGTATTCGTTTTACTATCATAACATCACGTATAAGAATTCCACTTTCCCTTATGATGCAATATATTTTCGGGACTACGAAAGAAAGGCTATGCAAGCCATGGATTTCTCTGCTCTAAGAGATGAAAATAATCAAGACTCAATGTTTTCCCAATCTTGTGAAATTGTTTTGATGAAGACATGCGGGGAATTGAAGGGAAGTACATAGATTACTTATCTGTCTTGTGCAAGAAAAAGTTGGTTCTGTTGGTCCACTTATTACACTAGATGAGAGTGAGGGAAATAATCATTCGAGAGATCATGGAATGGTTAAGTAAGAAAAAACAGTTTTCAACTGTTTTCATTTCCTTTGGAAGTGAAAACTACTTGTCCAAGGATCAAATGGAGGAAATAGCTAAAGGGTTAGAAATTTGTAATGTTAACTTTATATGGGTCGTCCGATTTCCTCTTGGAGATGTAGTTAGTATCGAAGAGGCATTGCCAAAGGGATTTCTTGAAAATGTGAAAGATAGAGGTATGATTTTGCGGGGATGGGCACCACAAGGCTAAAATTTTAGGACATCCTAGTATTGGTGGTTTTGTGAGTCATTGTGGCATGAGTTCGATAATTGAAAGCGTTTATTTTGGGGTGCCGATTATAGCTATGCCTTTGAAACTTGATCGGATCAACGCTAGGCTATTGGTGGGAGGCTGGTGTTCTTTGTGGAGGTGATAAGGGGTGGAAATGGAGATTTGAGGAGTGAAGAAGTTGTAAACGCGATAAATAAAGTGGTGGTCGAGAAAAGCGGGAAGAGATGAGACTTAAAGTTCTTTGAATTGAGTGAGAAGATGAAAATGAAGAAGAATATGCAATAAATGAAGCGGCAGAGGAGTTGAGGCGGCTTTGTATGGAGCATAAGGAGCAGTAAGATCGAGTCCTTTATCAAACAATGAAGATCAAGAATGAGTTTGAAATTGGTCTATACTTGCATGTATGAAATTCTCAAGATGAGCTAGAAAGAAAAGAAGATAATCGGTGAGTTTCATCATACAAAATATTATTTTGAAGATAAATATGCGAGAGAAAAAATATTTACACAATTGGTTTGAGTTATGTTCTTACGGCCCATGATTCATTTTGTTAAATGTGGGGTATATTAACTTGCTCATGATATCTCCTACTCAGTTCTCTGTACCATCTTATATTTAATATACCAGATAAATGTCATGCGTACGATGATGATATTATTGTTAATGTGACATCTATCTAGTATATTGAAATATAAACGGAATAGTGAATGAAACAGGAGATCTTGACTCGTTAACTTGCATACGATCTTCTACTCCATTCTCTATTCCTCTGATATTTCAATATACAAAATGAATGTCACATGAGTTCTGATCAATGGGCAGGCTTTATGGAGTGCAAATGGATTGCAAGAAAAACGGTAGATTATATAAGGCTACTAAGCTTAGTACGAATTTCAACAAGGTTTAGTACAAAAAGTATTCTATTCAAGGACAAGAGATGTCCATTTTTCTCATTGGGACTTAAGGATATCCAAATTTGCTGCATTAAGCAGAACAGAAACCTCTGCTGCAATCTAATCATCTGAGGTTCATTACAAAAGGGTTAGTGCATGGTTCTTATTGGAATTTCTTGGAAAATTTTCAGCAATCTTCATGTATTGGTGTAAAAACACATGAATTGAGCTAGTTTCACTTATCAAAATACATGGGGGGAAAAACATCAGATCAAACAGAATGAGACTTTTGTAAAAAAGTTAGTCTTTTAGGCTATTAGCTGCAAACTATATGTATACCAAGTGCACAATCCACTCTTATCTTCACGTATATAACTCAAACCTCAAACGCTAAGAAACTCAATAGCAAACCAAGAAACCTAATATTCTCTAGTCCCTTCAAAAAATTATACCACCAATCAAATAGCAATCAAACTTTTCAGATCAGATCAATTCACGATCTATAAATCGGTATGTAATATCTATAAACTTAATATTTCTTCCCTTATCTTGTCAACCGTAGTACCTCCATGAAGCATTATCGTGGCTGTAAATGTTAACAGCCGTTGACCATTAACGCAGATTCTTGCCTCCAAAACCTCAGCCCGATGCTTCTGGAGCACCTCCACAATCTCGGCCACTGAACCACGTCTAAAGGGCAGTTGAATTTCAAGAAATGTGGCACCATCGGAGACTTTAACTTTCACAGAGCTCTGATTTGTACATTTAAATAAAACATGTTTTGCCATCTTTGCCTCTTTCAAATGAAATTTCTTTAGACCCTCCAACCTCTCTTTCTCTTCTTCAAGGTACTTTATGTAGTTTATGGTATCTTCTATAATCTTCTCTTTTGGGGGCTGCAATATATAGACAGTTGAAATGTAAAAAAGTTTAGTTTTCACGACCGCAACTTCACAGATTGATTTGAGTGTCAAGAATAAGAAATAAAACGAAATTAAATCTACTTCTACTCAGCTAATGTGCAACCATGCTCTTTAAATGAAATTTCCCACTGAAAGCATAGTAATGACTGTGCAAGAGGGCACAAACACAAATCACAAACAGAATTTTCTGTGAAACACATTGAAACAAACAAGTCTCAACAAGAGGGGATGTCCAAAAAAATTGAATTGCCATATAGAATGCAAACATAACTTATAAGCTCATCTCGATTTAGGGAGTGTTTGCAACCTTAAAAGAAAAAAGTGATTCTCAGCTTCTAGATGTTGTTTTTCGCAACTAGAAGCTGATAATCACTTTTTTTTAGAGTTTGCAAACACTCCTTAGCTTAGGTGCCTATTTGTCTCAAACATGAAGTACTAAGAATCTGAAATAATATCAATTAAGGTATGCATAAATATACTCAGAGCTGGTTTACTGCATAAATATTCTCAGAGTTGGTAATCAAATAATCAGAGCTTTTCTGGAGTTACCCATAGACAGAGAAACAAAGAAGACACAAACTGAATTTTACAAGAAGCTAGAATTTGCATTAGCAATTACCAAAAATGCAAATACACATTAAGCCTCAAAATCAATCAGTATTCTTCTAAAAACAGAACAACATGCAACATAATATGTAGAATACAGTCAATATAGAATTAATCTTTGATTTGATTATCACTAATCCAATAAAATAGTTTAACATATTCCACTAATCATTTTTATCAATGAAACGAGATTAACACATTTTTATGCAAAAAATAACATCATCAATCCCCAAATCAGTTAAAAAAATAATTGAAAAAGGTGGCTATGAATTTTAACCTTAAAAGTATTGTAAAGAGTTGGCACCATGGACTGAAGAACAGAGAAATTGTCACTCATCTGCGCCCTTCTTTTACGTTCCTTGAGCAAATTTTCAGCCCATGAAGCTTTATTCTTCTGTATTTTTCTTGAATTTGAGCCATTTTCAGTATTGGAAGTTTCTGGAAAAGGAGAGAAATAAGATAATGGTGGTATTAAGGTGTCATTATATCCTTCCATAATGCCCAGAAGCAATCTCTTTATTTCGTCTTCTTCACTTTCTTGCTTTGCCAACTGCCCTTTTCCTCTGTTGCCCATTTTGAACCCTCAAATTGAATTGTTTACACATTTTAGCGGGTACCAAAACCGTCTCCATTATATATAATTATATATGCACACGTGTGTATGTGTGAATATATACATACATGTGTGTGTGTGAGAGAGAAAATGTATTGTTGGGGTAGTTTTTTCAGCAAGAAAACTGTTAGAATATTTGCAGCAGACATTTTGTTAGAGAGACAGTAATATAACAGTCAGTGTGCGTGTGTGTGTGTTTGTGTGTGTGTGTGTGTGTGTGTGAGAGAGACAGAGAGAGAGAGAGAGAGAGAGAGAGAGAGAGAGAGAGAGAGAGAGATTATTGTTTTTTTGAAGTCCCATGTGCCTATGATCGACTTTCAATGATGACGATTTGGTTTTTATTGATTTTGTTAATTTTGACACTAATATTTGCATGTGCATGAGGAATGATCCATGGATTAATCTGAACCGTTGAATTAATTCAATAATTCATCATTTGGCCGCTCCGATGTGAATTTGAATATCACAGGGCTGACATGCAGCTGTCCGAAATCAAGAACCGTTAAAATGAGTCCAACAATTTTGTTTAATTGGTTTTGAATTTCAAGAATTATTGTAGATGAGACATTAAACTTTTAGCTACAATCATATATATCATGAAACTGTATGGTGTAACGTTGCCTTTTTATTTTAGCTACAAGGGATATATCTTTCTTAGACTTTTTATACGCAGAGTGAAATTAATTTGTTCATTTTAAGGTTGATACTTGATGGAAACTAATTATTAAGTGTTGGATATTATGGCCCATTTGTGTGTGGCCCAATTCCAATGATTAAAGACCCAAGAAATTGCAGCCCAAGACTAAAGCCACCAGCCCAAACTCATTAACCCATATGCTGACTCGGGTACTGGAGTCGGACCGCGGGATCCGGATTTATCATCCGCGGATCCTTCTGGCTTGATCTGGACCGTTGATCTCTATTGGATCTGAGCCGTTGACTCCTTGTCTATTTAAGGGTACTATCTTTGAAACCCTAATTCATTATCTTGTCTTCTTTTCTCTCTCATCTCGAGCTCTCTCTCGAACTCTCTCTCTGCTTTGTGCGATTCTCTCTCTCTCTAAAAACTCCGGTTCTGTTTGGATTTCTTTGGGGTTTTCTGTGTGTGAGAGGTGAGATCTTTGTGTTTACTGTCTTGTTCACCAACTCTGTGTACAAGATCCTTTTTCTGAGTGGATTAGGGTTTTGGGTGGTCCGATTTCGACCTAGGGTTTCTAGGGTTTCTTGGTGAAAGGCTGAGAGGTTTGGTCTTGTGGCGAGGCTTTTTTGTGGCTTCTTCCTCGTGGTACTCTGGGCTGATTCTTTGTGACACTGTTGCTAGGGTTTACCAGTCCCTGAGCCGAATCTTTCAATATTCGGAACTTAGGGTTTTATCCTCTTTTACAGTTGTTTTATTCTTTTGTAACTTGCAGTTTCAGTTGTTGTATTCTTTGATTCAGTTTTATTTTTCGAGTTACTTTGAGGCCCAGAGTACAAATCAGTATAATAGGCTATCGTGCACGTATTTGTATTTTTGGTACTTAGTGTATCAATCTTTAGAAGCGAGATAGATACCCAACGGTGGTATCGAGCACCTATCGCCTCTTGGTGGGTTGGTGCTTACGGTTCGTCTTTGGATCTCGGTGATTCTTGGCTCTGGTGAACTCGGTGGCCGGTTTGATACCAGGACTTGCTCCTGGTAGTAAGGATTAATCTCTCCTCCCTCCTCTTTATTTCTTTGTTAGTAGTAGTGTTAGGAAACCCTAAGCATCGCCTCTTGACCCTGTGCCACGAGCGCAGTGGAATCCTCGAGGTGCGAGGGGATCCACCCTAGGGCCTTATTATTGTCTTGGACTCTGTGTGGTCCTTTTATTGCTTTCCTCGGACTCTGTGTGGTCCCTTGTTGTTCTCTGTAGGACTCTGTGTGGTCTGTATTACTCTTTGTTCATTTTGTTGTTGCATTTACTTGGACTGTGTGGTCCACCTACACCGCTATACATTGATTCATTCCTTGTGATTTCTTTGTGTATTTTTGTGTACTCTTGTGAATTACGTGTCTTATCTCGTGTGATATATATTCTTGATTATATCTATGATAATGGTGTGTTTCGGCTATCACTTGGAACCCTTCAATGGAAAAACCGATTTTTCTATTTGGCAACAAAAGATGAAGGGCATTTTGATTCAACAAAAATGTTTTAAAGTTTGTTGAACAAAAATATACCGATAAGGATCTTGATGATATTAAAGTGAACTTGATGAGTTTGCTTATTCATCCATCATCCTAAACCTTTCTCGATTCGTGTTAAGAAAAGTTGGCAAGTTGTCAAGTGCAAGGAATTGTGGAACAAGTTGGAAGAACTCTTTCGAAACCTCACTACCTTCCAAACTGTTCTTACTTGAAAAGTTTTTTAGATTTAAACTTGACTTGACAAAGGATATGGATGAAAATCTTGATGTTTTTACAAAAGCGATTCAAGATATAAAAGCGATAGTGATAAAAACATTGATGATTATACCCCTATTGTGTTGCTAAATGCCATCCCCGATTCTTATCTTTGATGTGAAATCGCCATTAAGTATGGTAGAGACTCTATTACCCTTGATATCGTGATTAATGGCCTTAAGAGTAAGGAATTAGATCTCGAAAATATCAAAGGGAATGAACAGGGGTCGGGGAAGGTTATGCATGTCAAGGGTAGACCTCGAAGGGAAAAATGGGAATAACAATAACAATAAATCGGGAAGAAAGAGAAGCAAAAGAGGTAGGTCTAATTCTAGACCTAGGAATAACAGAAATGCTATAATTGTGGTGAGCATGGCCATTACATCAAAGAGTGCAATAAACCAGGAATAACCGAACAATAAAAACCAAACCAATGACTCGTGAACTTGACTACTTCTAATGATCATATGGGTGATGTGTTTATGGTGCATGAGTGCCTGGTTCGTAAATTATGTGCCTTCAAATGCTTTCGGTGATTATGAATGGCTAATTGACTCTGCATGCACATTCCATATGACACCTTTTAAACATCTTTAATACTTATGCTTGGCAAAATGGATGCATTTCCATGGCTAATGATAAAAAGTGTCAAGTGATTGGTGTTGGTACTTTGTGTGTTTGAAACTTGATCTTGGTTATGTTTTGACACTCAATGATGTAAGACATGTTCCGATTTATCCAATAATTTGATATCTGTCTATGCTTGAGCATGATGGCTATGAGGAAGATGGGGGAAGGGTGTTATGAAACTCATGAGGGGTTCTATGATTATTGCAAAAGTGAAAAGAACAGAAATCTTTATGTCTTACATGCTAAACATGATTCTTATGTGCCAAATTCGTGAATGAATCTTTGTTGTTAATCCTGTGTCAAATGATTTGGTGATTTGTGGCATAAAAGACTTGGTCACATTAGCTCTAAAGGTCTTGACATTCTTGAGAATAAGGGCTGTTTTGGTAAAAACAAATGGATGCTTTGTCTTTTCGTGAATCATGTGTGTATGGTAAACATCAAAGAGTCAAGTTCCCCCCCAACTAATCCTAAACAATCGGCTAATCTTGAATTGCTTGAATACTTGCATGCGATGTTTGGGGTCCTCTTCTCGTGCCTACTCATGGAGGAAATAGATATTTCTGTCCATAATTGATGATTATTCGGGAAAGTTTGAGTGTTTTTAATGAAGAACAAATCTAATGTTTTTGATAAGTTTAAAACTTGGAAAACTCTTATTGAAAACCAAACGGCAAAAGGATTAAAGTTTTGAGAATGACAATGGCCGGAATTTTGTAATCAATTAATGGACAATCGTGTGATGAATTTGGTATAAAAAGGCACAAGTCTATTCCTATTCACCTCAAAGAAAATGGTGTTTTTGAAAGGATGAATAGAACACTTTTAGAAAGAGTGAGGAGCATGCTTGCTACCTCGGACTTTCTAAAAGGTGTTGGAGAGAGTTGTTACAATGACTACCTATTTAATCAATAGGTCCCCTCGGTCCCCTTGGAAGGAAATACCCTGAAGAGGTGTGGATGGGAAAGTCATTGATTTCTCTAATTTGAAAATCTTTGGATGTCTTTGCATTTGTGCATCAAAGAATGACAAATTAGATCCAAGGTCTATAAAATGTATTTTTCTTGGCTACCCTGAAGGGGTTAAAGGCTCTGAGACTTTGGAATAGAGGAGAACCTGGTTTTAAAACTATAATTAGTAGGGATGTGTTATTCAATGAACTTGAATTCCCTTGCTTTGTGCATCCTTCTCCTCAAACTTTACGAAAATGATACCACTCCAAATGAGGTGGAGCTATCTAATGTGTCTCCTAATCTTTGTTGTTCTGCGATTCTCATATCAATGATGCTTTGCCTGTCACTTTGTGAATGATAATCTTGATGTGCATATTGAAGATGATACTCGGATGATAATGTGCATGACATGCATAATGAATTTCCGATGTTAACACCGAGAATGAATCTATTCGATAATCATGATGAATTGAATGATTATGTGTTAACTAGGGATAGAACTAGGAGGCATGTTAGAGTCCCAAACAAATTTGCTGATTTTCACATGACATCTTATGTGTTTTTCGTGTTTGAATCTATTGATGGTTACGAGCCTAAAACCTTATCGAAGCTATGAACTCTGCTTTGAATCCACTAAATGGCTAAGTGCTATGCATGAAGAAATGACTTCTTTGCATGTTAATAAAACATGGATTCTTGTTCCTAAACCCCATAATGTTCTATAGTTATTTGTAAATGGCTTTACAAGATTAAACAAGAATCAAGGTGTTAGGTTTAAAGCTAAGTTAGTTGCTAAAGGTTTTACTCGAGAATGAAGGGATTGATTACACATAAATTTTTTTGTTGTTAAATTTATTCTTGTGAGAATTATGCTTGCTCTTGTTGCTCAATTTGACCGGGAATTGAAAGCAGTTGGATGTTAAAAGCGCTTTCTTCATGGTGACTTGGATGAAAAAATTTTATGAAACAACACGAGGGTTTTGAGGACAAATCCAAGCCTAACTATGTCTTTTACTCCAAAAATCTCTGTATGGTCTAAAAGCAGTCTCCAAGACAATGGAATAAAAGTTTGATCAATGTATGCTTGAGTTAAAGTTTTGTAGAAGCGATTTGATCATTGTCTTTACTTTAAACTTGATAATCGAAAACCTGTGTTCTTCTTTGTATGTTGATGATATGTTACTTGCTTTGGACCTTGCATTAAATCCATTGATTATGTTAGAAATTGTCTAAATGCTAAATTTGACATGAAATACTTGGGTGATGCTAAAAGATTTTGGGAATGAACATTGATAGGGACAGTCTAAATCTGTCATTTATTTGCATCAGTCCTCTTATATAGAGAAGATTTTACAAAAATTTCTATGTCTAATGCTAAAACGTGAATGTGCCTCTTGCATCTCACTTTTCTGTTAAGTAAGGAACAGTCTCCTAAAGATGAACTGAAATATGTGCTATGCAAAACATTCCTTATGCTAATGCTATTGGATCGTGATGTACTTAATGGTGAGCACTAGGCACGATATAGCTTTATGTTGTGTCTTGTTTGAGTAGATACATGTCCAATCCTGGTATGGTGCATTGGAATCTTTGTTAAATGGTTATTAAGATATCCGAGGCATTCTTACGATTATAGTTTGTGTTTTTCAAAATGTGATCTTTGGTATAATTTTGAAAGGATATGTTGATTCTAATTATGCTAATGATAAAGACAAAGAAAATCAACAACTTCTTATGTTTTTACACTTTGTGGCTCATGTATTAGTTGGAAATCCCAACTGCAACATATTGTGGCCCTGTCAACAACAGAATCAGAATATGTTGCAGTTACTGAGGCTTTAAAAGAAGCTTTGTGGCTTAAAGGTCTTGTTTCTGAAATTGGTTTTCTAAAACAAAAGGTTGTTGTATTTTCTGACTCTCAATCTGGTATTCAACTTTGCAAAAACCCAGTTTTTCATGATAGAACCAAACACATTGATGTTCGTTTTCATTTCATAAGAGATATTGTTTCAAAAGGTTTGGTTAATCTTGAAAAAGTGGCCTCGAATTTAATCCCTGGCGATATGGGTACTAAGTGTGCCTTACTTATCAAAGTTCAAAACTTGTTTAAAAATCCTAAATTTTGACTTTGGTGATTAGTTACCCGGTTATTTACCCTTTTATGTTGGATTTAAACGATTCTTTGTGTGTTTTTGTTAAAATCAAAACTGTTGAATTGATATTTGCTTAGTGCTTATGTTAATTCAATGGGAAACTTGACTTCTTTGTGTGCTTGTTGAGATCCTTTCTTGGTTACAGTTAGCTTTAGTGCTGCTGTGACCTAAGTCCTTCTTAGCTTAAGTGTTGGGAAGGCAATCGGCGATGATGATGACTGGTAATTTCTTTTTTGTCTAAGTGAATCACAATGTGCCAAGGTGGAGATTGTTGGATATTATGGCCCGTTTGTGTGTGGCCCAATTCCAATGATTAAAGGCCCAATAAATTGCGACCCCAGACTAAAGCCACCACCCAAACTCATTAACCCATATCTTTGAATCGGATCGGAGTCGGACCGCGGGATCCGGATTTATCATCCGCGGATCCTTCTGGCTTGATCTGGACCGTTGATCTCTATTGGATCTGAGCCGTTGACTCCTTGTCTATTTAAGGGTACTATCTTTGAAACCCTAATTCATTATCTTGTCTTGTTTCTCTCTCATCTCTCGAGCTCTCTCTCGAACTCTCTCTGCTTTGTGCGATTCTCTCTCTCTCTAAAAACTCCAGTTCCTGGCTGGATTTCTTTGGGGTTTTCTGTGTGTGAGAGGTGAGATCTTTGTGTTTTCTTGTCTTGTTCACCAACTCGTGTACAAGATCCTTTTTACGAGTGGATTAGGGTTTTGGGTGGTCCGATTTCGACTGGGGTTTCTAGGGTTTCTTGGTGAAAGGTGAGAGGTTTGGTCTTGTGGCGAGGCTTTTTGTGGCTTCTTCCTCGTGGTACTCTAGGCTGATTCTTTGTGACACTGTTGCTAGGGTTTACCAGTCCCTGAGCCGAATCTTTCAATATTCGGAACTTAGGGTTTTATCCCTCTTTTACAGTTGTTTTATTCTTTTGTAACTTGATTTGGTTGTTGTATTCTTTGATTGAGTTTTATTTTTTGAGTTACTTTGAGTCTAGAGTACAAATCTGTATAATAGGCTATCGAGTCTGTATTTGTATTTTTGGTACTTAGTGTATCAATCTTTAGAAAGGCAAATAGATACCCAACATTAAGTATTGGAATAATGATACAATTTCCCAATATGCATGTGATGTGTTATTAGTAGCATCTAAACAAGCTCTAATATCTTGTTTTATCCAAATACTTTAAAAACTTATTTTGAAAATAAGATTTAACATCTTATGAAATGCATGAGCTTATCCGATCTTTTAAATAAGTTCAAACAATCACCTTTTACTTTTTAATTCAATGAATTGCCAACTAGAAATATCTTTAAGTTTATTTTATTAAAAACGTTTGAGGATTAGGTATTTCTTATAACTTCTATAAGATCATAAAAAATTATATGTTTGGTCCTTAAATTTTGATAATTTTATGTTTATCTCATCATCAAAAACCAAGATCAAAACACAATATAATCTTAACTGATGCACCCCTCAAAAAAAGAAATCTTAACTGATGCTTTTTAAGTGCTAGGTTTGCAGCCCAATTGAGCTACATGGGCCCAAACTAAGTGGAACGCTGTCTACAACGTCAAATTGGGCTAGCCCGCAATAATTGGTCCATCAGATTAGATGAAAAAGTTATTTGCAAAACACTTTTAATAATTACAAATTAAATTCTACACTTCAGGTCTAGGGTGAATTACAAAACTCTTGGAGTTTATAACCTAATTAAAGAAAAGTTAATTAATTTTAACTTACAAATTGATATGTGTTTGTATTTTACAAATTGCACTTTTAAGCAAGTATTTGTAAAACAAATACAAACTTTAAGAGATGTTTATATGCATAATATATACCTCTACCATGGTACGTATTTATATTTTCAAAAATAAATTGAATTATTTTTCTAGTTAACATAAATTAAGTTTACCTTTCAAACATATACATATTTATATATAGTATGATGTTATGCACAAATATTTATATACTACGTATAATCGTATATATGGTTTATTACACATTATACCTAGATAAGTACTCAAAGTGTATAGTAATCATTGATTTATTATGGATGTATAAAATTCACACATAATTATATAATTCGGCATATATTGTATACTAATTTATGATAGATACGAACCTAGTGTATTTTTTTGAGAAGTAGGACCTTGTATATATAAGTTTGTACATATCCAACTTTTATGTGCGTGCTAAAACTACCATCCCAGCTAGCCATCAACTACACCCTCAAAGGCCCCTTCTTCCAGTTGATAAAAGAACAAATTAAATAAATATATACTGGAACAAGGGTTCTTTGATGCTGTATATATTGGCTATACGATAATAGGCCGCCGGCGTTGTGGGCGCAACTATATATCACCACCACGCCACCGCTTGCCGCCACCGCTTTCTTCGTAGCATTTATTGCGCCACCCTCCGTCCTTATCCTCGCACTAACTCGGTACATATTTATTATTTAGATTTCATTGTTTTTCTATTTTATTTTATCACAAACTTTCCAAAAAACAAAGGAAGATTCCAAATTTGTAATAGATGTACAGTAGAAATGTCTGAAAATGACAATCTTATGGCCGTACGTGTTAGTTCGATTATTTTTTTATTCTTTTTTACACAATTTTTAGGGACAATTACAAAAACACCCTGAATCTTGAACTAATTACAAAAGATACAGAGATGTTTGAAATTACAAAAAAACCTCATATTTAATTTTGTCTTAAATTTAATTCTAGTAGGAGTTTCTGAAATGTTTTTTTGCTTATAAATGAAAAACTAAGATAAAATCAAGCTTTTGCAATTTACAAAAATTTTTAGATTTTTTGTTTTTAGTCCGAACCTCGGTTTTTTTTAGTTATCCCTTTATATATATGTAAAATTATATTATATATATATATTAAATATCTATGAATGTCGAATTTCCCATCATCATTTAATGTTGTAAAAAGTATTAGGCGTTAGTCGGGCAAGTTAGGACATAACGCCTAAGTGGAGCCTGGAGGTAGGCGGGACACGGACGAGGTTAGGTGGGGCCTAATCGAAAATGTTGGAAATTTTGGTTTTGATAAAATGGGTGTCGACTCAACTTTGACCAATTTTTCGTGGCTAAATATTTAATTCGGAGAAATTAAATTATATATTATTAATCTACGTTCGAGTAGATGTTCAGTAGTATTTTTAATTTCTCAAACCGAATTTCGGTGAGTGAGAAATTAATACGAAGGTAGCCACATAAATGGGCATTATGTAAAGATTATGTAAAGGGAGATGAAAGGCTTTTGCCTTATCCCACATGGAATACAAATCATTGTTTATCCTAGTTTATTTACTAGAAGGTGTTATATGTTGTATAAACTATAACACAAGTGGATGATCACAAGTGGGCCACACGCGCGCCCGCCGCCCGGCCCGGGCCTGGGCTGGGGCCGGGCATGGGCTTGGTGGCCCGCACCGACTTATTAGGCCCGGTCCAGGTCCACTAAAGTTTTGTCACTTTCGAAAATGGGCTTGACCAGTTCGAGTGATTGATGAGCTATTGGAGCCCGATGAATTTGGACATTGTAGGTGTCGATTCGTGTATTTGTTGGAGTTAGTAACTCCAGCGAAGTGGTCATCGAAAAGAGCCACTACTTGTCATTATGGTATGGAGTAGTGAGGTGTAACATCCGGGATGTTACAATTGGATTAATGCCCACTACTTTTTGTTATCTCCTGCAGGTGTGGTTGTCTATAAAATCATTTTAGTGCATTGCGGTTGGATCAAACAAATATTCATACACAAAGCCATATTTCGCATTACGCACAAAAAAGTCCAAGACTTGAGTCTTCAACATTTTTTCGTTCGAAGGTGCTTACGTGTTAGTGGTGCTACTTACCGAAGAAGCGATGTCGTTTTATCTTTGGAGGCAATACGTCAAACCGTGAGCACTAGCGGGACGTAATTGTCTTGCGGATAGAGATAGTATCTCGACTCGACTTCTGATTGATTCATGTTTCTTTTTGTAATAGAATAGTTCATTTCCGGTTTATAATTGAGGCATTGTGAAGGTTTTCCCATTATAACCAATACTTTGAAATAACAATCGCAAGACAATTATCGAACTTCACGATGGCAAGCTCAAGCGAGAACCCGATCTGTTAGTCAGTGGCTACGATAATCTAGAGGGGGTGAATAGATTATCTCGGTTTTTCAGATTTTGCCCTCTTTTTCGAATAATCAAACAAAGGCGAGAATGTAAATGCGGAAATTAAACAACACTCGTCGATTTAAAGAGGTTCAACCCACCTAGGGCCTAATCCTCTACCACCCCAAAGTATATCCAGGGATGGATTTCAAAAAGAAAAAGATATTATTAATTTACCAAAAATTAATACAACACCTTGAGGATTACCACAACCCTCTTACACCACCTTGAGGATTACCACAATCATCTTACAACACCTTTGAAGATTACCACAACCTTCAAACACCTATCACCTAGATCACCCAAAGTGTATTCTTACCACAAGAATACTCACAAGGATGTCTTGTGTTGAATGATGACCAAAATCAAGATTACAACTCAATAATGATTGATACAATATGAGTACAAGTGTAATCAAGAATTGAAAGCCTAGACCTCAAATTTGTGCAAGTGAAAGTGCTAAGGCTAATACAACAAGATATATGAAAGTGTTTGCTTTGTTTGCTCTTTGCTTGTATGGAGTGTTGTATCTTGTTGCTTGAATGAAGCCTCTATTTATAGGAGAGGTCTTGGCTTTGATTTCCAGACATTGGCTCCTCGGGGAGTGATTTCTGCAAAAGAAACCATTTAAAATCATCAATATAGCTGTTAGAAATCAATCCCACAAAATAGGGAAAAGGCATCGAAAATGCGGCGGATAGTTTCTTTGATAAACAGGGGTTCGACGGTCGCACGAGAGATAAGATTGAAATTGAATTTCTGCGAATTTATACACAGGGGACCGGTCGAAGGGGGTTCGGCCGGCCGCCTGGTCTTGACCGGTTGGGGTTGATAGAAAATCAAAAAGAGAAGTCGCATTTGAGAGGGCACTCCCAGTGCAGGCCGCGATGGTCGACGGTCGCCCTCACGGTCGCCCACGGTCGACCGGTCGCCCTCCCCATTTTCTCTTACGTCCCGTTTTTGTTTCAAAACTCAACTCAGTGCGGGTTGCCTATAGGGCGGCCGGTCGAGCTGAAACAAAAGTGTTGTCCAATTTTAAATCGAATATAAACTTCAAGAAATACTCCGAAAAATAGTAAAAATATTTTAGATCGATCGGAAGTGTTGGGACAACATTTAGGGACATTGTTTTGGTATAAAAACTCATTTGAACAAAATCATCAAAATCATGATAAAAACATTTATCTAACAAACTCCCCCTTTTTGATGATTACAAACCAAAACAATTTTCAAGAGGACGATTTGAAAAACAAAATAATTTTCGGTTTATGAGTAAACTATCCGTTTAAAAACATTTTACAAAAGCTCCCCCTATCAACAAGCACATTAATAAGAAATATTGCATAAGCTAGAAGCACAAGCTTTTACAAAATAAACAACAACTCCATGAGCTTAGAAGCTCCCCCTGTCACAAATACTTATTATCCATGCAAACAAGTTCATAAAACAATCATGGACTGAGTTTTCTTCACAACTTATGGCCTTAATAAGCCATAGCTTATAGCTTCTATCATGAGCTTTTATTAGCTTCTTTGAGCTAACGAGCCAATTTCCTGTTTCTCCCCCTTTGGAATCATCAAAAAAAAATGTTAGGATGATAAAAACATCATAGAAGTATGTCAAAGTGTGCAAAGAAATGGTTTATCAACCATTGAGCAATTTAGGCTTAAAAACCAAGGAAAATGGGAGAAATGTATCATGAAGAGTTCATACGCTCGTTTTATTTGCCAAAACATGATCTCAATGAGTATTGAAGACTTTTGGAAGCGAGAGAATCATGTAGAAGTTGAAATTTTCATTGTGACATTTCATCGAACACATTGTGTGCGTGAAAAATAAAAAGAGTTGTATATAGCCCTAGTAAATGATCCAAGCCAAAAAATTGCATCACCAATTCACATCAAACATCATACAATACAACATAATAACTAAGCTCATCAAGATCATAAGCAAAAAATATCAAGAAATATACAAGAAAGCCATAAACTCAAGGGTTCAACCCAATTGAGCAAAGTAAGGAAAATTCTTACCATTTGATCGGAAAAGATGAGCAATGATGATGATAAACATGCTATATAAGGTCCAAGATATGAATTGAATGCATGAAAATCAATTTTGAGTGAAAATTGTGTGCATTTGGCAAAGGGACGAAAAATGGCAAAAAGAAGTGAAAATAACAAATTTGAAGACAGAAGCGAACTTAAACCAAAATTTGGCCTAGGGCGACCGGTCGTGGTTGAGGGCGACCGGTCCGCGTTGAGGGCGGCCGGTCGGCGTTGAGGGCGGCCGGTTGCCCTCAACCTCTTCAACCATTTGTTTTGTCAAATTTTTTAAAATCCGAATTTTCAACCAAAAATCCGATTTTTTTTTGCCCCTAAGTTTTAAAAAACATGCAAAATGCAAACGTAGACCTCATTCAATATGCATTATGCCTAACCGAGCTCGTATCGACGCAAAAAGTCTCGGAAGTTAGCGGTTTTGTAAAGATGTCCGCTAATTGATCTTGAGATGGCACAAAAGATATCTCAATTTTTCGTTTTGAGACACAATCCCTTAGAAAATGATGTCGAATCTCAATATGTTTAGTACGGTTGTGATGAACCGGGTTTTGAGCAATATTTATAGCGGATATGTTATCACAAAAGATAGGAACATTTTCAAAAGAACATTTGTAATCCGCTAAGGTTTGTTTCATCCAAAGAAGTTGAGTACAATAAAAAGCGGCGGAAATATATTCGACTTCGGCCGTTGAAAGTGAAACACAATTTTGTTTCTTTGAAAACCAAGAAACTAGACAATCGCCTAAAAATTGACATGATCCGGAAGTACTTTTCCGATCATCAATATTTCCCGCATAGTCCGAATCACTATAACCTTTAAGAGAAAAATTTTCATTCTTTGGATAAAATAAACCATATTGAATAGTGCCTTTCAAATATCGAAAAATCCTTTTAACGGCACTCATATGAGATTCTTTGGGATTGCTTTGAAAACAGCGCATAGGCATACGACATGAAGAATGTCCGGTCTACTAGCGGTTAAATAAAGTAAACTACCAATCATACCTCGATACTTGGATTCATCAACCGACTTGCCTTTTTCATCTTTGTCAATTTTGACATTGGTTGCCATAGGAGTCGAGACGGTTCTTCCTTCTTCAATGCCGAACTTTTTCAAAAGTTCCTTTGTATATTTTGATTGTGAAATATAGATACCTTCTTGGCATTGCTTGATTTGAATTCCAAGAAAGAAATTAAGCTCTCCCATCATGCTCATTTTAAATTCACCTTGCATTAACTTAGAAAATTTCTTGCACAAAGATTCATTAGTAGCACCAAAGATAATATCATCAACATAAATTTGCACAAGTAAACAATCTTGCCCTTTTTCAAAAACAAAGAGAGTAGTATCAACTTTACCTCTTGTAAAACCATTTTGCAAAAGAAAAGAGCTAAGTCTATCATACCATGCACGAGGTGCTTGTTTCAAACCATACAAGGCCTTTTTAAGTTTAAAAACATCATTAGGCCTAGAAAAATTTTCAAACCCCGGAGGTTGTTTTACATAGACTTCTTCTTGAATAAAACCATTTAAGAAAGCGGATTTAACATCCATTTGGTAAAGCTTGAAATTTTTAAAACAAGAATAGGCAAGTAAAATGCGAATAGCTTCTAAACGTGCTACGGGTGCAAATGTTTCATCATAATCAATACCTTATTCTTGACAATACCCTTGAGCTACTAACCTTGCCTTATTACGAACAATGTTGCCTTGATCATCAAGTTTGTTCAGGAATACCCATTTTGTACCAATAATTGTTTGAGATGGAGGACAAGGTACTAATTCCCATACATCATTTCTTTCAAATTGATTCAACTCCTCTTGCATTTCTAAAAACCAATCTTCATCCTCAATAGCTTCCTTAGCATTTTTAGGCTCTTTTTGAGATATAAGAGCTTTCTCGGCAAAATTTCTTGAGTCATTACTTTATCAAGGGGATCACCAATAATAAGATCTTTTGGGTGATCTCCTTAAATTTCAATGCTACGGGAAGATTCAAGTATCACCCCTATCTTCTTGAGGAACATTTGAACTTGAAGGTTGATCATTTGAAATAGAAGGTTTATCATTATGAGCATCACTTTGAACAATAGGTTCAACAATATCCTCTTCATCACTATCGTCATTGGGTATTCTTTCAACACCCGAGGCTTCATTAAATTTGACATGAATAGATTCTTCAACAACCATGCTAGTCTTATTGTAAACCCGATATGCTTTGCTCTTGGTTGAATACCCATAAATATTCCTTAATCGGCCTTAGGATCAAGTTTGTCCAATTGATCCTTAGTATTCAAAATAAAGCACTTACATCCAAATATTTTGAAATAACTAATATTTGGAGTTCTTCCTTTCCAAAGCTCATATGGAGTTTTATTCATTTTAGGACGAATATAAAATCGATTAATGACATAGCAAGCGGTACTTACGGCTTCGGCCCAAAAATATTTTGGAAGTGAAAATTCATTTAGCATGGACCGACTCATTTCTTGAAGTGTCCGATTCTTCCTTTCGGCTACACCATTTTGTTGAGGTGTCCTTGGAGCCGAAAAATTGTGTGTATATCCCTTGGTTTCACAAAAACTCTAAACTCACCGTCAAATTCTCCGCCTCGATCACTTGAATAGTTTTAATAGTATCTTCCTTTTCATTCTCAATGCGTCTACACAACTTAACAAACTCATTAACGGCATCGCTTTTATTTGCAAGAAAAAAGCCCAAGTGTATCTAGAAAAATCATCAACAATTACAAAAGTGTAATGTTTTCCACTTAGACTAGCCGTACCAATATCCCCATACAAATCTAGGTGAAGAAGTTGTAGAGGCTTGGTTGTGGAAATTTCATTTTTGGGCTTAAAACTACTATTAACTAATTTGTTCTTTTGACAAGTGTCACATAAGCCAAGATTTTCAAAATTCAATTTGGGTAGTCCTTTTACATGTTGGTTTTTGTAAATATTTTTCAAACTTTTATATCCAACATGTCCAAGTCGCCTATGCCATAAACTCGTTAAATCATTGTTGGCGACAAGACAAGAAACATTTTGACTAACCAAATCACTAGTAGAAATTTTGTAAAGATTGCCTTTTCTATTTGCTTCACAAATAATTTCATCATTTTTACGAATAAGACATTTTTCTTTATTGAAAACAACATTATAATTTGAATCACAAAGTTGGCTAACACTTATCAAATTAAATTTAAGCCCTTCTACTAAAAGAACATTATTAAGAGAGAAAGAAGAGTTACCAATTTCTCCATTTCCAAGAATTCTTCCTTTGCCATTGCGAACATGACCATACCCTCTTCTTGGAACTTGATGTTGGTAAAAAGTTCTCTCTTTTCGGTCATATGGCGTGAACATCCGCTGTCCACGAGCCATTTCGAATCCTCCATGGTTGTTGTAGCGCCTATTACCTACAAACGAACCATTTTTAGGTACCCTATAGTTTTGGGGTCCATGGGGGTTAGCCTTGAGACCTTTGAGTCTCCAAACAAAGCTAAAATTGTTCTTCAATTTACAATTGCTAACATAGTGACCAACTTTACCACAATAAAAGCAAATAATATTATGGGCACTTTTAGCACGTACAAAATTCGGACCTTAGTCATTTTTCTTAAAGATTTTTGAAATGGTTTGTAACCAAGTCCTTGTTTTGAATGCTCACCTCTTTGTGCATCTAAAATTTTAGTAACCTTATCCGTGCTTAAATTAAAACGATGCACATCCTTTTTCAAATTATCAATATCATTAGTGAGCATTTGTTTCTCGGTTTCAGGAGTTTGAATTAAGGGTAATAGCATGGACATGATCAAGAGTCTCATAAGATGTAAATAATTTATCCTTTTCTATTTTAAGCTCTTTATGCTCCTTCTTTAAACTCTTGTATTTAACAATCAATTTTTGAAATTCATTTTGCAACTCATCAAAATCACATTGCAATTCATCAACTAAGGAGGAGGTAGAGGAGTTAGAGTGTACCTCATTGTTTTCATCGTCTATAGCCATAAGACCATGTTCGGTTTCACCTTCCTCGTCGGATGTCTCGAGTAGCTCATCCCAAGTTTTGACATCCGCATTTAGAGCCTTCTTTTTCGGAAAAGGCTTCTTTTTCTTTTGTTCCTCCTCATTGAGTTTTGGGCAATCGGCTATGAAGTGCCCGGTTTTCCGACTTAAAGAAAGCATTATCTCTTGGTTTTCTTGCTTTATTTTTATTCACAAATTTTGCAAATTTTCGAACAAGTGCGGCCGTCTCCTCATCATCATCATCATCATTATCATAGTATGCATTATTAGAAGAGGAAGCAAGACCTTTAGGAATATTTTGCATACCCGATTGATTGATGGTTGGTTTCGTATTTTCCTTTCCTTGAGATAGACTTCATAGATGAGGAGGTTCCCGATGAGCTCGTCAAACTTGAGTGTCTCAAGATTTTGTGCTTCCGTGATTGCCGTCACCTTTTCGGACCATGAGTAGGGAAGAACATTCAATACCTTAGTCACTTTGTCTTCTTCGGAGATGACTTTACCGAGGGCCACAAGAGGATTGACAATGTTGTCAAGCCTTTCCACCATCTTGGAGATGCTTTCACCATCATACATGTTAAAGTTTTCAAAGTCTTTAACAAGCATGGTCTTTCTAGCTTGCTTGACCTTCTTTGTCCCTTCATATATAGTCTCCAATTTTTCCCAAACCTCATGTGCCGACCTTATGCCTCGTATGCGATTGTATTCGGTGGCGGTAAGTGAGCAATGCAAAATATTTAAGGCTTTACCGTTTAGAGAGAAAGCCTTCTTATCATTTTCATCGAACTCCTTGAAAGGTTTAGGAGCCGAGGTGCCATCCTCCATTTTTTTCGTTGGTTGATCAACTCCTTCAATAACCACATTCCATATGTCAAACCCGCACCCTTGTAGAAAGCACTCCATACGGTCTTTCCAAAATGCGTAGTTGTTGGCGTCGAACAATGGTGGCTTGTTGGTGGAGGCGCGGTGGTGAGATAAGCGTCATTCGTAGCCATGGATCTTTCTCTTTACTTTCGGAAGCAGCTAGCCAAAGAGTTTGGCTCGATACCACTTGTTAGTCCAGTGGCTACGATAATCTAGAGGGGGTGAATAGATTATCTCGGTTTTTCAGATTTTGCCCTCTTTTTCGAATAATCAAACAAAGACGAGAATGTAAATGCGGAAATTAAACAACACTCGTCGATTTAAAGAGGTTCAACCCACCTAGGGCCTAATCCTCTACCACCCCAGTATATCCGGGATGGATTTCAAAAAGAAAAAGATATTATTAATTTACCAAAAATTAATACAACACCTTGAGGATTACCACAACCCTCTTACACCACCTTGAGGATTACCAAAATCCTCTTACAACACCTTTGAAGATTACCACAACCTTCAAACACCTATCACCTAGATCACCCAAGTGTATCCTTACCACAAGAATACTCACAAGGATGTCTTGTGTTGAATGATGACCAAAATCAAGATTACAACTCAATAATGATTGATACAATATGAGTACAAGTGTAATCAAGAATTGAAAGCCTAGACCTCAAATTTGTGCAAGTGAAAGTGCTAAGGCTAATACAACAATATATATGAAAGTGTTTGCTTTGTTTGCTCTTTGCTTGTATGGAGTGTTGTATCTTGTTGCTTGAATGAAGCCTCTATTTATAGGAGAGGTCTTGGTTTTGATTTCCGGACATTGGCTCCTCCTTGGGGAGTGATTTTCTGCAAAAGAAACCATTTAAAATCATCAATATAGCTGTTAGAAATCAATCCCACAAAATAGGGAAAAGTCATTCGAAAATGCAACGGATAGTTTCTTTGATAAATGGGGGTTCGACCGGTCCGCACAGAGATAAGATTGAAATTGAATTCTGCGAATTTATACACAGGGGACCGGTCGAAGGGGGTTCGCCGTCGCCCTTGGTCTTGACCGGTTGGGGTTGATAGAAAATCAAAACAGAGAAGTCTGCATTTGATAGGGCACTCCCAGTACCGTCGCCCGGTGGTCGGCCGGCTCCTCACCGATCGCCCACAGTCGGCCGGTCGTCCCTCCCCATTTTCTCTTACGTCCGTTTTCTATTTCAAAACTCAACTCAGTGCGGGTTGCCCTATAGGGCGGCCGTGGAAACTGAAACAAAAGTGTTGTCCAATTTTAAATCGAATATAAACTTCAAGAAATACTCCGAAAAATAGTAAAAACATTTTAGATTGATCGGAAGTGTTGGGACAACATTTAGGGACATTGTTTTGGTATAAAAACTCATTTGAACAAAATCATCAAAATCATGATAAAAACATTTATCTAACATGATCATCTCTCTGCTCAGTCGAGAAACCCAAAAATTCATGGGTTTCGACTTCAAGAGGTGCGCAAAAAATGATGTTTCACCGACTACCCAGTCCGGTGAAATATCGACGAGACGCTCATGTTGTTCTTGAGAACGAAACAAATGTTGATTGTTGGGAAATTAATTTTAGATTTTGATGAATACCATGTAAAACTTAGAATAGAAAGTTGGCACCCCATTTTTTCGTTGTAAATTGCATTGTAATAGATAATTTGGTCGAAAGTGAGTCAAGTCGGCCTATGCTGAACATGCAAGAAGACAACTAGAGACTAGAAGGAAGACTCCGCTGCAAGGCAGCTGAGTGTGGCAAGGAAGAGAAGACAGGAACTCGACTGAAGGTGCAGCTGAGATACAGCTGGGTGAAGTATCAGTCAAGTCAACTCAAAACAGCCAAGTCTCAAGTTGAAATGACAGAAGAGTCATCCAATGATTGGAAGCTGACTCGAAGTCAACTGGGGAAGTTAAGAAAATGCAGTCAAGACGAGATAACTGAAAGAGATCCGTTGCACAGAAGTCAAGAGAATTACTTAAACAAGTAATACCTCCATACTGCCTTTCTTGAAGTGCTCAGTCCCAGAAGCGTGCAAAAGGAATAAACCAATGGGAAGCACTGCACCTGTGTCAGAACTCTGAAAAGCTGAAGAATCATTCATACGAGGAAGTGGCAATTCCAAGGACTGCAACAAGATAAGCCAACGACCACAAGTGTCTTTTAAAAATAAGCCTATCTCTTCAAGGCTGATTTTTGAAAGATCACTATAAAAGGCCGAGGAATCACTCTGAGAGAAGGTTACACGAACCACGAACATTCAAGCTAACATTCGAATCTGTAACAAAAATTACTCTCAAGTCATTCAAATCTAATCCTCAAGCCCACATTACGAAGGAAATCAATCCAACACTCACCTGTGAAGGAAAGACAACTTCTATCAGTTGAAGAGGAAACATTTGAAGAATCAAGGGTCTACATTCCACGGAGGATTGTAGGAAGGTTCAAGGTCGAACCAGTCTCAAGTTTTTGGAGGGCTTCGTGATCAAATCCAAGAAGCTTGAGCAAGTGGGTGTAGTAGCAATGCGGTGCCCTGTGAAGAAGTTGAGTCGTACGAGAAGCCGAGTTGTGTGACCAAGGCATCTCAGATCGAGTCCCAAAGGATCAAGTCAATTTGTGTGATCAAGACTTGTATACGGACTGTTAACCACTTTGTATATTGATCAATACTTAGTGGATTCCTCCGGGAGTTGGAGAAGAGAGGAGTAGAAGAATTACCCTATCTTGAACCTCTATAAAAACTTATTGTGTCATTTACATTTCAAAGCATTTCTATTTTTGCATATTACTTTAATATCTGCTGATAAATTTGCTATTCAATTGATAATCAACAAAGTGCTAAAACCAAGTATTAAAACAAACTTAACCAAGTTCAAGGGTGTTAAGTCTTGGTGAAAATATATCACAGTCGAGTTAAGTCTTTAGTCAAAACAACTGAGTTATTCTATCAACAGCTCGTCGAGTGCGTTGAGTGACTAACTCTGCTGATTAACTAACTTAGCTGTCCATTAAGGACTCATTTGTGAAATATTAACTCGAACGTTTTAAAAGGACTAAATCGAAAAGTTGGTAAGGTTTATTCAACCCCCTTCTAAACCTTACACTCACACCCCTTTGGACCTACAAGTGGTATCAGTTTGTTGGTTCATTGAGCCTTCCATGACAGTCACCGAATCGGATCTCCAAATTTTTCAAAGGTTGTTTTAGCACTTGATCTTCCAAAACTCTTTTATTCAAACAAAGTTATTATCATGGAAGCAAATTTGACACGCATCCCTATGTTCACAATTGAAGAATTTGATGATTGGAAAATTCGTATGCGAGGTTCATCTATCAACATTACACGATGAAATGTGGATAGTAAGGCCACTCCAAATCTTAAAAGTGAACACAGTGCAAGAAGAGCTGCGGTGAAAGAAAGAAGAGGATGTTGCTCCCGGACCGGCGATGGTTGAAAAACCAAGAGTGAATGGACAAATGATGACAGGAAAATATATAACTTGGACAATGTGGCCAAGGACATTCTTTACAAAACTTTGGACAAAGCCATGTTCAACAAATTCAAATCATGCAAAACGGCAAAAGAAATCGGGACAAGCTAACCTTGATTTGCGAAGGCTCGAGCAAATCAAAAAAATAAACTATCTGTTGTTGTACAAAAATTTGAAAACTTTAAGATGCTTACAGGAGAAACCTTGGATCAATTTGGATGCTCGGTTCACGAAATTACCAATGAACTATGCTGCACTTGGAAATGAATATACACGAAGGAAATGTGTATGAAGATTCTAAGAAGTCTCCCAACCGAGTGGGATATGAAAGTCATGGCCATGAGACATTCCATGGACCTATCAAAGACATCCAACCATGAGCTATTCTCGGATCTCAAAGCCTACGAATTTGAGCTAAGAAGAAAAGACCAAGAGGAAATAGTTTGTGCCCAAAACAATTTGCTCTAATTGTTAAAGATGGCAAAAGAGTGAGGTCAAAAAGTCATTAACCAAGAGGAGATCGACCGATGGTTAAAAGGTTTAACAAGTTCTTCAATAAGAATTACAAAAGAAGTAAAGGTGAATCCTCCAGGAAGACACTCGGCTCCCTCCAAGTCAATGGAAGATAGACCACCCAAGAGAGCGAGCATCAAAAAGTTGAATATCAAAGAGGCGACAATCCAGGATGGAAAGAAATCGATCAAAAAGTTGAAAATCTATCTTTGAGGCCGCAGTAACCCGGTCACTTTGCCATTGAATGCCCATATCCTGTAGTCAACAAATACAGGAATGAAGAGGAAAGAAAAGTCTTCTTGAGAGAAAGAAGATAGGAAAAGAGAAAGGCAATGTTGAGTGCAGAGCCGATACAATCAAGTCAAAAGACACAGCAGACTCGGAGAGTAGTGAAGGCGACTACTCAAGTGACTCGAAGAAGAAGCCTTGATATGTCTAATGGCTAAAGAACAAAACCAACTCCGACCAAGAAGATGAGGTACACTCTAACTCATCACACTCGGATACTAGTGATAGTGATTGTGACACACACACTTCATCACCCACTCGATCTTTATGATTCATTAGGCAAAATGATGAAAGATTTTGAACACATTAAATCCTCACACACACTACTAAATGAGGAAAACAGACTACTTAAGAGTCAAAAACTCACGGTGACTAAGGAGCCGAGTACTCTAAGTCAAATAGTCGATGAGAATAAAAGTCTAAAAATTTGAAAATGCTAAGTTAATAGCAGAGATAGCTGCTATAGAAAAGATGGAGAATGACCTCAAAAATGTGATAGCCTCATTCACTAAGGCATCCAAATCATTGGATGATCTTATTATGAGTCAAAGAGAATGTGGAGACAAGACAGGGCTTAGGATTTAATTCCTCTATGCTATGTCGAGTTCCAAAAGTGATTTTGGAAAAGGGATCTTCAAGCAATGAAGTATCTCTAAAATCCAAAACTCCAAATGATGCACACACATTTATTCCAAAGCACAATCACAAGCAAACCGCCTTGGTTATAAAGGAATGGGAAAACAACTTGATTGAATATCTTTGAGAGGACAGTGAGAAGAAATCCGAGTTCTCAAACAAACTCCAAACAGGAGATACTCTATAAAGAAGAAACAGAGCTACCAAAAGCCCGGAGGAAGGTCTATAAGAGAAGCACATATGATGGGAATGGTAGGAAGTACCCAAGCCAAGCCGATTGGAATAATGTGAATTATCGGCCAAAGACCTATGGAATATAAGCTAAGTGGCAAAGGCCAGAACTCGGCAAAGGCCATTCCAAAGGCATAAGAGCTATCATCAAGACACATATGCACCTAGGCACTACACTCGGAGATATCACAACTACCCAAAGAAGGCAATTGCTAAAACACATACAGGCATACGGACAAAAGAGACGGTTGTATGAACCTAGAACCCCAAGCAATTTGCCAAGATTAATTATGATTATGGCACGATAGATGGCAACCTCTTAGAGTCAAATCATGAGGCTATAAGTTGGTTGGATCAGCTTACAATACTAACCCCTCGGGACTCAGGCAAGTATGGGTACCTAAAACCTAATTTCCTTGATTGCGTACATGGATAGTGGCATTACGACGACAGAAACAAGAAAAATCTATCAAAATTCAAGGAGGTTAGAGGTGCAAGAGTCATATTTGGAGGAAATGAAGCTCGGGGGAGAAATAAGAGGCATTGGATCCATCAATAAAAATGGAGTAGAAATTACAGATGTTGCATATGTTGAAGGCCTCAATTTCGACTTGCTAAGCATAAGCCAACTCGTGACAAAGGCTACAATGTTGGATTCAATATGGGTGTATGCCAAATCAAGAACATCGAAACTAATGAAACGAGTGTTGCAAGGATGCAAACAAAAGAACATGTATGTGGTAGATTATTGGTCAACCGCAACACCGAGCACTTGTTCGCTAGCAAAAGCACTGGTGAATCAAGTTGGTCGTGGCACAAGAAGCTAAATCACCTTAACTTCAAAACTATTAACAAACTTGCAAGAAGTAATCTTGTGGAAGGACTTCAGGACTCGTTATACAAGAAGGAGAGTATATGTGATGCATGTCGGATGGGAAAGCGGATCAAATCATCATTCAAAGAAAAGACATGTCCATCTTCAACAAAAATATTGCACTGCTACATATGGATCTATTTGGTCGATTGAACAATGACATAAGTGGGAAGAAATACACCTTGGTGGTAGTAGATGACTACTCAAGATATACATGGACAATATTCATGTGTAAGAAGAAAGAAACTCTGCAAGAAACTACCACAAACTAATGAAGAGAATACAAAATGAGAAGAGTCAAATCATTATCAAAATAAGATCGACAGAGGAACCGAGTTTGTCAATGGTATAATAACTCGATCTTGTATTGAAAATGGTATTAGTCATGAATTATTTGCGTGCAAGGACTCCACATGAGAATGGAGTTGCGAGAAAGAAGGAATAGAACTCTCAAAGAAGCGGCAAGGACCATGTTAGTCAAGCAAGCACTAATTTTAAAAGATTTTGGGTGAAAGCAATAAACACAACATGTTATACTCAAAATAGATGCATGATAAACAGACGGTGACAAAGACTCCTATGAGATTTGGACAGGAGAAAGCCAAATGTTGCATACTTTAGAATATTTGGATGCAAATGCTTTCATCTATAACAATGGCAAAGATAATTTAAAGGCCATTGATCTTTGAAAAGGTCGATGAAGGTATCTTCTTAGGATACTTAGGTGAAAGCAAAGCCTACGAGTGCTCAACAAGAGGACAATGGTTACTGAAGAATCCATCCATGTGGTGTTTGATGAACCCAATGTAAATGGAGAAGACATTGATGAGGTGATAAATTTGAATCAACCAACCATGCGAGAAGAGTCCCTATGTTGAAGAAGGTCGGAATTATAAGTCCAGGATGAAGATGAGATAGCTCGATCTCAAAGACAATTTGGAAAATCTGCAGCTAAGTGATGATGAGAGAGCTGATCAAAATAACATTGCAAGGCAAGACGATGAATCCAGATAACTTACTCCAACGATGATGTAAGATGGCCGAGAGACCATCCACGAACTAATCATTGGAGATGTAAGAGAATGTGTAAAAACCAGATCGAACTCAACAAGAAGCTATGTTCACTTGCTTCATCTCACAAATAGAGCCAAAAGATGTGTCACAAGCTTTGGATGACACACACCGGATTCAAGCCATGCAAGAAGAGATAAATCGGTTTGAAAGGAACAAAGTGTGGGAATTGGTTCAAAGACCTACCCATCAAAATGTTATTGGCACTAAATGGGTGTTGAAACAAGATGAATGAGGAAGGTTCGTGGTGAGAAACAAAGCAAGATTGGTAGCCAAAGGGTATTGGCAAGAAGAAGGAATAGATTTTGATGAAACTTTTGCTCCTGTGGCAAGATTGGAAGCCATAAGGATGTTTCTTGCCTATCTTTGCTCACAAGAACTTCTTTGTATATCAAATGGATGTAAAGAGTGCATTCCTTAATGTCTTATTGGAAGAAGAAGTATATGTTGAACAACCTCCAGGATTTGAGCGAGAAGACTCTTGGAGATAAGGTATACAAACTCAAGAAAGCTTTATATGGATTGAAACAGGCACCCGAGCATGGTATGATACATTGTCACAATTCACGACTAAGAACGGATTCACAAAAGGCAAAGTGGATAGAACACTCTTGAGAATTCAAGATGGGAAGAGTATCGCTTGTTCAAATATATGTGGATGACATCATCTTTGGATCCACAAACAAAGAGTCGTGTGATAAATTCTCAAATCTTATGCAAAGCAAATTTGAAATGAGCATGATGGGAGAGCGACATTCTTCCTTGGACTCCAAGTGAAAGCAAGTGAAGGATGGAACCTTCATAAGTCGGACAAAATACACCGAGATTTAATGAAAAATTTGGTATGGAAGAGAAGTCTTACGCGAAAATACCAATGAATACATCGATCAAAATGGACATGGATGCAGATGGCAAGCTCAGTAGATCAAACCGGATCTGAGCACTTATTGGATCATTGCTCTATCTCACAAAGAAGCGGGCGGACATCACCTTTGTGTAGGTGTATGTGCAAGATTTCAATCTGCTCCAAAAGAAAGCCACATGACCTGCAGACAAGAGAATCTTGAGATATTTGAAAGGAAGCGAAGTTGGCTTATGGTATCCAAAGGAAGGTGGATTCAAGCTAATTGGTTATTGGACTCGACTATCTTTGGATGTAGAGTTGTGAGAAAAGTACCTCGGACACATGTCAAATGCTTGGAAATAGGCTAATTTCTGGTTTAGCAAGCAAAATTCAATAGCTACCTCCGGTGACAGAATACATAGGCTGCGGGCAAATTGTTGTGCCCAAGTCTTATGGATGAGACGATGAGTCGAGAGACTATGAGGTTGAAGAAAAGGAAATTCCAATTATGTGTGATAACACAAGTGCAATTGCAATCACTCAAAATCTGTGTTGCATTCAAGACAAAGCACATTGATGTCGATATCACTTCATAAGAGATCATGTTGAAAAGAAGGACATCACCTTGGAATATATCTCGAATCGATAAGCAATTAGGCGACATATTCACAAAACCATTATGTGAATCAAGATTTGAATAACTCAAACATGAATTGGGGTCAATTGAGTGAGTTGACATTGGAAGACTCAAAGAGAAGAGATGGAACACGAAAAGATGAAAAAGAGTGAACTCTTAAATCAAGAAAAGTAAATCACCAGATCGGAGAATCGGCTACATTGAGTTAGTGACAACCGAGTATTTATGTGCAAAGAGAGAAGAGTTAAATCGGCTAAGGAATAAGCTAAGTCATTTATGAACAAAGTGACAAAAACGCTTGATCATTTTTACTAAGCGGGAATGTTTTTAAGAATGATGTCGGCATAATTATGACGTGTCTATCAGTCAAAAGTGCGCACACAAAGCTTATGATTGGATATAAATCTTTGCCGCATTAAATACGAGAGATTAAATGTAAATTGGCGTGCAAGATCTCGAACCGTTGATCTTGATCAAATTTCAAAAACCACCCGCACGTCCTTTCATAACCCATATTTATACCATTTCGCCCAATTTTCTCTCACTTTACCAAAACTGTTCATCTCTCTCGAAGGCAAAAGAAAATTTTCTCTCAAAACCCTAACAAATCCTTAAGTTCTTTCTCAAAGTTTCGTTCGGTAAAACATCGAGAAATGGCATCTACTCATGACTTCGTCAAGTTGGGAAAGCAAATCCACACCGGGTCTCTTGTGGATTTCGACGGCATGATCAAGGAGTCCGACGACACCCTAGTAAAGAAGATAGCACGAAGTTGGAAAAGTCAAAATTTGAAACCGCTTTTGACGTTGGAGTTTCCGATGACCTACGTGGAAGAGGTCGCACGATTCTATGTTTGAAGTTCACGATGAGGGCATCAAGTCCTCTGTTCACGGAAAAGCCTTCACCACCCATTCGCCGAGGATCCGCGAGAACATCATTTGTTCTTGCGGAAGAGTCTTTGGAGATTTATGAAGCGATGTTAACCTTCACGCTTTGCTTAGAAGGAAGTAGCCAAGTCACTATCTTGCGAAGGTGGTCTACATAGCTAACAAGAAGGCTATTAAAAAAGACTACCACAAATTCTTTGGACATTGTTGCCAAATGCATAGACATCAAATTTGGAAGCTTTGACCGGTATGTCTAAAGCTAAGCTGATCGTAATGGTTGCGATCATTGAAGAAAAAGAAGGTAAATTGGGCTGAGTTTGTATACGCAGACTCTGCGAGAATATTGGGAATAAATCCTTCAAGGAGGATGGTATGTTTGGAGGTTCCTCGGGTGCGGCCTGGTGATTGGTAGGATGATGGAAGCAAAAGGAGTTCATCTTCGACATGGAAAGGCGTTCCATGTAAACAAGAAGATGTTCCGATCTAACCTTTCCTAGAACACGAAGAGAGCATATGCAAAGAGAGATGATACGAGTGAGGGGGAATCACGTTTGGTCTCAAGAAAAAATTGCCTCATCCTCTCCCCGGAAGAAGAAAGCCGCCCTGCGACTACTAAGAAGAGCTGTTGCCCCTGTAGCAAAGAAGAAGAAAACGAAAGATGCCCCTGCCCCGCAGGAGTCACCGCCCTGAAGAACGCGTGTCTCCCCCCTATGTGCCCGCGCAGAGAAGGAACCTCAAATACCTTCTCCGATTGTCAAGAAAAGGAGAACCGATAAGCCTGTAAGTCAAGCGCTACGATAATCTAGATGGGGGTGAATAGATTATCTCCATCTTTTCGATTTCGCCCTCTTTTTAAAACCGAATGCTCAAATACAATAATAAAGGTGCGGAATATAAACAACACACGTCGATTTAAAGAGGTTCAACCCACAGGGCCTAATCCTCTACCACCCCGTATATCAGGGATGGATTTCGAAAAGAAAAGAATTTTATTAATTACCAAAATTAATACAAATTCAACTTACAACACCTTGAAGAGCACCACACTCTTCTTCAACACCACCTTTGGAGATTACCACAATCTCCCTTTGAAGATTACCACAATCTTCCTTCAACGGCACCTTGTGAAGATTACCACAATCTTCAACCTTGAAGAATACCAAATTCTTCAACACCTCAATAAGAAGATTACCACAATCTTCTTGTACCTATCACCTAGATCATCCAAGTGTGCTCTTACCACAAGAACACTCACAAGGATATCTTGTGTTTGAATGATAACCAAAAATCAAGATTACAACTCAATAATGAATAATACAATTTGAGTGCAAAGTGTAATCAAGAATAGCCTAGACCTCAAAGATGTGAAAGTGATAAACTAGGCAATTTTACAACAAGAATAATAACAATGAAAGACCAAGTGTTTGCTTGAAGTGTATCTTGTTGTGTTGTATCTCAATTGTTGTGTTGGTTGCTCCAAAACTTCCTCTATATTTATAGGAGATGATTGATCAAGCATAGGCTCCTCTTGGGGATTGAAAATCTACAAAAAAAAATACAATTAAAATCAAGAATATAGTGTTAGAAATCAATCCCACAATTTAAGGAAATGTGTCTGTTTGTCAAACGGTCATATTTTTCTTAAAAAAAGCTCTGAGCGACGTGCCGCACAGAGATAAGAGAAAAGAGAACACTTTGAAAATTACAACAGGCGCCATCGGTCGACGTAGGCTTCACCAGTCGGCCGACCCTGCTTCAACCGGTCTCCCTAACCAAAAATACGAAGGATTTAAGTCTGTTTCAACAATGAAACTTGCAGTAGGTCGGCCATTTGGCGGGCGGCGGCCGACCGCTTGTTTTCCTTCCGTCTCATTTTTCTCATTTCTAAAAACATCTTCGTGCACGGGTTGCCCTATAGGTATTTACCGGTCGACATTACGAGCAGAAATATTGTCCAATTTTTGTCGAAAATAAAACTCAAGAAATACTCCAGAAAATTTAGTAAAAACATTTTAAACCGATCGGAAGTATTAGGACAACATTTAGAAACATCGTTGAGAGTGAAAACCCAATAACGTAAAATCATTAAAAGCGTTGTCCAATTTAGACGAAAATAAACTTGAGAAAATACTCAGGGAAAATATTAAAACCATTTTAAATCATTTAGGAGTATTTGGACAACCTTTAAAAACATTATTTTGGTGATAAAATAAAATCATCAAAATTAAGATAAAAACATGTATCAAACAATCTCCCCTTTTTGATGATTACAAACCAAAACAATGTTTACACAAACTAAGAGAGCAATTTTAGAAATGATTTTTGGTAAAAACATTTGACCGTTTGAAGCAACCAAAAATTCCAAAAATATTAAAGCAACCAAGTAGGGAGTAAATATTTTCAATAATAAGCACAAGCTCCCCTATCAACAAGCATATCAAGAATAATGTAAAAGCAATTATCCATAAGCTAAAAGCTTTAGCTTTTACAATTTGCTCAAGAGCTTATAAGCTCCCCTGTCACAAAACAACATTAAACAATAATATAAGTCCATCAAGCAACAATTGGACTAAGAACAATCACAACTAATGGCTTTAATGAGCCATAGCTTATAGCTTTTATGACAAGCTTTTATTAGCTTCTTTGAGCTAATGAGCCAATATCCTGTTTTTCTCCCCTTTGGAATCATCAAAAAGAATGTTAGAATGGTGAAAACACCATACAATAATATCAAAGCATGCCAAAAGGGACGGTAAAAACCGTTTGAGCAATTTAAAGCATAATCATCCAAGGAAAGTGAGAGAATTGAAACATAAAAGATCCATAAGCTCATTAGTATGCTAAAAACATGATTTCAAAAAGATTTTAAGACATTTTGAAGCAAGAGAATCATGTAGAAGTTGAAGATTTCATTGCGACATTTTAACAAACACCTTGTGTGCGTGAAAAAATAGAAGAGGTTGTATATAACCTTTGTAAATGGTTCAAGCCAAAAAAATTTCATATCATCAATAAACCTCATTACAAAGCTCAAAAAAATCATATGCACCATATGCAATAATTTGTTCATCAATTGAGAAGCTCAAAGTAGATTCTCAAGGGTTCAACCCAATTGAGATAAGCTAAGAATGATCAAGGCATTACAAATGCCAAAAATTAGAGCATCCATCAAGTAATAAGTCATGCTTTCAACAATACATGTATCAAATGTCACAACTAAGCAAAATGAACAAAGCATTAAGAGAAGCACTTTTACCATCAAGTACTTCACACCATTTATCAAACAATGCTTGAATTAGAGTATTTTTACCATCAAATACTCCATCAAAATCATGATCATCCACAAGTCATTATCAACTTGCAATATTAACCCTTTTAAGAAAAACAAGCAAATATCATTAGTACAAATGAGTTTTACAAAAGTTCATAAAAGTACAAAGCAACTTAAATGAAAATGCTAGAAAGTAAAGGAGATGGGGATATCAATCTTCGTCCAGAAGAGAAGCAAGTTAGGGTATGAGGTCCTTGATGAATTTCTTCAATTTGCCAATTGACTTCTTCAAACTAGAATTTTCCTTTTTCACGACCGGAGCTCTTTTCTAAGAGAGGCCACATCTCTAAATGTTTCTCTTTCCACTTTGGCCATTCTCTCTTTGAGATTTAGATCTTCAACATCCAACTCGTCTTCATCTCCTTCCTCATTTTCTTCTTCCCTAATTTCTTGTTCATTTCCCACATTTTCTTCTTCATTTTCCTCTTCATTCCCACATCATCTCCTTGTTCGTCAAACTCACCTCTTCCAATATTTTCAACCTCGTTGTCATTAAAGAAATCATCCCGAGGTTGTTGTTGATGTCGGGCACGCCCCTAGCGGCTTTGGTAGGAACCCGTGGTAAATGTCGCCGCATTCTTACCATTTGTAGAATGTTGGCATTATCAAAATCATTGTGACGAATTTCGGTATTCATTTCATTTTCCGGGTATCCCGATAAGTATAAGAGTCGGCAAATCAAATTTCCCCAGGTATATTTCTTCTTGGTAAGCTTTCTAGATTCCAACAAGCAATATACAAAAATTGCCCCATAATTTACTCTTTCTCCTCGAACAATCTTATAGGTGAGAAAGAGTTCGAGATTACTTGGAAGTTTTATTTCCTTTCCACAAACACAATAGGAGCAAATGATAGATATAATCCGATAATTTGGCGGCATTGCCGAGTATGTTACTTTGGGATATACTCCTAAAAAGGTTTTCACATCATCTAGTGAAACACCGAAAATGTTATCATCCCAACGGGCAATCCACATTGACTACTCCATCATTTGCACGTTAAAGTGATCACAAATATCGCCAATGTCCATGAAAAATGCCTACCATTAATAAATGTGTGAAGTTCCAAAGGATTATCTATCGTAGCATCAACAATCCACATATTTGCATAGAAAAGTTTTATAAGCTCGTCATCATAGTGCAAACACGGATTATCCCAAAGTGAAACCCATCCTTGAATTTCAATGTAAGCTCTAATATCCGAAATTCATCATGAAATGCTTGAAAACGAACCATACGAGTGCACGCAATTTTCTTATCATTCAATCCAATATTTTCATAATGTTCCTCCGCAAGTTTATTTAAAAATCGAAATCTATTAGCTCTAGAGGGAGGCTCGTAGAGGAGTGATAACTTACTAGAGTCCCAATGAATGCTTGATTTTGAAACCCGACTCTTAATTCGACAATCTCCTCTTCCGTAAACCGATTTTGATGGTCTCTTTGTAGAATATCGTCTTGTTGGGGATTGGAAGAAGATTCACCCTTGCCTCCTTCTCCTCTTTTGAGGATTTCGTTCGATAGAATTTCTTGGAGGTGCCATATATGTGAAGTTCTTGCAAAAAGAAGTGAATTAGCAAGAAAAAATTCAAAGATTGATGAAGAATTGAAGATTGTAGAAAAAGGGGATGGTTTACGACAATAGGGTTTGGGGATGATTCGTGTTCTGTTTTGAAACGAAGAGAAGATTTTAACCAAGGAAAAATAGCCTGGCGCCGTCGAGGTATGGGGCGGCCGGTCGAGGTGCGAGGCGGCCGTCGCCCCTGCTTATGACCGCCCCAGGTGATTTTTCTTTCTTCCGAGTTTTCCAAAATTCGATTTTTCACCCCAAAAGTTTTAAAACTTTGCAAAAATATAAGTTTGGACTATATCCAACAAATATGGGTTTTGGGAAAACATATAAACGATAAAATCGAGACTAAACACGTAGTGCCTTTTTAAAAGAAAACATTTGCAAGATCAATTAGGGGCACTTAAGTGGTCAAAATGAAATATCTTGAAAGATATGTGCATAAGCATAATATCGAGTTTAAAGAAAAATACGAGTAGACATACCTCGATGGTTTAAGAAACTTGATGACGTAATAGCCAATGAGTATGAAATATGTATCCTACACAATTCTTAGACAACATTTTCATAGAAAATTCAAGTGTAGGCAATTTATATGAGATAACAAAAAGAGCTCATGCTATAAGATTTCATAAGAGATAATAAGCCACATAAGTCTAATAAAATGCTCAAGAGTTTTAGAAGATCATGCAAGGTCCCTTTTTTTAAAAAATTTGAAACTCATAAATATATAAGAGACCTATTTTAAAAATAAATACTTGAAAATTCATTTTGCAATTAAGACACAATTAAAAGTATGCAAAAAAATGCATATACAAATGGGGAGATACGGTTTACCAATTACGCCGTTTCCATGGGTTGTGTCTTTCCCATTGTTGATGATATCTTCCCATTGAGAAGTCACTTTGTTGATGATGACTTCTCCATTTCCAAGTTTGGTTATCTTCCCATGGTTGATGGTTTTTCTTCTTTGAAAATCATCTTGTTGATGATGTCTTTGCCATTTCCAAGGATTGTGTTCTTCCCATTTTTGATTATATGCTCTTCTTGGAAATTGGCTTTGTTGAGAGTAGTTTCTCCTTCTTTGATCAAATGAAACGTTCATTTGATGTTTTCTTGATGGCATGAATTTTCTCCGATTTTTGCTTTGCGGGTACCTAATAGCACATTGTTTTGTGGTACCCTCATGTGTTTGGGTCCTTTAAGATTAGCTTTGAGACTTTTAGGTCTCCAACAATATTTAGAGCTATTTCTAGCCCGACAAGAATTAGCCGTATGACCCTTTTTGCCACAATAAAAACAAGTAATAATTTTAGGAGCATAATGACCGATATGCATAGTGACTTGATCCTTTTTCATATGATTAACAATATTAGGCTTATGATCAAGTTCCTTATCACAATTATGAATATCAACAATATTGGACATTTTATTGGTACTCAAGTTGGATTTCAATAAATCCTTTTTCATGCAATCAATATTCTCAACAAGAGTACTATTTTCTTTTTCAAGGTTTCTAACCTTGTCAAGTGTGGTGGTGTGAGCACATGATAGTGATTCATAAGAAGTAAATAAACTATCCTTATCATTTTTCAAAATATTGAATTCCTTTTTCAAATTTTTGTATCTAACAAGTAAGCTTTGGAATTCATTTTGAAGTTCATCATAATCATTTTGCAAATCACTATAATCATTTTGAATAACAATATCATAAGAAGTAGAGGGCTTAAGACATACCTCATTTTCTTCATTGATGCCCATAAAACATTTTTCGGCTTCATCATCGGAATTTGTAAGAGGCTCATCCCATATTGTTGGATTTGATGTTGTATCCATTTGAGACATAGATGCTTTTGAGTTGCTTCTTTTATTTGCATATACTTCATAGATGGCTTCTAGTTTTTGCCATACTTCATGTGCCGATCGAATACCTACAACATGATCAAATTCCAAGGTGGTAAGTGAACAATGTAAAATATTAAGAGCTTTACCATTTAAGGAGATGATTCTCTTCTCTTCATCATTGAGCTCTTTGAAGCCTTTAGAGGTGTGTGGTGTATTCTTCGTCGGAATGGATTCTCCATTGATGACGATGTTCCAAATATCGAACCCGCAACTTTGTAAATAGCATTCCATTCTTTCTTTCCAAAATATAAAATTTTTGGAATTAAACCGAGGTGGCTTGGTGGTGGAGGTGCCGGATAGATGAGCTTCGTCAGAGTAGCGTCGATCGTTTCTCTTCACTCGCGATGTGAAACGAGCTTGCCAAAGAGTTTGGCTCGATACCACTTGTAAGTCCAAGCGGCTACGATAATCTAGAGGGGGTGAATAGATTATCTCCATCTTTCGATTTCGCCCTCTTTTTAAAACCGAATGCTCAAATACAATAATAAAGGTGCGGAATATAAACAACACACGTCGATTTAAAGAGGTTCAACCCACCTAGGGCCTAATCCTCTACCACCCCAAAGATATCCGGATGGATTTCGAAAAAGAAAAGAATTTTATTAATTACCAAAATTAATACAAATTCAACTTACAACACCTTGAAGAGCACCACACTCTTCTTCAACACCACCTTTGGAGATTACCACAATCTCCCTTTGAAGATTACCACAATCTTCCTTCAACGGCACCTTGTGAAGATTACCACAATCTTCAACCTTGAAGAATACCAAATTCTTCAACACCTCAATAAGAAGATTACCACAATCTTCTTGTACCTATCACCTAGATCATCCAAGTGTGCTCTTACCACAAGAACACTCACAAGGATATCTTGTGTTTGAATGATAACCAAAAATCAAGATTACAACTCAATAATGAATAATACAATTTGAGTGCAAAGTGTAATCAAGAATAGCCTAGACCTCAAAGATGTGAAAGTGATAAGCTAGGCAATTTTACAACAAGAATAATAACAATGAAAGACCAAGTGTTTGCTTGAAGTGTATCTTGTTGTGTTGTATCTCAATTGTTGTGTTGGTTGCTCCAAAACTTCCTCTATTTATAGGAGATGATTGATCAAGCATAGGCTCCTCTTGGGGATTGAAAATCTACAAAAAAATACAATTAAAATCAAGAATATAGTCATAGAAATCAATCCCACAATTTAAGGAAATGTGTCCATGCTGTCAAACGGTCATATTTTTTTGTCAAAACACATGCACGGCCGCACAGAGATAAGAGAAAAGAGAACACTTTGAAAATTACAACGTATGCACGGTCGACGAGGCTTCAACCGGTCGACCCACTGTTTCAACCGGTCTCCCTAACCAAAAATACGAAGGATTTAAGTCTGTTTCAACAATGAAACTTGCAGTACCGGTCGGCCATTGGCGGCCGGCCGACCGATCGGCCGACGCCAGCATGCACGGCCGACCGCTTGTTTTCCTTCCGTCTCATTTTTCTCGTTTCTAAAAACATCTTCGTGCAGGTTGCCCTATAGGGCGGCTGGTCGACTACACGAGATTTAAATATTGTCCAATTTTTGTCGAAAATAAAACTCAAGAAATACTCCAAAAATTTAGTAAAAACATTTTAAACCGATCGGAAGTATTAGGACAACATTTAGAAACATCGTTTGAGAGTGAAAACCCAATAACGTAAAAATCATTAAAAGCGTTGTCCAATTTAGACGAAAATAAACTTGAGAAAATACTCCAGGAAAATATTAAAACCATTTTAAATCATTTAGGAGTATTTGGACAACCTTTAAAAACATTGTTTTGGTGATAAAATAAAATCATCAAAATTAAGATAAAAACATGTATCAAACAAAGCCGAGACGCCGACTCTCCTCGAGAAGAAGACGACAAAGCACGGCCCCGCCGCCCGTAACTCGAAGAAACTTTATCCGAGAGCGTAAATCCTCCGGTAAAGACTAAAAGAAGAAGACTCTTCAAGCGTCCGAGCTTGAGAAACCGGCCGAGTCCGCCACTCGGTGAAACAAATCTAGGAGACTGAAGAGGTAGAGTCTCCGTAAATCATTGATGAAACATGCCCAAGTCTTCAAGCCAATTAGCAGAGGCACATTGAAGACACAAATTTGTCGGAGAATAGCCGAGACGGAAAAAGACAAGTGAGAAAGCAAACTCTCCTGCATTGTGGGGTTGTATCGCCTCCCGCAACAGATGCTACCGAGGTGTGGAGCACCAAACTTTGCTACCCTCAATCCCCGAGCACGAGGGACAGCGGGGAGAAGATGACAAGGATGATGATGTAATGATCTTATCCTCACCATATCCGACATCCAAAATAAATGCGAGAATGGAGGAAATGGAAGTTCGAGTCGATCCAGGAACGATTCCAAAGATCGAATTCATTGAAGAAGAAGATGAACTGTTGAACTTTCTTGGATTGACCAATGTGGTCCAAGCACTAGATGAAGAAAACTACATAGATATCTTGCATCTTCAAGGACAAGGAGAAGGAGAGGCGCGCGAGAGGAAGCTAAGGCTCGTGAAAACGCCAAAGATTTGTCCCTTTATGGAACCATCGATCATACACATCCTCATCTCGACGTTCTCTCCGGGAGTGATGAGGATCCGGACCGCCGCCGCTTATAGAAGAATTGGAGATGCAAAGCAAGCCATGCGGGAATCCAGGGCCTTACAAAAGCAACGATTGTTGGAAGGACGGGGAGTCCTCCACATCACGTTTGGAGATTGATCCGATGGGAGTGGTGCAAAGATATTGCCATTGTTGTCGCCGCCACCACTTCCCCACTCACTCGAAAAGAAGGTGATAAGGGAACTGGCGATGAAAGCGTGATTATGGGGACCTGATCGAGCCAACCCCTAATGAAGGTGTCTTACCACCGCCCTAACTTGAATACTCAAAGGGAATAGCCTAAGTCCGGAGACGAGTGACCCTATTCCAAATCACTCACCTGGTGTGTGAGGGGAAACTCCTCCACCGCAGCAAGGTCGGAGGATGCTATAGTTGACTTCACAACGACCGAATCTCGGAGGCGAAGTGGAGAAGGAACAACAATCGAATACACAAAGCAAGTTGCCATTGACAAGGCTCGACGATTATGATCGTCTCGGTGAAGTGCCAATCGCTCCGCAGCCAATGACGCTGGCGATGCGGTCAAGGCACGAGGAAGGAATCGCCCGGGAGTTAACACTGGCAATGAAAGTGCAATCCATGGAGTTGAGACTCGGTGGATGCCACCTCGAAAGACCCCAAGACACCGACATCGCCGAATGGAATGTCATGCCTCGCCGCAGATTGAGGCAGGAGGTAATGAAGGCCAACGGGAGGTTGAGACTTCCGGGGTAAAAAACCGAAGCCAGAACATCCCTCCTACTATCATTGATCCATCCCGAAAAGGAGATAAGTGCTCTTCACGATTCCCAAGACAACCCCGATGTAACCTTTCGGGATCCGAAGGTGAAGACGTTTGAGTCATCCCCTATTGCCGATCCAAAAGACTCGGTGAGGATGTTCTTCCAAGCACGAGTAATTCGACCTTAAGGCTACTCGCCAAACATTTAATTTTGATGATGAGCCACCCATGGAAATCTCATCATCGTCGATGACGCTTCTAATATGGCCGAGGACCATCAACTCATGTGGAAAAACTACCGAGATCGACGAAGTCGTTAAGACATATAAGATGAGGCTCGCAAAAGTCGGGTCAACTTCACAAATGACCACGCCTAACACAGAGTCAATCGCGCAGCTCCTCAAGCCGCAACAGATCGACTCCACCGGAACTTCACGAGCACAAGTTGTCATTGAGCGATTCCCGTTGCCCGTGATGATCCTTTTGTAGAATCATTTCCCTTCTCTGGAGGTACGACCTCCCGAAGAATCGCCTAGAGATTGATAGCGCTTCCATAAACTCCGATCCCGTTATTCCCAAAGACACCATTGTTCCAAAGCAGACTATGACTTTGACGATGCTTGGCCGCCACCGAGACAGAAGTGATAGCCGAGGTTCGGAAGTTTTCAAGGCCATATTTGCTGAGATAGAAAAGATGGAAAGACACCAGCCTCACTGGACATGAGGCCGATAACGAGACGCAAAACCCATCGCCAATCATGAGGCATAATTGTCGGGGATCCGGGAATGGTGGCAACAACAAAGCAGACAATGCGCGTAGAACAAGCTCGATATTTTAGGACATTGTTCAATAAATTGCTAGTCCGGGCGGCCGAGAATGCCGATGCGAAGACAAGAATGCAAGAGAACATCGAAGCGAATGCATGAATCTCACACTACGAGATGCATTCTTTGCATGAACATAATAAGCAAGAGCTCCTGTGCGTAGAGGAGAACATGGATCGGAAGTTCAGCCTCCTCATGGCTGAGATGAAGCTAGTAACAAACTGAATCCAACGCCACCCGCTCCGAATTCGTGCAAAGATACTCCGCATTGAGCAGACTTCGGCATAACTCGATCGCTTAGACTTCATGATTGCTAGCTTGTTTCAGGGATTCTCTCTCCTTTGATGATGCCAAAAAGGGGGAAGAGGAATACCTAAAGGCATTGAAAGGATCTCAAGTGAAAAGGAGGACGCCTTGTGTGAAGGGAAAGACGGTGAGGAAGAGAGAAGAGAGAAGAAATGAAAATCTGTTGAGGGGAAGGTTCGAAAGATATGACCTTGATGATTGCTAGAACCCCCAACAAGGTCTTGTCACACGGTGATATCATCAAAGAAACTCCCGATGACTCTCGCCACTCCAACACTCCAGCACCCATGGCCGAAAAGAGAAAGATAGTTGAAGCGGGGATGAAGGAAGTGGAAGGAAAGATGGATGCCCGAGTTATGGATATTCGGAAACAACATGGAGGCATTCCAACAGATAGAGACACCTATGCCATTTCGGATGTCGGGAACCGAGCCAAGATCTGTTGATGAATTCAAGACGCCGCATCTCAAGGTTACTTCGCAAATATGTCCATGGCTCAAGCACGGGATTTATCTTTGGGAAAAAGGTCTCAAACTATGTAAAGAAGCGACAGCGCGCTAGACCATCGCGATACTCGCTAGTCACTCGGTAGGAAAAAGGAGGCCCCAAAGACAATACACGCCCAGAGGAAAGAGGAAGAAGCGATGGTGGAGGAAGAGGTTTTGGACCTCCAGACCTCCGCCCCAAAACATTGAGTACATAGATCCGGCAAGAAATGAGGGATCTATTGGGCCGGATTCGACGAAGTAGCTAACCCGCAAGTGGCTAAAAACAATGTTGAGTATGTGAAGATGATTGAAAAAGAAAATAGAAGACAAACTCGGCTATGGGAGGAAAGACAAGAAAGAAAAAGAAGAGATGAAGCGCGAGAAAGGCTTATGAGAAAAAGAAGGTCAAGATGAGAAGAAGAGAAAAAGGTCAAGATGACAGAGTCAAGAAGAAGAGGAAAGAAGGAGGCGAAGGAGATGAAGTATTCTTTATCCACCCCTTCATGTATTTTACTATGTAAATACATCTTTATGTAAGTCTTTCAGTACATCGAATAAAAATTGTATAATTTTCATACTTGCGTAGATATAGAACAAACATGATTACCTTAAGTTCTGTTTAAGCTTTGATACACTCAGAAAATTTGTGTAAAGAACAAGGATGTTATGATCAATAAAAGATTGATTCTACGCATACATTCTCGTGATTCTACATTGTCAGACGTATCTTTGTTGTTTAATTATTGAATGAATGTTTTAAGTTTTGGCATCATCAAAAAGGGAGAAATTGTTGGGAAATTAATTTTTAGATTTTGATGAATGCCATGTAAAACTTAGAATAGAAAGTTGGCACCCCATTTTTTCGTTGTAAATTGCATTGTAATAGATAAATGGTCGAGCCGAGTCAAGTCGCCTATGCTCGAACATGCAAGAAGACAACTAGAGACTAGAAGGAAGACTCATTGCAAAGCGCATTTGAGTGTGGAAAGGAAGAGAAGACAGGAACTCGATCAAGGTGCGGTGAGATATACGGTGGGTGAAGTATCGATCAAGTCAACTCAAAACAACCAAGTCTCAAGTTAAAATGACAAGAGTCATCCATGATTGAAAAGTCGACTCAAGTCAATCGAGGAAGTTAAGAAAATGCGATCAAGACGAGATAATCGAAAGAGATCCGTTGCATAGAAGTCAAGAGAATTACTTAAACAAGTAATACTTCCATATCGCTCTCTTGAAGTGAAGCATCCCGAAGCGTGCAAAAGGAATAAACCAATGGGAAGCATCGCACCGTGTCGAACTCCGAAAAGTGAAAAATCATTCATACGAGGAAGTGGCAATTCCAAGGATCGCAACAAGACAAGCCAACGACCATAAGTGTCTTTTAAAAATAAACTATCGCTTCAACGGGCAAATTTTTGAAAGATCACTATAAAAGGCCGAGGAATCACTCGAGATAAGGTTACTCGAACCACGAACATTCAAGCTAACATTCGAATCAGAACAAAAATTACTCTCAAGTCATTCAAATCTAATCCTCAAGCCCACATTACGAAGGAAATCAATCCAACACTCACCTGTGAAGGAAAGACAACTTCAATCGGTTGAAGAGGAAACATTTGAAGAATCAAGGGGTCTACATTCCACGGAGGATTGTAGGAAGGTTCAAGGTCGAACAGTCTCAAGTTTTTGGAGGGCTTCGTGATCAAATCCAAGAAGCTTGAGCAAGTGGGCTGTAGTAGTAGCAAGGCAAATGCCCTATGAAGAAGCTCGAGTCGCATGCGAGAAGCCGTTGTGTGACCAAGGCATCTCGGAGGCATCGAGTCCCAAAGGATCAAGTCACCGTGTGTGATCAAGACTTATATATGGATTAACCACTTTGTATATTGATCAATACTTAGTGGATTCCTCCAGGAGTTGGAAAAGAGAGGAGTAGAAGAATTACCCCATCTTCGAACCTCTATAAAAACTTATTGTGTCATTTACATTTCAAAGATTTCAATTTATGCATATTACTTTAATATCTCACGATAAATTTGCTATCCAATTGATAATCAACAAAGTGCTAAAACCAAGTATTAAAACAAACTTAACCAAGTTCAAGGGTGTTAAGTCTTCCATGAAAATATATCACAATGAGTTAAGTCTTTAGTCAAAACAAAGTGAGTTATTCTATCAACGGCTCGGTGAAACATTGAGTGACTAACTCGCCGATTAACTAACTTAGCTGTCCATTAAGGACTCAAATTTGTGAAATATTAACTATGAACGTTTTAAAAGGACTAAATCGAAAAGTTGGTAAGGTTTATTCAACCCCCTTCTAAACCTTACACTCACACACCCTTGGGACCTACAAGTGGTATCGAGTTGTTGGTTCATTGAGCCTTCCGCACCGGTCACCGAATCGGATCTCCAAATTTTTCAAAGGTTGTTTTAGCACTTGATCTTCCAAAACTCTTTTATTCAAGAAAGTTATTATCATGGAAGCAAATTTGACACGCATCCCTATGTTCACAATTGAAGAATTTGATGATTGGAAAATTCGTGATGTTGTGCTCATCTATCACCCCCTTCTAAACCTTACGCTCACACCCCTTGGGACCTACATCGAAAAACGCACTGCGTTTGATGCATAGGCCAGGGTGATTTCTGTCGTAACTATGTCCTAAACGGACTTAGTGATGCACTTTACAAAGTGTGTATTGTGTTGTGAAATCCTCCATAGAATTGTGGGATTCTTTGGAGAAGAAGTACAAAAATCGAGGATGCCGGCACAAAGAAATTTGTTGTCGGTAAGTTCTTGGATTTTGTGATGGTTGATTCTAAAACCGTGATGGAACAAGTTGAGGAAGTTCCAATTGATCCTACATAAAATCTCTGCCGAGGGAATGGCTTTGCCGGAAGCATTCCAAGTGGCCGCCTTGATTGATAAATTGCCCCAAGTTGGAGGGATTTCAAGAATTATCTCAAACATAAGCGAAAGGAGATGGGACTATAGGATCTCGATTGTCAAACTCGGGACTGAGGAAGATAATAGGAGGATTGACTCTAAGTCCAAGCTTGTCCCTATGGAGTCAAAAGTCAACTTGATAGAGCACGGCTCGTCAAGTAATTCAAGAAAAGGCCTAACGATAAAGGCAAGCAACCGGAGTTGGAAAATTCAGGAGTTTGCCACAAATGTGGCAAACCGAACCATATGGCAAAAGGACTATCGTCAACCAAAGAAAAAAAAACAAAACCTTGACCCAATGCTAATGTGGTTGAAGAAAGGGAGCCGGCGGATGTTGACATATCGGTGTGGTGTTTGAAGCCAATTTGGTGGATAACCCGAAAGAATGGTTTGTGGATACGGTGCCACTTGCCATGTCCATTACGATCGGGATGCATTCTCTTCTTACATCCTATCGGTAGGAGGAAGGAAGCTCCATATGGGGAATCACGCCTCTTCGATGTTGTTGGCGTTGGAACGGTGGTGCTAAAGCTTACTTCGGGAAAGGAGTTGAAGTGAAGGATGTGTTGCATGTCCGGACATCCGCAAAATCAGTTTCGGGTTATTCTTTGGTCAACCATGGGTTTAGACTAGTTTTTGAGTCCGAAAAATTTGTACTTAGCAAATTTGGATAGTTCCTTGGTAGGGGTTATCTAGACAAAGGACTTCAAAATGAGTGTAATGATTGCACGCCGTTTTGGCGAGAATATGAATAAGAATGAATCTTCTTCTCGTTTATATTGTTGAGTGCTCTAATTTATGGCATATTAGATTAGGACATGTAAATCAATGCTATAAAAAGATTGGTAAATTTAGAATTAATTAATTTACTCAAGTAAATTCACAAAGAAAATGTGAAGTTTGTGTTGAAGCTAAAATGGCTAAATTACCGTTTCATTCGGTTGAAAGGAGCACTTCACCTTTAGAGTTGATACACACCGATGTGTGTGATCCAAAATTTGTGCAAACTAAAGGTGGTAAAAAATATTTCATCACATTTATTGATGATTGCACAAGGTTTTGCTACTTATATTTGTTAAAAAGCAAAGATGAAGCATTAGAAGCTTTTAAGAATTATAAAAATGAAGTTTAAAATCAACTTGGCGTAGGATTAAAATAATCCGTAGTGATAGAGATGGTGAATATGTTGCCCCATTTGAAGAACTATGTACCCGATCGGGCATAATTCATCAAACAACAACACCATATTCACCACGATCTAACGGTGTTGTTGAACGCAAAAACCAGACTCTAAAAGAGATGATGAATGCCATGTTGATAAGTTAGGATTACCCCATAATATGTGGGGGAAGTCACATTTTAATGACCAACCGCATATTGAATAAAATACCACTTAAAGGGAAAGATAAGACACCTTACGAATTGTGGAAAAATCGTAAATGTTCTTATAAATACCTTAAAGTGTGGGGGTGATTGGCTAAGGTAGCAATACCGAACCAAAACAAGTTAAAATTGGACCAAAGACAGTTGATTGTGTCTTTTGTGGGATATGCATACCAAAGTAGTGCATATAGGTTTATGATACATAAGTCGAAAAATCGGAAATGATCAAGGTACCATAATCGAATCAAGGAATGCTATATTCTTTGAGGATGTCTACCCTTGTAGAGAAAAGTTAGAAGTGAGTACTAATAAAAGAACTCACGAAACCGCAAGTGGTTCAACACCAATTAGTTAAGAACCGAGACAAAGAAGAGGTCTAAAACGGCTAAGTCTTTTGGGCCGATTATATAACATTTATGTTAGATGGTGAGCCAAACTCGATTAAAGAGGCTCTAAGTAGTCCGGATGCTCTACTCGGCAAGAAGCTATCAATAGTGAAATCGAGTCCATTCCGAGAACCATATTTGGGAGTTGGTTGATCTCCCATCGGTCATAAACCTTTAGGATGTAAATAGATCCTAAAGAAGAAGTATAAAGAGATGGAACTATTGATAAGTATAAAGCACGGCTTGTAGCCATAGGCTTTAAACAAAAAGAAGGATATGACTTCTTTGATACCTATTCTCCATTAACGAGGATTGCATCTATTCGGGTGGTTCTTGCGATTGATACTTTGCACAATCTAGAGATTCATCGATGGACGTCAAGACGGTGTTTTCGAATGGAGAAATAGATCTTGAAATATACATGGAACAACCTAAAGGGTTTGTTGCACCCGGTCAAGAAAAGAAGGTGTGCAAGTTAATAAGATCCTTGTACGGATGAAACAAGCTCCAAAACAATGGCATCTTAAGTTTGACAATACAATGTTGTCAAATGGATTTAAAATCAACGAGTGTGATAAATGCGTATATGTCAAAGGGACATCGAAGCATTTGTCATAGTTTGTCTATACGTAGACGATTTGTTAATCATGGGCGAGTCATGATACTATCATGGAGACTAAAAGAATGTTAAAGAGGAACTTTGACATGAAAGATATGGGGATTTCTTGATGTAATCCTTGGGATAAAAATCAGCAGAACTCCCGATAGAATTATCTTGTCACAATCCCATTATGTGGAGAAAGTGCTCAAGAAATTCAATGCTTTTGATTCACCATCAAAGACGCCCATTGATTTAAGTATAAATCGGTTGCTAATAAAGCGAGAACCAGTGGCTCGGATGGAATACTCACGAATAATAGGTAGTCTAATGTACATCACAAATTGTACACGCCCGACTTACCCTACCCTCAGAATATATTATTGAGGTTCACGAGCAATCCAAGCCATGAGCATTGGAAAGCGTTAACAGGGTGTTAAAATACTTGAAGTATACCTGGATTATGGGCTATACTACTCAAGATATCCAAATTGTACTTGAAGGATATAGTGATGCTAGTTGAATTTGATTCGAAAGATTCTTATTCAACTAGTGGTTACATATTCATCATTGGAGGTGGTGCAAAGATCGTGGAAGTCCACGAAGCAAACGTGTATAGATCGGCCCACCATGGAATCGAGTTTATAGCTTTGGATAAAGTGGTGAAGAAGCAGAGTGGCTTCAAACTTTCTCGGAAGATATTCCATGTTGGAGGAAGCTTGTGCCTTCGTGATGATTCACCGTGATAGTCAAGCGACTATAGGAAGGGCACAGAGCAATATATATAACGGTAAGTCTAGACATATTCGTCGGAGACACAATACCGTTAGACAATTGATCTCAAATGGTGTGATGTCAATTGACTACGTAAAGTCAAAAGACGATTTGACAGATCCGTTGACAAAAGGATCAATCGAGATCAATTGGGTAAATTGCTAGAGGGAATGAGCTTGAAGTCCACAAAGTAAAAATAACTATCATAGTGGTAACCCAACCATGATGATGGAGCTCCCAAGAACTTGGTTCAATAGGAAAACTAAAAATGTTATGTTGTAACACTTGGAGACAATGTTATAACCCATCCCTAGAAAGCAAAACCAAGTGTTGAAACACGTGCAAAGTTGTGGTGAGGCTAAGTCATTTGACTTTTAATGATTCCTACACCTCGTTGAGGTTGAGTATGGCAGATACTCGGATAGGAGATCACCTATATAAGTGAGAAGTGTGGGCCGCTTCAATGTAATACGCGATTAGGGGTGTCAATTCGGGTTGGGTCCGGGTTCGTGGGTCCGGGTTCGCAGGTTGGCGTGTCAGAAACGGCCGACCCGGACCCGACCTGTTTAATTATTCGTGTCAGAATCTTGAACCCGGACCCGACCTACTTATTTCACAGGTAACCCGGACCCGACCCACGTAACCCGTTTAATAAAATTATTTTTATATAAATTTAATAGTTTTAACTGAATAAATTTATTTTTTTGAAAATCAATCACTGTCATACACTATTCAATCAATAAAAAATATTACAATTCACAATATACAAAAAGAAATAACATAATTGCATAAATAACATAACATACTAATCATATTTTAAGGACAATATTCAGAATGACATGCATAATAATAACGAATATATAATTAAGGAGGTTTTATCATTTAAGTTTTAATGACATGTCTTGTTTGTTGTTTTTTCTTACAATTAATTATTTATTTAATTTTCTTTTAAATTCACAAACGGGTTAGACGGGTTAAATGGGTCACGAGAGGTTGACCCGAACCCGATTGTTTAATTGGCAGTGTTTAACGGGTTCGACCCATTTTCGACCCTGCACCCACAAAGCCGGACCCATACCCATTAATTTCTGTTAGGTTCGTGGTCGGGTTTGCGTGTCGGGTTTGAAATTGACACCCCTAGTAACACTTATGAATCCAAAGTGGTGTCCATGGCCGAAACGGACACAAAACATGAGAACAAAAGGTGTTGAGACCTTATTGTGTTAATACTGTTGACTCGGTATACATCGTGGATGAATAGTTCAAGGCATTGCATCCACCAAGCCGCCAAAGTGTACCCGATGGTATTGACTACGGAAGGTTCAAAGCCATAAGCTATCTTTCCGAATGCAATATTGTCTCTTGAGAATCGGTTTTGCGGTTCCGCATTCATGCATACATTAATTTCCACTCATGTGGGGATTGTTGGAAATTTTGGTTTTGATAAAGTGGGTGTCGACCCGACTTTGACCAATTTTTCGGTGGCTAAATATTTAATTCTCGAGGAATTAAATTATATATTATTAGTCTACGTCCGAGTAGATGTTCGTAGTATTTTTTATTTCTCAAAACCAAATTTTGGTGAGTAAGAAATTAATACACGAAGGTAGCCACATAAATGGGCATTATGTAAAGATTATGTAAAGGGAGATGAAAGGCTTTTGCCTTATCCCACATGGAATACAAATCATTGTTTATCCTAGTTTATTTACTAGAAGGTGTTATATGTTGTATAAACTATAACACAAGTGGATGATCACAAGCGGCCGCAAGTGCACGCGCGTGCCCGCCCGGCCCGACCTCGGCCTAGGAATGGGCCTGGCCTGGGCCTGGGTCTTGGGCGCCCTATTGGGCCCGGGTCCAGGTCCACTAAAGTTTTGCCACTCGAAAATGGGCTTGGCCCAGATTCGAGTGACTGTTGGACTGTTGGAGCCCAATGAATCTGGACATTGTAGGTGTCCAGATTCGTGTGACTGTTGGAGTTAGTAACTCCAACAGAAGTGGTCATCTGAAGAGAGCCCACTACTTGTCTGTTATGGAGTAGTGGGGTGTAACATCTGGGATGTTACAATTGGATTAATGCCCACTACTTTTTGTTATCTCCTGCAGGTGTGGTTGTCTATAAATTCATTTTAGTGCATTGCAGTTGGATCACAACAAATATTCATACACAAAGCCATATTTCTGCATTCTGCACAAAAAAGTCCAGCAACCAGTCTTCAACATTTTTTCGTTCGAAGGTGCTTCTGTGTTAGTGGTGCTACTACACAGAAGACGAAGTCGTTTTATCTTTGGAGGCAATACGTCAAACCGTGAGCACTAGCCGGGACGTAATTGTCTTGCGGATAGAGATAGTATCTCGACGACTCGGATTCGATTCGCCTTCATGTTTCGTTTGTAATAGAATAGTTCATTTCGGTTTGTAATTGAGCCATTGTGAAGGCTTTTCCGTTGTAACCAATACTTTGAAATAACAGAGAAAAAATGTAGGCGGACACAGGGGCGTACCCTCTTTGGTAAGCCCCCCTAAAAAAAAAATTTGAAAATTAATTTTTTTTTATATATATTTTATTTTAGAATATTAATTTTTAGTTACAAAATAAGTATTTTTAGTGATTTAACCCCCTCCTCCAAATTACTTAACCCACCCAAAATTACACATATAGCTCCGCTCCTGGGCGGACAAGAAGAGACTACCGCCTAGCTAGGCGACGATTTTACAACAGAGTCACCATTAGAAGCTGTTGAAATTAAAAAAAAAAAAAAAAAACTAAACAGGGGAGCAAGGTATACGAATAATGCATTTCTGCTCCACTCCAACCATGAAATTTGCTATCAATTTGAGGGTTATTTTGTAAATTGTACTGCCAATACAATTTGTAAGTAAGTATATATGTCACATTCGAATTATACCACGTAGTTTATTATAGATCCCACTACTGCATCTTCGATAACAATATTTCATAATGAAAATTTAGAAATCTAAGAAATAATTGTGTGGTCACCAACTATTGAAGGCAATTTAAATAAAAGACGCCGACCTACACCTACAATTAAATTATCCCACAACAAATAAAACGGGCATTTTGCTATTAATAAGTGATAACCGCCCTTACTAGAGTTCATTATTTCCTTTGGAAGCTTATCTATGGAGGCCCAACTCAAATTAGCCCATAAATGAAAAATTAAATTCTTGGACTCGTTGGTTCGGGCTAAATGGAATAAAAGCCCACTCAAACAACCCATTCCCAGACTTAGAGGGTGTTTGGATAAGCTTATTTAAAACATCTTATAAGATGTTTTTAGAGCTTATAAGATGTAAGATCTTATTTTAAAATAAATTGTTAAAGTGTTTGTATAAAATAAGATTGTAGATCTTTTAAGATGTCAGGAATGACAATTTTGTAATTAAAATAGTCAAAACTAAAAGAGGTTATTGAAATAAGATCTTATTTTTAAAAAAAGTTGGGGTTTCCCTACTTTTTTAAAAACAGCTTATAAGCTCCTAAAATCTTATTTTGGGAGCTTATAAGATCTTTTTTAAAAATATTTACCAAACAAATTTAATGAGTTTATACGCTCTCAAACATCTTATAAAATGTTTTGAAGAGCTTATAAGCTCTGCCAAACACCCTCTTAACTACTAATTTTAAACTATTCATTGTTCAAACACAAAAGTTCTCTCTTAATATTTCAATTTAAACCTTGAAATATAAAAATCAATGTTGCCATATCATTTCATAAAAGGACATGAAGAAATAAAATTTAAAAAAAAAAACTCAAGATGTCATATTTTCACAACATAAATTCCATACATGCTATAAAATCAACACATTGATAAAAACCTAGTCACTATAACACACATTCTATATAAGATCACAACCCAAAAAACACTCCATTATTCTATATAGTCTAGTGTTTCTTGTGGAGGTTCAAGGTTGCAAGCACCACCAACATGAAGAACGCCAACGAGGCGCCACCGGAGAGGCCAGGGCGCGCCCGGTCGCAGAATCTATCGAACACGTTGCATACTTTCTTCCATTGCACGTGCGAATTCCCTTCGTAGCCCATAAGGCCGATGGCCACGGCGGCTCCGACGCTAGAAAATAGTAGCGCCACCATTGTTAGGTCAAGGAAGTTGATCAACATGGTAATACCCTTTTTCCCACTCCTATTTGCCAATGTTAGGAGTAATGAGATGGCTGCATAAACGCATGCTACAATATTTGCCACCACAAAGAACCTGAAAAGGACGATTTTGTGAAGAATTAGCCAAGGTTTTTATAGATTTGATCTCCTATTTTATTGTCTATTTCATCTTGTGTTCCAATACACAGAATAAATGTGACGTGGTACAATTATGATATTATTTAGACACGTGACGGGGCGGATCCATTCATGGGCTCCACCTGGCTGGAGCCCAGTGCAAATTTGTGGAACCCCATTATTACTATGTACTCTTAGGCTTATTTTATTGGGTTTATTGTTATTATCCCAGCCCATAATTTTACCCCATCTTCTTTTAGTTTTTCTTGTATTACTTAGGTTATTGGAATATTGTCATATTGGGGATGAATATAATATATTCTTTTAAGCTTTATTGTATTACTCTACTGTTGGCATGAAGAAATTAGTAGAAATTTGCTAAAATTTACTAGAAAATTGATTTAGTTTATTGTTATGAATAAATTAATAGAAAAGTGCTTTAGATTACAAATTGCTTGATATTGTAAATTGAACGAAATTTTGTTAATAGTATAAATGTAGATTCAATTATTGATAAATTTTATGCTTTAAAAAGCACAACTTCAATAAACACTAAAAAATTTATTGTACTAAATTTTCCTTGCTTTCTAGCTTGATCGTGCCGATTTTCGGATCCGCGATCGCACGTGACATCTATACAATATAATTGGAATTCAAGATGGAACAGAAATTGGAATATTGTCATATTGGGGGATGAATATAATATATTCTTTTAAGCTTTATTGTATTACTCTACTGTTGGCATGAAGAAATTAGTAGAAAATTGCTAAAATTTACTAGAAAATTGATTTAGTTTATTGTTATGAATAAATTAATAGAAAAGTGCTTTAGATTACAAATTGTTTGATATTGTAAATTGAACGAAATTTTGTTAATAGTATAAATGTAGATTCAATTATTGATAAATTTTATGCTTTGCAGCACAACTTCAATAAACACTAAAAAAATTTATTGTACTAAATTTTCCTTGCTTTCTAATCCAGTCCGTCGTCGATTTCGGATCCGCGACTGCACGTGACATCCATACAATATAATTGGAATATAAGATGGAACAGGAAATTGAATAGATGATGTGGCGTGAGATTATCACCTATTTTGGTGCAAAAATTGCCTTATCAGGACTCAATGACGACTTTGTTCAACCAGTTTGAACCATTTATTACAATTATTATTCTACTTTATATAGTAGTAATGCCATGAATATTACATGCCAAGTATATATTATTAATATTTTACTACAGTTAATGTATAATAATACTATTTATTGTACCAATTACGATATAGTCAAGTATGATCATACGAATTTCAGATAATAGAAAAAAATGAGATATGAGTGTTGGAATAAACTTTAGTGAATAACATCACTTTAATCCAGGAGCGTACATATCGAATTATCAAGAATCAAAAGACTAGATTGCGGAAGCGTGCACTAATCCATAGCATGAGTTGAATCCTCGGGATTTGGCCTTCTAGATCTACACGTCTCGAAGCTTTTCGAGAGAACCCTTTAGTTTTCTCCGTAGGTTTTTTCTCGATGATGGGATAGCGAGAATAGAATATCGTAGGCGTGTGACCAGGGACCATAACCCTTATATAACTATGTTATATTGGGTACCCTATTTTAGTCCATCATTAAAACAGAATAACTCATTAAGTCTCTACACATTAAAGGCCCACACCCTATTAGATACATTAAAGCCCAATTCCTTAAACCTAATTTGATCACTTATAAAATGGGTTTAACCTTAATTGATGATCCACAATGCATAATTATTTCACATATAAGCCCAATGTTGGATTATGATCCAACAATCTCCCACTGGGCTATATGTGTAACCTTATAATTATGTATTGTAAAAATAACCATATGACCTCAACTTTGTTGTCATAATCAAATGTATTCAGAACCAATCCGGTCCATTAATCGTACCAACATAGGATCAAAGCGCCCTTCGTTACATTTATCGAATCTCGACCCATCAATGGTCACATATGTCAATACAATTAAAGACATGGATCATGATATGGATGTGTAGCATGGAAATTTCATGCAATGTGATCTTAACATGCCTATTTCCAACTGGTCCACCTTACCTTAGTGAGATCAAACCATATGCCGTAATCAAAGTGTTAATATTCAAACTTTATCTGCAGAGTAAAACCTTAATATATCCTTAAATCGAAATGATCGAAAAATGTGTCTACATTTAAAAGAACATTATAATTACAAACTCCCACTAGAATCGAATATCCTTAAAATCGTATATCCCGAATCGATTTGACACCCATATGAACAACAAGTTCATGAAACCCTTTGGGTGGCAATCCCTTAGTAAACGGATCCGCAATTATGGAGTTTGTATCGAGGTTCTATAGACATCATTCCACTTTTGACTTATCTATTTAACAATCGTGAACTTGATCTCTTTATGTTTAGTCTTCATCGAGTTCTGTTGTTTTGGAATATAGCGTTCTTCGACTCAATGTCACAAACTTAGTGGTATTTTAATACCATCTACATACGTGACCTCATGACAAACTTTCGCAACTATAATCCATGATTTGGATGTTCCATAACACGCTATGAATTTTCCTACCATGGTAGAAGAGTCTATATTGAAAGATGTTTAGAACTCTTCCACAACTAGCGTAAATACATAGTCCAACTTAAATACCATGTTATCTTGACATCCAATAAAATCGAGTCGGATACCGAATGATCTCAAAACCGATCCGACCTCGATATGTGAGCATGTAACTTTTCTTTATCCATAAGTACCTTAGACTTGTTTCGTCTGCTTTTCAAATATTGCATATTCCGACTTAATTATATATCTGTCAAGCATCCCTACAATGTACACAATGTCCAACTGCGTACATACCTAATCATATATTAGACTCCATATATTGCCGACGCGTATGGAATCTTACGCATTTTATTTTTCTTTAAATCATTCTTAGGGCACCAATTGAGACCGAACTTGTCTCCTTAGCCATAGAGTTATGATTTGGTTTACAATCATGCATGCCATTTGAAGGACCTTTCCGATATAGCTCTTTTGTGATAATCCGTAGTACTGAGAATAATCTCATTGTATTTATATCCTAATACAAAAGAGACATCACCAAAAACTTTCATCTCAAGATTCTTAATCGTAAATCTCTTGGTGTTGTGCAATAAGCCTATATCGTTGATGGCAAGCAAAATGTCATCGACATACAAAACCGAGAAACATATACTTGCTCCCACGTAAAACTATGATACATGAAATCATCGACCAAATTCATCTCAAAACCAAACAAGATGATCACTTGATGAAAATCTAAATACCATTGCCCGGATATTTGCTTGTGTCCATAGATGGATTTCTTAAGTTTGCAAACCATATCCTTTGAGTCTTCCGATACAAAGTTTTCTGGTTACACCATATAAATCGCCGCATCAATGTCACCATTGAGAAACGACGTCTTTATTTCCATCTAATGTAACTCAAGATCAAAGTGTGCTACTAATGCCATTATAATCCTGAAAGAGTCTTTCAAAGAAATCAAGAGAAAGTCTCTTTATAGTTGATGCCTTCTTTTCTGTGTAAAGCCATTTGCGATAAGACGAGTTTTGTATCTTCCTCATTTCCTCTTGAATCTTTCTTGGTATTAAATATTCATTTGCAACCAATGAGTTTCACACCTTAAGACAATAGGAAAAGTTCTCGTCATTGTCCTCATGGACTTAATCTATTCATTCATGGGCATTCATCCACTTAATGAGAGTTGGAACTTTCCATGGCTTGATAGAAGTTGATTGAATCATCTTCCACCATTCCAATGCCAACCTCAATTTCTTTGAGAAATGCAATATAATCATCCGGCATTGCACTTCTTCTTTCCGTAGTGGATCTCCTCAATGGCATAAGTTCTTGAGGTTGTAGAGTTTGTTCATCCGGAATAATTTCAAACAGAAGTTCTCCGACATTGTCTTGATTTGTGTCTTGAACAAGGTCGGGAATGAAATTCGATCAATGCCAATAACACTGTGGGAATATCGACGTATTCCTCTTCAAAGACAAAATCCTTAACTCTATCTCCCCGCAAACTCAACATCCTCAAAGAACCAGGCATTTAACGACTTAGAAATAGCCTTGGTTATGGGATCATAAAACTTGTACCCTTTGGACTTTTAAGAGTATCCAACAAAATAACAACTAAATGCCTTTAAGTCTAGTTTCTTCTCATTAGGCTTTGTAAGGCCTTGACTCGACCTAGACATTCCCAAACGTGCAAGTGCTTGATTAGGTTTCTTGCCCATCTAAAGTTCATAAGGGATTATGTTAGTCGCTTTAGTTGGAAACCTTACTAAGGATATATCTCGCCGCCTTAAGTGCTTCTTCCAGAGTGATTCTCGGTAAGATAGAATGATTAATCATACTCCTCACCATATTCTTAAGCATTACATTTCGCCCTTTAGCAACACTATTCATAATGGCGAACCCGATTTAGTGTACTATGGGACGATCGCATTCCTCTAGGAATTAGCAAATGATCCTGAGACGTTGTTCACCCGAACCATCATATCTATCGTTGCATACACCACCACAATCGGATGTGATGTTTTTAATCCTTTTGTTGAGTTAATTCTCAACTTGACTTTTATAGATTTGAACGCGCGTCTAGTGATTGTGACTTTTCATGAATAATAACTTGTAGCCATATCTAAAATATCGTCTATGAACGTTATTATATATTGTTGACCATTCTAAGCAACCATATGGAACGGTCCACAAATATCCGTATATATAAGTTCTAAGACGCCCGGAATCCAATTGGCTACGAATATCTTTTGTTGGTTTGTTTTTCTACTTAAACCTCGAGTACTTAAAAGTAGCGACTTGTTGGATGAAACAATAATATCTGTCAAATAAAGGTTATTGTAAAGAATTGGAACTAACCGATTTTGAATCATGAGACAAGCTAAATTTTCAATTTCGAATGAACACAAATAACCGAATTTGTCCAAAGTAGAAATAGAAGTCAAGTTCCAAATTAACGTCTCATCAAGATTCAAATAAAATCCAAGATCTTAACAATAATCTATATTTTCCTATCATTTCAACCATAATTGTCTTGCTTTTGCTTATTTTGATGTATCTTTCACCATCATTTAGCTTTTGGCAATGGAAACTCTTTACGATACACTTTGGTGTGAGTTGATGAACTAAAATCTTTCCACCATGTGTGCCAGAAAGCGAAGTTAAGTTAACCTCAAAACAAACCATAATCGAGCGTCAGACTTTATCCTTCTATATTTTTAATTCCTTGCCTTTTATTCTCGTGAAGTTAAGGCAATGTTAGCCCCTTTGTCTCATATTGTGTTAACCTTTTTCTCTTTCGAGCGCAAAGATGAGATGACTCATTTAGAGAGTAAAACTCTTTTTAATCGTCGACTCACCTTAAATCAAGCTAAACGTGTCGAAAGAGATATCAAAAACTAAATGCACTAGCAAATCCTCAAAGCAATACGAGACATATCTATAACTTATTCTTGATATTGCCTTTACTCTCATACCGATCGAGATCATGTTTGTCAAAAGCGTACTAACTCGAGTCTTTCGTTTCGACAAATATTTTCTCAATATCCGCAAGAAATTCCTTAGCTATAGTGACCTTTCTAGATAAAGTGCACTTTTAACATAAAAGCTATATTGATCTTGTGAAATATAAGCGGGGAATATTCAAAACTAAACTCGAAAATAAACAATACACAAATCATGCTCACATAAATCTCGGAATCCTAATAATAAATTCAAATAATGGTAAATCCCATCTCAAGACAGGCACTCCATTAATATTTCATCTTTGGACAAAATATTAACTTGTAATTGACATCTTGGTGCGGTAATCAAACATCGATAATAAGAACATATCAAACAATAAACCTTCTTTTGGGTCAATTTAGTGTTCATATGTAAAACCGAATAATTATCACGCGTTTATTACCCACAGTGCACGTGCAATTCGACAAATATTACCCTTCCTTTCGGGGCTTAGGTGAATATTCACATACGTTGCACACGCACAACCTTTTATATTCTAAAATGAATTAATTTCACAAGAGAGGTCACTTTGGTGTGACATGTTGCTTCCATTAATTAATCTCAAAATATATAAATCCATACCAATATTCGAATTTAAAATTTAAATTCCAAGATTAAACTTAATTTAGGGTTTTCCTTATTATTTGAGGCCAATTTTAAAAAATAAACAAACTTTAATTGGACCCCAAAATTAAAACCTTTTTAATAAAACCCTAAATTTTCTTAAATTAGAAATGGGCCCATAAAGAGACTTCATTTCCATAAAAGCCCCAAAGGAGAACTTGAAATACATAGAAGCCCCAAAGAAACCAAAAGGAATTACAAGAAAACCCTTATTTTCTGAAAATTGCAGATTGGCCCCAAATCCAAATTTTAGGTCTAAATTGCCATCTTCCTCACCAAACCCGTCACCTACACCAATATTTGCCATTACCACCGCCTGCCTGCAACCATAACCACCGTCGGCCAAAACTCAACCCACCACAGATGCACGACAAGACAGACGAGGAAGAGAGTCTGTCCCCTACACTCGTTCATATCTGTCACGCCTAACGACATTCCACCGCGAGCAGCCACCGGCTGTGGCCAGCCCACGAGACCCGTTTCCACCTGCCACTGTCCAAAGTGTTGCCTTGCTATGGTGGTTTTCCGGCGGCGGAGAGAACTAGGTGACGAGGCAGATGAATTTGGGTTTCAATTTGCTGATTCCAAAAATCTCATTCATCCATTTTTTTTAATAGCAGGCCCTATTATAAAGCTTTAAGCCAAAAGGATTACCCAAATTCTCGAACTTTAAAACTGAATTAATAGCCTCATCAAATGATACGAACATAGGCAAAACTCCAGAATTCAAATTAATGTCGAATCAATCCATTGAATAAGAACATCCAAAATTTGAATTCAACAAAAGCCCAAATTGAATCCAAAATAAGACAGGCATATAATTTGTAAAATTCAGATTTACACAATTCTCGTAAATCCAAAAATCGAGAACAACGAAACCCAAATACAAATTATTGAAATAATTCAATTCCTAATAATTCAATATGAAGTGGCTCTGATACCACTTGTTGGAATAAACTTTAGTGAATAACATCACTTTAATCCAGGAGCGTTCATATCGAATTATCAAGAATCAAAAGACTAGATTGCGGAAGCGTACCTGAATCCATAGCAGTTGAATCCTGGGATCTGGCCTTCTAGATCTACACGTCTCGAAGCTTTTCAGAGAACCCTTTAGTTTTTTTCGTAGGTTTCTTTCGACGATGGGATAGCGAGAATAGAATATCGTAGCGTGTGACCTAGGGACCATAACCCTATGTTATATTGGGTACCTATTTTAGCCCATCATTAAAACAGGAATAACTCATTAAGTCTCTACAGATTAAAGGCCCACACCCTATTAGATACATTAAAGCCCAATTCCTTAAACCTAATTTGATCACTTATAAAATGGGTTTAACCTTAATTGATGATCCACAATGCATAATTATTTCACATATAAGCCCAATGTTGGATTATGATCCAACAATGAGTAATTAAAAAAATCAGAAAAATTTTAAAATTACAGAAAGTACTCTCTTGAGGTATGATTTCATCTTATAATTTTTCCTTATCGTTTGTTGATCAATCGAAAGAGTTTGCGAGATATTTTGCCAGACATCGTTCAACTTTTCTAAATATTAAAAATAACCTAAGCTTTTATTCTTACCTTTTACAATTATATCCTCAATTATTTTAAATGTTACAAATAGTTAGAGAAGTTGATGATATTGGTAATATTTAGAAAAATTAACTGCTGAGAAATATAATATAATTGTAAATTATTTGATAACATCATCAATATATTATATATATTAGCCAATATATTATTATTTTGATGTAATTGGATGGACCCCAGCTCCCATGCACTTCTGTTTAATTAGTGCACTTTGACACGTACGTACGTGCTTATCCTTTGCCGCAAGACGGGGGTTTGAATTTTGTGGTTTTGAATAATTGGGAATAGATATTTAACAGTTACTTAAATCTTGTCAAGTAGCCATTTGGCTTAGTGGTATCACTCCTTCCAATGTGTTGGGAGGTCGGGGGGTTCAATCCCAGTGAAGTGTGTGCGAACTCAAAAAAACAGTTACTTAAATCTTCGGCAAAGTTTTGGGATTCATATTTCTATTCCAATTTTCTATTTCATTAATCCATGATTCACTTAGTTGGATGCAATGGTGTAGCCAGAAATTATTAGGGGTGGCCGATACACGAAATTGGGGTAAGCCTAAAAAAAAAAAAAAATAAACATAAATATTAACTAATTTTTTTAAAAAGAAAATTACCTAGTAAAACCACAATTATGACACATGTAAAATACTCAAACAATCACAACTCATATTTATCTTAGTGAATAGTGACATGTATTATTCATCCGTCCATATAAAATAGGAAAGTGGAATACAGAAGTGGAAGAAGAAATATGTTCCGAAAGTTTTAGGCTCATTAAATGAGACTACGATCGTACATGACGGTTTCTAGTTGGGAGTATAGATATAATAAATGATATATCAATGTATCGTCATTCATCAATAATTGGAAATATTATTTTAAACTTCAAAGTAGTACTGGATTATAAAAAGTATTGGTTTTGAAACTTTAATGTTAGTTCATGCGCTTTTAATTCACTATTAGACTTGTTTTATGAGTATTTTAACATGGTACAATATGTACTAATATAATGCATTGGATTAAATGGATAATTGCTTAGTGTCTTATTTTTTAATAAATAAAAATTCACTTGAAAGATGTGCATGCATTATCTACAGGACCACTTAATTTAACATAAGTTTTGGAGTGTTAATAATATTAAGCACTAATAAATTTCCAGGGTTGATCTTATTAAGGCTTTTGCCAGATTTCAAATAATTAAAAGAAATAAATGTTACTAATGATCTACTAAAATTTATTCGCTTATTAACAAAAAGAAAATGAGAAAATGTAAGTTCTAATAGAACATGAGTTGTTAAAAAGAATCAATATTCTTACAAATGATTAAATACAAAACTCCAATTCTAAATGACTTCTTTTCTAAAATTTTTGACATTCAATCACCATCCAAAATACATATGTATATTACATCAATTACCATTATTATTTTTACCATCCTCACACTTTTTCTTTAAAGTGATTTTTCTAAACTATTTTCTCACCCCAATTTTTTTTTTTTGAAATTTTAAACAAAAAGACAAATATTCACATTCTAATTTCTAAACCTCGCCGCCTAGATTCTTTAACAACATAAATTGCACATACTTCAAAAAACAAACAAATTCTCTTGTAATATTTATTTGACTTCCAAAAACAAACAAATGCTCCTGTAATATTTTTTATTTGACTTCCAAAAACAAACAAATTCTCTTGTAATATTTATTTTATAGTATCCTCCAGTTTGGCATGATCTCTATTCCCTAGTATAATACTCCTTTTTTTCTTTCCCTTTCTTTCTTTTTAATTATATCCAAGTTGATTTTTTCCTTCTTTTTCAATTTTTCATTTATCTAATTACATTTTCATAATATTACTAATTGAGTCATTTCTTTCTGCACGCAAGCTCCTAGGTTCGTCATATCTTCTTCTGATGGTGTGTGTCGTTTTGTGTCAATTAATGTGCGTGGATGATATATCACCGGGGCCGCTCCTTGCCTTGGCCACTTAGGCGAAAGAGTCGCACTCAGGCCCAAAAAAATTTTGAGATTTATATTTGCCAAATTTTTGTATACTTTTATATATAATAGTACATATATAGAATAAATAAAATATTGAAACTTGAAAATGTGACCCAGGTTTAAATCCTCTTGCCCACAAAAATATATATATTGTTTACATTATTGTGTAGATAAATAAAATTAAAAGTTTTCAATTGCCATATTGGTCAATATCTCTCACCAAGGAAAAAGAAGGGCTCAAATTGATCCTTTTGCAGTCTTGCTAAAAAAAGCATCACAGTACACTTAATTTATTTTAAAGCCATATATTTAAAATTTCTCAAATTCAAAAGAGAATAAATTAAAAGTCATTACATACTGCCAGATCACAATTCACATGATATTTAATTATACTGAATTGATTAATATATTCGCCTTCAACGACGAATTGTATTTAAATAATTATTTTGGTTTTTTTAGCTTGAGTATCATATTATTTTAATCATAATATGATTGATTTATATATTGCTCTTAAAATTAATCATCTCTTGTCGCATGTAAATAGTCAAGTATATATTATTACGTGGAATTAAATTAAAGCAAGTTAGTATTTATACTTACACAAAAGCAGAGAGGTCATGCCACTTAGCCGTGACCGGAATATTCACCGGCGGTAGCGTCGGGACCAATGTCACCGCCACCGTCGTCGTCTCCTTATTGACGCCCAGAACCACCGCCGCCGTCAGGCTGAGCGCTAGTGCCAAGAACCTCAAAACGACGTCCCAACCCCTCATTTTGTTCTTGTTAGCCACTGCTACACCGCTCTCAATCCCTCCATTGCTACTGTTCTTGTATTGAGACTCCATTTTTCTTAATTTAATTTCCTCTGCTTTTGGAAATAAATACGCAAGAAAAAGAGGGGGTTAATTTAAAGTTGGAAGAGGTGTGTGGGAAGAATGTCAAAGTTTGGAGTGAGTTATATAGAGGTGTGAAAATGAAGACTTTATTTTTGTCCGTGTTAGGGGGGATAAACAAGTAAACAACTGGGTAGAGTCAGAAATAAAATCAGCTCATATATGTACTTTAAAAAAAAAAAATCAGCACATACATATATAAATTTACATATATACATAAATGTATGTGCACACATACATATTACTAGGAGTAGCGGTTTGAACTCATCTCTTATAATCAGTGTTCTTTAAACGCTAGTCACGTGGCAGGTTGGAGCATAGCGTCTAGACGGAGTCTTGACAGGGTTAGGCAGGATCTAGGTGGGGTTTGGCAGTATCTAATCAGAAGAAAAATGTAGGCGGACAAAGGGAGTCTACCGTTTAAACGGGTATTAATAGGACTAGACAGGAATCTTCAGAACAATGCTTATAATTGTAATTTAGCTACAGGGGCTGACAATAGTAATCCTGCAAAAATCGCCATTTATATAGAAGTCCTGCAATTTTTAACAACTTGCGATTTCAGTTATTTGGTAGCCAGAAGTTAGAATATTTGCGGAAAAAATCAGCATGTCCACATTTTCAGTTAAATTTGTCTCAATCAACATGCTAACTTAGAGTCTAAGAAGATGTCTATATAGGCGAAAATCGATTTGGACTCGTGGATTTTTGGTAAATTTTCTAATTTCTGACGTCGTCCAAAGAATCGAAATAGAGATTTTTTTTTGAATTACGTAACTTTTTTGCCAATCATGATTTTTGTAAGACCATTTTTACTACACCTTTGTAACTAGGGGTGTGCATGGTACGGGACGGTTCGGAGATTTTAAAAATCAATCTCCAGAACCGAACAATAGAGAAAAAATCTCCGTACCGAACCGTACCAAAAATTCGGTACGGGGATTCGGTTCTAACGGGATGGTTTGGGATGGTGAAACAGAAATTAATCAAAGTAAAACACACAAAATAAGAAAAAATAAAAAATGAATGTAAAAATCACCAAATAATTATAATCCATTCCTTTTTTTAGTGCAATCTCAAAATAAATACTACAACCATAAAGGGCAACACAATCTCAAATTATAAATTCATAATAAATAATACAATCCCAATTCTAAAATTCATGATTAAAAGTCACACCAACACTTATAGGCTCCCAGTCAAAGTAATTTTCTTAATATATTAATCTTTAATTGCATTTGTTGGACAAGTATTTTATTATGGTAGATTTCTGATCTAATTTTTTATACTCTAAATATTTGATTGATTGCAATCCAATTCTGCCAATACCAAAATAAAATTAACCATTGAATAATTTATGTCGAAAATTTGGTAAATCTAAAGCTGATGGTTTTTTAATTTACAATGGATCATTGATGTGTAATTATTGTATTTCGGATTTACAAAACTTTTAAAAGTATAACATATAAGTATCGACAATAAAAAAATTTAATATACATGTTGATGTTATGCTTTATTAAAACGTAGCAAATAATGAGAATAATTAATCTCCTTAATTATTTTCATTAATTCTCCTATAAAGAACTCAATTTTTAGTCATGGTCAATTATATGTTGTTGTTTCACAAGTCACATATCGTAAGAGTTTGAAAATATTAGTTTATGACGAGCGGTAAAATAAAATCAAACAGACGAATAATGTTGTGTATAAAAAGTATTCCAAAATTTATAATTTTGAAATGTAGTTAACTTGATTTGTTAGAAGTTGTATTTTACGTTTTTATATTCATTAATGTGTAACTCTTATATGGATGCAATTTTCGTGCCTTGATGGAACACGCCCCGTGCATTGCACGGGCAAAAGACTAGTTAAATGATATAAATTCTTAGAAATTTAATATAATAATTAATTAAACACATCAAATAATTTTCTAGGTTAGTTAAATGTGGGGTGTCACAATATCAAAATACAAATAAGATAAAAATAATATATATGTATGTATTAAAAATCCTTAAAAATTGGTTCTATCTTCGGATCTTTGGTTTGATGCGGTTCTCGATGCGGATATTTTAAAAATCTCGAGAACGTGCGGAATTTTTTTGGGACTGTTCGGTTCGAAAAAGTCAAAAAGTCAACGGATATTTTCGGTTCGGATATTTTTCGATTCGGGTATTGGTTCGATTAAGGTGATCTCCAAGTCAAGTGCAAGTTACGCTACTTGTAACTACGGGACTAAACTTGCAATTTAGCTGATTTTATATGAGTAAGTGGTTTAAATCCAATTCGTTCGTTCCTTCTTGATGCCTAAATTTACCCCTAATTTGTAAGTAATGATCTTCTTAACACATGCCCTGAATGGAGTTCAAAAATAGGTTCTCAATTCTCATCCTACAGGACACGAACAAATATGGGTTTTGGGTTGTCCTGTGAACCGCGTGACTCCATCCGATTTAATTTGGTACGATGTTTGGATAGAAATTCAATTAATTTATAATTGTATATATTAGAAAGTGCTATTTATTATAAGTCGGGATTAGGATTTGGGCATTATGAACCTTTGATACAGTATAAGCATTTTGGACTATTGTGCTTCTTTGGGCTAGCTAATAGTTGAGTGTTAGCCATTAAGGCTTGTGGGTTTGAACTTGAATTGTTAATTGGGATATGATCAAAAATCAAACTACAGAATTTGAGTAAATCACTTTTCTAGATTTCAAGGTTCGAATATTTCTTTTTTTTATGTGTAGATGTGTGTAAAATGGCGACAAATTATTTGGAGTTATAGAAATTAATGCATAGTTGGGGGTGGGTACGAGTGTGTATGGTTTGGCCAAAGGACAGACGTGTGAGTTTGATGTGTCATGTTTTTTTTTTTTTTTTTTTTTTTTTTTGAGAATATGTGTCATGTTATTACATATAGCGTTCACATTTAATTTAGTGTAGGGGTGGGGATGGGGGGTGGGGTGCAGTTTACCACTTGTTAATTTGTTTACACTCTATGGTTGAGTTTAGAAATAAACAAATGATAATATTACATCATAATTGGATATTTTTTTCTTACAAGCTTTCAATCTATAGTATTATTCTGTCGATGTTATGACATATAAATGTAGTTTGTGTTGATGGTATGTTGTGATGGCACCAGATTTCTTCAAACTATACTATTGACGATATAGACGGAGTGTTTGCGTAATCACTAAAATAAGACATCTCATATTCTCGATGGAAAAGAATCACTTTTTAGTGTTTGCAAATGTTAATTTGTGTTTCGATTCCGCTTCATTTTATCATAATCTAAAAGTAGGGAGGTGGGTCTTTAGATTATGATTCGTGCATCTGGTTTGATTTTTACAAACAAACAAGCACTACTTCTCGCAATTTTTTCACCAAACACTATCAACTTACGATTCTTAACTTTTCGATTCTCAACTTCTATTTATATTTCCAAATACTACCAACTTATAATTCTCAATTATTTTTACTCTCCCTACAATAAATCACTTCGAGAGCATAAGTTTTGAAACACTTCCAAAATCTTAAAATTCGCTACAAGTTCGTACATGTTTAGGTTGTGGAATTTTTTTTCATTCGGATCCTCTGTTATAATAATTACTTCTCCTATTGTAATTCTAATATTACCAATACATGATAAGTATATCAAATAATATTAGAGGGTATTAAAAATATTGTAATAAGAATTTTAAAAAAACAAATGGAAGCAGACGGAATGTTCTCAAAATGGTATTTCATTTTCTATCGAGTGAGAATGAGAAATTGATATTTAGGCAGACTTTGTGACAAGAATAATATTGAAAGTTGAAATGAAGTAATTATAGTCATTATTTTAAGATGATATATATTAATTTAGGATTTGACATAATTAATAAGTATATGTCCACATGCAAGTCTCCTATATAGAGTTTGGTTATTGTCTCTTATTTTCTAACCCAAAAAAATAGAAGAAAAGAAAATAAAATGTGGGATGCAAAGAGAAAATTTCCGGCAAAAATTCATGTAGGACCGTTTTACGGGTATAAAGCCGTAAAGCGAATCCTATTTGACCCGTGGATCCTGTTGACCAGGTCCGCCGGTCAAAGCACCTGCTACCTTTTTTTTGTCTTTTTTTGTTTTTCTTCCTCAGTTAAAGTAACAATTTTATGAGAAAAAATATCGGTTATTTTAGATAAAGTGCCATATTTTTTAATATAGCCACATATTATGATTACATTACATTGAAGAAAAAATAAATATATCAAAGTTAATGTAACACCTTTATGAGTAAAAATATATATTTTTGATACAAAAATCAAGTTTTAAGAGTAAAAATATATGTTTTTTAAATAAAGTATTACATTTTTAAAAATACAAAGAAAGATGAAGTAATTCTTTTATAAGTAATAATATTTGTTTTTTGAGATAAAGTAACATATTTTTTAATATAATCACAAATTATGAATATATTACAATAAATATATATACAATATGATTAAAGTAACACTTTTATACGTTAAAGTATCTATTTTTTGAGATAAAGTATCATATTTTTTAATATAGTCACAAATTAGAAATGAAAGAAAGAAGGAAAAAAATATGATATAGTTAAAGTAACACTTTTATAAGTAAAAGTATCCGTTTGTTGAGATAAAGTATCAGATTTCTTAATACAATTACAAACAATGAACAAAAAAAGAGGAAAAATAAAAAATATAAATATGATGTAGTTAAAGTAACACTTTTATAAATATCCATTTATTGAGATAATGTATCATGTTTTGTAATAGACTTGTGTTCGATTTTTAGCCTTTGCATTTAGAGGCGTTTTTAATTTTTTTTATTCCCAGACGTATTTATGAATGGATTTATATACATTGTTATACTAAAATTACATAACAAACACTAGTGGTGTAGTGGTAGAATACCACCTTATGTCTATCAAGCGTGCAGGTTCGATTCTCCTTTGGAGCACTGGAGTGATTTATTTTTAAATAACAGTTGGTCGCGGATTGGATTGGGGCGCGGGTTGGGCTTTAGGAATCTGTAAGACGGTCCTATTGGACTAGGGTGCGGATTGGGATTTAGGAACCGTAAGACGGTCCTACAAGAGACCTACTCACCCGTGATGCATTCATCAAATTCTTTAATTTGGATGCTTCATTCCATGAATTATTATAATTGAGTTATATTCATATATTATAATTAATGAGGCACTTAATATGTTTGACAAATAATGTACTAAATAATATGGTACTTACTACGTTTGACAAATACTAATGTACTAATTAATACATTTAATCAACTTTATGGCTTCATATTGTTCTCTTGCTAGGAAACCGAATGCCAAACTTTTTCTTTCATCCATAAGCCTCATTTTCTCACGTAAAAAATATTGGGGTATGTTTAAACGGCCTTATTTCAAGTTTGATTTACAACTATAGCCATCCTTATTAAAAGGATTCAAATATGCATCAAGTTCCCATTATACCCTTTATAAAGAATAAGGAAATATGATTAATTCGTCTGCAGATTTCACGAGAATACGAACACTTTTCGGTTTCTATTTCTGTTTCATTCGTGGCATTGTTACACCTACTTAGATCCAGTCTCCATACGGATGTTTTAAAAAGATCATGTCGGGTTTCGGTAGATAAACTTAACAGTCATAGAATTTTAAAAGATGTTCGATTCTATGTTATCGATTCCAAAACCAAGGTTTACGGTGAAAATGGAAATAGTCCATTACGACCATATCAGGCCCAACATGCTTAGTAAAATTAATAAATCCCTTAAAATTCATACCTCTTTTGGCCGAAACAACAGGGTTAAGTGGTTCGCAACGCCACCGATCGGAAAATTATCGCCCCGGATCGTTTGACAAACGGCTCCTCACTGTTCAACCCCACCTCGGGGAAGATGATCGCAAGTTATCCGACTCCTTGAAAACCGCTCGGCCACGACCTTGGTTCGTTTCCTACTCCAAGGCGTAAAAGTAATTCTTCAAAGGGATGAATCAATAAGACATTATGAACACATGTTGAACAAACAACCTTTATTTTATTAAGAACTTAAAGAAAAATTTATTACATCGTAATCTCCTTTTGGGAGGAGAAAACTGTTTAGCCTCTCATAAAGGCTATTACACTCTTGTACATAAAATTAAAAAACTAAACTCTAAAACCGAAAACACTCGAAATTCTAAACACTCAATATTACGAGAAGAATTTTTATTGTAGAAGACTTAGGATAATTTTCGATGTCCTCACCTCCTTCAAACTCGGTTTAAATAGATGTAAGTCCGGATTTCAATTTCGGACTTCAACCCTTGTTGAAATGTAAAACGTCACTTTGCTTACATCATACTCTTGAATTATTGCTTGCTTCCACTTGCAGCAATAAGTTGGCCTTTCCTTTTTTTCACATGGATCGCCCCATCTTTATGCAGTATCCAAGTTCTTTATACAAACTTCCAAATCCTGCCGACTCGTCCTTTGTCTTGTAATACGTTGGACGGCATCTTTCATGGACCCACTTTTCGTCTTTTTCTAAGTGGGTTGTTACTGTCTGGAGTCACATGTCTCCACTAGCTCGTTGGGGAGTCTACTTTTTTGGTGGTCCCCAAACTTTGGATACTCTTGTGACTTTTCTTCTCCGTCACCGGTCTTCTCCGATCGACTTTTGGCGGAATCCTTTGCCAAATTCCGGTTCTTCTGGTTTTGACATTCGGGACATACCCGAAGTTCCCAATGGCCGATATGAGCCATGTTGCAATATTTCCGTGAGTTTCTTTACTCCCCGTGACTTATTTTCCCATAGAAGATTTTTTTCTTTTCGAACAAATCTTCTGCGAACCTTGTAGTTTTTCTGTCATGGTATTCAACAGAATGACCCGTTCACCGAATGCGGTAGAACTTGAGCGGAAACTTTACTTTGTCCATCTCCGTGAGACGGACCCACAATCCCCATGCCCTTCTTGTGGTGATCGATCTTGATGAAGGTCATGGCCAATTGTACTTCTTACGAACTTGCCTCCTTGATATTTCCGAAGGCTCTTTCATCCGGTCTTGGCTTTAATGTAATGGAAGGCTTCATGTCCACTTTTTCCGACGGGCTCGGTCGCATTTGCACTTATGAAATACGACTTCAATGTATCCCCTCGTCTTAGGTTGTCATTGTTGGACCAAAGACTCGAAATGCGACTTCCGGATCCACTTGGTAATTTTGTGATCTCCGGGAATCCTGGTGAAGTAGTATAGGCGAGGCCAAAGCCCCAAACTCGTACCACCTCTTTACTTCTTGAGGGCCGGAATTTGGTAGCATCCAAACCTGGATATTTTCGAAAACATCAATCTTTGTTTTTCCGGAGATATTCCATGCAGTAATTAGTTTCTCCCAATTTGCCTGGTATTCTGCAAGAAGAAGAAGAAACTTTAATCTCGTTAATATCAACCTTAGAAGTGCCCATCATAGGCTAAGATTGATCTCTTCGCCCTTTACCCGGACGTCTTTGGGTTGATGTGATAACTCGGGATTTGACTCAGGAGTATCGCTTTTTCCTTGGGCCAACATTTCGCCGACTTAGGACTTGTGCTAGAGGTACTTGAATCCTCTGCTGCAGGTTGAGGAGCCTGCGCTCTAAACGCTCCGTTTGCTTATTAGCGGCCGGAGGAGTGGCCCTTGAAATGCCATTCTCAATCGAGAGTGAGACCAGGACACATGCTCGTATACGATCGGTTACTTTGTCCCGATCATTCCTTTGTAATTTCGGCCAAATCAAAGCATTGATGACCAGGGTATCAAATTCTCGGAGTAGCATTTCGGTGGTCTCCAAGATGTCTTGATCTTTGTGAGGATGGAATCACTTCAATTCCTCCATCTCTTGTTAGAAAAATGCAAGAATATTTTCATGAGATTTTATAATGACAATATCATAATCATAATATTGACATTGACTTGCCATCTAAGTATCCTAGCTTTTTCGGTTTTGATTCAATTTTGTTTTTCGAAAAGCTTTGACACTTGAATTATCAATTTTAAGATAAACTTTTTAGCCGGTAAAAATAAAGGCCATTTTTTAAAAGCCTTTCGATCGCAAAGAATTCTTTCTCGTTGATATGCCACCGAGTCGATTCATCGGGTGTGAATAAACCACCGCAAAGATATCTGCATGGCACTTCTCCATTTGGTGTAGCTTTTGTAAGTACCGTTGCCCACCAATAATCACCGGCATCGTATAAAGAACCGGTTCATCTTCATCCTGTGGAATTGCAAGTTTCGGAAGATTTTTGCAAACCTCCTTAAGTTGCTTGATTCCTTCTTGATGTTCATTCTCCCATTTGAATATCGCATTTTTTTAAGCAATGGGCTAAACACCTTCCCCGTAATGTGCTAGATTGTTTATGAACATTCCGCCAAAATTGACAACTCAAGAAAACTCAAGTCGCTTTTTGTCTTTCAATGTATCCGGAAATCCTGTATCTTTTCTACAATATGACTTTGTAGGATTATTCCAGATTGCATTCGTCGATCTCAATTCCTAGGAATTCAACTGTCTTGTTGCAATCACGCTTCTTCTCCGAAAGCACTAATCCTTCTTGTGACAAACATCTCGAAAATATTTCCAAATGTTTGAGATGTTCCTTCATGTTCTTTGATGCGATTAGAATGTCATCGATATACACGAACATGAAAGCGAAATAATCTTTGAAGAGATTATCCATCTTCCTTTGATATATCCGGGGTGCATTAGCCAATCCCATAGGCATCACATTCCAAATATAGTGTCCTTGTGGTGTAGAGAAAGTGTGAACTTCTTGCTTTCTTCATCCATCTTAATCTGGTAAAATCCGGACTTGCAATCAAACTTTGAGAATATCTTGGAACCTTTGATACGATTAACCGGATGTTCTCTGCTTGGGATATAGTATCCGTCGAACTCCAAAATGTTATTAATTCCTTGTAATTAATAACAAGTCTTCGCTTTTCTCTTTTGATCTCTCCATGGTTTCGACTAAGAACCCTGGATCTCTTTGTATGGAGAAACTCCTGGTGAAATTAACTTAAGGTCAAGATGTTCCTTAAGTATTTTTCGCATATCCTTACGATCTTCCTGGTTCATAAGGATTGGTTTGAATCTTACGAACTCGTACTCCTTCCTGGCTTAACCTTCAAGGATGCTTTGAGCTCGTTCTTGTCCCACCATGCCAAAGGATCTTCATTGTAATTCCTTTGGATCTTTTTCTTGATATCCTCGAGTGATATTTGTTCCTCTATGGTTACATCACTGTGGATTCTCCATTAGACTCATCCATAATTCTCGCAATGGCTTCCCGGAGTGACTCGTTCTTCTCCTTGTACTCGAATGAATACAAGTTATTATCCCATATCTTCCGATCCTTCCGAATGGAACCAAATTGTCTATAGGATAATAATGCTTCACCAAATTTCCTTCGATCCGCCATTTTTGGATTGCGAAGTTTGGCTTCATCACCACGCTTGTCGCTGCGAAAATTAATGGGCATTTTTCTCGTAAAATGCTTCCCCATGATCTCACGGACAACAATCTTATGATCACATAAGGTTGTGAAAATAAGTCTTCTCGCGTCTCATTTTCTTGTGTGAATCGCTTGAATGTTTGTAGGAAATTGTTTCCTAGCAAAATATCCGCACTGTATCATGAAAATAGATTGGTGGCGTCTTCACTTTGTACCATGGGGTACCGCCCGCGCCTCCGATCATGATTTCGGCTTGTTTAATTCCTCGATTAAGGATAAGAATCCTTTTAGAGAAATCTCTTCCTCGCAATAGCTGGCAAATCCTCTCCAATGTCTTTGGGAAAGACATCAAACTGCAAGTACATATTTAAGCACTGAATCAATATAGGGCGAAATACTCGGCCTTATATTCGACATATAACATTCCAATAGAAATGTATATGGAGAATGGACTAGTGGTCATCGATTCTATATCTTTTATTAGCCACTGTGAACTCCATTCCGTCTTGTAATCTTTCCCAAGAGGTTTATGATCCTCGAGAAATTCAATTCCCGGTGTTAATTGCTCGGGATTTTTCCCGCAACTCTGTGATAGTAAGCTCAATTTCTCCTATCTTGAGGCTTCCTTGATACCTTCCAACGATTGGTTGTTGGAGATAATATAGAACATCACAAGGAAAAATGTTATTCTTTTGAGTGATGTCGAATATTACTTCAACCTCTCGCCATCTTCTCGGGACATTTCGGCTCTCTGCCTTTGTTTTGAAAACATCATCGGGATACGAATCGCACTTGGTCTCTTTTCTTCCCAACGGCTACTACTCGTCATTCGTCTGTTGGAAAGACATCCTTCTTGGCTCAACTCGAGGCTTCGACTTTGGTTGAAGACTGGTTGATCTTGTATTTTCATATCGATCTCCTTTATAGTTGGAGATTCAATAATTTACAGTAAAACCACCCTGGCAAAGTCCTCGAAAATCCTTGGGACTTGATGAATTCCTTTCTCAAGAATACTTGAATGATGGGTATTCGAGAGAGCATAGAAATCTTGTATGTGATCGAGTAAGGCCTGTTTCCTTCTTTCATCAAATCGACTCTTTTAAAATCTTGATGAAGGGTTAGGACTCTCTTGAAATCTCGATCTCCCAGATTGTATGCAATTCTAGGATAGACATTAAATGCCAATTTCCCAAAGATACAAATTTCAGAATCTTAGCTCCAAGGCATGAATCCTTGAGGTTTGAGATTCGCTTATCAAAGATAGCCAGATTGAGTGGCGAATCTATCCACTCTTTGAATGTTGCTTTAATAATGACTCTTATGGCTCCAATATGAATCCATGAGAGTGTATTTGCAACTTCTCTTTTAACTCTGCTTTTCATCTCCTGGATTTCTTTAATAGGGACCAAGCGCATCTCGATTAGGTTTAGGTAAACTCCATCGGAATGGCAAGTTCTTGATTGTTACCCCGTGAATAATTTGGTGTTTCTCATTTACGAAATCCAATCTTATCCAATGCTTTTTCCATAGCTACGATAGTAAATCCATCATAGACTTGAAGCTTTGGATCTTCCTTCATGATTCTCATAAGAGTTTTATGAGAAACCGTCGTGTGAGAGAGGAATCTCGACATATCCTCCCCGATCGCTTGTTTCTTTGAAGAATTTCTTCTTCACTCGATTTCGAGCTAGAGTCACTTCCATCGTCGAGAATAGATTTCTTCTTCATAGATGCTTTCATCCGAGGGAATATCCTCAAATTGATACACACTGTATAAGATCTTGATAATAGACATGCCTTCTTCGATTTCCGGTGTAGCCTCGAACCGCCTCGACTCCTCGTTTTTTTTGTATGGGAAATCCATTGAGATATGCCCTCTTGCTCCACATGTCCAGCAATTACTGATCTTTGAAACTTTCATTTGCTCTGGTGTGAGCACGCCCTGAAAGTTCTTCTTCCCGGATTTGGCTTTGGTACTTGCTTGATTAGAACCACGATGATGAGGCTCTACTCCCCGCTTGGTTTGGTCTTTGTCCCGTTTTGTAACCGGGCTTTTTTTTGACAAAACCTTCTAGGTCTCCATGAAGACCTATTTCTTTTTTCTTCGCTTCCTCGGCGGTATGGATGGCTCCTCTCCTTCTTCTTCTTGTGCCGCCTTGTTTGACCTCCCACAATTGTTGGGATATCATTATCTATGCAACATAGAGGAGGCGCTTTGTTAATTCCTCTTAATCTCTTGTAATTTCGTGCAAAGTCGCTTGATAGCACCATTCGGATAACTTGGCCTTTAGGAAAGACATTTTTCGGCCACGATTTCTACTTGACTCCACCCTTGTATTCCCGATAAGCATTTCTCTCCGGGGACTCGGAATTTTGGCAAAGAATAGGTGTGCGGCTTCTTTTTCCTCAATCTTGGATTTCCACCGTATTGAGTGAACAACTTGATATATTCGTCAATATGACAAATATCCAGAACTCAAGGCTATAGAGGGCTTGTTTATATTTCTTTCTTTTTCATCCTCTAATCCTCGAAATAACCCATGCCGATGAATTGGATTTTGAATAGTTTTGCCATACCATCGACAATTCCTTTAAGTGATTCCCCGATGTGACCGAACTTTTAAATGCGGCATCGGTCATATCCCGAGGCAATCTTCACCGATCCTTCAAGACTCATTTCAAGGAGTAAAATAAATGAATCATTTGTAAGATCGAGGGTTCTGCTTTGAAATTCTCATAGTCAAGCCCATTCATCAATGAGAACTTCTCTGTTTTTAAAATCGGGATGTCCAGATTTAACATCAACCCATACGGATGTATTGGGTCAAGGTGCGATCTTCCATAAGCGCGTCGATAAACATTCGGCCTTCCGGTAGGTTGTCTAGTCCCCGCAAGAGGGTTTCGACCTCCTGTCCCCGAAAGTGTATCACTCCCGGTCGTAAAATCTCCAAAGATGTGGCATCCTCTCGTCCCGAGCTCCATGATGCGAACCCGTACTTTCTTCGACGTTAGGATTAATCGGTGGCGGTGGCGGTGGAATTGGTCTACCTTGTGGGTCATAGGTAACCAAAGCCGATTCCTCACTGCGTTCATCTTTAAATCTACAATACCTAATCCTGCGAAGGATTACGCCAGTCATGTAGATCTTTAAGATTCATCTTTTCAATATCCATCTTCTTTAATTTTTGATGGATTTTCCTTTGATTAGAGCAATGAGCTTTTCCTCATCTGTCATCTTTCGTATAACTTCGGTTGGTTTCCCTTTTTGGTGTAAATAGGTACCGCCCCAAAATCAATACGTTTCCTTCCTAGGATGAACTTGGCCTGTCTTCCAGGTTCTTGACTCGTTTCGAATATCATGAAGGAGTTCAAGAGTTTCCTTCGATATTTAACCATCGTCTCCATCCAGTTGGATCGATGAACTTGTCTTGGTAGATGAATATGGCGGTTGCCATAATTTCGCACCGTCTTCGATTTCTCTAAGATCTTCGGAGATCTTAGATTTATCTGGGAAGTATCTCGTTCCACTCGGGTACACCATCGGGAATCATTGTTCGATGGGAATTTTCATGAACCGTTTCTTGGAGGTTCATCAAGTGAACATATAGTGGTGCAGTTAAGCATCCGGAATCGCTTATAATATTCTGGGCTCGCATTTTGCATTGCCTTAAGGTTTCCCGTCGGCTCTCGTCGCTTCTTTTTCTTCATATTGGTATTCCCAATATGAAACCTGGTCAAGGTGTTCTTGTGCATACATCGTCAAAATTTGACGATATCTCTGTAGGGGTACATCTCGGACATCGGTCAGGATCCATAATCTCGGAGTAATTTCTCCTCACCAATTGTTAATTACATAAGTATAATAAATTTAACTAAAAGTTCTTAATAAACCTAGGCTCGATACCATTTTTGCGGCCCCTAAAACCTTTAAAAACCATTAATTTACCTTTAATTCAATATAAGGGGTATTTTGGGGTTTTATCAAATAAGAAGGCCATTTTTGAAACTTTTAAATAAGTAAGGCCATTTGTGTATATGTGGTTTAAAATTAGCTATTTCAATCATTTCCCAAAAATATTCCCTCCGTCCCAAATATATTGTTCATTATTCCCTTTTAGGATGTCTCAAATATATAATTCATTTTTCATATTTTATAGTACTTTTTTCATTCTTTTACTGTTATTATTTGTTCATTAAATAAGGGCAAATCAAATAAATATTTTGCATAATTTCAATACTTTTCTTAATTTGTGTGATTAGTTAAACTGGACTATATATTTGGGACGGAGGGGGTTTGTTATAATAAAAATTTGAAAAATATATTTATTCATCATTTTAAGTGTAGATCCAAGATACCCTTTGTAAGAATGTTGACCATGGTTCGAACCTTGTGTCTTTCAGTTTCTTTGAAATTTATCCTCTCTCCTCCAACCGCTCTTTCCAACTTATTTAAAAAAAAAAAAGTGTAGATCCAAGATAACTCATATTTTAGTTAAAATTTTATAGCAAATTACCTTTTTTCACCACGTATATGTTTGTTCAAATTGACATTTTGGATCTAAAGCTCATCTATATATATATATATATAATAGCGAGAAGTCCAGGAAATTCTTTTTCCGCTCTTTTTGCTTATTATATTAGGAAAGAATTCTAAACATTATAAATGGTAATCATTATAAATTATAAATGGTAATTATTATATATTCTTATATTATGAATGTATTATAAGATCATTGTAATATAATTAAAGATCATTGTATTATAAGACGTGTATTATAAATGGTAATTTTATTTCCATCATAATTATATGAACTAAAACTAAACGTCAATTCTTCGTTTCTTTTACATATCTTCGTCACTTTTATTTGTTTCAATACATATCTTCATCACTTTTATTGTTCTTCTATATATATTTATCACTTTTCTCATATTGTTGATCCTAAATTCAAAGCCTAAACAACAAATATGGCTTCATATTCACGTTCCCCTCTATTTCTATTTTCATCAAGTGTCCCGCCAACACCGAAGAGTATTGAACTCAAAATCGCAATAAGGAAGAGTTTTTATATACACTATATTGTAGATTTGTACGGACAAGATTTGGTGAGTTTTTTTATTATTTTTGATAGTTTTGTTGTATTTTTTTAGTTTTTTTTTGTATGATTTGTTTGTTTTTGTATTATTCCTCATGCTAACATATTTTTGTTACATTAAATGCCGTATTTTACGTAATTATTGTTTGCTTCTTATAGACGCTTCGATATTGTTTTTATTCCGTATATTGTATTATTTTTTATATACACTATATTTTTTTTTTTGTTATCTATATATATAATAGCGAAGTTTGGAATAAAAAATTCCCCACCCATTTTCACTTGCTAAATTTGGAAATTATTTTCTTGTAAAATTATAATCGTAGATCTTGCAATCTATTTTAAGTAAAAATGTTGAAGATTAATATTGAAATTATATATATATAGATATAGATATCATAAAAATATACATATATAAATCAAATCATACACAATCTGTCACTTAACAAACATCTCCTGAGTTGTTGTTAATTAACTTTCCACATCATCAACTAATTTAGCCAAATTATAGGAAAATTTAGTCTTGAAATAAAATTATCTTATCTTTCTTAATTTAAAAACCGCCGATTTAGTAATCAAAAGGAAATATTTAAAATAAAATTTTGAAATTGGATAAAGTTTCACGACATGCGATTTTGTAACAAAAATTACTTATATTATATTCTTTTGAATTTTTTTTTTGATATGTTAGCCAAATTCATTATCATAAATATGGATGGAATACTTATTATTTATTAATGTTCATAAATTAGAAAAAATATGATTTTTATGCATTTTTTCTTATTTTTCTAAATCCTAATTTATATCACATATTGATCTTTTCTATAAATAATTCCATTAATTATTCTTAACTATATAATTTTTTTCTAATTTTTCAATAATTAATCCCGTAATAATTGTTAATTCAATTTAGAAACATGATTAGTTACGTAATTATATCACGTAAATTAATTCCTTTAATTATTAATAGTTCAATCTATTTATTCTATATAATTTGTTCGACTAATTATTGTCTATTATATCAAAGCATAAGATTTATGTTAATTATACCAAAACATAAATTTTTGGATTCATTTGTTTACGGATTTAGCTAATAAAGCACAATCATTTTTGAATAATTTAAAAACATGCCCCCATTATGAAAAATCTTGGATTGATTTGTACAAAATTTTGTATCTTATTACTGATTTCTTGCTAATTCACTTTCCACATCATCAATCTATTTAGCCAAATTATAGGAAAATTTAGTCTTGAAATAAAATTATCCTATTTATATAAATTTAAAAACTACTAATTTAATAATCAAAAGAAGATATTTAAAAATAAAATTTGGAAGCGGATATTATTCAATATACGATTTTGTAACAAAATTTAGAAGGCTTATATTATATTCTTTTGAAAAACAATCTTGATATGTTAGCCAATTCATTATCATAAATATGGATGAAATACTTTAATATTCATAAATTAAGAAGAAAAAAATTATAAATCCATATGCAATTGTTGACAACAGTTGATTCACTCTAACTAATAATAATATTATCTTTGCTATAATAGATATTATATTATGAAATGAACAACATATTTGTTTTCTGACTATTATACTAAAAGATGACAAAGATTAAATACACGATTATCATAACAATTATTCGTAGCCATTGTGGCTCATCTATATAAAAATATTATAATATCAAAAATCCAAAAATATTTTTTCCGCCCATTTACACTTGCAAAATTCGTACATAATTTTATAATGAAATCCTAATCGTAGATCTTGCAATATATTTAAATGAAAATCTTGAACATTAATATTGATATTAATAAATATCGATATCCACGAAAACATACATAAAATACTCAAATCCACACAATCGTCACTCAACAAATCGTCTTTGATTTCTTACTAATTCACTTTCTATATCATCAATCAATTTAGCGAATTATTTTTGGACAAATCAATCCGAAAATTCTCCTAACATGGACATATTTTTTGGTTATCCAAAATTGATTGTGCGAAACTAATTGTAGAAAAGATTAGTGTATGATATAAATTAGGATGACTCAATAGAAAAAAATCGAGAATAAGATACAACAGAGTTTGGACAAATTAATCCAAAAATTCTTTTAGTTATCCAAAACTGGTGGTAATTTGATTTAATATGTCCACACCCAAATTTATTGATTTTTTGGACAAATCAATCCAAAAATCTTATATTTGGGTATTTAACAATAATTATATATAATTAACAATAATTAAGAAAATAATTTCTATTATATAAATAATAAACAATTATATTTCTAAATTGAACTCATAATAAATAAAGTAATTAAAGAAAAATTAGGAAAGAAATGATATAATTAAGAAAATAAAGAACTAATTATAGAAAAATTAGTATATGATACAAATTGGGATGACTCAATTGAATATAAAATAACGAAAACAAAAGAAATAGCGTTAAGCCCGATGGTTGTCTTTGTTATACAAGTTCATTCGAATTATTCCCTTAATAAATGTAATTTGGAAAATAACAAGCGATACTAATTAGACTTTTGAAAATTAAAACGATAGTTTTTTTGTGTTTTATAAACTATCAAAACTTCAAAATAATGTTTTATAATCTAGCTAAATTTCTTAATTAATATATATATATATATATAACAACAAAAGTTTGGAACTAAATTTCCGCTCATATTCATTTCCTAAATTTGGAATTATTTTCTGCAAAATCTTAATCGTAAATATTGCAATCGATATTAATTAAAAATCTTGAACATTAATTTTAATATTAATATATGTAGATGTATATTTATTATATAGCTAAATATTAGATACACAAATTACCATAATAAATATTTGTAGAAAATATTGCTCATTAAGTACAAAGTAAAGATGCACGGCTTTCCATTAATAGAATATTTAAAGTCAATATTTTATTCAAAGATTTTGTTCATTTGTTAGGAAAAGATTATAAATTTTATTCCATCTTATTATTGTACCAAAAGTGGAAAGGATAATTAGAAATTCGTTTAGGAAAAATTGAGAAAATCATACCTTAATATTAAAGATTTATCAATCTACAAATTTATTACCTTACAATAAAAGGACAATAGTTTGGTCACGCTCGAATTTTTCTAAATCGTATGCAACTTAAAATGGATAGCTATCCCTCAAAAAAAAAAAATGTTAGTTATGTATTACCTTTAAGAAAAAAATGTTATTGAAATATTTACCAAACATAACATTCGTCTATACATTGCTTTTTAAATAAACTTCATAGATAAAATTTTCCGGATTGTGAAACTTTTTCAACAAGTACAAGTTCACTATGAAAATATGTCTCACGGATATGCATATGTAATTTTTTATTGAGAGGTACAATGTGTGTGAGAAAGAGTGATGGATATAAGCGTAATATAGAGATATGCATATATTGAGATAAATCTAAACGATTTGAATTTGATATTTAAGTTTATAAATAAAAATATAGATTTGATATATAAATTTTTATTTTTATTTATTTTATATGAATATTAAAATAATAATACTCGTGCAACGCATGTGACGGGATTCCTAGTTTCCTTAGTAATAGTTTGTTTGGCGGTTAAAATAGTATGGACTTTTCAAAAAGTCACTTTTCCTAAAATCACTTTTAGATAAGTGCAAATTTGTGGCTTTTGGATTTTTTTTCCTATAATTTCTACAAAGGGGTATTAAAATATACATTTAGCAAATACTTTACATTGCATATAAGCATTTTTCGAAAATGTCTATTACATAAATGCTTTTTCATTTTAGAAGTGTTCTAATATGCACTTAATCGGAAAATTACTTTCGTTACCGGATAAAAAAAACTAGTTAAGTAAAAATACTACATGAAAACATAAAGAACAAATGACAGGACATTTGGAGAAATGACGCGAGCACTGGAAAACGGCCAGGATTGAAGTAAAAGCAAAAGGGGTGCAAAGTGGATTAATTTACAAGTCAAGTACATATCTTATGTTGATGTCTTCTGATCCCAAAATTTGTTCACGTTTGCAAAAAGGCCCCAATAAAATAACAAAATTTGACTGGTGAATGGAAGTACTAATAAATTATGTAAAGCAGCTGTCACAATTTTTTGTTGGATATTGGTTGGTGTATTTATTTCAGCATTAAATTGTACAGTTAAAAAGGATAATATTTTATAATTATTGTAAGGAGTTGGATCTTGTTATGATTTGCCAAAGTGTGGACAGAGAGGCACCAGCCGGTTTGCGCAATTTCCCATGGTCCATTGCTTTTATGATTCACACATAATAAATCATTGGATTACCAAAAAATATAAAAGAGGTAATTTTTGTTAGAATAATTAACATACATTTTTGTAAGATAAATTTGGAAGAAGAATTCTATATAACTTGGAGTCTTGAATGCAAGAACTTGATTAATACAAATGGAGGCTACCCAATATATATAGGAGCAAACCCTAGAAGACACACAAAGGAAATTACAAAACTACCCTCACAAATATAAACTAATAACTAATTATAATTCTAACATCCCCCCACAAACTCATGATGATGTAGTAGAAATCATCGAGAGTTTGCCAACCAAAAAACGAAAGCGCGGAAGCGGATGTGACTTGGTGAAAAGATCAGCAATCTGTAAAGATGATGAGATGAAAGGTAAGTGGAGTGTCCCATGTTGCAGGTGATGACGAGTGACATGACAATCAATCTCAATATGCTTTGTTCTTTCGTGGAAAACTGAGTTGTGAGCAATCTGAATAGCACTTTGGTTATCACAATGCATGGGAGTAGGTGAGGACAAATGAACACCCATATCTGCAAGAAGCCAACGTAACCAAACTATTTCAGTTGTAGTAGAAGCCATTGCCCGATACTCTGCCTCTGTGGAGGATCGAGACACAACATTTTGTTTCTTACTCTTCCAAGAAATAAGTGAGTCTCCAAGAAAAACACAAAAACCAGTGGTGGATTTTCGATCGTGGGATCACCGCCCAATCCGCATCGAATATGCCCTCAACTCTAATGAAGATGTAGATGGAAACAAAAGACTCTCGAAAAGAGTACCACGGAGGTATCGCAAGATACGAGTAATCGCTGACCCAATGAGCGGTAGTGGGGCAAGTGACAAATGACTCACAATATGAACCGCATATGCGATATACGGGAGCGTAATGGTTAGATAAACCAAACTTCCAACAATAGTGCGATATAAAGTAGGATCAGACAATGGTGTGCCATCAGAAGGAGAATATCGAACATTAAGTTCAAGAGGCGTATCAACTGTCCGAGTATCAGTAAGACGAGCTCGATCAAGTATGTCGGCAATGTACTTGGGTGTGAAAGAAGATAACCTCGGGGAGTGGGCTACCTCAATACCCAAGAAATATCGCAAAGGTCCCAAATCTTTCATTTCAAAGCGAGAAGCTAACTTTCATTTCAACAATGCAATCCCATCAACATCATCACCGGTGATGATCATGTCATCAACATATAAGGAAAGAAGAATAATACCAAAGACATGTACGCTTGAAGAAAAGAGCGAATCATGGTTCTTTGGAACTAAAACCAAGTGAGGTAAGCACGACAGAGAATTTTTCAAACCAAGCCCGTGGAGCCTGTTTGAGACCATACAATGCTTTCTTAAGCTTGCAAACTTCGCCCGATTATGAGGAACTCCAGGTGGTGGGATCATGTAAACTTCTTCTTGAAGATCACCATTCAAGAAGGCATTTTTGACATCCAATTGAGATATGTGCGATTTCGGATAGAAGCAACAACAATAAGAGTACGAATGGTAGTCATTTTTGCAACAGGGCAAAAGTTTCCTCATAATCCATACCATTGTTGTGAATAACCTTTAGCAACCAATCGTGCTTTATATCGCTCAACCGAACCATCGATTTGGTTTTAATTTTATAAACCCAACGCGAACCAATTGCCCGTTTACCAGGTGGTAAAGATACCAAATCCCAAGTGTTTGTTTTATGCAAAGCCAGAAAGTTCCTCAGTCATAGCATGCTGCCATAAAGGATCGAATCGCCTCTTTATAGGAGTGTGGTTCGAGAAATTTGGTGAATAGAGGACAAAAATGAAGCAAAGGCGGGAGAATAAGAGGAATAAACAAAGTCGTAATCGAGTGGACTTACGTGTACGTTGGGGATATCGAGGAGGCAAACGATCCACAATTTCAGGAAGCGATTGGGGTGCCGTAGGCGTAGGCGGAGCAGCAGTATCTGATGAGTCTCTATCTCGTATTATCCGAGAATGGATCAATATGAACAAGATCGAGTTTTGGAGATCTTTATGAGGACTAGAGGGAATAGAGAAGAATGGAATATGCTCAAGAAAAAAATACATGACGAGACACATATAATTTTTGAGCAACAGGATCAAAGCAACGATATCCCTTCCGACCTTCTCCATATCCTAAGAAAACACAAATATTGAACGAGAAGATAATTTGCTGCGTTCAACATGAGGACGAAGGACAAAACATGCACAACCAAAGACTCGTAAGGGACGAATAACTAGGGGTGGAACCATATAGTATACGAAATGGTGATAAATCGGATGTAATGGATGATGGAATCCTATTTATACAATGGACGTGGTAAACGGCTTCCCCGAGAATTCACTTGGAACCGAACTAGATAGTAAAAGTGAGCGGCGGTTTCAATGATATGCCTATGTTTTCTTTTCAAAGAATACCATTTTGTTCGGGAGTATCTCGTGCAAGAAGTTTGATGTAAAGTCCCATCCAAAGCAAGCAATTCACGAAAATTATTAGAGGTGTACTCCCCACCCAAGTCACATCTAAAGCATTTTATGATAGCAGAGAATTGAGTTTTTACAAAAGCTCGAAATGAAGTATATATGCTCGAGAAAATCGAACGATGCTTCATAAAATAAACCCAACAATACGAGAATAATCATCAATAAAAGAGACATAATATCGAGAACCCCCTTTGTGGGAATGGGAGCAGTCCCCACACATCGAATGAACCAAATCAAATGGCGCGATAGAATTAGAAACACTTCGTTTAAAAGGTAAAGCGGAAAATTTTGCCGATTTACAACCACTACAATCGAAATATCATGAGATGACAATTTTCCTAATGAACCTCAGTAGAAGCCAAAAATCTTAAACGTGAAGACGAAACATGACCCAAACGAGAATGCCACAAATAAAAGCTAGGCGATGAAGGACTCAAACGAAAAGAAGACAAATCAACAAAGAGAAGGCTGCGATAGAAGAGAATGATACTAAGTAGCCTAGGAATCACACAATTGGCTATGAAACAAGATTTAATGTAAGTTTGGGAATATGGTAAACATGTGGAAGAGACAAGTGAGGTGTAGCTACAGATCAATTCCGCTAAGGGTAACAATGTACCATCAAGAAGAACAACAGTCTAGCATATGTGGGTGAAATGGAAGTAAAACATGATATATCGGGGACAAATGATGAAAAGCTCGAATCTAATACCCAAATAGAGGAAGATATACCCGACGAGCTCGGAGTTGACAAACCCGAGGCGGCACAAAGCATGAGATGAGGCAAGAAATTTCGAAATTGTTCGGCAATTGTATCCATAGAAGGTGGCCGAGGAGGTAAGAGTTCCGGATGTCACGAGAATCGATGAGGGTGCAAAGAACACGAGTCGGTGGGGGGGGCCTAAAACCCGCGTTGATTTGGATGGACAAAGCGATGTTGGAGAGGTCGTGGATTTTTTCGTTGAAAACGCGTTGTTGGCCACCTTTATTCAACTCAGGACATTGAGCCTTCCAATGTCCTGGTTGTTTACGATAACTACACTCATTATCGCAACCTTTGGGTGCGGATGAAAGAAAAACGAGAAGATGGACGATGGGGCACGGAAGAACGGATGAAGTAGGAACAGGAAGAACTCCTTTCCCCGCTCGAGACTTTAGGCGTAATTCCTCTCGCTAACAATTCACCGACAACGAGAATCAACAGATGGTAAAGGAATACGGTGCAAAATATTTCCACGAAGAGACTCAAAATCATCCCGAAGAGCCATCAAAAATTGAACCAATCGTTGCTCCTCTCTACGAGCAATATAGGGGGCAAATGCGCGAAGTTCAATAGATTGATGAAGGCTAATTGATCCCAAAGATCGGTCATCATAGCGAGAATAAAATTCTGTCTGTCATATTTTTCTTTGAAGAGATCGAATATCTATTTCCAAGCTGATTTGTTTAGCAAAATTTGATTGAGTATACAACCGTTCCAAATGATCCCAAACTTCTTTAGCGAGATCATATTTAGCCAATTGCATACCAATAGAGTTCTCCATGTAATTGTTAACCCAAGTAATAATTTTCGAATTGTTCACTTCCCAAACCTCTAATTCCGCAAAGATATATTTAGTATTATCTTTCTCAACAGGATGTTTTTGTGTTCCGAAATATAACTCCACAATTTTTTTCCTCTCAAAAAATTTCTCATGACATAACTCAATATGAATTATTCTTTCCATTCAAGCGTACACTAATCGACCGCAACGAATCATCTCTTTCACTAGCCATAATGAATAATGATGAGAAAATCAAGCGAAATACCAACCAAACAACTAGGTAGATCGATGCAAATACCCAACAAATCAAGCCAACTCTACCAACAAACTATTGCAAATAATCCGATTCTTGAGGCCAAAAAGATAGCAAACCCAACAAGTGCTAACAGATCGAAAATCGAATGAAAATAACACAAAGTCGCAACATACTCACTTTGTAATCGCGATATACCCACCGGATCCGCGAATCGGAAATGCATCGCACCTTTGGTACACCCATCGAAAAAAAAAAATCGGGGATCCGCGAAGTCGAGAATGCTATTAAAACCTTGCTCTTGATACCATGTTAGAATAATTAACATACATTTTTGTAAGATAAATTTGGAAGAAGAATTTATATAACTTGGAGTCTTGAATGCAAGAACTTGATTCATACAAATGGAGGCTACCCAATATATATAGGAGCAAACCCTAGAAGACACACAAAGGGAAATTACAAAACTACCCTCACAAATATAAACTAATAACTAATTATAATTCTAACAATTTTTTATTTAATTTAATAATTTATTTTGTGTCCTATATCACAAATATACAATGAGGGTGTAAAATATTTTTGTATACAGTATGTAATATGATATGACACACGAGATAAAATATTAAAATAAAATAAAATACGTGAAGTGTGGACTTGTGGTCAAAACTCGAAAAGGCTATAAATTACCCAAATACAACTGACAATTAAGTCATGATCTAAATCATTAATGAAGTTACAAAAACCCAAAAGAAAGAAAAAAATATCATTAGAAATTAGAATACAGTGTTCTGACTTGAAAAAGAAAAACCATATATAATCGGCAAACCCTGCAATGAAGATTGTCAAAATCAGTAGAATTTCGTGTGCACATTAAAATATCTATTTTAGCTTCTGAATATCAAAAGCCACATAAGATTTTTCAACGGTCCTAACACCTTGACAGCTTCTTGTCTACATCATAATTAATTAAAACTAAGTTTCAACTGGCTAAGTTCTTGATAGTTTGGTTTAATTTGAAAATGACTGATCAGATCAAGAGAACTCGTTCAAAGCTTAATCTTAGAGGCCATAAATGAAACTAGTATGACAAATGAAAGCGAAGTTGTTAAGTGAAAGCCTATTCAGAATTTTACTTAAAAGTTTGATTGAGCTCGTTTAATGAGCCTCGTTAAACTCAATGGATCAAACTCAAACTTACATATATTCGGTTCGTTAGCTCGTAAAATGGCTCGTTAATAAGTCCGTATAACTTAAACTAATAGTCGACTTTATTTATAATCTAGATCTATATGTTTACTTATGGTAAATATAAAAATATTTAAAACTTAATTTGTTGGAATAAATAATATGTTTACGTAGATGTAATATGTTTTTCAGAAATATTTAATTACAGATTTAAGTTAAAGATTTGGATCTAGATCCTATTGGAACGAACCGGATTTTTATCATATTTCGTATCCAAAATAACAATACGAAAACTAATTTTAAAGTTTAATCCTTACCTCTAGAAGTTGTGAGCACGTTGATCCTCAAAAAAATGACTATGTCACACAAGAAAATTTCAGTCTGGTTCGATGAATCCTCAAATAAAATTTTCTATTACATAGATGAATGATGTGAGTTTAAAGAGGTAATTTAACATAATAAGAATATAAGTTCCTAATATATATGTAGATAATATTTAGGCTAGCATCTTGCACCACGGATGAGATCTTCTATTCCAAAACCGTGTTTTCATCTTCTATTCCAAAACTAATATGGTGAGTGTAATACACATGTCAATCATCCACACGGTTGGAATAGGAGATGAAACACGATTTTGGAATAGAAGATCTCATCCGCTACCCCAAGGATTTAATTTGTATGACTCACTTGAACTTTTAAAAAATGAGGAAACATTTAATATCATCCATTAGTGTATATAACGTAATAGGGATATCAATGAGTTGGGTCCTCATGGACCCGAGTACCACCTCATTAAGGTTGCAAAGGACCACGACCCATTTTAGACCCGCCCCAACTTATATCCGTGTCTAGTATGTAAGACCCCGCACCAAACCCATTAGATCCACTTATGTCATATATCTAGATTTTTTTCTATGATGTTTTTCATATATTACTACAAAAAGTTATGTGAAATAAAATACTCATACAATTCTGTAGATATATTAATTATCAAAATAAACATGATGGAAATACTAAAGGAAAAGTCTATTTCCAAATAAAAGAAGCATAAAAACTCTAAGACAAAAACTTGGGTTAGATCGTCTAATTGGTCTTTTCCATTAGACGGACCCAACCTGACTTGTTTTATTGTAATTTCATACACTGGTAGTATTTTTGTAATATTCAGGGGCGGTATCATAGGATCTCGGTGGGTGACATTTTTGTAATATTAGGGGTTGTTAAAAGTATTAGTCTTTCCCGAAAAGTATTAGTAGTACATCTTATAAGTATTAGTAGCATATACGAAAAGTATCAATAATCCTCTCGAACAATGTTTTTAGTAGCCTTGATCATGAAATGTATTGATTTTTCCTTCAAAATTATTAGTAATCCACTTAAAATGTATTAATTGTCCCCTTGTAAAGTATTAAATAGTAGTGTATGTACTATTAGACAACCCTTAAAAGTATTAGCTTTTCCGTGAAAAGTATTAGCAATTCCTCATTAAAGCACTAGTAACCCATTTGAAAAAGTATTGGTAATTCCATGAGCAGTTTTTTAAGTAATTATCATGAAAAAATATTGATTTTTTTTCTACTTAAAAGTATTAATATTACCCCTAAAATGTATTAATAATCTTATTGAAAAATATTAGGTTTTTCGATTAAAGGTATTTTAGTATTTTTTTCTGAAAAATATTAGAAATTCTACCAAAAAGTATTAGTAGCCCTCCTAAAAAGTATTAGCAACGCCAGCGAATATTGTTGTTGTGTTGTTAGTGGTTATGCGCGGGTCAATGGGCGGATTGACCGTGGACCGAAAGTATTTGGATGACATGAGAGACTTACCCAATCTCTAATATACATTGTACATTAATTATATGAGTAGAGTATGGATTCGGTCCTACTAAACTCATTACCCAACCTCGACCTCATCGGGCTGAAAATGCATAACTATTACTAGAGTGTCAAATGAGTCGTGTCGACCACCGCCTAAATTCCATCACTGCTATTTTTTAGGCCCAAACCCCATCCCCATGGAAATACACATGAAAAGTCACGCGATGCGTTGGGCCAACTTTTTGGATAGAATGGGTGGGCCAAATAACTTTCGGTCCTTTTGGGCCTCCAATTGAAGCCCATTCCAAAGATTTTTCGGGCCAACCCATGGGATGGATTCATTTTGACACCCTGGACCCATTTACTTGACCTGGAGGGTCCGTATGACATCCCTAATCAAGCTTTTCTCATATGGTCATGACTAGTGGTCAGAACGAACCAGAGCCCGAATGAGCGAGGGTTGTTTGTGTTCGTTCATTTATTTTAAAAGGTTGTTTGTGTTCATTTGTTTAATAATCGAACATGTTCACGAACGTTCACGAACGGTTCATTTAACATGCTCATTAATTGTTAATGAACATGTGTATAAAAAAGTTAAATACACGTTGTTCATGAACATTTAACTCAAAAATAAATGAACATTATGATGATTGCAATATAAATAGATTGTAATATTAAACTAAAATAAGCTTATTTTTCATAATAAAGTAATGAATATTAAGCAAAAATGTATAATTAATAAGTAAAAAATAAATAATAAACAAACATCAAACGAACACTAAATGAACATGTTCGTGAATAGTTCATGAACATAAACGAACAAATTTTCTTGTTCGTTTATATTCATTAAGCTTGATAAACGAACATAAACGAACGCTAAGAACTCGTTCGAAAATTGTTTGTTTAAAAGTTTCGTTCGTTTTTATAATTTCTAACTGACCCTCATGTGGCTGGCTTGGCAATATTATTGGGCCATTGTTTTTTAGTGTTGAGGGTAAATTTTGGAATATCCCGTATCAAAGTTGCAACTCTTATTCTGTTATTCAGTGATTATATATTGAAGAAGTTTAAAAGCCCAGCCCCAATAGAAAATGATATATGTAAAGTTTCTTACTTGGGTTTTAGCCTTTAGATTTTTAAGATGGCCCTCAACTGGGAATGGCCTTGCTAAAAGTTCTCCAAAACAAGAAAGCCCAGAAGCCCAATACGAATACACATTTTTAGGTCAGCATTTTACTATTTATGTCCGATTTGTTGTTCAAAGGCAATTAGCAAATTGTATAATAGTCAATAGAGTAGTCAATGTTCCCTCAAAAAAATAGAGTAGTCAATGACCACCAGCCACCAACGTGTGGGAGGAGTAGTCAATGGGATATAAAACAAAATAGAATAGTTTGCTGCATATACTCACAAGATTTTTCAAGAAAAAATGTTTATATACAATTAAGCAATTTTTTTTTTTTTTACTAAGAGGGCCTAATAATATTAAGTTTGGTTTTATTGAGAAATTTAAGAGCTTTATTTAATAGAGTCGAAAGTTGGACAGTGCAGTTAGAATATTTTTTTAACAATTTATTATAATATAAGTTAATTATTATATTAAATTTCGCGTGGCGGGAAAAATGTATATTTTGCATGGAGACAAAAAGGTTCTTTTTTTATTTCCTTTTAAAAGTAGAAAACGCCAAAAGGGTCTTCTATGGGTTTTTTTCTTAAGTTGAAGATGCTATAATAATCTATATTAGTTTTAAAAAATATTATTAAAAAAATCTATTTTGTTTTATTAGAAGTATATTCTTACTAGTTAATATTCAAATATCCTACATTTTCTTAATAAAAAAAATCTAATAATGTTCTCTTGTGCCTCAAGAAGATCGATGCCACCTCTATTTCGTCTCCACCCCCACTAGTGAGAGTAACATGATTTTACTAATGTGTTATATCATCGTTATGGCAACTCAAGTTAAAACTTTGTGTACCTTGCTTCCAGCAGAAGAACGTAGGGGTTGATCAAATCACACTGAAACCAACGACTTCTTGGGAAGACTAGAAGGAGGGCTATGTGGTATTGGGTCGGGGCCCCTTATGCGCAAAAATAAAAAAGCTTTATTAAAAACCTAAAACTAGTTAAGACACATCATGCGATTCACATTTCTTAAGGACCTATGGACGAGAATTCTAGAGCCTAGGATTTGCCTAGCTAAGATAGGAACCCAAGACATAAAAAAGCCCCAAATATATTTAAAAGCAAACGTTTCTTGATTCTTTAATGAGGTTTAGTTCAAATAATAAGACAACCCCAAGACTTTATATGACATCGGGATAAACCACGAGCTTGTAGTTTAAAAATATTGCTTATTCTCAAAGCAAATGTGTTGATCGAATTCGAACTTGAGTTGTTGCGTTTCTTTGAGACCTCTCTCCCCTCAAAATACTCCGCCGAAAAAATATTGGATTTAGGTATTTGTTCCACTCTGTATTGATATAAGTATATTTATTTCGTTATATAATAATATAAATAATTAGGTATTGATGGTTATATTATAATAAAGAATAAAACAATTAATTACATCATTGAGGGAAATTATCACGAGTTTTCTTTCCCTATTATCCTTGCCGATTAATTATTAATTATTCCATTTTCGCCAATAAATTTCTCCAATGGGAATTCATGAACGGCCTGGCCCTTCATATTTAACAAACGACAAAAAGTAGGGGCCTCAGCAACTGAGTTCAAGGATCAAAGGTAATTTTCAGGTGTAGCGCAAAAAAATTTTTACTTATTTTTTATACTATTTTTTTTCATGTATTGTTTTGTACCTTATTTTTATTGTTTCTGTGTTGTTCTATAATATTTTTAATATTGTTCGAATAATATTTTTGTTATTTGCATGTAGTTTTCAATATATAAATACAGTTTTTACCTACTTTTAAGCTCTTTTTATCAATGTTCTAAAAATTCCCTTAGGCGGTTGCCTAAGCGCCCCTAGGCACTAAGTGAACACCAAGTGCCTCGATTTTTGCCTAATCGGTCAGCCTAGGCGGTCCTAGGATTAGGCGGGGATTCGGCGGGCTAGGCGAGGCTTAGGCGAGCTAGGCGGGAACTATATATTTTTTTTTCTAAAATCCTAACAAAACGATTCCGACTAGTAAAAGAAACACCGACGACTTTTAATTCGAGTTTAAGTGGCGAATATATATATTTCTTAATAAAAAAATGAAACAAAGTTTTAGGTCCGGAAATCTTCCGTTGATAATTTGATATTATATGAATCAATGCAATATTTGTTAAAGTATTGCATTTTAAATTATTTATAATTTTTATTGGAATATTGTTATTGAATTACTTTAAATTTTAAATATTAGTTTTTTTCAAAATTAATTTAAATATCATTTATGGACTTTAATTATGGGAATTATACATAAAATTGGATATATATTTAAGGCTCGCCTAGGCCCGCCTAGGCTTCCTAGGCGCTAGGCCCCTATCCATCCCCGACTAGCGCTAGCGCTAGCGCTTTAACACTTGTTTTTTATTCATGTGATGTTTTTAATATTTTTACGTTGTTTTAGGTTGTTTCCATTCCCTTTTTAAATGTTGTTCTTATGTTTCTTCATCGTTTCCAAGTAGTTTTTCGATATATAAATACAATTTTTACCTATTTTTAAACTCTTTTTAATCATATGATGTTTTCTATATTGTTTTACGGTTTGTTTTATATTGTTTCTTGGTTGTTTCCATGTTTTTTATGTTTCCATGCTTTGGATCAAAAATTGAATTGTATTTTTTACTCATTTTGTTTCTATATTATTTTCAATTTGTTTGGTTTTAATATGTGTTGTTTTAGTGTATATTTCTTGTTTTTTTATAAGATTCGTGTATAAAATGAATTATTTAATAAGGGCAAAATTTATTTTTCACTGAAATCTGATTAGAAGAATATTTGAAACAACAATGTAAAAAAGTCCAGGAATTTTGGCAGGAGCGTATTTTTGTCTAAAAAAAGGGGCGGAGCGTAATTTTGTCCAAAATTACCGGAAAGCGTAAAAGTCTTTCTTTTGTCCAGACTAGTGGGGTAATTGTGTCCTTATTCCTTTTTTGAGTACGTGCTAAGCCCATTTCTAATATATAAGGTTACTTTTTTTTTAAGTGAAACAATCATATATTATTACTTATGAACAGTAAATTGGGTTTTTTCTTAAAAGTAGTAAATAAAGAATATTGGGATTTACATGTAGCCCAAGTGGTTAAGGGCATAGAATAAGATTATAGAACATGAAATCTGTTAACATGCCAAGTATATTTTTTAACATATGTGTATTGATAGTATTTATAATTAATAAAATAAAATATAATTCAAAATATATTATCCGAAAACATGAAAAGGGGCAGTTAATAAAAAGGGAAAGAAACAATAGTAGGATGCTTTTGCCAAATTAGCAGAATTAGGGATGGGAATTTCGGCCCACCTGGATCATTTGGGTCGCCCCGCCCGTGTTCCGGGGCGGGTTTGGATATCTCTTATGCCCCCGCATAGTATTTTTATTTATAAAATATTTTTAATATGTATTTTGCATATATAGTAATATATTATAATATTTTTTTATGTATTTTTGTATTATATCTTGATAATAATAAATTTTGTAAATAATATTTTATAAATATATATTTTTTTCATTTTTTTCGTTTTTTATTTAACTTAATTTAAAGGGGACATAACGGGTCGACCGGTCTCACGACCCGTGGCGGGTCGGCACGTCCGCTTTGTCTAGGCATAGGCATGGGGCAGTGTCCGGGTCTTGGCCACTCCGCCCCGCCCTATTGCCATCCCCGAGCGGGATAGAAATAGGTGTGGAAATATGATAGACTATCCAACAGGGGGGCCTATGGCCCCGCTACTAAGTGGTCCGACTTGACTTGGTCTATTTAACAATTGGGTCGACTCAAGCTTCATATTTAAATCGTTAGTCGGACCTTAACTTTAAAAGAGCCTTTTAAGCTCAACAGACCGATCTATTTAAGACCTACATATATATATATATATATATATATATAATATTACATATAGTACATATATAATATATAGAAATAAATGATATTGAAGTACAATAAATTATATGTATTACATTATATATATTGAACATATTGCATATATCTTACATATAAATATAATATTAGAACATTAATCGAACACTTTGTTTTGTATTTGGATATTGTATCATCATATTTATGTTCTTTGGATGTGTAGTGTAATGTATTTTATTGTCATAGCATTTTATTGTTTTCATTATGAATTTTGTATTGATTATAGTAAGATTGTCGTGTGTTTTTATAGTTTACAATTAAATTTGTTTTTTGAAATTAACTTTGATATACTTAAACGAGAATTTAAATAAGTCCAAGCTTGGTCATTTTACTAAAAAAAAAAAAAAAAAAAAACCATGTCGAACCTATGGAAAAAATTTATTACGGATAATAGACTAAGTTTTAGCCTAAACTTAACAAAACAAATTTAGGTATTCCAACTCAAAGTTCAACTTGAATTGGCCCATTTCGATTTCCAACCCTAAAGCAGGGGAGTGAAGAATTAAAAATTGTCAAAAATTTCAAGCACCTTCTGTTTTTTATTGTCTAAATTTCATCAAGGGTCATGTCAAACTTAAATCTTATCGGTGGTGGCAATCGAGATTTGTTTAAAACACTTTTAAGCTTCTATAGTTTATAATATTTTATTGGAAAGTAAAGGAAATCACATTTTTGGGTGTGATTTTCTTAGGTCTTCGATTGTCTAATGACAAAAGTAAAAGTAGATTCTTGTTCTACTCGGTGAAAACATTAAAATCGAATATTTGTTTTTCCAATATGATGTTTGGATGAAGGAGAAATTAAAGCTTAAAGTGGTGTGTTGGAATTAATTTGAAAGAAGAAAACATGTGTTTGTCTTGAAAGATGAGTTTGTACCAAATGAGAAAACAAAGGCTTTTAGACTAGTATATATAATGCAACTTTTTATTAAGATGAAAGATTATATTGCATAGACGCTCTCTCTACATGCGCACTCGCAGGGTGCAAATCACGTTTTTCGTTCGGGCTTCAAACCACCGACTTGTGTGTGTGCGTGGCTTTGTGTACACGAATGTCACACTCAACATATCGCATTTTATAATTCTCTGCATATTGTAATGCAACTTTTTTGGTCTCCTGCATTTTTGGTGATAAGTTGAGGCATCTCTTGATTCGTCGGGTAAAAGGTAATCCGGTTTTCTGTCTCATCCTGGGGAACATACGTCGAATATTGTTTTAAGAATAGTGCGTGCAACACACGAATAGGGTCATTTCTGTTTAAACGTATACGTAATTTCAATTCATTTACTGATAAGTTGTTGTAATTCGTAATTTTATATAAATTGTACTTTGCATATTTTTACTTTTCTAAAAAAAAAAAGGTTCTTAAAATGTTTGCATATATATGATCGTAGAATTATACAAAATAGATAACAAAATATAATCTCCATGATCATATAACGAGTTTCTTAAGATCCTGTGAAATAAGTAATTAATAGCCTCCTTATAAAATAATTTTTACTGAAGATTTAAAATTTAAAGGAATAATTGAAAAAAATACCCCTGAGGTTTGGGCTAATTACAAAAAAACTCAAAGATATTTCGAAATTACAAATAACCCCATCAGATTTGATTATGTGTAAAATTGAAGGTGATAACGGTAGTATTCTAATAAATATCAGGATTTTTTTATATGTATTTTACTTATGAAGGGGGAAAACATAAGATATAATCAAACTTCAAGGGGTTTTTGAGTAATTTTCATAAACTTTTGGGTTATTTTGTAATTAGCCCAAACCTTAAGGTTTTTTTGTAATTATCCCAAATTTAAATGATCAAATTAGAGATATTAAAAAATTTATAGCCTCCTTACTTTTTAAGAGCTGATCACCCTCCTGTATAAAATTTATAACAAAATAGTTTTTGACAAATAAAATATTTTAGAAAATTTATATATTTACCCAAATGACCTTAAGTTGAATTGACTAATTAGGTTTCGTTTAGGTTTTAATTTGTCAACATAGTTAATCAATTAATCATCTTTGTAGCTTGCTTAGTGTCCAAAAAACAAGTAACGCCACGAGTCTTAATAGATACACTAGAGTTAGGTGGTAGTGTTATCCATTTAAGTGGCCTTCAATAAGGGAGTTCACTAGCCCCTAATGAAATGGTTAAGAATTTAACTCGATTACCATAAACATGTTTCGATTTTCTTTTTCGTTTTTTATTCTTAGAGTAAATTATAAACATTATCCAGAAATTTTAGGCAAAAAATTATTAATATGGGGGTCAAAAGTAATATTGTTCGATATAAAGAGCGAATTGGGTCTAAATTCAGTCAGAAATTCTAAATTGGTCGAATATTATCACCTAAAATGCAAGTGACCATAAAATGGCGTTTCTTTTTACAGTTTTCAGCAGCATTGCTTATTTGAATTTCTTATATGATTTGACTCTTACGTGGAGAGAGATTATTGATGAGATTCGATTAAAAATCTCATTAGATTTATCTCAATGACAACTTAAGCTACATTTTTCTTTTTTGTTCAGTTTCAACTTTCATCAATGTTCCCCTCAATGTGGGTGCCATATAATATGGAGAAATCAAAATGAATAATTTGGCCAGATTTTTCAGAAACCTTCAAATCATGTGGATTTCACAAGACAATATTTGGTTAACTTTACAAATTTAAACCAATTTTCAATCTTTTTATTATTTACAGGACTAAATTTATTTGGATTTGAATTAAGGACTAATTTTGCATTTTTCCCTAACATAATTACAAAAGAACAAACTTTATTGTTTTTTCAAATTACAACTTTCACATAGAGATGTTAAACGGGCTAGCTCTAGCCCTATAGGCCCAGCCCTAACGGGTTTCGGGCTAAACGGGCCACTAATAAATGGACTAGCATTTTGCGAACCTAACCCTAATGGACTTCCTAAACTCTTGCTACAAGCCAAAAACAATATTTTTCCTATTTAAATCTAAATTTTAAACTAAAGCATGTATGACAATATAACATTCAAACTAAATATGCAAAACTAAATTACACAAAAAAATTATGTTGCATTACAAGGATAAAAGTCTTAAAATTCAAAATACAAAAATTCAAATACAATCAAACATCATCATTATCGCCAAAGACTTTGAAACTTTAAGAATATGCTTTTGCTATGATAAGAGTTAAAACAAATATATGTGCAATTAAAACTCATTTCTAAAATGAAAATAAAAACAACAAATTACAATGCAGAATGATAAACATCATATAATAAATATTTTCTTAATACCGTTTGACTTTTGTCAAATAAATTAAATAAATGTATATAACAATGAAATACAATTTGATGTTCAATGTTTTTGAAACAACGATGCTATGAGAAAATGAGATTCATGACCGATTCTCGAATCTTCAACTTATAATCAAAGATTATGTGATGATTACCGACGTGGTCCGGAAGATAACCATTCCATCAAGCTAGTTAACAACTAATTATTTTATTTTAATAATAATTGTGTTCTTCAAATGATGAGCTTGGCAAATTAGTTGTTGTGTGCAAACAAATCAATTGATTTAATTGCTCAGAGTCTTTTGAACATCTATCTAATAAATTATTTAGTGAATAATTTAAGAACATGGGCTTACCTGTCTTCGGATACGAATACCAAAAGTTAAGGGGCGAACATTGGGGGCCCCGAAGTGATTGTGTCAAGATTTGTTTTCAAAGATTTTTTCTCTAATGAGATATTTATGTTGTTATTTACTGTTTTTTGTATTATACAAAATATTTTTCGACTAGTGGGATTGTGAAAGTTAGGGTATCAATCGTATTGTATTTTTGTGTTCATGGGTCGTGTTCGACACGCGTTATAACAGTGCCTAACACGAACACGAACACGAACACGAATCATTTAATTATTCGTGTCAAGAAACACGACATGGACATGACCCGAAAAATTTATTAGATAGATGCATTTAACTTGACACGAAAAAAATAAAAAAATAGAAAAAAACTAAAATTACAAATAAGAAAATACATTAAATTATTAAAATATATTAATAAATGCATTTAATAATTTTTCCATCATCATATAACCAACTAAAACATCATAAAATATTAAAATATATGTCACTATAAAATTAAATGGGTTAAATAGGTCAATCGTGTCAACCCGCGGGTCGACCTGACCTAACCTATTTATTTTTTGTGTTACTCGTGTCCGACCTGATTTTGAGCCGAACCTGCTAAGGGTTGTACCTGTACCTGCTAAATTCGTATTAGGTTCGTGTGGGGTTATCGTGTCGTGTCACAAATTTATGCCCCTAGTGAAAGTGACGAGAATAAATATGTATTTTTAGATGGTTTTGTTGGCGAAAAGCCGAAAAATGATACATCATTCCCAATCTATTGTCTGTCTAACACGTTTTAAAATATTAGGTGTTACAGGATGTATGATTATTTCAAGAGCACTTTGGTCAAATCGTCTAATTGGTTTTTTCTGTTAGACGAATCCAATCGAACCCTATTTTTTTGCAATTTCATGCACCAGTGACATTTTTATAATATTTTGAGGCAGTGTAATAGAATATCGGGACTGGTGGTATTTTTATAATATTTTGGGTGGGTATCATAGAATCTTGGGACCGATGGCATTTGTGTAATATTAGGAGCGTTAAAATTATTAGTTTTTCCACTAAAAATATTAGTAGTACATCTGAAAAGTATTATTAGTAATATCTTTGAACAATATTTTTAGTAGCCGTCATGAAAAGTTTTGATTTTTCCCCTTAAAAGTATTAATAATCCACCTAAAATGAATTAATTGTCCCCTTGAGAAGTATTAGGCAACGACGTAATATTAGGCAACCCTCGAAAGTATTAGTTTTTCCAGTGAAAGACATTACCAGTCCCTCGGAAACATATTAGTAATCCCCTTCAATAGTTTTTGCAGTAATCCTCATGACAAGTATTGATTTTTTCCCGCAAAAATACTAGTATTCCCACTAAAACGTATTAATAGTCTTATTGAAAAGTATTAGATTTTTCGATTAAAGATATTTTAGTATTTATCCTTAAAGTATTAGTAGTCCTCCCAAAAAGTATTAGCAGCGGATGTAGTTATTGTGATGTTAGTGGTTTTGCAGGTCAAGGGCGGAATAACCGCGGCCCGGGTATTTCAATATTAATGAAATATATTATTTTCCGAGAAATAAATATATTTTTTCTTCCAAAATGCAACTAATGAGTTAGGTAGCAATAAGTTATGAAAAAAATAAAAAACAACAACAGCATTACTTTTTCTTAACTGATATTCTAGTTCATGAGACACAATATTTTCTCTAAAAAAATTTCAAAAGCAATTATAGGATGGATAGTGAAATAAATATACATTTACAAATAAGTTGTCAACTACTATCGACATCCAAGACAAGGCTGGAATAATATTTGCTATTAGTACATTCAAATTTGTGAATTTGTCAACATGAGCAGAAACCTCTATTTTATAAATATTAGTCAGCACCACAATATTTAAATTTGTCACGTTCCCACCATTCAACTTACAATTCAAAGATTTTACGTTCCCATGTTAAAGAAATAATCAAACGGCCATACACGTTCCCACATTTCCAAGTTAGTTTTCTTGCACAAAAATTATTCATGGTCAACATTTCCTAGCTAGCTGTACGTACGTAACAGATAACTCAAAAGATTTAAAAGTAAATAATTCACAACTATACTTATATTCACATTATTAAAATAAATAAATAATTGATTGGCGTGTTGGAAATTCCAACCAAATACAATCCTCAAAACCTCTATATATAACATTCACAACCCCTAATCTTGTCCACATTAAAATTACTATTCAACAACCATTTAATTTGAGTTGAAAAATTAAGAAAAACACACACACACACACTATCTATAATCTATGGCCTCCACAGAAGCACCAGCGTCGGGGCGGCAGCGCCACCACCACCGCCAGCGTCGAGGCGGGTCCGCCTTGGGTGATTTGGTGCTGAGATTTTTGTTGTTTGCATCATGTGTAGTGGGTGTTGTGGTGATGGTGACTAGCAAGCAAACAGAACTAATTCCAATTCCAATTCCTCCTTTCTTGCTTTCTCGATCAGCCAAATTCAATCACTCACCAGCTTTCATGTGAGTACATTTTATATTTATGCACGTACTATTTATATGTTAAGTATGATTAATAAGTAATATGCATGGCCGTTATGGAAAAATATTGCTCCAAATAAATAAATATGATTTTCGTACTTGAACAATTATTCCACAAAATAAATTACACTTATCTTGTGATTCGTCGCTCAGGCTCTTGTTGCTTGACCTGTGATATTCCTTGGCTAGTTCCATAGATGTCAACGTTGTATGATTCTTATAAGTTGAGCTTCAATATATGTTAGGGTAAATCACAAAAGCTATCCCTGACAATATAATTAGTCTAAATGTCTAATTACAAAAAAGAAAAAGAAAAAACATTTATGTTAAAAAATTAGAATTACTCCTTAAGGTACGAACACTTAATTGAAGTTTGTATTTGCTTAATAAATGCACCCCAATTGGTGCAGTTTGTAAAATATGAACAAATATCAAAGGAGTATTTATAACTTAGAAAGATAGTTGATTTTCTTTTAATAATAAGACAGACCTCAATTGTATCCCTTAATTTATTTAATATTTTGCAGACAAATTGATTTTTTTTTTTCGGAAACAAGTTATATATAGTTAAGAAGTTGCTTGTCTAAAACTGGGTGAAGTTAGTTAAGAATGTGAGTCTGATTATGTCATTTGTTCTACCTTAATCTTGAAGTTCTAATATGGCGGCTGAATAATTTAATTGTACAACTTAATCTGTCTCCTGCAAACTTTGTCTTCTTCTGCTAATTAATAGTAAATGTTGAATTATGTCTTGCAACCTTTCTTTCTTTTTTTTTTTTCAAGAAACTTTTTGTTTTTCTTCGTAATTATCCAAACCTCTTAATTATCTAATAAAATATTAAACAGAAAAAAAGTTGCTTGAATACCCCTGAAAGCAGGAATATAATTGTTTTCCCTTTTTTTTTTCCCTTGAAGCTCTATTCAAGACTTTTTTCTATTAGGACTTACTTATATTCTTAAATTCGCCTCTCTTTTTCTCTTTCTCTTTTAATTTGTTGAGTTAATGTAAATTTACTGTTGATGATGCAGATACTATGTAGCAGCACTGTCAGTTGCAGGATTGTACAGCCTCATAACCACTCTCGTATCCTTCTTTGCCCTCCTAAAGCCCAATTGCTATCCTAAACCAGTTTTTGTTATTTTCGATGTGGTAAGCTCTCACAATCTAATCCCATTTGTTGCCACTTGCCAGTGCCAATTAAACATTTGTGTTAATTACAAAAACTACCCTTAATATTTAGCCTAATTACAAAAAAGCTCAGTTATTTTCAAAATTATAAATACACATTTGTTTCTATCTTATAAATTGCACCCTCTAGAAGGGATATTTATTATAAATACAAATATCCCCGGGGGATATTTGTAAATTTAAAAGATAACTGAGTAGTTTTTGTAATTATCCTGTCTTTCAGAAAAATCATGGTCAACTTTTCCAACTGCTAGTGTATGTTTCAAGGGGCTACAAACATAATTTAGCCAAAACCATTAGGGATAATTACAAAAACACACTTTGAGGTTCGGGTTAATTACAAAAAAACACTTGAGGTTTCTTAAAATTACAAAAAAAAACCTTTGAGATTTGATTATGTCTCAAAAGCCCCCTGTTTTATACAGTTACCCTCTTAAATTTAAGACATAATCAAACCTGAGGAGGTTTTTTTTGTAAATTTGGCACATCTTTAGACTTTTTTATAATTAGTCCAAACGTCAGGGGTGTTTTTGTAATTATCCCAAAACATTATGAAGAAACCTTGTATAGTAGGAAGGCAAGAATCCAAAAACTGGAGAAATTAAGCAAATGTATATCAACTATTGACAATGTATTTTGTGCAGCTATTCCTAGGAATATTGGCTTCAGCAACAGGAGCAGCAGGTGCAGTTGCATACATAGGTTTGAAGGGCAATTCCAATGTTCAATGGAGAAAAGTATGCGACATATACGATGGCTTTTGCAAGCACATTGGATCTTCAGTTGCAGTCTCCTTGTTCGGTTCCATCGTGCTATCGTTGCTGATTATACTCTCGGTTCGCGCCCTGGCTAAGAGAATCCCAAAATAGAAAGCCAATTTGGCAATAAGTTAAATCAGAATTTAATTTATTCCTGGAATTTATCAGTTAATTAAATCAGTTTGTGTCTTGTGGAGTCTCATGTTGTGTGTGTATAATTAGATGTGTTTCTTTGTGCAGTTCTCAGAACTGGAATTCATAATCATTTTGTTATGTTTAATGTGTTTGATCGAGGTGAAGAGTTGTATTTTTTTAGTTTCAATGTGGATCACAGCTTATAATTTACTTTTAAGGGCATATGACATTACTAAGATTGATACCATTGTTCAATATGTTGGTCTGTATCTATAAATTCAATGCAGGCAAAACAGCCTGGATAAAAAGACTAAATTGCAACTTTTGGTCATGTAGTTAACGGGGTTGGCAATAATAATCCTGAAAAAAAATAATTTACAAAAACAATCTCATAATTTTCAAATAAACTCTCGATTTCAGATCTGAGTCGCCAAAAAATGGAAAATTTACTGTAAAAATCTACATGTCCACATCTCCAACCAAACCCGCTGACGTGGCAATCAATTTTGTTTACATGGTCACTCTCCCAATGAGTTTTTACTGAGTTTTTATCTCAATCAATATGTCAACTCGTTGATGTCTGATGTTCATATAAGCGAAATTAGTTATCACATCAGTGGATTTGGCTGGAATTCCGACAACCAAATGACTGAAACCAAGAGCTTTTTGAAAATTATGCGACTTTTCCGCAAATCGTGATTCCTACAAACTATTATTGCCAACCCCTATCGCTACAAGACTAATATTGCAATTTATCCGGATAAATATATGTGACATATGACCAAGAAAATCAAACTATGTTACCAACCCTGTTCAGAAATCTGTAACAAATCTGCAATTATCAATCAGATAGAAAATAATCAGCAACCAAAATTCGATACAGACAATGCAAAAACCATTAAAGAGAAAGGGGGAAAGTACAAAGGGCCAGTTTCTCTTTGCCTAAATGAATATGAGGTTTCTCTGACCCTAAAGGGATTATATCATCATCATCATCAACTGCACCTTATCCCACTATGTGGGGTCGGTGGTGTGAAGTTTATAGTGTCAATTAATTGTCTAAAATTAGTTAACACTACAAATTCACACAAAAAGCAAAGTGGCAAAGTTTTACGCCGGATGCCCTTCCTGACGCAACCTTCATACGAAGGAGAAATGAGATGAAATTCCAAAACCATCATCATCATAAGTTTTTCCACTTGCATGGAAAATACGATGAGACGGCGATGAGTTGAGATAGTTGCTCTAGTCATATCCCATTACATAATTGATATAGTAAAATCAACATGTACATCATGGAACATGACCACCCCTAAAGGGATTATATGATCTGCTAATTCATTGGATTTTGTAAAAGAATACTATTTATAGGCCTCAATCATATGAATATAAAGCATCCACATTTTATGACAACAACCTATCTCTTGATTGTTTACAGCTGAAAATATGATTTCTCAGAGCCACTGGCCATAGTAAACGGTAAAATTATCTACTTTTACTTCACACTATAAGAACAAAATGCATGATATGCAATTAATCAATTAACCAGCATTCCACAACATACACATACTCTCATTTGCATTCCGAATACAAAATCATAAAGTTGCAATTCATCATAGGTTTTAAGTACAATCGGATGAACCACGTACCTTCACGAAACTTCTCATCACACTAAAAAAGAATGGTTGACAGAGTAGGCATTCTAAATAATGTAAATTAGAAAATCATTTGCTCCTCCAATTCTTGACCGGTCATTCCTTCTTCTAATACCCTCTTAAAGAACTCTTCCAAAGTGTCCTTACCATAACTCGGTGTACTCTCAGCATCGTATTCTCCGGTCTCAGGATCCCAAACCAACATACTCTCAGCCGCATAATACCTCCCGATTTTTCCAAACTCAGCCGCGTCTTCCAAAGAAGGAAATACCTTCACAAGGAAATCAAGAACTCCAATAGCAAAATCCATTATTTGAATCGGTACTTTCAAAAACTTAGGTTCTTTCCCTACAAGCCTAAACAGCATCTCCCCTTGCTCCAATGGGGTCAATGCATCTCCCGGTCCACCAATTGGGAGGATTTTATTAATCAATTCTTCGCTCAAAATACAATCGGCTATAAATGAAGCCAAATCCGGCTCGCTTATCGGTTTGCAAGCGCACAATTTCCCGTCCCCAAACATGACATAAGGCTTTCCATCTTTCACCAACTCAACCTGACCCGCTAAGCTCTTGAAAAACGCGGTAGGCCTAACGATGCTATAAGTGAAACTCTCATCATTATTAGCTTCTTCTATCAACTCGGCCTCGAATTTCAACTTCGCGCGTTGAAATTCGAGGAGGGGCTTTTGCACGCAAATCGCGGACAACAAAACAAAATGGGAAGCTCCGAATTTCCTACCGGCAACAAGACTATTCTTTGTTGCCTCATAATCAATCAACCATGAATCTTTTACACCACCACTCCTACTAGCAAGACAAGACACAACAACATCAATAGATATCCCAAGATTCTCAATGCTCTTCTCTAATGACTCCAAATTTGTGACATCTGAAAAGCATGCATTTGCACCACTCAACAACCCTAAAGTCTCCTCTTTACTGTTTTTGCCCCTTATGCCACTTTTTTCCCTTGCAATAGCTATAACATTGAACCCCCTTTTAAGTAACTCCTTAACTACAAATTTTCCAATGTAACCAGTTGAACCCACAGCCAATACATTAAAACTTTTTGGGTTTTTGGTTCTGAATGAGATTTTGGGAGCTTCAACAGTTGGGGTAGCTGAAGCTGTGACAAGATGAAATCTTTTTGCACTAAATTTAATGGGTTCAGATAAATAAACAGAAGGAAGAGGAATAGCATATGGGACTGTGGTTACCTGGAATTTACTAATTAAATGAGATGTGAAAACCCTTTTAATGCTGTGGCTTTTTGATGACTGAAGCGTAAGTCCATTGCAGTTGAAGGGGATGCAAATAGACATTTTCTTGGTTCGAAAATGAAATTTTCTAGACTAACTTGGGTTTGTGGTTCTGAAGTAGCATTTTGTTAAAGAAATTTACAAGATTGAAAAAAAATCTGAGGTTGATGATGGCAGAATAGTATAATCTGGTGAGGCGCTGAGTGCCTCTATCAGTATAATCCAAATGAATGGTTGATATTTCGTGGGAAGATCACATATTGATGAAATTCTGATTTCTGAGCAAGTATTCTTGAATGTTGACCCGGAAATCAATTCTGTGGGCCTAATGCAGGGTAAAAGCCCAAAGGCTTGGACATTTGAGAGTAGATAACCTAAAGCCCACAAAGAGTATAACAAGGTGTCTCTTGCCCATTACCATATGACCTTTTATTATTTTATTTTATTTTTTTCATACTAGCATAGTTGTCAATAGTTATAATACATATTTGATTCATCTTGGTTTACAAGGTCTAACAAGCAATATGTGTGAAGGTCATAAGTGAAGAAAGGTAATGGGTCGCATTACATAAACTAAGTCCACGAAGCGCACAAGGCCCAAGTCTATAGGCTTGTGAAGCCTATAGTCTATGATCAATACTCACTAAATTATACTCTTCAAGTACCTCGGTTACTTTTGACCAATTCATTCTCTCTAGTTCATCATTGACTTGAGTGTTGAGAGTCTCCTGGGGAACCCTAAACATTTGTTGTGTTGGCTGTTGAATCCAAAATTGTCAGTCACTTCTTGTCGAGAAGAATTGTCAATACACGGTCATTTGAGATGAGAGGTAGCTTATAGACTCAAGCGACTAGCTCGACTAAACTTCTCATCCTGAGAGTTAGCAGGTATAAAAGATCCAACGTACAATGTAAGCACCTAACCTTGACCATATTACACACATATAAATATATATGTATTATTGGATTTGATTATGGACTATTAGCATAACATGTGTTTTGTGTAACTAAATATGTTGATTGTAAAACAAAGAAAAGATCCCTTTACTAACACGTTGCATTTTGGCCAAGTAAACAAGCTAGCCAAACCCCACCCCAGAAAGCACATGATCATGACTTCAAGATTACCCCCTCTTCAATTCTTGGCAATTGCTTCAATTAGGAGGAAAAAGTACTGGTTGCTTAAACAAGCGCAAGAGAAGAAAATAGGGGTTAAATTGGTCACATATCAGCTGATTATCTTCTTACAAAACACCTCACAACAGTCCAAAAGGGCAAAAGAAATGTACCAAAGGCAGTGAAGGCACCCTGCATCGGTCCAAAAGGGCAAAAGAGAGGAAGAAAAATAATATAAATTAAAAAAAAAAAAAAAAAAAAAGAACACCATAGCACGTGTACAGTTATGAGTTACTGTGTTAATTTATCTTCCAGCTTCGTAGCATAAGAGAAAGCCATCAAAACACAACACGTCTCAGACTCTGGAAAAAATCATCAGTCATCACCGTATTTTCCCTTTCATTTGCCAAAAAAAAAACAAAAAAATCAACAACCCATGAATTTGCATCAGTCAATCAATATACAGAAATCACTCCCTGATGATATTGCCCTAAAAATAGCTTCATCCCTTCAGGTTGTTTTGTTTTCTTCTCACCATATATTATCTGTTGTTCATTGATTTTGACTTAAATCATTCTTTATAAAGTGGGTTTTGAAAAAAGATTTAATCTTTCTTTCAGGTCGTCGATGTGTGTTCATTAAGTAGTTGTTCAAGGTTTTGGAGGGAGTTGTGTGGGTCTGATTGCGTGTGGGAGGCTCTATGCAAAGACAGGTGGCCTCAACTTTCTGTGGATGAGAATTATTGGGCTTCTCATAGTGAATCCGATGATGTTGATCAAGAAGATTACTCCAATTCAAAGGTCCTCTTTATTAGAGATTTTTTTGTTTACTTTTTTATTTCATCTTGGTGTTTTTCTATAATTGAGAATATATTTAGGTATTTTAGGTGAATAAATGGCTGCATAATTGTCATCATTTGTTAAGCTGTTCTGTTTTGATGGTGAATCGTCATTTGAAAATACTGAGCTTGAATTAATTTTGTCACAATTTATATCTTTTGGAGATTACTGTTAATTTCTAATGCCATGTTTGGTTGCCTGGAATTGGGCTCTTTTTACTGGAATTAGGAATCTCTCCTTCAAAATTAAGTTGTCTGTTGCATAAATTATGAGGTTTTCAGTTTCATGCTACAGACAATGTAATCAAACATTTAGGATTGTCATAGGCCCTGTACTTAAAATGTTGCTATCTTGATATAGGAACCAGTTTTCTATCAGTTATTTATATACTTTTACAGAATCATTATCAAAGTTCTTGTTTTATTTGATCACTTTAGGGATGGAGGGGGTTGTATATTAGCAAGCACAGCGAGATGGCTGGAAAAGCGGCTCTGGTATCAAAATTTGTGGAAAGAGCTTTAGCTTATGAATCGATCGAGGTTGGGAATTATTTGAAAGCAATCGAACTACTGAATTCGCTACAGTTTGGATTCAAAGATGTCCAAATGTTCTTACTCAAACCACACCTAAATGTGCTGCTTAATTTGGTCGGCTTGCACTACTGCATCATTTGGCTTGGTGTTCAGGTAACTTGTTTTATAGCTCGAATGGGATGTTTTGTGTTTATTTGCTTTACATTGACTGATAAGCAGTGTTGAGACCAATATATTTGGAAAAGACATCATATATGCTTGATTTGGTGGATTTCAACCGTTATTCTGTCGTGAGATTTTTTAAGCATTAGTTTTGGTTGGAGAACATGTAATAACCACTTCACACAAGGCTGGACGGTTTTCGATTCTTCTACTTGTACTTTTCAATTCTGATCTCCACTGTCAGAAAAAGGTTAATGAACATTTTACATCCTATTGAGTGGCTTTATGGTAACTTAGTGGTTCAGTTTGTTTGAGTCTTCACGTGACTACAACAGTTATAAATGTTCACCCCGAGGTTTAGCCTAATTACGAAAAAAACCCATTTATCTTATCAAAATTACAAATACCCTCTTGACATTTGTTTCTATTTTACAAATCACCCTCAAGAGAGTTGTATGCGTTAGGTGTATACCTCAAGGGGTGTTTCTAACACCTTAAGGGGGTATTTGTAATTTTGAATGATAATTGGAGTTTTTTGTAATTAGCCAAACCTCAGAGGTAGTATTTGTAATTATCCCTAAAGTTTATGAAACATTATGCTTAATCCTGGTTGCTGCCGGTCTTCTAGTTATTGCTTGCTTTAGTTCTAAAACTATTAAAAGGTGAAATTGTACCCTAATTTATCATGCATAATAGAGTGCTGAGATCTGACAATTTTGCAAAATTTCAGTTGGCAAAGAAAAACCAACTTGAATCATGCTAATAAGGTGTTTAGATCTGACAATCTATGAAGAATGTGATCAATGGGTCTCTGTGTGTGATGCATAGGATTTCTCAACTCATCACCGTCTCATCATATTTTCCATGCAAGTGGAAAAACCTATGATAATGATGGTTTTGAAATTTCATCTCATTTCTTCTTCGTATGAAGGTTGCGTCAGGAAGGGCATCCGGCGTAAAACTTTGCCACTTTGCTTTCTGTGTGAATTTGCAGTGTTAACTAATTTTAGACAATTAATTGACACTATAAACTTCACACCACCACCCTACACTACATAGTGGGATAAGGTGCAATTGATGATGATGATAATTTGGATTATAGATCTCTGAGTAAGAGCATCTTTAGCATCTTATATTAATTTTTAACGCTATATTTTGTAGGCGGAGTATGTAATAGAAGCACTAAATAACAGCCAGGTCTCAGAAAGGCAAGTGTGTGTCCAATGGTGGAAGCTCGGCAGATGGTTTTACGGGTTTCGTTTCGAGATGAATTTCACTCTCGCAACGTCTCTTTAGGAGATCTAACGGCGTGTAACGAAGAAGTTCTTGGCGTGCTTCATCGTGGGGCCATTCACGAAGTCATTCGTGTTCAAATTTCTGCTGCTAAGCCAATCCAGACATCTTGGTCTTGCCAAGTTGCTCAAGTGTGAAGAAGTGTATAAAGTTTTAATAGTTTGACTATGTAAATATGTGGGCTGGGTTTGTTGTTGAATTTGTGTTTAAAAGATAATAAATGCTTAAAAAGTGGATAACAATTATAACATTTCTCTAAGAAGGGAAGATTTTCCCCTTTAAAGGGATACTTTAAATAACTAGAACTTATGCCTTCAAGGCTTCAGATGTAAGGATTTTTCAAATTTCAATATTGGCTTGTACATAATGTTTTTTGTACAGTGTGGAACTTGGGAAATCAATTATTCATAAACATAATATGTCTGGTTTTAGTCTGCATTTGCATCATATAAAGGGTTAATTACAAAGACTACCTCTGAGTTTTAGCCTAATTAAAAAAAAAGTCCAGTTATTTTTCAAAATTACAAAAAATTACAATTATTTTGGGCATGTTGAATAGTTATTCATTTGGAAATGAATAGTTATACTAACTGTGTTATTTATTTATCTTTGTAGAATAACAATATAAAAATCAAATTAAAAGAAATTATCTAGCATATACAAGTATATATGTGAGACCCCAATTTTTTTTTTTTTTTTTTTTTGATTAATCAAATTGTAATAGTTCGGATATTGTATCGTGCGATTAAACGTCACAATTTGATATTGATAAAATATAGTTTAATTTCTTTTATTCTTAGTATTTTATTAATGTATTTTATCTCCCTAACTTACTAATTGATAATTCTAACTATCCCTAATGATATATTATTAAGCATAACTTATATCATTTGACTTATCAAATCAAACAATAAGAATATGGTACTTAACTTATGTAGGGGTTTGGACTATAGGACATTGATATGAAATATCCACTAGGTGAATGTGGGTTGGAATATCACTTAAAAAAAAAAAAAAAAAAATTTAGAGGAGGACTTACAAAGTGGACGTCCACTTGAAGAAGAAAAAGGAGTAAATTTTTTGTCTCTTTCCCTTGTCATTTTCTAAGCGTGATAAGATTTTCCAAACCCAAGACAAGCTACCCCAACCCCAAAAAGACCCTTCCACTTTTCCATAGCATGCTTTCCATAGCCAACTCCCAAGAAATCAAAATCTTGACTACCTACACTAGGAGTGAACGGCCACTTAAGGATAGAAGAGGGGATAATTTTTGTTTTACACCATTTCATCCAACTCTTACACAATCTAACCAAAAACATACCACTCTCTCCTCTCAAAAACAAAAGGACCGAATCCTAACAAAGAAGAAGCAAGGAGGCCGGAAATTCTAAGGAAAGGAGCTTCAAGTGAAGTTGGAAGACTAGTTACTAAGACAAGGTAAGACTCCTTAATATGTCACCTTAATTTTTTTTTTTTGTTTTCTCCTTCTTTCTCATTTTCTCCATTTTTCTCCATCTTTGACCTTCCAAAATCGCCACTTAGGGGCTGTTCTTAGAGCCTTGAGAGGACCTTGAGGAAGCTTGGGAAGGCTAGAAGCTACCTAGACCATCTTTACCCAAAAGCTCTAGAAGAGGTGGGTGAACCTTTTAAACTCATAATATTTTTTTATGCATAAAATAGCATGAATAATATGAATTTATATTACTTATATTTCTGGAAAAAAATTTAGTTTTATTTCTGGAAATTTTCGCACAAAAAAAAAAATATGTGTTTGTACATTTATGTTAAAAGTGATTTTACATAGAAATATTGCTTTTGTATGCTTATATTTTTTTTTTCTTGTGGCATAAATGTATGTTTTTTTTTTATAATATACATATTTCTGGAAATTTCAGTCATTTATATTTCTGTAAATTTCAGAAATATTTACATGTGTACGGGAAATTAAGCCAAAAGTGATTTTAGAAAAATAGCTTTTGTGTGTTCTTAGGCCCTTTTATTATATATGAGCTCAAATAACTTAGATTATGAGAAAAATACTTTTAACATATCATAACAATAATCTGGACTTGAGGACTTGTGAACAAAATCGTGTTTGGGCCATTTTTGCAATTATAGCAAAATATAGGGCCAAAATGATAAAAATCAAAAAACTGCGAAACCCCACTGAAAATTCCAAATATTTGTACTAAAATTACTGTTATATAAATAAAAATAATAATTGGGACCCTCCGGGTCAAACAAATACGAATATACGAATTTTAGACACTTAATTGAAATTTTCCAACCTTTAAGGGGCTAAACTGTAAATTTCGAAAAATCTGGAAAGTTACTGTTCCGAGAAATTTATGAAATTACCTTAATTAGTATTCTGGACTTTTGGTCCAAATTTCATGAAAAACGGGCTTGAAACGAGCCCTTAGCAATAAAAATCGCCTTTGGGGTTAAAAATGGGATTTTCAGAAAATCGGTACTAAACCTGGAAATTTTTGAAAACTGTTTTTAACCTACCTTCTTACTACCTCAAAAAGATTATTAGACTTGGAATCTCGTTAAAACCTTTTCCGGATTAAGAGATATCAATTTTTAAAAGTATCGGGTCAAAATAATAAATTTGGGAAAAACTGGGGCTGACCTGCAATTTTCGAAAATTTGACCCCGAGACCCAGAAAATATGATTCCTTAGAATAATTAAAAAATTAGGGACTGACCTTGCCCTTTTCCGAATCCGGGATCGCAACTTATGGAATTTTTAAAACCCGACATAAATTTTTCTATTTAATTAAAATATTTTATTTTAAAATAGAAATTTACTAAGGTCATAAGAATTATTTTATCTTCTAAAATTTAGTTTATTTATATAACATTAAATATTTTATTTAATTAATTAATTTTATTTATTTATGAATTATTATCCGAATATTATTGGGGATTTTCATAACGACCAATTGTCATGATAATAAGCGACTACCTCGTCGCATAATCAACCTTATTAAGAACTTCGACATAATACATGAATCAAGAATAGAACAGGCTAGATTACCTCTCGATATCTATGCCGTGTCAATGTCGGCCCGATTGAATATCGGATGCGGCGAGTCTATGAACACGCCGATCTCTCGACTAATGGCCAGGGTTGGCGTCACACTTTCCGTGCGCAACCATCCGATACGAATTGACGGTTTTGTGGAATGGATAAGTCGCGTATGTGATGGGTAGCTTGGCTACGATCTCATGCTCGGCCTCCATCGCCCAACTCCCAACCTCGGCCAGGATAGGAGAGTCCGGTGGGCGATTGGGTCGTAGGATTAAGGTATAATCATGGTTATGACGTTCTCCGAGCTTAGGCGGCTCCACTTTGTGGAGACGTCGTGCCAAGCGGGATAGCGGCTTGACCTATCGGCCGAGGAGGGATAAGGCGTATTGTTTGGGGAGATGATGTTTGATCGACACTTCTGCCGTATAAGGTGGTTTGGGTTGGCGTCACACTTTCGTGCGCAACCAAGCGATATGAATTGTGATCGACTAGGTTGGCGTCACACTTTCGTGCGCAACTAATCGATCTCAATTGACGGACCGATTGTTGCTAAAAATATTAATAAAACTATTAAGTATATGAAAATGTCATCGCACGTTTCTTGCATCAAAACTCATGAAACGATTTTCTTGTATAAAATATAAACCCCACTTGCACACACACCTACCACACCCACTCGAGAATTTTTGTCTCACTCCCGCCTATTTTCCCAACCAGGAGGATGAGACCTGCTTAGGAAGAGGAAGGCGGCGAAGACTTTGATGCTACCGACTAATCCTATATTACCTGGGACCTTGAGTCAATGAATTTTATTTATGTTATTTTGATGAACGAACAATTGTGAAATTTGTAATAGCGGGCGTAGGACCCGTAGAACCATTTGAACAATGATGTACTTTTTTATTTTATGGCTGCGACATTTCGGACTTAGATTATTTGACTTTATGTATGATTTGGGATTTTTTTTTGTTATGATTGAATTACTTTTGCGAATGAATAATTGGTTTACTTCGGGCGGTTTAAGTGAACCGCCTAAGTTCATTTGACGGTGTCACGGCTCCGAGTTGGGGCGTGACAATATATCCATATGATATAGTGAAGATAACATTATGAAAGGAATAAACAAAGATAAATAAAATACATAACATTTATGTAAAGGAAGAAACAATATTACATAAAATTTACGAAAAGGAAGAAACATCATCAACATGTGCCTGGTATTTCTGATGGAACTGGTTTTCTCCATTCCTATATTATACTGTAGTATATGTCACACTATAGCGTATGTTATACAATAGTATATTGATAAATGAGTGATATTGAACTTTGTTTTATAAGTTAAACTTTTCTGGAGAAAATTTTGAACATTTGTTGCTCATATTTATTTTTTTAATGTCTAATGTTTGGCAATTTTTCTTAATTATTATTTCATGGCTGAGATTTTCTTGATTGTATGCCATAGACTTTTTCTTTTGTCTGAAAATTAAGGAAAAGGCTTCCTTCTTTGAAGTTTAAAATCGTTTTAACTGGGATTTTGTAGAGTTTACTAATAGGAAAATGCTAAAATACGCTAAATATGACACTGTATTTCTTCCAATATTCTTTTAAATAAAAAAAAATCAAATATACACCTCAAGAAGATTCGAAATCCACTTTTTTTTTTACTACTCCACTTTCTTTTCTTAAAATTTGATGATCTTATTTTATTTAATACTGTCATCAGCAAAGTTTTTTCTGTTTAAAAGAAACGCATAATCCCCTCAAAAAAAAAAAAAAAAAAGAAAGAAAGAAACGCATAATATTTTCTTTTACCAGCAAAGATTATTTTGTTAGCAGATAGCTACTTTTTACTATAAAAATATTAGTATATTTTTTTCCAGTCACACAGTGTGACCTAGACGTGGCTACGATTCTGGAACCGCTGGTTCCGGCTCCTCATTTGAAAAACCGGAATCGGAACTGTTGCGTCACGGTTCGGGTTCCAAAACCGGAACCGACGTTTCCGGTTCCGGTTTGGAACCATGTTCCTCCATGGAACCGCTTGTTTATCCTTTGATATTTTTTGATTTTTTCCAAATGGTTTATCAATTTCAGTTAAAAAAAAGGAAAATAAAGAAAAAGACTTGTACTTAATATTCGGTTGAGTTTTGTACTTAATATTAATAATAATATTAAATTGTCTATATATATACTATTAGAGTATAGAAGAATCAAAGTTCATATAGTTTGCTTACAACATTTGATTTAAAACGTGTCTCATGTGGTTACGAATATAAAATATTATAATAAATATTTAACATTTCTTCTAGTATATTTTATCAAATAAAAATATAAACTATTGGTTTTAACCTTGAAACTGTCAGTTCCACCGACGGTTAAAACCGTCGATTCAACGATTTTTGAAACCAAGGAACCGGAACCGGCCTACATGGCTACGGTTCAAATTCGGAACTGTCGACGGGTCAACAGTTCCCAAAACCGTTGAACACAATCCCGGTTCCGATTTGAAACCCGATTCGATTCCATTTGGCCATCCCTTGTGTGATCGTCTCTCATGAGACATGCTCATTATACAAAGGTGCATTTCCCTTGTATTAGCAAAATCAAATTTACAAAGGTGCTCAAAGGAAAAACAGCAAAATTGATCTATAAGTTGATCTCATCGAAAGCAAGTGCCAAACTAAATTCATTAATGTGCAATACGAATGTTGCTTGTTATGCAGTTTGAATGGGAGAAACAAACAATATAACAAAGGCCTCAAGGAAAATAAAGAGATAATTACAACCCCAATGTTTAGGCAAATTAAAAAAAAAAAAAATTTGAGGTTTTATTTTGAATTAAATTTAAGGTGAATAACTACAATATTTTTACAAAAGTCGGGGTGTTTTGAGATGCTTTTTGTTTATAAAAAGAGAAAATGTAAAAAGAATCAAATCTGAAAGGAATTTTTGGAAATTTTGAAAAAACCTCTGGGTTTTTTTTGTTAATTAGCCCGAACTTTAGGGTCTTTTTTATAATTATCTCTCAGTTAAATTTGCAGAGACTAAGAAAGAAAGATTAACAGAACACGTACGATCAAACCAACTGTGCATATTGTAATATTTCACTAATCAAAATTACAGTGTACCGAGGAAAGGTCGAAAAATTTGGCATTTACAAAACCTCAAAATGTCATCATGATTCCAAAAAAAAATTAGAAACAAGAAATGTAGAACAAATATAATTTCTCTCAAACAATGGATGGTTTTCCGGCACAGATACGAGATGCAAATTTGCATGTTATGATTCTCCCTAGTTCAAAACAGAACTCTTATCCTTCTTCGATGGCTTCGACTTTCTTCTTGGAGCACCTACACCAGCAGGGTCAGCCAATGGGCCTGACCATGTTTCAATTGGTTCTTTGAATACGAAAAATTCATGGAACTGAATGGGACATCAGGAGGATCAAAGGCTGGATCGATATGATGTGAAGACTCCAACGTATAACCGAGTCCTCCATCCTGGTGCGGAGGAGGAAATTTTTCACTTTTGCTCTTTGCATTTGCATGGTTGATTAGACGCCGCCTCTGTTTCAGGGAGTAAAACGAAGTTGATATAAATTTTTAGATAGATACAGCATGAATTTTGTGTTATCAAATGCCTAAGATACAAGGAAAAATATTTTTGGTCCTAGTGAATGGTCATAAAACATTGCACTTCATATTTTCAGATACAAAGACTACCCCTAACGTTTAGCCTAACTACAAAAAGAAATAGGGATAATTGCATTTTGCATGCCTAACCTTGAACATTTTGCACTTAACCCCTAGGGGCTGACCTTTTTTTTATACATATCTTGGAAGGGGAGGGAGCGGTGGGAATCGAACCCCTGTGCCTAGAGTCAATAACCACTGGATATTATCCGATTCCCCCTCGGAGCTGACTTTGAACTATCAAGTCAACTTCTGGTTAGTTCAGGGGATAAAGTGCAAAAACCATATAGTTCAACGGGCATAATATTTATTTTTAGAGTTTAGTGGGCAAAGTGCAAAAACGCTATAATTTGGATGGCAAAGAGCAATTACCCAAATACAATTGTCTTTCACAATTACAAATACATCTTTGAAGTTTGTGTTTGTTTTGGAATACCCCTCTAAGTAGGTGCAAATTGTAACATAGAAGCAAATGTAATGGGGTTTGTCGTAATTTTGAAAGTTAACTGGATTTTTTGTAATTAGACTTTTGTAACTGTTACACTCTACATGCTCTCTCTCCAAGTAATAAGCTTTATTAGTTCAGCAATATGTTCTTTGTAGTTTATATCATAAAGAATGAGTTTTATCACAGCATCAATACTTTAAACTTCTAAAATTCATCATTCACGATATTCACATCCCATGAGCAGATAATAACAGCAACACAACCTAACTTATATTTCCACTCCACCAAGAGCCATGCAAAATGAAAATGGAGAAACATGCATTTCAATCTTCAAATGAGGTGTAGATTTTGTTATAAAATCAATAATTCGACAAATGAACAAGGTCCCCTAATTGACAGCGGTGGCATGTAAAAATCTGTTCCTTTTCATTCAACAAGTTTTGATTTCAATTACCGATGGCAAATCCAAGTAGGTTTGTAGTTTGAAGATAGTAATATGACTTCAATGTGAGGATACAAACTATAAGCAGAAAAAAAAGGTTTAGAAAGATGAATCTTAAACGACATACATCAACATTGGGTCGCAGCTCCGCATTGGCTTCAGGGGCAGGCATTCCCCGCATTGCTCGCTCACGTGTCCGTGTTTTCTTCACACCATCAGCTTGTGTTTTACCAGCAGCTCTTACCCTGCAATTAGGTGAAACTGATGTCAATCTATAACAAGGACATTTAATTAATCACACTGTTCATCCACTGGCATTATTGAAAAACAAAATTACAAGGATGCCACATATTATTAATAGAAAGTCATGCATTATTTGCAAACACAGACTGATAGACACAAGTCATATCATTAATTATTTTAATGGTGAAATAATACATTAGAACACTGCAGAATTCCAAACCTTCGAGCTTCTTCATCCCGACGCTTAGCATCAATCTCCTTACTTGGTGGATACTTCGGAAGGCTGGAAGGATAACATGCATAAGGTTTGGTCGTGAAGAACTGCACAAGAGAACAAAATTCAAAGCTGTGTCGGTTTTACCATGTAGAAAACGTGGCAGCTGCCAGCAGTTATACACAGATTTGAGTAACAGGACAATTAAAGGTCAGAGAGAGAGAGAAAGGGAGGTAAGCAATCACAGAGGACTTATCCCAAATATAGGGAAAACTGTTTTTTTCCCTATTTTTTTTTTTTTTTTTTTTTTTTGGGGGGGGGGGTACTTGAAGAGGTTTTGCTATATAGAGATAATTGTTCTTAGGGATAATTACAAAATATACCCTTGAGGTTTGGGTTAACTACAAAAAAACCCACAGATTTTTGAAAATTACAAAAAGGCCCAAGAGGTTTGATCTGTATTATACTTTACCACCTTCATAAAATCCCCCTTACATTTGTAAAAATATTGCAATTACCCCCTACATTTAACACAAATCAAACCTCAAGGGTTTTTTTTGTAATTCTCAAACATATTACATATCTTGAGTTTTTTTGTAATTAACCCAAACCCCAGGGGTAGTTTTTGTAACTATCCCTAGTTTTTATTATATTCTGAAAAGAAAGTTGCATTTGTGCTCTTTTATCATGTTACTAGTGAGTGCATGGCTTTTGTCACACACACACACACACACACAGAGAGAGAGAGAGAGAGAGAGAGAGAGAGAGAGAGAGAGAGAGAGAGCTCACTTCACTCCTTAAAGCAGCTGTAGCAGTTTGACGCTCAGCTGGATCAATTGCAAGAAGAGTCTCAATTAAAGGCAGTGAAGATGGTGGAAAATCTTTAAATGCCTCTGCTATGCGCCTTTTGTATGCTTGCTGGGGCTTGAATATGGTTGCATGAGGCAACTTTGACTTTTTCCAATATTCTTCAGATGGAGAACCACATAACTTGAAAATCCTGTGCAGTTGTTCCACCTAAGCACAAGCCACAAGGAATTATGTAATTAAAATAGTATGCTATAAAGGTACTTTCTGTGCATTCTATACACACAAAGTTCAAAAATTTCATAATAAGACTCCAAAATTTACGCAAAAATGTTACAATTATACAATTCGGGTTGAATCATTGCATCATACAGTGGTCAACCTTTACAATGACGATGAAGATAAAACAAAATGCCTGTAGATCAAAACAACGAAGCACCATCTAAACTCAATTCGATGCATATATGGAACCATAAGTCGTTAGAGCCAACGCTACCTACCAAAATACGAAAAGCTCATAGACATAAAAACGAGGCAAATTCAACTTTTAGTAAAGATAACACACAGCTTAAAACATCATCGTGATCAATAGTTTTATTCTGTTTTCATGCATAGAGACACTAACACTATTTAGTTAGAAAGGAGCCTTTAAACCTTATTAACAACTTCAGCTACACAGTGATCCAGACATGTTACCAAATACAAACTCATCATTTTCATTGAGCAGTCATTGACTAGTGATGTCAAGAAAGGGTTAATTACAAAAACTATCCCAGAGGTTTAGCCTAATTACCGAAAAAAAACCAGTTAGCTTTCAAATTACAAAAAAACCCTAGACATTTGTATCTCTCTTACACTGTACCCTCAAGAGGGGGTATATGCAAGGTAACTTCAAATCTCAAGGGGGTGTTTATAACACTTTGAGGGGGTATTTGTAATTATGAAAGATAACTAGAGCTTTTTGTAATCAGACTAACCCTCATGGATAGTTTTTGTAATTTACTCATACAACATCGTGAAAATTGTGTAGTTTGACTACAAACAAATGGTCATGAAGAGTCCGAATACAACAGCTACAACATTTACCTCTGTCCGCCCAGTCATAATAGGCTTCCTGCAAATAGTTCAGCTAAAATGCACCCAGCGCTCCACAAGTCCACACCTACACCATAATCGGTGGCGCCAAGAAGCAGCTCAGGTGGTCTATACCAAAGAGTGACCACACGACTAGTCATTGGCTGTTTCTTATCAGGGTCAAAAAAGGAAGCCAAACCAAAATCAGCAATCTTAAGAACTCCTCCATCATCAATTAGAAGATTGGAACCCTTAATATCACGATGCAACACATTACGGTTGTGGCAGTGTTCAAGGCCAGACAATAGTTGATGCACATAACATTTGACCTACAATAGCAATCGAATTATCACCAAAGGAAAGAATTTAAAAATGTAGCCCACAAAAAAAAAAAAAAGAGTCTCACCTGAGGCTCTGTAAACTTTATGCCGGGGCTTGAAGAAAGCCCAGCCAAATCATGCTGCATATACTCAAACACCAGATACAAACTACATGTCATCCTTGACGTCACTAAACCTTCCAATTTCACAACGTTGGGGTGATCCAAGCGGCGCAAAATCAAAATCTCCCTAGCCATAAATCTCACGCTCTCGGGCTCTAAATTATCAAATCTAACCTTCTTCAACGCAACGATTTTCCCCGTGATAGTATCTCTAGCTTTATACACATTACTATAAGTACCTTGCCCAATCTAATCAAAACCAAAAATAAAAAAAGAAAAATTAGAAACAACACGAAACACGGCAAGTATACTAGCTAAAAATACAGAAAGTCCAAAAGAACTGAAAATTCACTTGCCTTATCAAGCTTTTCGAATGTATCAGCCCGACGAGGGGTCCACCCACTGAGAGCCTCGCCAGCAACTGCCACGAGCCAAGAAGGCCATCCGGCAGCCACTTGCTCACCATGAATATGCTTAGGAGGATTACTTAGCCTAGGATTCAGCTTAGACCTCCTCTTCTCTTTTTTTGATTGCCTCACAATTCCATCTTTCAGCTCCTCTTTCTTACCCCCACCACCATTCTCAACTTCACCACCACCACCACCACCACCGCCGCCCTCGGCCTTAACTACTGAACTATTTACTACTTTATCCCCACTTTCTGATGTCACTGACAAATCTCTCTCCCCTATAATATCTCTCTCCTTCCCAACTGCAAAATCACCACTAGGCGGCCCCGGCGACGAAATTGCTTTCCCGAAAGCACACCCCATCCCTTAATGACATTAACCCTCATGTCTCACCGCAAACCAAAACCTTGCCCCTCATTCAAAACCCACCAAAATATTATCAACTGCTAAAATAAAGCATACAGTTATGCATGAAAAACAGGAAAACAGCATACAAATGAAACTACTACTACTTCGAGAACAAGTAAAATCGAAAAATGGCTATACTCAACACTAAATCTATGTACGAGCAAATAAAATTAAGTGGGGTGTAATAAAATTGAGCAAGGGGATAAGAGAGGAGTGCCTTTTAACTGGGTTTTGATTGATAAAGCAAGAATATTGACGTGTGATGGAGCAAGAACCCTAGATTTAGTGCCCAGGAAAGCAGAGGCAGCAATTATGAGTTTGTGAAAGCCCCCGACTTATGGGGTCAAGAATGAGCTACATAAAAACATAAAGCAAAGCCAATTATACAGTACATTATGGGTAACTTTGTTATACTTTTTGTTCTATGCCGAGTTTTTATGTTTTTTTTTTTTTTTTTTGTGGGGTTGAAGAATAAATAAATAATTAAAGTCAAATCGCAATTTGAGTTCGCAATGATTTAAATTTTAAAGGGTTTTAGGAATTATGCCCCGCTAAATTTGCAATTATATGTGAAAATGACTCATTTTAATAAATTATAAAATCATATGCTCTTTTTATAAATTGATATGATATAAAAATTAACATGTGCTTTATGATTTTATAAAGTTTTATTATTTTTTGTCTAATATTTGAAATCTCTTGTTAATTCTTATACGAAGATAATCTTGTTTTCCAGAAAAAAAAAAAAAATAATAATCTCGTATCATTGAATAACAATGATTGAACCACATCATAAAACCAATAGTTATACCATTATATTGTCATCGACTTTGACCCCTAGCATGTGCAAGGACATGTCTATTGATTTTGTTAGTGAGAATCTTTAAGTGCCCCCAAAAAAATTCTAGTAGTTTTTAATACAGTGGAGATAGTAGTGGATGGACACACGCACTGTATTATGAGATCGAACTCGATCAATAATATTTACAACACAACACAAGACTCTAACATTGGAGCGCAAAGTTAATCCTAAAATATGGTAGTTCTTGTTTATGAGTAATTTGGCTTCTCTAATCTATCTACGAGACAGGGAAAGTGGATAAAAATATCAAATGAACGGATTTAATCGCATGCGAGATGTTTACACTTAAATCCTCTAAGAAAAGCAAATGAACAGAAAGTATAAAGCACATATTCAAATTCCACCATATCCTATGGTTACTTATGTATTTACTTCAAGGTCAAGGTTCAAGAATTTCAATGATATCATCAATGGGTTGATAACCCAAAGATGGCAAAGAATGGACAATTCAAACAATGTATGTAATAACCTCCGGACTAATGGAGTATCACAATTAGCCAAAGAATACATCTAGCCATAACTATCGTGCAATGTATGTATATGCCACTTGCTCCAAAAGTAGTTTGGGCAATGAGGTTAATTGCAAAACCTATACTCAGAGACTAATTGAAGGTCACTTCGTCGAAATCGGGACCTTCAGATGGGAAAAGCTATCGGATCCATGAAAGTCAAACCCAACTCCCATTCTTGCCTTGAGCGAAAAGGTGTCCCTGGCAGAATTCTTCAACTCCCCTGTTGTTTCTGCCTCTTTAGTTGGAACGATCGCTTGCTTGCCGGGAGAGCAGTAAAGCCTCGGAACGAGCGAAGCCGGGATATTTTGGCTCCCAACCAAGTTCTGCACGAGTTTTCGAGTTGTTTAATTTCTTGCCTAAAGCGTCTGAATTTCCTGCAAAAATAACAAATATTACCAAGTGCCAATTTTGGTTGGGGAGTTTAAAATATTGCAGAGATAGATACATCCAAGACATTTACAATTGGCAGAGGAAAATGTTAATCATAATGTAAAGGGATAAATATTAAAAAAAAAACATGAGGTTTGGGGTAATTACAAGAAAACCCAGAGAAGTTTCAAAATTACAGAAACTCCAGGTTTGATTTTGTCTTACATTTTGTCCCAACTGTTAGTTAACTTGACATTGCCGGCCTCGTCAAATGTTTCAAAATTACATCACTCAACTTTTGTAATATTTAAAAAAGTTTGGACTATTTGTAATATTTAGAAAAATTGAGGTATGTAATTATCAAATATTTGATAACGTCAGCACTTTCCGTCAGTTGAACTAACGATTGGGGTAAAAATGTAAGATTGAATCAAACCTCAAGAGGATTCTGTAATTTTGAAACTTTTCTCGATTTTTTTGTTAATTACCTCAAACCTCGGTTATTTTGTAATTATCCCTAATGTAATTAGTAAAAGAATACTAAGATGCGAGCTTCACTACAAGAAATTGATTTTTTACCGACGGAAAATACCGACTAAATTATTCTCGCCGCTATTTCTTGATGATTCCGACGGATTCTTGACGGATATACATTAATAAAATTACCGAGCGGATCACCGAACGGATCATAAACAGATAATAATCACTCGCTAATCAAGGTAAAGTTCGGGGAAATTCTTTCGCCAAAGTTTCCGACGGATTGGCGATGGATTACCGACCAAGATATTACCGACGGAAATATCTCTCGTTGTTTACCGACAAAAATTTTCTGTCGGTAATTGCCGACGGATGGTCGAGAGATTAGCGATCGATTTTCTTATACAAGATTGCCGACGGATATATCTGTCGTTATCACCGACAGACTCTTCCGTTGGTAATTACCGACGGATTACCGAGAGATTAGCGACAGATTTTGATAAAAAAAATAAAAAAATAAAAAAAACTAATAGTAAAACCAAACTAATAGGTGAATATTACTTCTATATTGTAATGAATTGAGCAGAATCAAACAAAATATTGTTCAAATTTGTTGGATTAATTAAATATGTTGCCAAAATTTTTTAAATAGATTATACTTTAGCTTAGGGTCCAAATTGAATATTTTCAATAATTTGTGATTCAATGAAGCTAACTGAAATCTCGTATAAAATAGAGAATAAGAATCTTATTTCAGTGTTCTTATTTCTTGAATTTCAAGTGTATCTAAGATGAACGATCTTCAATAAGTACATTTATCACAAGACAACACAGAGAGTTGCAATCGATTTAAATGGAGTCGAGCTTTTGAGAGTTTGAGATTGACTCGTTTATTATCGAGTCTAACTCGAACTTAAATTTATTGAATATATTGATGACTTACAGATTTTTTCGAACTTAATTGAGCCTAAATGAGCATAGTAAATATCAATATAAATTGAATTTATTCGTTAATTTATCGTAAAAATAACATTATATATTTCTAAAATGCATAATATATATATATATATATTAAAATCTATAATTATTTATAGTATAAAATAGATGTGCAAATTAAATTAACATTTATGTTTAAATTAAGGGTACTTTTGTCTAATTACATAATTTTTATTAGTTTAGGGGGGCATTTGAACTTTGAAGGTTTCAATAGTAGAGGGGGGTGTTTGATACAAAATCAATAGTACAAGGGGGTAAAGTAAAATTTGCCCTTAATTTAATACGAGCTATTAACGAGCATGCTTACGAGCTCTACTTCTAATTAAAAAAGTTACCAAATACAAGATAAAAAAATCACATATATAACTTATATATAAATATAACTAGTATTTTACCCGTGCGATGCATGAGGTGGGATGCATCGTTGGAACTTGGACATAAATTACATGAGGATAAGAATCATATTATCGATGAATATAGAAATATACAATACATTTTTCAAATAAAACACTTTAGTTAAACACGTTAAAAATTACATATTTTGGAATACTTCTTTGTACATAATATTTTTGATTATGTTTCTTTTTGATTTATCATCGACACAAACTAATATTTTTAAACCTTGGTGATTTGTGACTTTTAAACAACAACATATAATTGGTTGTCCGAAAATCAAATTCTTCAACTAAAGTCTGATGTTAGAGAGAGATAAAACCAGTAATCTACATATTTAAAAATATTAATTATGTTTTTTTTAAATAAATAAAAAAATATTAATTTAATATTGATAATTATCGAAATAAAATTTTCAAATAATTTGGCAAAAAATAGACAAAAGAATTATTTTATCTACAAATAATAGCCCAAGCAAACTATATAGATTTTATTTTTCGAGCCCAGTTAGAAATAAAACCCACTAAGGAAAAATCCAGAAACCAACTCAAATGGCTGGCCCATTATCATACATTCTAGAATCATGCGTGTCTCATTAACGGTCTTGATTATCACACAAACAATCAACGGTGTAGAAGCATATGTAAACAACTTTTCATTTTCTAGGTTTTCAAGACTATAGCCATTTTCTCCTCAACAACCAAACTCTAAAATCCCCTTCTCCCAAATTACACCGGCCGAATTTTTCTTCACCAGATTTCATCCGACAAAGAAAACCACATCACGATGTTTTTTTACAAACACACTCATTTTCTTCCTCCGAAAATCCGTTTCATTAAAATTATTCGACAAATATATAGTTCGAAATTTTTCGTCAGTCGTTCGGGAATAAATGTTGTTTTCGTGAAATTTGTTTATCGTTCACATATATCCCAAATCCAAGGCCCGGGTCGAGCAAGATCTGAATGAAGCCGAAAAATAATCGGTAAAATCCAAATTTTGTTTTTTTCTTTTGTAATTATATTTAAAATATATTTTAAACCTAACATTTTATACATTTTAATTTTTCATGTGTATAAACGTATCCGATTCGTGAAATATGTTCTCGTTCACATAAATCCCACACTCAAGGCCCGTATCGAGCAAGATCTGAACGAAGCCGAAGAATAAACGGTAAAATCCGATTTTTTTTGTAATTTTTTAAAATATATTTTAAACCTAACCTTTTATGTATTTCAATTTTTCATCTGTATAAACGTATTTGTGATAAATACGGTTCAGAGGGCCTCATATCTATAAAGAAGGTATAATTTTAAATTTTGCATTCAGTATTTTCCAGTTTTGTATATGATTGACACATTATTAGGTATGTTTTATTATTTCGAATGGTAAAATCTGGTTTTCTTTTTTTGTTATTTTTTCAAATTTAGTTTTAAACCTAATATTTTTTATTTCAAATTTTTAATGCGTATATGGTTAAGAGGGAATCATAACCATATATTACAACAAATTTTAAATTTTGCACTCTATATTTTTACAATTTTGTCTATAATTAGTAAAATAATAGATATATTTTCTAATTTTTGGGCACCCATATTTATGAGTAATTCATTATTTGGAAAAATAAATTGTGAATGAAATACTAATTATAGCCATATTTGTCTATGAAAAATAAATTTTCTATGGATATCAAAGCATAAAAATCTCTGCTTGGAGTCTGGTGTTGCTTTATATGATCATCATACATTGTCATCTTTTATTGTCGTGAAGAGAATATACACATAGGAAACATGTACAGATGATAGGTGTCGCCATATGATTGATACAAGATTATTTACAGGTTGAAGTAGCCGGCACTGGCAGGGCATCTTTAATTGATTCGAAATGTCAATATTGACAAATTTTATAAATTAAAACTGATTGATGTTGGGTGTTTTTCATAAGGTGGGTACTTGGTAAAACTGTCATAAGGTGCTTTTTCCATTGATACAGATTATAAGCTTCATCTTTTTTTATATCGCATTATCTGACAGTATATGTCTTTTATGTCTGTTCTCTGTGTTACGAGGTCCCTTGACACTGCAAGAGTTAGGAGCAAAATGATCTACGCGAGCTCAAAGAACATATTCAAGACGGGATTGGATGGCATTCAAGTAGAGCTTCAAGCAACGGATCCAACTGAAATGGGTCTTGATGTCTTCAAAAGCCGTTCCAATTGGAGTTGCATGGAAGTATGATATAAAGCTTTTGCTTTACTCTAGAGAAATGTCAATAGTTTGTGGAAATATGGAGTTGGCTAAGCTATAATATTTGTCTATGATGAAGTTTCTATTTTGTAGCCTATCTTTTTGTGGAACAAGTTTTGTCGTTCTAAATCTATTTTATGAGAATTATTTATATGAATTGTGAATTGAGATTTTTGGGAGAATTATTTCTATGAATTGTGAATTGATATTTTTAGAATTATTATACATAAAGCCGAAACAGTAAATTAAAAAATAAGATTTTTTTTTTAAATTTATAAAATTCCGTCGGTAATCTGTCGGCATAGAGATCTGTCGGTATTTTGTCGACATAAAGATCCGTCGGCATTCTATCGGCAACAGTCCCTCGGGGATCCGTCGGGAATATTTTTGTCGGCGATCTGTTGGCAATCCGTCGTTACTTGCTGACTTAATTTACCGACGGATATCGTTTGCCGACACAAAATCCGTCGGTGGCTTGTCGCAAAAGTGTGACTGAGTTCTGTTATAGATTCGTCGGAAATCCGTCGGCAAGTTTACCGACGGACAATGAAATCTGTCGTTAAGTATTTACCGACAAGCGATTTACCGACAGAAGATTCCATCGGTAATCCGTCGCGGATCCGTCGGTAAACATGTTTTGCCGACGGATTTTTCCGTCGGTAAAATTACATATTCTTGTAGTGCTTACCTATAAAAGCCTCAAACTTCCTACCATATTTTCCACTCTTATTAAACAATTCCATCATTTCCTGCCTGAAAACATATCACATGGGAAAATTAGTAACAGTGTCTAAACTGTTTTATGCCTAAAGATTCTCTCACATTTAGTTGAACTAGATAACCTGGATAGAGGGTGATTATCACATCCAAGAAAGATCCTGCCACGGAGATTCTTTTTTAAGATGGCAACTGAAAGTGAAGCTGCATCCTATATAGTTAAACAAACCAAGTTGCATTAAATAAAATTGCCATATGAATGAAGGACAACACATAATCATCATGAAAAGGTCCCTGAATAAAGCCTGCAATAAGAAGTTTGATTCATTTAACTATGAGAGTCGCTAAGTTAGTAGCTAAGCATCACCTCATAATGTATTAGATTGAGGATGTGATCTGGTCGAGCATCAACAACCCTTTTGTTCAAAAATTGTATATGGATACCTGTATCTGCTTTGTACTTCAGGTTAAGGTAGTGGTTATATAACTCATTTCCATTGAGTTTGAAGGGCTCAATTTGAGTCAAAATTCAAAAAGGATATGTAAAGTGCAGCTAGTCTAACAACACAACCGCCAGCCTCCAACGCTACTTCCTCCGCCTTGTATAGAGTATCTGGCCGGGGTGTCCTCCCAATGGGTATATCTGGAGTGTCCTATAAAGCAATTAAAGAATAATCAACAATCGCTAGTGTAACAATTAAAATTTTGAGATTGATTTATTTCAGATATAATTAGATATCAACAGGGAAAACTGTCGTTTTTAAGTTGTAGAACAATTCAAACTATGGCACAAACAAAAAGTTGCCTTAGCCAGATGAGATACCTCATCACATGATCCATTGTCACTGCAGTCATAGAGGCCCGAGTTTGAAGTAAATAGGAAGGAACCTTCACCATTCCAATTTAAGGTTGCTTCCCTATTGTTACCATCAACAGAAAAAGAAATTATATTTTGACTTCTATTAGTTCACCAATGAATTATATATAAGGTAAAGATTGAACTGTTTGTATTTAACTAGTTTTTCTTTCTTTTGACAGGTATCAGAAATTACAACATCAGATGATGGAAGTCTCATAAATATACAGCAAAGACAAGTAAACTTTAAGTCAATTCAACTCTCAATTCAAGTAAAAAATGATTAAGACTCTTGCCCACATGCACTAAAAAAAGCAGTAGCCGATCGGCACCTTTCAGCACACCAGATTGATGAACCATAAGGACAAGTTTCACAGCTTCTTTTCATGTTCATTCCTTTTATCTGCTACCTTATTATAACATTGACAGATGCTTAAAACTCCGCTGGTAGAATGATGAAGTTCTTTTTAATGCAATATAAGCATTTTTAGGGGATGAAGTTAACATTTCAGTGATGGCAATGGCATCGAGTATGTACAAACCTGGACCAACCCCTCCAAAGTCAAAACCGCTCCACTTGGGGGCAGGGTTTGAAATAAAGGATCTCAGGGCGGGCTTCGGTTTCATTTGTCTGACTTGGACCCAACCAGTTATAATATTGTACGTATCTATGTGATATAGATGTTTTCGTATTACTTATTGTTGGATAATTGGGTCCAGCGATCTCCCTTAGGGATTCGGGTTGCTTTATGTTTTGGGAGACTAATAAAAATGTGATGTATTGGAAATAAAAGCGCATTCGAGGACATGATGTATATTTGACTTTTGCTTTAGAAAAATGAATTCAGTATGAGAATTTTAGAAAAGCAGAAGCAAACTTGCCCAATTAATTAATTTTTGTTAATAACACTATTTTATCATCATAGAAAGTTATGGTGAGCTATTTTGGGCATAACATTTGTTATAAATTTCTGACTATATAGTGGGTCTATGGTTTGGGAATGGTCCAAGAGTCCCAATTCCATAAAAACTTTGTCGGATCTTTGATTTTGGCAAAACTCTACCAAAATGATCGGTTGCCATCTCTAAAGCAATGTCATAATGTCATGTTCTATGCGATTCACTCTACACAATTTTGTTTCTTGTCTAAAAATACTCCAAGCAAATCATGGATGCTTGAAACAAACAAGAGCACGATGACATACAACTCCATGACAAAAGGAATCCTATTACATGGGTGACTTCGTGATATTGCTTAGCAAGCCAGGAAAAACAAGAGATACAAACACAAAACTATGATAGAAATGATCCTGGAGAGTATATAGAGAGCATATATTTTTATGCATACCGACTTCACCAGGGTAGTCCGGATTTCCATAAGGAACGATACGTAAAATGACATAGGAGAACTTATGAGTCACTTGGGTTTCTTCGATATGGGGATCCCCATCTTTTTTAACTCATCATGATGTTCAGTCGTCAGCGTCTCTCCATAAATTTGAGACCCTGGATGTTCCTGTCACGGTAAAACAATCAAAACCCTTATAGTTTGAAAAGGAAAGCAATTTTGATGGACACATAATCAAAAGGCAAAAGGCACATTACCAGCCTATTGCTTGAAGCATAATCCATATCCTAGACAAGTTTTCAATGCCGGAACAGATATTGTTTGAAAACACTTATTTCTAAGCACATATTTGTGCCCATCAATTCTGAACGAACATGCCATTCATAGATCTATAACATGATCACATCTTACCTAATACCGGATCAGATGTTGACTTACATGTTCAAGAACTGACTCTAATACGCAATAGACAAGTTTTACCATACTTTTGGTTAAAAAATAATACCTCTCGCCATTTTTTAGCTACCATACATCAGCGTGTTTGGCCCAACAATCAACAAGTCATTAGCTCCAACTGCTCCGGTGGATGAAGCTTCCACCGGTTTGCCCAAGTCATTAGCTCCAACCGTTCCAGTGGATGAAGCTTCCAGTTCGTTGCCCAAGACATTAGCTCCAACTGTTCCAGGGGATGAAGCTTCCGGTTCGTTGCCCAAGTCATTAGCTCCAACCGTTCCAGTGGATGAAGCTTCCAGTTCGTTGCCCAAGTCATTAGCTCCAACCATTCCAGTGGATGAAGCTTCTAGTTTGTTGCCCAAGTCATTAGCTCCAACCGTTCCAGTGGATGAAGCTTCCGGTTCGTAGCCCAAGTCATTAGCTCCAACCGTTCCAGTGGATGAAGCTTCCGCTTCGTAGCCCAAGTCATTAGTTCCAACCGTTCCAGTGGATGGAGCTTCCAGTTCGTTGCCCACATTAGCTCCAACCGTTCCAGTGGATGAAGCTTCGATTCGTTGCCCAAGTCATTAGCTCCAACCGTTCGGTGGATAAGCTTCCGATTCGTTGCCCAAGTCATTAACTCCAACCGTTCCAGTGGATGAAGCTTCCGGTTCATAGCCCAAGTCATTAGCTCCAACCGTTCCAGTCGATGAAGCTTCCGGTTCGTTATTAGGGGTACCTTCAACATATCAAGCATAGAAATTAACGGATTGCATGCATACACACATTTATAATGAGATGAAGTCATAAACACACAGAAATTTATACAGAACACAGCTAATTTGTATAGCCTCATGTTACAACCCTATAATTGGAAACCTAAACTAATGGAATCAGCCAAACAAAAAAAAAAATACAGCCAAAAGAAGAAAAAAAAACACATTGCTTATTAGGCTTCGTGAACTTTTAATTAAATTCAAATCTGTGTTTGGCGTAATTTGACAGTGTAATGAACTAAGATTGAATGAGCCTTGATCGAACTAAATGCAAACTGAGATCATGTAGCTTGATATCTTCTCATATGATTTATCATTTTTAGCTATAATGAAGAGATGGAATCTTTGCGATCACTCGAGCGATCTTCGGGTAATCAAACAATAGATGACGTTTCAGGCTTCATGTTTTCTAACTAACTCACTCGAGCGATCACTCTCTCAAAAAAGGAAAAAAAAATGTAAACTCAGAGCGAATTGTTTACTATCAACCGTAAATAGTTTGGTTCGATTTTCGATCTTATCCTCAAACGTGAAGGCGTATTTATCTAAAGTTTCATCTACCTAAAATCGTATAACCATACACAATCGATTATTCGCCAAATCATGTACAAATAAGCAGGCGCAGAACATCACACTTCAACATACATCATTCCGCATCAATATTTGCTCACAGATATCCTGCGTAAATTCAATCATCCAACCACCACAACTTCCAAACTACAAAGGATGACGCGAGAAGTAAAATGCAATACGTTTGCCTAAATTTAACAAATAATTTCACTAAACTTAAATAGATGCAGAGTTCTACATTATTAAGTAAAGGAAAACACACACACACACTAGTTTAACTGCGTGTTTGTACGAGACATAGAGAGGAAGAGAATACCACTGGTGGAGGAATCGGTCTTGTCATCGAAATCGGATCGTCCATCGAGAAATTTGTGGAGCGAGTTACTGAAGGAAGTGAAATTGAAGTTTCCGGAAAATGAAAGAGAAGTAGAAGAATAAGTTGAATTGGAAAAAATTTGGAAGGAACAAAATTCAGTTTTTTCGGTTTTTGGGAATGTCCCACGAATTCAATGCAGCTTGTGGCAATGCATAAGTTGGCTGTACCGCTCATTTCCCGCCAGAATTGTGATTAATTGGAGGGAGTCAAACTAGAGAGGATTGAATTCTCTCATCCAATATGAGGTTGACACGTGTTAGTGGAGTGGTATAAGTTCAAAGATTTAACCGCCCCCCGCATTCCACTCTCCAAGTCTCCATATATGGTTTTTCACTGTCCCATTTTTAGATATTCACTTGAGATGAGAATTAAGAGGAATCTTTATGTATATTTCTATTTATTATTTTTTAAATTAGTAATTGAAAGTTCATTATTTTAAATTAATTATGCAACGGTTGTGCTGAGAGGCGATGTGTATGATTGGTGGAGGATGGTGCAACGTCAGATTGAGGGCGACGCTAGCCCCTTTACATGGAAAAAGGGTCATAGAAGTCTTCTATGATAAGTACATTCCGAGGAGTGTTCGCCAACAGAATGAAAGGTAATTTATACAGTTGGAACAGAGGAATCGTACGATGGCAGAATATGAAGCGGAATTTGCCAAATTGCCCAAATTTGCTCCTGACTTGGTTGCTACTGAGGAACGAAGAGCCAGACGATTTGAAGAAGGGCTCCGTGTTAGGAATTATATAATTCATAATATTGGGCAACATATTTAATTATAATTATATTTGTCATTTAATTATTAGTGGACTAATTAAGTGATCTAAATCCGGTGGAGTCTTAATTTCACAAATTGATATGGAAACAAAGAGTAGATACCTAATAGGAATTAACTTGGGGGATTATGGGAACCCTAATTGATACCTATATAAAGAACTTTATGGTTATGGTCCCCAAGATACTAAATCGCACATAGTTTTCTATTCTCCCCATCAAGATGGAAAACGAATGTCCCATAAGGAATCTAGAGATTTAGTTGAGGAAGACCATAAAACCAAATATGTTCGTGTTCGTGGGAGATCCATTCGTGCTCTTAGGATCATACTCGTAGGAGATCGCATATTGAAGGTATTCCACATACAGTTCTTAATTCTTGGATCCAGGTATTCCGCTATTCCATAAATCTTTGATGATTATAATATGATGTTTATCCTAGAATTATTCCGCATATTCTAGGGTGTTTATGAATTTTATTATTGTTATTTGTAAAATTACAACAAGTGGTATAGAGCAGTCATCACTGCTTAATCGTTGGGATTTATGAAATATTTGTATAATTACTTGGATCTATGTTTTTTATATATATATACTCCACTTTTGAATTACAGATATATGCACGGTATTAAAATTTTGGGTATTTTTTTTTTGGGTATTAAGTATTAGATTTCGTGCATATTAGGACATGAATCTTATAGATTGCGGTTTAAAATCATGCTTGCTGAAGTTCGCTTGTTGATTATGCCTTTCTGTATAAGGATGAATCTAGGAGTTATGGTATTGGAGTTTTAAAAGATGTTGGTGACTCAGAAGCATCATTGAATTTCAGATTTATTCATGAAATTAGATTTAAATTACATGTTTAATTTTGTGCATATTAAGATCTGTATTTCATATTACAGTTTTGGATTTATTTGTTGAAATAACTTGATCTACGGTGGATGCGTTTTCTGCATATATGTGCATCTAATAAGGAAATCTGGAAATTTGAGACCTTTCTTTTTTTTTCAAACGATAGTTTTTCATAAAGAAAACTCGAAGAAAACTGGAAACATACAATCGTAGCCGACGGGCTAAGGACCGACAAGGCTAAACACTAAGCCAAACGGGGAATTGGACGAACCAATTCAAATCAACATCACTATCCAAAACACTAAGAGCTAATCTATTACACATTAAAACTCTTGGAATGTCTTGGATACAACAAACACAAAGATCGAACAAAATGCAAAATAAATAGATGTCGTCGGCTATTTTCCTTCCGACCAAATCAAAAGCTAATTTTGAATTGAGCCTATAGACAATATCCTCCACATCTACTTCTATGCAAACATTCTTGAGGCCATGCTTGTAAGCGATAAAAATCGCATGCCGAACACCAAGAATGGACGCTTCCACTGGATCACTTGAATTATCCCTGGAAGATGCCCACCCTTGAATCAATAACCCTTTATCATCTGCCACCCATCCTCCAATGACCACAGTATCATTCAAGACTACATCAACACTGACCACCAAAAATGCTGGTCCTATTAGATTAATCTTGCCTAAAACCACTGAAGAGGTAACATCCAAAGTCAAGGCCGTCCAACCAGACTGCCCCCCTTTAACCCCAAAAGCTTGAAATTCCATCCATTCATGGACAACCATCTCAATCACTTCCATTTCCGTCCATTGAATCTTATGAAAAATCCACAAATTTCTGGTTTTCCATAACCACCACAAAATGTATGCCGATAATTGCATCCTTTTTTGATTTGTCACACTTTTTTTCAAACAAGCAATACTACTCCACCATTTTGCAAAAGACAAATTCTTTTCCTCAGACCAGCAAACAAACAACCCTCCACTCTTGCCAATGGGGTCTAAATAGGACCATCTATCAACCAACTGCAACTTCTTACAAACAGTAAAGATGAATTTTTTTTCTTTTTAGTTTCAAAAAGGAATAAAAGATCCGGGAGATGGAGTTCAAAGCCTCCTTAAATTGGGAAATTGTACAGGGTCCTCCCAACCCTCTACAATTCCACACACATACCTTCATTGATGAGGGTGAGCCCATTCAAGGCTGGCCACCTCCACCATATCAACAAGGTTTTGATCAATTTCAGTCAATTTACTTTTCTTGCAACTACCCCCAATGAGCTCAGAATCTTCATCAATGAGTTTATGTTGTCTTTTAAGACCACTGAAGTTATCAACTTGATCAGACATGAGGTCCATAGATTTCAAAGCCGCACCGCCGACCTCCTTTTTCTCCCCCATTTTCTACTATGATTTCCTTTTCTTCCCATTCTCCCTCCCCTCACATTTACATTATTACCTACCTCCTTAAAAGGAGTTCTCTTACCCTCCATAAAAACCACATCATCGATCATATCCGGTTTATCAATCAACATCCCATTCTTTTTATTCCAATCCTCTTGGAACTCCTCCCAGTGACCAACCTCAGCCTCAACATCTTTGTGAGCTTCTACTCTTTCAGTATTATCTCTAGTCATCTCACTAAGATCACTCTTACTAATAGGACTATGCCTCAAGACATCCACAACTTTATCTGGTATAGAAAATCATGAATCAACCCCAGTATTCTCTACATAAGGCAACTCCTCAGGAACAGAGACCTCCCCTGATTTCCGATCACCTCTGTTACTATTGGGCGTCGGACTCGGGACTTTGAAGGGAGTGGATCCCTTAACATGTTTACTAGTAGCCTTTCCATGCAACCCATCAGAAGCACGTAGCCATTCCCCAAATTGACCTTCCTCAAGTTTATCCAATCTGATATCATCCCTCCTAGCTACACATCCCCTCTCTGAGTGACCCACCAACCCACAATAGAAACAAAAATTTTCCAAGTTTTCGTACCTAAAATCAGCCCAAACCTTTTCAGAATTAAGCGTAATGTATGTCCCTCGCAAGAGTGGTTTATCGAGATTAACCACTGCCAGAATTTTAATGAACAACCCTTTACTGCTGAAAGAAGACGAATTGGAAAAGATTGACACCTATTTCACGAACTGCAAATCTCTCCTTGGTTTGCCATATAGCCAAATCGTACTTCTAAACCCAGCAAAATTAACCTTTTTATCTCCATAAAGCCTCCCGATAAGTGCTACGGTCACATTCTTCTTGTCGTTTCACTATATCTTTCTTGTCTAACAAAATCTCGTTTTTCTCTTCCGAGGTTAGAGAAAAAGACTTTAGCCTATCCATAAGCTCACGAGCCATACTAGACGAACCAACAACCCCACTCTCGGATCAACGAACAAAAGAAAAATTAAAAAGGTGGGTGGGAGTTGAAACAGTGTAAATGATGGTCCACATGTTCAAATCCCCTCAAAAGCAAAGAGATAAATACGGACCCACTAGCCAAGACATGCACTCGCCCCAAAGAAATAGATTTTATAATTTTTTTCAAAGAACACCACTACTTTTCCATTAAGAAAGGAGAACCAATCAACCAAATGATGAACTCCAAAAGCCGACTGAAGCAAAACAAAAACTAAGAAATTTTAACCAATATTAAATCCAGATTCGAAAACTTTTTACTGAAATATTCCATAGCTCACAACATCAGTCCAGCTAAATCAAGGAAGACAACCCACAAAACAAAGCAAAGAGAAGAGGGCCAACAAGAACGAGCGGCGGCTGCCAAACCACAAACAAACAAGAAAGAGGGCAAAAACCAAAACTAGGGTTCTCTCTTCTAAAGAAAGAAAATAATACACTCCCACAAAGAGAGACTCTGAGCGAAATTTGAGACCTTTCTGGAAACTTGGAATTCATGGACTCTTAGTTGAATTTCAATTTTATGTTTGTTGTTTTTTTTTTTTTAAAAAAGGAAAATTCAGATAATTGCAAACCCCAAAACCTGGGTCTTCTTCTTCCCATTATTTCCACTGCTTGGGCTGCTCATTCTGGTTTTGATGGCGTGGTGACCAGCGGCAATGCTCCGCTTCGTCACGGTGGCCGGTGGCGATTGTCGGCGCGGAGTTGTGGTGGCAGACGAAAATTCGGACGGCCTCGGGAATTGCTTTTTGTGGGTTGACGGGATTGTCCTTGGATGCCTTGGGGAAGATGGCTTTTTTGGCATTTTCCTGGAAATTGGGGGCTGGTTTATAATTAGATTATTTATGTGGCCTTAATTGCAATCCTCCTTTTTTTGTTTGAGCCTGATACAGTTTTTTCCTTTTTTCGCTTGGGCTATTTACTGTTTTCAAGTTAGATCATGGCTTGATTTATATGTTAATTCTATAATATAAATTAAGTTTTATTTTTTGGATTTATAAGTATAGGGCTCGATTCTATTTTGGTGAGCTTCGTTTGGGCTTAATGATGGGACATTTTGGTTTTTGGATCTTTGAACTTTGAGTATAAATGAATTTGGATTTTGCGCCTAATTTGAAGTTGATTTTAGAGCCTATTAGGTTTTCAGGCTTTAAATCAAATAAGGATTAAAGTTTATGGTTTAGACTCACTTTAAATAAAATAAAATGTTGGCTTTTAGTTTATTTTATTTTATTTGTATTTGAGTCCTTCTTTAAGTTAAAGTTTTGAGTTTATATAAATTTGAGCTTAAATTTGATGTTTGGATTTGTGTCTAGTTTTGGCTCAAATTATATGGTAGGATTTTTTGGCTTAAAGTTTGGATATTGAACTTGGTCTATTTTGGTTAGATTACTGGCCTAGTTTGGTTCTATGGGTCTCATATCTACTATAGTTAATTTTAAGTCTACTTTGGTTTTCAGGCTTTAAATTCAAATTTGGTTTAATTTTGGACTAAGTTCATATAAAGTTGTACTTTTTTGGGCTCAAATTTATTTGATATTAGACCCGATTTCATTTAATCCAATTTGAAGTAAGAGTTTCGGATTAATTTTTGTTAGAGATCCTAAAATCTCCATAAAGTTTGAATTTTGGCTTTTATATTGTTCGGCTTAAAATTCATATAAAGAAAATTTGGATTTTTTGAACTGGGATTAGGGCGTTGGGTCTTAAAGGGGTTAACTTAACCCGTAAAGATTGGATTAATTTTGAATTTCATTCAAATATACTCCCTCCGTCCCAATTTGATAGGCAAGTAGAAGAAATCACACAGATTAAGAAACACATACTAAATGTAATTGGGATTACAATTTTTTTCCATATTGTTCCAATTTTACCCTCATATTAAATTGTGAAGAGACATGATATTTAGTATGGTATTTTCGTGGATTGTGTTGTTATTGGAAGATTAATGCACTCATATTTTAATTTTTACTATTCCAACTATCTTGGAAAAAGAAAGTTTGTTAAAATTAAAGTGAATTAAATAGGGGTAATTTGGTCTATTGTTGTATAATTAATACTCTCAATAAGGAAACTAGCCTATAATTTGGGACGGATGAAAAAGGAAAGGTGGTCTATCAAATTGGGACGGAGGGAGTAATCCGTAAGGAATTCGACCCAAATCCGGTTAAACCCTATATAAGTATTTACTTAGTCTATCTATCTTGATATTAAATTTGGAGCCCAAGGTTATTGATTAACTTAAAATCCAACTAAAGGTTATGTTGAGCTTAATTTATTTTGGGATCAATATAACGGATTTTTTTTCCACTTAATTGAATTTTGGTCCAATTTAGTATTTTGGGCTTTAAATTCAAATTAAGCTATTTGGATTTGAGCTTAACCAATATTAGATTTGTTGCCTAATTTGGTTCCCTAATAAAGGCGGATTTAATATCTAATTTGGTATTCAGATTTTAAATCCTTATATCGAATAGGGGCGGCGTGTAACGTTGTTCAGTTGAACAATTATTAATTTTTCTTATTCAACTGGTCTAGTAATCATCAATTAAGTTAATCAAAGCAGCGTGTTGCCTTCGTGACCTCTGTCGTGGAGAGCAACTTTATTGAAATTACATAGATGGTGTGGAGTTAATTATGCGGACTGTGATCGGCCCCTCGGTTTGACACAGTTTGGCCGAATAACAACACACATGTGATGATAAGTATGTGATGATTATATAGACTTTTCATGTGGGCATAAGTTCGTCCTTCGATAGACTTTTGTTTGACAGAACTTATTGTCAGTACTTGATCATTACAACAAGGTTACCACTTGCAATTAATTTTCGTCCTTCGATGGAGATTAATGTTGTACTAGATGCCTTGTCATGGGTCCTCATTTGGTTTTACTTGCCCATATTTTATTTATACTATGGCATAAATATTAACTGTGAGTAATATTATTTTGTTCTCTATTTTAATTGTCTGCTTAAAGTTTAAATATCTGTCAATATTACGTTTACTTAAGTGCTTATGTCACTATTTCAGATATATATTTAGGGCATTATATCTGAAGGGGATAGTATAAAAGGTTCTCTATAGAGATTGTTGAAACATGTTAATTTCTTGATTAATCTTATTTCACTTAGGAAAAGTGGAATATAAGGGAGTACATTAGGAACATCCAATCTCACTTTCAAACTTAAGGCACTAAAGATAGAGCTGTCTAAGACTTGCTCGTGCATATGGTATCATTTCTTTTCTTGCACAATAAGACCTTTTTCAAGTTAGTTAATTACAACCTTCTAAAGAATAGTGGACTTTCCACGAGTTTATATCTTATTGAGCAAGAAAAGAAAATTTGACTGGGAAAAGACTTTAAGTACTCGTTTAGCAACTATCCCTCAGAATAAAGAAATGAAGTTGCAGTTGGACACCATAATTAGAATGCAAAAGAAATATGATAAGGATTTCACATATTACTTTTGCAATAAGGGTGAATACCTAAAAATGAATTGCTTCTCAATTTAGTTTATTTCTGCTAGTCGAGTTTTGTACCTTTATGTGTTTTTGGTGGGTAACTTATAGTTCTACTACTCACATAAAGTATATTAATGCAAGGTCGTCTGTGAAGTCAATAGCCAAGTGATGTTGAAAGATACATCTATGTTGGGGCTATGGCAAAATAGTGACAAGTGAGGCTATATGGACTTATATTATCATTAATGACTAGTTGTTTTGAATTTAGATGAAACATAATCTCTATTTCCATTTTGAGCAAATTTGCTTATTCTTGTTCATATGGAAATTGGAAATTTCGTCTCTTTCTATATTCAAATATTTTGGTTCATTATCATTAATGATAACCTGTAATGCAATTGTCTCATGCGAAGAAACTTGCATGTTAGTGTAGATGGCACAAAACACTTGAAATAAAATTAGGACATGGTAAGAAATATGATTAGTCATTTTTCTTTACCATGATTTCTGATAGAGAGACATTTAAGACTGCAACATTTAGTGTTCACAGAGTTTTAAACTAAGTGGCAACAAACTAAAACCCTTTGAGGATTTTGAATATGTAAAAGTCTAATATTAGACAAATGCATACTTGGGGTTGTCCAATAAGGTAAGGTCTCTAGGCCTATAAAAGAAACGGACTCATGAGATGTAAGTTGCTACTTTGTTAGATACTCTATAAGGTTTTTTGGATGGAATGTAAAGTTTTCTTTTGAGGAAGTTGAGTTTGAGTGGGAGATAAAATTAAAGACATTATCTTTGACGAGGAACTTCATTTCCTCATATAGTTGCACTTGGTAATGATTAGGTTTCTATTCCTAACATTGACAAGATGCAAATTTGGTCATCAAAATAATGTTGAGGAACTTCCTGTCCAGTATATAGAAGTTACTTTTGAAAGGCAAACTCAACAACCTCAAAACTAGATGAAATTCATGGATGACTTTGATAATTACGAATCTCATCAAATTGCATAAAGAAGTGAAACTCATTGGTCATAAATGAATATGTAAGACCAAAGAGATTCAAAAAGGGCAATGTTGAGAGGTATTATGTATATCTACTCGTCAAACATTTTATCAGAAGGAGGATGGTTATAAAGAGAATTTTCTCCCGGTTTATTGAAAGACTCTTTAGAATCATTATGATATTTTGGCTCATCTAGTTTTGAGCTAGCTCTCCATTTATGGTGTTACAATTATCATAAAGTTTATTACCTCGTTTGGTGTTGAGATAAATAAGGTTGATAATTGTATATGTCGTAGGTTCAGTGGGAGTGAATTCCATTACCAAATAAATTAAGTTTCACTCATTCAGTGCCCTAAGAATGAGTATAAAGTTAAGGATATGCAAAAGACTACTTATGTTAGGAAATCTTTTGTATGCTTAAGTATATGTACGTATCCGAATACAACGTACATAGCCTAACTACTTGACAGATAGTTAACCCTTATAATGGATCATCTGGGAAGCAGTCATAAAGGGCTTATAAAGTGTTCTTGGAGAACAAAAGAATTTTACTCTCATTTATCGGAAATTGGATCTTTATAGAGATCATTCGGTAATCTGATTCTAATTTTACAGGATGCCCATACAGTTACGATCCAGTGTTGGCTACTCTTAACTATTAATTGGAAGAACTATATTGGAAAGAGTGCTAAGCAAACACTCATAGTTCATTCCAATATAGCAGTTACGTCTAGCTTATTTTGGGGCATCTCATCAAAAGATATGGTTGCGAATTATTGTCACCTTACTGCATCTTAAGAATGGTATTGAATTACCAGTAAAGATAAATGTGACAATAAATCGGTCTTGCCATATTCGATCAACAGAAGCTCTTCGATGTCGATACACCAAGTTTCTTGTTGTTAAGGAAAGAGTTCAGAATAGACAGTTTTTTCATAGAACATATAAAGATGAATTTTTATGCTAGCAAAATCCATTAACTAAGGAATTAACACTGAAGGACTTTTACGAGCATACTGCTCATATGGGTGTCATTATGTATCTTACCTTAGTTTAGTGGGAGTTAATGTTCTATGTATTTAGTTTCAGCTTTTGGACCATTTGGTTTCTGCAGAAGAGTTGATGGTTATTCTATTTTCTGAACTCAATTTTGTGTTTATTTGTGATGTTCTACATTACATATAGATTGATCTCATTAAAGACTAAAGTTGGACCAGTTGGAAATAGGCATGATTAAGATCACATTGCATGATATTTCCATGTTGCTCTCCATATTTGATCTATGTCATTGAGTGTACTAGTTTGGTGATTATCTTGGTTGAGTCACGATATTGAATGTGATGAAAATTGGGATAGTCTCATTGCTAGTGTATGAAATAGACCAGATTGTCAGGCAGTAGTCAAAGAATAAATGACATACAGTTGTGCACATAAGGAAATATAATTGTTTATGGAACAATATGTAGCCCAAGTGGAAGATTGTTAGGAATTATTTAATTCATAATATGTGGGCAACATATTTAATTACAATTATATTTGTTATTTAATTATTAGTGGACTAATTAAGTGATCTAAATCCGGTGGAGTCCTAAGGCTACTGAAATTGATATGGAAACAAAGAGTAGATACCTAATAGGAATTAACATAGGGGATTATGGGAACCCTAATTGATACCTATATAAAGAACTTTATGGTTGTGGTCCCCAAGATACTAAATCACACATAGTTTTCTATTATCCCCATCAAGATGGAAAACGAAGGTGCCATAAGAAATCCAGAGATTTAGTTGAGGAAGACCATAAAACCAAATTTGTTCGTGTTCGTGGGAGATCCATTCGTGCTCTTAGGATCATACTCGTAGGAGAACGCATATTGAAGGTATTCCACATACAGTTCTTAATTCTTGGATCCAGGTATTCCGCTATTCCATAAATCTTTGATGATAATAGTATGATGTTTATCCTAGAATTATTCCGCATGTTCTAGGATGTTTATGAATTTTATTATTGTTATTTGTAAAATTACAACACTCCGATCACAAATCAAGCTTGCAGTGACTCCTTTTGAGTTTTGAGCTTACTATTTATCGCGAAGTTATCAACAAAGCTATTTTGGTGGAAAGAGCTTAATATGTTAATCGGGAAGAGATGAGGATCCAACAAGGAGGACAAAAGTTCAAGAAAGAGAACCCAAATGTTTGAAATAATAACGGACAGAAAAGAAAGTAAATACAAGTTTACAAGGAGCCTCACATAATAAACAACTGACGACTGTTTGCACTAAATGCGGTTCACAATGATTGAAGAATAAATAAATAGTTAAAGTCAGATCGCAATTTGATTTCACAATGATTTAAAGGGTTTTATGAATTATGCCCCACTAAATTTGCAATTATTTGTGAAAATGACTCATTTTAATAAATTATGAAATTATATGCTCTTTTTATAATTTGATATAACAATTAACATGTTTGTTATGATTTTATAAAGTTTTATTATTTTTTTCTAATTTTTGAAATCTCTTGTTAATTCTTATACGAAGATAATCTTGTATCATTGAATAACAAAGATTTAACCACATCATTAAACCAATAGTTATATTGTCATCGACTTTGAGCCCTAGCATGTGCAAGGATATGTGATAGGTGTGAGTTTTGCATGTATTTTGGGGCGTATTTATGGTTAAAATGATGACTAAACGTGCATAAACTCATACGAAATGACTCATATTCGCTTTTTGTGGGAAAGATATTATGCGTTGCTCGTTTTGTAGGAATTTAGTGATATTTGAAGGAACTTGGATACAAATACGAGCATTGCGAAGAAGAAATACCACAAAAGATGGAAAATACATGACGCACGGGTAGGGCGCGCGCCTAAGCACCACCCGTGCGCCCCTGGGAAAGCAGAAATGAAGGTACGACAATGCGCACGGGTGGTGCGTGCAGGTCAGAACATATCCTACGGACATGCACACGGGTCACCCATGCGTATCACGCACGACCCGTGCGCTAATTGGTGAACAGAAGAATTGCCTACGGACTTGTGCACGGGTAACCCGTTTACCCCGCGCCCCCTATTGGATCGCAACATGACCTAGAATTGGAGGGGTATTTAAGCACTTTTGGGGGCGCACACCAGGGACATTCTGAGATTTTTGGGATCTACAACACAAGACAAGGGTATATTCTTGAAAGAGGACATCAAGAAGATAATCGGGTTGCATCGGAGCTCAAGGAACGGAGATACATCGAGAGATTGTCGACTTTTCTAAGTTTTTCTTGCTTTTCTTGTAGTCTTCATCTTTCATTTTCGTTGTCATGGCTATGAACAATTTGTATATGGATTGTTTAGAAATCATGTGTAGCTAAACTCTTTAGATTTCCGGGTTTTGGAAGTAGATTAATGAACTCTTGTTAGATGTTTTAATCTTAGTTGAAGTTATTATCTTGAAGCCTATTTGATTACTTTGAGCTTATTCTTGTTTTATCACTTGATCAATGATTTAACTTGTTTGATATATTGATTCATAATTCGAGAGATGAGTTTCAATATTAGATCTTGAGTACTCGACACAAATATTTGCATGAATCGAGAGGTTTGTAATTATATGTGAAGACATTTGATCTTTTGAACTTTTGGGGGTTGAGTACTTCATGTTGAGTAGAGATGCTAGCATAAGTATTTCAATCTACGTTTTATATGCATCTCGAGAGGGAGGATAAAATATCTTTGTGATCGTCTTATAGGAATATTGATAATAACTTGGCTTGATTAAATCGGATAACAAGAGTGATATTAATCGAAACCTTAACGGGAATCCATTTCATCATCTTGATACTTCTATTAATTGTGTTATCTTAATCTTGTGTTTTAGGATTCTAACTTGTCTTAATCTCATAACAACAATCATCAAATTACGATCGTCTAAATAAAAATAAGCTATCTTGGTCAATACTTAGTACATGAATTTATTAGTCTCCGTGGATACGACCTTGCTACCCTTTTCTATAACGTACACCGTACACTTGCGGTGAGCTAAAAATAAAGGCGAACAATATGTCGATTGATTTTGTTAGTGGGAAATTTTAAGTGCCAAAAAACGGAAAAAAAACTAGTATTTCTTGTTTATGAGTAATTTGGCTTCCCTAATCTATCTACAGACAGGGAAAGTGGATAAGAGTGTCACATGAACGGACAGAATAGCATGCAGATGTTTACACTTAAATCCTCTAACAAAAGCAAATGAACAGATTATAAAAGCACATATCCAAATTCCACCATATCCTATGGCTACTTATGTACTTCAAGGTCAAGATTCAAGAATTTCAATGATATCATCAATGGATTGATAATAAGATAGCAAAGAATGGACAATTCTGAAACAATGTAGGAGTATCACAATTAACCTGCATACATCTAGCCATAACTATCAGGCAAATATACCACCAACTTCACAGGTAATACGCCGTCTATGACGATCAGTATGTATACACCACTTGCTCCAAAAGTATGTTGGGCAATGAGGTTAATTGCAAAACCTATACTCAGAGACTCTCAAGGAACTGAGCAAATCTTGGATACTTTGGCTCCCAACCAAGTTCTGCACGAGTTTTCGAGTTGTTTAATTTCTTGCCTAAAGGGTCTGAATTTCCTGCAAAAATAACAAATGTTACCAAGTGCCAGTTTTGGAAGGAGAGTTTAGAATATTACAATGATAGATGCATCCAAGACATTTACCATTGGCAGAGGAAAATGTTAATCATAATGTAAAGGGATCAAAAAGAAGAAAAAAAATCACTGAGGTTTGGAGTAATTATCAGAAAACCAGAGAGGTTTCAAAATTATAGAAACTTCCTCAGGCTGGATTTCGTCTCACATCTTGTCACAACTGTTAGTTAACTTGACAAAATTTGTCGACCTCATCAAATGTTTTAGAAATGTTGAGGTCAGCAATTTCCGTTAGTTCAACTAACGATTGGGGTAAAAGCAGGGGCGGAGCCAGGACCGCTGGTAAGGGGGGCCAAGAGTAGTGGTGTCACTTTCATGTTCGTTGGTCGTGTTCTGACACAATATTGTGTCCGATAATTTAATCAACACAACTTGTTTAATTATCGGTCTCAAGATACATGACACAAACACGACCTATTTATGACACGGGTAACCCTACATGCCATGAAAAACCAATATAACACAAAATAAAAATAGAAAAATGGAGAAAAAATTAAAATTACAAATAAAAAATACATTAAATATTAAAAATTTATTAAAAAAAATGCATCTATTAAATTTTTCATCATCATATAATCAAACTAAAACAAAATATTAAATTAAATTTTTAACTTGTTTAGCCTGTTTTGCATATCACAAAAACAATCTACAGTTTAATTTATCCTAATTTTTTTGTAATTTTCTTTCAATATATATTAGCAAATAATTATGAGAAACCCATCTTTTGATGAATAAAAAATATATTTTTAAGATGATAATAAGATAAAATAAGACCCACAAAATCTCCAATTTAACTTACTAAAACTCCTGCAATAATTTTTATCCAACAAAATTATGAGGGGGCCAAAATATTAAATAATAAAAATATAGGGGCTAAAAAAAAGAAAAATAAAAAGTTGGGGCCGGGGCCCCTAGGCATGCACGTGGCTCCGCCACTGGGTAAAAGTGTAAGATTGAATCAAACCTCAAGGGTGGTTCTGTAATTTTGAAACTTCTCTGGATTTTATTGTAATTACACCAAAACTCAAGGGTTATTTTGTAATTATCCCTAATAGAAATTAGTAAAAAAATACTAAGATGCAAGCTTACCTGTAAAAGCCTCAAACTTCTTACTATATTTTCCACTCTTATTAACCAATTCCATTATTTCCTGCCTGAAAACATATCACATGGGCAAATTAGTAACAATGTATAGACTGTTTTATGCCTAAAGATTCTCTCACATTTACATGTATGTTTATTAAATTGAACCAGATAACCTGGATAGAGGGTGATTGTCACATCCAAGAAAGATCCTGCCACGAAGATTCTTTTTTAAGATGGCAATTGAAAGTGAAGCTGCATTCTATATTTTTAAACCAACCAATGCATTAATTAAAATTGCCATATAAATGAAGCACAACACACAACATCATGAAAGCTGATAAAGCCTGCAATAAGAAGTTTGATTTATATAACTACGAGAGTCGCTAAGTTAGTAGCTAAGCATCACCTCATAGTGTATTAGATTGAGGATGTGATCAGGCCGAATATCAACAGTCCCTTTCTCCAATCGGTATGTATGGGCACCTCTATCCGCTTTGTACTTGAGGTTAAGGTGGTTGTTATATAACTCATTTCCATTGAAAGTTTGAAGGGCTCAACTGAGTCAAAATTCAAAAAGGATATGTAAAGTCCAGCTAGTCTAACAACACATTTGCCACCTCCAACACTACTTTCTCCGCCTTGAGTAGATTATTTGTCCAGGGGGGCTTCTCCCAATGGGTACTCTTGGAGTGTCCTATAAAGCAATTAAACAATAATCTTAGTGTAACAATTAAAATTTTCAGATTGATTTCTTTCAGATATAATTAGGTATCAACAGGGAAAATCGCTGTTTTAAGTTGTATAACAATTCAAACAAATGGCACAAACAAAAAGTTGCCTAAGCCGGATGAGATACCTCATCACAAGATCCATTGTCACACTACCATCAGGGGGCCGAGCTTGAAGTAAATAGGAAGGAACCTTCACCATTCCAATTTAAGGTTGCTTCCCTATTGTTACCATCAACACAAAAATGAAATTGGATTTTGACTTCTATTTGGTCCACCAATGAATTATATATAAGATAAACACGAGCTGTTTGTAAAGATTTAATTAGGTTTACTTTCTTTTTGACAGGTATCAATGGAAGTCTCATAAATAAACAGCAAAGACAGGTAAACTGTAAGTCAATTCAACACTCAATTTATGTGAAAAATTATGAAGACTCTTCCTCACATGCACTAAAAAAAGCAGTAGCCGATCGGCACCTTTCAGCACACCGGATTAATGAACCAGAAGTACTAGTTTCGTGGCTTCTTTTCCTGTTCATTCCTTTTACTTGCTTACTTATGTTCACATTGAAAGATGCTTAAATTTCCGCTGGTAGAATGATGAATTTTTTTGCTGCAATCTATGCAGTTTTAGGGGATGAAGTTCAACATTTCAGGGATGACAATGGCAACGAGTATGTACGAACCCGGACACGCCTCCAAACCGCTCCACTTGGGGGCGGGGTTTGGAATCGATTGGGTCTCAGGGCGGGCTTCGGTTTCACTTGTCAGACTTGGACCCAACCTGTTATAATATTGTGCATACCTATGTGATGTGTTCGAAATAAAAGCATGTTCGAGAACGTGATGTATATTTGACTTTTTCTTTAGGAAAATGAATTCAGAATGAAAATGTTTTAGAAAAGCAAAAGTAAAATTGCCCCACTAATTATTCTTTGTTAATAACACCATTTTCTCATCCTTAGATAGTTATGGTGAAACTATTTTGAGCATTATATTTGTACAACTACAAAAGGAAACCTACTACATAGGTGACTTCTGCATATTGCTTATCAAGCCCAGAAAAACAAGAGAAACAAACACAAAATTATGATAGCTGATCCTTGGAAGAGTATATAGAGAGCATATATTCTTATGCATACCTGACTTCACCAGGGTAATCTTGATTTCCATAAGGAGGGGCACAGAAAATGACATAGGAGAACTTATGAGTCACTTGGGTTCCCTTCAGAGATGGACTGATCCCCATCTTTATTAACTCATCATGATGATCAGTGAGACCCCGGATGTTCCTGCCATGGTAAACATTCAAAAACCTTATTGTTTGAAATGGAAAGCCATTTTGACATATACGGAATAAAAACGCAAAAGGCACGTTACTAGCCTATTGCTTGAAGGCATAGCCGCATAATCCATATCCTGGACAATATTTCAATGTCGGAACAGATAATGTTAGAAAAACCTTATTTCTAAGCACATTTTTGTCCCCATCAATTCAGAACCAACATACTATTCATAGATCTATAACATGATCACCTCTCACGGTCTCACCAGATCAGATGTTGAGTTACATGTTCAAGAACTGACTATAATACACAATAGATAAGTTTTATCGTACTTTCGGTTAAAAAACAATACCTCTCGCCATTTTTCAGCCACCATGCGTCCCAGCACGCCTGGCCCAACAATCAACAAGTCATTAGCTCCAACCGTTCCAGTGGATGAAGCTTCCAGTTCGTTGTTAATGGATTGCATGCATACACACATTTATAATGAGATGAAGTCATAAACGCACATAAATATTTACGAACACAGCTAGTTTGTATAGCCTCATGTTATAACCATGTAATTGGAAACCTAAACTAATGGAATCAGCCAAAAGAAAGAAAGGGAAAAAAAAAGAAAGAAAAAAAAACACATTGCTTATTAGGCTTCGTGAATTTTTTATTAACTTGAAATTTGTATTTGGCATAATTTGACAGTGTAATAAGCTAAGATTGAATGAGCCTTGATCAACTAAATGCAAACTGACATCAAGTAGCTGATATTTTCTCATATAATATATCATTTTTAGCTCAAGGCCGAGCACCAGCCGATCTTCAGGTAATCAAACAATAGATGGCGTTCAGGCTTCATTTGTTTTTTAACTAAGTCACTCGAGCGATAACTCTCTCAAAAAAAAGGTAAACTCGAGCGAGTTATTAACTATCAACCGTAAATTGTTTGGTTCGATTTTCGGTCTTATCCACAAACGTGAAGGCATATTTTACAGGCTGATGTTATATCCCTCATTATTTAAAGTTTCATCTACCTAAAATCGTATAACTCTGCGCACTCGATTGTTCGCCAAATTATGTACAAATAAGCAAACACGCAGAACATCACACTTCAGCATACATCATCATGCCGCAACTATATTTGCTCACACATATTCTGTGTAATTCAATCATCCAACCAGGCAACCACCGCAACTTCCAAACTACAAAGGATAACGCGAGAAGAACAATGCAATATATCTACACGAAATTTAACAAATAATTTTACTAAACTTAAATAGATGCAGAATTCTATATTATTGAGAAAAGGAAAACACAGACACACGGAGAAAAGGAAAGCACATACTCACATACGCACCAGTTTAAGTGTGTTTTGTACGAGACAAAGAGAGGAAGAGAATACCGATGGTGGAGGAAGCGTTGGCTTTCACTGAAATTGGACTGTCCATCGAGAACGACGCTGTGGAGCGAGCTTGCCTGAAGAAAGTGAAATTGAAGCTTCCGGAAAATGAAAGAGAAGTAGAAGAATAAGCTGAATTGGAAAAGGCTGGAAGGAACAAAATTCAGTTTTTTCGGTTTTTGGGAATGTCCCACGAATTCAATGCAGCTTGTGGCAATGCATAAGTTGGTTGTACTGCTCATTTCCCAATTTTCAGATAATCGATGTGACGAGAAAGAAGAATTCCTTTTTTAAATATTATTTATACTGCCTGTTGAGAATTGTAATTAATTGGAGGGAGTCCAACTAGAGAGAATGGAATTCTAATCATCCAATACGATATTGACACGTGTTAGTCGGAGCCGAGATAAGTTACAGTAATTTAACCGCCCCTGCAAACCTCTCTCCATATATGGTTTTTCACATTGTCCCATCTTTTGATATTCGCTATAGATTAGGGGTGTCAATTTGGATCTTCATATCGAGTTCGTGTTTGGTTTCAGTTTAATTTTGGGTTAAGCTTAAAATACATCAAAAATTAATTAAAATATAAAATAATTACGTTTTACATAAATTGGTAACATCGTGTTAGATTCTGTCTGTCGTATTTGTGTTTAGGTTTCTCTCAATAATTTCGGGTCGATTCGTATTGGGTTATTGTATCGTATCAGGGATTGACACCCTTACTTGAGATGAGAATTTAAGAGGAATCTTTTATTTCATGTATAATCCTATTTATTATTTTTTAAATTAGTATTTGAAAGTTAGTAACACGTTGTTTTATGTAAAAAAAAATCAGAGAATAATACATTTTTTTATGACAAGTCAACATACTATGAGTCTTTTGTTAGAATCAACTGGATTTTGGATGTCTATAACGATATTCATAAGAAAATAAACATATTATGGAAGATTATTTCTTTTCCAACAGACGCTTCCGCTTCGCTACATCCATGATCGGGCCTAATTTTATTCTTGGCGATCATCATTCTTGAACGCTTGACCATGCATTCAATTCGATATGAATTAATTTATCCTTATGTATAGGGCAAAAGAGTATTTGCATTTTAAAAACACAAACACACACTACTGGGGATAAAATTGTAATTATATTTCTCTTCTTTAATTATCTTATTATTTAATTATTCATCCACGAATATTTATTATTGAGTCTGAATGTTATCAATTGGCCCAAGAGGCTCAGTTCACCATTTACGGCCCACAAGGCCTAACTGTTGGATAATATTTCTATTTATTGATTTAAAACTAAATTCTAGTCTTGACCACTTAGCTACAAACGACTAAGTCATGCACCACGTTCTTTTTTTTTTGGTGCGCAGGTGGTTAAGTGGGTTTTTGACTATTAAATATTTCTTTTGCTTTACTTATAAAATCTCCGACTTTTCCTTCTTAAAAACATACGTCAAGAATATATATATACATATCAACAAATAAAGAATTGCACCAATTATAATCATCATTGTTCTTCCACCATTTCTTGCTCATTGGTCCTTGTTGAGAGAGAAATATATATTTTTATCTACAAAATTATTCCTCCACAAATTATTATTATCATTAATAAACAAAGTGGTTGTCTTATTTTTACTAAATTGATTTGAGCATTGAGTTCACTAGTAGTTCGGGGTTCTCTTTTCGCATTACCGATAGAATCAACGGGTTATCGAATCTTGGGAGAGGACGTGCTACCATCAAATTTACAAAGTGCGATGGGGACGTTTCTCTCTAAAGAGAGCGCTACGGCGTCTTCGACCCAGGCTATCCTAAACTTGACTCTTATTTAATTTTGGCTTGTTATTATTTTATTGTTGTTTATTCCTAAATTAGTAGATTAATAATCCCTGTTGTTTGTGCTTAATTTTTCCAACAAGTTTAGAGAGAAAACCCGATTTGTTTCTATTAATTTAGGATTATTTGCTACTTAGCGAACATGGATTTTCTTATGTCATTGTCTAGTAAGCCTTTGAAAAATTTGAAGGAAAAACTTTTTATGTTGGCAACAACAAATGAAATTTTGGTTGTTGAATTAGGATTATTTTTGTGATTATAAATGGTCTTAAAGAAAATGGTGAAAGTTCTACTACTAAGTCATATGGTCATACCCACTTTCCCTATTTTCTAGAGATTAACAAAGGTTAGTGATTTTTGCATTAAACTTCAATTATAATATGCCATGCGTGTGTTCTTAAATGAGATGAGAAAAACACTATTCTTTTGACATACTCATATTACTACTCCCTCCGTCTCGCCGCCTTTTTAGTTTGACATAAAATGTTCTTGCAGATGATTTATGCTAATGTTTCTTCTATTTTGGAAACATAAACATTCGGAAAAAAATATAAACAACCCTTTTGTTTAGTGCATTTTTATTAGTTAGAAATGGTTATAGAGTTGTTTTTAAATCCAACAAAGTTGTAATTTCTAGACATGGTCGGTTTGTTGGTAAAGGTTTTATGTTGGATGGTTTATTTCGTTTAAGTGTAATGTCTTCTTCTAGTAATGAAAATTTGGATTCTTCTTTATCTATTGCTAATGTTGAATCTTGTGATACTTGGCATGGTAGGCTTGGTCATGTGAATTCTGGAACAATAAAAAGAATGATGTTATGTTGTCTTTAGATGCTCCCTTTTGGAAAGAAGCAGTTAATGATGAAATGAACTCTCTTTTGATTAATAAAACTTGTGTTTTAACGGACCTACCACCTGGTTGTAAACCAATTGGGTGTAAATAGATTTTTAAGAAAAATTTGAGGATTGATGGTTTCATAGAAAAATACTAGGCCAGGCTAGTTGTTAAAGGTTTTGAGCAAAAACCTGGCATTGACTTTTGAAACTTACTCGCTTGTTTCTAAAATCACTACCATTAGAATGTTGATTGTTATTGCCTCTGTTTACAAATTGGATATTCATCAAATGGATGCAAAAACCGCCTTTTTAAATGGTGATTTGGATGAGGAAATTTATATGAACCAGGAAGGCTTTCTATTGTGGTCGGTGAGGAAATTAAGCTTGTTAAATCTCTTTATGGATTAAAACAGCTCAATGCATGGCATGAAAAATTTGTGAGTGTTATAATTTCTAATGGTTTTTATATTAATAAAGTTGATAAGTGTATTTATATAAAAATTGTCAATGACACTTGTGTAATTTTGTGCTTGTATGTTGATGATATTTTAATTTTTGGTAGTAATATTCATGTTATTAATGATACCAAAAAATTCTTGTCTAATCATTTTGATATGAAAGACCTTGGCTCTGTTGATGTTATTTTAGGAATAAAGATAACTAGAAATGGTGGTTCTATCTCTTTGTTACAATCTCATTATATTGAAAAATTATTGTATAAATTTAATTATTCCAGTGTGAATCCGGTTTCTACTCCTTATGATCCAACTTTTAAGTTGAGAAAAAATAAAGGTGTTAGTGTTTCTCAACATAAATATTCTCAAATTATTGGATCATTGTTGCATTTGATGAATCATACTAGACCGGATATTGCATATGTTGTTGGTAGATTAGCAAGATACACATATAGTCCTAATACTTCCCACTCGGATGCATTGGAAAGATTGTTTAAATATTTAAAAGGGACTATTGATTATGCTATTAACTTCACAGGTTTTCCTGATGTTCTAGAAGGTTACAGTGATGCAAATTGGATCACTGATTCGGAGGAAACAAAATTAACTAGCGGATATGTATTTACACTGGCAGGTGGAGCAATATCATGGAAGTCTGCTAAACCGACTGTAATATCTCGGTCGACTATGGAGGCTGAATTAATTGCCTTACATGTCGCGTGCACTGAGGCTAAATGACTTAAAAGTTTTTTAAATGATATTCCTTTATTACGTAAGCCTATTCCTCCTATTTCTTTACACTGTGACAGTCAAGTTGCAATTGCTAGAGCTAAAAGCAAAAATTATAATGAGAAAAGAAGGCACTTGACTGTAATACATAAATCAATTAGACATTCAATTTCTCATGGTGTTATTTCTTTGGATTTTTTCATGTCTGAAAATAATATTACGGATCTATTCACAAAGGGACTGGCGCGTCAGCAAGTTTTACAATCATCGAGGGGAATCGGACTGAGCCTATTAATTAAGTCACCACAGTGGAAACCCGTCTTCGGAGGTATGGAGATCCCATGAACGAAGTTCAACGGGTACAAACGAAACTATAAAAGGGTGGCTTGGAAGAGCACAATATTTTAATAAATTACTTATTTTTGCGGAAATTTTCTGAGTCCCATTCCTATGATTTTAAGTGCTCTTTATGTGACGTTTGAGGTTGAGATTATCTCTTAATGAATCCAAAGGCATAATTTTTCGGGGTGGTTGGTCACAAGTCACCCTTGGAGGATTCACCTAAATGAACGTGGTGGTGGGGTCGCCACTGTGGGGGTGTAGGCTACTCCCTAATGACGTTCATGATACAAGATTCGCGCATGACCCAGGAAAGCGCACCACCGATAGAACCACAATGTTTACTCATACCGTGGTGTGTGATGTGTTGTCATCTAACTACAAGGACTTAGATCAAGACATTCATGTCTCTATTGTCCTATAGGTGGTAGTGCATTCACACTAAGTGAGGTTCAAACCTGGAAGGTACTTACACCTAGTACACGGTATTATATGCTCATTTCAATGTTCAATATATATTTTCTGAGTTTTTAATCAAGTGGGGGATTGTTGGATAATATTTCTATTTATTGATTTAAAATTAAATTCCTAGTATTCAGCCACTTAGCTACAAACGGCTAAGTCATGCACCCACCTTCCTGTTTTTTTGGTGCAGGTGGTTAAGTGGATTTTTTACTGTTAAATATTTCTTTTGCTTTACTTATAAAATCTCCAGCTTCTCCTTCTTAAAAAACATAAGTTCAGTAATATATATATATATATATATATATAGGGATGGGATCTCATGTGGCAGCCTCTTACCATGTGACAGTGTGGACAGATCCCATCCCTACATCCCAAACAATCAATGGTCTAGATTGGTCTTGCAAAACACCATTTTTTAATTATTTTTAATTCGAAAAGGGTATTTTAGTAATCCACTAAAATCGGCTAATTTAATACCATAATGAACAACCTAAAATCAAGGGATCCTCTTGATTGCAATCTTACCATAACAGAATAATCTTTAATTTGGCAACCAAAAACAAACATTTCCCTGTCATCTTCTCCATTGTTCATCCATCCAGAATTCTTCAGCAAAAATACCAAGTTTGACGTCAAAAAAACACAGAAAAAAAGCTACAGTCGGGAAAAAATATCACAAAAACCTTAAAAAATGGGCGATGAGAGCGATGATGCACAACATGAAGAATATTTGGCGGACAAACATAATGAGAATCGGGTTTCGTGCGCTTTTTTCCTGGTATGTGTGTTTTTCGGAAAATCGCGCAATATCCTTATTCATCCTATTGGTGTTTTTGTTACTTAAACGTGGAATCATAATTGATGTTTATCTTAATGTAAAGATATATACGTAAGCGTATACATTATACATTAGGTTGGTATACACTTATATTGATGTGTGTACATGTAAGCATGCAAAGATATATGTTGTGGGTCGGGTCAGGGTGATGATAAATGTTTTATGTGAAATCATTGTAAACAAGTAGTGCAATATATGTGGATCGTAAAGCAATTTTTCGTGTATAGATATGTATATTGTTGTGTTAATTTAAAATGTGATATTATGTGTTTGAATGTTTATTTGAAGCGATACATTAAAACGTATATTTGTATACAGTATTCGACAAACTTGTGTATTTGCAATATATTATGGTGTATATATGCGAATACTTTGGTGATTTAGATTGTGAACAACAATGGTGTTCAAATAGTTCAATAATAGTATACCAACATTTCATTTTGGTATATATTTGCCCGAAAATTGGTGACATGATTGAAACACTTTCAGTGGGATGGGCATATTTTTTGATTTGAGGAAACTGTATTATGATAGTGAACTATTGTGCAATTTGAAATATATTTGTGTGCATCCGTTTCACTTATTTTGGTGTACATATGCTTTGCAGATAGTAGTGATGAAACAATCCAACACGTCAAAATACGAGAGCGTCTGGTAATATCACCCGGCAACACCAAATATTGGATACCTGAAGTTGAACATGATAAAATACCGCGTGTGGGCATGCATTTTGGGAGTTTGGACAAAGGTGTGGAGTTTTATAGGGATTATGGTAGACAATGCGGCTTTGACATACGAATAAGCACGTCAAGGAAGTTTAAGAACAAAGAGACCCGTCTCCAATATATTGTTTGTAACAGGGAAGGTTACAAACAAACGTCGTCTGTGGTAGGTGTCGAAGGAAGCAATTCACAAACCAAACAACGAACTAGAGTGTCGAACTGCTGTGGATGCAACGCCCACTGCATACTAGAATACTCTTTGAGAATTATTGCGGCTCTACTTCTCAAATGGAGATCTTAGTATTGCCACCGCAACAAGCTCGTAACAAGGGCATCGGTAGCCGGGTTAAAAGCAGGCTACAAAGCCAAAGGGAGAAGGCAATCCGTGCAAGCACAAAACTGAAGAGAAAGTGTGGCACGTGTGGAAAAATTGCTTCTCACAATAGCCGAACATGTCCCGAACAACCTACATAATTCAAATACACTTTCCCAGGCCATTTACAAAGTTTGTATAGTCACAACACATTAGTCAGAATTTTTACTTTTGTTCAATGAAATGTCATTTATATTATATTTGAATGTCATTTGCATTATAACTGAATGCCATTTACATTCTGAGTTTACATCGTTTTTTAGTCCTTCTGACTTTTAATAAAAAATATGCCCTGTAACCTAAACATTAATATGTTATAATTGCTATTGACTACACAAAATGCCTTGTAACCTAACCTAAACAACTTTTCAAATGATTACAATGACTTCGAATGAGTAAAAATAATTGTAGTACATCAACAAAAAATCCAAAAAACATAGTAAATTTGGTTGCATATTGTGGTGTATAAATATCAATACTTTGGTGGTTTTATACTCAGGATATTCTGGTGTATAAATAGTTATATTTTAGTATCATAATCTGTTATTCTGGTATACATTTGATTGTCATTTCGTGCTGAGTGTAACATTCAGTTGTACATTTGTTACATTGAGTTCCAAAAAAATAAAAAGTAACTATAGTACCTGAACACAAAATGCTTAGTATTGTGCATACACATGAATTGTTAAAAACATCTTCAAAACTGGAAAACACCAAGATCTTGATATGAACGTACATATACCAAAGCAGTAAGGAACATATTTTGCGTACTGACGAAAATGTGCACTGTTTACACACTAGCAATACGCATAACACATGGAAACATGTTTGCTTGAATATCGTTCATAAATAAGTAACACATACTGTTGACAAAAAATGCACGGGGTAAAAAGTGTTCTAGTCTGATGTAATAAATAGAGTGTACTTATAAGCTCCGTCTAACGAAATGAACTCCTGAGTCGATAAACCAACTACTTTCCCCTACCAAATTTTTTTGCTAAACCAAGCACCATGTCATTCTCTTGGTTCAAATCGTGCATCAGGATTGCGTGGCAGTATAGGGTCCTCAAACGTGCAAATTCAACGGCGTCGGCTTTGTCAAAACCACAGTCCCATTTCTTCAATGGCCCCCATGTAGGTCTCCATATGGCGCATGGCATATATCCCACAGTCGACTGTGTTTTCTTCCACCCTCCACGGCATGGCGAGTCTTACTGGACGAATGGTGCATATGCTATAAAAAACTTCGAAGAGTGCCACACATATTCATTCAATGCAGAATCTTACAGACATTTTCTTAAGGTGAATCGGAATTTGAATTTTGGGCACAAACAATTCATCTTCAATTGTTCGAAGGCGAACATTGGCAGTTCAAAGACACACCACCTATACAGATTTTGCGCTCTTTCTCCTCGGGTTAACGTCACTCGGACCCTAGTTCGGGACTGGGGAGGCAGGTCTCTTCCTATTTCCTCTTGCCATCTAACCTGTAATTTACAAAAGTTAAACAACACATCACATGACGTACATAATACGAAGATGGATAGAATATCGGGCACAAAAACACAATACCCTCGTGTACTTATATGCCAAAATTAACAAACAAAATACCAAAATATGAATGAAAAACACAAAACTTGGTCATTGTGCAAAATATGCACAACAAAATTGATTTATGAAAACCAAATGTAAACTTAATGTGTACTAGTGCAGTAACACAATACCATGTGTACTTATATCCCAAATTTAACAAACAAAACACCAAATATGAATGAAAAAATACAGCAAAGTATGAATGAACAAAACAGCAAAGTATGAATGAAAAAACACAAACTTCATGCATTCTACAAAAATATGCACAATAGTACCTGAACCACTAAACCCCCGTGCACAGTTCACCATACTAGTGCAAAAACCACAATAACCTATGTATATATACACCAAAATTAACAAACAAAATACCAAAATATGAATGAAAAAAATAAACTTCATACATTGTGCAAAAATATGCACAATAGTACGTGAACCACATTACCCCTATGCACAGTTCACCATACTAGTGCAAAAACCACAATACCCTATGTATATATACACCAAAATTAACAAACAAAACACCAAAATATGAATGAAAAAAACAAACTTCGTACATTGTGCAAAAATATGCACAATATACTATATGGATTGCAACCAAATACATTCATTGCTGTAATTTCACATACCCAAAATGCAAAAAAGGACGTGTGTAGAAAAATCGATTGCAAGAACCCTAGAAAATTAAAAAAAAATATGAAATAGAACTAGGTCACACAAAAACTAAAGAAAACCCATAAATAAACCTCTTCAATTGGTATAAAACATGTAGTCGATGTAGGGAAAAAAAGACCTTGCACTGTCATCTTCGTCCACCCCCAAAATAAATCGAAAGAATGGAATCAGGGCATACCTTGATGTAGATTTGCAGAAACGTTTTGGAGGTTTTATGCCCAAAAAAATTGCGCCCGTGCACTGATGACTCCCTCTGGGTCGCTTTTCTCAAAGGAGAATTGTTGTGGCCGGCGGTTTGTGGGTTGATTTTTCCAGAGAAGAAATGTTGTGGCCGGCGGTTTGGGAGAAGTAATTTTGAGAGAGATTAACAAAGTGAAACGTGTGATAGTGGGGTTTGTGGGGGTGGACGAAATCTTTGAGAATATTGTGAGAAAAAAACGGGCAAAAAAGCGGGAGAATTATTTGGTGATTGAATCCCTAAAAAATAGGAAAAATGTTTGCAGTTACCATTTTAAACGTTACACACTATTTGTAATTTGCCTAATTTGCCCTTAAATGGGCTGGTTTCGATTTTATTAAAATAAAAAAATGGAAAAAATCGTGCCTTTGGATTAAACATGTTAGTGGTCTAGATCTGGCTCCACTGTTTGCCACATATTAAGGGGGCTTGCCACATATGATCCAATACCTATATATATATATATATATGCATATCATGATCAAAGAATTGCACCAATTCTAATCATCATTATTCTTCCACCATTTCTTGCTCATTTGGTCCTCGTTGAGTGTGCCCGGGGAGAAGCCGAGAGAGGGAGTGATCGCCGGTGAAAGAAGGCACGGGCAAGGTGCGGCTCTGGGCGGCTTCTAAAGGCGGAGGGGGACATGAATGAACCGATCTCACACTCGAAGAGGAGATTTCGAGGCTGTGTAGGTATGAGACTATCTGATTGAGAGAGCTTAAAAGATTTGATAGGTACTACTCATATCAACAAGATGCATCTTCTTTTGGTGCTCATCATGTAAAAACTCCGAAGTTAAGCGTCTTGGCCTGGAGCAATAACATGATGGGTGACCCCTGGGAAGCTCGCTCTCGAGGGTGCGGCGTGAGTGAGGATAAAGTCTTATTTGGAAAGACTCGTGTTGGTTTGTGGGGATGATCGTCAATCTCGGCGGGTCGTTACATTGAGAGAGAAATATATATTTTTATCTACAAAATTATTCCTCCACAAATTATTATTATCATTAATAAAAAGCAGTGTTTGTCTTATTTTTACTACATTGATTTGAGCATTGAGTTCACTAGCGGTTCGAGGTTCTCTTAATCGCACACGATAGAATCAACGGGTTGTCGAATCTTGGGAGAGGACGTCTATCATCAAATTTACCCAGTGCGGTGGGGCGTTTCTCTCTAAAGAGAGCGCTACGGTGTGCTTCGACCCAGACTATCCTAAACTTGACTCTTATTTAATTTTGGCTTGTTATTATTTTATTGTTGTTTATTCCTAAATTAGTAGATTAATAATCCCTGTTGTTTGTGCTTAATTTTTCCAACACTAACAACCTATTTCATTACACTAAGCTCATGCAAAAACCCCACCATCTCGGATATAAAAGTAAGTTGAATTAATCATTTTGAATTATATTCATGTGCTCCGGATTTTCTCTAATAGATTATTTGAATTGAGTATAGGATGAGCCTCCTAGGATAACCCCATGGACCCCTAATCTCGTTTTGTGTGTTACATGCTAGTTCTCATCCGAAAAATTTACCAGGTGTTGAAGAAGAAGTTGAGCCGATTATAATATTCTTTGATTTGGAATTATCGCATTTTGAGCAGCGACACACACATCTCAATTCTATGGCATCTATAATTAAAATTCCAAAACTTGCTTAAACACCATGTTTTTCTATTGAACAATCCTAGAAAAACTTGGTAAAACTTATGAGCGTTGACTTGTCCCACTTCAAAACCAATGATGTAGAATTGTGACATGTATTTTAATAGTTCATAACACTCAATTGCTTCACAACTGGAGATTAGTTATTTTCTATTCCGAATAACTCTAATTGATTAGTTGTTATTTTACCTGCTGCCAAACACATACCAAATACGTGATTGAAAGGTATAATTGCGTGTGAGTAACAAGTTCACCTACCTTAACAAACTAATCTTGTTGTCATATTATATCCTGTTACTCTCTTGGTTTGGGGTTGAAAATGAGATGAAGACCGCCTGGGATAATGATGTCCATTTTTGTCATTTCAATTTCAACTTTTTATATGCTCGTATCATTAGAGATAGCCCACATCTCTGCATGATGAAGGCACACTTATAATTGTGTCAATGTCAATACTACCCCACTAGTAGCATTCTTAAAAATTGCACTTGGCACATTTGTAAAGTTAAAACCACTAGCTTGTAGCTCAAGTGGTATTAGTAATCCTTTATAAGGGTGTTAACCAGGGTTCGAACCCTGTATCTTTCAGTTTATTTAAAATTCTCCAACCAGTTCTCCCAACTTATTAAAAAAAAACATTTGTAAAGTTAAAACTTGAAACATAAATCTATTTTTTTCTTCCGACCATTCAATAATCTATGTTATTTTACAATATCTAATGCGCTAATAGTTCAAAGATTTTGAACACTCATATCACTTTGCAGCTTGTAATAGCTAGTTCATATGTAATATTAACAATAAGGCACATATAGAACGAGTTTACAAAAGTTCGAGAGTTGATTCGGTGAAAATTATTTATAATTAAAACCCAAATTAGTGGGTTGGAACCATTAAATTCATTATTTATACTCACTTTTGTTGGAATTTTGGTACTTGATAATTGGGTGTTGACCCGATTTTGACCAAATAATTGAGTGGTTTCCATTAGTGAAAAATGGAATTAAATTATTTGTAAAAATTCTACTAAGAGAGTAGATGAGAATAGCATTTGGAATTTCTCAAAACCGATTCCGGGTGAATGAGAAATTAATGCTAGAAATTAGCCACTTAATACAAATAAATGGTATGGAAAATGAAAAATGTGGGGAAGAAGAGATGATTCATCCCACATAGGAAAATGAGGATAAGTTTGCACACTTAATATATCCCAAGTTGGACAACTGGGCTTGGGCTTGGGCTTCAAGGCCCTTATTCTTTTTGGACCAAAAACCTTTAAAATAAATGTTTAATTAATTTTTGTAATTAATTAAATGGTTTTAATTAATTTTCGTGATTAATTAAATAATTTTCCAACTCGGGAAGAGTTCGGATTGCGAACAGCAAGACGGTGGGCGCACGGCCCGTGCCGGGTCGTATGTCTGCCGAACGTTGGAGCACCAAATAAGACGGGGCGCGCACGGCCCATGCGTCAAGGGTCGTGCGCGCCCCGAGCAAGTGCGTCATTTCGTCTGCAAATGTGTCTTTTCGAGCCAAAAGACGCGATCTTTCCATACTGAGGCACCTAAGGCCTATAACTATCGATCCCCTGCAGATGAAAAAGATACGAAAATCAGATAATGACCGGTTAATCTGCATTTTAAGCATATTGACATTTCCTTTCCTTCAAAGCTTGAAAGTCATATACATTTCTGTTGTTCGCTGTGATTCCGGATTTTGCAAAATCTGCTAATCGAAACTGTAAAGTCATTGTATTTTAGAGACGAACGTCGCAACCATAAGCACTTTGTATACGGGGCGTATTTCGTCTTACGGAGACTGAATTTAATTCAGGCCTCGACTTAGCCTTACCTACAAACTCCAGCCATTTTCTTCCTAAACAGAAACCTTACAAATTTTACGCATCAATCGCAAGACGAAATACTATTTTTGTTCAAGGCGATGGCTTCGAGATCGTTCACTTCGATGGCTGCTGCTCCTGCTCATGGCGAGAAATCGGCGAAGTTCTCCGGTGGTGACTTCAAGAGATGGCAACAGAAGATGTTGTTCTACGTGTCAACCTTGGGGCTGTCTCGTTTTCAGAAGGAGGATCCCCCTGCCGTTGGTGATGAAGAATCCGACAATGGATGGAGAATCGCTGTGGATGCTTGGCATAATAGTGATTTCCTATGTCGGAATTATGTTTTGAATGGGCTAGACGATACCTTGTACAACGTCTATAGTTCGTTCAAAACGTCCGAGTTGTGGGACTCTTTGGAGAAGAAATATAAAACAGAAGATGTCGGTGCAAAGAAATTTGTAGTCGGTAAATTTCTGGATTATAAGATGGCTGACACCAAGACGGTGATTAGCCAAGTGCAAGAAATTCATATCATACTTCACGACTTAGTGGCGAAGGGATGATTCGAGTGAGTCGTTCAGTGGGCTGCGATTATTGAAAAATTGCCGCCGTGGAAAGATTTTAAGAACTACATCAAGCACAAGCTGAATGAATTGGGGCTTGAGGATTTGATAGTTCAACTTCGGATTGAGGAAGACAACCGGGATTCCGAATGGAAATCGGCAAATGTGGGGGTATGATCATACTTTGTGGAACACCAGTGGAGTTTTTGTTGCATTTTTTAAATGTAACAAAAGGTGTTGCCAAAAGTGTTGTAAACACCGAAACCACATTTGCATGAGGTGTTGTCAAAAGTGTTGTAACACTCAAGACATACACCGTGACAAGTTGAATCGGAAGTCTTACTAAAGATGTGATAACATTAAAGGTTACACACCATGTAAAAGATGGAGTTGTTGGAACAAAGATCTGAAATCTGGTAGAACGAGATTCTAACCGGGATTGTCGGGGACAATGTTCTAACAAAATAAAATAAAAATGGCCGAGAGCCATAAGAATTCTGGATGATCTTGTGTTAAACAAGATATCAGAAGTTGAAAGGGAGCTTTACTTTTTAGCAAACCACATAAAGAAGATTGCCTTGAAATGTGGGGGTGCTTTGGAAAAAGTAGAAGCGCCGAATGAAATAAATTTAGCATTTATGATATAAGTGATGATACGATCATTAAATCAAGAAATGTTGTATTTATTAAAGGTATCTTTTCTTGGAAAGGAAAGAGGTAAGTCTAGACGTTTTTGTCGTAGACATAATACCAATAAACATTTAATTTCGAATGGGGTTATTTCAGTTGACTACGTGAAGTCAAAGAAAAACCTTGTGGATCCGCTTACGAAAGGCATAAATCGAGATCAACTGTATGAACTGTTAAGGGGAATGGGTTTAAAATCCACAACTTAAAGAATGTTCATAGCGGTAACACAACCTTGTGAATTGGAGATCCCAAGACCATGGTTCAATAGGACATGACCTAAGTTATGAATGTTCACCTAAACACTTGAAAATGTGTTAGCTCATTCTCGATACATCCAAGTGTATGTAAACCTGCTGAATGTGATGAGGTTAAGTTTAAGACTTTTAATGATTACTATACCTAAATGTGGAGTATGACAGGATACTCTTAAATAGGAGATCACCTATATAAGTGAGAAGTAATGGCCTCTTCAAAGAAACACTTATGAATCTAAGACATGGTCCAGGGCCGAAAAGGACACAACGTGAGAACAACAATTGTTAGAGTTGTTATTGTGTAAATACTGTTGTCTCGGTTTACGAACGGCCGAGTAGTTCAAGACATCGCGTCACTAGCGGCAAAAAAGAACCGATAATATTTTACTAAGGAAGGTTCAAAGCCACAAGCTACCTATCCTGATGCAATAACGATTCGCCGAGACTTTCAAGCGAATCTGCATACACGCATGCATTAATTTCATTCATGTGGGGGATTGTTGGAATTTTGGTAGTTGAGCACCAGCGCACGGGCAGGCGCACGGCCAGTGCGTGTGGTCGTGCGCCCCTGAGCAAGTGTGTCTGTTTAGTGCAAATGTGTCTTTTCGAGCCAAAAGACGCGATCTTTCCATACGAGGCACCTAAGGCCTATAACTATCGATCCCTGCAGATAAAAAAGATACGAAAATCAGATAATAACCGGTTATTCTGCATTTTAAGCATATTGACATTTCCTTTCCTTCAAAGCTTGAAAGTCATATACATTTCTGTTGTTTGTTGTGATTCCGGTTTTTGCAAAATCTGCTAAACCGAAATTGTAAAGTCATTGTATCTTAGAGACGAACGCCGCAACCGTAAGCACTTTGTATACGGGGCGTATTTCGCCTTGCGGATACTGAATTTAATTCAGGCCTCGACTTAGCCTTACCTACAAACTCCAACCATTTTCTTCCTAAACAGAAACCTTACAAATTTTACCCATCAACTTTATGCTTTTGAAAATATTTTAAAAAAATAAAAATAATACGATTAATTATTTTAAAAAAGTTTGTATAGAAAGAATTTACACGACATAATATATACATAATAAATCGACAAATATAAATATATATATATATATATATATATATAATACTTGAATCGGGTTTGGGTCGGATCAAGTTTGAAAAGAAAATTAAAAAATAGTTGCCACGGGATATAGGCTTTGGATGACAAATGAGTGGAATAAAAATTGCCTTTGAAGGTCATCGGTGAGTTGGAATCCTAGAGAACGCATTCTTGCTTCTTTTTTAGGGTAGTGGATAGGACCTCGGTGGCGGTGAGTTGATTCAACCACAACCCTAGCCAGGCGAGGACATTCCGTAGTTTTTAACTTAATAATGAGAGGATGAAGTTGCAACCCAAAATATAGCGAGATGTAAGTTTGGAAATTGGGTTAGGAAAAAAATTGTTACAAACAAGGTGGGTCAGATTTTTTAGCCCATCTAATTACTGTTGTCCTACATCGATATATATTTATATTAAAAGTCTATCTTAAAAAATGGGATTGAATTTAATTAGACTCTTACTATCCCTATATATTATTTCGAAATTGATCTCAATAATATGCAAACTTCACGACTTATAACATATGTACATGCCCTGCGAGTATCGATTATAAAACATGTTACTAAAGAATTAGATTTTTTAGAAGCATAGTGATGATAGGGTTTGCATGCTTAATAATGAAAAGTGTGGCAGCCCTTGATCTTTGAAGCGTATTCAAGGATTAAAGATGGTCCCAAAACGTTTTCGATATATACCTTGATTTTTAGCCTTTTGTAATGAGAGCTCCTGGGTCACATGACACATTTTGACACTTTTATTATTTTTATCATTTTATTTTATGCATCAAAGTAGAAATTTGTTAGAGCATTACCAAAAATAATGTCTAGTACAGTAGTACTAGAAGATGCCGTCCAAACTGAGTCTTAATTTTGGAAAATTCTAGAGATTCTTTCTCTCCCCCCCCAAAAAAAAATACTTCATATGAAAATACATTGGCATGCAACATTTATGTTGACGTCGAAATTCGAATATCTCATGTGTCAAATAAACAAAATGGCCTTGTGAGTTAATAAACTATGTATACCGAGCTTTTGCGAGATAAAAAGAACGGAAATACGATAAAACTACTTAAAACAACCCGAGTGGATCGAATATATATTTTTAGAAAGAGACAATGCTCTCGAAATGCCTTGAATACGATGTTGCGAACCTTATACGGTCATAAAGGAGAATATTTATAGGAGGGGGTAATCCTATACATGTAGTGTCACTAGAAGAGTGTTTAAAATCGCTAAGCGCTAGTCGAGGCGTAGATTAGGCTAGCGCAGCGGTTTGAGGCGGGGTTAAAGCGGGATCGAGCGGGATTAGACAGACTTAATCGAAAAAATAACGTGGCGGACAAGGAGGGACTAGCGCTGCGCGCGGACCGATCGAAGCTAGCGGGGTCTTTTAGAACAGTGGTCACTAGGCATAAGTAGAATATATCATTCATAACGAGGGTAGCCCAACTAGTCCTGTTGATCCTAAGGAATTAGAGCATCCACAATGGTAACTGCAAGTTCATGTAATTTTTTTGTGGGTCTCGCAGTGCCACATAAACTTGCACTAAACCTTCTACTACTATTGCAATAGTAAATTCAAGTTTATGGTTTAAAATTGGTCCCATTTTGTTAACTATATTACACATGAATTGATATTGAACAAGGTTCAATATATTGAACCCAAAAGTTTAACTTGTAACTATTGAATCTTCCACAATGGCAACAATCAAGTTCAAGTTCGAAAAACCTAAACTTGAACTATCCAATCATGGATGCCATTATGTGTCAAGGAGGTTACTTAAAGTGGTGGATGTAACTCGTATTAAATATTGACATCTAACTTCATTGAGATTTGACTTCTCTTTCTAAGTTCCCATAAATCATGGTCTATTCGATTTGATCGTGTTACCTGGGCCGAGGTCCGGGGCTCGAAATCCCCCTTTTTCTGGCCCAACTAGGTAAGACGTTCAGGTCAGGGATCTGGTAGATCCTTCATCTTTGGCTATCATGTCAGGCGTATGTCCCTAGTTGACCGACTCCTTTGACCATTCATTATGGTCTGTACACGTCAAACTGTGTACAACAATTTATTTTTACTACTAATTGCTTATGTTACATTTTAATTTTTATGATAATATTATAACACAAAATTGTTAAGGAATAATCAATAACACTGAAATTCATTATAATTATATCATAGTTTATTATTTTTCATGATAACTGAGTTTGAATAGGCTCGTTTTTAGATAATTAACTGAACTCGAAATCAGTCTCAAACGTTTGAAATAAAATTAGTTCGAGTCAGGATTTAAAAACTCATGCTAGTTTTTGTTCTAGGTATAGTTGTGTGGAATTATTAGTCATTTCTTATGTACTTATGATTCAACAATTTTTTGAGTTAAATTACGAATCTCAACAAACAGTTGTACTAATTTAAAAATAAAAATATGCAATGGATGATCTCAAAACAGTTGTAATCCATCAAATCTTCACATAGATCAAAATAATAAATTAAATGTCTTCCATGAACTATTCAGAAACACAACCAATTGAAAGCTCTTTTAACTAGAAGTCATTATTGAAGTTCCCCAACATATTTAATTTTTTTAATAAAAAAAGGAAAATTGTTTGGTGTTAGATGAACAAGAAACTATTGCGGTCCTACAACAAAGCCTTTCTTTTCCTTTTTCAATTCTTTTCCTTTTATTCCAAGTTGGATCTTTTACTCTTCATACAGTCTTTTCAATATTTATTATTTAATGTTATTATAATAATTGAATAAAAAATTATGCTTTGGAGGGTTAGTTAAAAATAAAGAAGTGAAACCAAATCGTCCGATATTTCACGAAGCTTCAAATTAAACGTTCCAAATATCTATAATCCTATAAATTTAAAAAGAAAAAAAAAAGGTAGAATCGAGATTATGTAAACAGTTACTCATAGATGAGTTATCGCCAAAGGGAAAAAAGTATTAGCTGATTTTTTTATTAGATTTAATTCATATATATTGTCTTTATTTTTAGGAATAATTACATAATACCCCTAACGTTTGAGAAATTTATAAAAAAAGCCCTCAAAGAAGTAATTACACAAACTCCTTTGTGGTTTGATTTCGTCTTAAATTTTACATCATTATCCACTCATTATCAAAACATTTCAAATATTATCTTATATCAAAAGAAATATTACAATTACCCTCTATATTTAAGCATTTAATTGAAAACCTCAAGAAATATTCTGTATTTTAAACTTCTCTAGATTTGTGTAAAATACCTCAAATCTCAGTTTCTTTATAATTATCATTTATTTTATGTGATATTTGTTTTGTGATAGTCTTGATCAACTATTTGTTTATGTATCCACAGAAATTAGGTCATTTTTGGAAGGACGGATATTTCATATTTTATAGTTCGAAAAAAGTGCAAGATTGTGCGTCTGCGGTCTGGGGATCTGTGATACAAAAAAAAAAAATATAAGGCATAGTTTCAATGTCTTCTTCCAAATTTATTTTCTAGGATTTTCCATATAAACAAAAAAATCTACAGATACAACATCATCAAAATCCAAAACATGACAACAAAACGAGGACCAAAAAACAAAAACAAAAAAATTTACTCATCCATGGAAATTTCAGGTTCAGCTAAAGACAGTGAAACTCTGTTGACTTACAACAGCTTTAAGTAACCATTTTCATTCTCTCTCAGTCAAAAAAATCTATGTGCGTGCTCAGTCAGTCTCCCTCCATCTCTATTTTTATAGAGTTTCTCTATCTGTATTTAATTTGTGAAAAATCGTAACAAATCATATATTTTCAAACACAGATCTGCTGCTTGAGTCGATCATTTTTTTTTCCACTCACATTTTACAAAATACAATCTTTTTCCTATTTTTGACCAAACTAGAAAGTGGGGAATTCACCTTTGCAGACTTTAGCTTACTGTCTGATCTTTTCTCCAATCCCACAAGGAAAAAAAAAGCACAAAAAAGAAGGCGCAATCAATTTATCGCTAATGCTTTCTACTGTATATTATTGTCTTTGCTTTTTTTGTAGGTATATTGGCTTGTTACCTTATTATTCTTGGCTTCCATAAGCTGTGGGCTTTCGCCAAATCATTATTGCTTCTTCTGCTTTTATAGGCAGCATAGGTGTTTTTTTCTTCAATCAATATATACATATAAATTATTGTACTGAGATCATTGTTTTGTTAATCAATTCCTCGTTAAACACAATTGTGTATGTTTATTTGATTGATTTATTACACCCATTTGGTTTATTTGCTCAAATTTGTTTCATGGAGGAAAAGATTATTTGACTGATCTGCTTTGGGAGTTTATATTTTTGTACTGGAATCTCGATTCTTGTGTTGGTGATAATTTTGTGGGTTTTTTGAATGAGGTGCAAGAGTTTGCTATGTGGTGAGAAATGAGGGTTAGGGTTTTGAGAAATGGGGTGTGTTTTTGGGAAAGAGATTTCATCATCTAGGCCACCTAGTGGTGATGTTGTAGTCAAGGGTAGAGGTAAGAAAGAAGAGAGAGATTTTTCTGGGCAATCAGGGAGGAGAGAGAAAGTAGTAGTTGGTTCAGTAAGTAAATCAGAAGAGGAGGTTGGTGGCGGCGGTGAAGGCGGTGGTGGTAAAGTTCAGAACGGCCGTGATCAGGAGGAGGAGCGAAAGGAAGAGAATGCACGGCCGCCTAGAGGTGAGAGGAGGAAATCTAGGCCAAACCCTAGGCTGAGTAATCCTCCTAAGAACATCCATGGTGAGCAAGTGGCTGCCGGATGGCCTTCTTGGCTCTCTGCTGTGGCCGGAGAGGCGATCAATGGATGGACGCCTCGTCGTGCTGATTCTTTTGAAAAGATTGATAAGGCAAGTGGTTATTGACTATTAGTTTAGTTATCACTTTCCTTTTGTATGTTACTTCATTCTTTCGTAATGCTTTGTGTTTTAATTTTTTTCGTTTTTGGTGGTCGTGTTTAGATTGGACAAGGCACGTATAGTAATGTATATAAAGCTAGAGATACCATAACGGGGAAGATTGTTGCGCTAAAGAAGGTTAGATTCGATAATTTGGAGCCCGAGAGCGTGAGATTTATGGCTAGGGAGATTTTGATTTTGCGCCGCTTGGATCATCCTAATGTTGTGAAATTGCAAGGATTAGCGACATCGAGGATGTCATGTAGTTTGTACCTCGTGTTCGATTATATGGTGCATGATTTGGCTGGCCTTGCTTCTAGCCCTGGAATCAAGTTCACAGAGACGCAGGTGGAATTTTCTATTTTCCTTTTTCTTTTTTGGGATAATTACAAAAACTACTCATGAGACCTAGAGAAGTTTCAAATTTACAAAAAGCCCCCTAAGGTTTGATTCTTTCTTAGATGTAGGGCGGTTACTGTAATATTTTACAAATGTAAAAGGGGTGCTTGAAATGTTTTTGCTTATGAAGGGGTAAAATGTACTATAGAACCAAACCTCAAGGGGATTTTTGTAATTTTTCAAAAATCTCTGTGTTTTTTTTGTTATTAGCTCAAACCTCAGGGGTTGTTTTTGTGATTATCCCTTCTTTTCTTTTTCAGAGTTTTGGGGTGTTTTCTTATGTTTGCATTGTTTGATTGATATGGTAGGTCAAATGCTACATGCATCAGCTATTGTCTGGCCTTGAACACTGCCACAACCGTCACGTTCTGCATCGGGATATTAAGGGATCGAATCTCCTCATCGATGATGGAGGAGTTCTTAAGATAGCTGATTTTGGATTGGCTTCCACGTTTGATCCGAATATTAGGCAGCCCATGACGAGTCGCGTGGTTACTCTTTGGTATAGGCCACCGGAGCTGCTTCTTGGTGCCACCTACTACGGCGTAGGTGTGGACTTGTGGAGTGCTGGGTGCATTTTAGCTGAGCTATTTGCTGGGAAGCCCATAATGACTGGGCGGACAGAGGTAAATTTTGTGGGTGTTTAGTACCCTTTATGACATTTTAATGCCCAATTATGATGGAACGTTGATAGTAGTTACTGGTGCTGTACTTTTCCCACTACTGAGTGAATGATTGTGGTCGTTGGAATATAATGATTTTGCCTCCATATTTTACATGGGATTTTGTGTAACCTGGATGTTTCTGAATGCTTATTTATTCGGATAACTGATTATATTATGGGTAAATTTCAAAAACTACCCTTGAAGATTAGTTTAATAAATACCCTCTTAAACAAACACCCTCTTGAGGTTTGTATTTACTTAATAAATACCACCCTCACAAGGTGTAATTTCTAAAATAGAAGCAAATATGAAGGCGTTATTTCTAATTTTTGGAAGATAGATGAGTTTTTTGTAATTAGATTGAACCTCAAGGGTAGTTTTTATAATTAAGCTCTGTATTAATGAAAAATCTTGAAATGGTACTGTTGGATCTACCTATACTATAAATTAAGCTCTGTCGAAAAATGTTGCGTAACTAAGGTGCAAAGAACAACTATTTTAAATTACGTGTTTGATCCCTAGAGTTAATCACGGTGTGACCGGCTCATGTCTAGATACTTCATAGTCTAACCTAGTGTCGACATGGTATGTTAAGGTTCACTCAAACAATCTGTTCTTTCTCAAGCTTTCACGGTTAAACCTGACATGTTAACCTGTGTTGTTTGTTTGTGAATATTGAGTAGATTTGGAGATGTACTTACGCACATATATTTGGTGAAATGAAGTGGTTCTATAGCTATGGTTGAATATTATAAATTGTGCTTAGGTGGAACAGCTGCACAGGATTTTCAAGCTATGTGGTTCTCCGTCTGAGGAATATTGGAAAAAGTCGAAACTTCCTCATGCAACAATATTCAAACCGCAACAGGCATATAAAAGATGCATAAAGGAGACATTTAAAGATTTCCGCAGTTATCATTGCCTTTAATTGATACTCTACTTGCAATCGATCCAAGTGAACGTCTGACTGCTACAGCGGCATTAAAGAGTGAAGTAAGCTCTCTTTCTCTCAGCATTGTTGTCCACACACAAGAAAGGAATGAAATGGAAAAAAATAAATTTGACATTTCTCAAATAAATGATGACATTTTTTTTGCATGGATGGTCTTTTGAGCTCTCTTTAATTCCAATCTTTCTTTCTTTCCCACCTTATTTTTCTATATTTGTATTTTTGCCTACCTTTTCTGTCTTGGACATACAGCACCGCATCATATTCTGTGTAGTTAATATCTTTGATCTAATTTCGTGAGGATTGTAATTGTGGATCAATTGCAATAACATGGATTATCTATTTATTCTCCTTTCAGTTCTTCACGACCAAACCCTATGCATGTGATCCTTCCAGCCTTCCAAAGTATCCACCAAGTAAGGAAATGGATGCTAAGCGTCGTGATGAAGAAGCTCGAAGGTATGGAAAATTATTAATTATTGACGTATTTATGTACCTCTACTGGAGCTGTGTTTTAAAATACGTGACTTGTGTATTCGCAAATTGGGCTTGATTTTGCATCCATTTAATTTTTTGTTTCGTTTTTTTAGCCAGTGTATGATCGATTACATTTGTGTTAAAAGCGGTGACCTGGGTTGATTACGTGATTGTAGGTTAAGAGCTGCTGGTAAAACTCAAGCTGACAGTGTGAAGAAAACTCGAACACGAGATAGGGGGATGCGAGCAGTACCTGCTCCTGAAGCCAATGCTGAGCTGCAAGCCAATATTGATGTAAGTCATTTAATACGAAACACTCAAGTCTGTATTTGTTGGTTCTTCATACTATATACCCTTCATGTTATGCCATAATAATCTGCAGAACAATAGCTAACGTGATTGACGCCCTTGGTATTTTTTTTAAATGACTGCGCTATATCTTTTTGTGTTGTATCTTTTTATTTTCGCTTTCCAAACTCGTTTTCCTGTTTGAGAAACATCGCCCGTTCACCACTTGCTATATCATCACACCTAAGGCACTTTAATCATTTTCATTTATTATATTATCAATTTTGTATGAGATTTTTACGATGATTTTATTTTTCTAAAAGCTGCTGTAATCTTTTTCTTTTTCATGTCTCAGGGAGTAAAATTGTATTCAAATTATATAGCAAAATAACACAAGTATTAAACAAATTAACTTCGATAAAGTGTAGATATTGGTAAAAAAATTGTATTTACTTCTTCAGGTCAAAAGATAAAATTCACCGTAAGATAGTTTATTGTTCTTTATTTTAGAAAACATATTAAGATTTAAGCCCTTGTACAGTTGTGTTGTAGCAGAATACAGAGTCACAAAAAGGAATATTATGTACTGCATTCTATTTTCTAAAATCACAATCATTTACAAGGACCAGAAGGACATCTCCCTTTTACACTTAAAATGGAAAATAAAAGTTTCGTGTTGAGAGTCTCTTTTTATTGATCTAGAGATGTTATAGTAACTTTTACATCCATGAAACAGAAACGACGATTAATTACCCACGCAAATGCAAAAAGCAAAAGCGAAAAGTTTCCTCCTCCGCACCAAGATGGTGGACTTGGTTATCCTCTGGGATCGTCACACCACATTGATCCGACGTTAGATCCTCCAGATGTACCATTCAGTTCCATGAATTTCTCGTATCCCAAAGATCAGATGCAAACTTGGTCTGGCCCATTGGTCGATCCTGGTGGTGTTGGCGCTCCAAGAAGAAAATCAAGACCGTCGAAAAAGAGTCATCGGAAGGATAAGGATTCTAGTCGGAATAAGGAGAAAGATGACATATAATATAGCTAGCACTCTCCTATACCAATTCCAGATGAACACATGAAGGTGCAAATGCTGCAATTTTTTTTTTTAATATCTGTGCGGGAAAATTATCAAACTGTTTAAGAGGTAAAAATATATTTTGTTCTTGCATTTCTTGTTTCTATATCATTTTTGTAATCATGAAAACTTTTCTTGTGCATTGGTAATGTTAAGTTTTTTTTGTCTGTCCATTGACTGTGTTTAATGTCCTTACTGAAGCATTTGGATACCGCGTTTTTGAATGAGAAAACCAATTCTTTTGTTGTCAGAGGTATTTGTTATTTGTGTTTATCTACAATGCGAAGTTAATTATAGGTTTTAAGCGAATCGGATCGAATCAAAAGCTTTTGCTTCACACTCGGTGTGATGTTATATCATGATTGTTAAACAAGTCGAGCTAGAGTTTGGATCAATGTGCATGTGACCAAAGGATATGCGTCTCATGTCCTCTTCTTCTTGAGATGTTTAACGACATTTGTCCTTGGAGAGAACGGCTCGAGTCGGTAGGTTAACCGTTCTTGGAATTTCTTTATTTTTTCATTTCTAGTTATTTGGAATTGAGATTGAATTCAATTTCAAATTATATTAAACCAAATAAAAGACTTAGTTTGTATGACTCGGTTACAGCTCAAATGAACTTTTAACAAGTGATGTCAATTTTTTGCTGATACCCGTTTTGATTGTAACTCTCCTATGTCACAGGATCGTGTCACCGTTCCAGTTATTCTTTTTGTTTGTTTTTGTTTTTCAGTTGTCCAGTTATTCTTTTTGTTGTGTCTTAAAGAGTCCGGTTCTTGAGATGTTATATTAGAAATTTAGAACTATATTTGATTTTTTATTTTTGAGGGAAGAACTATATTTGATAGATGGATGATTAATTAACATTTTCTTTTATAATAATTTAGGACATTTATTATGATCCGAGCATATTCGATGGACGATTACACGGTAAATAAAAAAGTCTAATATCACTACGAACTTAACACGTTATAATGAGGGGGATAGGGTTTAAGCAGAGAGGTGTCAAATGGGTCGGCAGGCCAGGAGGAAAAACCGCCGGCCAAAGAGTGGCTGGGACGCTGATTTCAGAACCTAGCCGGGCTGATGGGCGGCCTATTTTTTTGGGCCTAATGGGCTGGACTTTTTGGCCCAATTTATTCGGACCTGTAATATTATAGCCTAGCCCAGTAGAAATACCGGACTGATCGGGCGGACCGCTCTAGTTTTAAGCTTGTCGGGTTTGGCACATAATCATACCCGACACAAATGATATGAATAATAAATAAGTCGAGTTCAGGCCAACATGAGCTAAATTGATTAACCCGTTTGACTCGTTTGCTTTGTTATTGTGTTGCTTTTTGTTATTTTGATTGATTAAATAGCTAATCAGTATGATAATTGATTTTTAGGAAATTGTGGTGTAAGTAATATAGTTTTCAGATTGTAAATTAACTCATACAACTCATAATTTATATAATCAATTATTCATATTTTTAAAATATACAAGTTATTTTGAGGCGGGTTCAGTTGATAAATCTAACATAAATAACTAAACATGATAGGTTGAGGTTGCTATATTTGTGTGAATTCGTGTCTCATCCTGAATCCAACCCAAATTGTCGCCTCCTAAACTTTACTAACAACAATGATAAAGTATTTGTTTTTTTATAAATTCTAATTTCCAACAACATTAATTATAAATTTAGAATCTACTTGAAATATACCCATACAAAAAAACAAAACAAATTGAGATGAGGTTAACATGTAACATAATGAATTCTATAAATAGAAGTTTGAAATCAAAATCTTCTTTTGAAGGTAAAAGGAAAAGGACAAAGGCTGAGTTATAAATTTGGTGTTGAATAATGGTGATGATGATACGTGTACATGTTTATACAATAACATGCAATCTTTCCAAATTCCACCGTCTCAAAACCAAAACACTTGTTATTCCTGCTCTTCAATTCATCTCTCTCTCTCTCTCTCTCTCTCTCTCTCTCGATCCACAATTCTTTGCCTGCAAAGCCCTTTCTTTTCTTTTAAAAAATAAATAAATTAAAGTGTAATTTTCTGGGCCAATTTCTCAGATTTTGAAGGAATGAGAATTCTAAATCAACCGAGTGGGCCAGGCCAAGATTGGGGTGGTTCAGGACCAAGATATAGCCTTGCTCATAGTTTTTTCCACAACTTGTGCACTGCTATCTGTTCTTGGTCAGTACTTTATTATTTTTTTTTTTGCCCTTTTTGTTTGCATAAAAGTATTTAAAATGATGACTTATTTTTCTCAAAATGTGATTTATACAGATTTTTTTCTATTGTCTTGCTTTTAGATCTTTTGTCTTTTCCTCTTAGACCATGGATCTGAATTAAGTGTTATACAAATAAAAATAGTGTGGATTTTCTTATGATGAATTTTTTATTATTTTTTTTTTCTGGAAGCATATGATGAAATAAATTTGGGTTTGGTTGTTGCTACTTGCAGCTTCTATGTCTTCAGCTGTTGCTGGCTTATAGAGGACTGCTGTATGGGCCGACGTAGTTTTCCTGGGCCTTCTTATGGGTCACCGGAACCACCTCCACCGCCTCATGTTGGGCCTGGACACCATGGACTGTTCGGCCCTATTTTGGGCCAACCAGATCAACCCGGCCCCTTTGGTTACCCTGTCGAACATGTTGGGCATGTTGGGCCTGGATCTCATGGACTCTTGGGGTCTCATATGGGCCAACCAGGCCAACCCGGCCCACCTGGTTACCCTGGCGAACCAGGTCCTTTTTGATTATGTATGTTCCAACGATCCAATCCACTGAAATAATGCTCTCTCTCTCTCTCTCTCTCTCTCTCTCTCTCTCTCTCTCTCTCTCTCTCTCTCTCTCTCTCCCTCCCTCTCCTCTCCCTCTCTCTCTCAAATAATGTTAATAATGAAAGATAACTGAATGTCTTTTATGTAATTATTTGAATTTCTGTTTCAGAAGATGATTTCCGTTTTCCTGCGTCGTGAATAAGAAAGATGACACTTAACGGATTCATCAAGTTTTCAAATCCATGATGAATATAAGTTGAACACGGAAATGACATGATTTAAATATTTAGACACTTGCACACGAAAGAAAAATTATTATGATGTGACCTATATATATTAGACGTAATGTTCATTATAACATTAATGCCAGCATAACTATATGCCTAATTATTGTACTTTGTGTAGAAAAATTAATAGTGTATCTACTAGGAAAGTCTATATAAACAGAAAATAAAGAATTGAATGAAAATGTTAAAGCAAAGTAATAACAAAATACTTACAAAAGCAATAAAAAATTGGCATGAATCATGAACATTGTCCTTAAAATAGATTTATTCCCTATTTTGGACATCTATTCCTCATGATAAGATGGGAAAAATTGGATTACCTGAAGTCCGGTATGTCTAGAAGATATTACCAAAATGCAGTAGGAAAGCCAAAGAAAATTAAGGACAATATATGCAGACGAATTTCTGATGCAGGTGTTGAGTGTGTCGAACATTTCAGCTCATTTTATAGCTGGAAAAAGGGACATGAGAGGCCATTAATTCTGATGTGTTTGTTACAAAAACCAACAGTCATTCCAGAATTTTATTTCTGGAATTACAAATAAAATAATTTCAGGAAAAAAAAGAAGTAAAACATGGGCTAAACTATTTGGCTCGATTTCGGTCCGACATTCTCGCACACAAGTTAATGGTCCGGACCTTGATTCGACTTAGATTTCCACCGCTATGGGCACACATGGAGAGAGCCTTTATGTTATACAATATTAATCCTTAACTATATGGGGGTTGTATATATACTAGCCAACATTCCGCTTATTTTTAATGTAGGATAAAACTACCTTCAACACTCTATTTTGAGTCTTAATTTCTCCTTCATCCAAATATCATTTTGGACAAACAAATATTTAATTCCAATATTCTCAGGAAGTAGAACAATAATCCACTTTTACTTCTCTTATTATACAAAAGAGGTCCCAAGAAAATTACACAAAAATGCACAATTTCCTTCAATTTTCCAACACTTAAACTTGAAAATTACTTGGTAGTCTAGTGGTAAAACACTTGTAAAACCTAAGCATTTGGCTGGATTCGCTACTCAGCTATCTTTATGTCCTATCAAGATTTGTACTTAAAAAAAATATTATACCGTGAATTTCTTTTCAAATAAGTTATTTTACAAACTTGTACAAATCATTCTTGTACAATATTGGTAAATTTACAAATGTTGCTGATCCATGGGTTTCAACCCAACCCTATTTAGATATATACTCGGTTGACTCCTTAGAGGAGGACCATTGATTATGTGGTAGGACATGACCATGAGTTGAATTACTTCGTTTGAGTATATAGGAGAAGGGTAATGGGAACCAAACTCAAGACCTCTGACTTGCAGTCTTAACCATTCAACCATTATTTGAATATTCGAATCCCATCATTACGTACTATGTTTAAGCGAACTGGATAAATCAATTCATATGGTTATCTCAGAGTGCCGGATAGACGGTCGGGATTGGCCCGATGATGGCCACCAAGCTAAAGGGAAAATCCAGGTAGTAGGACCAAATAGGTATTGGGTCACTCTTTTTTTGCCCGACCCAATCCATGAAAAACAACTAAATTGGTGGTCGGTCAGTCACCTAATTTCAAGCCACATGGGCATAGGTCTGGTTAATTTCGAGCATCTAAAAACACAACCCATCCGGCCTTTTCACCATGCCCTCATGGTTTTGACACCTCTAGCTTATCCTTATAATTTTTCTTTTAATATAAGATCATGTGAGGGGTGGAATTAGTGGGGTTTGATCCCAAGTCAATGACATGAGTTCTAAATGTTCAACCAACTAAGCTACAATCAATTCCTTAGAATTACCCCTATAATTTGTGTCAAAGTAATCTCATTATTATAATTGCACATTTTATTAGAGTTCGTCACTATTTCAAAAATTGAAGATAGATACCCCCAACAAACATAATCCTTGTTTTATTGTTTTCCAAACTAAAATTTTGAGGTCTCAAATTACATAACAATTCATATTTGCATTTCCAAATAATCAGGTATCCTTAAGTCAATCAAACAGTAATGAAAATCCACTAAATAATACAATATCTTATCCACATTCATCTGCAATTCAGAATCTGATAGGCAATGGATGATTTTAAGGTTTATAAATATTTTTGGCTTCAATTTATAAATACAGGTGGGAAATCAGCAGTCACAGAATCTAATGAATGATAGGCAAGATTTGAAGGCATGGAACTGAGTCAGCAACCTGTCATCTTGCATGCTGCAATTGGTCTCCGCCACGTGTCAGATCAATCATAGAGCTCGCAATTATTTTTCTTTTTTATGCAATAAAAAATTATGGTCGTTAAATTGGTTGGCATAAGATAGCCCAATTCTTTTTTTAATTTCATTTTTTGTTCTTTTACTTTACATGTCAGCAGGCTTTTTCCACTTTTTATTATCCAGTAATCCAAATTTGAAGGTTTTTCTCATTTTCAAAATGGTCCTCGCACGTTTTTGGGACAGTTTGAAAAAGTGATTTATTAATCTTTCTTTGTCCAAACTCAATTTTTGAAATTTGGAAAATTAATTTTATATTTATTATGTAATAATGAAGTACAATAATATTCATCGTTATGGGTCAATGGTTGAATTAGAATTTATTGTTGATTTTGAATTTTCCAAACGAACCATATGGATCAATAATAAAATTAATTCTCAAATTAAATAAATATACGAGTTGATATATTATTATTTCTAAATCAGAAATTATAAAATTAAAAATTGATAGCGAATGATATTTTAACTGAAGTATCAAACTTTATAAAAGAAATTAAAATAAATAAATATTCCTTGAAAGTGAAAGTTATAGCAATAGTAACCCTCAAAAAACATGTTAATTTATTCAGCGGCTGCCAATCGTTTCATTTTAACCACGACACGTGTCCAATTGTGCACTTTTTCTTTTTTCCCCATTTTCTTCTAAAATTAGCCACCTCCAATTTTTCTTTAAAGCCATACAAACATTTCATTCCATTTCTCAACATATCTACAATCTTCCCCAACTATTTATCCATTTCTTTCAGATTTTTCTCTCAAATCTCATAACGCAAATCAAACCTATTTTCTTTTTCTCATTCTTGAAACTCATACCAAAACCCATAGCGAAATAAACCCCTTTTCAAGATTCAGTATTTTTTTTGCCTTTTCTCGACATAAATACCATAAAAATCCAATCTTTTGCTTGCCTGAACCCAAATCTTTGCCTGGAAATAGCATTTCTTGTCTGGGTTTTACATAATTATGGAGATTTCAGTGATTGGAAGCTCACAAAGGATTAATGATATTGGGTTTTGTAGTTTTAGCAGGAATTTGAATGCTAAGATCTTTAATCCCAAGAATAATTACTCCAAGGGATGCATTTTTGGTCAAAGTCACAACTTTGTACGGCCTTCAAGATCTGAAATTGGTTTCAGTCTTAGAGCAACTGCCTCTGCTCAAACACAAGCAGCTGTTTCTGAAAAAGCTTCAAAGATTACAAGAACCAAACATGTGAGTTTTTTCTATTTCAGAAGTTGAACTTTCTGGATAAAAGTTAAAATATTTGTTGCTGGTATTTATTTTTTAATGTCTAATGGTTGGTAATTTGTCTTAATTATTATTTCGTGGCTAAATTTTTCTTGATTGTGTGCCATAAATTGTTTCTTTTGTCAAGGGAACTTGAAAATTAAGAAAAAAACCTTTTCTTATTTGAAGTTTAAATCCGTTAATCGGGATGGTCTAGAGTTTGCTGTTAGAAAAATGTTTAAATAAACTAAAGATGTCACTTTCTCTATGTATGGCCAATTCGGGTCACGAGGTTGTTCAGCTTTCAAGTCAATTTCGGGTTATGTTAAACAAGGTTGAGTTCGTTGAGTTTGTGTCTATTGTTAGGGATTGCCACTCCTAACTCTCTGTATTCCTTCCAATATTCTTTTGCAAATTCAAACAGACGCCTCAAGAAAAATTTGAAATCCACTTTCTTTTCTTAAGATCTGATGATGATCGTAATTATTTCTACTGTCACCAGCAAAGATTTTATGTTTAAAAGAAATGCAGCTATATTTTACTTTTACCAGCAACGATTGTTTTTGTTCAAATGCCCGTCCATGTTGTTTTGTTCTATTCTGTGTGGCATTTCTTCGAACACTTGCTAGATAGACCGAATCATCAGCTTGCTTCCTTCGTCTCTGGTTTTTGACTCAATAAAGTAATACATGCTTCTTACATGTCTGCAATATTTTCAAATCTTGATCAAGTGATAAATAAATTACTCTGCTGTCAATTCTCTTGCAGAACGACGGTGTGAAATTATATGTTGGCCTGCCACTCGATACCGTCTCCAACTCCAATACAATAAACCATGCTCGAGCAATTGCTGCAGGGCTAAAGGCGTTGAAGTTATTGGGTGTTGATGGTGTAGAGCTCCCAGTTTGGTGGGGAATAGCTGAAAATCAAGCCATGGGGAAATATGACTGGACCGGTTATCTAGCTATAGTCGAAATGGTCCAAAAATTGGGTCTCAAGATTCATGTATCCCTTTGTTTCCATGGATCCCAAGAACCCAAAATCTCACTCCCACGATGGGTTTCTCGAATTGGTGAATCTGAACCTAGTATTTACTTCACAGATCGATCGGGACAGCAATACAAAGATTGCCTATCGTTAGCTGTGGATGATCTTCCTGTATTAGATGGAAAGTCTCCACTTGAAGTGTACAAAGAGTTCTTTGAGAACTTTAAATCATCGTTCTCTCCTTTCATGGGTTCCACAATCACGGTAAGGCCGTTTTGTTTCTATAGAGCATAACATGCCCAAATTCTGTTCAAAATTAGGAACAAGAGATAATTACAAAAACTACCCCTGAGGTTTGAGGTAATTACAAAAACCCTGAGAAGTTTCAAAATTACAAAAAAAAAAAAAAAAAACACTCATGTTTGGTTCTGCGTTAAATGTAAGGGGATAAATGTAATATTTTTACAAATGTAAAGAGAGTGTTGAAAGGTTTTTGCTTATGAAGGGGGTGATGTGTAATACAAAATCAAATGTCAATATGATTTTTGTAATTTTCAAAAGCCTATGGGTTTTTTTGGTAATTACCCAAACCTCAAGGGTAATTTTTGTGAGTATCCCTTAGGAATAATTACAAAAAGGTACCCTGATGTTTAGTTTAATTACAAAAAGATACAGTTATCTATTAAAATTACAAAAAGAAAAGGCCTGATGTGAGGTTTGTATTTATTATACAAATTATCCCCTCATTAGGGTGCAATTTGTAAAACAGAGACAAATATCAATGGCGTATCTGTAATTTTGAAAATATAGGCGGGTTTTTTTGTAGTTAGACTAAAGTTCAAGGGTGTTTTCCCTGATTAACCCTCAAAATTTTTGTAGTGGTTGCTGATTTGGTTAATTTCTGTGTTTGACAGGGCTTAACAATCGGTCTCGGCCCAGATGGTGAGCTTCGGTATCCATCTCACCACCACACGTAAAAAGTAACACTCTTCCGGGCCCGGAGAATTCCAATGTTACGACAAAAATATGCTCGAAATCTTAAGCATCACGCTGAAACACTTGGGAACCCACTATGGGGACTTGGCGGTCCCCACGATGCCCCTACCTACGACCAATCCCCAATCTCCGGAGGCTTCTTCGCGGAAAATGGTGGGTCTTGGGAGGCCCCTTACGGCGATTTTTTCCTTTCGTGGTACTCGAGCCAGCTAATACGCCATGGAGATCGAGTCTTATCACAAGCCGCCTCAACCTTCAAAGACGTACCAATTACTTTGTCTGCTAAAATCCCTCTGATGCACTCGTGGTGTAAAACCCGGTCCCACCCTTCGGAGTTGACAGCTGGATTCTACAACACGGTTGATAGAGACGGTTATGAGGCCGTTCTTGAAATGTTCTCGAGAAATTCATGCAAAGTTATTCTACCTGGACTGGACTTATCGGACCAGGACCAGCCCACAGAGTCTCGCTCGAGCCCAGAAACTCTGCTCGCGCAAATAACGTCGTCTTGCAGAAAACATGGCGTCGAGGTGTCGGGCCAAAACTCGGTGGTGTCTGGAGGTGCCAGGGGTTTTGAGCAGATTAAAAAGAACTTATTGGGTGAAAATGAAATGGTGGAGTTGTTTACGTATCAGCGAATGGGAGCGTATTTCTTTTCGCCCGAGCATTTCCCTTCGTTTACTCAATTCGTTAGGGGATTAAACCAACCAATGCTAAGTTTAGATGACTTACCAGTGGAAGATCAAGAAACCGAAGAGTCCATCTCTGGTAAGAATCTCCAGATGCAAACGGCGTGATGCAACGGGTAATATTATTGTAAATATGAGCGGTTCGACCCCGAATATGTTCGTTTTTAGGGGATGTTGTAATATTGCTACGAATGCTAGAGAGATTCTAGTTTTTGGTTGGGTTTTTACTTCAGTTATGTGCAAACAAAATGTGCATTGCTTGAGGGTTTGGTTTGTAAACCAATTTCTGAAACAATATTTAAAAATGCTCTCAGTATGTAGATTTATGGTTACTAACCATGAGTTTAAAATGTTGTATTTTAGGCTATTATTTATGCAGCTTTGATGCATACACCTTATGAAAATTGACATGCATGGAAGTATGACGTGTATTATTATCATATGCTGAAATTTATTTTAAATTGTTAGTCATTGTGCTAACAAAACTTGAAAAATACTGTTTTTCTGCATGTTGGAAAGAATTGCGATTAAAGAAGCTTATGTGCATGATGAAGAACGCCAAGTCCTTTGGAACTCGCATCTAATTTAAGTGCATTAGCAGCCCAATGTTTTGAATTGAATAAGCTCAAAAATCACCCCTCTGTGGGGGCGGCCTATGGTGGGTTCTTGAGGTCAAAGTGGTCGAGTCTGTAGCATAGGTATGGACGGAGCTAGGAAATGAACATTAGGGGGCGAGAAGTTTTTTGTTTTTTAAACATAGTGGATAAAGAAGTGTTTTAAATTTTTTAGGGGTGAGATAACTTTGATAATCATACATAGAAAGTTTATAATAAACAATTTATATAATTTTTGTAAAGTTGCGTCCCCTAACTCCATCTTTGTGCATATGCTTGCCAAGTGCGCTTTACCTAGTTTTCGGGCTACTACATCAATTCCAATCATATCAACTAACAAGATCGACTTTACCTTGTGAAAAGACATTTAATCTGAAAACTTGAGGAAAGGATGTATGATTGTCTTTCCTTTTAATTTAAAATACTTAATGAGGAAAGGAAAAGCATGATTGTTGTTCCTTTTAATTTAAGAAAAATACTTAATGGTTTCGCAGCTTCCTATTTTCTTTTTTCAGATAATTCAAATTCATGACCAGAAAAAACTATCAACGAGGTTATAGGTACAAAGTGCTCATTATTAGACGTATGAATAAAGAGAATAAAATTACTCTAGGCTGCTAGGCGCTAGCACGCAAGTGACGCTGGATTTTGACGATGTAGAGATGGGAGAAGAAAAACTGAAAAAGCCAAAAGAGGAGTATACATAGCCGGCAAGCAAAGCCAAGATTGATTGCATCCTTGTTTAAGGTGTACAAGTTTTAAAAAAGGATAATTACAAAAAAATATCCCTAAGATTTGGGCTAATTACAAAAAGATCAAGAGATGTTTCAACATTACAATAAGTCTCCCGAGGTTTCATTCTATATTAAATTTAAGGGGATAATGTTAATATTTCTAGAAATATCAAGAAAATTGTGAAATGTTATTTCTTATGAAGGGGAAAAATGCAAAGAAGAATCACACCTCAAGGTTTCTAGAAATATCAAGAAAATGGTGTTAGTGTTTTGTGGCCCAAATGCCTTTGTGGTATTTTTGGGTGGCCCAAAACTAATAACCTTAAAAGGCCCAATTCTGCCCGCCCATTTAAGTTGCCCGTTTATTTGGCCCGTGGGTCCTCGGGTTTGTTTTGAACCCTTCGATTTAGGGATTTAATCTCAGCCCTCTATTTCACCCTCCCTTATTCCCATCCCACCTTTGAACCCTAAAAGTAGGACACTCCAATCTCTCATATTGAACCGGGTGGCGCCTCTCTCCCTTTCAACAAAAACTCTCATTCTAACTCCGCCATTTTCTTCCTTCTTGCTAAACTTTATCTTTCTTTTGTGAATCAAGAGTTTAAGCACGATGAAGCTTCAGGTTGTTCTCGGGCTTCCTTCTTCGTGAGTTTGACCGATCGTTTTGAGGGTTTCTTTGTGTTTTCGGTGGGAGGTTTTCGGAGGGTCGCACGGTAGAGGTTCGGGGTGAGATAGGGATCCTTTGTGGGTTTCGATTCGAGGCTCTTGTGGGCATTTTGGTAGCTTGGGCCAATTCGGGTGTTTTCTCCCCTTGTTTGGTTGAAGCCTTGGCTTGCTCGACTCTTTGTGGGTGTGTTTGTTCGTCGGTTTCGCCGAGCCGAATGGAGTCGACCATTTGTTCAAAGGATTTGTGGGACTGTTCATTGCCATTTTGAAGGGTTTGAAAAAGGGGGTTTTGTGTAAACCCCATTTGGTGACATCTTTTCATTTACCTCTCTATCCTGCTTTGATTATTTACCTTTGTTTCATCCCTTTATTTACATTGGGTTTCTTGGTGTAGTGCGAGACCCGTTTGAATGGAGCAGTGCCTCCTGCGGGGGTCTTGTTTATTGTTGATGTTGTTTATAATTTTAGGTTATTGTTTAGACGCATTGTAATCCCTAATCCCTAATCCCATAGCCGATTTTTGTAATAGCTCATTTGTTAGACCTTTGTAATATTCGGCTATGGCGTTCGGACTAGACAATGGGTCGATACCTATGATGGTATCGAGCATCCCCATTGTGGCGATCGAAACCCTTACCCTAGGGTTTCGCTGCAGTAAAGAGGCTTTAACTCACCTTTTCGCTTTTAGTAGTGTAGCGCTTCCGGATTTATCGCTTTCAGTAGTGTAAATACCGCTTGCCGCGGTTTATTTCTTTGAGTCTTTATTTCTCTTACGTGGTTGATCGTCTTTACGTGGTTGATCGTCTTTTTGGTTTTTTATTTAGTATTAAAGGAACTCCGAGCGTAAAGCGCTTGACCCTACACCGCGAGTGTAGTGGAATCTCGTGGTGTGCGAGGGGTTTCTATCTCGTGGCCCTTATTTGTGTTTTTCGATTATTCGATTTTTCTGTGTGTTTGTTGTTTGTTTCGTGATTATAACTTGCTCTGTGTGCCTTGTTTTTCAAAACTGTTGTGTTTTTGTGAAAATGGTTGTGCCTAGTTATAATCTTGAACCGTTTAATGGAAAAACTGATTTTTCGATTTGGCAACAAAAAATGAAAGGGATTTTAATTCAAAGAAAAGGTTTATAAGGCTATTAGTGGTGTTTATGGTGAAAAAGATACATTGAAAAGAAAGTTTGAAATTGATGAGTATGCATATTCTTCTATCATTTTAAACCTTTTCGACTCGTGCTTAGAAAAGTTGGTAAACTTGCTTCGCAAAAGCTTTGTGGGGAAAAATTAGAAGAATTGTATACGGAAACTTCTTTGCCTAGTAAGTTGTTTTTGCTTGAAAATTTTTGATTTAAACTTGACTTAAACAAAGAGATTGATGAAAATTTGGATGTGTTTACCAAATTAATTCAAGATATTAAGTTGACGGGTGATAAGAATATTGATGATTATACTCCGATTGTGCTTTTGAATGCTATTCATGAGTCTTATAGTGATGTTAAATCGCTATTAAGTATGGTAGGGACACGATCACACTTGACACTATTGTGAATGGCCTTAAAAGCAAAAACTGGATTTAAAAGTCAATAAAAGCTCTAGGCAAAATTCTCGTGAGGTTATGCATGTGAGAGGGCGTTCTCAAAACGGGTTTAATAAACCCGGTAATAATAACAACCAGAAATTTGCTAAGAAGAAAGGAAAGAGTAAGTCTCAGTCTAAAGTCTCGGCTACTAAAAATCGGAAGTGCTATGAATGTGGTCAAAGTGGTCATTATGCTAGGGAATGCCCTAATAAAAGAGGAAATCAGAATTTTAAACAAAATGAGCATGCTAATATGGCTTCTACGAGTGAAAATGTGCACGATGTCTTTATGGTTTATGAAAAGCTGTCTTTGATGTGAATGTGCGTTCAAATTCGTGTGTGAAACCGAATGGCTTGTTGATTCGGGTTGCACTTTTCATATGACACCATTTAAAAGGTTGTTTTCTAATTATAAAAAGTGTTGCATGGTTCGTATGTCATTGGCTAATCAAAAATAGTGTAATATTGTTGGAATTGGTGATGTTTGTTTAAAATTTGATTCTCGGATATGTTTTGACTTTGAAAAATGTGAGGCATGTGCACGATTTATGTAGCAATCTGATTTCGTGTGCTTCTCTTGAGGATGATGGTTTAGAGGGAAAATGGGGAAAAGGCTTAATGAAAATTTTAAAGGGTAACTTGGTAATTTTCAAAGTCGTGAAAAGGAGAAATTTGTATGTTTGTAGTCTTGAACTTGAATCTATCCCGCAAAATTCCTGTGAATCTTTGTGTGTGGCTCGAAAATGACAAAACCGATTTATGGCATAAACGTTTGGGTCATATGAAGTGCTAAAGGTCTTGAAATTTTGCGAGAAAAATGGTTATTTTGGAAAAGATAAATTGTCTTGCATGCCATTTTGTGATTCTTGTGTTCTTGGCAAACATTCTAAAGTTAAATTTCATGTTTCCTCTTTCTCCGAATAAAATCGCATGTTCGAAATTCTTGAGTATTTGCATGCCGATGTGTGGGGTCTGCGAGTGTTACTACGCATGGTGGTTCTAGGTATTTTCTTTCATTATTGATGATTTTTCAAGAAAAGTTTGGGTGTTTTTGTTGAAAAACAAATCGATGTGTTTAAACAGTGGAAAACTTTAATTGAAAATCAAACGGGAAAGAAAATTAAAATCCTAAGAACTCGATAATGGACTTGAATTTTGTAATTTGTTTGATAATTTATGTCTTTGAACGGTATAAAAAGGCATAAAACAAGTCCCATATACACCGCAAAAAACGGTGTAGCGGGCGTATGAATAGAACTTTACTTGAAAGGGTGAGAAGTATGCTTGCTTGTTCGGACTTTCAAAAAAGTTTTGGGGTGAAGTTGTTTTAAGCTGCTGCCTATGTGATTAATCGATCTCTTTCTCGTGCCTTTAAGTGGTAAAATACCCGAATTTGTGTTTACGGGTAAAGAAATCGATTTTTCTAACTTGAAAGTGTTCGGATGTTCTGCGTTTGCACATCAAAAACTTGATAAACTTGAACTAGGAAATTTGTGAAATGTGTTTTTCTTGGTTATCCCGAAGGTGTTAAAGGTTATAGGTTGTGGTTAAAATCTCAACCTGGTTTTAAAGTTTTAATTAGTAGGGACGTGACATTTAATGAATCAAAATGCCTTGCTTGACTATGCCTTTGTCCGATTCTCGAAAATGATACACCTAATAAGTTGGAGCATGTTCTAGTGTGGATATTTTTCCGATCTTTGTTGTGCATGAAAATCATGAAAATATGCCTCGAAACCGAACTGTTATGCCTGAAATCGAACTCCGATTTGCATGATTTTGAACTGTTTTGCACGAAAATCATGATGATCTTTCTTTGTGCATGATGAAATTATTGAAGAAAATGAACGAGAAAATGAAAATGCATGATTATCAACTTGTTAGAGATAGGGCAAGACGAAACATTAGGCGACTGCTAGGTTTGATGATTTTCATATGACTTCATTTGTTTTCGGTGTGTTTGACTCGATTGATAATTTTGAGCCTAAATCTTATGAAGAAGCTTTAAAATCTAAAAATTCTTTGAGTGGTTAAATGCTATGAATGAGGAAATGAATTCTTTGCATGTTAACAATACTTGGATTCTTGTGCCTAAACCTGCTAATTGTTTGTTGTGGTTGTAAATGGCTTTTTAAGGTGAAGAATGAATGTGAATCTGTTAGATTTAAAGCTAGGTTAGTGGCTAAGGGATTTACTCAAAAAGAGGGGATAGATTATACGAAATCTTTGCTCTGTTGTGAAGTTTACTCTTCGTCCGAATTATGCTTGCATTATGTGCTCGATTTAATTGGGAATTAAAACAAATGGATGTCAAAACGCTTTTTTGCATGGTGATTTGGATGAAAAAATCTATATGCGGCGGCCTATTGGTTTTGTTGATAAAAAGAATCGATTTTGTTTGTTTACTTAAAAATCCTTGTATGGCTTAAAAAGTCTCTAGATGTTGGAACAAGAAATTTGATGATTGCATCTTTGTCTTTGAAATTTAAACGAAGTTCTTATGATCATTGTTTGTATTTTAAAGAAGATGCTAAGGTCCCCTGTTTTTCTTGTTGATTTATGTTGATGACATCTTTGTTAATTAGCCCTTGTGTTAAAAGCTGTTGAGCATGTTAAAAGCGTCTAAGTGCTAAGTTTGACATGAAATACTTGGGAGATGCTAAAAGGATTTTAGGAATGAACATTTTTAGAGATAGGAAAAACTCTGTGATTTTTCTAAATCATTTCTTATGTTGAAAAGATTTTGAGTAAATTTTCTATGTTGGATTCTAAACCCGTGAATGTTCTTTTTTGGTCATTTTCTTTTGAGTAAAGAACAATGTCCTAAAACTCGACCATGATTTAAATTCTATGAAGAATGTGCCATATTCCAATGCTATAGGTTCGTGATGCATCTTATGGTTAGCACTAGACCCGATATCGCTTATTCGGTGAGTTGCTTGAGTAGATACATGTCAAATCCTGGAATTATACATTGGAATCTTTGTTAAATGGCTTTTGCGATATTTGAAACATTCTTTGAATTATAGTCCGAAATTTGCTAAGTGCAAAGATGGGGTTAAATTGAAAGGTTATGTGGATTCTAATTATGCGAATGATAGGGATAATAGAAAATCAACAACTTCTTATGTGTTCACTTTGTGTGGTTCATGTGTTAGTTGGAAATCGCAATTCTGACATGTTGTTGCATTGTCTACGATGAATCGAGTATATTGTTGTAACTCAAGCATTTAAAGAAGCAATTTGGCTTAAAGGCTTGATTTACGAACTTGGTTTTCTTGATGGTAATGTTGTTGTGTTTTTCGGATCAACGGTATTCAATTGTGTAAGAATCTGTTTTTTCATGATAGAACTAAGCATATTGATGTGAGGTTTCATTACATTCGTGATATTGTTGCTAAAGGCTTAGTTAATCTTGAAAAAATACCTCGGAATTTAATCATGCTGATATTGGAACTAAATGCTTGCTGTTAGTAAATTTTTGACATGTCTAAAAATTCTAAATTTTGATATAGGTGATTGAAGTTACATTTCTTTGGTTTTTGGGAAATGACTTGTTGTGTGCTTGTTATTTCCAGTATTATTGTCTTTGTGTGTGCAATATGGTTACTTTACCTTGTCCCTTACGTATTTATAGTTTGCTTTGTGCTCTCTATAAGCGTATTCTTTGCCGCACTTGTGTGTGTAGTAAGAAAAATCGGCGATGATGATAACTGTGTTTTGTTACCCTGAGTATTGTGAACCGGCATTTGACCCAAGGTGGAGAATGTTAGTGTTTTGTGGCCCAAATGCCTTTGTGGTATTTTTGGATGGCCCAAAACTAATAACTGAAAAGGCCCAATAGCTGCCCGCCCATTTAAGTTGCCCGTTTATTTGGCCCGTGGATCCTCGAGGTTTGTTTTGAACCCTTCGATTTAGGGATTTAATCTCAACCCTCTATTTCACCCTCTCTTATTCCCATCCCATTGAACCCTAAAAGTAGGACACTCCGATCTCTCATATTGAACCGGGTGGCGCCTCTCTCCCTTTCAACAAAAAACTCTCATTCTAACTTTGCCCTTTTCTTCCTTCTTGATAAACTTTATCTTTCTTTTGTGAATCAAGAGTTTAAGCATGATTTGAAGCTTCAGGTTGTTCTCGGGCTTCCTTCTTCGTGAGTTTGACCGATCGTTTTTAGGGTTTCCTTTGTGTTTTCGGTGGGAGGTTTTCGGAGGGTTGCACGGTAGAGGTTCGGTGAGATAGGGATCCTTTGTGGGTTTTTGATTCGGGGCTCTTGTGGGCGTTTTGGTAGCTTGGGCGATTCGGGTGTTTTCTCCCTTGTTTGGTTGAAGCTTTGGCTTGCTCGACTCTTTGTGGGTGTGTTTGTTCGTCGTTTTCGAGCGAACGGAGTCGACCCTTCTCATTGTTCAAAGGATTTGACCGGGACTGTTCCCATTGCCATTTTGAACGGGCTGAAAAAGGGGTTTTGTGTAAACCCCATTTGGTGACATCTTTCATTTACCTCTATATCTGTTTGATTATTTACCTTTGTTTCATCCCTTTATTTACATTGGGTTTCTTGGTGTAGTGCGAGACCCGTTTGAATGGAGCAGTGCCTCTGCGCGGGTCTTGTTTATTGTTGTTGTTGTTTATAATTTTAGGTTATTGTTTAGACGCATTGTAATCCCTAATCCCTAATCCCATAGGCTGATTTTTGTAATAGCTCATTTGTTAGACCTTTGTAATATTTGGCTATGGCGTTCGGACTAGGCGGGGTCGATACCTAACGATGGTATCGAGCATCCCCGATGTGGCGATGAAACCCTTACCCTAGGGTTTCGCCTCAGTAAGGAGGCTTTAACTCACCTTTATCGCTTTTAGTAGTGTAGCCGCTTCGCGGATTTATCGCTTTCGAGTGTAAATACCGCTTGCCGCGGATTTATCGCCAGTAGTGTAAATACCGCTTGCCGCGGTTTATTTCTTTGAGTCTTTATTTGCTCTTACGTGGTTGATCGTCTTTACGTGGTTGATCGTCTTTTCGGTTTTTTATTTAGTATTAAAGGAACTCCGAGTGTAAAAGCGCTTGACCCCGCACCACGAGTGTAGTGGAATCTCGTGGTGCGAGGGTTTCCTATCGTGGCCCTTATTTGTGTTTCTCGTTTGTATTCGATTTTTCTGTGTGTTTGTTGTTTGTTCCGTGATTATAACTTGCTCTGTGTGCCTTGTTTTTCAAAATCTGTTGTGTTTTTGTGAAAATGGATGTGCCTAGTTATAATCTTGAACCGTTAATGGAAAAACTGATTTTTCGATTTGGCAACAAAAAATGAAAGGGATTTTAATTCAAGAAAAGGTTTATAAGGCTATTAGTGGTGTTTATGGTGAAAAAGATACATTTGAAAAAGAAAGTGAAATTGATGAGTATGCATATTCTTCTATCATTTTAAACCTTTCTAACTCCGTGCTTAGAAAAGTTGGTAAACTTGCTTAGCCCGGCAAAAGCTTTGTGGGGAAAAATTAGAAGAATTGTATCACGGAAACTTCTTTGCCTAGTAAGTTGTTTTTGCTTGAAAATTTTTTCAGATTTAAACTTGACTTAAACAAAGAGATTGATGAAAATTTGGATGTGTTTACCAAATTAATTCAAGATATTAAGTTGACGGGTGATAAGAATATTGATGATTATACTCCGATTGTGCTTTTGAATGCTATTCATGAGTCTTATAGTGATGTTAAATCTGCTATTAAGTATGGTAGGGACACGATCACACTTGACACATGTTGTGAATGGCCTTAAAAGCAAAAAGCTGGATTTAAAAGTCAATAAAAGCTCTAGGCAAAATTCGGTGAGGTTATGCATGTGAGAGGGCGTTCTCAAAACAGGTTTAATAAACCGGTAATAATAACAACCAGAAATTTGCTAAGAAGAAAGGAAAGAGTAAGTCAGGTCTAAGTCTCGGCCTAAAAATCGGAAGTGCTATGAATGTGGTCAAAGTGGTCATTATGCTGGAATGCCCTAATAAAAAGGAAATCGAATTTTAAACAAAATGAGCATGCTAATATGGCCTACGAGTGAAAATGTGCACGATGTCTTTATGGTTTATGAAAAGCGTGTCTTTGATGTGAATTTCGTATGCGTTCAAATTCGTGGTGTGAAACCGAATGGCTTGTTGATTCGGGTTGCACTTTTCATATGACACCATTTAAAAGGTCACATTTTCTAATTATAAAGAAGTGTTGCATGGTTTCGTGTCATTGGCTAACCAAAAACAGTGTAATATTGTTGGAATTGGTGATGTTTGTTTAAAATTTGATTCGCTATGTTTTGACTTTGAAAAATGTGAGGCATGTGCACGATTTATGTAGCAATCTGATTTCGTGTGCTTCTCTTGAGGATGATGGTTTAGAGGAAAATGGGGAAAAGGCTTAATGAAAATTTTAAAGGGTAACTTGGTAATTTTCAAAGCGTGAAAAGGAGAAATTTGTATGTTTGTCTTCTTGAACTTGAATCTATCCCGCAAAGTCTGTGAATCTTTGTGTGTGGCTCACGAAAATGACAAACGATTTATGGCATAAACGTTTGGGTCATATGAGTGCTAAAGGTCTTGAAATTTTGCGAGAAAAATGGTTATTTTGGAAAAGATAAATTGTCTTGCATGCCATTTTGTGATTCTTGTGTTCTTGGCAAACATTCTAAAGTTAAATTTCTGTTTCCTCTTCTAGAATAAATCGCATGTTGAAATTCTTGAGTATTTGCATGCCGATGTGTGGGGTCTGCGAGTGTTACTACGCATGGTGGTTCTAGGTATTTTCTTTTCATTATTGATGATTTTTCAAGAAAAGTTTAGGTGTTTTTGTTGAAAAACAAATCGATGTGTTTGATGTGTTTAAACAGTGGAAAACTTTATTGAAAATCAACAGGAAAGAAAATTAAAATCCTAAGAACCGATAATGGACTTGAATTTTGTAATCACCGTTGTTTGATAATTTATGTCTTGAATCGGTATAAAAAGGCATAAAAGATCCGTATACACCGCAAAGAAAAAGCGGTGTAGCGGGCGTATGAATAGAACTTTACTTGAAAGGGTGAGAAGTATGCTTGCTTGTTCGGACTTTCAAAAAAGTTTTGGGGTGAAAAGCTATTTTAAGCTTCTTGCCTATGTGATTAATCGATCTCCTTACGTGCCTTTAAGTGGTAAAATACGAATTTGTGTTTACGGGTAAAGAAATCGATTTTTCTAACTTGAAAGTGTTCGGATGTTCTGCGTTTGCACATCAAAAACTTGATAAACTTGAACCTAGAAATTTGTGAAATGTGTTTTTCTTGGTTATCCCGAAGGTGTTAAAGGTTATAGGTCGTGGTTAAAATCTCAACCTGGTTTTAAAGTTTTAATTAGTAGGGGCGTGACATTTAATGAATCAAATGCCTTGCTTGACTATGCCTTTGTCGATTCGAAAATGATACACCTAATAAGGTGGAGCATGTTCTAGTGTGGATATTTTTCCGATCTTTGTTGTGCATGAAAATCATGAAAATATGCCTGGAATGAACTCGTTATGCCCGAATCGAACTCCGATTTGCATGATTTTGAACTGTTTTGCACGAAAATCATGATGATCTTTCTTGTGCATGATGAAATTATTGAAGAAAATGAACGAGGAAAATGAAAATCTGCATGATTATCAACTTGTTAGAGATAGGGCAAGGCGAAACATTAGCGACTGCTAGGTTTGATGATTTTCATATGACTTCATTTGTTTTTTCGAGTGTGTTTGACTCGATTGATAATTTTGAGCCTAAATCTTATGAAGAAGCTTTAAAATCTAAAAATTCTACGAGTGGTTAAATCTTATGAATGAGGAAATGAATTCTTTGCATGTTAACAATACTTGGATTCTTGTGCCTAAACCCGCTTAATTGTTCTCATTGTGGATTTGTAAATGGCTTTTAAGGTGAAGAATGAATGTGAATCTGTTAGATTTAAAGCTAGGTTAGTGGCTAAGGGATTTACTCAAAAAGAGGGGATAGATTATACGAGAAATCTTTGCTCTCTGTTGTGAAGTTTACTTGTCCGAATTATGCTTGCATTATGTGCTCGATTTAATTGGGAATTAAAACAAATGGATGTCAAAGCGCTTTTTGCATGGTGATTTGGATGAAAAAAATCTATATCGCGGCTGACTATTGGTTTTGTTGATAAAAAGAATCAGATTTTGTTTGTTTACTTAAAAATCCTTGTATGGCTTAAAAACAGTCTCTAGATGTTGGAACAAGAAATTTGATGATTGCATCTTTGTCTTTGAAATTTAAACGAAGTTCTTATGATCATTGTTTGTATTTTAAAAGAAGATGCTAAGGTCCCCTGTTTTCTTGTTGATTTATGTTGATGACATCTTTGTTAATTAGCCCTTGTGTTAAAAGCGTTGAGCATGTTAAAAGCGTCTAAGTGCTAAGTTTGACATGAAATACTTGGGAGATGCTAAAAGGATTTTAGGAATGAACATTTTTAGAGATAGGAAAAACTCTGTGATTTTTCTAAATCAGTTTCTTATGTTGAAAAGATTTTGAGTAAATTTTCTATGTTGGATTCTAAAACTTTGAATGTTCCTTTTTTGGTCATTTCTTTTGAGTAAAGAACAATGTCCTAAAACCCGACCATGATTTAAATTCTATGAAGAATGTGCCATATTCCAATGCTATAGGTTACGTGATGTATCTTATGGTTAGCACTAGACCCGATATCTCTTATTGATGAGTTGCTTGAGTAGATACATGTCAAATCCTGGAATTATACATTGGAATCTTTGTTAAATGGCTTTGCGATATTTGAAACATTCTTTGAATTATAGTCCGAAATTTGCTAAGTGCAAAGATGGGGTTAAATTGAAAGGTTATGTGGATTCTAATTATGCGAATGATAGGGATAATAGAAAATCAACAACTTCTTATGTGTTCACTTTGTGTGGTTCATGTGTTAGTTGGAAATCGCAATTCTGACATGTTGTTGCATTGTCTACGCATGAACGAGTATATTCAGAATCGAAGCATTTAAAGAAGCAATTTGGCTTAAAGGCTTGATTTACGAACTTGGTTTTCTTGATGGTAATGTTGTTGTGTTTTCGGCGGTCAATTAACGGTATTCAATTGTGTAAGAATCTCTTTTTCATGATAGAACTAAGCATATTGATGTGAGGTTTCATTACATTCGTGATATTGTTGCTAAAGGCTTAGTTAATCTTGAAAAAATACCTTCGGAATTTAATCCCCTGCGATATGGGAACTAAATGCTTGCGTGTTAGTAAATTTTTGACATGTCTAAAAATTCTAAATTTTGATACGAGGTGATTGAGCAGTTACATTCCTGGTTTTTTGAAATGACTTCTTTGTGTGCTTGTTATTTCGATATTATTGTGATGTGTGTGCAATATGGTTACTTTACCTTGTCCCTTCGTATTTATAGTTTGCTTTGTGCTCTCTATAATCGTATTCTTCTTTGACTTTGTGTGTGTAGTAAGAAAAATCGGCGATGATGATAAGCTGTGTTTTGTTACCCAGAGTATTGTGAACCTAGGCATTTGACCCAAGGTGGAGAATGTTAGTGTTTTGTGGCCCAAATGCCTTTGTGGTATTTTTGGGTGGCCCAAAACTAATAACCCGAAAAGGCCCAATTCTTTGCCCGCCCATTTAAGTTGCCCGTTTATTTGGCCCGTGGATCCTCGGGTTTGTTTTGAACCCTTCGATTTAGGGATTTAATCTCGACCCTCTATTTCACCCTCTCTTATTCCCATCCCATGAACCCTAAAAGTAGGACACTCCAATCTCTCATATTGAACCGGGTGGCGCCTCTCTCCTTTCAACAAAAAACTCTCATTCTAACTGCCTTTTCTTCCTTATTGCTAAACTTTATCTTTCTTTTGTGAATCAAGAGTTTAAGCATGATCAAGCTTAGGTTGTTCTCGGGCTTCCTTCTTCGTGAGTTTGACCGATCGTTTTTGAGGGTTTCCTTTGTGTTTTCGGTGGGAGGTTTTCGGAGGGTCGCACGGTAGAGGTTGGTGAGATAGGGATCCTTTGTGGGTTTCGATTCGGGGCTCTTGTGGGCGTTTTGGTAGCTTGAGGCGATTCGGGTGTTTTCTCCCCTTGTTTGGTTGAAGCTTGGCTTGCTTTCGACTCTTTGTGGGTGTGTTTGTTCGTCGGTTTCCGAGCCGAGCGGAGTCGACCCTTCTCATTTGTTCAAAGGATTTGACCGGACTGTTCTTGCCATTTTGAGGTGAAAAAGGGGGTTTTGTGTAAACCCCATTTGGTGACATCTTTGTTTACCTCTCTATCTGTTTCAGATTATTTACCTTTGTTTCATCCCTTTATTTACATTGGGTTTCTTGGTGTAGTGCAGACCCATTTGAATGGAGCAGTGCCTCTGCTTGGGTCTTGTTTATTGTTGATGTTGTTTATAATTTTAGGTTATTGTTTAGACGCATTGTAATCCCTAATCTCTAATCCCATAGGCTGATTTTTGTAATAGCTCATTTGTTAGACCTTTGTAATATTCGGCTATGGCGTTCGGACTAGACAGCGGGGTCGATACCTAACAAAAGGGATTTTTGTAATTAGCCATTCTAAAAATTAAAGACAACTCTCATTTGTCATGAAAACAACAGCTAGCTGCTTTTGTTTTTACTTTCAGAAATCAAGAAAAGTTAGGTATATCTTTGTTTATCCTCATTTTCAGAACCAGAAAAGCGTATCCTGAAATATTTCGTTAGCGTAAAAACATAAGGTTAAAGAAACCTACCTTAGCCACCATATTTTGATAACTCATTCACTTGCAAGAATGTTAAGTTACTAACTCACTTGAATATTAAACATAGGGAAAAAACATTAACTTAACATTAACGCCACACATACTGACAATCGTATGCACGCCCGTGAGGAAACCGTAGATTTATACATCATTCACAAGCGATTTTCGTATCGAAGCTGCTAAGACAGATGGCGAAGGCCTGGAAAGCCGATATTGGATACCGATAGTCCATCGTAAACACATCTTTCCCTACTTTCCCAAACTGAAGGATAACCTTATCATGTTCTGGTCCAGCTACACCGTTCTCGGGAGATGCAACCAACTGAAAGTTTTTCACTGATGCAACCGTGACGCGGCCATGGAAGTTCAAACACCAGCACTGGAGCTGCTCGTGCCATCGTGGAGACTTATTTCTCAAAACAAGTGAACTGTTGTCTCCTTGGTTGCTCAGATGTCCTGATAATGATTTATCCAAATAGTTTGATTTTGTACGGAAAAACGGAATTGTAGGAGATGAATCAACGCAGGTGATGGGGAGATAAGTCTGAGTTGGAGCAACACCACCAGGTTTAATTGAAGAAGCTTTAATTGCATCCATAACGCAGTGCATTCTTCTTGGACCTCTGCATATAAAAAGAATCATTGTTGCTTTACAATCAAAACATGATAAAAATACTAATAAGGGTTGATTACCGAAAAAACAAAAAAACAAAAGATGAAGTCAAATTACAAAAATGCCAACAATATTTCAAAATTACAAATACCCCATTTAATATTTGTTTCTATTTTACAAATTGCACCTCAAATGGCGGTATTTGTCAAGTAAATACAAACCTCAATGGGGTTTTGTAATACCATAAAGGGGTATTTGTAATTTGGAAACATAATTTGGATTTTTGTGAGGCTAAACCTCAGGGGTAGTTTTTGTAATTTACCGAACCAACAAGTGTTCGAACACATAATACCATACATTATCAGAAAAGACATTTCCACTTATTTTGATCCACTAGGAATACAGCAATTGCATAAATCTACAACTCACCGAGCTCCAAGCACATTCAACTCATATGAGATGTGAGCCACTGGATAGTTGCCAGCATGAAGCCTAGGTGACATTTGTTTCGAGCCAACCATGCGTGTGGACCAACTTTTTGCGATTTTGGCTCCAGAATGGGGATGAAGAGCATCATACACAACAAACTTTGTTCCCAGAAAATTAGATCTGGTGAAATAAAAAAATTGAGTTCTTGTTCATATATCTTGTCTAACTTAAAAGGTAAAACTGATATTCACCTTAATTTTCCTATGTAAGTGTCATTTCCCTTTGACATATCATCTGCCTGTAGAGAGATTATGTAGTCTGTACATGTGGGCCGCCTACACTTACGAGCAGCAAGAAGAAACTTGCCATCATCTGCAAGTGCTGCCACAAATAACAACAAAGGATGATAAGGTGAAACGAGACTAGGGACGAATATAACGCTATAATAAATAAACGTAACTAAGATGATTTCTTAAAGAATGACTGGAGAAGTAGATGTTTAAAAAGAGAAACTGCAGATAAGAAAACGGTAAGCACCTTGACTCAAACTCACAAAAAGGTAATATGATTGGGTAGAGCGATTCCGTTTTATAAAACACTGGAGAAGAGATTCTCTTGGGCCAGGCTGCAAAAACAGAAAAGAATATCTAAGTGGAAGTGAAAATTTATGCAAAAAATGTTCGAACACCAGGCTAAGTAAATTATCCACCGAAAAAATTGGAAATTTTAATTGCAAAGACAACACCAATAAACTTTTGGCATATTCTCCTTTTAATGTATAATACATTATTCTCCATTTAAATACTGTATGCTAAAAATTGATGACATTTCAGAAAAGTTTCATAGAGGGGATTAGTTCAAATAATACTGATGAACCACTGATTGTTAAATAAGCCCACAGAGTCATTAAGATGATTATTCCATCCTCAGAATCAGCGGTGCATAATTTGAAAATGCAACTGTCAGTACCTATGACGTGCAATCCATATTCAGAAAGAAAATTTTGACTATTTGGAACTACATTACTACAATCATTTCAGGCTTCAGCAGTTAAACTTTTTCCACCCAAAACTTTTCTGCACGCACCACAGTTATTTTTCTTTCAAAAGCTTCACTCAATGCTAAAAGAGATCAAGCTCCAAAACTAAGATAAAATGTAAGTGAAAAGAACACTCGAACTGTGAAAAGGCATTGAATTGAAATACTCTAGGAGAAAAAATGGCCAAACCTTTTTCTTCTCAAAGTATTAATATTCTTCTAAAAATGTTAGAACAATATATATATATATATATATATATATATATCCTAGTTGAGATTCAGGAAGCCCATTAATCCTGAAAACAGCCTATTGTAATCTAACAAGAAACCAAAGCCATTTCTCCCTCCAGTTCCTAGTTTCTAGAAAAATCTTTTAATCATCATCATCATCAACTGCACCTTATCCCACTATGTGGGGTCGGTGGTGTGAAGTTTATAGTGTCAACTAATTGTCTAAAATTAGTTTAACACTACAAATTCACACAAAAAGCAAAGTGGCAAAGTTTTACGCCGGATGCCCTTCCTGACGCAACCTTCATCCGAAGGAGAAATGAGATGAAATTCCAAAACCATCATCATCATAGGTTTTTCCACTTGCATGGAAAAATATGATGAGACGGCGATGAGTTGAGATAGTTGCTCTAGTCATGTCCCATTACATGATTGATATTGTAAAATCAACATGTACGTCATGGAACATGACCAAGAAAAATCTTTTAATGTAAGGCAAAATTAATTCATTTTGAAAACCTTTTCCTACTTTCTTTTTCTTCAGCAGTTAAAAAATCTCTGCATTCAACGAGATACAAACCACAATATTACAGTGGATCATACTAGTGAACACCTTCTAACCCTCAATGAAATTAAGACAACACTATTAAACTTCTCATTTGAAACTTCGGTTTACATACTTGGAGTGTTATCACTGACTCCATAAAAAATGTTCCCGACCTTTTTGCAAAATAAAGGTAAGGAATCTAAGTCCTTTCTTCCCATAATTTCCTTCTCCATAAACATAAAGTTTCACAGCCAGTGACTTAAGGGGAAAACTGTGTACAAGAAAACCATTTTTCATAAAAAAAGTACCATCAATCATAAAACCACCAGTAAAGACGCAATCCAACTTCAAAATTCCAAAAAAAATCATTAAACCAAATCCTAATAGCATGTGGAAAGCAATGCACACTAAGTCCATCAAGACTGCCATAACACCCCAGCCCCTCCCCGACATAATCCATACAAAAGAAATATATGACACTCTGAAACCTCACAAAACAGGCACAAACTATAACCAACATCAGAACAGAACAAACACCAAACTAAAACAAACCTCAAATAATGAAGGTGCATTCACAAACAAAAGCTCTAACAATTTTCAAGATTAATTATCAACCAAATTCAAAATGCCATAAACCTCCCACACCACATACTCATGGAAACAAACAAGCAGAGCAATCTGGAGAAAACCAACCACCAAATCCAACACAGAAACAACCAAACATGAAACTTGAAAATCCTCCAAATTGAAACATAATACCACAAACAAAAACATTTGAAAACCAGACCTGCTTAACGGATATAGGGAAAGTAATCTTTCCAGAAACCTCTGGAGTTTTCACCACCTCCTTCATCACCTCCCTCCAGCTCTTACACACACCCGCACACGCCACTACGTGTTTCCTCGCCGGCCATTTCGATTCGGATTCCTCTACTTTCAACAACACTTCCCTCAACAATTCCGAAGGCAAGTTCGCCCAGCAACAATAACTACAATTATCACCCACATCACTTTTATTTTTTCCCATAATTTTTTTTGATTTCTCGACCGCCATGGAGCTGTCCTGGACCACTCTCCGTGACCTTGATTTTAATCCGAGCTTAATCATGGCTCTTATTTTTCTTCAAATTGTAATATCGGCTCTAACTTTCTCCCAATCTCGCGCACAGAAAACCCTCCACCCTTTCTAACTCATAAACCTCATACGTGAACCTGAAGCTATATCTACATCATGAGGTATGAATATGTTCACGAGAACTGGGTAATACCCAAAAACCCAACACGAAAACAGCTCACAACAGAGATTCGCAATGAATTGGGATTTTCAAGCTGAAAAACATGAACAAGAGAATAAAAAGGGGATAGAATGCGGATGATGATTGGTGGAACGCGACTGGAGATTTATTTCCTTTTCTTTTTTCTTGAGACTAAGATGAGGAATTTGAGGCGAAATCAGATATGTGGACTTTTTTTCCTTTTTTCTTTTATTTTTAAACGGAAAATGATAGATTAAAATATAAATAGCACCACCTAATTTTTTTTAAGAAGAAGCATAATATTAATTGATAGTAAATAATGATTGTGTATTATTAGCTTCTTTATTTGGACAGGTATTAATATCAGCACTATTTAACTGTATAACCACTGATTTTCATTTATTGTCATTTATAACACTTTAGCTTATCGTATTGAAATTTACTGGAAATCAAATTACGTTAATCATATCTTCACATTATACGAAAATGAAAAGCCTATTATAATAATAAAATTATATACACAGGGCCTTTTTGTTTCGTTTACAGGAAAAGATTAAGAAAGACAAAAAAATTAGAAACCTTTTATTTATAAAAATACCAAAATAATAAAATTTTACGGGGTGAATATTATTTCCATTTAGGAGCAGAGAATTAATGCAGTGAAGAAACAGAAACTGAAAACTGTCCAAATAATATGCAATCGTGGATAACAATGGGGAAATGATTAGAAATAGCCTAATCACATATACACAAATGGCCTTACTTATTCAAAAGTTTCAAAATTGGCCTTCATATTTGATAAAACCCCAAAATACCCCTTATATTGAATTAAAGGTAAACTAATGGTTTTTAAAGGTTTTAGGGGCCGCAAAATTGGTATCGAGCTAGGTTTATTAAGAACTTTTAGTTAAATTTATTATATTTATGTAATTAACGATTGGTGAGGAGAAATTACTCCGAGATTATGGATCCGGACCGATGTCCGAGATGTACCCTTACAGGGAGATATCGTCAAATTTTGACGATGTATGCACAAGAACACCTTGACCAGGTTTCATATTGGGAATACCAACATGAAGAAAAAGAACGGCAGAGCCGAGCGACGGGAAACCTTAAGGCGTGCAAAATGCGAGCAGAATATTATAGCGATTACGGATGCTTAACTGCACTTATATGTTCACTTGATGAACCTCCAAGAATCGGTTCATGAAAATTCCCATCGAACAATGATGCCACGATGGAGTACGGGAGTGGAGCGAGATACTTCAGATAAATCTAAGATCTCCGAAGATCTTAGAGAAATCAGAAGACGGTGCGCGAATTATGGCAACCGCCATATTCATCTACCAAGACAAGTTCATCAGATCGAGAACCAAATGGAGACGATGGTGAAATATCGAAGGAAACTCTTGAACTCCTTCATGATATTCAAAACGAGTCAAGAACTTGGAGGACAGACCGAGTTCATCCGGGAGGAAGAAACGTATTGATTTTGGGACGAGTACCCTATTTACACCAAAAGGGAAACCAACCGAAGTCATACGAAAAATGACGGATGAGGAGAAGCTCATTGCTCTAATCAAGGGGAAATCCATCAAAAATTAAAAAGATGGATATGGAAAAGATGAATCTTAAAGATCTACACGACTGGCGAGAATCCTTGGCGGGATTAGGTATTGTAGATTTAAAGATGAATGCGGTGAGAATCGCCTTTGGTTACCTATGACCCACAAGGAAGACCAATTCCACCACCGCCACCGATTAATCCTAACGTCGAAGAAATACGGGTTCGCATCATGGAACTCGAGGCGAGAGGATGCCACATGTAGAGGATTTCACGAGGGGAAGATCCACTTTCAGGGACAGGAGGTCGAAACCTCTTGCGGGGAACAGGCATAACCTGCGGAAGGCGAATGTTTATCGACGCCTTATGGGAGATCGCACCTCGACCCGATACATCCGTATGGGTTAATGTTAAACTGGACATCCTGATTTTAAAAGCGAAGAAGTTCTAATTGATGAATGGGCTTGACCATGAGAATTTCAAAGAGAACACTAGACCTTACAAAGGATTCATTCATTTTACTCCTGGAAATGAGTCTTGAAGGATCGGTGAAGATTGCCTGGGATATGACCGACGCTAGTACGAAAAGTTCGGTCACATCGGGGAATCACTTAAAGGAATTGTCGATGGTATGGCAAAACTATTCAAAATCCAGTTCATCGACAAAAGTTATTTCGAGGATTAGAGGATGAAAAAAAAAAGAAATATAAACAAGCCCTCTATAGCTGAGTTATTGGATATTTGTCATATTGACGAATATATCAAGTTGTTCACCGAATACGGTGGAAATCCAAGATTGAGGAAAAAGAAGCCGCATGCCTATTCTTTGCAAGATTCCGAGTCCCCTGGAGAGAAATGCTTATCGGGAATACAAGGTGGAGTCAAGTAGAAGCGTGGGCGAGAAAAATGTCTTTCCTAAAGGCCAAGTTATCCGAATGGTGCTATCAAGCGACTCCGCACAGAATTACAAGAGATTAAGAGGAATTAACAAAGCAGTTCCTCTATGTTGCATAGATAATGATATCCCAACAGATTGTGGGAGGTCAACCAGCGGCCTGAAGAAGAAGGAGAGAAGCCATCCATACCGCCGAAGCAAAGAATAAAAAAGAGGTCTTCATGGAGACCTAGAAGGTTTAGTCAAAACAAAAAGCCCGAAGTTATAAATCGGGGGGAGACCGGCCAAGCGAGTGAGTAGAGCCTCATCATCGGGTTCTAATCAAGCGGGTACAGAAATCCAGGGAAGAAGAACTTTCGGGCGTGCTCACACTAGAGCAAATGAAAGTTTCAAAGATCGTAATTCTTTGGACATGTGGAGCAAGAGGACATATCTCAACCGATTGTCGAAAACCGTAAACGAGGAGTCGACAGTTCGAGGCTACACGTAAATCGAAGAAGTTTCGTCTATTATCAAGATCTTATACGGGTGTATCAATTTGAGGACATTCCCTCGGATGAAAGCATCTATGAAGAAGAAATCTATTTCGACGATGGAAGTGACTCCATTTCGAGAATCGGAGTGAAGAAGAAATTCTTCAAAGGCGATCGAGAGAGGATATGTCGGGATTTCTCTCTCACTACGTTTCTCATAAGACTCTTATGAGAATAATGAAGGAAGATCCAAAGCTTCAAGTATACGATGGATTTACGATCGGAGCTATGGAAAAAGCATTGGATAAAATTGGGTTTCGTAATAGAAGACACCAAATTATCCACAGGGTAACAACCGGAGAATTGGCCATTCCAATGGAGTTTAAGGAAACGATCGAGATGCGGTTGGTCCCTATTAGAGAGATACTGAGGAGATCAAAAGCGAGTTAAAAGAGAAGTTGCAAACACACTCTCATGGATTCATATCGAGCCATAAGAGTCATTATTAAAGCAACATTCAAAGAAGGAATAGATTCGCCACTCAATTTGGCTATCTTTGATAAGCGAATCTCAAACCTCAAGGATTCATGCCTTGGAGCGATTCTGAGGAATTTGTATCTTTGGGAAATTGGCATTTAATGTCTATCCTAGAATCGCATACAATTTGGGAGATCGAGACTTGAGAGAGTCCTAACCCTTCATCAAGATTTCAAAAGAGACGATTTGATGAAAGAAGGAAACGAGCCTTACTCGATCACATACAAGATTTCTATGCTCTCTCGAATACCCATCATTCAAGTATTCTTGAGAAAGGAATTTATTGAAGTCCCAAGAATCTTTGAGGATTTTGCAGGGTGGTGTTACAGAAATCATTGAATCTCCAACTATTAAGGAGATTGATATGATAATTCAAGATCAACCGATCTTCAACAAAAGTCGAAGTCTCGAGTTGAGCGAAGGATGTCTTTCCAACAGACAGGATGACGAGTAGCGGCCGTTGGGAAGAAAAAGAGACCAAAATCGATTCGGCGTATCCCGGATGTTTTCAAAACAACAAGAGATCGAAATGCCCGAAGGATGGCGAGAAGTTGAAATAATATTCGACATCACTCAAAAGGATAATATTTTTCCTTGTGATGTTCTATATTATCTACAACAACCAATAGTTGGAAGGTATCAAGGAAGCCTGAAGATAGGAGAAATTGAACTTACTATCACAGGAATTGCGGGGAAAATCCCGAGCAATTAACACCGGGAATTGAATTTCTCGAGGATCATAAACCTTGGGAAAGATTACAAGACGGAATGGAGTTTACAATGGCAAATAAAAGATCTGAGAATCGAGATGACCACTAGTCCATTCTCCATATACATTTCTATTGGAATGTTATATGTTGAATACAAAGCCGTATTTATTTCACGCCTATATTGATTCAGTGCCGGAATATGTCGCAAGCGGATGTTTTTCCTAAAGAAATTGGAGAAGATTTACCAGCTATTGCAGGAAGAGATTTCTCTAAAAGGATTCTTATCCTTACTGCGGGAATTAAACAAGCGAGAAATAATGATCGGAGGCGCGGCGCACCCATGGTACAAAGTAAAGACGCCACCAATCTATTTCCATGATACAGGTGCGAGATATTTTGCTAGGAAACAATTTCCTACAAACATTCAAGCGATTCACACACAAGAGAACGAGACGAGAAGACTTATTTTCACAACCTTATGTGATCATAAGATTATTGTCCGAGAGATCGCGAGGAAGCATTTTACGAAAAATGCCTATTAATTTTCGCAGCAAAGCGTGGTGATGAAGCCAAACTTCGCAATCCAAAAATGGCGGATCAAGAAAATTTGGTGAAGCATTATTATCCTATAGACAATTTGGTTCAAATCAAAAGGATCAAAAAATATGGGATAACAACTTGTATTCATTCAGAGTACAAGGTGAAGAACGAGTCACTCCAGAAGCCATTGCAGAATTATGGATGAGTCTTATGGAGAATCCACAGAGTGATGTAACCATAGAGGAACAAATATCACTCGAGGATATCAAGAAGAAGATCCAAAGGAATTATAATGAAGATCCTTTGGCATGGTGGGACAAGAACGAGCTCAAGGCATCCTTGAAGGTTAAGCCAGGAAAGGAGTACGAGTTCGTAAGATTCAAACCAATCCTTATGAACCAGGAGGATCGTGAGGATATGCAGAAGATACTTAAGGAACATCTTGACCTTAAGTTGATTTCACCAGGAGTTTCTCCATACTGGCCGATCCCAGATTCTTAGTCGAAACCATGGAGAAATCAAAAGAGAAAGCAAGACTTGTTATTAATTACAAAGGGATTAATAACATTTTGGAGTTCGACGGATACTATATCCCAAGTAGAGAACATCCGGTTAATCGTATCAAAGGTGCCAAGATATTCTCAAAGTTCGATTGCAAGTCCGGATTCTACCGATTAAGATGGAGGAAGAAAGTAAGAAGTTTGACTTTCTCTACACCACACAGGGGACACTATATTTGGAATGTGATGCCTATGGGATTGGCTAATGCACCCCGGATATATCAAAGAAAGATGGATAATCTATTCAAAGATTATTTCAGTTTCATGTTCGTCGTACATCGATGATATTCTTATCGCCTCAAAGAACATGAAAGAGCATCTTAAACATTTGGAAATATTTTGAGATGTTTGTCACCAGGAAGGATTAGTGCTTTCGGAGAAGAAGGCGATGATTGCAACAAGACGTGATTGAATTCCTAGGAATTGAAATCGCGAATCCGGAATCATCCCGCAAAGTCATATTGTAGAAAAGATACTGAGGATTTCCGGATACATTGAAAGACAAGAAGCGAGCTTCCGGAGTTTTCTTGGAGTTGTCAATTTTCTTTGGAATGTTCATAAACAATCTAGCACATTACGGAAGGTGTTTAGCCCATTGCTTAAAAAAAAAAGACGCAGATTCAAATGGGAGAATGAACATCAAGAAGGAATCAAGCAACTTAAGGAAGTTTGCAAAAATCTTCCGAAACTTGCAATTCCACGCGAGGATGAAGATGAACTGTTCTTTATACGGATGCGGTGATTATTGGTGGGCAGCGGTACTTACAAAAGCTACACCAAATGGAGAAGTGCCGCAGATATCTGCAGTGGTTTATTCACACCGATGAATCGACTCGGTGGCATATCAACGAGAAAGAATTCTTTGCAATCGAAGAAGGCTTTTAAAAAATGGCCTTTATTTTTTGGCTAAAAGTTTATCTTAAAATTGATAATTCAAGTGTCAAAGCTTTTCGAAAAACAAAATTGAATCAAAACCAGAAAAAGCTAGGATACTTAGATGGCAAAGTCTGAATGCCAATATTATGATTATGATATTGTCATTATAAAATCTCATGAAAATATTCTTGATTTTCTAACAAGAGATGGAGGAATTGAAGTTTCGATTCAATCCTCACCGCATCAAGACATCTTGGAGACCATTGGAAATGCTACTCCGAGAATTTGATACCCTGGTCATCAATGCCGATTTGGCCGGAAATTACAAAGGAATGATCGGGACAAAGTAACCGATCGATATACGAGCATGTGTTCGGTCTCACTCTCGATTGAGAACGGCATTTCAAGGCCACTCCTCCCGGCCGCTAATAAGCAAACGGAGCGTTTAGAGCGCAGTGGCTCCCCAACCCGTAGCGAGGATTCAAATACCCTCTAGCACAAGTCCTAAGTCGCGAGAAATGTTGGCCAAGGAAAACTGATACTCCGGAGTCAAATCCCGAGTTATCACATCAACCCAGCACGTCCGGGGTAAAGGACGAAGAGATCAATCTTAGGCCTATGATGGGCACTTCTAAGGTTGATATTAACGAGATTAAAGTTTCTTCTTCTTGGCAGGAATACCAGGCAAATTGGGAGAAACTAATTACCAGGCATGGAATATCTCCAGAAAAAACAAAGATTGATGTTTCTGGAAAATATCCAAGGGTTTGGATGCTACCAAATTCCAGCCCTCAAGAAGTAAAGAGGTGGTACGAGTTTGGGGCTTTGGCCTCAGTCTATACTACTTCACCAGGATTCCCGGAGATCACAAAATTACCAAAGTGGATCCAGGAAGCTGTTTACGAGTGCTGGTCCAACAATGACAACCTAAGACGAGGGGATACATTGGAGCTGTATTTCATAAGTGCAAAGAACAGAGTCTGAGCCGTCGGAAAAGGTGAACATGAAGCCTTCCATTATATTAGCTTCAAGACCGGAGGAAAGAGCTTCGGAAATATCAAGGAGGCAAGTTCGGAAAAGAAATACAATTGGCCATGACCTTCACTGAAGATCAGATTACTACAAGAAGGGCATGGGGATTGTGGGTCTGTCTCACAGAGATGGACAAAGTCAAGTTTCCGTTCAAGTTCTACCAGAACTCGGTGAACGGGTCATTCCTGTTAAATACCATGACAGGAAAAACTACAAGGTTCGCAGAAGATCTGTTCGAAAAGAAAAGAAATCTTCTATGGGAAAACAAGCTGCCGGGGAGTAAAGAAACTCGTCGGAAATACTGCAATATGGCTCATATTGGCCATTGGGAACTTCGGGTCTGTCCCGAATGTCAAAACCAGAAGGAACCGGAATTTGGCAAAGGATTCCGGCCAAAAGTCGATCGGAGAAGACCCGGCGACGGAGAAGAAAAGTCACAAAAGTATCCAAAGTTTCGGGGACCACCAAAAAAGTAGATTCCCCAACAAAGCTATTGGAGACATGTGACTCCAGACAGGTAACAACCCACTTAGAAAAAAGACGAAAAGTGGGTCCATGAAAGATGCCGTCCAAAGTATTACAAGACAAAGGACGAGTCAGCAGGATTTGGAAGTTTGTATAAAGAACGGATACTGCATAAGATGGGGCCATCCCATGTGAAGAAAGGAAAGGCCAACTAATCTGCGCAAAAGGAAGCAAGCAATAATTGAAGAGTTTGATGTAAGATGGCGACGCCTTACATTCCAACAAGAGTTGAAGTCCGAAATTGAAACCGGACTTACATCTATTTAAACCAGAGATTGAAGGAGGTCTGGGGACATCGAAAATTCTCCTAAGTCTTCTACAATAAAAATTTCGTAATATTGAGTGTTTAGAATTTAGTGTTTGCGCAGTTTTAAAGTTTAGTTTTTTTAATTTTATGTACAAGAGTGTGATAGCCTTTATGAGAGGCTAAACAAGTTTTCTCCTCCCAAAAGGAGATTGCGATGTAATAAATTTTTCTTTAAGTTCTTAATAAAATAAAGGTTGTTTGTTCAACATGTGTTCATAATGTACTATTGATTCATCCCTTTGAAGAATTACTTTACGCCTTGGAGTAGGAAACGAACCAAAGGCGTCGTGGCCGAGTTTTCGAAGGAGTCGGATAACTGCGAGATCATCTTCCCGAGGGTGAGGTTGAACAAAGTGAGGAGTGTTCGTCAAACGATCCGGGGCGTAATTTTCCCGGGTGGCGTTGCGAACCACTTAACCCTGGTCGTCTTTTTGGTCAAAAGAGGTATGAATTTTAAGGGATTTATTAATTTTACGGAAGATGTTGGGCTCGATATGGTCGTAATGGACTATTTCCATTTTCACCTGTAAACCTTGGTTTGGAACCGATAACATAGAATCGAACATCTTTTAAAACTCTATGACTGTTAAGTTTATCTACTGAAACCCGACATGATCTTTTAAAACCTCCGTATGGAGACCGGATCTAAGTAGGTGTAACAATGCCACGAATGAAACAGAAATAAAATCGGAAAGTGTTCGTATTCTCGTGAAACAGTACAAATTAATCATATTTCCTTATTCTCGTTATAAAGGGTATAATGGGAACTTCAAAAAGTGCATATTTGAATCCTTTTAATAAGGATGGCCATAGTTGTAAATCAAACTCGAAATAAGGCCGTTTCGAACATACCCCATAACAATGAGAAGATGTATCGGTTTATGGGCGCTACTTCTCATAGTATCACGGTCATTTATTTTTTTAATCAAATGAATTTTATTCATTTATCATAATAAACTTACTACTTATTACAACGTGCGAAAAATAGATGAAAACCCTATATGATCATAAACGAATACGAACCTAAAAGAAAATTATTAAACCTAAATAGATCTAATCGATTTGTAGAATCAAACGACAATTAATAAATTTTCCCATGTGTGGGATTGATAAGGGCAAATAATTTATGCAGGCCGACTGACAGGCCCAAGACATAATTGATAAGGGCAAATAATTGTGCAGGCCGACTTGATAGGCCCAAAACATAATTGATAAGGGCAAATAATTGTGCAGGCCGACTGATAGGCCCAAGACATAATTGATAAGGGCAAATAATATGCGGGCCGACTTGATAGGCCCAAGACATAATTGATAAGTGGCAAATGATTGTTTGGGCGAATCGACAAAGCCCAAGACATTGGACCGAAATGATGAGGCCCATAGCCTTAGGATGGTCTATCAAGCGTTAAATAATGGGCCGATCCGTGGAGGCTTACAAGAGAGATTGGTATAGGGCCTATCAACTGGGCCGACTGTCAAGGCCCGAGTTCAAATTGTTGTGTTGAGGCACTTTGTGTAGAGTCGGTAGTGTTGAGCCGACCTATTGTGGGCGTGTTAAAGTTGAACATGACTTGAGAAGAAGAGGTCGATTCGGCTATGAGATGTATGAGACTCAAGATGCCTTGTAAGATTTAAAGGGTTTTGTATCAACACAAAGTGGCCGACGTGTTCGAGAGATCGAGCTCTCACGGTATTACGGCGTAAAATTAGGGTTTTTAATGAGATCCGATCCTAACCTAATGATGACTCGACACCAAATCGTAATGGAATCCCGAATTTTACGGAAACCCTAATCCGAGCTAAGGTATAAAAGGCCCAAGCCCAGGTTCATTCTAACCTAATCCCATTTTTTCTTGTTACATTGCTTTTTCTCTCTCTAGCTTTTGTTTCCTTCTCAAATATTGACTTAAGCATCGGAGGGACGAGACCCCCCCTCCCCCTTTGTGGTGTGTCGTGGTGGTTTGCGTCCGGGAAGGTGCTCGGCGGAGAAGTAATATTTGGGAGTAATCAAGTGGCGCCGTCTGTGGGAATCATTGAGCGAGACGTGAGATTCGAGTTTTGGCTATGGAGGAGGTTAGGAGAAGTTTGGAAGATGATTTGAACCATACGCCCGCTGGGAGATACTCGGGCGTAGTCACGCAGGGGATGTTCCACCTCGCCCCCACCACCCAAGTGAACGGCGGAGCGGCCGGGTGCGAAGAGAGCGAGAGCGAGATGGACGACGCCTATGTCCTGGGGGGAGTATAGATTTGAGTCCAATATTCTTTGAACAATTGGGTGGCTTCATCACAGAAGTAGCGTGGAGCGAGCGGTGGAGAGACGCTGAGGAGATGCTTCCACCACCAGCTCCACCGGTGGTCCCCCCCGGCGGTCCTCCTCCTCCCGTGGTCCCTCCCGGAGTTAGGAGAAAGAGGTCGGCGGCCGACTATGGTGGAGGAAGTACATTCATCAAGGGGCGGAGCATGTGTCTCACCGAGGATCAAGATTGGTCGGAAGCGGATGGATGACCTTCACCGTGAGGTGCGAGATATTCGTCGGAGAGTGGTCGAGTACCGGGAGCGGCCTGCAGATTCGGGTGAGGAGGGGACACCTTCTCGGAAGAGGTGATGGCGGCGAGCTTCCGCCTCATACCGAGCTACGAGCCGAATATGATGGTACCACGCATCCGTGGGACCATCTTTGCCATTTTGAGAACATTTGCTCTACTACGATTCACGGACGGCGTGATGTGTAGTTTTTCCTACCACTTTGACGAAATCGGCTCGTGAGGTGGTTTAACCCGGCTCGGGCTCCATTCGAATTTTGATGACTTTAGCTCGGCTTTCCTTAACCGATTCTGATTTGCCGTAAGTACCATAAAGCGCCCGACCTGTTTAGTATCAAACGAGAGAGAAGGGAAGGACTTGAGCTATATCCGAGGTTTACTGCCGGCAAAGTTGGAGGTGCCGTCGGCTAGTCCGAAATTTTGGCCAATGCCCTAGCTCGGGCCCCGAGGGATGGGGAGTTCTTTGAATCATTAGTGATAGAGCCTGCTAAGACATTTGACGAGCCGTTAGCTCGGGCGGAGAAATATATAAACCTCGGGAAGAGGCGAGAAAAATGAAAAGAGAGGAGGGGAGAAGAGAAGAGACAGGAGGGAAGATCGGGAAGATAAAGTACCTCGGAAGAAGCCGAGTGTCCGAGGTAATGGGAGGAAGGCCGAGGTTTGAGAAGTATACGCCTTTGGTCATTCCTCGGCGAAGTGCTTGTAGCTATTGAGAGGCATCCCGACCGAGATGGCCAAAAGCGCACGCAGAGGCACCAAAAGGCGAAATGTAAGGAGTTTTGTAGATTTCACAATTAGTATGGGCACACACGATCGGTGCACACACACGAGGATGAGATCGAACGGCTCATTCAAGCAGTCACCTCAGGGAATTTGTGTACATTGACAAAAAGGAGAAAAAAGGGGAATATAAGAGGGATAACCCGGGGGATATCATCAACCTCGGCGGGAGCCGGAGCGTAGGGGAGGAGAGGGAAGAGCTACCTCCACCTCCGCCCCCACCTCGGCGTGAGGTCATCCAGATGATTGTTGGAGGGCCGGCGGAAGGAGATTCGAGGCGAGCTCGGAAAAATTATGTGAGAGCGGCAGCACCAGATCGGGTGCAAGAACAGTTGAAGGTGGAACAGGTCGGTCAAGGGCCGAATATCCAATTTGGACCAGAGGATTGCAGGGGTATTGTGACACCTCACAGCGATGCCCTTGTGATCACAGCGACGATCTCTAATTATGATGTGCAGCGGGTATTTGTGGATACTGGGAGTTCAGCGGATATTCTATTCTATGATTGCTATAGGAAGATGGATCTCCAGGTCGGCTTGGAGACGGTGGACACGGCGTTGGTCGGATTCGCTGGAGGGATGATCCAACCAATAGGTATGATTACTTTGCCTGTCTCTTTGGGTAAGGAGCCTAATCGTAAAACTAGAATGATTCGATTTTTGATAGTCGAGGCACCGTCCTCTTATAATGTCATGTTGGGTAGACCGGCACTAAATGCCTTCCAAGCAAGTGGTGTCGGTATACCATCTAAAAATGAAATTTCTGTGGGAGAGAAAGTAGGGGAAGTCGATGGTGATCAGTATATGGCTAGAAAATTGTACGTAGAAAGTATTCAGAAGGCAGAAAGGGGGAGTGCTTTTGATGATGATAGAAACAAAGACAAGTTGGTTAGGTTGACGAACAAAGTGGAGCATGTCCACCCAATGATGAAATGATGATGGTCGAGCTAGTTCGGTGACCCCGATAAGGTCACTAAGGTCGGGAAAGAGTTCGATTGATGAATTAAGAGATGAGTGGTGGAGTTTTTAAGAAATAATGTGGATGTATTTGCTTGGACGGAAGACCTGGTGGGAATAGATCCAAGCATCACCGAGCATAGGCTTAATGTTAACCCATCATATAAGCGGTAAAACAAAAGAAGAGGAACTTCGGTCCTAAGAAGGATGCTATAATTAGGGCGGAGGTGCAAAAAAGTTGTTGAAAGCAGGGGCACATTAAAGAAATCCAATTTCCGGAATGGCTATCTAATGCGAATTGGTTCCAAAAACAGAGGACGATTGGCGCATGTGTGTGGACTTTAGGGATTTGAATCGTGCTTGCCCTAAAGATTATTACCCATTGCCTCGAATTGATCAAATTTGGTGGATTCGACGTCGGGATGTGAATTGCTTAGCATGATGGATGCATCACGGGGATATCATCGATCAAAGCGAAGAAGACCAAAAAGGGTATGCTTCACCACCTCTTTTGGTACCTTCTGTTATGTAGTAATGCCGTTCGGATTAAAGAATGCGGGAGCCACATACCAAAGGTTGGTGGATAAGATGTTTGGGGAGCAGCTCGGCAGGAACATGGAAGTGTACGAGACGATATGTTGGTCAAAAGTATAAAAGCTATGGATCATGTGCATGACCGGACGAAACGTTTGACACCGAGGAAGTATAGGATGAAGGTTTCGAACCCCAAGAAGTGTGCCTTTGGGGTCGTCGGGAAAGTTTTGGGGTACATGGTAACGGAGAAAGGAATAGAGGCCAACCCGGAAAAGGTCGGGGCCATTAGAGAGATGGCACCACCTCGGGATGCCAAAGATGTGCGAGTGTTTAACAAAGTCGGCTAGCCGCGCGTTGAATCGCTTTATTTCATGCCTTGAAGAGAGAAGTTTGCCCTTTTTAAGGTCTTGAGGAAAGCCAAAAAGTTTGTTTGGGATGAAGAGTGCCAAAAAGCTTTCGAGGACTTGAAAAATTATTTGGCCGATCTATCATTGCTAACTAAGTCGTTGCACTGGGAGCCCCACACTCTATCTTTCGGTAGGGGAGCAAGGGGTTAGCACGGTCTTGATCGGGAGGAGAGGTCGGTTCGAGAGGCCCGTGTACTATGTCAAGAAAGTTTTGAGGAATGCCGAGCTGCGATATGCGGAGATAGAGAAAGCGGGTTTGGCTAGTGGTGATCATGCGAGGAGACTTCGGCCGTATTTCCTTTCGCATAAGGTAATCGTTCGAACTAATCTTCCGTTGAGAAATGTGATGAGTAAACCCGAGGTAGCGGGAGGTTAGTGAAGTGGGCTATCGAAATGAGTGAGTATGATATTGGATTTGAGAACAGATCGCCATCAAAGCTCGGCTTTGGCAGATTTTGTTCAAGAATCAACTAGAGATGATAGCGAGAAAGGAGCTTGGGTGATTTATGTGGATGGTTCAAGGGAGTTCGGGATGTGGTGTGGTTTGGTATTGTTTTGATCAGCCCGCAAGGGATCGAAAATGACTTTCTTTGTGAGGTTGGAGTTCAAGCTATCTAATAATGAGGCGAGTATGAAGCATTCATCGAGAAATGCAAATGGCCATTGAGATGGGGGCCGTTAGTTAGGATGGTAATTTACATGGACTCTCGGCTCGTCCATAAACAAATTATGGGAGAGTTCGAGGTAAGGGAAGAAAGGATGAAGAGGTATGTTGAAGCATATCGAGCTTTAGAAAGAAGAGTGAAAGAAATCAAGATATGTCAGGTCCCGAGGGAAGAAAATGGTCACGCGGATTTTCTAGCAAAATTGGCCGATTCGGCCCGGGAGAATCAAGCTAACAGATCACACTTTTGGTAGCAAAAGAAAACAGACTTTGGGGTTGGAAGTCGGAGAGATTGAGGAGAAAGAGGATTGGAGGTCGGCTATCATAGCTTACTTAAAAGAGGGGTCTTACCAATGGGTAGGTGTGAAGCACTGACCGAAAATCTCGGGCGACACGTTTTTGCATTATCGGGGATAAGTTATATAAGAGAGGCTCTATGCCTTTGCCGAGGTGTTTGAGTGGAGAAGAGGGTACATATGTGCTCGAGAGATACATGAAGGTTGTTGTGGGAACCACATGGGAGCAAGAATTTTGATGAAAAAGTCCTTAGGTAAGCAGGGTATTTTTGGCCTTACCGAAAGAGGAAGCGAGAAAAGTTGGTGAGAGCATGCGAAAAATGTCAGATCCATGCACCTTTGGTACATCAACCGGCGGAGGAACTCATGACGATGAGCTCGGCATGTCCATTTGCAAAATGGGGAATTGACATCGTGGGTCCCTTTCCTCCGCTTCAGTCGGAGGAAATTCTTGATTGTGGCAATCGACTATTTTAGCAAGTAGGTGGAGGCAGAACCTCTTGCTAAGATAAATGAGGATGCACGATGAAATTTATTTGGCAAAACATAGTATGTCGGTATGGAGTGCCTCGGGCCTTGATATCGAGATAATGGGACGCCTTGATTCATGGGGCGTAAATCCGAGCTTGGTGTGAGGAAATGAAGATCAAGCAAAACTTCACTTCGGTGGCTCACCCGCAAGCTAATGGGCAAGTGGAGGTAACTAATAGGATTTTTGTCCAAGGATTGAAAGCTCGGCTTGAAAAGGCGGGAGGAGCATGGGTTCGGGAGCTTAGTTCGGTCTTTGTGGGCTTATCGAACTAATCCGCGAGGCCACTGGTGAGGCTCGTTGATTTGGTGTATGGCATGGATGCAAATCATACCGGCGGAGATCGGGATGGAAACACATCGAGTCAGAATTTTGATGAAAATATTAATGAGATGTTGATCCGAGAGGCATTGGATACGATAAATGAGAAGAGGAGATGGCATTTTGCGGATGGAAAAGACACGAGGAAGGATCAAAGCAACTTATGATAAGAAAGTAAAGAAAAGGGCCTTTCGTGTCGGTGATTTGGTTTTAAGAAGGTCGGATGCTAGCAAAAACAAAGAGAAATTGGATGCGGGTGGGAAGGGCCACCGGGTAGTGAAGGTGTTGGCGGGAGGTGCGTATGAGTGGAGGAGATCGGAGGTCGAAAGCTCCCGAGGGCTTGGAACATTTGCAATTTGAAGAAATATCATTCCTAGAAGTAGAGAAATATTTGATGTAATCAATCTACTCGTTTTGAATGAAATGATACGACGCCCTACATTATGAGTTCGGAAAGTGGAAATGATTAAAACCGACAAGTATTTGGAGCTCGGCTCGAGCTAGTCTCCAAATACTTGGGGCCACGAGGCCATGCGAGGAGCTCGGCTCGAGCCGCCTTCCTTGATGAAATTGACAAGTATTTGGAGCTCGGCTCGAGCCGAGCTCCAAATACTGGGGCCACGAGGCCATGCGAGGAGCTCGGCTCGAGCCACCTTCCTTTGAAGATCGACAAGTATTTGGAGCTCACTCGAGCTAGTCTCCAAATACTTGGGGCCACGAGGCCATGCGAGGAGCTCGGCTCGAGCAGCCTTCCTTGAAGATCGACAAGTATTTGGAGCTCGGCTCGAGCTAATCTCCAAATACTTGGGGCCACGAGGCCATGCGAGGAGCTCGGCTCGAGCCACCTTCCTTGATGAAATTGACAAGTATTTGGAGCTCGGCTCGAGCTAATCTCCAAATACTGGGGCCACGAGGCCATGCGAGGAGCTCGGCTCGAGCACCTTCCCTTGAAGACCGACAAGTATTTGGAGCTCGGCTCAAGCTAGTCTCCAAACACTTGGGGCCACGGGCCATGCGAGGAGCTCGGCTCGAGCCGCCTTCCTTTGAGATCGACAAGTATTTGGAGCTCGGCTCGAGCTAATCTCCAAATACTTGGGGCCACGAGGCCATGCGAGGAGCTCGGCTCGAGCCAGCCTTCCTTGATGAAATTGACAAGTATTTGGAGCTCACTGAGCTAGTCTCCAAATACTTGGGGCCACGAGATGAGCACGATATGCTAATCTTTTTGGAAAAAAAAAAAAAAAAAAACAAAAAACAAAAAAATTTTACAAGAATAATAGACAAGAGATCGAGAAATGAAAGTGCGAAGAAACTTTATTGATCATTCAAAATAAATACAAGTACATGATAGAAAATTACAAAAGGTAACTAAACTCCTAAGTAGTAGGGGGAGCATTCTCGGTATTCGTGTCATCCATGGAGATGGTCACATCGTCTATGAGGCGAGTTCGAGATCGTCATCCAGGATATCCCGAACTTGACCCACATGAAGTCGAGAGGATGACCGAGCTCAGTGAGCTTGCGAAGGACCGGCCGAGCCGGGAGGCAGTGGTGGAGGATAAAAGGAGCGAGATAAGGACTCTATGAACTCCTCCACACGGGAGCGAGGTTGAGACGCTCCGCCTCGTCGAAAACACGAAGCCTTTGGGGTGGGCGTAAGAATCCTCTCGGGGGACCTCGGCGATCGAAGGGCTCGGTAGTGATACCGCGTTCCCGAGTTGAAGCTCGGCCTGGTCAAAAGCAAAGCCATAGTACTCCATGGCGGATACAGAGAGAACTCTGATAAATTCCTTGGAGCTTAGAAAGGCTTGCTTCACCCTCTCCCGAATGGCCTGAACTATGGAAGAGCCCTCGGGGGAGGTGAGGAAACTTTGCCGACCAGCTTCCACGCCCTCAGCTCGGGCTTGGTCGACATTGACAGTACATCGGATCTGGAGATCGCTAAGCTCGGTCTTGAGGTCGCATTATCGATCTCCGAGCCTTTATTTTGGCCTCTGCAGAGAAGCCACCGTAGCTTTGTTGACCTCTTCCGCCTCCTTGTACCGGCGGTTCTCCTCTAGGAGTTTAGTCTCCGAGCTTTTAGCCTGGATGACCTCCTTCTTGGAATTGTTGAGCTCGGCACTTTGGGAAGGATCAGAAAGCCAACCCGAGCTCGGGAGATCAAGTCAGACCAATAAGCTACCGGCCTTGAGTGGTTGAGGCAGAATGAAGTCACCACCAAAGATCACCGAGTTTCTCCATGGCGGTTGGTCGGGGTTGGGCGATTGCCCCGAACATATTGGATGGCAAAGGTTCCATCGTTGTTCTTGAGATGGAATTGCCCGAGTGAAGAAGGTTTGATTGGGCGTATGAATGGGAGTGCGAGAGAGAGAGAGCAGCAGAGAGGTGGGGTGTTCTTCGCCTCTCGCGTACTGTCTTTGGTCGGTGCCGACTGACCGACCTCTGGGAGGAGGAGGTCGGAAAGAAGGTTGAGCCCTGGGCCGGTGAGATCGGCCATCACTGCGGCAATCGCGTGTCTGGTCGCCGAAGTGGAGGAGGCCGACCTCCGGGCGTGGGGTGGCAAAGACGATGGATGAAGGAGGTTGTGAGCCGGAGCAATGGCTTGCTCCTCATCATCGGCTCGGCAACCATCTCGTGCCATGAACATATCGCACAAAGAGGAAAGATTAGCTATGAGTAAATAAAATAAACTAACTACAAAAGTGACAATTACCAATATCACAAGGCAAGGGAGCCACGATGGGGCTCACCAAAATAGTACGAGAAGAGGGGGTGATAAGGCGAGAGAGGTCATACTTGACCAAGGTGAGTTTATTTATCGAGCCTGGAGATCGGGAGACCGATCTCTGTCAGGGTTGTGTTTGCGTTGAAGTGGAAGAGTCCAGTCCAAGCAATTGGAAACCCCTGGCTCGGGGGAAGAAATGAAAAAAATATTTGTCCTTCCAAAATTTGTTGGAGGAAGGATACTTGCTTAGAATCGAGCATCACCTCGGGAGGTGATGTAGAAAAGGCCCTTGGTGTTTGAGCTCTTTATTTGGAATAGGGCAAAGAAGATCTAGAGTGGGTTCTATGTCTAAATACTTGGTCAAAATAATGAAGCCGGCCTAAGATACGGAATGAGTTCGGGGCTAGTTGATTTAAAGGCACCCGGGAGAATTCGGATACCCCAACCATGAATGGATGGATGGGAAATCGGAGGCCGCCCTCTATCTGACCTACGAAGAAGGATAGGGCATTGGGTGGAGGTCGGTTAGGTCGGCCTGAGTCAGCTGGGAAGATAGAGTTTGAAAGAGGACGGAATTTGGGCGGTTCTTCCGAGGTTTGAAGATTCAAATGATAAGGTGGTCCCCTTAAAGTCATGAGGATATACAGGTAAGGGACCCGAGCACGGAGCTCGGATCTCTATTGTATCGGAATCCCGACCTGAATCAGAACTAGATTCAGTCGCATCAGGGTCCGATGGACGGACTCCGGTGAGGGAAAGGGGCGGAGGAGCAGAGCCCGTCGTTATTGCCCACTGTTCTAAGTCGGCGACGACTGGGTCCGATGGTGTTGAGTGAGAGGAAGAAGAAGCCATATTTAAAGGAAAAGAAAAGCTGGAGAAGAAAGGTTTACTTACTGGATAGAAATAGGAGGTTGAGGGAGGAAGATGGTCTGGACCGTGAAACTTTGGGAAGCCTACCGGAACTTGGAGAATACTGCCGGAGAAGACGAATATTTGCTGGGAAAGATTTCGAAAACTGAAAGGAAGAAAAATGAAAAATGGAGGAAGAAAATGGCTTTTATAAGGGGAGAGAAGACAAAAGGGTGCCTCGATTTTCGAGGAGATGATTGGACGGTCTACGAGGCGTCAGTAGGCCGAAAGGACGTCTTATCAATCAAATCCGCGTGTCAGGTACTCGAAAGGCCAAAGGGCGGCAGGAATTTCAAATGCCAAGAGTCGGCGGGAAAATGAAAAGCCCAGACCCTAAATGCTAGGTCAGTTCGGCCTATGAGCAACTATGGTTGAGGTGCAGACCAACCCATAGTTGGGGGGAGGAATTGATAAGGGCAAATAATTGTCTGGGCCGACCTGATAGGCCCAAGACATAATTGATAAGGGCAAATAATTGTCTGGGCCGACCTGATAGGCCCAAGACATAATTGATAAGGGCAAATGATTGTCTGGGCCGAACTGATAGGCCCAAGACATTGGACCGAAATGATGAGGCCCATAGCCTTAGGATGGTCTGTCAAGCGTTAAATAATGGGCCGATCCGTGGAGGCTTACAGCAGGAGATTGGTATAGGGCCTATCAACTTGGGCCGACCTGTCAAGGCCCGAGTTCAAATTGTTGTGTTGAGCCGACCTGTGTAGAGTCAGTAGTGTTGAGCCGACCTATTGTGGACGTGTTAAAGTTGAACATGACTTCAGAAGAAGAGGTCAGTTCGGGCTATGAGATGTATGAGACTGAAGATGCCTTGTAAGATTTAAAGGGTTTTGTATCAACACAAAGGGCCGACGTGTTCTGAGAGATCGGAGCTCTGGTATTACAGGCGTAAAATTAGGGTTTTTAATGAGATCCGATCCTAACCTAATGATGACTCTGACACCAAATCGTAACGGAATCCCGGATTTTACGGAAACCCTAATCCGAGCTAAGGTATAAAAGGCCCAAGCCCAGGTTCATTCTAACCTAATCCCATTTTTTACTGTTACATTGCTTTTTTCTCTCTCTAGCCTTTGTTTCCTTCTCAAATAATCGACTTAAGATCGGAGAGAGTACGCCGGAGCCCCTCCGGCCCCCTTTGTGCGGTGTCGTGGTGGTTTGCGTCCTGGGAAGGTGCTCGGGGAGAAGTAATATTTGGGAGTAATCGGGATTTTATTCAGATCGGATGAGTCATTACCCGACGATATCAAGGGCGGAGGAGGGGGTCACTCGTCACCTCTCCCCACATTTTTAAAAAAAATTGCACTAGATTTTTTTAAAAAAAAAAGTTAATTATAATTTATAATTTTTTTATCCGGTTCACTCTATTTTCGTGTATCGGTCCACCCCAATTTTATATCGGCTCTCCGCCCTTAGACGATACGTGGCGGAGCGAGATAATCTTTGGTATCACGGTCTATTTTTAATATCCTTATATTTTATTAATATTTTTAAACTAATTTGTCATGGCCAGCACGTAATTTACTTTTTGTTAAATCTATTTCTTTTCTTTAATGATTTTCTGTTTCTTTCCCAAATTTATTAGTGTGCATTTGGTATGAGTTTTTTAATGTTACATCAATATTAAAATCATTTTATTTGCTGTAGTATTTATTGCCTTTAGTTGTCAATGTTATCATGAGACGGGAAAGCAACAACATTATGATATATGAAATTATGGTAGGTAGTTTAAGACTAGCACATGCCATCTTATCCCCAATATTAACTACCATTATTTGTGTTCAAATGTTTCTTCTATTCATGACATGAACATTGCTAGTGGCATCCAACACCTCTTTATTTGTTTTCTTTTCTCAACTAAATTCCATCATTTAATTAACACCCCCACCCAACCCCAAACAAGAAAAAGAAAAGTCTCCATTTTTTTTTATCAAAAGGAAAAGGTTTGGTATCTAAAATTATGAAAACTTAGTTTCGAGTTTTTAACAATCGGGAGTGTTTGCGATCACTAAAATACTTCTCATTTTTTGGCTTAATAAAAAAACTTTTTAATGTTTGCAAGGGTCAATTTCTATTTCTGATTCTATTTCATTTAATTAGAATCCAAAAGTAGGGGGAGGAGTGTTTTATCTTCTGCTTCTGTTTCTGGATTGACTTTTACTAACAAATAAACAATTACAACTTTTTCAACAAACACTTTCAATTTCTTAACTTTTGATTTTATTTTCAAATACTATGGCCTTGTATGGTTATGTTTCCATGGACCATTTCTAGTTTCTAGTGTTGGAAATTGAATTTTGAGAATTTATTGGTTTTCGTATGAAAATTGGAAATATGTTTCGATGAGTGAATGAAAATGACTTTTACTAACAAATAAACACTTTACAATTTTTTCAACAACACTTTCATATTCTTAACTTTTGATTTTATTTTCAAACACTATGGCCTTATAAAAACTCACAATTTAGGCTTGATTTATGCTTAAATTAATATGGTAATTTTTAAACACATGGCAACATGAGATGAAATATTATTTTGTAATAGAAAGATCTCATTTGAACATCATCGACCTGATTTAATACTTTGAAAAAAACCGATAATGAAACAGGTTGGATTAGGGTTGAGAAATCTAACACGAATAATTAAATGTGTTAGGTTAAGGTTGATTAATCTGACACAAATACAATGAAATTTGTGTCTCGATACGATACGTGAACCCAACACAACAATAATTGACACTCCTATTTGGAAGTGCAAGTAGTCACTCATCCAACCAAGAATCACTATACATTGAATTTGATATGTTGCTTTATGATCCATTGTATTTGTTAGTTTTGATTTTTGTTTATCTTCCCCTCTTTCCTTGTTTGAAAGGTGTGAGTTTATTTGAACTTTTTGTTTCAAATTGGTTAATAAAAGTACAATTTCATGTGTTGTATGAAATAAAAAATATCAACATCTACCCGTTGAATGACGTCGATTACTTCCTAACTCTATTATTAAATACGGGACGAAAAAAGTTCGTTATTTAGTACGCACGAGTATATTATGAATATTTCCTGAAAGTACGGTGAAAAAGTTGGCAAAAAATGCGAAAATATTTAATATATGGATCTGTAGACATACGAGTTTAATACGAGTATAATATAATTGTTCGCGAGTAATACTACGATTTATTTTAACATTATATTTACATAGATTGTAATTCATACTTACGTTTAGAATTTATGAAATTAATTTTAAGTGCTTTATTAATTTACTTTAAATTACAACACGAATTGAAAATAACTATTTAATACTCTCTCCGTCCCATAAAGATAGACAAGTAGAAGAATTCATACAGATTAAGAAAACATAATAAATATAATTGGGATTATAACTTTTTTTCCACATTCTTCCTATTTTGACCTTGGATTAAATAGTGGTATATCATTCCAAGTGAATTAAATAGGGGTAATTTAGTATATTGTTGTATAATTAATACTCTCAATAAAGAAACAAGCATATAATTTGGGACGGACGAAAAAAAGAAAAGGTGGTCTATCTTTTTGGGATGGGAGGAGTAATAGTTAGTGAATTTTTAAGTGAATTGTATTTATTCTTAGATTATATAAAACTTAATATATAATTTTTTATTATATTAAATTATAACTTAACATAAATCCAAGATAATTATTTAATAATAATTACTATATTTATATATTATTAATATTCTTATTTATTATTATAATATTGTAATTATACTTATAAATAATTTTTTAATGATTTTTTTGATTTATTTAAATATTATAAAAATATTAAAATGAAGTTTTATTCACCAAGTATTATACGAATAACTATAACACGAGTATTACATGTTTTATTTGAAAAGTACGGAATATTTAACGCTGCTTCAGAATGTGTACGCAAAATGAAAGTATTTTTCAATTATTCGTATATACGGATACTAGACCGTTATAATACGCGTATTAACTAATAGAACTTCCTAATAGTGATTTAGTGAAATATATGGCATGCTACAAGCTTTAAATTCTATAGATTGGGTTATAAATTAACAAGGCAAATACGTGTTTCTTAATCTTGTTATTTTCTTAATTTTTATTAATTAGAATATAATATTGTCTTGGGGAGTAGGTAATATTTGATAAGCATTAATTTATTGCTTAGCTACAATGTTGTAAAACGTGATAGCGATCGCTAGCGAAGAGCGGGGCCTAGCGCCAAAGCGAGCTGCGGGATAAGCGGGACTTGGGTGAGATTAGGTGGGCCTAATCAAGAAAAAAAAAAATTATGACGAACAAGAGGATCTAAAGACCAAGTTTTAATTAATCGAGTAGATGGAGATTTTTACAGTTTAGTTTAGCTGGCAAAAAAGTAGTTGATAGGGAATATGTGGACCCGCCCAATTACCTCAAGCGTGTTATGTAATAAGGCCCATTAAATTCTCTTTCTGGGCCCACGGTGTTATATTTTCTTGGGGAAATTACATATATTTCTTCAAACAAATTAACAGAGACGATAGGGTCTAGGAAAACAAGATTTTACCCAAACAGGCAAACTGATATTTTAACGTCAGTTTTTGAGAGAAAAAAAAAGTTATTTATTTCGATTTATAAAAAAAAACAATGAAAATTGTGCGTGATAAGTGATAACCTTTTTAATCACGAGGCATGTCTCCCTGATTGAGTCCCAAAAAAATTAAAATAAAATATAAACAGTTCAATTTCAGAGAGATGTCACACATGCAAAATTTTGCCTAGTATGAATTGCTACATACAATATTTAATAATCCTACATAAAATTTCAGATAATTTGAACTAATAATTGGTATTTCATTGAAACAAGAAATCAACCCTCTAATTAGCGTGAGGAATAATTTTAATTTCAATTCACGTTTATTTGCTTTCAGAAAGAATAGCAGATTTTACCAATATTTAAAGGAGAAAGAAAAACTCTACAAAAAAGGAAAAATGAAAAGTGATAATGTTACCAAAAGTATAATGCTTGGTAGCAGCCACATATTCCAATTTCGAAAGTTTGGGATCAAAACTTTTTCTATATAATTTTTTTTAAATAAAACTTTTTCTATAGAAATAAATAATTGAAAACTGAAAAGATACCACAAAGCCCCTTGTTTGATTAATGAATGCACTGAAGTCATTGTCCACATTCAGTTCGACATGATTCCAGAAATTATTCCAGTCCATTGATATTGTAATTTTTATTGTAGGTGTTGATTTATGCACTCTATTTAATGAAAATGTACAAGGAAAAGGAGAGCATATGTGCAAAAATCAACATTTCTTTATTACTTAGCCATTTTCACTTTTTAAATTAATGTGAATAAATTAAGTACATTGCCACATCGACATATCATTCACTGGTTAATTTTATGAATGTAACAACTATCTATTAAAACGTATACAAGATAAAATTATATTAAATGGTCGATTGACATTTCCAGAAAACTGAAACCCACATTAATCTTGAAAAATTATTTTCCATGATAAAAAAATGAATTTTGAGAGTATAATTGGATATGAAATGAAAGTATAATCATAATAGTTAATGTGATAATTTTTTCTAATGGAATGATAATTGAATATGACTTGTGATTGAAAAACGTCGTGAGTGAATAATATAATTTGTGAAAAGAATTATGAAAGTGTAATAATAATAATCGATTTGATGTTATTTTATGAATGATGATTGAATGTGATTGTTCATATAAAATAAAACATGAGTTAAAATAATTATTCATGAAAATTATCATAAGATATGTTGAAGCAAAAAGACAACAAAAAGGATAAGCAATCACAATCTTAGCACTCTTGTCTTTATTTGGGGTTAGGTAAGATGAATGTTTTGCCAACTCCATCTAAAATGAAAAAAGCAAATCACCAAAGCTTGAAGTGAGGAACTTTACCTTTAACATTTTCGTCATCAAAATCCAAGAACCAAACACAACATATTTAATATCATCATAAACCACTTTATTTACACCATATCTAAGAATATCACATATAAGTGCGTCTATTTCTTCTCCTACTATACCCATTGTACTATAGAAAAAAAAAAAGAACATGGGAATCCTACAATAAAGGATGAGTTCCAATTCATTGTTCTTTTTGTTTTTTTTAGACAGGTCCTATTAATTGTTCTACTATAAAACAAAAACTGGAAATTTTAGACACGACATAAACCTCATGTCTCAAACCGACTCACGAACCCAAAGCCAACCCGAATTGCCACCCCTAAAATAACTGTTCTCCCTCATAATAGTATGCCATTTGAATCGATGCAAACATGACATGATAATAATTTAAAGTCCAACTAAAGATTCTTTCTTATCTTCGAGTTCCTAGTTCTAGTATTCTTGTTAGGTAGCCGTCACCATTCAAATAATGCCAAGGCAATAACACCCAGTATCAATATGCAGCGTCCCCACTCCCCACGCCCATAGAATATCTTCAGAAGTATTTCAAACTAGATTTTTACCATTTGTCCATAACCAAAATATTTTTTAACCATTTTTTAGTTCAGTTAAACGTTCCGTTCTTTTTTCATTTCTCGGGACAGGTACATTTTTGGGTACCGAAAAATGTACAACATCAATTTTTCTTCAAAATGGTCAAGTAACTCACCAAAGAACACAAGAAGGATATGACTATCATTTTTTAGTCAAAATGACTAAAAAAATTTATTTTTTCTTGTCAAAAAAAAAGGTGAATGGCTGACACAATTATTTTTCTCAAGTAAAACAAACACGAAGCACCTTGAAAAACCTACAATTTATTCAGTTGTTGGTTACGGAAACAGCAAGAACCTAGGACAAGCAAACAAATTACATGAGGCCCATCAAGAAAATTTGATACTGTTTTCATCTAAAGATGCAATGTAGAAGGAAAGTACCATAGGATTTAATGCTAAGTAGCAAACCCACTTGCATCTTACAGTGAGCTACAAGCTTATGATTATAACAAGTCCAGGAAAAAGACCACAGCGGACAGGCATGAAAATGTCTACCTCTATCACCATCCGTATTTATCCACGTGTCATTATCATGCAATTTATAGGTGCAGATAATATTTGCTCGGTGGAAACTACAACTTGAACTCATTTTGAATAGAACCACTGAATAGCTCAACCAACCAAACCCACAACATTCAAAATGCGAAAATAGTGTATACTCCTAGCAGCAAGGCCCAAATTGGTCATTTCTAGCCACCACTTGGTAATTAGGATATGGGATGATTACAAACACCCCTACAAGAAAACTCAGTTGTCTTTCAAAATTACAAATACCTTCTTGACATTTGTTTCTCTCTCACTAATCATCTCTAAAGAGTAAAGAGGGAGGTATTTGTTAGCAAATACAAACCTCAAAGGGATGTTTGTAGTTTGAGAGATAACTGGAGTTTTTTGTGATTAGTTTTGGACAAATAGTTTGGGGAAAAAAAACGAAGAAGAAAATAGGTTCATTATGTTATATGGCATTGGGTTCAGCAGAAAAAAGCAGAATGCTAATTGATAGAAGAATATTAGTTTAGTATGCATCAAAGATGAAATAGTATGTCGCAAAACAGTGTTCTAGGTTGTCACCAGTAATGAAACAATCTTGGCTAAGAAAGAAAATTGAAAAACTGGACCATACCTTTCATTTTTCTACTTTCTCAATATCTAGTGATCTCCATATTCTTGTTTTTGTATTACGATATATACGAGAGAGTGTTGACAATACTAGTAACAATTCTGTACACTGCACAATCTTAAATTAGCGGTGGGTGTGAGGCGACCACAGTTAAATGTCTGATGTAGCAAAGCTACCACCGTAAGCATTTCTTTTTCTTTTTAAGTTTAGCCTAAACTGAAAGCAAAAAGAACAACAGCTTTACCAAAGCAAAACTCTCCTTCAGGAGTCCTATAAAACTGGAACACTTCCATTGCCCGGCTGCAGAGCGTTTCCTGCAAAATCAGATAATCATAAACACAAAGTGGAAAAACAGAAGTTTATCCAGACGGCCCCCAAAAATTACCTAATAGTAAACATGAAAAAAAACATTGCAAGTAGAGTTACTTAATGAAACAAATATAAGATGAAGGTAGTGATATAAGAATCTCATTCCCTCATTCAAGCAACTCTGTGAAAGTGATTCTCAAACTACAACCGTTAAACAGAACTAGAATTGTCTCAGCAACAGAAGAACAACCAGCGAAATACGAGACTAATCTGGATAAAATGACACATTTTCTAAAACAGTGCCATAGGGAGGGAAATCTGTAGATCAAAAGTTAGAGCTCAAACTATGGAAGGAGGCAATGAAGGAAAACTGAAGCGCCTTTCCGGTGATGCAGTCCCAACTCCAATCATAGACGCAAATTTTATAACTACACATTTATGATTTATGTGTATCCTAATTTTGAAATTATTAATTTCAGAATTGTCTAAAACGTTTCACAATTAGCAGTCTTAAAAGGACGGAAAAACCAACAAAACTGCAGAAACAAATGATGTTACCTGCTTTGCCTGCAAAAGAATAAGAGTTCGGCGTGTAATGAGGTCCTAGAGTATTATTCACGGGAAGCTGAGAAGCTGTATTCATGGATGGAACCAATCCTCCTGATTTGCCCACGTAATTGACTGACCTTGCTGCAAGAATTTGATCAGGTGTTTGAGCCAGATGCGAATAATGGTCGTCTCTCTGTGCCCACAAAGCGTTAAGTTTAGGTTCTTGTTCTCACTAATTCATGTTCCAATTACATACCCATCTTTAGCACGTCAAAAAAGTCTGATGCATAACGTCTGGAAAGATACATATATGCTTCCTGATAACACTTAGTGTATCATGAATCTCCAGGAATTTAGAGATCACAAATATCAACAGAACATTAAAAAGCGACACTGAGAGAGATATAAATGGAAATAAATGAATAGCAGACAGTAACCTGCTGGTTTGCAACTTGTTCATTATAAAAGTTGCATGGATCTGGAGTTTGTGTAGGAACAGCATTAACTTGTAATACTTCAATATTTGAAACCTCCTTGCTCGGTTCCTCAAAGAACATGTGACGAATGGCACTTCGCAGATGATGACTTCTTTGGGAATAGTATATTTTGGTTGCAAGGGGCGCTGGAACATCTGAGAATGTCACATACAAATCACTACCATTAAGATATTGCTTAAACCATAACATGAACAAGAAGTCAGTTTGGACTGCCAAACACACATTATGAGACCCGTTTCAAATGCAAAACCAAGTTCGTGCTATACTGCTATCATACCCCATATCAAACAGAGCGGTATTCAATAAAACCAGATGAAGCGATTCATCATTCCACGTGGATAAACAGACCCTGGTTAATGCAGTTGTAGCACTGAAGTAGAGTGTTTTTATCAGATATATGGCTAACTTAACATCACCAGCATACATTCATAGAGTAGCTCAACAGTCCTAGTTCCCACAGCACAGATAAGCGTCTTTTCACTACCTCATGTTGATCCAGTACAAAATGTAAAATTGACTAAAAAAAGAAATCAACTAAAGAAAGCACAGCTGTAACAAATCATCAGCAAGTCTTCTGGGAACCACATGGGCTATCAGTGATGGAAGTGCAGTGCACTATCAAGAGGAGCTCAGTGAGAGAGATTTGAAACTTCCAAGAAATTAAGGTCCGTTTTTTAATGTTTCTAAGAGCCCATTTTCATTTTCCAACTACTCATAAAAATGGAATCATGTTTGTTTATAAATTTTACAATGGAAATCATCATTTTTATTTTCCATTTTTCACACAAAATAACGTCTCAAACCTATAATTTCAATTTTCAACCGTATACACTACCCTACATCACTTATCAATCATTATTCTCATCTTTTCATCCAATTATACATGTTGGACCCACCACTATCAACTATGTCTACTTAAAATATTAATATTTTTAAATATATCTATTTAATGGAGCTACCACCTACAATCTTACAAATATATAATATTATATATTCAAATTAAAATATTAAAAGTGGACCCCACCGCTATCTCGCTTTTCAAATTATTTTATATACATAAAATCACTATTCTAACAATCCTCGTTTAACCCCAATTAGTCCCCCGCCAGCGCTAGGCCCTTGTCCGCTTACGTTATTCTTCCGATTAGGCCCCGCCTAACCCCACCCAGGCTCCGCCTAGGCGCTAGTCCCCAGTCGGGCGAGCACTTTTTAGAACACTGCATAAAATACTATTTCAAAACTACTCAACCGAACATAATCTCATTTCCAAACCTACATAAAACTTATTCTCATTCATTCAACCAAACATAACTCCATTTTTCACACGAAAACTAATAAATTCTCAAAAATCATTTTTCAACACTAAAAACTAGAAATGGACCATGGAAACGTAACCATACATGTCCTAACCATTCTAGCTTTTGACCAGTGCATATAGGAGGAAAACGAGATCAGCCTACTCTCCACCCCCATCTAATCTATTTATATAAGTACTTGGCTCTATTCTATCTCAGATTTGTACAGGCCAAAGAAATGGTTTACAGGTTCCCTCATTGAACAAAAATCATGTCAACACTTTTAAGTTAGATTGAATGTAAGGACGTCCATTCTAAACAAGCTATAGTCAAATTTTGCGTTCATGGGCAGATAACAGCAAAAACTGCTCCTTCTGAAGGAGTCTTAGCAATTACACCAAGACTTCATCCAATGTGTCTATCTTATTTGAATCAGGGTGACAATGAGAACTTGTTCAATCTTTAAAACATGCTTGTACCTGAATCACCCAACATACAAGTTCTTTCCCCATTATTTGAGGCCAAAAAACACATAACTAAATTCTGAAGAAATTCAATTACCAGGGTGTCAAGTGTAAATGCATTGCTTTATTTTATTCAAGTAATGAGGATGAGAGGCATATATGCTAGATCTTTAACCAGTGGTTCGATCAGGTATGAAAAAAATTCAGGATGGGGAAGGGCTCAGACCCACTTTGCTTTAAGCAGGTAATCGAGGGAAAACGGGCAGCTTTCATATTTTTGAAATCTTATTCAAAATTTAGAAAGTGCCTGCTGCGTGCCAAAGGAATACTTCTATTTCGCACAGGATGAGATGCACACACTGGTCTTGGATTATTTTTTGAATTATCATAAACATACATATATGAAGGATGGGGTGAGTTTAACTTGCAAACTCTAGATGCTTTAGTACTGGATACAGCACCCCCTCAACATGAAATACGACAATTCGACAAAGTCATAAAAGACAAACAAAGAGTAACCACAGAGAAAGTGAGAGAGGAGCAATCTCCTTACTCCAAACTTGAAGACTTGGAACTCACATTAACAACACCAAAGAGATAGAGAAAACTTACAAGGACGAACCTCGGCAGCTGTCTTACACAAATTTTTAGTACCTGGATTTGATGGATTCTCAGCTGCTGTCCTACAAGATAAAAATGAGCAAATTCAGAAGTATTTGGTCAAGATGTTAGCACCAAGCATGTGTTGCTAAGGGTACAAGCGAACTGAGACCAACAAAGCAGTAGGTTGCTCTGGGTTGGTTAACATAAGTGAGCTTAGAATTGATTCACTTGGTTTGGTTTCAAAATAAGCCTATGTTGAATGAGCTACAATCAAGTTGAACATTGATTTGAATCAAGTAGCTGCGATTTTTCGCAAAAGTGTCTTCACTTATCAAACCAAGCTCAAGCAGACCTTGACAAATTTACAACAGCTATAATGTGTTTGACCAGTGTTTCTTGAGTTTACAAGTTAAGGGAAGTGATTCATAATATTTTAGACTGAGCTAGGGATTAAATTTTCAGCTTTCAAGCACCACCTACTAGCTTCACACTGTACTAGTGTACTATCTCTCATTTCTTTTTGTACCAAAAAACCTAAACAAGGCAAATTAATAAAGTGGGAAACTAAGGCGCTTTAAAGACAAGACGAAAAGTTTCAAAAAAAATTCAGCAAATTAATTACATCTTGAAGCCGTCATGGGCAATGGTTGTTAAGCGGTTTTAAGCCGACAAAACTAATAGCAAAATCGGACAATCAATTTCTAAAATTTGGACCGAAATTGGGGTTGTGATATAACAAGCAAAAGAATAAAATGAATGGTCATAAAAAGATTTAAAATAAGGAGATAATAAGATTCAAAAAGAGCCAATATACCTTTTGAGAGGTTTCAATGAACCTTTTGTTGCATCTTCTGAACAGTGCATATCGTAAGGGTTAAGTCTTGAACCATTCATTGTATGAGTTGAATTCAGATGCATGTTTCCTGCAAAAAGATTACATATGAAACCATGGCATGACGACAATAAAATATCTATAAAAGGAAGTCAGTAGACAGATAACCATGGGTCAACATAATGTTCACCAATTCATATTTGGAACAAATTGGTTTTGATGACGATCACTTCAAGATAAACTGATACATTGAGTTATATAAAGAACATAAGAAAAAATATTAACAGCAAAGCAGAACAATACGTTTAGCTTCGGCAGAGGGACTCATTTGAATCTTCTCATCTACATGAGATTCTGACGCAACTATATCATCAGAGTCCACAGCTTCGAACTTTTTGAGCTCTCTGGCTGATGTGGCCTTTTCTGTTAGAGGTTAAGAAATAAAATTTTGCAATACAAAATGTTAGCAATCAAAATGGTCTATCTCAGCATAAATTTTAGAGAAACTTATACTAATTAGTAAGTGAAGATAGTAAAAATTCAACTTCTTTAGATCTTTCCTTAAGCAAAGATGATAGATAATGACCAAGAATGTTTTGAGGCAAATCATATACACAAAAGCAACATATATTCATATCAAGTCCTGAGGAAAAAGAAAGGATACTGGTTTGAGTAGACTTTTCCTTTCCTTCCGTGGAGGTTTCCTATTCACAGCAGGACCATCAAGCTCAGGACTGATTTCCTCTCTAGAACTTAAAGACTTACAAAGCTCTGCAGAGATGAAACAATATAAGTTTTATGGAGTTTGTGAAAGATGATGAAAGGATGCATTTTAGTGGATGCCGGGAAACATTTTAGTCGACACCAGCATCAATACTAATGCAACTGCCAAAAATAGACATCAAATTATGTTAAAAGAATATGTCACTTAAATATTTACAGCAAACTAAAGAATTTCATTATTATACCAATAATCATCTAAATGAATTACAAATTCAAATGGTAGCTTTTTTTGCAAAGTGATTGCTAAAAGATAAATCACAAGTGCTTCAAATTATTCCTTTGAGCTTCAACTATAAAGTCTGATGATTTGATTGGATTAGACTAGATCTTTACCTGACTCTATCTATCTGTGCAATTCTCCTGTGAATGGCTCCACACATCAGGAGTCAGGACATCTAAAGCACTTCTAATCCTTAAGCCATCATCAGATTTTGTTTTTTCACATAAGATGACTCATAGCATGAAAGAGAATTTTAACAAAGAAAAAGAAATAGACTGTACAACATAATCAAGTTTAATCCGTTCTAGCACTTTATCAATGCACATATATTGCATTTCTTGTGATATACTTTAATCTATATTTTCTCTGATATAGCAAAATAGTTGTGAAAAAGAATATTATCAAAAAAATGCAAAGCAACAATCGTCGTGCAACAAAGAAAAACAATCAAGATTAAATCAAACCTGCATGTGCAGCGTAGTGACTGGCCTTGACTGGCTTCTTACATGCGTTGCAGCATACCTCCAAGACAAATAAACACATGTTCACTACTTTCTGGGCTTCTTAGAGAGAAAGATTTAATGAATAATCACAAGAGCATTAGTCATTAGTAAAAACATTTGATGCTTACTTGGTGAAAAACCATTTCTGTAAAACGTATGGCATAAAGTAATATGATACTATCACAAACATCTCATGGACTATATAGATCAATCCATTGACTTAATAATAACCCTTGTTTCGTCACCTTACTCTACCAACCTCAAGCATCATGGTTTAAACTCTATACCTAAATGGCAGTGAACTTGTAGGTTATGCTATATGCTTTTGGATTTTCAAGATAACTTTAGCCCCTTATTTCACCTTGACAAGTAAGATGCTGAAGCATTATAAAGCATATGCAAATGTACACCACCAGGGAATTTCATTTCATCCTTTTGACAACAATAACATCTCAAGTATGTATATTTAAGACCTTTCCTAAATTACAGAAACCCCTTTGCCTTTACACTGTTTATTCTACAACTAGAAAGCAAAAAGATCCTGAGTTAACCTTGTGATAGTAATTCATAGGATTCTTATCTGCCTGGACAAATGGCAATGTCTTTACCATGCTGATCGCTTCACCTTTGTTGTTCTATAGGTCAAGATTCAGTACCATACAAATCATCTGATCTCTTAACCTACCAACTGCACCAAGTAATCAGTAACACGGACGTCTATACCACTTTGATCCAAAGGTTATCGTTGAATGGTTCCACGCAATTTTCAACTGTTGAAAATCCATTATAAGCAGGATACTTTTGATTTTTAAGTCTGGGTACTGATGCAGAAAAAAACATCTTGGCTCTTTCTTTTTTACTTTTCTACTTTACTATTTCCCCCTGTGACAATATAAAATAAGTAAATCCACAGTGAAAGATCTTTGTTGTATCTCATTAAATAATCTATCAGTGCCAAAGCAACAAAGTAAGACATTATAATTCTTGTACTATAATAAATTATGAGATCATGACACATTAACACTATGGAAAAGTAAAGTTTTGTGATAAAAAGCTTAGCTAGGAAATTTCCAAGCCTTACCAAATCCAAAGGATCTGTCATCGGCCTCAAACCAAAAATATGCATATCTACAAGAGAAAACCAACCAGAATGAAGTCGAGAAATCTGAAGCCCCAGTCACGTAAAAGAGCCCGGGACAGATACAGGCAACACAATTATGGTGGAACATGAATATAGCCGACGCCCTGGCACCACCCAACATAACTCGGGCTGTAGTCTTTAGGAACATAAAGAAAATATTGAAATCTAATAAAATCCTGCAATATGTACATATCAAATAACAGTATTGAAATTCAGCTACATTTGAATGCTCTTTTAACTTTCTTTTGTTATCCTCTTTTAACTTTCTTTTGTTATCTCAACAGAACTGCATTTCCTACTAACCATAACTGCCATGCCTTTATAAGTCATGGACTGAATGCAACCATAATGGCCATCTCAAACAGAAATTAAAAGTTACTTCCCCACTACAATGCAGCAGGATGGGGCTTAGTTAGATGGTGAAAGCTGGAGTTAACACAAGAATATCATAGACTTCCTTTTTTTGCTCTTTATGTTGAATACTCACACATAAAAGCAGCACTGAATTAAATCACATAATCCACAACCAGCACTTCTACACCTACAATTATCATTTTTCCAACGACATATAATTCAAGTAATGTTTAGGATTGATAGTTTGCATTTATATATCAGAATCTATACATGAACTATACCTTCGTCATCAATCAAATTTGCTTCATCCGCCTCCTGTATTACTCTCCTTATGTATTGTGCAGCTAATTTCTGGTGGCCTATTTCCTCTGTGGGTGGGGGGGGGAGGTTTAAGAGAAAAAGAGTGAGAGTTAGAAATGGAAAAATATTGCATATTAAATGTCGGATTGTCAATTGCACAGTCAAGACTTGGCCTCTCAAGCTAGATGAAAAAAGAAACATAGGATCAATAGGAAGAAGCTTATGAATAAAATTATCTTTTGTCTTATACGCAAGCTACATTAGACTTAGTAAGTCATAACAACTTCTCAGCCATCATACTTTTCTAATCAGATAACTCATAATTGTTCATATTACTCATCATAAGTCGAGAGTTTCTGATATGAAGTTGAGAAAGAAGCAAAGATTTGTTCCTGCATATTCACAAATACATAGTGACACAAGGGATTAGGAGTGCACATGAGTGCAAGAGAATGAAGGAAATTCAAACATGATGTCTGATGACATGACATCAATAGAGCTCAGGCTTAAGAGGTATTAACAATTACACAAAAACACCTCCAGATGAGTTTTTTTTAATAAGATGGTAAACAGAGATTAATACAAATTAGAAGGGCTTTGGCGGAACAACTTTTAAGTGAAAGAAAAATGCACAATTGAGGGCATGATAAACTCTTCTCTTTATATTTGGCTCGCCTATTGAATTACAAATTGATAGACACATCACCTTTTAGTTACGAACAGATTAATCTATGATATAAAAGAGTATGCCTTTCAAGACTGCATTATACTCCATGATAAGCTGAGTTCACACCTTTACCTGTTACGTTTTGCGAGACACTTCCAGCATCTAGAAGCCTCGGCAACGCTGTCATTTTTCCGCTCCCAATAGAGCATACCATCAAAAATTGAAGTGAGTAACCCCTAGAAACTGCTAGCAAGTTATTTTATGTGGAAAAAAAAAAGTCAGAAGCTAAATTGAAATATATTTACGTCACAGATTCAATCAATCAAAAGCCGGCATCAAAAGATTCATTGATAGGTGCAAAATTTTGCATCCCAGTATTAGTTACTGGGGAGTGATGACTGGTCACTACTTACTGGCCCTCAAAGTGAAATGCAAATGCAATGAATTCACTTGTTTCAAGGCACAATTGATTTAAATTACTTCTTCGATTCTAATGATTTAAAACCAATCTGCCCCTCTTCTTACATAAAGCTCATATTTCCTTTTGGGACAAACAGAAATAATGTCTCATTTCCTAAAATAGAAAAATTCTTTCGAAAAGTATCTTCCAACCTCAAAATAATGATGTAAAACCACCAATTCTCCGCTCCTATATTTAAGAGCAAAACTTTGAAAGTAAATCACTTTTTTATTTACAGGGAACCAATTAGGGAAGATAAGACAGATCAATTTTTTGAAAGTCCACCAATATTTTGACTTTACAAATGCATTTTAGGGAAACTTTTGATTTTTCTTTTTTCGCACATTTGTTATTGATTTTAAATTGATTCAAAAGAATGAATTTTTCTAACAACTTTTTCTGAATCCAACCAAACAACTTATAAAATACAACTCAACTGTTTCTGACTTAATTATTTATAGAAAGATTTTCTAAACACAACAGCCCCAAAGAATTGGGGATGTGATTATGAGAATATTTATAACTAAACTTGATTTTATAAGAATTGGGGTTATCCAAAAGCTACCATTTTGTAAAATCTGGCATAGACTGGCTATAAATATTATATATGCTTCCAGGGAAGAAAAGAAAAACCACAGAGAGCATGCAACATTAATACAACTGTAAAGGAAAGCACACTAAAAGCAAAAGATATAGAACACCAAAGAGAACAATGTGTGAAGGACTGAACCAGTCTCTTTCACTAATAAACATATGTAAATGAGAAAATTTCTCACACATGCAAGAACTTTAATTTGTAGGTATCTCGAGGGCCGCTCCTTACATTAGGTGAAGGAGTTGGTTGACTCAGGCCCGAAAATATTACGAAATTCAGGGGCCCACAATTTTTGTATACGTTTTATATATAGTACATATATAAAGTGCTTGTTTGGGAGCACTTTTTAGATGAACTTTTTGATCTAAAAGTCCATTTCCATAATAATATATGTTTGGTGGTTAATTTAAAATGAATTTTTGGATAAGTCACTCCTCTTAAAACTCCATTCTAGCGAAGTTAGATCTCGAGGCTTTTTGAGAAGTCACTTATCAAAAAGTCCATTTTCTAAATGGATTTTTGCATAAGTACTCCAAGAGTAAATCTTAAAATTTCGAAAGGCATCCCGGTTCAAATCCTACTGCCATCAAGATTTTCTCCCCACAAGATTTTTTTACTTTATTTAAAGAAATTAAAAGTTCTCGATTGCAGCCTAGTGTAGAACTCTCCCACCAAGAATTAAGGGTGCCAAATGGGGTGTGCGGATCGAATTCTCTTGCGTGGCAAACAAATTATCACACTTAATTTTTTAAAACCCTACTTTAAAATTTCTCAAATTAAAAAGGTACGAAATTAAAAAGCCATCAAAAAGCTATGTTATTGATTGAGAACTGAATAATTGAACAACTTGAGTGTTACTGACTGATTAATACTTTTGCCGCCAAACTGCAAGGCGAGTTGTATTTAAACAACTATTTTGATTTTTGAACATGGATGTCATATTATTTTAATTATAATAGCATTATCTTATATATTGCACATTATTCTTTCTTTTGTTATTTTATTATGTTGCCTTTAAGTTTGTATACGGAAAAGGGGGTCCGTGACCAAAAATTTGATAGGATCGGCCCGGGGTAGCTCCATCTCTATCCAAAATTATGACTGAAAATAAATCAGAAAATTTTCACGAAACAGCATTGCATTTATCCTAATTCTTCCCGCTCGAGCACTGTACGCAACACAATGTACTATCAAAAACCCCATCTTCACATGCATAATGTGCTGTAGTTAGCTCTAAAACAAAACATCTCCTGCATTATCATGATACTAACAAAAAACAAAGCCAACTCATCCAGATAAAATTTACTAAAAAATAAAAACATGCAGACATAGTTCCATTCTGTAATTTAACGCTTCAAATTAAAAAGTTCCAGAAAAATTAAATAAAAAATTTCACAGTGGCATTACCTCAGCTTCGAAATATCTGATCTCCGTGAAAATTACCAACAAAAAAAGAAAAGGATTTTTCACCGAACCGCGATACGAAAAATCTGAAACAACTTTGAAACTCGGACTGAATTTATCATGATCAAGAATTATAATGTAGAATATATGAAACCCGAAAACTGAAATAAATTTTAATCGGGGATTTTTCTCTCAAGAAAAGAAAAGAAAATATATATTCGTTTAATTTTCTCGCTCTCTTATATTCAGAGAGGGAGAGAATGAGAGAATAGAAGAGAGAGCAAGCAACAAATAGGACGACAGTTCTATTTCCTGAGGTTCTATGCAGTGCCACTTTACAAAGTAAAGTCGTTGAGGAGACGAGAACGTTTTAATCTGTTTTTCCTTTTTAGTACAATGGGCGATAGTCGAACCGCTCAATCGTCCCGATGGCAAGACAAACTTCTATCATCAAGACAAAGTTGATATTTCCTATTTTAAGTCTTTTTTTAGAATCAAATGAATTTCATTAATTCGAAAGAAGAAAATTACAATTGATTATAATAACGAGTGAAAAACAGTTGCAAGTTCCACAGGTCATAAATCTATAAAAATCTAAAACAAAAATTTCAAACCTAAATAGATCTAACGGATCCATAAAATCGGGACTTTGCAATGGAGGCGATGGATAAAACACGATCGATATGATCTTCATTCGGGTTTTATCCATGATATACTTGGAAGAATAATCCATGTGGATTAATTATCGTAGATTTATTGTAGATATACACAAACTCACACACAATCTAACAATCACATGTAGAAGACGTGTACTTTATGCAAATATACGGTAAATATTACGTCTGATGTATTTCTCCGTGCTCCAAGAGTAGCATCTACTAGACCCTCACTGTCACACCTATTTGGGAGAAATAAAAGTCACATATTAGGACTTTGAATTTTTTTTGGACACAATTATACTTAACATTTATTTTATGAATATTAACATATACCAAAAATTAATGCAAAAATGAAATCACCTTGTGTGTATGCTCTATACATGTGTGTGTGTGTGTGTGTGTGAGAGAGAGAGAGAGAGAGAGAGAGAGAGAGAGAGAGAGTAGTGCGATTGGATATGCTTTCATTTTGAAAATTTTCATTTTGCTAGAAGAGCAAGTCTCTTGTGAGACGGTCTCACGGATCTAAATTTGTGAGACGGACCTCCTAAGGGCTCCGTCTTGAGAACATGAACCATGAAAATAAATTTAAAAATAATAATGAACCATGAAGAAACAAAAATAAACCCTAAAAACATGAACCATGAAGAATAAACCGAAAAACAAAAATAAATCCAAAAATAAAAAATAAACCCTAAAAAAAACTAAAAGTCCTAAAAACCTAAATCAATTAAAAATAAACCCAAGAAATAAAATAAACCCTAAAAAATAAATATAAACCCTAAGAAAAATAAAATCTAAAAAAAAATATTTAAAACTTTGTGTAAGGGCTCTTCTTACGGATCTAAACCGTGAGACGGTCTCACGCAAGTTTTTGCCTTGCTAGAAAATAGTGGTGGAAAAAAATTTGGGAGAAAAAAAGATGAATTTTGAGAGTGTGATTGGATGTGAGATGAAAAAGTAATGATGAAAGTTGATTTAATTTAAAAATAGTAAAATAATGATTGGATGTAATTGGTAGTTAGAAATGTGTGAGTGAGTGAATAGTGAAATTTGTGGGATAATGTGTAATAATGATTAGTTTTTTGTGAAAAAATGTGTAAATGTGATTGGTGAAAGAAAAAATGAGAAAAAATATGAAAGTGAGAGAAGAGTATGAGGATGTATGGATGTGTTTCCAAGTCCAATTTCTAGTGTTGGAAAATGAATTTTCAAACTTTATTGGTTTTCGTGTGAGAATTGAGAATATGTTTGGTTTGTTGTCTGAATTTTTGTTTAGAAATGAAAATATGTTTGGTTATAGTATTTTTGACATAGATTTGCGTGATTATAGTGTATTTTTGACATCGTTTTGCGTGATTGTAGTGTATTTTCACATAGATTTGTGTGATTTTGGTGGAAATTTGTTTGGTTGTATTTTCAAAAGAATCTTTTCAGAAAAAAATGAAAATTGAAAATGACTTTATTTCTATTGAGAATTTCTTAAACAAACATAAACTCATTTTCTGGAATAGTTGGAAATTGGAAAATTGGATTTTGAAATAATTCCATACATAACCTATATTTTCTAAAAAAATTCATAAACAGCCGCGTGTTTGGTCAAAAAATTCTCTAGTTGAACGAAAATAAAATCTCGTTCATATCCAATCGCAGCCTAAAACTTTCAGCTAAAGGAATTCATTTTCTATTAATTTTTATAAAATTGAAAGATAATTTGAGAAGAAATTAGTAATTAATAATCAATTTGGAAAGAATTTGGTCACGTGGATAGGGGTGAAAATGGGTCAAGCCAAACCGGACTTTGAGTTGGAAAGCATGGGCCTGTTTTATTAAGTTCACGCCCAAGTGTTGCCTATTATATGTAATATGCTTTTTTTCATAGGCTCGGTATGACCTTTTTAAGTAAAAAGGTCAAGTCTTGGCCTATTTAAAGTTAAGTTAAGTTAAGCCTATCAAATTCAATTTAGAAAGAAAAAAAAACTAATTAATGTAAATTACAAAAAAAAACACGTGGTCAATACAAGATCATAATGAAAAAATAAAATGCACATGACAATAGAATCTATTAAGTTACATCTCCAAAGTACATAAATAGGATGATACAATATTTAATAAGTCCATAACAATAATAAATCCAAATACAAATAAGTGTCTCATTAATGTTGTTATATTATATGTATATATTATATGTATAAGATGTATGTAATTTTTTATACAATTTATATCTTCCATAGATATAATTTAATACATACATGTATTATATATAATATTATTTATTTATTATAGTATTGTAATGCCCCCAAACCCATTTAGAGTTCAGATTGTCATTGTGGAAGTGGAACCATAAATGCACTTAAAGTATTTGCGGAGGCGTAAATAGAATGATACAATCTATTGAATTTCAAATATTTTTTTCTTAAAACACACCATATATATATATACAATATGTCAAAATATGAAAATTAAAAAAACTTAACATAGGTAGGACGTCCAAAATATATGTCATCGTGAGTATGATTGACTTCTTAATATAAGGTCATTATATATATATATATATATATTTATGTTTAGAGTTTATGACAAAATAAGTAAGGAACACGCAACTCCCACGTGCTGACCCCATCGCTCGACCCCATCATCTGAAAATAATATTAGTTTGAAGGCGTGAGTTTTTTACACTCGGTGTGAAGCGTAAGCAACACTAAAAAGAGAAAAACATCTATACTGCATAATAAATTCGACCCGAAGGTACTTTATATTTTATGCCCGAAGGCACTTTCTATTTGACCAAAGGCACTTTTCATTCATATGGCCCGTTGGCCGACACCGTAGTGTTACTTTCAATTTCATGTGTTGATAGGAAATTTAACCAAATTAGCATAACAATACAACATGCTTACAAATTAGAAGTCTTCGAACAAACTTGTCTAGCCGCAACGGAGTTTGGTTTAGCCGCAACAAACTTGTCTTCGAACAACAACCTTTCTCTCCGCATTCCATTGTCACCTCCGCATCAATCACTCTTTCCACATATCAGCAGTCTAAAGTGTGGCCTGAAAGACCCTCCACCTCCCTCAATGACTCCCCACTTCTCAGGCAAGCCCCAACTGGTTTTCATGTCTACTTTGACGGTGCGATCTCCTTACCCTTTAACCGAGCAGGGATAGGTGTTTATATCCAAGACAGCGATGGCAAATTTGTCAAAGGTTTCTGTTAGTCCAAGTGGCTACGATAATCTAGAGGGGGGTGAATAGATTATGCCGATTTTTCGCAAATCGCCCTCTTTTTCGAATGAACAAGTAATTGACAAGAAAGTAGATGCGGAAATTAAACAACACTCGATGATTTATAGAGCTTCACCCCACCTAGGGACTACGTGCTCTACCACCCCGGTATATCCGAAGTGGATTTCAAAAAGAAAAAAAGATTTTATTAACAATTACCACAATTGTTACAACACCACATTTGAAGATTACCACAATCTTCTTACAACACCTTCAAGGAGATTACCACAATCTTCCTTCAACATCTATGAAGAGTACCACACTCTTCAACACCTAAGATCACCCAAGTGTGTTCTTACCACAAGAACACTAACAAGGATATCTTGTTTTGGATGATAGAAAAATTCAAGATTACAACTCAATAATTGAAGTATACAAACTTTGAGTGCAAGTGTAATCAAGAATGAAAAGCCTAGACCTCAAGATTGTGCAAGTGCAAGAACTAGGCTATTACAACAAGAGTATAAAAATGAAGACTTGGAGAATTTGCAGATTTCTTGTTGTGTATTTGCTTGTATGTGTTATATCTTGTGTCTTCAATTCATCCTCTATTTATAGGAGAGTTTTCACCAACACAGCTCCCAACATAGCTCTTTCTTCTTAACTTTTGTCTACAAAAAGAGGATCACAAGATGTAGAAATATTGTACAAAAATGAAAAGTAAATCTTTGTCACAAAGAGTTCAAACGGTATAATTTTTTTCTGTCACATTGCACAGCAGGCGTACCGGGTCGTCCCGTAGAAAATTTCAACGTTGGAAGAAAAATAGTGCGATCCCACATGTCAGTTGCATGGGGTCGGCCGGTCAAGGGGTGTGACCGGTCACCCTAGGGTGCGGGTCGGCCCTACTTTGGACCGGTCCCCTCTTCAATATTTCACTCCGGAGTGTTCTGTTTCAATTTTTACGTTCTTCGTGTGCCGGCCGACGTCTTGCTCGACGGTCGACCTTCGACTTGAAATGTTGTCCGATTTTTTTAAAAATAAACTTCAAGAAATACTCCAAAAAATTAGTAAAAACATTTTAAATTAATTAGGAGTATTTGGACAACATTTATAAACATTGTTTTGGTGTAAAAACCAATTAACATAAAAACATTAAATATGTTGTCCAATTTTTTATCGAATAATAAACTCTAAGAAATACTCCAAAAATTTGTAAAAACATTTTAAAACATTTAGGAGTATTTTGACAACATACATAAATATAGTTTTGGTATAAAAATTCATTTAAACATAATCATCAAAATCTTGATAAAAATATTTATCTAACAAGCTCCCCTTTTTGATGATTACAAACCAAAACAATTTTAGGAAATTGATTTTAAAACAAAAAAAAATTCGGTCTAAAACATCAATCCATTATAAGCAAGATTCATCATAAGTACAAACACACAAGGATAGGAGCAAAGATTTTTCAAAATCATTTTTGCACAAGCTCCCCTATCAATATGCATATCAAGAACAAGTAAAAAAGCAACCAACTAAAAGCTAAAAGCTTAGCTTTTACAACTTAAGCTTGAATTTCATGAGCTTATAAGCTCCCCCTATCATAAATAATCATTAGTTAAGCATAAAAGTCCATAATACATCACATGGACTAAGTATTGTTGACTTTTGGCTTTACAGAGCCCTAGCTTATAACTTTTCTTGCAAGCTTATTTTTGCTTCTTTGAGCGTATGAGCGTTTTTCTGTTTCTCCCCTTTAGAATCATCAAAAATAATGTTAGCACGATAAAAACATCATATAATTATATCAAAGTGCGCAATTTAATCGATTTATCGAGCATATTGAGCATTTAAGCTTAAATTCGAATAAAAGGGAAAAAATTGCTCATTTGATTTGTAAAAGCTCATTTGATTGATAAATATGATCTCTATAAACTTATAAAACTTTTCAAATCAAGAGAATCATGTAGATAATGAATTTTTCATTGAAACATTTTGTCGAACATTTGGCGTGCGCCGAATAAAACAAGAAAAATATAACGCCTTTGTGATTCATTTAAGCCAAAAATTTCATCACCAATTGCAATACAACAATATTCATTCATCATCAATCATCATATACAACATACTAATACAAGAATTTTATCAAAGTAACAAGATATAAGCACATTCTCAAGGGTTCAACCCAATTGAGATTGAGAAAAAAAAAAAAAGAGAAATTCTTACCATTTAATCGGTAAAGATGAGCAATGATGATGATAATCGAGCCTCATGAAGTCCAAAATATAAAATGTATGCAATAAGACAAATTTGAAGTGAAATTTGTGTGCAAAATGCGAAGGGGACAAAAATGAACACAAAAGACCAAAAGTGATCGCGATCGAGAATAGAAACGATTTTAACCAAAAATATAGCTAGGGGCGACGGTCGACGTCATGGGCGACCGGTCGGCCTTGCCCCAGTCAGCCCAGTTGTTCATTCTGTTTTCCAAAATCCGAGGTTTGAACCAAAAATCCGATTTTTCGCCCTTAAGTTTTAAAAAAGTGCAAAATGCAATTATAGACCTCATTCAATATGCATTATGCCTAACCGAGCTCGTATTGACACAAAACTTGGAAGATAGCGGTTTTGTAAAAATATCCGCTAATTGATCTTGAGATGGTACAAAAGATATCTCAATTTTTCGTTTTGAAACACAATCCCTTAGAAAATGATGTCGAATCTCAATATGTTTAGTACGGTTATGATGGACCGGGTTTTGAGCAATATTTATAGCGGATATATTATCACAAAAGATAGGAACACTTTCAAAAGAGCATTTGTAATGCTAAGGTTTGTTTCATCCAAAGCAATTGAGTACAACAAAAGGCCGTGGAAATATATTCGGCTTCGGCCGTTGAAAGTGAAACACAATTTTGTTTCTTTGAAAACCAAGAAACTAGGCAATCGCCTAAAAATTAACATGATCCGGAAGTACTTTTACGATCATCAATATTTCCCGCATAATCCGAATCACTATAACCTTTAAGAGAAAAATTTTCATTCTTTGGATAAAATAAACCATATTGAATAGTGCCTTTCAAATATCTAAAAATTCTTTTAACGGCACTCATATGAGATTCTTTGGGATTGCTTTGAAAACGAGCACATAGGCATACGACATGAAGAATATCCGGTCTACTTGCGGTTAAATAAAGTAAACTACCAATCATACCTCGATATTTCGATTCATCAATCGACTTGCCTTTTTCATCTTTGTCATGTTTGATAAATGGTTTTATCATGATTTTGATGATTTTGATTTTACACCAAAACAATGGTTTTAAAGGTTGTCCAAATACTCCTAAATGATTTAAAATGGTTTTAATATTTTTTGAGTATTTCTTCAAGTTTTATTTTCGACAAAATTGGACAACACTTTTAATGATTTTTTGTTAATGTATTTTTACACCAAAACAATGTTTCTAAATATTATCCTAATACTCCCGATCGGTCTAAAATGTTTTTACTATTTTTCGGAGTATTTATTGAAGCTTATTTTCGATATAAAATTGGATAACACTTTTGTTTTGAGGTCAACCGGTCGCCGTATAGGGCAACCCGCACTGAAAGTTGAGGAAAACATAAAACTTCATGTTTGCAGAAAATGGTCGGGCAACCGGCCGCCCTATAGGGCAACAGCGGCGTCGACCGGCCGAGGTAGACGCCGACCGGCCGCCTGTAAATGTGTTTTCTCATTTTCAAACGTCTATTTGTGTGCGACGATCACGCCCTCAAGTTTGACAAAGAAAATGTAACCGTTGTGCAAATGACATCTTTTCCTTAATTTGTGGGATTGATTTCTAACAGCTCTTTTCTTCAATTGTCTTGCAATTGTTTTGTAATTCATGTCCCCAAGAGGAGCCTATCATGTACAAGACATCTTCTATAAATAGAGGAAGAATTGAAGCAACACATTAAGAGAGAAAACTACAACACAACAAGATACACTCAAGAATACACTTGTTCTTACATTGTCTTATTTCTTGTTGTAATTTGCCTATTTTATCACTTTCACAACCTTGAGGTCTAGGCTTTTCTTGATTACACTTGCACTCTATTGTATTATCAATTATCGAGTTGTAATCTTGAATTTGGGTAATCATTCAACACAAGATATCCTTGTGAGTGTTCTTGTGGTAAGAACACACTTGGGTGATCTAGGTGTTAGGTGTAAGAAGATTGTGGTAATCTTCTTATTGAGGTGTTGAAGAATTTGGTATTCTTCAAGGTTGAAGATTGTGGTAATCTTCACAAGGTGCCGTTGGAGATTGTGGTAATCTTCAAGTGAGATTGTGGTAATCTCAAAGGTGGTGTTGAAGAAGAGTGTGGTGCTCTTCAAGGTGTTGTTGTAAGTTGGTGTTGTATTAATTTGTGGTAAATTAATAAAATCTTTTTTTTCTTTTTTGAAATCCATCCCGGAGATACTGGGGTGGTAGAGGATTAGGCCCTAGGTGGGTTGAACCTCTTTAAATCGACGTGTGTTGTTTACATTCCGCACCTTTATTATTGTCTTTGAGCTTTCGGTTCGAAAAAGAGGGTAAAATCGAAAAGATGGAGATAATCTATTCACCCCCCCTCTAGATTATCGTAGCCGCTTGGACTTACAAGTGGTATCAGAGCCAAACTCTTTGGCAAGCTTGTTTCACATCGCGAGTGAAGAGAAATGATCGTGGCTACGAACAAAGCTCATCTTTCCGCACCTCCACCACCAAGCCACCTCGGTTTGATTCCAAAAATTTTATATTTTGGAAAGAAAGAATGGAATGCTATTTACAAGGTTGCGGGTTTGATATTTGGAACACCGTCATCAATGGAGAATCCATTCCGACGAAGAATACACCACACACCTCTAAAGGCTTCAAAGAGCTCAATGTGAAGAGAAGAGAATCATCTCCTTAAATGGTAAAGCTCTTAGTATTTTGTATTGTTCACTTACTACTTTGGAATTTGATCATATTGTAGGTATTCGATCGCACATGAAGTATGGCAAAATTAGAAGCCATCCATGAAGTGTATGCAAATGAAAGGAGCAACTCAAAAGCATCTACTTCACAAATGGATACAACATCAAATCCAACAACATGGGATGAGCCTTCTACAACCTCCCATGATGAAAAAGTTGAACAATGCCTCATAGGCATCGAAGAAGAAAACGAGGTAAGTTCTAAACCCTCTACTTCCCATGATAATAATTATAGTGATTTGCAAAATGATTTTGATGAACTACAAGATGAATTCCAAAACTTACTTGTTAAATACAAATATTTGAAAAAGGAATTCATTGCTTTAAAGAATGATAAGGATAGTTTATTTACTTCCTATGAATCACTATCATGTGCTCACACCACCACTTTTGACATGGTTAGAAACCTTGAGAAAGAAAATAGTACTCTTGTTGAGGATATAAATTGCTTGAAAAATGATTTATCTAAATCCAACTTGAGTACCGATAGAATGACCAATATTGTTGATTGTTGTGATAATTGAAACTAGAACTTGATCATAAGCCTAAGGGTGTCAATCACATGAAAAAGATTCAAGTCTCTAAGACGTTGGTCATTATGCTCCTAGAATTATTACATGCTTTTATTGCGGTAAAAAGGGTCATACGGTAAATACTTGTCGGGCTAGAAATAGCTCTAATTATTGTTGGAGACCTAAAAGTCTCAAGACTAATCCCAAAGGACCCAAACACATGAGGGTACCACAAAATAATGTCATATTAGGTACCAAATAAATAATGATCAAGAAAATTTATACCGCAAGAAGACATCAAATGACCGTTTCATTTGATCAAAGAAGGAGAAACTATTTTTCGACAAAGCCAATTTCCAAAGAGATGATATAATCAAAAATGGGAAGAACACAATCCTTGAAATGGCAAAGACATCATCAACAAGATGATTTTCAAAGAAGAAGAGACCATCAACAATGGGAAGGTAACAAACCTTGAAATGGAGTAATCAAAGAAGTCATCATCAACAAAGTGACTTCTCAAGGGAATATATCATCAAGAATGGAAAACCCATGGAAACGGCGAAATTGGTAAACCGTATCTCCCCATTTAAATATGCATCTTATTTTATTTCTATGCATGTTTTTATTTGTGTCTTAATTGCAAAATGAGTTTTCATGTATTTAATTTTAAATTAAGGTCTTCAAAACTTACTTATAATTTTAAAAATATTTTTGAAAAAGAAGACCTTATATGATGTTTTTAAAACTCTTGTGCATTTTGTAGACTAAAGTGTATTATCATCTCTTATGGATTTTTATGGCATGAGCTTACTTGTGATATCTCTTAGCCTACACTTTTATCATTATGATTTGTGCTAGATTTGTTTTAAGAATTGTGTAGGATTTACATATTTTCACAAATGGCCATTTATGTCATTGTTTGTCAAGAAAGGCATAAATTATCGAGGCACGTTTACTTGTGTTATTCTTACTCGATAGACTTGATATATATATTGCCATGTGCATATGTGCTTGTTTTTCATAGTATTTCATACAAGTGCCATTAAGAGGATTTTTAGAATTTTTGAAAGGCACTATTCAATATTTGATTGCACATATTTGCTTTGTCAACGTTTGTTCAAATACTTCTTTTAAATGAGGTCTCAATTATATGCTATCGGATTTTCAAATTTCAAAAGAGACCTTTTGTAGCTTTCTTAAGCTTATTTGAACTTACATAATATATTAGAATCTTGATGATCTTCTAAATGCATAGTATGTGTTTCTTGCTTCATGGTCTATATATATAATGTCTCTTACTACTATGCTCTTTTGCAAGATATTTTGTTATTGATGATTGAGACATGTTTTTACACTTGGGCTATTTTTATTCTTGATTATATAAGCGATGTCGTTAATGAGTTTGTTAAGTTGTGTAGATGAGAATGAAGTACTCCAAATATTGGTTACCTCAAAATATTTGGATGTATATGTTCTATTGTGAACACCTTAGACAATTGGATGCCATATGATGATAGTAATGAAGTAGACAAAAAGGGTATTCAAACAAACTCGATGACCAATGCAACATTGGTCGAACTAAGGCGAGGTGTACTTGAAATGAGCATGGTGAGGAGCTCAATTTCTTACTTGACTTCAAATCATTCAATGCCAAGTAGATGGTTACATTTCAAAAGAACTCTTGAAGGAGTTAGGCATTGAAGAAGGAAGAATCATCTCAACCTCTATGACTACCAATGAAGAGATTGACAAAGGTTGAGAAAGGCATGTCGGTTGACAAACAAATTCGAGGTATGCTTTCTTGTATTATTTCTATAGACTCGACATTCCATATGCCTTATGTCTATATGCTCGACTTCAAAAATTTTCCCAACGAATCTCATTAAAGTGTCGTTAAAAGAAATTTTCAAATATTTATAAGGCACTTCTTCTTATGACTTGTTCATCCAAAGCTTTTAAAATGTTCTTATTTTTTTTTTTGGGATAACAAGTCCGGTGAAAATTATTCAAAATATAGTTCGTCATCATCGAACTAAATATATTGAGATTCGATGTTTTTTTAAAAGGGATTGAGTTTTTAACAAAAACTTGAGATGTGTTTAATTCCGTCTCAAGGATAACTCGGACTTTTTAATCGCCCACCGCCGAGTATTTTACCTCACTTCGAGCTTGATCATGACATAATGTATATTGAATGAGGTTTACGTTTGCATTTTGCACGTTTTTAAAACCTAGGCTAAAAAATCGGATTTTTGATCAAACTTGAATTTTGAGACAGAACTCAAAAAATAAATTCGATTGGGGCAAGGCCGATCGGTCGCCCATGCCGTCGGCCGACCGCCGCCCCTTGCCCATGACCGGTCGCCCTAAGGGATTTTTTTGGTTAAAAATGGTTCTTTTTCCACTTAGCATTTTTGGCTTTTTGGTTCATTTTCCGTCCCTTTGCAAATTTCACACACAATTCACTTCAAATGAGTTTTGATGCATGAATTATATATTTTGGGGATTATCTAGCTCGACTATCATCATCATTGCTCGTCTTTACCGATCAAATGGTAAGAATTTACTTCCTTAATCTCAATTGGGTTGAACCCTTGAGAACTTGGCCTATATGTACTATCTTGATAAAATTAGTATATGTTTGTGATGAGCTTATTGATTGTTGATGAATGATATTTATTAAATTGCATTTGGTGATAAAAAACTTGGCTTGATTTCATTTACAAGGGCTATATATATTCTTTTCAATTTTGACGCCCGCCAAGTTGTTCGATAAAATGTTTCAATGAAAAATTCATCACCTACATGATTCTCTCGATTTCAAAAGTCTCATATATTTATAGAGATCATGTTTTTATAAATCAAATGATTTTTTCATAAGCTTCTACAAGTCGTATGATCGACTTTTCGCTCCCATTTGGCCTATAAGCTTCATTGTTCAAATAGCTCGATACATCGGTTTAGTTGTGCACTTTGATATGATTATATGATGTTTTTATCGTGCTAACATTCTTTTTGATGATTCCAAAGGGGGAAAAAAGGTTATAAGCTCATTAGCTCATAAAAGCTAAGTTAAGCTTAACAAAAGAAGCTATAAGCTATGGCTTGATATAGCCATAAGTTGTGCATTATACTTAGTCCAATTGATGTATGATGGACTTATATACTTGTCTAATGATGTTTTGTTGACAGGGGAGCTTATAAGCTCTTGAACCTAAGATCAATATGTAAAAACTAAGCTTTTAGCTTATGGTTGATTGCTTTTACATTACTCTTGTTGTGCATATTGATAGGGGAGCTTTTGCTATATATGTTTGAATATCTCTACTCCCATCCTTGTGTTTATATTGCATGGAATGTTGTCGCCACAACGGATAGCTCTTTTTAACAGGTAAAATTGTTTTGTTTTCAAAATTGACCTCGTTAAAATTGTTTTGGTTTGTAATCATCAAAAAGGGGAGATTGTTTAATAAATGGTTTTATCATGATTTTGATGATTTTGATTTTACACCAAAACAATGGTTTTAAAGGTTGTCCAAATACTCCTAAATGATTTAAAATGGTTTTAATATTTTAGGAGTATTTCTTCAAGTTTTATTTTCGACAAAATTGGACAACACTTTTAATGATTTTTTGTTAATGTATTTTTACACCAAAACAATGTTTCTAAATGTTGTCCTAATACTCCCGATCGGTCTAAAATGTTTTTACTATTTTTCGGAGTATTTATTGAAGCTTATTTTCGATATAAAATTGGATAACACTTTTGTTTTGAGGTCAACCGTCGCCGATAGGGCAACCCGCACTGAAAGTTGAGGAAAACAGAAAACTTCATGTTTGCAGAAAATGGTCAGTGGCAACCGTCGCCCCTATAGGGCAACCGGCGGCTGATCGACGGGTGACCGTGCACTGGAGCAAAAATTGAAACAGTAACTCCCGCTTTCGCTTTTTTTTTAGTTTGTCAGGCGACGGTTGAGTCAACGTCGACCGGTCGAGGTAGACGCGTCGACCGTCGCCTGTAAATGTGTTTTCTCATTTTCAAACGTCTATTTGTGCTTGCGACGGTCGCGCTCAAGTTTGACAAAGAAAATGTAAATTGTGCAACAGACATCTTTTCCTTAATTTGTGGGATTGATTTCTAACACTCTTTTCTTCAATTGTCTTGCAATTTTTTTTACGTAATTCATGTCCCCAAGAGGAGCCTATCATGTACAAGACATCTTCTATAAATAGAGGAAGAATTGAAGCAACACATTAAGAGAGAAAACTACAACACAACAAGATACACTCAAGAATACACTTGTTCTTACATTGTCTTATTTCTTGTTGTAATGTGCCTAGCTTATCACTTTCACATCCTTGAGGTCTAGGCTTTTCTTGATTACACTTGCACTCTATTGTATTATCAATTATCGAGTTGTAATCTTGAATTTGGGTAATCATTCAACACAAGATATCCTTGTGAGTGTTCTTGTGGTAAGAACACACTGGGTGATCTAGGTGTTAGGTGTAAGAAGATTGTGGTAATCTTCTTATTGAGGTGTTGAAGAATTTGGTATTCTTCAAGGTTGAAGATTGTGGTAATCTTCACAAGGTGCCGTTGGAGATTGTGGTAATCTTCAAGTGAGATTGTGGTAATCTCAAAGGTGGTGTTGAAGAAGAGTGTGGTGCTCTTCAAGGTGTTGTTGTAAGTTGGTGTTGTATTAATTTGTGGTAAATTAATAAAATCTTTTTCTTTTTGAAATCCATCCCGGAGATCTTTGGGGTGGTAGAGGATTAGCCCTAGGTGGGTTGAACCTCTTTAAATCGACGTGTGTTGTTTACATTTCGCACCTTTATTATTGTCTTTGAGCTTTCGGTTCGAAAAAGAGGGTAAAATCGAAAAGATGGAGATAATCTATTCACCCCCTATAGATTATCGTAGCCGCTGACTTACATGTCAATCTTGATGTTTGTTGCCATTGGGGTAGAGACGGTTCTTCCTTCTTCAATTCGAACTTCTTCAAAAGTTCTTTTGTATACTTGGATTGTGAAATATATATTCCTTCTTGGCATTGCTTAATTTGAAGTCCAAGGAAGAAGTTGAGCTCCCCATTCATGCTCATTTCAAATTCACCTTGCATTAACTTAGAAAATTTCTTGCACAAGGATTCATTAGTAGCACCAAAAATAATATCATCAACATAAATTTGCACTAATAAGCAATCTTGCCCTTTTTCAAAAACAAAGAGAGTAGTATCAACTTTACCTCTTGTAAAACTATTTTGCAAAAGAAAAGAGCTAAGTCTATCATACCATGCACAAGGTGCTTGTTTTAAACCATATAAGGCCTTTTTAAGTTTATAAACATCATTAGGCCTAGAAAAATTTTCAAACCCCGGAGGTTGTTTTACATAGACTTCTTCTTGAATAATACCATTTAGAAAAGCGGATTTAACATCCATTTGGTAAAGCTTGAAATTTTTAAAGCAAGAATAGGCAAGTAAAATACGAATAGCTTCTAAACGTGCTACGGGTGCAAATGTTTCATCATAATCAATACCTTCTTCTTGACAATAACCTTGAGCTACTAACCTTGCTTTATTTCGAACAATATTGCCTTGGTCATCGAGCTTGTTCCGAAATACCCATTTTGTGCCAATAATTGTTTGAGATGGAGGATAAGGTACTAGTTCCCATACATCATTCCTTTCAAATTGATTCAACTCCTCTTGCATTTCTAAAAACCAATCCTCATCTTCAATAGCTTCCTTAGCATTTTTAGGCTCTTTTTGAGATATAAGAGCTTTCTCGGTAAATTTTCCTCGAGTCATTACTTTATCAAGGGGATCACCAATAATAAGATCTTTTGGGTGATCTCCTTTAAATTTCAATGCTACGGGAAGATCCGAAGTATCACCTTTGTCTTCTTGAGGAATATTTGAACTTGAAGGTTGATCATTTAGAGCATCACTTGAACAATAGGTTCAACAATATCCTCTTCATCACTTTCATCATTGGATATCCTTTCAACATCCGAAGTTTCATTGAATTTGGACGTGAATGGATTCTTCAACAACCCCACTAGTCTTATTGTAAACCCGATATGCTTTGCTCTTGGTTGAATACCCCATAAATATTCCTTCATCGGCCTTAGGATCAAGTTTGTCCAATTGATCCTTAGTATTCAAAATAAAATATTTACATCCAAATATTTTGAAATAATTAATATTTGGAGTTCTTCCTTTCCAAAGCTCATATGGAGTTTTATTCATTTTAGACGAATATAAACTCGATTAATGACATAGAAAGCGGTTTACAGATTCGCCCAAAAATATTTTGGAAGTGAAAATTCATTGAGCATGGACCGACTCATTTCTTGAAGTGTCCGATTCTTCCTTTCGGCTACTCCATTTTGTTGAGGTGTTCTTGGAGCCGGAAAATTATGACTATATCCTTTGGTTTCACAAAAGACTCTAAAATTGTCAAATTATCCACCTCGATCACTTGAATAGACTTAATAGTATCTTCATTTTCATTCTCAATAAGTCTACACAACTTAACAAACTCATTAACGGCACGCTTTTATTTGCAAGAAATAGAGCCCAAGTATATCTAGAAAAATCATCAACTATAACAAAAGTGTAATGTTTTCCACTTAGACTTATAGTACCAATATCCCCATACAAATCAAGATGAAGCATTTGTAGGGGTTTGGTAGTGGAAATTTCATTTTTGGGCTTAAAACCGCTTCTTAACTAATTTGTTCTTTTGACAAGTGTCACATAAGCCAAGATTTTTAAAATTCAATTTGGGTAGTCCTTTTACATGTTGGTTTTTGTAAATAGTTTGCAAATTTTTATATCCAACATGTCCAAGTCGCCTATGCCATAAACTAGTTAAATCATTATTGGCGACAAGACAAGAAATATTTTGACTAACCAAATCACTTGTACAAATTTTGTAAAGATTGCCTTTTCTAATTGCTTCACAAATAATTTTATCATTTTTGGAAATAAGACATTTTTCTTTATTAAAAACAACATTATAATTTGAGTCACAAAGTTTGCTAACACTTATCAAATTAAACTTAAGCCCTTCTACTAAAAGAACATTACTAAAGAGAAAGAAGAGTTACCAACTTCTCCATTTCCAATAATTTTTCCTTTGCCATTGCCGAACATGACCATACCTCTTCTTGGAGCTTGATATTGGTAAAAAGTTCTCTCTTTCCGGTCATATGGCGTGAACATCCGTTGTCCACGAGCCATTTTGAATCTTCCATTGTTGTTATAGCCCCTATAACATACAAATGAATTATTTTTAGGTACCCTACAATTTTGGGGTCCATGGGGGTTAGCCTTGAGACCTTTGGGTCTCCAATAATAGCTAAAATTATTCTTCAATTTACAATTACTAGCATAGTGTCCATTTCTTACCACAATAGAAACAAGTAATAATACGAGGACTACTAAAGCACGAACAAAGGTTGGACCTTGGTCATTTTTCTTAGAAGCATTTTGAAAAGATTTGTAACAAGTCCTAATTTAGAATGCTCACCTCTTTGTGCATCTAAAATTTTTGTGACTTTATCCATACTTAAATTGAATCGATGCACATCCCTTTTCAAATTTTCAATATCATTTGTGAGCGTTTGTTTTTCGGTTTCAAGAGTACGGACCATAGTAAGAGTAATAGCATGAGCCTTATCAAGAGAATCATAAGAAGTAAATAATTTATCTTTTTCTAATTTAAGCTCTTTATGCTCCTTTTTCAAATTCTTGTATTTAACAATCAAATTTTGAAACTCATTTTGCAATTCATCAAAATCACATTGCAATTCATCAACTAGGGAAGAAGATGAAACATTAGAGCGCACTCGGTATTTTCATCGTCTATGGCCATAAGACCATGTTCGGATTCTCCTTCCTCGTCGGTTGTTTCAAGTAATTCATCCCAAGTTTTGACATCCGCATTTAACGCCTTCTTTTCGGAAAAGGCTTTTTCTTCTTTTGTTCCTCTTCGCTAATTTTGGGCAATCGGCTATGTAGTGCCCGGATTTTTCCGATTTGAAACAAGAATTGTCTCTGGCTTTCTTGCTTTATTTTTGTTTACAAATTTTGTAAATTTTCTAACAAGAGTCGCCCCGCTTTTTTCATCATCCTCATCACTAGCATAATAAACATTATTAAAAGAAGATGCTAAGCCTTTTAATAATATTTTGCGTGCACCGGTTTAGAGGTGGATGGTTGAGAATTTTTCCTCTCCTTGAGATATACTTCATAAATGAGGAGGTTCTCAATGAGCTCATCAAACTTGAGTGTCTCAAGATTTTGAGCCCGTAATTGCCGCCACCTTTTTCGGACCATGTAGGGAAGGCGTTCAATACCTTGGTCACCTTGTCTTCTTCGGAGATGACCTTTCCAAGAGCCACAAGAGGATTGACAATGTTGTCAAGCCTTTCCACCATTTTTGATATGCTTTCACCGTCATGCATATGGAAATTTTCAAAGTCCTTCACAAGCATTGTTTTTCTTGCTTGCTTCACTTTCTTTTGTGCCCTCATAGATGGTTTCTAATTTTTCCCAAACTTCATGTGCCGACCTTATACCTCTTATACGATTATACTTGGTGGCGGTAAGAGAGCAATGCAAAATGTTTAAAGCCTTACCGTTTAGAGAGAAGGCCTTCTTGTCATTTTCATCGAACTCCTTGAACGGTTTGGGAGTCGTGGTGCCATCCTCCAATTTTTTTGTTGGTTGAGAAACTCCTTCAATGACCACATTCCAAATATCAAATCCACACCCTTGTAGAAAGCACTCCATACGGTCTTTCCAAAATGCGTAGTTGTTGGCGTCGAATAGTGGTGGTTTGTTGGTGGAGGCGCAGGTGGCGAGGTATCTTTCGTTCGTAGCCATGGATATTTCCTCTTTACTCTGAACGAGTGGCCAAAGAGTTTGGCTTTAATACCACTTGTTAGTCCAAGTGGCTATGATAATCTAGAGGGGGGTGAATAGATTATGCCGATTTTTCACAAATCGCCCTCTTTTTCGAATGAACAAGTAATTGACAAAAAAGTAAATGCGAAAAATTAAACAACACTCGATGATTTATAGAGCTTCACCCCACCTAGGGACTACATGCTCTACCACCCCGGTATATCCAAGTGGATTTCAAAAAGAAAAAGATTTTATTAACAATTACCACAATTGTTACAACACCACATTTGAAGATTACCACAATCTTCTTACAACACCTTCAAGGAGATTACCACAATCTTCCTTCAACACCTATGAAGAGTACCACACTCTTCAACACCTAAGATCACCCAAGTGTGTTATTACCACAAGAACACTAACAAGGATATCTTGTTTTGGATGATAGAAAAATTCAAGATTATAACTCAATAATTGAAGTATACAAACTTTGAGTGCAAGTGTAATCAAGAATGAAAAGCCTAGACCTCAAGATTGTGCAAGTGCAAGAACTAGGCTATTACAACAAGAGTATAAAAATGAAGACTTGGAGAATTTGCAGATTTCTTGTTGTGTATTTGCTGTTGTATGTGTTATATCTTGTGTCTTCAATTCATCCTCTATTTATAGGAGAGTTTTCACCAACATAGGCTCCCAACATAGGCTCATTCTTCTTAACTTTTGTCTACAAAAAGAGGATCACAAGATGTAGAAATATTGTACAAAAATGAAAAATAAATCTTGTCACAAAGAGTTCAAACTAGCAGTTTTTCTATCACAGAATTGCACAGGGCGACCGGTCGTCCTGTAGAAAATTTTGAACGTTGGAAGAAAATAGTGCGATCCAGGTACAGGTTGCAGGAGGGTCGACCGATCAAGACTCGTAAAAGTTCAAGACTAAGTCAACAAGTTATCGATCAAAGTTTACTAACTTATGTGAAGTCTATAATATTTATAGAGTATATAACTCTAGGAAAGGTAAATTAATTACTTGATCTAATTATCCTTAATTAATAAAGTAATAAATCACTTAAGTAAAAACAAATCCTTTATTAGTTAACTTGACTTATATTTATTTAAAAATTAAAAAAATAATATAATTTTTTTAATTAATAGATAATTAATTAAATTAAATGATTTAAATGAACTAATTAAATTACTAAATAATTAATTAAATGATTTGAGAAATAATTAAATAAATAAATTATAAATAAATAATTAAATAAATATTTATAAATTAATAAGTAGTCAAATGATTATTAAATAAATAATTAATTAATGACTAGTCAACTAAGTTGTCAAAACCTAAGTCAATACTCAAAGCCTAGTCAACTCATCCATCTAAGGTATTAATCATAATTATTATCACAATATCTAATTTTTTTATTCAATTAATTACTCCATCCGTCCCAATAAGATAGGCAAGGAGGATAATTCACACAAATTAAGAAAATATAATAAATGTAATTGAGATTATATTTTTTTCCATATTTATCATATTTTATCTTTGCATTAAATGAGCCCAACTATATTGAAAAAATGAAATTTGTCGAAAATAAAGTGAATTAAACGGGGGTATTTTAGTCTATTGATCGTAATTAATACTCTCAATAAAGAAATAAGCTTATAATTTGGGCAAAACGAAAAAAAAGAAGAAGGGAAAAGGTCATGAATACCTCATTTTCAATACCCAATCCCCGCACAATGTCCATTTTCCAACTGATTTTGGACAAAAATACCTATTTTCCGCTGATTTTTGACAAAAATACCCATTTTCACGATTTTTTGCGTTTGTTTCTTTTTGTTTCTTTGTTGTTTCAAACATGTTTGTTGTTTCTTTGTTGTTTCATACATGTTTCATTTATGTTTCTTATATGTTTCACTTTGCCAATTTTTCATTGCATGCCACAGCTTGCATGGTGAAAGTCTCGATTGTGGTATGCCACAATGGACAATGGGAAAAAATAGAGAGTATACCAACTTTGAGATAACAAAAATACCGATTCCAATGGATCGCACATTCAACACCCTAAAAGAAATCTTGGAACAACAAATTCAATTCAGAAAATTTGAGCTTACTTGTCCATCATCGCCACGAGAAATGGACACGACTCACCGCGGACAAAAAAATACTTTGTATTGACTTCCAACATCTTATAATTATTGAATGCATCAATCAGAGCGGGGAAAGACCTACTAGTAACAACTTCGATACAATACGTGAGATCTTTAGTTCAAGATTAGGCATGCATACATCGAAATGAAGCAAAATCAACATTTACAAGGATGACAAAAAAAAAAAACTATAGAGTATATGGTTTAAACAGGGGTCCGATGAAACCCTTGTGAAGAAGATAGCCGAGAAAGTGGAGAAGTCCTGGTCGAAACCCTTTCTCACGATGGAGTTTCGGATGACTTATGTTGAAGAAGTCGCTCGGTTCACGTGAACGCCAAGTTCACGACGAGGGCATCAAGTCCTGCTGTTCAAGGCAAAGAATTCACAATCACTACTAAGGATTTAGAACACTTGTTTGTTTACACGGTGGAAGGAGGCCGAGATCTATGAGGTCGATGTAAACCTGGGCCGCTGCGTGGAAGGAAGTGGCTGGACTGTAACGTGTCGCTAAGGTGGTTTTGGTGACAACAACAATTTCTTTCAAGGACGATTACCACAAGTCGATGAATATCGTCGCAAAATGCGTAGACATGTAGTTTGGAAGCCATAACCAGCTATCCAAAACAAGTCGATCGTCATGGGTCGCGATCATGGAAGAAAAGAAAGTCAATCGGGTAGAACTCGTCTACAAAGCAGAGACACGCCAAAATGTTGGGAACAAGTCCTTCAAGGGCGATGGGTCCTTCGGAGGATCCTTGGGGTATGACCTTGTTATTGGCCGGTTAATGGAGGTGAAAGGTGTTCCTCTCCGACATGGAAAGGCGTTCCATGTTAACAAAAAGATGTTCCGATCAAATCTCTCCGGAGCACAGAATAGAGCCTACGCTAAGAGGGCGGATACAAGTGAGGGGGAATCAGTTGACCCTGAAGATACAGCTGTCTCCTCCCCTCCCAAGAAGAAGGCGCCCGCACCGCAAGAAGATCCGTTGCCCCTCGCAAAGAAAGAAAAAGAAAATCGCACATGCCCCTGCGGTGAAGTCACCCGCCCCCGCAGTGTGTCTCTTGCCCCTGCGCAATGCAATGGAGAAAGAACCATTAATACCTTCTCCGGTGATTAAGAAGAAGAGGACTGCCACAACAAGGAAGGCACTACCTTCTCAATCGCGAAGGCATTTACCTTCGACAAACCGGAGGAAATGGAACCGGATGTTCCTCCTGGTGAAAACCAAAAGAAGAAAAAGAATTTCCAAGCTCTCCGAGCTTGAGAAGACATTTGAGTCTCCGCAACTCGGTGGAAAAGATATCGAGAGATCGTTGGAGAAGTAGAGTCTCTAGAAGGTATAGATGAAACAACCAAGTCTGATCTTGATGCCGATCACAGAGGCAAACCAAAGACCAGTTTGTGGATGTAAACGGCCGAGAAAGCACGGCAAAGCTAAGACAACTAACTCATTGGCCGATAGGGATGTGTCTCCGCCCGCGATAGATGTGCCGAAAGTGAAGAGCAAAGCAAGCTCGCTACCTCCCATTCCCGAGACGTAGGAAGGACAACACGAAGATGATGATGATGATGATGTGATCATCATCTTTGTCTCCACCATATCCGACATCCAAAATCGCCTGGCGAGAATGGAGAAGTGGAAGTTGAGTCACTCTAGGTACAGTTTGAACACCCGAGTTTATTGAGGAGGAAGATGAACTCTTGGGTTCCTTGAAGTTGATACTGATCGCAAGCCCTTGATGAGGATAATCGCATCAACATGCCGCAAATTTGAAAGGAGAACGAAATGCACTAGTAGGCAGAGGAAGCAGCTCGTGCGAAAGCCGTGTTTGTCCTCTAACTTGAACCACTGATCATACTCATCCACATCTTGACATACTTTCAGAAAGTGATGAGGATTTGGACCCCGCTGCAGATACGAAAAATTGGAAATGAAGCAAGCCATGTGGGAATCGAGAATGATACATGAGCAAACGGTGATGGAAGGACTCGGAGAGTCTTCCAAATCACGGCTAGAAATTGACCCTATGGGAGTGGTGCATCACATTGCAACTGTTGTTGCTGCGACCACTTCCCCTTACGACTCACTCGAGGAAGGTTCTAAGGGAAATGGCGATGAAACCGGGAATTCGGGACCCAAGTAGAGCCAACCCCATCAAGGTGTCTTTCCACCGCCCCAACGGCCTGAACACTCACAGAAAACAAATGAGTCCGGGAGAATAGTGACCTCATTCCAAGTCACTCACCGGTGTGTGCTGAGGGGAAACTCCTCCACCGCTGCCTGTGCCTGAGAATGTCGGAGAATGTTGCAGACGACTCCACCAAGAATCTAGGAGGCGAAGTGGAGAAGGAACAACAAACTAAAAACACAGCAAGTTGTCACTAACGAGGCTCGACAGTTGAGACTGTCTCACCGAGGTGCCAACCGCTCTGTTGCCAATGACGCCGATGCAGTCGAGGCACGAGATGGATCTCGCCCGGAGTTAACACTGGCAATGAAAGTGCAATCCATGGAGTTGAGACTCCGGTGGATGCCACTCGAAGACCCTAAGACAGTTGAGACCGCCGGGCGGATTGTCCAGGCCTCATTGCAGCTTGAAATTGCGGGAGGTAGTGAAGGCCTACGGGAGGTTGAGACTTCCCGAGGTAAAGAAACAAACGCAGAACATTTCTCCCGTCATTGATGCATCCGAGAAGGAGATAGTTCCCTTCATGATTTCCAAGATAACCAGACGTAATTTTTTCGGGATCCAAGGTGAAGATGAAGCCGAGTCATCCCCATTGCAAATCCAAAAGACTCGGTGAGGATGTTCTCCCAAGCACGAGTAAGTCGGACCTTAAGGCTACTCGTCGACATTCAACTTCGATGATGAGCCACCTCTTCAAATCTCATCATCTTCCGATGACGCCACTGACATGGCCGAGGACCGATAACTCAAAAGGAAAAACCACCGAGACCGACGAAGCTGTTGAGACACTGAGGCTCGTCACCGGGTCCATACCACAACAGACCACTTTGAATCATCAGCCAATCGCAAGCAGCTCCCAAAGTTGCAAAGATAATCGACTCAGCGGGCACATCACGACCACGAGTTACCATTGAACAGATTCCCTATGTCCGTGATGATGCGTTTGAAGAAATGTTTCCCTTCTCATTGAGCTGCCGGACTTGATGAAGAATCACCGAGACAAGAGACACTTCCACAAACCCGATCCAGCTTATTCCCACAGATACCATCGTCCCAAAGAGACTTTGACTTTGACGCTTTGCTTGGCCTTTGGTGAGACAAAGGTAATAAATTGAAGTTCGAGAAGTCTTCAAGGCGATTTTGCAGAGATAGAGAAGATGGAAAGGCACCAGGCCTCACCGACATGAGGCCGATAACGAGAGATGCTAATATTACCGCCGATCTACGTGGAATAATAGTCGATCCGGGAATGGTGGCAACAAAGAAGAAACAATGCGTGTGGAAAGGTTCGATACTTTAAGGCATTGTATAACAAGATGTTGATCCGGAGCGTTGATAATGCGATATGAAGAGAAGAATGCAAGAAAACATTGATAGAATGCATGAATCTCACAACACCGAAATGCAATCATGTTGCGTGAATTCCACAAGAAAGAACTTCTGGCGTCGAGGAGACTATGGAAAATAAATTCAGCCTCTTCATGGCCGAAATGAAGCTCGTGGGCTGAATCAAAAGCCACCCGCTCGAATTCCATGCAAAGATACTCCGCAGCAGCAGATTCAAAGCATAATTCAGCTATCAGCCGCCTAGACTTCATGCTGGCTGGTCTATTCCCGGGGGTTCCTCTCTCCTTTGATGATGCCAAAAAGGGGGAAGAGGAATACCTAAAGAAGAAGTTGGAAAGGGTCTCGGTTGAGAAGGGAAGAATCGTGAAGAAGAAGACGGTGAGGATGAGGATCGAGGAAGGAAAAGGGAAAATCCGTTGAGGGGGAAGGTTCGAAAGACATGACATTAATGGTTGCTAGAACCCTCAACAAGGACTAAATCCACGGTGACATCATCAAAGAAACTTCCGATGACTCGCCGCTCCAACACTCTGTTGTGCCCATGTCTGAAAAGAGGAAAATTGTAGAAGCAGAGATGAAGGAGGTTGAAAGAAAAATGGATGCCCGTGCGATGGACATATTGAAACAATATGGAGGCATTCCAACAGGCAGAGACACTGATGCCATTTCGCACGTCGGGAACCGAGCCAAGATCGTTGATGAATTCAAAACGCCGAACCGGGGATACTTGAGAACATGTCCATGGCCCAAGCCTGGGACTTGTATTGGGAAAAGGCTTTAAGCTATGCGAAGAAGTTCGACAGCAGCAGACTACTACCCAAAAAGAAATGGAGGAAGAGGGGACCCAGACCTCTACCCAAAAATATCGAATACATAGATCCGGGGAAGAAAGGAGGGATCTATCGGGTGATATGACGTAGTAGCCAACATGGAAGTGGCTCGAGAAGAATGTCGAATATGTAAAGATGATTGAAGCGAGTAAAATAAGAGACAAGATGAGTGTGGGAAGAGAGTCGAGAAGACAAGAAAGGAAAAGAAAATATGAAGTCGGTAAGAGCCTATGAGAAAAAGAAGGCAATGCAAGAAGAAAAAAGAGAAAGAGAAAGAGACGAAAGAAAGAGTCAAGAAGAAAGAAGGAGGCAATGAAGGAGATGAAGTGTTGATGTCCACCCCTTCATGTATTTTTCGTTGTAAATGCATATGTATGTAAGTCTTCACGTACATTGAATAAAATTGTGTAATTTCTATACTTGCGTAGTTATAGAACACTATGATTGCTCCGAGCTCGATACACTTTGTAAACAGTTGTGTAAAGAACAAGAATATTATGATCAATAAAAGATCGATTCTACGCATACATTCTATGTTTCTACATTGTCTGTATGTATCTTTGCTATTTACTTTTTGTATGTATGTTTTAAGTTTTGGCATCATCAAAAAGGGGAAATTGTTGGGAAATTATTGTTTAGATTTTGATGAATGCCATGAAAACTTAGACTATAAAGTTGGCACCCCATTTTCCTTGTAAATTGCATTGTAATAGATAGGGTTACGAAGTGAGTCAAGTCGATTATGCCCGGATATGCAAGAAGTCAATCAAAATCGAAATGAAGACTCATTTGTGAAACAACCGAGTATGGCAAGGAGGAGAAGTCAAGAACTCGATCAAGGAGTATCAACCGGGATACGGATGTGTGAAGTGTCGTCAAGTCAATCCAAGATAGCAAGTCTCAAGTTGAAGTGACGGATGAGTCATCCAATGATTGGGAGCCGACTCGAAGTCACTTAGGGAAGTTAGAAAACTCGCAAATCAAGTCAAGACAATCGAAAAGGATCCGCTGTACGTAAGTCAAGAAAGTTACTTAAACAAGTAATACTTCTATGTCGCTTTTCTTAAAGTGCTCGATCAGGAAGCATGCAAAAGGAATAAACCAATGGGAAGATCGCACTGTGTCGAACCCCGAAAAAGTCGAAGGTTCATTCAATACGAGGAAATGTCAATTTCAAGAATCGCAACAAGACAAGCCAACGACCACAAGTGTCTTTTTAAAATTAGCCTTTATCTCTTCAACAGTGATTTTCAAAAGAACACTATAAAAGGCCGAGGAATCAATTTGAGAGAAAGTGACTGAACCACGAACATTTAAGCTATTACTCGAATCAGAATCTGAAAAATACTCTCAAGTTATTCAAGCAAATCCTCAAGCCTAAAATTCAAGGAAATCGATCCAACACCAACCCGTGAAGGAGAGACAACTTCAAACTGTTGAAGAGGAAATTTCGAAAAATCAAAAGGGTCTACATTCCAAAGAGGATTGTAGGAAGGTTCAAGGTCGAACAGTCTCAAGTTATTGGAGGGCTTCGTGATCAAATCCAGAAGCTTGAGCAAGTGGGATGTAGTAGCAAGACAATACCGCCGCGGAAAAGTTCGAGTCGCACGAGAAGCACTGTGGTGACCAAGGCATCTCCAGATCGAGTCTCAAAGGATCAAGTCACCGTGTGTGATCAAGACTTTGTATCCTGGACCGATAACCACTTTGTACTCGATCAATACTTAGTGGATTCCTCCGGGGAGTTGGAGAAGAGAGGAGTAGAAGAATTACCCCATCTTCGAACCTCTATAAAATCTATTGTGTCATTTTATTTTTGCATATCATTTTATATCTGCTGACAAATTGCTATCCAACTGATAATTAACAAGTGCTAAAAACAAGTGTTAAAACAAAATTAAACCAAATTCAAAGGTGTTAAGTCTTCTTCCAATAAAATCTTATCACCCAAGTTAAGTATAAGACTAAGCGGTGAGTTATTCTCTCAATTTACTCGACCGAGTCTCGTTGAGTGGCTAACTCTTTGGTTAACTAACTTAGTTGTCCATCAAGGACTTAGCCGTGAAATTAACTCGAACTATTTTTAAAAGGACTAAATCGAAAAGTTGGTAAGGTTTATTCAACCCCCCCTTCTAAACCTTACACTCACACCCCTTGGGACCTACACTACATAAAAAGTATAATTTGTGACAAGATTGAAAAATTATGATGTAAATTTGATGCTAACTTATGTTAACAGTTGAATCTAAATTGTTTCAACAAAAAAAAATTGAATCTATATTATATAATTTATTATAAAAAATATTAAATATAGATTAATGTAAAAATTTGGAAACCAAATTATTTTCATTTAAATAGTATATTATATTTTGCTACTCTTAAAATTAACTAACTAATTTTTAGGGCAAAATGCAAACACTTACTTATATTTAAGCTATGATCTCAGATACCCTCTACCAAACAAATGTATCATTTAGTCCACTGAATTAAAGGATATTATCCCAAAGTTTAGGGGTATATGATAAACTTATTAGTTCAAAGAGGTATTTGCAGGGAATTATATATACTTTGCAATACATTGTATTAATTTTCTTGAAAATTGGTTTTAATGATACATACTATGATTTTAGTTAATAATTATCTCAAATAGTCAGAAATAGGGAATAATTGTGATTTATTTATTTCCAATAGTATAGTTTGCATATGATATCAAATGTCATTTTGTATTTTCAGTTCTTTATAAAATTATTAGATGATTTTTATCATAAAACTTCAAATACTTTGAATTTCAAATGAAATCATATTCACAAAAAACTTGTTTTTAAGAGCTTTCCAATATATTATTACACATATATAGGACTTCGTGTGAGTTATGGATATGTAAATATGAGCATACAATATAACTGGGAATATATCTAATTTTCTAACCAATATTTGATTGACATTCCAATTATTAGATTAATGAAAAAAAAAAGACTCATAATCAACTAGCAAAATTAGAATAAGATAGGGTCAATAATTTCAAAATTAATTTTTACTATCGTAAATGTATAATTATTGATGAGAAAATTAAATTATTTTATTAATTTGATTGTATCATAAATTTGATGTTGTTTCATGTTATTAATAAAATCTAAATTGAGTTTAAAGAGTATATTGTTATTATAAAAATACTAGATACAAATTAAATAAAAGATTTGAGCACCAAAGTTAATTTTATTCTAATTACTAATAGTATATTATGTTTTGTAAATTTTCAGGCACAATTCATTAAATTGACAACACCTAAGAAAAACAGATTTATAATGTTAAGTAAATCTATGCAAGAAAAGATATCCAAGAACTCTTAATTTAAAGCATATCTTCAAAAAGCAAAAACTCATGTAGGACTGTCTTACGGATCTCAATCCGTAAGACGGATCCTATTGACCCGCGGATTCTGTTGACCAGTTCATGGGTCAAAGCCCCGCTTTTTTCTCGATTTTTTTTTTTTTTTTCTTCCTCGATTAAAGTAATTGATTTTAGAGAAAAACAATCGGTTATTTTAGATAAAATATCATATTTTTTAATATACCCATAGATTATGATTATATTACATTGAAGGAAAAATAAATATATCAGAGTTAAAGTAACACCTTTATGAGTAAAAGTATATATTTTTGAGACAAAATATCATGTTTTAAGAGCAAAAATATCTATTTTTGAAATAAAGTATTACATTTTTTAATATAATCACATATTATGAATTCAATATAAAGAAAGATGAATAATAAATATGATACGATTAAAGTTATTAGTTATACTTTTATAGATAAAAGTATTTATTTTTTGAGATAAAGTAACATATCTTTTAATGTATTCACATATTATGAATATATTACAATATATATATATATATATATATATATATATATATATATAAATGAGTTAAAGTAACACTTTTATACGTTAAAGTATTTATTTTTGAGATAAAGTATCATATTTTTTAATATAGTCACAAATTAAGAATGAAGGAAAGAAGGAAAAATAAAAAATAAATATGATATAGTTAAAGTATCTGTTTGTTGAGATAAAGTATCAGATTTCTTAATACAATTACAAACTAGGAACAAAAAAAGAGGAAAAATAAAAAATAAATATGATGTAGTTAAAGTAACACTTTTATAAGTATCTATTTATTGAGATAATGTATCATGTTTTTTAATAGACTTGGGTTCGATTCTTAGCCTTTTCATTTAGAGGCGTTTTTTTTATTACCAGGCGTATTTATGAATGAGTTTATATACATTGTTATACTGAAATTGCACAATAAGTACTAGTGGTGTAGTGGTAGAATGCCACCTTGTGTCTATATAGATGCGGGTCCGATTCCCCTGTGGAGCGCTAAAGCATTTTTTTTTTTAATAACAGTGGCTAATCGTAGGTGGGTTGGGTGTTGGGTGCGAGTTGGGCGCGTAGGGACGGATCCTACAAGAGACCTACTCTCTTCGAAATATCTTATAATCTCACAAAAGGTATTTGATAATTTATGTTGGAAAAGCTATTTAGATACTAAAAAAAAAGAGGCATTTTGAGAGCTTATAATTAGTTGTTTCTGAAAGAAATAAGGATATTTCAACTTTTTCTAAAAATAATATTTTATTTACCAGCCACATTCAATTTTGATGATTATAATTACAAAATGCCATTATTAACATTCACAAACTTCATCATCTTTTTGATTCAAATATGTCAACAACTTATTTTAAAACAAGTTATAATATCTTATAAGATGTGGGTTAATAGGAAGGATACTCACACATTCGTGTGGGATTCAAGTTTGAGTCATCGCCTTACAACACAAGACTCTACAACCTGGAGCATAAGATAAATCTTGTATACGATGCTTTTAATTAAAGCTTAGATATGTATGTGCTTAAAGTATCTTTTACATAAGTTTAGTCAAGCACTCTTTAAGAAGATGTTTGATCGAGCTTACAAGATCTTTAAAATATTTAAGAGTTTATATGCTCCACAAAAGTATGTGATATTTGGTGAAAGAGCTTAAATGATCATTAAAGAGTTTAATAGTTTTGGTAAAGAAAAAAATGTTTAATAGTTTTGTTGAATACAGAGTGTTACAGTAGGAAGTCTTCAAAAATGGCTTTTACAAAACAGAACAGAATAGAACAGATAATAGAATCTAACTATTACAACTTGAATAGACAGAAGCCGAGTCGAGATGAACTCTTTCAGCAAGACAAATACGTCCCGCCAATGCTCACGATGCACGACGTAATGTCACCAAAAATAAAATGGCTTAACCTCTTTTTATGTTAAAGACCATCGACACAAAAGCACCTTCGAACTTGAAGGAGTGAGAATCGGTTGGCCGGACATGAATGAGAATGAAGTATTCTTCGAGATGTTACCAACACTTTTGACAACACTTTCGAAATATGCAGAGAGATGCAAACTTTTAGTGTAGATTCCGCAATAGAAACCATGCTATTTATAGGAATTAAATCGATAAGTAAGTGGCAATTACTTTCTATGTAACGGTGGGGTTGTTCCATTGATGATCACTGAGGGTTACAACTTACAACCCCATCAATGCCCCTATCCGAGGAGTTACGTAATTCAATAGACACTTACGAATTAACTGACACCGCAATGTCCGATTTTATCAGCGATCCAACAAATACTGATCCGGGCCAAGCCCATCTTCGAGTGACAAAAGTGTAGTGGACTCGGACCCGTGCCCGTGCCCTGCCGAGCGGGCGGGCGCGCCCGTGTGCCCTATTTGTGATCATCCACTTATGTTATAGTATAACCAACTAATAACATCTTCTAGTATTTATACTAGGATAATCTATGCTTTATAATCTATGGGATGCGTAAATAACCTTTCAACTCCCTTTACATAATGCCCATTCGTGGCCAATTTCGTATATTAATTTCTCACCACCAAATTCGATTTTGAGAAATAGAAAACACTACAAAGATCTACTTGAACGTAGATTAATAATTTATAATTTAATTCCTCCGCAATTAAATTCTTAGCCACCGAAAATTTGGTCAAAGTCGTGTCGACGCCCAATTTATTTAAAACCAAATTTCCAATAGTGTGTACGTTGTTTCTAAATAAATTAGGAGATCATATTTTTTTAAAAAAATATTTTAACGATATCCTTTAATTTTGATAATTTTGATACAAATTGCTAACATTTTACAATCTGTGTCATTTATTTAACCCAAACACTTCAATATAATTTATTAAAATAAGATTTAACATCTTATAATCTCTAATATTATATAATATGTGTATGAGCTTTTAAAATCTTTTAATAAGTTTAGTCAAACATCCTCCGTTGATAATCTCGAGCGTGTGGATAATGACAAAGATTGTATTTTTGAGGATCATGTAAATCAAGAATGCTTCATCCGATATACATACACATAGTTTATATACATCGTACATGTCTCCCATTTTCTTTTTAAATGGGACACTTGTCATTCATCCACACACCAAGTGTATCATACCTATGTTAGTTAAATACAAAATGGGAAAAGTTCGTTATTTAGTACGCACGAGTATATTATGAATATTTTCTCAAAGTTACGTTACGAAAAAATCGGCAAAAATACGGAAATATTTAATATACGGATCCGTAGACGCACGAGTTTAATACGAATATAATATAATTATTAGGAAGTAATAATACATCTTATTTTAACATTATATTTACATAGATTGTAAGTTATACTTATGTTTAGATTGTATTAAAATTAATTTTAGGTACTTTATTAATTTACTTTAAACAAAAATTAAAAATAATTATTTAATAATAATTAGTGAGTTTTTAAGTGAATAGTATTTATACTTAGATTATATAAAATTTATTATGTAGTTTTTTATTATGTTAAATTATAACTTAATATAAATCCAAGATAATTATTTAATATTAATTACTATATTTATATATTATTAATATTCTTATTTATTAATTTATAATATTGTAATTATACTTATAAATGATTTTTAATGATTTTTTATTTATTTAAATATTATAAAAATATTAAATGAAGTTTTATTCGCCAAGTATTGTACGGATAACTATAATACGAGTATTAAACGCTTTATTTGAAAAAGTACGGAGTATTTAACGTCGTTTCAGAATGTGAACGGGAAACGAAGTATTTTTCAATTATTCGTACGTACGGCCGTATGAGTACTATATGGGTATGATACGCGTATTAACTAACAAAGTATAGCATGAATAATACACCATTTATACTTCATTTGTCAATCTTCTATACATTCGATAAATTACAATAAGTTGTTGAGCATGTATTACTCACACAAAACATATATATCAAACATGGTGTATGGCTGTTTGTCCACTGCTATTGGCCCAATAATTAAAGAAGGGTTAGCTTAACTCTGCCCCCAGCTTCGAATATGTGATTGGGCTTTTGGGCTCGCACTGATTTTTGGCCCAGTTATATTATGTTATTAACAGTATGACTTATCATTCTCGCATATGACTGGCTGCATATAGGAATGAGACTGATGTAATTATTTACACTGGTTCATTTACATAAACAAAATTGCATCATAATATTTATTTGTTTGTTATAAGTTTTGAAACAAGACTTTTATAAAGAAAGAAAATAATTATTTTATTTGGCAGAGAGACAGAGAACAATGAATAGATCTGAATATTGAATTATTGATATATCAAACTATATATGCATTATTGAATTTGAGTTGTGCATGTGGTGTCCTCCCTCTTCCAAGCCAGAAGGGGCATTAAAATTTTGAAATTGAATGAAAAAGGCAAAAGCTTTTAAATTAGCCTTCTTTGGGTCAATATGAGCTCTACCCTATTTTTCCAACAACCTATATTTCAAAAAAAAAAAAAAAAGAAATAAAGAAAAAAATGAGATACCGAAAAAAAAATGATAAATGTTTCTTAGTCCCTTCAGGCTCCATTTGGATTGATGAATTTGAAGTTAATAATTTCAAATCTATAATAACAAGTTTATTGATGTTGTTTGGATGAATGCAATTCATTTTAGATGGAGTCATTTGAAATTATTCCCAAAATCCTCTTCCTAAATCCAAATTCTCCCATCCAAATACAATCTTATAGAAGAATAACTTTATCCAAACCATCTCAATGAGCTTGTTATTATGGATTTAAAATCCTTAGAACATTCCCAAAAGACTCTCCAATTGAGAAATACTCTTTATTTTGAAGAGGTAATCATCAAAAATCATCTCCAACAAACTCTTTATTTTAACTTTAAAATTTAGAGAATGAGTTTTCACTCTTCAAATTTGGAGAGTCAGTGCAACTCTCTATAATTAATTACTCAAATGGTTAATTACTTCTAATGTCTCATTTGTTGATTTCTTGCACTTTCAATGACCATTTTGATTGGTAGCTTCTAACAAACAACATATATTTGAAATTAATAGCCAAATACGAAGAGTGTGTTGGAAAATGTGAAAAATATCATTCTTTAAATTTAAAAATATTCTTCATTTTACAAAAAATGTTTTTTAACTTTAAAGAGTCTATTGGAAATGCTTTTACCTCCAAATATTTCAATCCAAATGGAACGTTAAGTTGATTTGGACTATAAACACGTCAAATCCCAACTAGCCAACATGTTGTAGTTGAAATTTGGGAAGGTAAAATATTGCCATCATAAAATTCTACATTTGAAGTAGCATTTTCAAGATTTTTTCTTAGATGTATTCACTTTGAAGTTAAGATCCACATCTTGTTAAATTTCATACCCAATAATTTCACGATTTGTTGAATTTGAGATTTAATATTTAATAATTTACCACACGTACTTCCAACAACTTCATCATTTTCTCACGCCCTACCAAAATGATGAATTTTGTCCCCCCCAAAAGCACCAAACACATATTTTCTTTTTTTTTTTGAGTAGAAAAGGTGAAATATCATTAAAATCAAGGAGGCAGCCGTCCTCCCGAACAAGGTGATCAAGTTCAACCGGAACGATCCCGAATAAACACCATTACAATAAGAAGAAAAAGCAAAGCTAGCTAGATGATGGGCCATGATGTTGGCCGATCTCGGAATAAAACGTAACGAAAAAGACGAAAAAAACCTGCATAATGATCGAATATCTTCAAGGACACGACCTGCACGTGAGATTAGTTTCTTGTTTGTGATACACCTCCACCATTTGTTTGCAATCGGACTCTACCATCACCTCCCCTTACCGCAGTGCTCTTTGCTAAAATAAGACCTTCTCGACATGCGATTGCCTCCGCCACGTCGACTGAGTATTTCTGGGCAAATTTTCTTGATATAACACGGATGATACGGCCTTCATGGTCCCGCAATAGAGCACCAATACCAGTACCAATAGTTGGGAGGACTGAGGCATCCGAATTGACTTTGATGATACCTTCCGGTGGGCGTTGCCAGAAGGGACACAAATCCCGTATTTGTGGGTGGGGCTGTTTATTACGTGCCAACTGAAAGTCATGCAAGCTTTTGACAGCCATCATAAAGCATTCTTGATGAGGGATATTCTTATCTTGGAACACTAGCATGTTACGTGCATACCATAATGTCCAAAGCAACATTGCAAAAGTGCATTGGATATCTTTGTTTTCGATTTTGGACATCTCCAATAGCATGTCCGCCATTGTAGCCGAGGTCGTAGCCATGAGGTTGTTCAGACGCACCGGTGAGGCACGCCAAAAGAAGGTGCTCCAGTGGCAATCGCGTAGCGCATGTTCGACAGTCTCGATTGTATCTCCGCATCTCTTGCACAGGGGTCCGACACGCATTTTTTATTTCTCTTTTTATTTCTTTCTTTCTTCGTCTTTTTTATTTTTCTATCTTTATAATTCCCTTTCTTGATGAATATTCCATTGGTTTAGGCATGCCAACATTCCAATAGCTACTCAAAATATAATGGGGCCATCTAATATTGATAAAATAATTAAAATTGACATAGCTAGGTTCCACACACGTACCCTAACAAATGATTATCGACAATTAGGACCCTCATAAGTTTATTACAAACAAAAACAATTGATTAATCAAACATCATTCATCAGTCATCACTGTCTGCCTTAAGAAATATATAATCATGGTTTTTGCTTGCCACAAACAAGCTAAAGAGTATCAAACTATCAATATATATCGGATCCTCTATTTTACATGATGTTATAATTTTTAATTTCGATAATATTAATATTCACCAATTTTGCACTGGTGACATTATATTAGCGATATTGAAATGTGATGAAATACTATCTGTAGTTGATGGGGTGTATGATTTGTCACTATTCTTATTTATGGCCATTTATTAATTTCGAAATTATTTATTAAATTACTCAAATATTATTAATTATTGTTAAAAGTTGTTGGTAAACAAATACCATTATTGCGATTGCTGCATCTGATAATTTATAATTAACCAGATTTTAATGAAAAATCTACTCCTACCAAAGCAAGACCTATTGCAATGAATCAAAGATATATGGATCTTTGTAAAAAGAAATTCAAGAATTACTTGAAAAAGGTCTAATTAGACCAAGTTCTAGTCCTTGGAGTTGTCCAGCATTTTATGTTGAAAATAATGCTGAAATTGAAAGAGGAATTCCGAGACTAGTTATTAATTACAAACCACTTAATAAAGTGTTAAGATGGATAAGATATCCGATACCTAATAAAAGAGATTTGCTTAATAAGCTATGTGAAGCAAAAATCTTTTCAAAATTTGATATGAAATCTGGATTTTGGCAAATTCAGATAAAAGAAGAAGATAGGTATAAAACTGGCTTTACCGTCCCATTTGGACATTACGAATGGAATATTATGCCATTTGGACTTAAAAATGCTCCATCTGAATTTCAACATATTATGAATGATATTTTTAATCCTTATATGGATTTTACAATTGTTTATATTGATGATGTTCTATTATTTTCAAAAAATTTAGAACAGCATTTTAAACATATTAATACATTTATAAATGTTGTTAAAAAACAGACTTGTAGTATCGCTAGAAAAGTATTACTATGTCAAACAAAAATAAAATTTTTGGGACATGACATAGAAAATGGAATAATACATCCTATTGAAAGAGCAATAAAATTTGCGAGATAAATTTCTGACGAAATTATCGATAAAAATCAGTTAAAGATTTTTAGGAAGTCTTAATTATGTTAAAGACTTTTATAAAGATCTATCTTTTGATTGTAAACTTTTATTTCAAAGGCTTAAAAACAATCCATCAAAATAGACTATAAGTCATACAGATGATCAGAACGCATTAAAGAAAGAGTAAAAACTCTTCCATGTCTCTCTCTTGCTAATCCGCAACTATTAAAAACAGTTGAAACAGATGCCTCGAAATTGGTTATGGGGAATATTAAAACAAAAGGAACAAGATCCTAAAGAGATTCTTGTTAGATATACATCCGGTTTATGGAATCGACTTAAAAATTATTCTACAATTAAAATTATTCTGTTTAGAATTTGATTCTAGAACAGAGATAAATAATGTTCAATATTAAAAATAAGCCAAGTACTTCATCATCCTCAAAAGATAAAAACATCAAGACATCGAAATGAATGATGCTCAAGATCCTTATGATGATGAAGCTCTCATTTTAGAGATGATGACCAAAGAATACGAGGGATAAAATTTCAAAACCAATCATGACGAATACGCCGCCATGACATCAACACTTATGTAAGCGTGGCGTAAGCAATGACGCTAGAAGTGACCTAATGATGACATCATCATTTTATAAAATTTTCAAATCCTAGATTGAAATCCGTGAGAATGGTTATAAAAAGGCTCATAGCCTCTTCATTTTCTCGCATCCAAGTTTTCTACTCTCTCTCTTTGTAATATTCTCATTGTAATAAAAGTTTGTAATAGTTTCGATCTCGATTGACTGCTCCAATCAAGATCACTTTGTACATGTAAGTATTTAATAAAAGTTTGTTTGTTGCTTTCATAACTTGTTATCCTGTGTATATTATAATTGTTCTTCATCTGTATAAATTTAAATAAATAATAATAATAATAATAATTATTATTATTATTATCTTACTCGATAATAATCTTATAATTGAAACTTAAAAGTTTCATACAATTTCTCGCTATTTAAGACTTATAGTCTTAAAATTTTCTAATATTAATAATTTTGAGTTAAAATAACTCTCCTTTTATATCCTGGTACCATTTTGGTATCGTGAGCCAATCATACAAAGACTTATAGTTAAACTCGTAATAATTTATTAAGAAAATTTTGAAAAGGTTTAATTAATCATTTCATCTTTGATAATAGGTTTTACATGGAGTTTCTCCTAAGTCGCTACCGTCAGATACCGTAAGGCCCGGATAGAGGCAGGTTAGAGTGTGTAAGTCGTTGACGGATATACTTATTCTCAAAATGAATAGATTAAGTAAATACTTTCCAAAAATTCTTTAGAAAATTCTCAAAACCAGAAAAATAAAGAGATAATAATCTTTGAAAATTTTGAGAAAAATCTCCAAAACTGGTCATTACCATTTGCTTCTAAATAGAAGATTTATAGGTCTAATCATTTATCATTCAGATCGATTATATTGTTAAAACAATAGAAGAATCTATACCTCTAAAAGAAGGTTATGATAATTTTAATTTATTATCTAAAAATTAATAGAACTTCATAAAGTTCAAGTATAAATATATGCATTTAGGCATGATCCAGACGGCTTAAAGCCCTTAACGAGATTAAGTTTAAATACCTTTGCCTTTAATTATGGTCGAGACCAAAGGCATAGAAATTTTGAAGACTCTCTAATAGGGATAAAAACTCTTCATTTAATGCGTTTTACAACATCTCGTATGACTTATAGTCCATTTTGATGGATTGTTTTTAAACCTTTGAAATAAAAGTTTACAATCAAAAGATAGATCTTTATAAAAGTCTTTAACATAATCAAGACTTCCTAAAAATCTTTGTAATGATTTTTATCAAGTAATTTCGTCTAGAAATTTACCCGCAAATTTTATTGCTCTTTCTATAGAATGTATTAATCTATTTTCTATGTCATGTCCCAAAAATTTTATTTTTGTTTGACATAGTAATACTTTTCTAGTAGATACTACAAGTCTGTTTTTTAACAACATTTATAAATGTATTAATATGTTTAAAATATTGTTCTAATTTTTTTGAAAATAATAGAACATCATCAATATAAACAATTGTAAAATCCATATAAGGATTAAAAATATCATTCATAATATGTTGAAATTCGGATGGAGCATTTCTAAGTCCAAATGGCATAATAAAAGTCTTAATATAGCAGGGGTTAAATAAAACCTCTCGAAAACATTAGTAAACCAAATTATAAAGTTGAAATACCAACTACAAGTTTTAATACAAACGGACCTTCGTCCCCATCTTTTTCAGATATGGGATATAGTGTTAATACTATTTCGCATTTAATTGTCTTATATTCCGAAGCTATTCGAAAAGCTTTTAAAAAACCAAAAAATTATTTGAAAGCCCAATGATTTTTACTTGACTTATAATAAGTCAAAACAAAATAGATACTTTAATAATTTCATGAAATGGATCGAATTTAATAATAAAGATCCATATGAACATGATTTTTTCAAATGGTTAAAATTTATTTATTTCCCATATAGAGGAAAAGAAATTCCTAATGTTAATGTTAATTATACGCAGATGACTAATAATGTTGAATCGCTTTATAAAAATATTTATCATCTTCGGAGAAGAAGCTAAAAGTATACATCCTCCCTTTACTACTTTAAAAGTAGAAAAAGGAAATACGATTACTCTAGCAACACCAATAAAATCGGAAACAGGACAAACTAATTTTGATGTGCTAATACAAAGAAAATAATTTTACAAATTTAAATCTTCAATCAATCAAAGAGTCAAACTACTAGAATTGAAGAATTGTTAGAATCTCAAAGTAGTCAAACTACTAAAATGGAAAAACTATTAAATTCTCAAAAGAATATAATTAAACAGAATGAAGGTTCGACTTCAAAATCAACTCTTATGTTGATACCTCCTCATACTCTTAAAAAGAAGAATACAATCTGATTCCTAAAAAGGATACATATTTTATGAATGAATTGATAGATAGACTTCAGGAATTAAAAATTTCAGAAGACAAGTCTAAAAAGACTATTTCTATGGTGAATAAAGAAGAATCCTCTGAAGAAAATACAGAGAAAGATTCTGATTCATCAATACAAGTAAATAAAATTTATAAAACCACTAAGGTAAAACCTTACTATACTAGACCTACTCCGTTTGATCTTCAAATTGAAGAAAAACAGGATAATGCTCAATTTAATGGTGATACCATAATTGAGTGGAATATAGATGGTAAATCTGAATATCAGATTAAAACCACTATAAAACATATGCTAATATTTGCATCTGCCTCTAAAATGAAAGGCAACTCGACAAAACAATTGTCAAAGCCCTTGTTATCGGGTTTATGGTCAATTACAAGTGTGGTGGGATTTTTATCTCACCGATTCACTAGACAAAAACTATTAAATGCTATAATCCTTAAAATCGGGAATCGATGCAGTAAATACATTAATATATACAGTGTTATCACACTTTATAGGAGCTAATGATTTACAGCTCGATCGGACACATGAACAATTAATGAATTTGAAGTGTCCAACTCTATCTCATTTTAGATGGTACAAAGATGTATTTTTATCTAAAATACTTACTCGCATCGATTGTAAGGAAGATTTTGGAAAGAAAAATTTATTTCTCGGACTTCCGTGACTCTTTGCGTAAAGAGTCGAAATAAAGCTAAAAGCCAAATGCATTAATGGTAACATACAATGAGATCAATTATCCTATGGCGATCTATCGCCAGTAAATAATTTTTGAAGGTATAAATTTATGTAATGACATAAAATTAAAACATCAATTAGATATTTAAAAATAGAAAATCGCCAAATGATTGGTGATTTTTGTGAACAAATTAGTTTCACCAATACAATATCCTAAAAGGGATAAATCTAAAAAAAAAAAATCTTTAAAAAAGAAAATTATAAAAAGAAAAGAAAATCATTTTTTAAACAAAATGATTCAAATAAACAGAATAATTATTATTCTAAAAATAAACCTCAAAGGGAAAAGGAAAATGAAAACCAAAGAATTAAATAAAAGCATGTCTGTTGGAAATGTGGCCGAATCGGCCATAAAGCTAATAAATGTTATGTTAAGAAGAAAATTCAAACATTAAACATAGCAGATGATGATTTAAAGAAATCATTACTTGATCTTCTTCTTAATACGGAAGAAGAACAAAATTCTCAAAAGGATTATATGTTTCATTGTGGGAAAATTGCAAAATTGGTCCTATAACTATAGGCGATTTGCAATTTGATCCCTGTAACTATTGAGTTTGCAAAATTGGTCCTGTAAGTTTGAAAGTGTTTGCAAAATTGGTCCTATATGTTTTATACCTAAGCAATTTCGGTCCTATAATTTTCAAGTTGTTGCAAAATTGGTCCCCTATGGTTATTTCATATTTTCAAAATACCAAGAATACCCTTATGCACATAATTGGCTTATTTGACTAAGTGATTTGCCTAAAATGGTATCAGAGCCCAGGTTTATTAAAAACTTTAAGTTATATTTATTATTTTATATAATTAACAATTGGTTAGGAGAATTTTCTCCGAGAAAATGGATCTGGACGAGTGTCCAAGATGTATACTCTACAGAAGATATCGTCAAATTTTGACGATGTATGCACAAGAACACCAGGACATGATAACATATTGGGATAATCAATATGTTGAAAAAGAACTCGCAGGAGCCGATAGGGAAATCTTGAGACAATGCGGAAAACAAGCAGCATGTTGTCTGAGTATCACTTCCGCTCCGCGAGTACCCGCCCTGCCTTGCCTAGAATTTTTAGTTTTAAAATATATTTTAATATATATGTTGTATATATAATATATTTTATAATATAATTTTTATGTATTCTTATATTATATTTAATATTTATAAATTTATAATATAATAAATTTTGTAAATAATATTTTATAAATATATATTTTTCATTTTTTTAATTTAATTTAATTTAAAATGGGGCGTAGGTAGACCCGCCCCACCTGTTCTAGGCACGGGACGGAGTGGGTCATAGCCAACCCGCCCCAACCCGTCCCATTGCCATCCCTATAAAATTGCTAACTTTAGAAAGATAAAGGACAAAAATGCTATTTAGCCACAAGGGCAAAATTGTCCAGACCAAAATCGCAACTTTTAAAGATAAAGGACTAAAATTGCAACTATCCCAAAGTTACAGGACTAAAATTGCAATTTACCCTCATTGACAATAATGATTCTCAAAATACAGAATCTAATGAATCGATGAATTTTCACATCATCTCAAAGATGAAATTTCTTTTAAAACTTTACAACAAACTCTTGAATCTAAAAAGGTACAAGAGAAAATAAATAAAATTAAGGAAACCATATTTAAAGAAATATGTGCCGATACTCCCAATGCATTTTGGGATAAAAAACAACATATGGTAAGTTTACCATATGAACCAGATTTTAATGAAAAACATATTCCTACCAAAGCAAGACCTATTGCAATGAATCAAAGATATATGGATCTTTGTAAAAAAGAAATTCAAGAATTACTTGAAAAAGGTCTAATTAGACCAAGTTCTAGTCTTGGAGTTGTCCAAAGATTTTATGTTGAAAATAATCTTGAAATTGAAAGAGGAATTCGAGACTAGTTATTAATTACAAACCACTTAATAAAGTGTTAAGATGGACAAGATATCCGATACCTAATAAAAGATATTTGCTTAATAAGTTATGTGAAGCAAATTTTTTTCAAAATTTGATATGAAATGCGGATTTTGGCAAATCCGGATAAAAAAGAAGAAGATAGGTATAAATCGCTTTTACCGTCCCATTTGGACATTACGAATGGAATATTATGCCATTTGGACTTAAAAATGCTCCATCGAATTTCAACATATTATGAATGATATTTTTAATCCTTATATGGATTTTACAATTGTTTATATTGATGATGTTCTATTATTTTCAAAAAATCTAGAACAATATTTTAAACATATTAATACATTTATAAATGTTGTTAAAAAAGCAGACTTGTAGTATTCTAGAGAAAAGTATTACTATGTCAAACAAAAATAAAATTTTTGGGACATGACATAGAAAATGGATTAATACATCCTATAGAAAGAGCAATAAAATTTGCGAGATAAATTTCCGACAAAATTATCGATAAAAATCGATTATAAAGATTTTTAGGAAGTCTTAATTATGTTAAAGACTTTTATAAAGATCTATCTTTTGATTGTAAACTTTTATTTCAAAGGCTTAAAAACAATCCATCAAAATGGACTATAAGTCATACAAATGTCAGAAAAACGCATTAAAGAATATGTTTTGCAAATTTCTTAGTATTACAAATCAATGATTCAAAATACGTAATCTAATGAATCGATGAATTTTCACATCATCTCAAAGATGAAATTTCTTTTAAAACTTTACAACAAACTCTTGAATCTAAAAAGGTACAAGAGAAAATAAATAAAATTAAGGAAACCATATTTAAAGAAATATGTCCGATACTCCCAATGCATTTTGGGATAGAAAACAACATATGGTAAGTTTACCATATGAACCAGATTTTAATGAAAAACATATTCCTACCAAAGCAAGACCTATTGCAATGAATCAAAGATATATGGATCTTTGTAAAAAGAAATTCAAGAATTACTTGAAAAAGGTCTAATTAGACCAAGTTCTAGTCCTGGAGTTGTCCAAAGATTTTATGTTGAAAATAATCTTTGAAATTGAAAGAGGAATTCGAGACTAGTTATTAATTACAAACCACTTAATAAAGTGTTAAGATGGATAAGATATCCGATACCTAATAAAAGAGATTTGCTTAATAAGTTATGTGAAACAAATTTTTTTCAAAATTTGATATGAAATCGGATTTTGGCAAATCCGGATAAAAGAAGAAGATAGGTATAAATCGCTTTTTACCGTCCCATTTGGACATTACGAACGGAATATTATGCCATTTGGACTTAAAAATGCTCCATCCGAATTTCAACATATTATGAATGATATTTTTAATCCTTATATGGATTTTACAATTGTTTATATTGATGATGTTCTATTATTTTCAAAAATTTAGAACAACATTTTAAACATATTAATACATTTATAAATGTTGTTAAAAAGCAGGACTTGTAGTATCTGCTAGAAAAGTATTACTATGTCAAACAAAAATAAAATTTTTGGGACATGACATAGAAAATGGATTAATACATCCTATAGAAAGAGCAATAAAATTTGCGAGATAAATTTCGACAAAATTATCGATAAAAATCATTATAAAGATTTTTAGGAAGTCTTAATTATGTTAAAGACTTTTATAAAGATCTATCTTTTGATTGTAAACTTTTATTTCAAAGGCTTAAAAACAATCCATCAAAATGGACTATAAGTCATACAAATGCTATAAAACGCATTAAAGAATATGTTTTGCAAATTTCTTAGTATTACAAATCAATGTAATTTCTAAAGAAGAAAATTTGATTTTAAGTTTAATAGATCAAATTACAAATCCTCGCTAAAAAACAGAAGCTATTGAACATTATTTATCGTTTCTAGAATCAAATTCTAAACAGAATACTAGATCGTATACTAATACTAGTAATACTAGATTAGTGCAAATATTACAAGAAGAAGGAGAATTTTACTCCTACAATAAAATAATAGAAAAGGCTAAAGTAAAAACCGGAGAGCCTACAATTCCCGAGCTAAAAGTGAAATTAATAAAATTAAAGATGAATTGTCTATTCTAAAAAGAAAAATAGAATCTATAGAAAATATACCTTCTATTTCCAAAACGAAGTATGATTCATCGATGATGAAGTTAATGATTCTAATGAAGAAGAAAATAATCCTTATCGGGATTTAGAATTAGTTAATCATATTACTTCGAATTACCGTAAGATTTAGTTTGGATCAATAAAATTGACAAACAACTATTCAAAAATGGTATACAAAAGTTACAATTATTGTTAATAATGAATTCTATTTAACAATGTAAACTTTATTAGATTCATGTGTTGATATAAATTGTATATCGAAGGATTAATACCTACAAGGTATTATTCTAAAACTACTCAAATAATAGCTCTTTGCTAATAAGCAACCACCGATAGTTAATCATAAATTATCGATGCAAGAATCTGCAATAATGGTATTTGTTTACCAACAACTTTTATTATGGTTAAAAACCTATCTACATTTGTAATATTAGGAACTCCATTTTTCCAAACAATATTTCCTATACAAAAATTGATGATCTCGGCATTTTTACCAGGGTGGGGAATATGACCTCCATTTTCCATTTTCAATGCCACCAAAACTCATTTCATAAATACACTTTTGAATATTATTCAAAAGAAAGAAAAGTTTTTACATCATCTCAAAGATGAAATTTCTTTCAAAACTTTACAACAAACTCTTGAATCTAAAAAGGTACAAGAGAAAATAAATAAAATTAAGGAAACCATATTTAAAGAAATATGTCGATACTCCCAATGCATTTTGGGATAGAAAACAACATATGGTAAGTTTACCATATGAACCGATTTTAATGAAAAATCTATTCCTACCAAAGCAAGACCTATTGCAATGAATCAAAGATATATGGATCTTTGTAAAAAAGAAATTCAAGAATTACTTGAAAAAGGTCTAATTAGACCAAGTTATAGTCCTTGGATTTGTCCAAAGATTTTATGTTGAAAATAATGTTGAAATTGAAAGAGGAATTCGAGACTAGTTATTAATTACAAACCACTTAATAAAGTGTTAAGATGGATAAGATATCCGATACCTAATAAAAGAGATTTGCTTAATAAGCTATGTGAAGCAAAAATCTTTTCAAAATTTGATATGGAATCGGATTTTGGCAAATTCGGATAAAAGAAGAAGATAAGTATAAATCGCATTTACCGTCCCATTTGGACATTACGAATGGAATATTATGCCATTTGGACTTAAAAATGCTCCATCCGAATTTCAACATATTATGAATGATATTTTTAATCCTTATATGGATTTTACAATTGTTTATATTGATAATGTTCTATTATTTTCAAAAATTTAGAACAGTTTTTAAACATATTAATACATTTATAAATGTTGTTAAAAAACAGACTTGTAGTATCTCGCTAGAAAAGTATTACTATGTCAAACAAAAATAAAATTTTGGGACATGACATAGAAAATAGATTAATACATCCTATAGAAAGAGCAATAAAATTTGCGGACAAAATTTTTCGATTTAAATTCTTGATAAAAATCGATTTACAAAGATTTTTAGGAAGTCTTAATTATGTGACTTTTATAAAGATCTATCTTTTGATTGTAAACTTTTATTTCAAAGGCTTAAAAACAATCCATCAAAATGGACTATAAGTCATACGAGATGATGTAAAACGATTAAAGAAAGAGTAAAAACTTTTCCATGTCTCTCTCTTGCTAATCCGCAACTATTAAAAATAGTTGAAACAGGATGCCTCGAAATTGGTTATGGAGGAATATTAAAAAAAGGAACAAGATTCTAAAGAGATTCTTGTTAGATATACATCCGGTTTATGGAATCGACTTAAAAATTATTCTACAATTAAAAAAGAAATATTATCAATAGTTCTTTGCATCACTAAATTTGAAAGTGATTTATTAAATAAGAAATTCTTATTAAGAATTGAATGCAAATCTGCAAAATATGTTTTAACTAAAGATGTTAAAAATATGGCATCTAAACAAATATTTGCTAGATGGCAGACAATCCTGTCTTGTTTTGATTTTGATATTAAACATATTTCTGGAAAATCTAATTCTTTACTAGATTTTCTAACACGAGAATTCTTGGCAGAAAATCCTTGAATACAATCCACAGGAGGAATCAACCTCCAAAAAGCCAACAAAACAAGATGAATAAAAATTCATCAAGTGCTTCATCTTCAGGTGCTAAAAGCACTAAAGATACCAAGGCTACACAAGAATCTTCTCAAATGAAGAATTTCGATCCTACAAAGGAATTTGAAAATGATGATAGTGCTTATGATATTCAAATATATCAAAATGTTATTTTTTCTAACAGTCCTAATAAGACTATTGAGGAATTAAAATATCCCTATGTTATTTCTGGATATATAAAATATTGTCCAGTAGAAGAAAGTATACAAAATCTTTCTCCATCACAAAGTTGCTCAATCATATTTGATAAAAGATCTTCCTCCTTATTTGGGAAAAAGACTCGAGAATCCTTCGAGGTAATTCTAATCAAATCGGATCTGTGGAGATATCTCACATGAACCGAGGAACTCATGAATATAGCTTTTCTAAAATGATTATTAAAAATATTCTTCCTCCTACAAGTTGGGGATTACAATTGCTTCAACCTAGGCAATTAAATACCTTTAAATCTTTACCAAATCTCTATAACTACGACGATTATATTCGTGCGTGGGAATTTACTTTCCTTTATGATAATCCTCAAAGGAAACACACCTGGTGGATAAAATTTTCACTTGTTGAACCAACCCAACATATTTCGATGTGGTTTAAAACTTTTTTCTTCTCTTGGGGAGTATCTACAGATATTCTGCCCAGAAATGTAAAACAAATTTTGCTGCTTTTCCAACAAACTAATGATCAGTTTGATTCTTCTACCTCTTTATTGCAATTTGCAATACAATATCAATTCTCATGGATCATAAAATGGGAATATGCTCTTAAAAAGAGAGATTTGATAAAAAATGACATTAAATTAAATGTCACATTTCTTGAAAGAAACATTTTAATAAAATGGTGGGCCAAAGAAGACTTCTTTGGTGAAGGCTCAGCTTATAGCTTAAAAGGAATCGATCTCTAAAACCGCTCATGAAACAATGAGGAATATGAATTACCAAGTGCCTACTCAATCGACTCTTCAAAAAGAATTGTTGCAACATATGGATAAGGATAGTGTTGCAAAATTATTCAAAGAAGTGTTTGAACCAGTAACTACTGGAACTGATAAGCCAAGTACTTCATCATCCTCAAAAGATAAAAACACTGAAGACATCGAAATAAATGATGCTCAAGATCCTTATGATGATGAAGCTCTCATTTTAGAGATGATGACCAAAGAATACGAGGGATAAAATTTCAAAACCAATCATAGACGAATACGTCAGCCATGACATCATCACTTATGTAAGTAGTGACGTAAGCAATGACGCTAGAAGTGACGTAATGATGACGTCAGCATTTTATAAAATTTTCAAATCCAGATTGAAACCGCTGGAATGGTTATAAAAAGGCTCATAGCCTTTTCATTTTCTCGCATCCAAGTTTTCTACTCTCTCTCTTGGTAATATTCTCAATTGTAATAAAAGTTTGTAATAGTTTCAAATCTCGATTGACTGTTCGATCAAGATCATTGACATGCAAGTATTTAATAAAAGTTTGTTTGTTGCTTTCATAACTTGTTATCTGTGTATTATCTTTTCTTCATCTCGTATAAATTCTAAATAAATAATAATAATAATAATTATTATTATTATCTTACTATGATAATAATCTTATAATTGAAACTCAAAAGTTTCATACAATTGATTCTTCGCTATTTAAGACTTATAGTCTTAAAATTTTCAAATATTAATAATTTTGAGTTAAAATAACTCTCTTTTTATATCCTGGTTTGTTGGGTCAGAATATTGCTAACCAACACATGAAGCTCACATCATTATTTACAACAAATGATGCCTACTTTATCATTTCAAGCCCACTAGGTTCACCATCCCAAGTATAAAAGGTTTATTCACATTCATTTGTAAGTATGCTCAATAATCAACTTGATTCACTTAATTAATTTTCTATGCTCAATTATTTCTCCCTACATTTCTCGACTTAGGCATCAAAAGAAGCCTCTAGGGACAATCTTAGGGCTATTCAACATTGTGTGTGTTGTATGCTAGTTTCCACTTAAAAATAATAGAGGAAATTACACAAAATACCCTTAATTTTACAAAAATACTATCGAGAGGACAAAATACCCATCCGGTCTTATCTCTTCACCTTTTACCCAAACTTGTTTATCTTTTTACGTTCTAACCTATGGTTAGTTCTTTTTACCTTATTTCTGTGAATCTCGAACCGGTTCCCGTTTTTTTGCTATCCCCTACTTGATCGTGACCATGTCTTCACGTTCCTTTGCTCCATTTCAACGTTATTTTTCGGTTTCAATCGTTCCGACTTCCTAACGTTTCCATCGCTAACTTCTCTTTTTCAGAACTTCTTGAAACCGCTAGTTAGCATTTGTTGATTAAATGGCCCCTAAAAACTCTCTTTATAAAAGGTTCGAGAAATTCTTGAAGAAGCACCGATTCTCGAAAAAGAGAAAATTCGGTGGTTGTTCTTTGGTAAAATGACTTTGAAGAAGAGGAAAGTGGAAAAAGGTTATTGATGACGAAGTAGTTTTAGATGTTAAGTCATCTTCAAAACCGTAAAATCGAAGGTTGGTGTTAAAGCTTCCGGAAAGAAGGTTTCTTTTGAAGAAACAGATGTTCCTGAGGTGTCAGTTTTGTGTATTCTTTGTTATTGTTATTTTGTGATTTGAAGTTTTTCGTTTGTTTCAATGTTGTATCGAAGTTGTTTCTTTTATGTTTCTTTTGTTCTTTTATGTATTTTAGTTGAAGTACTTGTTGATTTCGTATTTCTTTTTGTTTCTGATTTGTTTCTTTGTTGTTTCTAGGGTTTCAAATATGTTATTGATTCTAAAGACCGGTATTATACTAGAATATATATTGGGTTCTCTTTTGATGTTATAAACAATTCAAGAATTATTTAACTAAAAACCAACTTGAGGCTTTCAGAAAACCTGTTTTTGCTATGTATTTTTCATTTGTTTGTTCTTTTTGTTATTTTTGATTTGTTCGTTATCTATCCTGATCGTGTATTTTTTTTTATTTCTTATGTAGTAAATGTGGGGATTTTGTTGCTTGTTATGCAAATTACTTTATCGGGGAAGACTATGGACGTTGAAGCGTTTGAGGTAGAGAATGAACAAGCAAGACTTAGTCATATGCTTTACAATCATGCTAAGTTGAAGTAGCAAAATAGTGATGATGGTGACAACGGCATTGAGATTCTCGCCTCCACTTACTAATGATTTTAGTGAATTGTTGTTACGTAAATCTTAATGATGGTGTAATCAATTGAACAATATGTTTATGTTTGATATTTTTAGTAGTATGGAACTATTTTGTATTTGATTAGCTTTCTAAGTCCTGGATTGTTATCAACTATTTTGATTTACAATATGTTGGATTAGATATATTGTTTCCAAATAAGTCGCTTCCATTGTTTCCTTCATGTAGTATCCGAGCAAAGATTGATACGGATCTTCATTCAACTCTGTTAGTATCTTTGCTATATCATGTGGGTAATGAATTTCATCCATTTGAAACTTGTTGCATGTGCAAGTACTTTTTCAAGGTCGAACAATTATTTTGTCGGCCTCATGACTTTAAAGATAAAATTTTATCTCTTCACTTGAAACATAAATGAAACATATAAGAAACAATTGTGAAACAGGGGATCATGTGATAAAGTTTGTAGTAAATTACCCTTAAATTTAGAGAAATGGTGTAGTTTTTCCCCATATATTCTTCAACTTTTTTGCCATCCTTGTAAATATTGATATTGCTTCATTTCGATGTCCGCATGCCCAATCTTGAACTAAAGATGTCACGTACTCTAGCAAAGTTGTTACTAGTAGGTCTTTCCCGCTACAAAGTTGTTGCATTCAATAATTCTACGATGTTGGAAGTCAATACAAAGTATCTTTGGTCCGACAGGTGGAGTCGTGTCCATTTCTCATAGCCGATGATGGACAAGTAAGCTCTTATTTTCCTCGAATTGAATTTGTTGTTCAAAGATTTCCTTTAGGGTGCTAAATGTGCATTCCATTGGAATCAATATTCCTATTATCTCAAAGTTGGTATACTCTCTATTTCCTTTCCATTGTCCGTTGTGGTATACCACAAACCGGGATTTTCTCCATGCAATCGTGGAATTCAATGAAAATTTGCCTATGTGAAACATATAAGAAACATATATGAAACACATATGAAACAATGTTTCATGTACGGGAAGATGCGATGTCTTTGATCAGCGAAGCATTGCCAATAGAAACAATTGTGAAACAACAAAGAAACATATGTGAAATAATTACGTATTGTATGACACTGATTTTGAGATTCACGATTTTTTTGTAGATATTTATGAGAAGCAATTTTTGTAGAATTTTGGATTATAATTCGAACAAAATAAGCATTTTTAAGCTCAAACCGCCAGGTTGTTGGAATTCTCATGCAAAATTTCGGTTCAATTCAATATCAGTTTCATCCAATACATATTGAATTCTAAATTTCTACCTGCAAAATCATGAAACTGGTCGAAATAAAGTTTTTTCAGATTAAGATAAACAGATCGTGTAGTTGTTACCTGGTTTGTTCATCTTCTTCCTCTTGATCTGGAGTTTGAATTGTTATCTCGAACAGACCACTATTCGTCTCGTTGTTTTCCTGCGTTCTGTGCCTTTCTTCTAGTTTTTGTTATTTGTTGGGATGGAGACTTGGATTGTGATCGGGATCTTGTTCAGGTGATTTTTGGAGCAGCAATTTGATGGAATACGCTGCAGAGTGTATAATTGTCCTAATTTCTACCGGGTTGGTATTTTTGGAAATGATTAAGGAATGGGACATATTTGGAAGGGATTAGTGATGAGAAGGTGGTATTCCTATCCTTTTCCCCAAATTATATTTGTTTTCGAGTTATCCTGGCCCAATTTGACTATTGGAGTTTCAGACCAGTCACCTTAACTTTGAGTGATCTGCATCTTATAGCAACACTAATAATTAAAAAAAAATCACTTGAACGAGCATCATTTGTTTTCCAAAAATGATGAAAAGACGTGGGTGCCCACGAGGCACTAGATTGTGTTCACTTAATAGAGAGGCAAGCCATTGACAGTATAATGCTTTCATGATGGGGGTTGTTTTGGACACTTTGGTCCCATTTGTTTAGTTTTTTTTTTTTTTTTTTTTTTTGAGTACTAGTTTAAATTGGTCATGGAACAAGAAGGGATGCCTAATAAATAATAATAGCATTCTCTAATATTGGATTCAAAAAAAAAAAAATAGCATTCTCTAATATTGAATACTTAAAATATAAATCTTCATACTCTCTTGTTCGCTTGAATATTCGAATATACTCTTCAAGCACATGAAAATGAAAATGAAAATTGTTAAATAAACTAATTTACTGTACTAATTAAATTATTTTGGTAATTATAAGTCATTATTGTTAAATTATTTTGGTAATTATAAGTCATTATTGTTTTTTTATTATTTATTTTTGGTGTTTTCTAATGCTCGGTAACATCACCTATGTAAATTTTATAAGGGATTAAAGAATAATTCGAAAATGAAACGGCAAGGAGCGTGTATGTAGAAAAAAAAAAAAAAAAAAAAAAAAAAAAAAAAAAAAAAAAAAAAAGAAAACAGACATTCAGTCCTTGAGAACGTGAGATGCAATAATTTTTTGGGTTGGGACACATCAGGTGAAGTGATTGACAAAAAAAAATATAGATATTATATATAATATAGGGCGGAACTAGATTCGACACTGAGGGACCAACAAATGGAAGATTAGATTTTATTTTATATAATAATAAAACTCAAAATATAGATGCATCAAATACAATATCAATATTCATCATTAAACATCCAAAATACACCATTGCCGCCCTCTATATAGTATATATATTGTTAAAATAAAATAAAATACATAATACTTTATACAATCAAATTAGGTTTGAATTTTGAGCAAATGTTCAATTAACTTGGAAACCTTACGACTAGCTAATTGACCTATTAAAGTTATCATATTCAATTTTGCTACGATTTTAGAAAATTCTACCTATATTTATTACCCATGTCTAATGTAAGAAAAAGTATGTACCAATATATACATTATATAGAATGTATCATAGTATTTCATTTATTTATAAATTGTGGGGCCTATTAGAAATTACAGTCAGTTTGTTGGCTGCTTTTGAAAATTCTCTTCCATTTCTTTGATCTGAAATGGGATTGAAATTGACCCCATTCGATGACAGCCACCGTCCCATGTTTAGGAATGTTATTTAATTATCAAATACAAGTTTATTAGTCAATTACAATTAATACCAAAATTATTGTCATGACATATAAGTAGTCTAGAATTAAATTCATTGTTGAAACTTGATCTTATGCGTATACAAGTCAGAATCCCACAATTTCTCATATCATCATCATATTCTTCATTAATTTAAGAACTCATCATCATTTTACTTTGAACACATTTCTTACATTAACGATTAGTATAGTTGCAGTAAAAGTACCATTATAAATAGGGTTAATTACATGACGATTAGTATACTTGCAGTGATTAAAAGTACTCCTTTACCTATTTACCCAACGCTGTAAACATGAATAATAAATAGAGTTAATTATAAAAATATCCTTCAGGTTTACTCTAATTACCATAAAAAAATCTAGTTATCTTTCAAAATTACAAAAACCCCTTGACATTTAATTTACTTAATTTTACAAATTGCACCCTCAAGAATAGAGCTGACAATTTGAACTCGGCCTAACGATAAGGTTAGACTGGACCATGAATTTGCGGTAGCGAAGAGGACGGGGTCTATTTGGCCCAAATGGGCTTGCATGGCGAATCAAAATACACTATATGAGGTATATTGGGTCATGAAAATATTGACCCAAACGAATTTCGGCATGGCCTAGCCCAATTTTGCTCTGGTCCGTGAGCCAATACCTCTCCAATCCGACCGACCGATTACCACTTCTACTCAAGAGGGGGCTATTGTTAGGTAAATACAAATTTTAATGAGGCGCTGGTAACATTTTAAGGGGATATTTGTAATATTAAAAGTTGGTTAGAGTTTTTTGTTATTAGGCTAAACCTAAGGATAACTTTTGTAATTAACCCTAGTAAATATTGAAATATCCTTTTCAAAAAAAAATTGAAATATTTGGATGTTATTATCATGAACTTGAATGCCACATATATGCACATTATCTAATTGTGCATAAATCAGTTGTCTTAAGATTTACAACACTCTTTGTCATGAGAAATTTGAAGCCATCTTTCTTAAATTTGACAGCACATGAGTGAATAAATCACTCATCAGAAGGACATATAATTTAAACATGTCAAGTAACTTCAAAATGTCTGACAACTGGCTTCTGAATGTCATTGTTTTCTGCTCTAAGAAAAAACACATGACTTGGTACTTAAATCTACTGTATATTCAACAAGATGACAAACAAAACCATGTGGTCCTGCTCATCCCAATTATCATGTCAACAACAGAAAAGAGAGTCTGCTTATATATATTGTCCACTAAAAATCATATTTTATTTTTATTCTAAATTTACTTTTCAAATTTTCATTTTTTAAAATTTATTTTGCTTACAAAAATCGTTAAAATTATCAATCACTACTAAAAATAATATTAGAACATTATTGAACTTTTTTTAATTTTTTGAAAATTCTCACTTAAAATTTCGTGTCAAGTCATGAAAATGCTAATGGAAATGGAGGAGGTTCAATTTTTACACGAAACTCAAGAATTATCAGATAAGAGAAGTAGCAATTGTCAAATTGGAATTATTCTATATTCTATAGAATTCCAAGTCTGATTTGTCTTAATCTTAAAGTTCCCACAAATTGACTACTTTTGTGGATGAATGTTGGAGGCCTCGCAGATGGATAGATAGAAGTTGAACCTCTGGAAGATAGGACAGACCAAAAAATATATATACATATATATTCAATAATCAACTCGAGATTGCTTATTGAGTGAGTTCGGTTGAGTTCAGTCTCGGTCGTTAATGTAACAAACCAAACTTGAAACTTTTTTTTGATAAGATGTGATGCTCAGCTCGAGTTTGACTCAAATAGTGAAAAAAATAATGACGTGTGAGTAAAATATCAATCTATTCGAGCTCGATTCGTGTTCATTTCGACTAAAGTTCATTCAAACTTAATTCGATAAGTAATCAGACCAAATTCGAACAAATTTTTCTTTGAGTTCAACAATTAAACATCTTATTCAGCTCTACTTGATTTATTTATACTCCTGACTTGCATATAAGAAAAAAAGAATTAAAACAAGAAAAAAAAATTGAGGTGTTCTAAAGAAAGTTGAACAGAGTTTTGTATGGATACCTAGCCAAGTGAGGTGTTAAGCAATAAGTAACTACATGGTTTAACTTGTAAAAGGGTCAATAATAAAATAAAATAAAAAACATAGCCTTATTTGGTTGATAACTTGATATTAATTCTATCACAATTCACATATGCTGCTGCGGCAGTTTCTTCCTCATTTCATTTTTTTTTTCAACATTTCTTTGAATGTTCATAATTAGTTATGTTTTTTCAAAATAACATTTTCTGATAAGAATAACATGGTTTCCGACATGTTTTTTAAGAATTAATTAGTTGTATACGTGTATTATGTATAAGCATGCATTATTTTAGAACTAAAACGAACGAAAGATATATATTTAAGCTTCTTAAACATATAGTAAAATAATTCAAGTTGGTTTGATTAGTCAACATAAGAAATCTTACTATTTTGCGTTTTTGGGTAGAAGGGGTAAATCAAGAATCAACTTTTGCATAATGTTGACAACCACATTCCATTTATAGAATCATCAATATTAATAATCATTTGATGTAGCCCACTTAATTTACCTTGACTTACTAAGCACCTTTTTAATTTTGGAAAGCTGTATGTCAAATTTTCTTTTATTATTGCATATATATACTACCTTAGTGGATTATTACACTTGCATACGTGGAACCATCTCATTTCTAATGGACGAAAGGGATATTTCTTCCAGACGAATATATTTACTGTATTTTTTGGGTATTGTCATACAAAATATCAAAAAATATCTAAAGATATGATCCTAAATTAATTATATATATATCAACTATATCTCTCTACCAAGGGCCGGCAAATTTTGATTTATATATATTTGACTTTCCAATCTTTTTTTTTTTCAAATTTATATCAAAGTAAAAATAGACTTAAATACATGTAAAAACAAGATAGCTAGTCATAGTAAACAAGAATCTTGAATTACAAAAAGTTAATGCTACAAAACAACAACAAGACATTGATGGGACTATAATTGCATCTTTCTTCAAAATAGCTCCAAAGAAAAGCAAGAATTTTGCAAGAATAATAAACCACAACCACAAAAGCCCTCTATTCTATTCTTGGATTCTCCCATTTTTCACCTTTAACCAAATCTAAATTTTTGAAAAAAACAACACTATTTACCAATAAGATCTTATTTGATCTTTTCACTTTTACCTTTTCAATTTAATGTAAAACCATGAGAACTCTCCTTTTCACAATGTTGTAAAAAAATTGGCATACGTGCCCCTAGCCGAGATGACTGTATCAAAATGGTAAAATATTGCTTCGGCCAAAAATAAGACCCAAGCAATAGATCACAATAAAAAAGATATAATATTGTTTATAGGACCAGGACACTAATCATTGCCGACCATTGGCGCCTAGTAATTTTTACGCAACCTTGCTTTTTCATAATTTCATCTTCATCTTAAAGTAAATTTCAAAATTTAGAAAGATGATACATACACTTAATTACTTGTATTGTTTTTATTTACTAATCACTGCTTAAATCATTTTCATTTATCACTTTTCTTGTTTTAAAACAGTTGTTGATGTAGACATACCATTTATTTAGAGTATTAAACAATACTTTATTGTCATAAAGATATTTCATTTATTACAATTAGAAATAGAGATCATATCTCCTCAATTTAAGTACTTATCCAAAAATATTAATTTCCACCACAAAAATGAAAAAAATTAGAGAACATATATTCATTAGTTCATTACAAAATACAAAGGACCATAAAATGGCCCCTTCCCTCGCGCATAGCCAAAAGAAAAATATCAACGGTTAGGATCATTCGAATCAGCCGGACGGCTCCATCAACGGTCGTCCATCATTCCACATGTCCCTTCTGTTTTTCCAAATTTGTATACTCTACTTCATCATCTCTCTCGCAGCTGCACGTATATATATTCTTTCACGGACCTTCCATTTTCCCTGTCGATTTCCCTCTCTCTCTCTCTCTCTCTCTCACACACACACACACAACACACAGTGCCACGTTCTCTCTCGTTCTAGAAATTTCCTTTGAAGCGTTAATTCCGTGAGGTTTGGTGAAGATTTTTGGACGCGATTTTCCAAATCCGTGATACTTTAGTTGTCTTCAATTTCGTCTCTGGAAAAGATTGGATTTGATTTTTTGTTTTTCTCTCAATTCTGCTGGTTTTGCTGCTTTTTAATGCGCAGAAAAGATTCAAATCGGTGACTAGCTGCAGCTCATTTTCTCTGCAGTAGGAAGTAAGTTGACTCGGATTTTTGTTGCGTTCGACGAATTTAGGTGGGGGGGGGGGAAAGCTATTTTTGTAGTAATATAGTGGTTTTTTGCATTTGGAGTTCGAGATGCTGACATCTATTGCAGAATTCAGAATTCGAATTTGATGTTTTTCTCTTCTCGAACTTCGCGGGTGATTTCGGGCCGCCTTTAGTTATTCAAAATTCTTATCTGTGTTGTTTCATGTTCGTTTGTGCAATATGTAGTGCGGGTGATTTTGGTTGATGAATTAAATGTGCGGGCAGTTTGATTATTGAATATTGACTGTGTTTTGTTTAATTACCTTTGTATAGTCGCGTAAGTTCTTGCTTCTCTCTTTATCTATCTATCTCTATTAAGTACGTTCCGAGTACCTACAAATGTATTCCTCTGTACATTCGTAATGAATGTCCTGTCAAGACTTTCAGTTCTTTTGACATGACGATTCTTTTGATCGAACTAGTCAACAGATCAGTTAATTCATTTAAGAGAGCATTGGAATAGAATTACAATCTGAAAACTGATTGATATACATGAATTCTTAGAAACAACTTAATAAGCTGCTAAAAGGATTAGGAAGGTTGACTTCGACAAACATGATTCAGACATGGACATGCGTTGTAGAAATACTTGTGTGGAGGGTTCACAGGGTTTTATGTTGAATTTCTTGTTTATCAGATTTTGAAAATGTTTTGAACATCAATTTGATTGTTTTGACTTATTAATTACGTGCTTACAAGTTTGATGTGGTTTTTTGAGTCCAGCGGGTAACTTATACGCCTTTTACATTGTCTTCACACGCACCAAACATGTCGAATGTATAACTGATCTATATGCGTATGCTTATCTGTTAAAGTTTACACATTTGATTAAATGCCTATTGATGAAGCAATTATGCAGAAAGCGTCAATTTTGGACATGTTCGGGTGAATTTGTCATGCATTTTGTGTTTTTGTGCATGGCTAAAATATAGATGCACTTGTAAGTAGAAGAATACCTCGTATCTGTATGTAAATATGTGTAATTATGAGATTATATTAGTTGATAGAGTGTATTATGTTCAGTATTGCAGGGAACTCATCACATGAGAGCTGATTTGAATTTATTGGTTGAAATTTGGATATCAGAATTCAATATATTTTAAAAAAAATCTGCTGAACGCTGCAATATTTCTGATTAACTTGGATACCAGACAACATGGGGATTGACTCAAGAACTGTGTTTGAGACGATGGATATGCTGTCAACGTCTGATCATGCTTCAGTGGTCGCGATAAGCTTGTTTGTCACACTCCTTTGTGCTTGTATTGTTATCGGTCATCTGTTGGAGGAAAATCGTTGGATGAACGAGTCTATCACTGCCCTCTTAATTGTAAGTATTTCTGCTGACCATTTGTGATTTGAAGTGTCTATTTTATGCTTTATGCATGTTTTTATTGATAAAGTGATTACTGTTGTTTTTAATAAAAGGGTGTAGGCACTGGTGTTGTAATCCTACTAATAAGTAAAGGGAAGAGCTCGCATCTCATGGTGTTCAGTGAGGATCTTTTCTTCATTTATCTGCTTCCGCCAATCATATTCAACGCTGGGTATGTACTTTTTACAAATCTCTCTTTCTGGGCACAAGCTTGCTTTTATCCATTGATTTTTTTATTTGCATCCTGATCTTGATGCTGTAACATGTGAATGTGAAATGTTCTGTTAGGAGATGATGAATCCCTTTTTCTTTTTTCCATCAGAGATATGACCAGCACCATGATATAAGACAAGGTCGTTAAGTTAACAGGGATATTGATTGACAAACCACTATTTTTTCTCTCTTTCCTATACTTGATACAACTACTTTTAGATTTTATAAATCATAACACATTGAAGAAGCTGAAAAAATAATGCCTCCATGGTTTCCTATACTTGGGGCAAATATGCACCCAGTAACTCTCCTCAAGGGTTCAGCTTTCCAACAGTACTGACTACTGAGATAATTGCCGTTTTGCAACTCTCAACCTTGTTCCTTTCGATGATATTGATAAAATATGAGGTGTATTTTAGGAAATTGAAAGTATTTAATGCTTGTATCTGTTAAATTTTCTGTCCTGGGTTAGAACATTCAGCTGAATGCATCTCCTGAGATTTCATTGCATTGTATTTGTGGAGCAATAAAATTAATTTTTGTCAGCCTTGGTCTGCTTTGCATAGTTTGGCTAATTATTAGAAGAGGCATATGATTTGGTAGTGTTATCAATGTCAGATCTGGTCTACTTTGTTTTATATCTGCAAAGTATTGCATTATGGTGATTTTCAGATTTTTCTCGTCTCAATCTATGAATCAGGTTCCAGGTTAAAAAGAAACAATTCTTTCGCAACTTCATGACTATAATTCTGTTTGGCGCACTTGGTACCTTGATATCCTTCATCATCATATCATTGGGTATGGCCATCTACCCTATTTCATTTATTTTATCTATGGATATCCATTGCAGCAAAGAAGGGGCGTTCGTCCTCTTAAGTTTCAATAATATAAAGGTTCACTATCCTGTATCGGCACTAGCTCTTTTCGATTTTCATGGTCTGAACTTCACTAAAAAGCTGGTTCATGCATGCTCTTCCAACAAGACTGAATTTTGCTCTCTCTTTTCCTCTTTTAGCCTATGCATATTAATTAACTGCATGCATATACGTGACAAAATATATGCGGGCATGAGTGTGTATTTTTGCTACTTTTCTCCCCATCTGAAGTTGAATCCACGTTGCCTCAAACATAAATACTTCTGTTATTAGCTATGGTTGAGCTTGTTGTCATACCTACCTTCCTTTTAATTTGGAATAGAAATTCTATCCACAGAAAAGAGCATGCAACAAGATTTGATATTGTTGTTTGGATATCTCGTGTTTCAATTGCTATTGATCTCCATTTCTCAGATACCTCCAGATTGTATCATGCTACCAAGCTAATTACACTGTTCTTTTCTTTTCTTTTCTTTCCTTTTCTTTTTTTTTTTTTTTTTTTTTGGGGGAGCATAGGGATGGCAATGGGTCGGGTCGTCCAGGACCCAGACCCGCCCCCGTGCCTAGAACGGGACGGGTCGACCCGTCGCGGGTCGACCCGTTTTAAATTTAATTAATTAGAAAAAAATATATATTTACAAAATATTATTTACAAAATTATTATTATCAAATATTTATAAATATTAGATATAATATAAGAATACATAAAAATTATATTATAATATATATTATATATGCAAAAATATATATTAAAATATGTTTTAAAAATAAAAATACTAGGCGGGCGTGATGGGTACCGCGGGGCGGATCGAAATTGCCATTCCTAGGGAGCATGATAAGCTCATCATCATCAATCGCACCTCGGTCCCCTTTGTGTGGGGTCGGTGGCGTGAAGTTTATAGTGTCAATTAATTGTCTAAAATTAGTTAGCACTATAAATTCATGCAAAAAGCAAAGTGGCAAAGTTTTACGCCGGATGCCCTTCATGTTGCAACCTTCATACGGAGGAGAAATGAGATGAAATTACAAAACCGTCACCATCATAGGTTTTTCCACTTGAATGGAAAATATTATGAGACGCCGGTGCATTGAGATAGTTGCTCTAGTCATTTCCCATTGCAAGATTGATATTGTAAATACAACATGTACATCATGCAACATGACACAAGAGAAGCATAATAAGCTAATTATGCATTATTTTTGCCTTAGTGTACTTTTTTCCCTCCTTTGTTGTCTGCGTAACACCGTAATTGCAAGTCTTCTGAGGGAACTTTTCAAAGTGAAAGAATTCAAGGAGACAAAAAGAAGCAGAAGCAGAGTAGTTTTTGTATAAGTTTGAAATCACTGTGTAATCTAAAGATCTATTTCTCGTTTGCTTACTCTATATCATGTAAATGGCTGTGCTGTTATTTTAGATCATTTAAATCTTGTCGCAGGTGCCATTGCCTTCTTCCAGAAAATGGATATTGGTCTCGCAATTGGAGATTATCTCGGTAACTCTCTCTCTCTCTCTCACGCACACACACACGCACGCACCCACTCACGCACACAGACATGCTGCAGCCTAACATTTTTGTCTCTGCTTTAACTTCTTTGCTTCTTTCCAGCAATTGGAGGCGATTTTCGCAGCAACAGATTCAGTTTGTACATTGCAGGTATACTTTACAACTTTTAACCAGTGAAATCTATGCTGAAATTTTTTCCAAGTATGATGTAAGATATCTAATTCTGCAGATTCTCAGTCAAGATGAGACACCATTGCTGTACAGTCTAGTATTTGGAGAAGGCGTTGTAAATGACGCAACATCTGTGGTGCTTTTCAATGCAGTCAAGAACTTCGACCTTTCTCATATCAATACCACTGTAGCTTTGGAGCTAGTTGGAAACTTTTTTATTTGTTTATCTCGAGCACTGTGTTGGGAGTTGTAGTGAGTCTCTATATCTATCTCTGTCTGTGGAATGAGCAAACATGTGTGCTTCTGAGTTACTTTTCAATATTGAGCATTTTCTTTTCTTCAGACAGGATTGCTTAGCGCATACGTCATAAAGAAGCTCTACTTTGGAAGGTTGGTAGCTTTGCTCGTGTCTTTATGTCTTATATACAGAAATTACCTTTAAATTAAATATTATTTTTCACAATAGAATTAATGGTTGTAAAGAGTTCTAAGAAATCATATCAACACACTAGATACTTTCTCCCTCTCACAACGAAAACGCATAATGAAGTAATGAAACCTAGCAAGGTTGTTTTCCATTAACCTTTTACTGTGTTGATTTAATGATACGAAACATAAGATATATGTTAAGATGAAGACCAATGTATGACACCTTTGCTGACATTTATCTGATATCTATGACTGCTCTTGGATGAACTGCAGGCATTCCACTGATCGTGAGGTTGCCATCATGATGCTCATGGCTTACCTTTCATACATGTTGGCTGAAGTAAGTTCCTGGGCAACCTGTTAGGAGCTTTTTGAACATGGCATTCTCTTTCAGTGACTGATATTATTTCATAGACCCTTGAACTTTAGGAGTGTATTTTTCTGACCTGAGATGCCTTGCAGCTGTTCTACTTAAGTGGCATCCTCACTGTGTTCTTCTGTGGGATTGTAATGTCGCACTATACCTGGCATAATGTCACTGAGAACTCAAGAGTCACCACTAAGTATGATTTTATACAATAAAATCCCATTCAACCAAGTTATTCGTTATACTACACCCCTTTCTGTGGTAATTGTTTAAATTTCATAATGATTGAATAACCATCATGCAGGCACACCTTTGCAACACTGTCATTTGTTGCTGAGATCTTCATATTCCTTTATGTTGGCATGGATGCTTTAGACATTGATAAATGGAGGGTCGTGAGTAGCAGGTATGGTGGTTGTGTGGATAACATTTGCGGTGGATATCAGTAATCATAACTATTTCCGTGTTATGCAAATGTATTTATTTGGAAATAATTCTTATATTATGTTTCTTCCATTTTTCAGCCCGAAAAAATCCATTTATGTCAGTGCAACTCTCCTGGGGCTGACTTTGGTTGGCAGAGCGGCCTTTGTTTTCCCTTTGTCATTTCTGTCTAACTTGACCAAGAAGTCTCCAAATGAAAAGATTCATTTTAAACAGCAAGTATGATCTAAAGATCCCTATTTCAAGTTTAGATAATCTTCATTCACTGAGCAAATTTAATAATAAATTTGCTGTTTCTGATTTGCAGATTACAATATGGTGGGCTGGTCTCATGCGAGGCGCTGTTTCAATGGCCCTTGCTTACAACCAGGTAAAATCTTAGCTCTGTCTTCTTAGTCTTGGATTGTTACGCTATATTCTGCAGACATATTTAAGATGGTGCATTAGCTTTTCCATTGTCGATAGTTCCCTATACATTCCAAGTGTAGGAAGCACCTGACTCATTACTTGTACCCATGCAGTTTACTAAAGCAGGCCATACCCAGGACCGTGGAAATGCTATCATGATAACAAGTACAATAACAGTTGTCCTCTTCAGCACTGTGGTAAGACAATTAAGGCTTCTGAACAAAAATGTCGTAGGCTACTGCTAGCTCGCATGTGGATTAGTTAGTCCAAGAGAGAATATTTTGGAAAAGGATGACAAAAGAATACCTATCCTTTTCTTTTTTTATATGGAAATCCCATCCTCCAAATTGATTTAATCTCTTCCTCCCCATGGTGTAATCGTGCAAGTAAATTGTACTTCATCCATCCTAAGGAAGTAACGCAAACACTAAAATATGTGACTCGCGGCTGTTAGCTGAAAAATATCTCCTTTTCAGTGTTCACAAATGCCAGTTTAGCTTCTGTGCTTCATTTGATCAAAATCTAAAAGTTGGGATGAGATGCTTCTTAATTCTGATTTGGAATATGCTTTTGGTATTTTTGTAAATACAAAGAAGTTTGTTTTTGACAGTCTTCTCAAATTTGAGAAATTACTTAAAGGGTGTTTTTTTCGTTCTATCCAAAAGCTCATTTTGAAACTATTATTTTTTTCTTCTCCCAAACATTTCAACTTCGATTCTTTCAACTTTTAGTTTTTGTTTACAAAACACTTCTCAACTATTTTTAGCTTTTGCTACAATAATCACTTATTCTAAAAATAGAAGTGTTCGTAAACACTCCTAAAACAAAGAGATTTACATGTGTCATGTTTGTGTCCTTGCAGGTGTTTGGGTTGTTGACGAAACCTCTGGTGAGGTTCTTGATGCCCTCGCCAAAACAACTACACAGGTCTATCTCTTCAGAACCAGTTACACCAAACTCGATGATCGTGCCACTTCTTGGCGAAGGACAGGATTCTGTAGCCGAACTATTTAGTGGAAACGGAATAGCCCGTGAAGATGGCCAGACTGTAGCCCGCCCAAGCAGCTTACGGATGCTATTGTGAAGCCTAAATGACGGTCCACTACTATTGGAGAAAATTCGATGATGCTTTCATGCGTCCCGTTTTCGGTGGGCGTGGTTTCGTTCCCTACGTACCGGGCTCACCAACTGAACAAAGCGTGCGTCAATGGCAAGGAGAAGCCAAACAGTAGGGGTATTTTCTTGGCCTCTTACTGCCAGGTGGCTCAGAGACTCAGTTTTGGGCCTCTTTTTTTGTACAACTAGATTGGGGTCGTTTGTTTGTACTTTTACATTTTTTTTGTTTGTTTTTTCATATCGTAGTGTGGGATAATGGGGTGTCATAATTACTTGGTGGTGATATTGGTTTCAGCTTAAGTCTACTTGGGGAGCTTTGAAAGGTTTTGTCCCTTACAGCCAGAAACACGAAATCCGTTTGTAGTTCGTTTCTGTATATGGTTTCCACGGTGTACACGTGATGTAAAGTTATGATGTAATTATTTCGTTTGTGTGACAACTTCTGAATATTTATCAAAAGCTTTTGAGTGATTGGCCTTCTGTTCCGTTGCTTTTCTGTTTTTATTTTTTAACTTTTAACAAAGAACTAGTCTTTTAATGCCTATATTTTGTCTTTATTACATGTATATTTTTAATAGTTATATGAATTCTATCGCCTACATTTATGGATGACAATATTTCCGTGGTGAACCATCCCCGTTGGTAACCGAACAGAATGTGACGGGGAATTCTCGGTTAATTCGAGGATAGAGGTGGGAATGGGGATTCTCCGCTTCGTTAGAATCGAGGATGTGACAAAAATGATATATATATATATATATATATATAGGTATAGGATCATATGTGGCAAAAGAGTCTTACCATGTGACGGCGTGGACAAATCTATGTCGTTACCATGTTTAATCCTAAGGCAGATTTTTTTCGGATTTTTTATTTTTTTAATTGAACACAACCCATTTAAGGGCAAAACAGACATTTTGTACATATTAGAAAACGGCAGTTTTTGGTAACCTCCCCACAACTCCCCTTTTTTGGGATTTCAATTAATCTTCCCTGATTTTGCAATTTTGTTTTAACACAAAATTAAAAAGCCTCTTCTTCTTTGCCTCATCCTTATTTCACTACCCCACTCACACACGCCGGTTTTTTCTTCTCTGTAACATTCGGCGCCAGGAGACAATTTTGCTTGGCGAATTCTTTCGACATCAAAACTCCAAAACATCGATAACATTGTTGAAGGTAAGTCCCTGGTTCGATTATTTCAATTGTTGGTTTGTAGATTCTTGTGGAAAAGGTTTTCCCTAATTTATTCGTCGGTTTTATTTTCCATTCAAGATGATTTTTAAGTTGTTTTGGAGTTAGTTGCACTAGGTGAAGGCCTTTTTTTTATTATTTTGAATTTTCTAGGGTTTTGCTACTCGATTTTTCTGAGAACCCCCCCTTAGTTGGTTTTATGGAATTATATCCTTGTTTGCAATGAGTTAGATTTTTGTATAATATTTTTGATATAAAATTATGAAAAAACGATGTACATTTAGATAATGAGTTGTGCAATTTTTTATGTAATTGAAATTGGGTTTTCGTCCTTTCGGGGAAATCATTCCTTTTTTATTTGGTGTATATTTACGTAAGTATGATATATCTTTTAGTACTTTTGGTATAACCCTTCCACTAAATTAGATCTTTATTTTTGTTTTATTTGGTGAACCACCCTGTTATTTTGGTGTAAATTTACCAATGAAATGGTATATAGTTTTCTACATTTCGTATATAAATAAAGGGGTTTGGTGTTAATGTATGACCACTTTGCACAAAAAATAAAGGCAATGTATATATGTATTGGTGTACATTTAGTATTGTTATAACGTCATAAATATGTGGTTTGATGCATTGTTTTTAAGTGTGGTAATTTGTATATAATGCACACACAAATGATGTTTAAATAGTATTAGTTTTGCATACAATTAGAGTACATTCGATTGCACAATTAGTTTAAATATTGTATTCGCTTTGCTATATTGCGGAATTAGTATAGTTCATGCACACAAAGTGCAAGATTTCTGATGTTTCTTAATTCCAGGTTTAATGGCACGAGGAAACAGGAAGAGACCTGCATCTCCAGGGCCGAGCGAGGGTGCGAGTGATGTTAATCAGAGGTCAAAGACTGAAGATTGTGGTTTTGACAAGGCCGACGCTGCGGAGTTTGCACGATCGAGAACGTTATATTGCCATGTAATTCGATGCATGACTTGAACCAAGAGAAAGCGGGGTGCTTGGCTTAGCTAAAAAAATTTGTTAGTGGCAAGTAGTTGGTTATCGATAGGGGGTTCGTTTTGTTAGCGGATATATTTTTATTATTATATTAGACTGGAATATGTTTTTCCAGTGCAAAACTATCAACATTTTGGTTACTTATTTCAGAACAATCTTAAGCAAATATGTTCTCTATTTTTTGATCGGTGAGCTTTTTATGCCATATGGTTAGGGATAAACAGTACACAATTAGCAGCATTGCGGTACATGTTTACTAATTTTTTGGTATAAGCATTTTTATAATGTAGTTTTTGTTATTACGTTGAAGGTTTTAACGAATCATGTGTATGTATAATTTATAAGCATTTTGTGTTGTAGTACTACAATTATTCTTAGTTTTGGAAGTCAATGTAATCCATTGAAAATTTAAAACTTAATTTATATTAAAACGTACAATTAAGGTTGAGTTGGTATACCAAATAAGTGAAAGGTATACACAAAATAACTTTCAAAATATACAATAGTTTCAATATTAGCATACAATATTTCTAAATTAAACATGTAACTATGCACTACTGAATGTGTATATTATCACCAAATATTGGTCACATGTATACCAAAATAAGATTTTATGATACTGTCATGGAATTATTTGTACACCATAAGTTTTTTGTTATAAAACACCGAAGTATGCACATATAAACACCAAAATATACTTCTAATATACAATATTATCGATATTTGTATACCACTCTAAGTATCAATGTTGAGTCTCAAATAAACATTCAAACACGCCATATTCTATGTTAAATTAACACGAAAATATACATATCTATACACGAAAAGTTGATTCCAAGCCACAATATTGCAAACATTTGTATACGACATTACGCATAAAAGGCAAAGCATCACCCGTTTTATCTTTTCGTGATTTTGGTTCGAGTTTATCTTTTTACTGATGCTTATCGTGAATGTAGAGTGAAGAAGATTACAAAATCCGTTTTTTTTGCTCCTAATTCAGCGTTTTCTGATATGGAAAGCTGACAATCAATAAATCCCTTGATTATAGGTAAATAATTATGGTATTTTTTAAGCCAATTTTTTTAGTTACCGATATGCCCTTTTGACATATAAAATAAATGTAAAATGGTGTTTTTTATGCCTAATCTGAACCATTGATTGATTAGGATGGATGGATGGGATCTCCCACACCGCCACATGGTAAGAGGGCCGCACATGAGATCTCATCCCTATATATATATATACTCGTCCTCCTTCCAATTCGGATCAGATAAAATGGTGATTCTTCGTTCTCATCCTCATTCCTCGAATATGTATATTGCATTTATCTATTAATTAATATTAATTCTATTTATAATTTTTATTTTATTAATTCTAAAATTAGTTAAACCAATAATCTTTACAATTCTACTTATTGTTATTCTTTATTTTTCAAACTATGGATTCATGCTATCTATGTTTTTAAAAAAAACAGTGATTGCTTTAAGTTTCAAATTTCCAAAAATAATTAAAATATAAAGATAATTAATTTGATTATAAATCATACAATTAAACAATAAAAACAAATCATGGTAAACTATAAAAATATATCTTTGAATCTGGAATATATTTTTGTGTGATTATGAATTATACCTATTTATAAAACATGTTTATCAATTATTTATAATAAGAATGTAAAAGTTTGAAAAAAGTTTTAACTACCCAATGTTTATTTTTGTTACTACCCTAATGTTGAATATTAAATAAAATTATTTTTACAATCAATAATAAAGTAATTTCAAATTTCAATATTTTTTGAGGTTTAGAAAGCTGAACAATTGTCAAAATTATAAAGAAATTGAACAAAACCATGCTATATATTAAGCAACACATTTTTACGGAAAATAAAAATTTTCATAAACACAAAAACTATTTTATTTTTATATATACAAACATATCAAAAAATATATCAAACAGACAAATTCATATCTAATTCCAAATGTACAACTTTGAAACTTGAATATCAAAATACATTGATAAATATAAAAAATGATTTCTATTGATATAAAAAGTACGTTAATATATAAAAAATAATTTTTTATATATAAAATACTTTTATGATTATAATTTCATATTAAATAAATCTTAATTTTATTCTTACAATAAATATATATAATACTATGTATGGAGATATGTGATATATAAATTTTGGATACATATTTTGAGATATTTCCTTCAATGAAAATAGAGTCCTCGGATTTTTGACTTTTTTCTCCATAGCAAAAATGTTTTTTTACTCATGTTTTTTCAAAAACATGTGCTTTAGCCATTTTTGAACTCAAATATCTACTTTACCCTTTTCTTCATTTATGGGGACGGGTACATAACTCGGTATCGAGTTACATGACTTGATACCAAGTTATGTAACATGTTTTTGAAAACACATGACTATTTTTCATTTAAACAAAATAGAAATGGCCAATTTGGGCTATTACATATTAAAGTAAGTACTTTTTAATTGAATTTAATCAATTTAAATATAATTTTATATAATTATATAAGAAATGGGGGTTAAGCCCAAATAACAACTACCTATATATCATAAATATCCATATACATGAATAAATAAATTGATGTCCAATAGCCCGATCGAATGTATTATTTTTAAAGCTCATTACAAATTACAAAATAATAATTAATTATTTATTATGCTTTTATTTTATTTTATATTATATATGCAATATGGGTGTCAAACTGGAAATTAGACAAAAAAAATGGTCAATTTGATATATTATACGTCAAAAACGGATAAAAAAATAAAAAGGTTATTATTTTTTTAAAAAGATAAACACAATATTTAATGCAATTATCGTACATATTTGGAAAGCGGATTTTACATAATTCTATTTTTATATCATTTTAAAAAGTAATTGTTTAAATAAAGTTGACTACCAAAAATAATGAAATATCAAAAAATTATCATTTCTTATTTTTTACATATATTTTTATTACTTTTTATAGTAATTACATTGGCGGGAAAATTCAACTTACTATTTTTAGCGACCTCTCTTTATATATATCAACCCTATATACTAAAAAGAAAAAACAAGTGACACATGTCTTCATCTGAGCACCTTGGTATACGTGTCAACACCTTATTCTTCTAAATCCATGTGTCATCTTCATATTTAGCCACGTGGCACACCATGCCACCACCTTATTCTTCCAAATATAAATTGATTTACTATATCAATTTACTATCAACTTAATAATTAAATTTCCTATTTCCGTATATAACTATTAAAATCCAATCAAACATTTAATCAGCAAATTAAATAATCCCAAAAATCAAGGTTATAGGTTATTTTTGAGTTTGCAAATTAATTCTGATTTAATATTATTATGATACAAAAACCAAGGATATAATTTCAATTATTATCTCTAATACTTATTATACTTTTAATTGTGATTTAAATCATTTACGGGGTATAACAATTATATTAAATATCTTCTTTAAGCATGTCAAGGATTCATTATTTTTACCATAACTAATTTATTAGCTTTTGTGCAAAAGCAAACTACGACCAAGTATTTAAAATTAGCACAAATAAATAATTTTATAGAGAATTTTTCCATTTCCAGAAAATATTCAAAGATTGAAATTGCACTCTTTCACCATTTAAAACTAATACGGCTTGAAAATTAGTTGTTGTGACGAGGATGTTACACTTTCAATTAGAACAAATAATGTAGTTTACAAAGAATTTTTTTAGAATTTGAAGTGAACGATTGTATGGAACTTTTCTAAATTTTGAATTTTATTTTTTAGTATTTTTAATTATTTGTTTTGATCTCTCATAACTATCAGAGTTTGCGACAAAAAATTTATTTTTTGACAAATCCGTGTAACACACGGGTGTTGTTCTAGATAGATATATATAGATTATTTTAATTTTTAGTTAGCGATATCCAATTTGTTTAGTAATTCTGATTTTTTTGCTTTATTTAAATAAATATTAATTGAATAGTTTACAAAATATTGGACCAAGAACTCCATACATGAATAAACTTAATATATTCTTATTTTTTTATTTTTGTATTTTTGAAATAAACTTAATACATTTTTTTCGCAATTATTAGAAATTGATTTTCAAAGAATGGAAAGTTACTATTATCTAAATCTGTTCTTTGTAAAATAAATAGAAATTTGGCAAGTATTATAAATCCTATTTTCAGAAAATCACGAATATATTATTTAATTTAAGTAAGTTTAAAATTAGTGAAAGTCAAACTTGTTGAAATTAAAAGTTAATACTTATTTAAAGAAAGTATAATACAAATTAACAAACTAAATAACACTTAATCATTGAGTACCAAAATTAACCAAATTCTATAATGCAAGTTTGGATTTTTTTTATAATAAAGGTCATCATTTTCCGTTTTAGAAAATACCAAATAGACGGGAAAATATTTTTAGAAACAGGTTTGTTATTATATATATAGATAACATGTAAAAAGGTTAACTTAAAAAGAAAAAAAACAGGAATTAACTTTAAGAGGGTTTGGATATGAGTAAAATAGGTTAATGTGATAACCTATTGACATTTTAGTATGACAGTGATTGGTGATTAGAATACTAGAGCGGACGAGATCTTCTATGCTAAAATGGTGTTTCATCTCTTATTCCACCACACGGATGAATGTCACGTGTAAGAAAACTACCATTTAAAAACTCATAATTTAGGGTTGAGAATTAATATGGTAATTTTTATGTGTGTCCATCATCCGTGCAATGAAATAGGAAATGAAATTGAATATCCCGTCCGATGCTAGAGTGAGTGAATACAAGGAATTTACTTCAAGTGTTTGGATATGAGTCAATTAGGTTAATGTGATGACCTATTGACATCTTAGTAAGATAGTGATTGGTGATTAGAATACTAGAATGAGTGAATAATGTCTTGTAAGTTTCAAATACAGTCAAGAGGGATAAAAAAATCCTCTTCAGCAAAAATTTTACCGACAAAAATTGTTGAGAATTGAGAAGCACATCTTTTACAACCATGAGTCGAGCATTAAGAGTTACGATGATCTGGTCATTGAAAAGGCAACAAGAATAAAGGGAGAAAGAAAAGAATATTACAATTTACGAACTAGCTTTGCTGTAATCCATTGATGTAAAATTTACATGCCAAGCAATAATAGCAATAGAGATCCATCTGAACAAAATAACCTTCAAGATAATTATTCCCATTATCAACAACGAAAAACCCAAATTCATGGGATGAGACTGAACTTCCCATTTCCATTTATTTGATCAGATCAGTTCTTTTTACATTCATAAGATTTGAGAGATTATAAACTGAAGCTATCAACAAGCATAGTACATAGGATGCCATGTTAAAACCAGCTACTAGACCTGTTCTATACCCTGGGCATATCGAAATACATTTCTATTGTCAATAGCAAACCCTTCATGAAGTCCTGCACTGAAGCTCAAAACAAGAAACCAATTAATGCATTAAGCTCGAAACAAGGACCCGATCACCAAACTAATAAGCGACCATGCAGACAAACAGTGGGGAAACCAGCTCGACGAATAGTTCTTGCACCACTCTTCGTCTTTGTCCTCAAGATTGCCTGTACAGAAAGTAGTAGCTTCTCAACTTCCACTGTGTGCTTGCTATCTTTTTGCAGTCACCAAAAAATTAACCTAGGCATAATTACAAAAGACTCCCTGAGGTTTGCGCTAATTACAGAAAAAAACCCAGAGAGGTTTTGAAATTACAAAAACTCCCTCAAGTTTGATTATGTCTTAAATTTAAGGGGGTAACTGTAATATTTCTAGAAATATCGGGGGGTGGTGGTGAAATGTTTTTGTTTATGAACGTTTACGAGGCAATTCAAACCTCAAGGGGTTTTTGCAATTTTCAAAAACCTCTGGGTATTTTTGTACTTAGCCGAACCTCAAGGTCTTTTTTTGTGATTATCCTAATAAACTAGAGTAATCTACGACACTTACATGACCCTTATGATGGTTTCTGCAATCTCTAATGTATTCCATCCGTAACAAGAAAGTAAAGATAGTATAATAGGAATGATCCTTTCACCGCTATATTAATTGAAAACAGAAATTCAAGGAAAGAAGTGTGTGTAAATTCACCCACCAATTCTTGCTTTAATGTTTCCTTCTCACAAATGGTGCTGCTCTTTTCTTCTTTTAGCTTCCCAATCATGTACTCTGCCTGTAAAGAAAGCATATATTATTGATGCATCAGTTGAGAATTAATCATTCCGACAACAATTACGCTTGATTCATGAAACTTTGAAATATGATGTATAATATAAATCTGGATTTTCAGTAATTACAAGCACAACCACTCATTATCTGGTTCCTACATTGATCTCAGAGTCCTAAGAAAATAAAACTAAACATTTAAGTTTTACGACATTTTGATTTCCCAATATGAACTATATATGCAGCTTCAATGTACACCCACAACCCCAAATTCTGGTAGTAATCACATAATGCAATACTGACCTCAACTAGCTTGGCATCCATGATACTAATCTTTGATCTCAATTCCTCAATATCTTTCATAAGCTTCAACTTTGACTCTTCCACGTCTTTCACTGGCTTCGGTTCCTCCTTTTTTTCAGGGTAAAACTTCTCATCCTTGACAGGGCAAAACTCCTCATCCTTAGCAGGAACTGACTTCATATTGTCCATGGCCTTTGGTGATCTGGACTCTTCCATATTTTTTACATTTTTGATTGACTCCACTTTCTTAATTAGCTGGGCCCAAGAGAGATATTTTCACAATTAAATAAGGTCCCAAGCGGAGTGTTCCAAGCATAATAAGCCATATAATTGACCCGAAAGAGAGGTGATACGATTGAAAGCTCAGACCGCAGAATGTAAAAGTACTAGAAATATACTTCTTTACATGGACTAACTGAAATAAAGATGTTTAAGAAATGGGTGAATAGGTGAAAGGACGCTGCAAGATCAGAAACTTCAATAACTTCCGTTTCCAAACTTTTTACAATGAAAAGGTACGACTTAATAAGTAAATGATAAAGCAGAGTGACCCATGCAATCAATGAAGTAAGAAATAGCATGGAATTCTTATCAATGAAACGGAACAAGTTGCTGAATCCTCTCATCTCAACCAGGATTACGCTGAAGTGATATTAAGATTTCTCACCATATCAGCGGGAGGGAAATTTTCAACTCCATTCTGCAATTTATCTTTTGGCAATGAAGTTTCATGCGATGGTTCTTGCTTAATAACTCCATTAACAGGCAGCAAAACAGGTGAATGGGCTTCTTTTGGCATTGGAGTCTCATAAGATGGCTCTTGCTTTAAAGCTATATCAGCTAGTGGCTTTGCTGGAGAATTGGGTGCGCTAGTAAGAACAACCCTGAGCTTTATCTCTTCAATATACTTTTGACTATCTCTTACAAACTGCCAGTAAGAAAAAAAGAATGAAAACCTATTATTTTCCACTAAAAGCTCAAAATGCAAGGTACAGAGATTGAGAAACTAAATCTAATTAATCCAAACCGCTGTAGCTGATATCTTACCATGCCAGGTGTAATCTCATCTTCTGTTGTGCCAAACGGTACCACCGTGCTCTGAATCAGAAATTTATCCTTGCATTGCATCTCTGAGGGAGTCGATTTCTGTGCTTGCATGGTAACTGCACAAAAGGAACGTGTCAGGAAAGCTTCGAAAATAATCAAATGTGCCGCATTATAGTTAATCAACAAAGATGTGAGACATCAGTCAAACATTCATTGTTGAATGTTATAACCATCAAATTCAGATTCACAACTATATGGTAGTGACAATCAGTTTCCCAAATATAAAGAGCATTTTTATCCGATAATATCACCTTCACCTTTGACCAAAAAGAAAACTGCATACAACAGTTCACAAGAAGCAACCAAGCTTATGAAATAAATAATTGTCAGATGACAAGAAACCATAAAGTCCTCATAATCAAAAAAAATATAACTAGAAACATGGACAGAACAAGGAGACAAACTAAAATACCTGTGAAATCACATGTTGACCTTGGCTTGATTATACCTACATTAGGTCTCACGCAGTACTTCTTTGGTGATGTAGTCTTAACCTGAAAAATGATTGTACAGCCATTTCACCCATCTCTCTCAGCAAAGAAGATTTATAACCACATTGTTTAACTTGCAGAAATAAAGAGGACTTGAATAACCAGGTTCATTATAGAATCAGACCAAAATCTTATAAAACAAATCAAAGGTGCATGAGATAGTGGACAAATACAGGATCAGAAACTTCTTAACCTTGAAAGCTACATACTGGTCAGTGACATTGGCAAGGTGAACTGCACATGAACTTTGTTTCTTCACCTCAACTAGAGAAGCCAACAGGAAAGTCAGACCAGAAATTTTTATAGGATGAACATGAAGCAAAAATTAAATTAGCTAAACAATATGGAGATCTGGCTAAACTGACAAATACTAAGATACTGAGAAACAAAAAGAGATACATGCTGCAGATAATAAGCCGTTAGCTGGTTCACAGACAAGATGCAGAAAGGAAATAAAGCATAACATAGCACGCACTCTATAAATGTATAATCAGATATACTTAAATTCAGAAAGTGTCCTTTTCTGTGTTCTAAGGTTAGAAGCACAATTCTTTAGGAAATTAATAAAGTATTTATGCTCGAAAAAGCACAATAGATAGCTGCGACATGCACATAAGGTGAAAGCTATTAGACTAAAGTCAATGTTCCCTATGAGTGCTTCAAAATAAATTCTACCCAGTACCCCAAAAACCAACTTAAACTTTGTCAAACTTTCCTTAGATTATATGCGCTTTTGCAGTCATAAACCACTAATTAGAAATGATAAAAGTGTAATGAAATTCAACAAAAAAATATTTTATGGCATGGAGTTGAGGCTTTGAAAAGACATTAAAAAATTCCTTCAAAACTTTGAGTGGAATGATGTAGTAAGTTTTTACATAAGGCCCCAATCCTAAACCAAAACAACTCAACTTAGTGCCAGAAAGTGTAATTTCTCCTCCACATTAAATACCCTGTAAAAATGTTAATAATGAAAGGCACCATACTACCATAAAATAAATTATACAAACCTCAGTTGGATGCAATAAGATACGAGCATTAATAAAACTAAAGGCTGATAGCAGAAGGGGAAAGATTCGGCATAATTATCAACGCAGCATACAGTACTAATTAATACACTTACATATGAACTTAAGTTCACGAGGCTGAATCTCCACTAGTTGAGTGTTCATAATTCTCCAGACCTGAAATTGTATGCAGAAGTCAAATGATCTCCGCAACGCGCATCTTTTACATTCTAAGTTCTAACAACATTTCAGCATATATAAACAACAACACCAGCAAAACTTGGAATTCAAATCGAAATTAACTTATCAAACTAATTCACACTTAATACAAAACAAAAACAACGGCGACATAATTTGTAGCCTTTTCCTCCACAATAGGACATTCTGTCAATATACACGCAATTTAAGAAATTATAATAAAGCCTAAAACAATTGTAATTTCCCAGTTCCACTTAAGACATACGAAACAACTTTCACGACTTCATCCTCCGTAAAGCACGATCTACTCATTCAAACTATAGTGCATCGCGCCAGTGTTTATACCTTTTGTAGAAACGCCAAAACGACTAGAAAACAACAAAATCTCCTTAGATTCAACACACCGACTAATCAAATTACAACACTATATGCACGAGAACAACACACCGCAACCGCAACCGCAACACGAATTAACATTTCCGGAAACCGTTGCTCACACCAAACACACACACACACACAAACACACACACAGAGTGGCACACACAAATATGAAACGAAGAGACTTACCGAAAACGAGATACTTCACGAACCTCAGACTGGAATTTGTCGCAGCAGGAAGAATCCAAATTGAAAATGCCAAAAACTCCGGTATTCGTCGAGGAAAAATTTAGAGAGAGTTGGTGATCGGAGAAACTACTGGTATAATATGGAGTTTGAAGAGAGGTCAAAGGCTTTTTACTGAGAGAGGAAATGGAGTAGATTTTAAGCGATTAAGTTGAGGTTTTCGGTGAATGATTCGGTGCAGTACAGCAGTAGGGAACACTGAAAACCAACAACCAAAAAAATTGCCGTTGAAATCAAGGTACAAGCGGTGCTGCGAGGATCAATGTCACTGGTTAATGACTTCAATTTTACAGCTCAGCGTTAATTAACTTAATTAATGGCCATTAATGGGAGTTATTATTCTTTGTTTGTTTTATTTATTTAATATTTCAAAAATACAAAGGATAATGAAAAGTTCCACAGATTCGAACTCGCGACTTCAGAAAGACCACTTGTCATATTGTCACTTACCAACTCGTTTGTTTGTCTTTTTAGAGGCAAGCGCCCAACATACTTAAGTAAGTAAGTGCAGGTTTGGGAGCACTTTTGAAATAAAAGTTCAATTTATAAAATATTTTTAAATATGGATTTTTAGAAAAGTGTCCATGTGTGTGTTAAAAGTGTTCATTTTAATATCCATATGTGGGATAAATGAAACTCAAATGTTACAAATTAGCAACCAAAGTACCATTTGATTTAGTGATATCACTCCCACCTATGTGTAGGAGGTCGGGGGTTATCCAGTGAAGTGTGTGTGTAACTCAAACAAAAAAATGTTACAAATTAGCACTTCTTAAAATTAGTCTTTTGGAGAAGTGATTTATTGTAAAAATTCATATAGAATAACCACCAAACATGTTACTACTTTTATACCTAAAAGTTCGTACCAAATCTATTTCTAAACGTGTTGCAAATTCTGTGATAAATATAATTAATTATTATTTTAAAAAATAATTGTCAATTATCTAAATTGTATTCATACTTGTTTCTTTATTTCTTGTATTATTTGTATATTTAGGTTTTGAGTTCATGTTTTTTACCGGAACACTTGCGATTTAAATTATTAAATTTTTTAATTCATTCTTAATATATAAGATCATGTAAAAATGGCAGTGCAAATTGGGGAATTTACTTTACCATCACTCGGTGGATTTTGTAATATTAAATTCTAAACAATATATTGAATATTTATGAGCAAATTTTTATTTGAATTAAATCGGGCTCATTTTGTTGTCTCTACTTTTTATGAGTTTACCATCATCACTGAGTAGTATTCAAATGGATGAAAAGAATAAGAAAAAAAGAATCAAAATTGTATTTCTAAGCAATAAGATATTTGCACGCTAAGATTTTGGCACAAAATTTAAAATTCTAGGGCTCGTCAATTGTTCATTTCAAAGGTATCTTTTCCATTTTACATTATTCCAAGATCTAAAATCATGTTTGTTTTTCTTTAAAAAAAATTATGTTTGTTTTACTAGTTTTCACTAGCAATTTTTAAAACCAATACATAATGATACACCTAGACCTTAAAACTTATACATAATTATTGCACCTAATTCAAAATATGTGGTTCTCACACCGTTAATTTCATTACATATTACCTTCTCACGTTTAAATATTTGAAATGAGTCTACCACCAATAAATATAAACAGTATAATAATCATAAATCTTCAAAATAATATATTCCCAATATAATATCAAAATAAACACGTTTTACATCTATATTATTCTCATTTCACACAAAAACCAGTAAAACTATTGAAAATACTGAGAAATTAAGTGAATACCCATCTTATTCAATTGACTAAAAATTAAGCTTGAAAAGAAAACCAAACGAGCTTCTGATTAAATATTCAATCATATTCAAAATAAGTGAAGTATTGGCATAAAAAAAAATCTTCAAAAAGAATAATGTTTTGATATTTTCAAGGTAGGTGAGAAAAGGTTTTTCTCAAATTACCCTTATTAGATGCATCATTTTTCAACTAACACTAATTCTGAAATTTGTTTTATAATAAAACAATATTTATAATTAATTAAAAATATAATATATTTTAACACAAACCTTAATATATGTGATTTTTCGTAAGACGTCAATTATATTGAATACGAGGAGTGAATATATACTGGTCAAATTATAGTTTGTCCAAGTATTTCATATAAACCAAAGACATAAAATTCTCACGTTGGTAGCCAGGTGCCCAGGTCAATTTTTGGGTTCGAGCCTGCTAAAATTGAATGAAAACTTTCAAACCAATTATTATTTTGTCTTCAAACGTTTTTTTCGAATTTGAAAATGCTTTTGTGGGTTGAATAAGGACAGTTGTGTCCAAAAGGTACAACTAACAATGCGGTGTTGGACAATCGCCCTTTGAAGTGCTTTTGTAGAGAAGTAGAGGGTGGGCCCCATGGTATGGGAGTCCGCTGTGGAGCGGTTGTACCAAATCGTCGGTTGCGCTGCGGACTTGCGGTTGTGGCTATAGGTGAGTAGATCCACCTGCTTTGAATCCAAGGCCGCGTTTGGGAATCTTATATATCTTTTTGTGTTTCTATCTTTTTCATATTTACATACATCCTGATCCTGTGTGTTTTTTCCTTCTAATCTTTTCCCCTCTTTTCTCGTGCTTCATGTGTGGGGTATGGTCGGTCATAATGAATAAATACAAATAAAAGTATTCGTGGGGCCGGGCAATAATCCACGAAATTTGGTTTCAGTATATTTTTGGGGTGAAATTCTAGATTTTATATAAATCCTTATATTTATATCCAATTTACTAAATATTTAAGTATAATGAAAAAGTAATGTAGTGAGAAAATACACTTTCAAAGTAATGAATTTTTGTATGGATGCTCCAAAACAAGTAGTACTATGTAATTTTGGGACATTGGGCACAAACAACATTTTTTTTTAAAAAAATTGACTTTTAATAAGTGACTTTTTGAAAAACGTTTAACTTCTTTATAATAAACTTATTGGATGACTTACTTATCTCAAAGTCCATTTTAAAGTGACCAACAAACATTTATTATTATGGAAATAATTTTTAGAGACCCAAAAGTCCAATGAAAGTGCTCCCCAAACAAGCACATTATTTTTGGGTTAATATATAAGCATTTAATGACGACACTTGATGGATAGATTTAGAATAAGAAACGAAATTGAAATATTCTAGAGATGTCACATATTTGGGCAAGATAAGGCGAATATTTAGTTGTCGAAGCAAAAATATATCAATATATGCAAGTCCAATCTTTTTTATTTTTTATCTCAATTAAAAATATAGCAAAGCAATCATTTGTCGAGGCGAACGAAAGGGGTAAAAGACAAATCAAGATTTTCACGGGCAAACAAATATAGGTCTATCGGACTCTCTTCACCCAGAAAAACGTGTTTTTTTTTTTGCCAAAACGAGGTAATATATTGCACATATAATATGGTTCGTATAAAAGAAAATATTTCAAAATTTAAAAACAACAAAACTTTGCAATCCATGGAATTTAAAACTTAAGTTCATAGATAAATAAAATGCGACCTCCCAATTCAATCCTGTTACCAACTCCTCTCTTTAATTGTGACATGTTTGATGTTTCACAAATTTATGCTACAAATCAGCCCTAATAGAAATAATTATGGGTTGTCATTAATCTATTTTGTTTGTTTGAAGTTTGAACTTTGATTTATTTTATTTTTATTTCATGAAGGGGGAATGTGGTGGTTCAATTATGAACTAAATTAGAATCCAGTTAGTTTATGAAAAATATTTTGATAATAACTGGGTGTTTATATCTTTAGCTTCATCTTTAAGTAGTTCACCAGTAACATGAAAGTATGAAACCGTATTTACTTTATTCCTTTCATTCAACAAATCAAGAAGTATCGTAAAGATTTCTTTTTCAGATTAGGATTCAAAAATAATAAAATAACAATCAATTGATCAATTTCTTGGACAAATGTGATTATTTGAATTACCTTTTCATAATTATGGAATCAAATCAAGAAAAACACTTTTGGATCCAAAGATAATAAAGGAAGAACCTGGTTCACTTTTAATTTGCATTTTGGTGTGCTTTTTGCTTGTTTTGATAGTTATTTTATCAATTGAATGGGATATGATTACTGTAAACTGCTCTTTCTGAAAGGGACTTATGGGTGTATAATTAAGAAGTGATTATATAATATTACCCCCAAAAAGTAGATCCATCATAGATTTCTATGTATTAAATAATCTCACATTATGAAAATTGCAATTTGCAAAGGTGCAAGATGTCACGCCCGTAACATTAGGGTGTCTTTCGCTACGATTCTTGGTGGATTGTCTTTGAGAATGATTTGTATATATGGCTCGATCGGTGGTTTGTGGGTACATGCATATGACCATTCGGATGTTCAAGCGAGGCCTACCGGTTAAGTTAGGAAATTTGTCGCTAGTCTTGGACTTGACTTTAAAGAAGGAATTGGCCATCCCTATCCAAATCGGTGGGATCTTTGGAGCCGCATTCTCGATGAGCCCAAGACAGCGGCGAAACCGGTGGTTGTCGAGAATACGGCCCTGGGTGGTCCGGCACCGCTGGCGGTATCGTGTGATAGCCGAAATGGCTAGGCTCGTGACGAAGAGCTATGTTATAAACAAAATTAAAACTTGATAAAATAAAATGGCGCCTAAACTTAGCTCGAGCTAAAAATAAATGCTTTGAAAATTTAATAATATTTTGTTATTGAATCCTCAAAATCGACCTACTTGAACCAATTTTATTGGTAAAGTTTGTATCTTGCTAGAAGCACCTAATACTTCGTGATATGACTTAATGAGTTAAATGCAATCTAATCTGTTAAAAATTATATTGATATGCCATAAACAAATTTGAATACTAAGATTGGTTAGTGTTTATCGGATGTAATGCAGACAAATAAAGCATGGAGAGAACAAAAGGCTAAGGCTACTAGATATTCCATTGATTGAACTTGAAATGAATACATCATTTGAATACGATGTATTTAAGGAGAAGAGAAGGATCTAGAATAGGGCACATGTTCTTGTTCCATTGGATAGCGTAAGAATATTCTAACGACTACGAATTTGTAGCATTTGTCATCATCAAAGAAATGATGAGTACCAGGTGTACAAGGTTGAGGTAATGATGGGTGACACTGGCGGTGATCCAATCACAATTGTATGATATATCTTGAGTGTTAATGACCCCCTTAATCTGAACCAGGTGAAGGACTGATTTTAGTCTAGAAGCGAAACCTGGTGAAAGATTGTCATGTGAGAGGTTTGGTAAAAATATCGGTCGTTTGATCAATTGAAGGAACATCTTTGGACCGTAAAAGCAGTTAAGTTGCACCTTTTCTCGACAAAATATAAATCGATTCGATGTGCTTGGCTTTAGAATGGAGAATGGGGTTTGCGGCCAAACTCTGCGCACCAATATTGTCAGTCAAATAATAGGAATATGAGGCGAGACACACTGCAATTCATTGAGTAAAGACTTGAGCCATAATATCTCGGTGGAGCAATGAGCGGACTTGAATTGGCTTGATGCTTGATCTAGAGATGGAATGTTGTTTCTTTGAGCACCAAGCAACTAAATTGTCACCTATATAGATACGTAACCCAGTGTGTGGACTTCCTATCGTCAATATTTGTGGCCCAATCTACATATGCATATGCTATGATGTTATGATTAGATGACTTGGTAATCTCCGGTCAAAAGTACAAGTGCCACCCAAATATGTGAGCAATCTTTTGGCGGCTCTCCAATGAGTGTCAAGAGGATTTTGCATGAATTGACTCAACTTATTAACACTATAATTGATCTCCGGCCTGGTAATTGTAATGTATTGCAATGCACCAATGATACTCCTATACAAAGTGCCATCAAGCGAAGAAGAACCAATGTGTTTAGACAAAGTCGAGATCGAACCATAGGAGTAAAACGACTTGGGCAGATGTCATATTTACTCGGCAAGAACATCCTTAATGTATTGAGATTGACATAAATGAAGTCCACTGTCGAGTATGAGTGACCTAAATTCTAAGAAATGATGCAATTTGCCCAAATCCTTTAATGAAAAAGATTTATTGAGACTAATGATTAAATCTTCAATCAATTCGTCATTACTTCCGGTGACAATAATATCGTCCATATACACAAGAACCTTGTGTATACGAGTTGCCACAAATCGAAAGAAAAGAGAGTTAGCGACTGAGAGGGTTGAAACTTTTGCCCAACAAGCTCGATCTTGAGTTTAGTGTACCAGGCTCTAGGGGCCTGCTTTAAGCCATAAATGGCTTTGCATAGCTTACAAACAAAGTGATGAGTATGTAGCTTTTCAAAACCAGGAGGTTGTTGCATATAGATATCTAGTTCTAATTCCCGTGCAAAAATGCATTGTTAACATTGCCATCCCATGACACAAAGCAAAGAGATAAGATATTCCTAATAGTCATAGGCTTGACTACGGGACTAAAGGTTTCATCATAATCAAGACCATAATTTTGAGTATATCCCTTAGCCACCAAACGTGCTTTGTATCCGGCCAAACTACCATCGAATTCCTTTTTATTTTGAAAATCCATTTGCATCCAACAATTGGTTTATACGAGGGAGCAGGACCAAAGTCCATGTATGATTTCGTAGGAGAGCAAGATACTCGGTTTCCATGGCATCTTTCCATTCAAGTATCTTTGTCAGAGCCTCCTCAAGAGAGTGAGGTTGATGATATGAGAAGTAAATCGTGAGTACTTTAGGTTTGACAATACCATCTTTTAGTCCGGTGACCATAGGATGTTTATTGACCAATGAAGGGGAAGAACAGGGAAAAGGGGGGGACGAGGGGGTGAGCTCACTTGTCATAGCAGTGAAACCCGAACATAGAGAGGAATAGTAGAGTAAGATGAAACTGAATTGGGAGGAGAGAAAGGGTGGAACTAGAGCAAGGACTACCTATTCGGACTCTAAAGGAGCGAGGGTGTGGGAGTGTGATTCGTGTGGCGTGGCTTGGGAGAATGATCAAGAGGAACAAACTCTAAAGAAGGACAAGGGGGAGATTAATTATGACATGGATGTTGGATGACAAGTAGTGGTATCGATGAAGAGGTTTTGGACTGACTGAGGAAATTTGGATTCTTCAAATAAAACATGTCCCGATGAGGAAGGTTTTGCGGATGGAAGAAGAACCTTGTAACCTTTGTATCCTTCACTATATCCAATAAAAGTACAAGGGAAGAACGGGGAATTGAAGTTTATGATTGTTTATGCTTCGAGATAAGGATAACATAGACAACCAAAAACTCTTAAAGCATGATAGTCGAGGTTTTTGTGATACAAAAGTTCATATGGAGACTGACCTTTGTGAGTTTTGGTAGGGAGCCTATTGATAAGGTACACAACAAAAAAAGCATCTACCCAAAAAGCGAGGAACACTTGATTGAGCCATTAGTGCCAATGCCATCTCTACAATGTGTGCGTGCTTTCTTTCCACAAGTCCATTTTTTGAGGAGTGTATGGACAAGAAATCCTATGACTAATACCATGATCTTTGAAGAAATGGAGTAAAATTTTGAATTCCCCTCCCCAATCAGTTTGGAGAATTTTAATCTTTGAGTTAAATTGAGTTTCAGCCATTTTTAAAAATTTTCAAAGGCGAGAAGGGCTTACGATTTGTTTTTCAAGAAATAAATCCAAGTGTATCTCGGTATATTGATCAACAAAAAGCGATGTAATATTTATAGTTGGTGGATGAATTGACCGGGAAGGTGCCCAGAGATCGAATGTATGAGCTCAAAAGCTTGAGTATAGTTAGTATGAGAGTCGGAAATGGAAGTTTATGAATCTTTGACTTGCAACAAGCATCATATAAGGTAAGTGCTTCTTTATTAATATCAAACAAAAGATTACAATTCTTAAACACTTGTTCTCTGACCTCAAGTGATGGATGGCCTAATCTTTGGTGCCATATAGAAATATCAAGCCTTTTTTAACAACGAGAAAATTGAACACTAATTTGAGATCCTAATAAATTAAAAGAAGCACTAGAAACCTGGAATCGAGACTTGTTGGAGCTTGTGGTCTTGGGCACGTAAACACTTTTGTAGGTTGGATTTACACTACGAGATCAAAATGATACAAGCCTTCCTTAAGTCTCCTTGGAGTAGCACTACCCCGTATTAAGATCCTTAACAACACAAAAATTAGGATGAAATTCAAAGAAGACAGAGTTACCTTTGGCAAGCGTGACACACTCAACAAATTTTTGGTTATACAGGGAACAAGAATAAGATTTTTAAGATGAAAAACATAAGGACTTGAACAAGCGAGAGAAGAGTTACCGAGTGTGAGTTATAGGCAAACCGTGCCATCCCCATGTGCAACTGTTGTTGTTTCCTTGATACTCGGTAACTTTGTTTAGATTGGCCATATCATAGGTGACATGGTTTGTGGCACTGAATCAGAAACCAATGGAATCGGCCCACGAGATGTGGTATCGTGAAGCAACCATAGCGACAAGTGATCCGATCCTATTTAAGTTAGGGCTTCTAAAATTATTACGTGAGCTTGAAGAGTTGGTGTTGTTAGGCATGAAGTTAAGATCAGCCCTATAATAACACTTATCACCGTATGATTAGTATAATGGCGATTTGAAAAGCTTGTCTTCCATACCCCCGTGAATCTTCCTCCTCTACCTCCGGTTCTGCATGCCGCCTCCTCTAGAAAATTGATTTCCCCTTCCTCTATAGTTAGAGTTTCCAGCATTGTTGTTGCCTCTTTGGTTCCTTGAACAACCATGTTAGCAAGACAAAATCATTGTTGTCATCAAACAAACCACTTGGATTGTTAGATTCCATCATGGCTTCAAAGCTTAGAAGTAAGGCACTAGCATCACCGAGGTTAAGGGGTTCATTTACGGAGGTGATGGCACACATAATAGGATCATACTCATTAGTGAGACCAACACAAATATGTAGCACTTGATTAGTTTCTTTGATTCCGTGTCTCTTTTGCACCAAGAGCATCACAATAGAGTTTGACCTTGTTGATGAACTCCCTCATGAATCGATTCCCTTTCTTCATAGTAAGACAAGCTGAAAGCTTATATTGCATCTGTTTGGCTTGAGAATAACTTGAAAAATTAGTTTCAGTGTGTGCCATATATCGCAGAGATGACTCTAACCCAACCATTAGAACCAAGATGTTATTAGATAGTGAAGAAAGAATCCAAGAGACTAAAAGTTGATCTTGTCTCTTGAAGCGGAGTATTCGGGTTGATTTTAGTGAGTTTAGTCTCTGCATTGATGATATACTTACGAGGAGTGTGATATCTCCGGTGAGATACCCTTCAAGGCCATAACCGGTTTCTGCGGCTAAGATTTGTTGTTTCGGACAGGTAATTGGTTTACGTGAGTTTTGTAGAGATGATTTGGTTACGAGGTTGAATGATTTGAGCAGGAGAAGATGAGATGGATGTGATGTCGGTTGCAAAGGATGTTTTTGATGGATGTGTTTCAAGAGCCATTTTAGAGTAAATGTTGCAACAATAATGATAAAATGTTTGGGACAAGCGGAGGTATGAGCCAGGATTAACTCGCTCCGATACCATATGGTGGCTCAAAAGCTACCTTTAAAACCGTAGGCAAGTGCACCTATCGTTTTATAGTATAGATTATTGAGTACCGAGTGTCATTCCACGAGGATTGTAAGTACTAATAATTACCGTCTTTTTGTTATTTAATCTAACAATTTTGAGTTTTTGTTTGATGAAAAAGGAAAACAAATTATAAATTGTAAAAATGAAGGAAGATTTGTAAAATAAGAAATCAAGAAATAGAAATGTGTTTGAATGTAAATCCCTCTAGATGTTTTTGTGATTTGACAAGTTAAAAATACAACCGTAAGCCCTTAAGCAAAAACCAACCTCTTTTAATAAAATCTCATGTCTTGTGGACCGTAGAAATTCCCAATTTAAGTTAAACCCTTTCTCAAGGCGAAAAACTTCTAATCTCAAGTTGATTAACTGAAATCTCTTTCTAGTTAAAACCCCAAGACAACATTATAACGATTTGTGAATTCCCATATTAGGTTTGACCCTAATCCAGAAGATTTATGTCGTCCTATATCTAGGATTGCATGCAACTCTTTTCACTTATATAGGTTCTATTTCACCATGAATCTCTCGATTTCCGGATGAAAAATAAACTTCAAATCAATATTGCGCATATATCAATTCGAATGAACGAAGCATAATATAAGTGAATCACACAAAATATGAAGATTTTATTAAAAACATACACACCTTAATCACAAATCCATTCTAGAGTTCATTACATTCAAACACTAGGAGTTTAGCTACACATGATTTTGACCAAAAAATAAATTACACAAGAAGATTTAAGTATTGTAGACATGGTGTACTTATCTTTCTCAAAATCTCAATTGACTTCTTTCTTGATTGATGATGTTGCTCCAAGCCTTCTTCTCCAATATTGCCCCAAGCTTTCTCCTCCAAGACCCCCTTGATCCCAATTCTACTTAATGAAATGAATACAATGAATATTTTCTCGAGTATCTAATGAATGTCTCTTCCAACTTCAACCCTTGGCTTTTATAGGCAACCAATACATTGATAGTACTCTCTTTTGTTAAACAATTGCCTCCATTTTCATTGTTGGTTGGTGAATTCTTGTACTCAATTGATGATTGAGGAATATGGGGACATGTTGCAGCAAAATTGGGTGTTAAAGGTGTATAAAAGTGGTCAAAAAGCTTGGTAGGTGAGTTTTCCATAATTTTCGCATGGAAAAGTTGCGAGAAAAGTGCCGGACACGCCCGTGTCACCCGAAACGGCGGGCCGTCTTTGTATTATCACACGAGGAATCGAGGGACACATGGCGTGCTTCCCAACACGGCCAGGCCGTGTCTCCGACACGGCCGTGTTGGGGAACACGGCCTGGCCGTGTCGGAGGCTGTTTTGTGCGAAAAAAATCGAGTTTTTAGCTCCGTGAACACGGCCGTGTTGCCCGACACCCTCTGCCCGTGTTGGACCAAAAAGGCCCGAAAAATGACGCGTTTGGCTTGGAATTTCGGCGTTTTTGCATCCTTAAACTCCCGGTATGTTTTGACATGAATCCATGGTCCGAAATTCACCAAAATTAGCCCGAATGGTCAATCTACATCAATAAAAGCACCTCGGAGTAATATGAACTATGTACAATCAAAAATTTACAAAACTAACAATAAAATAACTCGAATTCTACTCAAATATACACATAAAACATGCATAAAAAGACCCCTTATCACCATATAAGAAGTAATCGACAAATAAAGCATGGAGAGAACAAAAGGCTAAGGCTACTAGATATTCCATTGATTGAACTTGAAATGAATACATCGAGTTGAATACGATATTTAGGGAGAAGAGAAGGATCTAGAATAGGACACATGTTCTTGTTCCGTTGGATAGCAGGAAGAATATTCTAATGGCTCGAATTTGTAGCGAGATGTCATCATCGGCCAAATGATGAGTACCAGGTACAAGGTTGAGGTAACATATGGGTGACACTTGGCGAGTTGATCCAATCACAATTGTATGATATATCTTGAGTGTTAACAATGTTCATGACCTCATGAGTAATGGGTTTCATTTTTACAAAACTCGTAATCAGTTGGTTTCAATTTTTGTTTTCCGTTATCGTGCACCGAATACATAATTATTTTTTATGTATACATTTTTATATATAACTTATATTTTTATAATATTATGTATTATTTATGTTGGGTATCTATCCACCTCAAATAGATCGATACACAAAGCACCTAAACAAATACTGAGACTCAATAATATGTCTATTATACAAACATGCATTCTAGGACTCAATATCGAAAATAAATCGCAAAATTAAAGAGTAAAATATATAACAAGTATATAGGGAAACAACCTTAGAAACAAATATTGAATTATTTGGCGGTCAAACCCTAAAAAACAGTCACCACGAATCATAACCCGAGAACCAAGGGGAAAGCCACAAAAGCTCGCCACTGGTGAACCTCTTTATCCCGGATATCCCTTGGAAAACCATAGATCTAGAATCGAACCACCCAAAGATGGTGGACAAGACAATATATCACACATATCTCACATCTCACACAGAATCACCGAAACAATACATCAAGAGGCTGGAGTTTAGAGAGAGATAGAAGAGCACGAAAGCTTGAAGAACACTCGAGAGAATATGGGAGATAAGAGAGAAGAGATAGACGTAGAATGAATTAGGGTTTCGGATGAAGCCCTTATCGGCAAACCAACGACTCAGATCAAGTGTAGTATCAACGGTCAAGATTGGAGCTCAAGAATGCGCGGACTAATAACTGGATCCCGCATGTCAATTACATGACCCGAGTTCAAAGGGTAATAGGTTTTGGGCTGGTGGCTTAAGGCGTTGGGCGCAATTTTAGGCGGACATTATTAGACTTGGGCTAACACAAATGGGCCACATATTCCAACATTCACCTTGGATCATTGTATAATTTAATTAGACAGAATTGGGTTACCAATCATCATCATCACCATTTCCTACTTTGCACTTAGCTAGGTAGGGCTTTTGTTACAACATCACTTAAGCTTGTTGTAAGAGAAAAGGTACTTAACAAGCACACAACAAGTCAAGTACTTACCCTATTGAACTCATAAGAGCACACATCAAATATAAGTTCAACAGTTTTGGGAAGGCGAAAAACACAAAGTAAATCTGTCAACCCAACAAAGGGTAAGTCACCATGGTAACTAATCACCAGTGTCAAAATTTAGAACTTTTAAAACGGGTTTTGAACTTTGATAAGGGTAGACATTTAGTATCCATATCAACATGGTTGTATTCGAAGCTAATTTTTCAAGATTAACCAAACCTTTTGAAATAGAGTTAGTCTTCTATCGGATCGTCTAACGGATAGGGTCTAAATATCCGCCCATCTCGCGGACTGACCAGGATCCGCGAAAAAAAAAAAAAGCAGTGCTACTCCCTTGGACTTTAGTACATTTTGCTCCCCGCCATCTTCAAGTTGCCATCCGAGTCACGAATCACGAAACCAAATCCTGGCGATTCATCGATTGTCCAAAGATCGTATTCATTTTCCATATCGGTGATCGGTGGCTTCCATTTTTGATAATACACCCCTTCTTCTTAATCTCGGCCCTTGGCGGTGTAATTGGAATTGTTAAAGCTACGGTGCTCGTGAATCACAACAATAGGATCGAATTTCGCCTCCTCCAAACAGGACCCGATTTTGAACTTGCCACACTTTCCAAGCCAAAATTTCCAAAGCAACTCAATATATTCAATCGGGTAAGAGTCCAGTTGCACCACAAAAGGTTCCTAAAAGAGTCAAAAGTTACCAATCAGAATCCAAACTCAAATGGGAGATATACAGTATATGTGCGATTGGTGAACATCGAACCAACAAATGGGGAATAAGGTGAAGATTTGCTCTTTTTTTTTTTTTTTTTACAAATGATTCAAGAATGAATATTGCAAAAAGAGCAAATTATTTGAAGACGAAACACTAAATGATACAAGTATTAGTATCAACTAATACTTTTATGGAGAAATACTAATACATTTTATAAGAAAAACTAATACTTTGGAGCTACTAAAAACTCTCTAAGAAATTACTAATATTTTTCGAGAAACTACTAATACTTTTCCGAGGGACATCTAATACATTTCGGGAGAAAAATTTAATTATATTCAGGAAACTACTAAAATACTCTCTAGGGCACTACTAATACTTTTTAGAAACTACTAATACTTTTTGAGGACTTTAATACATTTGGGAGTATATTCATGAGAAATACTAAAATACTCTTCAGGGAACTACTAATACATTTCGGAAAAAGCGCTAATACTTTTTAGAAGGACGACTAATACTTTTCGGAAGATTTGTTAATACATTTCGGAGGAAAAATTTAATTATATCAGGAAACTACTAAAATAATATTGGGAACTACTAATACTTTTCGAGGAACTAATAATACTTTTTTAAGGGATTTGCTAATACATTTCGGGAGTATATTTATGAGAAATATTAAAATACTCTTCAGGGGAACTACTAATACATTTAGGAAAAATTGCTAATACATTTTAGAAGGACGACTAATACTTTTTGTAATATCCCAATTTTTTAAAAAAATAATAGGGGTTAATGTAGAGTTATGTTAGGGTAAGTTTAGGAGTTAAGTTTAGGGGCTATTTTTGAGTTCATTAGGGGTAATATAACTTAGTATAAATATGTATAATTTCATACTAAAATTCTACACCAAATTTCAAATAATTGAGGTAATTATATTTTCTCTCTAATTATCATTCAAGTTTCATATATATCTATATATATATATATATATTCAAAATTCACAAGTTTTTTCAATATTTTTCAGAAATTCTTTCATTAATTAGTTTGATTTATTAAAATCACATATTAATTATAATTTTATGTAGAAAACGAAGGGGTCGAGGATTAAGATTTTTTGATCATTTTTCTACATCGAATATCTACAATTATTAAGGTAGGGATTTCTATGTTATTTGTCTTTATTTAATGTTTCATGATTGTACTTCATTTATTGTAATATATGTCAAGAGGAAATAAATTCATATAAGCTAGGGGCTATGAAAAGGGTCCGAGATCAAACGTATCTTCGGGGTGAACCCGCAATGCTATATGCAGGAAGCGGCGATCGAGAGGAAAAGAGGAAATTAAAGAATTTATTGTTGTAATTATATGAATGTTTTTCATGTTATATTAAATATTGTGAGATATATCCCTCTTGAGCGAGATGAAGCTAACCCTATCATTATCATGACTTTCAGGTTGAGGAATCCGACTGAAGATATGATGTTGTGGATGGTGGAATAAATTATGATATATTTATATTTTAAATAATTATTATTGGACTAAATTTTGGATTTATGTTTTTAATTATTTTTTTCCGGTTTGTGCTTGGAAATTTTTGGATATTTAATTTGGAAGAATTATAATAATAATTATTATTATTATTATTATTATTATTATCGTTATATTTTTTTCTTAAGAATTAAAAATTCTAAATCAACTTTTTGATAATTATTGGGATCACTTTAATTTATAAATTTGTGTTTTCTTAATAATATTTTTAGAGTACTTTAATTTAATAAAATTGGGTCGTTACAAGTGGTATCGAGAGAAGGTCTACGTTTTCGTAGACTTGTTTAGAAAAAAACATTTCTTTCAAATATTTTAAAAAGAAAATAGTGTAGTGACATCCACCTCGTCATATCTTATCAGATTTCTCAAGATATGCAATTTGTTATGTCATGCTATTCAAAATGTCATATTATATTATCATATTTTAGAATTATATTTTATGAATTCAAGTTGTCATTTTTATTAAAAGTATTATTGCATCTCGTACTTTCCATATTAGACAAAGAACTCCTCGTGTAAAAAAATATTTTTGTTTCCGAAAATTTATTGAGTTAACGAATTTCGAGGACGAAATTTTATTAAGATGGATAGTAAGTAATATCCCAAATTTTTTAAAAAATAATAGGGGTTAATGTAGAGTTATGTTAGGGGTTAGTTTAGGGGTTAAGTTTAGGGGTTATTTTAGAGTTCATTAGGGGTTAATATTACTTACTATAAATATGTATAATTTCATACTAAAATTCTACACAAAATTTCAAGTAATTAAGATAATTATATTTTCTCTCTAATTATCATTCAAGTTTCATATATATCTATATATATATATATATATTCAAAATTCACAAGTTTTTTTCAGTATTTTTCAGAAATTCTTTCATTAATTAGTTTGATTTATTAAAATCACATATTAATTATAATTTTATGTAGAAAACGAAGGGTCGAGGATTAAGATTTTTCTTGATCATTTTTCAACATCGAATATCTGCAATTATTAAGGTAGGGATTTATATGTTATTTGTCTTTATTTAATGTTTCATGATTGCACTTCATTTATTGTAATATATGTCAAGAGGAAATAAATTCATATAAGCTAGGGGCTATGAAAAGGGTCCGAGATCAAACGTATCTTCGGGGTGAACCTCAATGCTATATGCGAGGAAGCTGGCGGTCAGAGGAAAAGAGGAAATTAAAGAATTTATTGTTGTAATTATGTGAATGTTTTTTCATGTTATATTAAATATTTGAGATATATTCCTCTTGAGCGAGATGAAGCTAACCCTATCATTATCATGACTTTCGGGTTGAGGAATCCGACTAAAGATATGATGTTGTGGATGGTGGAATAAATTATGATATATTTATATTTTAAATAATTATTATTGGACTAAATTTTGGATTTATGTTTTTAATTATTTTTTCCGGTTTGTGCTTGGAAATTTTTTGGATATTTAATTTGGAAGAATTATAATAATAATAATAATAATTATTATTATTATCATTATATTTTTTTCTTAAGAATTAAAAATTCTAAATCAACTTTTTGATAATTATTGGGATCACTTTAATTTATAAATTTGTGTTTTCTTAATAATATTTTTAGAGTACTTTAATTTAATAAAATTGAGTGTCGTTACAAGTGGTATCGAGAGAAGGTCTACGTTTCGTAGACTTGTTTAGAAAAAAACATTTCTTTCAAATATTTTAAAAAGAAAATAGTGTAGTGACATCCACCTCGTCATATCTTATCAGATTTCTCAAGATATGCAATTTGTTATGTCATGCTATTCAAAATGTCATATTATATTATCATATTTTAGAATTACATTTTATGAATTCAAGTTGTCATTTTTATTAAAAGTATTATTGCATCTGTACTTTCCATATTAGACAAAGAACTCCTCGTGTCAAAAAAATTTTTGTTTCGAAAATTTATTGAGTTAACGAATTTCGAGGACGAAATTTTATTAAGATGGATAGTAAGTAATATCCCAAATTTTTTAAAAAATAATAGGGGTTAATGTAGAGTTATGTTAGGGGTTAGTTTAGGGGTTAAGTTTAGGGGGTTATTTTAGAGTTCATTAGGGGTTAATATTACTTACTATAAATATGTATAATTTCATACTAAAATTCTACACAAAATTTCAAGTAATTAAGGTAATTATATTTTCTCTCTAATTATCATTCAAGTTTCATATATATCTATATATATATATATTCAAAATTCACAAGTTTTTTTCAGTATTTTTCAGAAATTCTTTCATTAATTAGTTTGATTTATTAAAATCACATATTAATTATAATTTTATGTAGAAAACGAAGGGGTCGAGGATTAAGATTTTCTTGATCATTTTTCAACATCGAATATCCGCAATTATTAAGGTAGGGATTTATATGTTATTTGTCTTTATTTAATGTTTCATGATTGCACTTCATTTATTGTAATATATGTCAAGAGGAAATAAATTCATATAAGCTAGGGGCTATGAAAAGTGCGAGATCAAACGTATCTTGGGGTGAACCTCAATGCTATATGCTGGCGATCAGGAGAGGAAAAGAGGAAATTAAAGAATTTATTGTTGTAATTATGTGAATGTTTTTTCATGTTATATTAAATATTGACAGATATATCCCTATCGAAGTGAAATAAGCTCACCCCTATCATTATCATGACTTTCGAGGTTGAGGAATCCGATGAAGATATGATGTTGTGGATGGTGGAATAAATTATGATATATTTATATTTTAAATAATTATTATTGGACTAAATTTTGGATTTATGTTTTTAATTATTTTTTTCGGTTTGTGCTTGGAAATTTTTGGATATTTAATTTGGAAGAATTATAATAATAATAATAATAATAATAATAATTATTATTATTATTATTATTATTATTATTATTATCGTTATATTTTTTTCTTAAGAATTAAAAATTCTAATCAACTTTTTGATAATTATTGGGATCACTTTAATTTATAAATTTGTGTTTTCTTAATAATATTTTTAGAGTACTTTAATTTAATAAAATTGGGTCGTTACAAGTGGTATCGGAGCGGTCTACGTTTCGTAGACTTGTTTAGAAAAAAATTCTTTGAAATATTTTAAAAAGAAAATAGTCTAGTGACATCCACCTCGTCATATCTTATCGATTTCTCAAGGTATGCAATTTATTATGTCATGCTATTCAAAATGTCATATTATATTATCATATTTTAGAATTACATTTTATGAATTCAAGTTGTCATTTTTATTAAAAGTAATATTGCATCTGTACTTTCCATATTAGACAAAGAACTCCTCGTATAAAAAAATATTTTTGTTTCGAAAATTATTGAGTTAACGAATTCCGAGGACAAAATTTTATTATGAGGGATAGTATGTAATATCCCAAATTTTTTAAAAAATAATAGGGGTTAATGTAGAGTTATGTTAGGGGTTAGTTTAGGGGTTAAGTTTAGGAGTATTTTAGAGTTCATTAGGGGTTAATATTACTTAGTATAAATATGTATAATTTCATACTAAAATTCTACACAAAATTTCAAATAATTAAGGTAATTATATTTTCTCTCTAATTATCGTTCAAGTTTCATATATATCTATATATATATTCAAAATTCACAAGTTTTTTTCAATATTTTTCAGAAATTCTTTCATTATTATTAAAATCACATATTAATTATAATTTTATGTAGAAAATGAAGGGGTCGAGGATTAAGATTTTTTGATCATTTTTCTACATCGAATATCCGCAATTATTAAGGTAGGGATTTCTATGTTATTTGTCTTTATTTAATGTTTCATGATTGTACTTCATTTATTGTAATATATGTCAAGAGGAAATAAATTCATATAAGCTAGGGGCTATGAAAAGGGTCCGAGATCAAACGTATCTTCGGGGTGAACCCTCAATGCTATATGCAGGAATGGCGATCCAGGAGGAAAAGAGGAAATTAAAGAATTTATTGTTGTAATTATGTGAATATTTTTCATGTTATATTAAATATTGACAGATATATCCCCTCTTGAAAGCGAAGTGAAGCTCACCCTATCTTTATCATAACTTTCGGGTTGAGGAATCCGATCAAGATATGATGTTGTGGATGGTGGAATAAATTATGATATATTTATATTTTAAATAATTATTATTGGACTAAATTTTGGATTTATGTTTTTAATTATTTTTTTCGGTTTGTGCTTGGAAATTTTTGGATATTTAATTTGGAAGAATTATAATAATAATAATAATAATAATAATAATAATAATTATTATTATTATTATTATTATTATTATTATTATTATTATTATCGTTATATTTTTTTTTCTTAAGAATTAAAAATTCTAAATCAACTTTTTGATAATTATTGTGATCCCTTTAATTTATAAATTTGTGTTTTCTTAATAATATTTTTAGGGTACTTTAATTTAATAAAATTGGGTGAATTCTACAAGTGGTATCGGAAGCGGTCTACGTTTCGTCAGAGACTTGTTTAGAAAAAAATTTCTTTCAAATATTTTAAAAAGAAAATAGTCTAGTGACATCCACCTCGTCATATCTTATCATTTCTCAAGGTATGAAATTTATTATGTCATGCTATTCAAAATGTCATATTATATTATCATATTTTAGAATTACATTTTATGAATTCAAGTTGTCATTTTTATTAAAAGTATTATTGCATCTGTACTTTCCATATTAGACAAAGAACTCCTCGTTTAAAAAAAATATTTTTGTTTCCGAAAATTTATTGAGTTAACGAATTTCGAGGACGAAATTTTATTAAGAGGATAGTATGTAATATCCCAAATTTTTTAAAAAAAATAATAGGGGTTAATGTAGAGTTATGTTAGGGGTTAGTTTAGGGGTTAAGTTTAGGAGTATTTTAGAGTTCATTAGGGGTTAATATTACTTAGTATAAATATGTATAATTTCATACTAAAATTCTACACAAAATTTCAAATAATTAATGTAATTATATTTTCTCTCTAATTATCATTCAAGTTTCATATATATATATATATATATATATTCAAAATTCACAAGTTTTTTTCAATATTTTTTAAATTCTTTCATTAATTAGTTTGATTTATTAAAATCACATATTAATTATAATTTTATGTAGAAAACGAAGGGTCGAGGATTAAGATTTTTCTTGATCATTTTTCTACATCGAATATCCGCAATTATTAAGGTAGAAATTTCTATGTTATTTGTCTTTATTTAATGTTTTATGATTGTACTTCATTTATTGTAATATATGTCAAGAGGAAATAAATTCATATAAGCTAGGGGCTATGAAAAGGGTCCGAGATCAAACGTATCTTCGGGGTGAACCCGCAATGCTATATGCAGGAACTGGCCAGTCAGAGGAAAAGAGGAAATTAATGAATTTATTGTTGTAATTATGTGAATGTTTTTCATGTTATATTAAATATTGTGATATATCCCTCTCGAGCGAGATGAAGCTCACCCTATCATTATCATGACTTTCGAGGTTGATGAATCCATTTGAAGATATGATGTTGTGGATTGTGGAATAAATTATGATATATTTATATTTTAAATAATTATTATTGGACTAAATTTTTTATTTATGTTTTTAATTATTTTTTTCGAGTTTGTGCTTGGAATTTTTTTGGATATTTAATTTGGAAGAATTATAATAATAATAATAAAAATAATAATTATTATTATTATTATTATTATTATCGTTATATTTTTTTCTTAAGAATTAAAAATTCTAAATCAACTTTTTGATAATTATTGGGATCACTTTAATTTATAAATTTGTGTTTTCTTAATAATATTTTTAGGGTACTTTAATTTAATAAAATTGGGTCGTTACACTTTTCACAAGGATCATTATCAGGTGATCCCTAAAAACTACTTAAACAACACGGCTAATATTACGGAAATGCCATTGGGTCCGGTCGAGATCAGTTTAACAGTCGACCAGTTACGGTCGACAAGAGTTTGTGTGTTTGAAATAATATCTCTAATGAAATGAAAACGAACATCTATGTGTTTTGGTTCTATCATGAAGAAATGGGATTTTACAATGTGAATACAGTTGAGAGTCAAAAATACAACAACTTTTTGTTTTAGAAAATTAATTTGGAAACAAGACCTTTGAGTCATAATACTTCTTTTAAAACTTGATTACAACAACATATTCGATTACATTTGTAGACAGAGCCACAATATGTTTAATGGCGAGATTTCCAACTAATACAAGAACCACAAAGAGTGAAAATAAAATGTTGTTGATTTTCTGTTATCTTTACCATTGGGATAATTTGAATCAACACATTCTTTCAAAATTACACCAATTTAGAAAATTTCAAGCAATAATCAGTAGAATGTCCCAAGTATCTCAACATCCATTTCAAAACATTCCAATGCACCACACCAGGATTAGATATAAATCTTCCATGACAAGAAATAACATAAGCAATATCAAGTCTTGTACTAACTATCAAATACATCAAATAACCAATGGCATTAGCATAATGAATGTTTTGCATGGAAAAATTTCGGTTTCGATTTTAGGAGACTGATCCTTACTTAACACAAAATGAGAAGCAAGTGGGACCTTTCTAGATTTTGCAGCACTCACAGAAAACTTTTGCAAAATATTTTCAATGTATGAAGATTGATGCAAACAAATCACATAGTTGTTTCTATCTTTATCAATGTTCATACCCAGAATTTTCTTAGCATCGCCTAAGAATTTCATATCAAATTTAGCATTTAAGCAGTTTCTCACATAGTCAATAGTCTTAATGCATGTGTCATTCAACAACATATCATCAACATAGATGAGCAAGAAAAATAGGAGACTTAGCATCACGTTTAAAATATAAGAAATGATCAAATTGACTCCTACAGTTAAACTGAACCACTAAAGCTAGCATAATTCTCACAGTCACAAACTTCACAACATTAGCAAATATCTCAGTGTAATCAATACCTTCTTTCTAAGTAAAACCTTTGGCTACTAGTCTAGCCTTATACCTAACGCCGTCGATTCTTGTTTAACCTTAAACAACAATTTACGGTCAACAATAGAACAATTTACAGGTTTTGAAACAAGCACCCAAGTGTTATTAACATGCAATTGCATATCATTCAACCATTTCATAGAGGTAGTGATTTCGTTTTGAGTAGGTTTTAGGCTCGAGTTTTCAATTGATTCAAACACGAGAAAACACATAAGAAATCATGTGAAAATTAACAAATTTATTATGAATTCTAACATTTCTTCTAGTTATATCTCTAATTAACACATAGTCATTGAGATCATCATTATTAACATGTTCATCAACTTATTGTTAGATAAATATTTTTATCATGATTTTGATGATTTTGTTCAAATGAGTTTTTATACCAAAACAATATCCCTAAATGTTGTCCAAATACTTCCGATTGATTTAAAATGTTTTTACTATTTTTGGAGTATTTCTTGAAGTTTATTTTCGATAAAAATTGGACAACACTTTTGTTTCAACTCGACCGGTCGCCCTATAGGGCAACCTGTACACTGAGTTGAGTTTTGAAATAGAAAACGGGAGAAGAAGGAAAAGGGGAAGCGACCGGTTGGCCCTAGGGCGCCAGTATGGGCGACAGTCGAACCCATGGGCGGCCGGTGCCTGGAATGGAGTTTTGGAGACAGACTTCTCTGTTTTTAGTTTTGACACCTCCAAACCGGTCGGACATAGGGCGTGGTCGGACCCCCATCAACCGGTCTCCTATGTAAAATTCAGAGAACCCATTTCAAACTTATCTATGCGCGACCGGCCGCACCCTCTTGTATCGCAAACTATCCGTTGCATTTTTCGGACATCTTTTCCTAATTTGTGGGATTGATTTCTAACAGCTATAATCTTGATTTTAAATGGTTTCTTTTGCAGAAAATCACTCCCAAGGAGGATCCTATGTCTGGAAATTAAGCCAAGACCTCTACTATAAATAGAGGCTTCATTCAAGCAACAAGATACAATACAACACACAAGCAAAAGAGCATACAAGCAAACACTTTCATATCTTGTTGTATTAGCCTAAGTACTTTCACTTTCACATCTTGAGGTCTAGGCTTATTTCTTAATTACACTTGCACTCAAATTTGTATCATTCATTATCGAGTTGTAATCTTGAATTTTTAGGTTATCATTCAACACAAAATATCCTTGTGAGTGTTCTTGTGGTAAGAACACACTTGGATGATCTAGGTGATAGGTGCAAGAAGATTGTGGTAATCTTCTTATTCAAGAGTGTGGTGCTCTTGAGGTGATTGAAGAATTTGGTGTTCTTCAAGGTAGAAGATTGTGGTAATCTTCACAAGGTGCCGTTGGAGATTGTGGTGATCTTCAAGTAAGATTGTGGTAATCTCAAAGGTGGTGTTGAAGAAGAGTGTGGTGCTCTTCAAGGTGATGTTGTAAGATGTTGTATTAATTTTGGTAATTAATAATATTTTTTTCTTTTTGAAATCCATCCAGGATATCTTTGGCGTGGTAGAGGATTAGGCCCTAGGTGGGTTGAACCTCTATAAATCGACGCGTGTTGTTTACTTCCCGCACTTTTATTATTGTCTTGGCTTATTTGGTTCAAAAAAGAGGGCATAATCGAAAAGATGGAGATAATCTATTCAACCCTCTAGATTATTGTAGCCGCTTGGACTTACAAGTGGTATCGAGCCAAACTCTTTGGCAAGCTCGTTCTACATCGCGAGTAAAGAGGAACGATCACTCGGCTACGAATGAAATCCACCTTACCGGCGCCTCCACCACCAAGCCACCACTATTTGATTCCAAAAATTATACATTTTGGAAAGAAAGAATAGAATGCTATCTACAAGGTTGTGGGTTCGATATTTGGAACACGGTCGTAAATGGAGAAACCATTCCTATGATGAACACACTACACACCTCCAAAGGCTTCAAAGAGCTCAATAATGAAGAGAAGAAAATATTTTGTATTGTTCACTTACTATTTTGGAATTTAATCATATTGTAGGAATTCGATCGGCACATGAAGTATGGCGAAGTCATCTATGAAGTATATGCAAATGAAATGAGCAACTCAAAATCATATACTTCTCAAGTGGATATAAAATCAAATCAAGGAACAAACCTTTTACAACTTCCAAGCATGAAGAAGTTGAACAATGTCTTATGGGATTCGAAGAAAACGAGGTAAGTTCTAAACCCTCTACTTCTTATGAAAATGAATTGAAAAATGATTATAGTGATTTGCTCAATGACTATGATGAACTTCAAAATGAATTCCAAAGATTACTTGCTAAATACAAAAATTTGAAAAAGGAATTCAATGCTTTGAAAAATAATAAGGATAGTTTATTTACTTCCTATGAATCACTATCATGTGCTCACACCACCACACTTGATAAGGTTAGAAACCTTAAAAAACAAAATAGTACTCTTGTTGAGAATATTAATTGCATGAAAAAGGATTTATCAAAATCCAACTTGAGTACCAATAAAAAGACCAAAATTGTTGATATTCATAATTGTGATAATTTGAAACTAGAACTTGATCATAAACCTAATGTTGTCAATCATATTAAAAAGGATTAAGTCTCTATGCATGTTGGTCATTATGCTCCTAGAATTACTATTTGTTTTTATTGTGGTAAAAAGGGTCATACGGTAAATACTTGTCGGGCTAGAAATAGCTCTAATTATTGTTGGGGACCTAAAAGTCTCAAAGCTAATCCTAAAGGACCCAAACACTTGAGGGTACCACAAAACAATGTCATATTAGGTACCCGGCGGAATAATAATCAAAGAAAATTCATACCGCCAAGAAGACATCAAATGACCGTTTCATTTGATCAAATGAGAAGACATCACCACAATGAATTTCCAAAAGAAAGACATTATCAACAATGAGAAGGACATAATCCTTGGAAATGGAGCAACTGGAGAAGCCATCATCTACAAGATGATTTTCAAAGGGAAAATATCATCAACAATGGGAACGACACAACACATGAGAATGACGTAATTGGTAAATTGTATCTCCCGTTTAAATATGCATTTTATTTTGTTATTATGCATGTTCTTATTTGTGCCTTAATTGTCAAAATGATTTTTTCAAAATATTTTCAAAGAGGTCTTCTACATATTTGTGTTTTTAATTTTTTTTTTGAAAAGGAGACCTTGTATGATACTTATAAAAAAATCTTGTGCATTTACTAAGGCTAAAACGTTTTATTATCTATAAATTTTTATGGCATAAGCATATTTGTGATATATCTTATTGTTTTTAGTCTACACTTGTATCATATTCGTTTTGTGCTAGACTTGTTTAAGATATGTGTAGGATATATATTTCCTTATCCTCTTCAATGATGCTTAAACTATCGAGGTACGCTCATCATTGGTATTCATCCTATAGACTCGATATATTTTTGTCATATGCCTATGTTCTTGCTTTTCAAGAAATTTCAAAGTATCTCATACAAGTGTCACTAAAAGGATTTTTCGATTTTTGAAAGGCACTAGTCGATAAAGCTAGTCGATAAAGCTTGGTTTTATCCAAATCTTTTAAAGGATTATATTTTGTTTTGATAAAACATTTGATTTTCATCCTTATCTCAAAATTATGCATTTGTTTGCTCATATTCATTTTTGTCAAAACTCTTGTTCAAATGCATCTTTTAAATGAGGTCTCAACTATAATTTCAAAAGAGACCTTATATAGCTTCCTATAAGTTTTTTTGAACTTACATGTTTTATGAAACTCTTGATGATTTGGTTGAAAGCATAGCATGTGTTACTTGTTATTGTATCTCTATTATTCGATATTACTATGCTTTTGTGCAAAGATATCTTGTTAAGATTTTGCAGAAATTGTTTGATATTTTGGAACAAGTTTGATGACCAAAGGGAGGTTAATAGCTCAAAGGTAATGTCAAGAAGCAAGTAATGGATTTTGATGAAACATTTACATCCGTAGCATGTTTTTGAATCTATTCGCATTTTACTTGCCTATTCTTGTTTTAAGAAAATTTCAAGCTTTACCAAATGGATGTTAAATACAATTTTCTAAATAGTTTTATTCAAATAGAAGTCTATGTAAAACAACCGGGGTTTGAAAATTTTTCTAGGCCAAATGATTTTTATAAAATGACTTGTATGTTTAAAACAAGCACCCCGTGATAGACTTAGCTATTTTTTTTTTTTTTTTTTGCAAAATGATTTTATAAGAGGTAAAGTTGACACTACTCTCTTTGTTATTGAAAAAGGGCAAGATTGCTTATAAGTGCAAATTTGAGTTGATTTGGTGCTACTAATGAATGTTTGTGCAAGATGTTTTCTAAGTTGATGTTAGGTGTATTTGAGATGAGCATGATGGGGAGCTAAATTTCTTCCTTGGACTTCAAGTTAAACAATGCCAAAAAGATGGCTATATTTCAAAATCAAAGTATACATAAGTATCTTTGAAGTAGTTAAGCATTGAAGAAGGAAGAATCATCTCAACCTCTATGGCTACCAATGTAAAGATTGACAAAGGTTGAGGAAGGCATATCGGGTGACAAACAAATTTGAGGTATGTTTATCTTCGTTTATTACTCTTTTAGACTCGACATTTCCTATGCCTTATGTCTATATGCTCGACTTCAAAACTATCCCAACGAATCTCATTAAAGTGTCGTTAAAAGAAATTTTCAAATATTTAAAAAGACACTTATTCTTATGGCTTGTATATCCAAAATTTCAAAACGTTCATATTTTTGGAATAACAAGTCAGGTGATTAAAATATGGTTCGTCATAATCGAACTAAACATATTGAGATTCGATATTCTTTTAAGGGATTGCGTTTCTTAAATAAAAAATTTGAGATGTGTTTAATTTGTCTCAAAAATAACTCGCGGACATTTGTTCATTTACTGCCGAGTCTTTTACCTCATTTCGAGCTTTATTATGACATAATGTAAATTGAATGAGGTCTACGTTTGCATTTTGCATGTTTTTCAAAACTTAGGGATGAAAAATCGGATTTTTGGTTCAGACTTTGGATTTTGCAAAATCAAAACGAGCAGTGGCTGGATTTGGCTAAAGGCTAAGCCGCCGGTCGCCTAGCCTCCTCCAGATCGCCCACGATGTAAGTTTTGGCTTAAATGTCTTGTTTTCCCAGACTTAGCCATTTTGGCGTTTTTTTTATATTTCGTCCCCTTTGCAAATTTCACACACAATTCACTTTAAATTAGTTTTGTTGCATAAATTACATATTTTGGGGATTATATTGCTCGTTTATCATCATTTTTACTCATCCTCATAAATTAAATGGTAAGAATTCTACTCCTTATCTCAATTGGGTTGAACCCTTGAGAAAATGCTTCTACTTGATATATTGATGGAATTCTTATAAAATTGTGTTGTGAATGATGATTGTTGATTGATGATATTTGTAAAATTGCTTTTGGTGATGAAAAACTTGGCTTGATTATATTTACAAGGGCTATATATATCTTCTTCAATTTTTGATGCCCGCCAAGTGTTTGATTAAACGTTTCAATGAAAAATTCATCACCTACATGATTCTCTCATTTTCAAAAGTCTTATATATTTATAGAGATCATGTTTTTTAAATCAAATGAGTTTTCATAAGCTTCTACAAGTCATATGATTGACTTTTCCCTCTATTTGGCTTATAAGCTTCAATGTTCAAATAGCTCGATAAATCGGTTACATTGCGCACTTTGATATGGATATATGATATTTTTATCGTGCTAACATTCTTTTGATGATTCCAAAGGGGAGAAATAGGTTATAAGCTCATTAGCTCATAAAAGCTAAAATAAGCTCGAGAAAGAAAGCTATAAGCTATGGCTCCTTAAAGCCATAAGTTATGGATTATAATTAGTCCAATTGTTGTATTATGGACTTATTTCATGATTAATGATGTTTTTTGACAGGGGAGCTTATAAGCTCTTGATACTTAAGCTCAAGTTGTAAAAGCGAGCTTCTAGCTTTTGGTTGATTGCTTCTATATTACTCTTGTTGTGCATGTTGATAGGGGGAACTTTTGCATAAATGTTTTTGAAAATCTATACTCCCATCCTTGTGTTTATGTTGAGTGGAATGTTGTCGCTCTCAACGGATAGATCTTTTTAACTTTGTAAAATTGTTTTGTTTTCGAAATCGTCCTTTTGAAAATTGTTTTGGTTTGTAATCATCAAAAGGGGGTGTTTGTTAGATAAATGTTTTTATCATGATTTTGATGATTTTGTTCAAATGAGTTTTTATACCAAAACAATGTCCCTAAATGTTGTCCAAATACTTCCGATTGATTTAAAATGTTTTTACTATTTTTGAGTATTTCTTGAAGTTTATTTTCGATAAAAATTGGACAACACTTATGTTTCAGGCTCGACAGTCGCCCTATAGAGCAACCTGCACTGAGTTGAGTTTTGAAACAGAAAATGGGACGAGAAGGAAGAGGGGGAGGGCGACCGGTCGGCCCTAGGGCGCCGGTATGGGCGGCGGACGATCGACCCCATGGGTGACAGTGCCTGGAATGGAGTTTGGAAATGACTTCTTTGTTTTGAGTTTTGACACCTCAACCAGGTAAGACATAGGGGCGGCCGGTCGGACCCCCCATCGACCGGTCCCCTGTGTAAAATTTGCGAGAGAACCCATTTCAAACTTATCTCTGCGACCGGTCGCACCCTCTTGTATCAAAGAAACTATTCGTTGCATTTTCGGACATCTTTTCCTAATTTATGAGATTGATTTCTAACAGCTATAATCTTGATTTTAAATGGTTTCTTTTCGAGAAAATCACTCCCCAAGGAGGAGCCTATGTCCGGAAATTAAGCCAAGACCTCTCCTATAAATAGAGGTTTCATTTAAGCAACAAGATACAACACAACACACAAGCAAAGAGCATACAAGCAAACACTTTCATATCTTGTTGTATTAGCTAAGTACTTTCACTTTCACATCTTGAGGTCTAGGCTTATTTCTTAATTACACTTGCACTTAAATTTGTATCATTCATTATCGAGTTGTAATCTTGAATTTTTGGGTTATCATTCTACACAAGATATCCTTGTGAGTGTTCTTGTGGTAAGAACACACTTGGATGATCTAGGTGATAGGTGCGAGAAGATTGTGGTGATCTTCTTATTCAAGAGTGTGGTGCTCTTGAGGTGATTGAAGAATTTGGTGTTCTTCAAGGTTGAAGATTGTGGTGATCTTCACAAGGTGTTGTTGGAGATTGTGGTGATCTTCAAGTGAGATTGTGGTAATCTCAAAGGTGGTGTTGAAGAAGAGTCAAAAACTTGATCGCGAAAATCTTACGCAAGCGTCACGGTGTCAAGTTTTTTAGTATAGGTTTTGAAAGTAGGGTTATCGTCTCCACATGGATTGTTATCGAATTTTATACTAAGTACTATAATTAAAATAGCTTAATTCTATCTAGAAATCGAAAAGAAATGTATTGTTTTTAAACTAAAAATAAAACTAAAATTAAACTAAGAATTGGTTCGGACAATTTATCAAACACGTAGAAGATGAATTCTAGAGGGTTGATTTCATCTAGTTATCCCCTATGTTTTCAATCCAGTTTATTAATTACAAGTTATTAATCTATAAGCCAATATTCCTACCGTTTATCACTTTCTCTCTCGAGTGCCAAGTGATTCTAGGTTCCAATTTTTGATTTCGATATCTCTATAAAAATCATAAATTAAACCCTAATACGCTTAATTAATATTCTATCACGAGGCTTCAAAAGATTCATAAATCTCTTGATTCTATGAAACCCTAGGTTGTGCTATTTTATGGCCGGGCGTTCAATTACCTCTCTCGAGTGTCAAATCAAACACACCAAACAATCTAAATTATTGATCGGATAATCCGGATGCAATCAAATCAAATAGCACAAATAGATTAAATAATATGCGAATTTCATAAAAGCGGAAATCAAAACATAGGTTCAAACTTAAGTTACATCAATCCCTAGAAAAATAGGTTTAGCTCATAATGGATGTACAAATATTCATGAAGAAATAATTATACATCTCAAGAAATCGACAAAGAAAAACAAAGAAAGAATTGAGAAGTAAAGAGAAGGAACTCTCTCTGTGTCCGGACGAGAAGTGCCTCCAATTGCCGTCCCGAACCTCGCTCCGAGTCTCTTGCCTTGCGTTGTGCTCAAAATAATGTCCGACCCCTTATTTGTACGTCACTTCTCATATTTATAGGCTCGAAACCCTCGAAATCACGTCAAAAAGGCCCAAACAATTTCTGACCCATGTTCGATCCGGACCGCGCTGCGCAGCCCTTGAAACGGCGGCCTGCAGTGCGCTAGAGATCACTAACTCTTTGCCGTGCCGCACGCTGCGGCCCTTGGAATGGGCGCTGCGACGTCTTTGCGCTATCGATGTTTCCGCACATCGTCCAGGTTGTCGCATGTTTCTTTTGCCCCACAAATCACTGTTGTTGCTTGACGTCGTCGCTGGGCCTGACGGCCTGGCGCATTTCTTCTTTGCCCGTCCGACTTCTAGCTGCTGCAAGACGCGTCATCTTGTATTTGCTTGCGCCTTGACTTCACACGTCCCCTGCTGAATATTTGGGCGCTGCAGCTACCACCAATGAATCGACCCAGTGCAATTTCAGCCCCCGTGCCACCGCGGCATGGGGGCTTTTAGCCTGCGGCGCGCTCCGTCTTGCTCGATATTTTTCCGTTTTTCGCTTCTAAAATGCGATCTTCACCTCCCAAACACGTTTTTCATCGTTTTTAACCAATTTCGGCTTCCAAGATTAGTCCCGACTCTCAAACGACAACAAATGACACAAACTCGACTCAAACGACACTAAAATACCCGAAAACAACGCAAAATCCTAGTCTAGAGCACTCAATACATTGGTATAAAACCAGCTGTAGGTCCCAAGGGGTGTAAGTGTAAGGTTTAGAAGGGGGTTGAATAAACCTTACCAAATTTTCGATTTAGTCTTTTAAATATTGAGTTGATACTACACATTTGTGTCCTTGATGGGATGATCAATTTAGTCACTCAGTAGAGTTAATCTCTCAACAGACTCAACCGATTTGTTGATGGAATAACTTAGTTGTTGACTCTAAATTAACTCGATTGTGATTTTTTTTATTGGAAGACTTAACACCCTTAAGTTTGATTAAGTAAGAGTTTAGTGCTTGGTTTAGTACTTATAAGTTATTGAGTGAATAGCAAATTTATCGTGAGATATAAGCGATTAAAAATGCGGGAATTAAAATCTTTGAAATGTAAATGACACAAAAATTTTTATAGAGGTTCGAAGATGGGGTAATTCTTCTACTCCTCTCTTCTCCAACTCCTGGAGGAATCCACTAGGTAATGATCGGTTTACAAAGTGGTAGCAGATCCGATACAAGTCTTGATCACACAACGGTAGACTTGATCCTTTGGGACTCGATCGAGACGCCTTGATCACTCGGATGGCTTCTCGTGCGACTCGGCTTTTTCACGGGGGTAGCTGCCTTTGCTACTACACTCACTTGCTCAAGCTCTTTGGATTTGATCACGAAGCCCTCCACAAGCTTAAGACTTGGTTCAACCTTGAACCTTCCTACAATCCTTCCGGAATGTAGACCCCTTGTTTCAGTATTTTCCTCTTCAAGGCGATTGAAGTTATCTTTCCTTCATAGGTGAGTGTTGGATTGATGTTCTTCGTAATGTAGGCTTGAGGATTGAGAATGTTTCAGTTTTTCTAATATGCTTGTATATCTCACGTGTGTGTCATTCTTCTCAAACAAACTCCTCGGCCTTTTATAGTGAACTTTCAAAAATTTGCCCGTTGAAGAGATAGGCTTATTTTTGAAAGTCACTTGCGATCGTTGGTTTGTCTTGTTGCGATTCTTGGAATTGCCATTTCCTCGTATGAATTGTTCTTTCACCTTTTCGAGGAGTTCGACACGGTGTAGTGCTTCCCATTTGTTCATTCCATTTGCACGCTTCAGGGGATGAGCACTTCGAGAAAGGTGGTATGGAGATATTACTTGTTTAAGTAAATCTCTTGATTTCAGGCAACGGTTCTTTTTGATTATCTCGACTTGATTGCATTTCCTTGATTTCCCAGGTGACTTAGAGCCGCCTTCCAATCATTGGATGACTCTTTGTCACTTCAACTTGAGACTTAGCTTTTCTTGAGTTGACTTGACTGATGCTCCACTTGCATCTCACCGCTTTAGTAGAGTTACCGTCTACTCTTCTTTGCCATACTCACTGTCTCACAGCAGAGTATTCCTTCCGATCTTGATTTGTCTTCTTGCATGTTAGGGCGTAGGCGACTTAACTCGGCTTGGCCACTCTAATTGTTACAATGCATTATACAATAAGAATTGGGGTGCCAACTTTCTATTCTAAGTTTTACATGGCATTCATCAAAATCTAAACAATAAAATTCCTAACAATTTCCCCCTTTTTGATGATGCCAAAACTTAAACCATTCAAAAATGCAAATAACAAAGATACATACGAGATAGTGTATTGACATAGAATGTATGCTTGAGAATCAATCTTTTTATTGATCATATCATTCTTGTACTTTTTACACGATTTGTTTGAGGTGTATCGAGTTCATATTTGCCTACACAGAGAAATAAAGAATTTATAGCTTTATTACGGAAGACTTACATTGTATGTATTTACATAGTGAAATACACGAAGGGTTGACAGCAACACTTCATCTCCTTTTTGTCTCTTCTTTCATCTTGTTCAAGATCTTCTTCTCTTCTTCTCTTTTTCGTCATCACCGCCTTCTCTTTTCTTTTCATATGCCTTCCTGGCAGCTTCATCTTTTCTTATTCTTTCTGTCTCTCCCGCCATAGCCGAGTTTGTCTCTTGTTTTTTCTTCTATTCTTTTTTGCATACTCAGCGTTAGTTTTAGCCACTCGCAAATTTGCCACTTGATCAAGCCCAAAGAGATCCCTCCTTTCTTTCCGGATCTACGATTCAATATTCTTGGGCGGAGGCCCAGGTCCAAGCTTCTTCCTCCACTCATCGCTTCTTCCTCTACCTCGGGCGATATCGATCTTGGTCTTCTTCTTTGGTGATTGACTAGGCCGAGTGACCAGCAGAGCGATCGCGGTAGAGTTTGTCTGTCGGCCTTCTTCACATAATGTGAGACCCTTTTCCCAAGACAAGTCCCAAGCTTGAGCCATAGACATATTTGCAAAGTATCCTTCCATTCGAGCGTTTTGAATTCGTCAAGCGATCGTGGCTCTGTCCCAACATCTCGAAATGGCATAAGTGTCTCTGCTTCTCTTGGAATGCCTCCGTGTTCTTTCAAGATGTTCATAACTCGGGCATCCATTCTTCCTTCCACTTCCTTCATCCCCTGCTTCAATTGTTTTTCTCTTCTCGGCCATAGATACAGCAGAGTGTTGGAGTGGCGAGTCAGGGAGTGTCTTGCCGATAATGTCATTTGTGTGAGGACCTTGTTGGGGGTTTGTGCAATCATCAAAGTCACATCGTCGACCCTTCCCCCTCAACAAGCTTTCCTTTCTTTTGTTTCAAGACTTCCTCATTTGATTTTCCCTTCTCACCGCTCCTTTCTTTTCAAACTTCATATTTTTAGCGCTTTAAGGTATTCCTCTTCCCCCTTTTTGGCATCATCAAAGGATAGAGGAACCCCTGGGAACATATCTTGGCAAGCATGAAGTCGAGTCTTGATGGTTGAGTTCTCGTCGAGTGCTGTGTTGTATGCAAAGACGAATTCGGATCGAGTAGCGTTGGATTCTGTTTGAAATCGCTTCATCTCGGCCCCATGAGAAGGCTGAATTTTCTTGTCATGTGTTCTTCCAACCGCTGTAGATCATTTGTATTTTGCTCACGCAGCTGACTTTATCTCAAAGGTGTGAGCTTCATGCATATGCTCAATATGTTCTCTCGGCTTTGTTTTTGCATCAGCATTTTCACTCTCCATACCAACAGCTTGTTGAACAATGTCTGAAGAATCGACTTGTTCCACACGCATTGTTTCTTCTTTGTTGCCACCATTCCCTTATTCTTATTATGCCTCTCAAGTCGGGTAAGGTTGGCATCTCTGTTGTCGGTCGCATGTCCAAAGAGGCTCGATGCCTTTCCATCCGTTCAACCTCGGCCAAATAGTGCCTTGAACACTTCTCGAACTTCTGATTGATTCTTGCAGCTAATGGCCATACAACATCAAAGTCATAAGAAATTTGGAACAATGGTATCTCAAGAGAAAACGGAGGCTGGTCTGTAATAGCGTGCGCATTCATTCTCGACTCTTCATGGAGTTCGGGTACCTCAGGGGAAAAAGGAAAAGATTCTACAAAAGATTCATCACCGCCAACTAGGATCTGCTTCAATGGTGAGCGGTGCGCGTGAAGTTCTTTTGGGAATCGATCGCCTGCGGCTTGAGGAGCTTGCGCTGTGGTCTCTTGTTGAGCCGGGTCTTGTGGTGAAGTGGACCCGGCCTTGAGCCTCATTGTCTCAAGCAACCGTTGGTCTCATTGATTTTTCCATTTGAGTAGACGGTCCTCGGGCCTTATCGAGGCGTCGTCGGACGATGATGAGATTTCCATTGGTGGCTCATCATCAAAGTTAAAAGTTTGACGAGTAGTCTTGGGATCGGACTTGCTCGTGCTTGGAACATCCATGGTGAGTCTTTTGGATTTGCACGGGGATGACTCAACTTCTTCTTCGCCTTCCGATCCCAGAAATGTGACATCGGGATTATCCTGGGAATCATGAAGTGCGTTTATCTCCTTCTCGGATGGGTCGATGATAGCAGGAGGATGTTCTCGACTTGACTACCTTACCCCGGGAAGTCTCAACCTCCCGTGGCCTTTATTACCTCCAGCAGTCTCTCTCTGCCGAGGCTAGTCCTCCTTTCGACGTGATGTCGGTGTCTTAGGGTCTTGCGGTGGCATCTGTTGGAGTCTCAACCCCATGGATTGCACTTTCATCGCCCCAGTGTTAACTCCCGGGGGCCGTTCCATCATGTGCCTCGATTTGCCTCACCGGCGTCATTAGCCTTCGAGCGTTGGCACCTCGGTGAGACGATCTCAATCGCCCGAGCTTCGTTGATGGCAACTTGATGTTCTTCTTGTGTTTGTATTCTCTCTACTTCGCCTCCTTGATTCGTTGTGGAGTCATCTGCAGACATCCTCCAACCTTTGCCGCAGTGGAGGGAGTTTCCCCTCACCGGGGCGCACCGGTGAGTGACTTGGAATGGGGTCACTCGTCTCCAAACTCCCTTTGTTTCGATTGATTGTTCAGCGGTAGTGGGGCGGTGGTAACACACCTTCAATAGGGGTTGGCTCGATTGGGTTTCCCACTATCCCAGTTTTCATCGCCATCACCCTTATCGCCTTCTTCCGAGTGAGTTGGGTAAGTGGTGGCAAGAACAACGTGTGGCTATTTGTTGAACCACTCCCATTGGATCGATTTCAACGTGTTCGGAGGACTCTCCTGGTCCCTCCATCAATCTTTGCTCGTGAAGGATTCGATTCCGCAATGCTTCTTTGCATTTGCAACTCTTCTCCGCGGGCAAAGAACATTCTCGGATCCTCATCACCGTCCGAGAAGACATCAAGGAGAGGATGTGTGTGTTCGTAGTCTTTGGAGATAGGCGGATGCTTGCCTTCTCACGTGCCTCCCGGCTTCCTCGACTTGCTTTTCTTTCTCCTTGTCCTTGTATATCTGCGGGATGTCCGTGCGCTTGTCTTCATCCGATCTTGGGAGATCGAGTGGTCGACCCCGAGGAAGCTCAACAGTTCCTCTTCTTCTTCTATGAACTCCGGCCGTTGGAACTGTTCCTTGACTTACTCAACTTCCATTTCTCCACTCACGCAGACGATTTTGGATGTCCGGGCACGGTGGGGATAGGATCATTACATCACTATCGCTCTGAAGCAGTTCAGCAGTTCTTTGTGTTTGTGTGTGAACTTGGTGTGTCTTGAGTTGCCTCCGATCGCCTTCGTGAGACTTGGTGTTTCATCAATTACATCCGGAGACTCTACTTCTCCGGTAGTCTCGGTATTTGCTCTAGCCGAGTAAGCGACTCAATTTGGTTTCTCCGATTCGGATCGCTTGATGATTCTTCTTCGTCTCTAGTTTGTACCGGAGGGATTTCTCGGTTCGAGATGTCAGTGTCCTCTAAGTCTTGGGCGGGGGCGTCTTTGGTGTCTTTTTTTCGAGGAGCGGGCCATCGTGGCTTCTCGGTTCTCCTCTTTTGACGATCGGAGAAGGTATTTGAGAGTCCTTCTCGACCGCCGGCTGCAGGGCGAGAGACACTGCGAGGGCGGGTGACTCTGGCTGCGGGGGGGAGCATGTTTGTTTTTCTTTCTTTGCAGGGTGATCTTCTTAGTAGTAGTCTTTGGGCGCTCTCTTCTTGGGTGGAGAGGAAAGCATTTGTATCTTTGGTGGTGATTCCCCTCACCGTGTCGACTCTCTTGGCGTAAGCTCTCTTGTGCGCGAGAGAGGTTTGCTCAACATCCTCTTGTTAACATGGAATGCCTTCCCATGTCTAAGAGGGACTCCTTTCACCTCCATTAGCCGCCAATCACTAGGCCATATCCTAGGGATCCTCTAAATGTGCCATCTTCTTTGAAGGATTTGTTCCACATTCGGCAGAAAGTCTCATTGTGAGACAAACTCGGCCTTGGTTTATCTTCTTTTCTGCGATGATTACGGCCATTACAATCGGCTTTGCCTTTGTGGTTGGTCAAAGTGCCAAATTTGATGTCGATACATTTGGCAACTATGTCCAATGACTTGTGATAATCCTCCTTGGCGATCTCTTGTTTGATGTATACACTATTTTATCGGCAAAGTCGGGCTTGGCTATTTCTTTCCAAGCATCCCAGGTTTACATCACCGTTAATCTATGATGCGCCCTCGGGTAGTGAGCAATGTTTGGCCAAATCCTCGCGAGAGATAGTCACCGCTTTCCGTGAAGATAACTTGATTCCTTCATCGTGAATCTCGGCATTCACGTAGAATTGCGCGACCTCCTCCACATAGGTCATCGGGTATTCTAACGTCGAAACGATTTTGGGTGGGGCGTTTCTAACTTTTCAGCGATTTTCTTCACTAGGGTGTCGTCGGACCCTGTTTCACCATCCCGTCGAAATCCACCATAGAGTAGGTGTGGATTTGCTTCCCTAACTTGGTAAAGTCATAAGTTGGTGCCATTTTTCAGGATTATATCAAGGAACAACTAAGAAATTGATTTGAAGATATATAGGGTTTAGAGAGAATTTTTGCCTTTGCTTTTGAGAGGAAGAAATGAACAGTTTTAGAAGTGTGAGAGAGAAACGGATGAAAATGGTTTAAGTATGGTTTATGAAAGGGCGTGCGGGTGGTTTTGAAATGTGATCGAAATCAACGGCTTGGATTTTGCACGCCTATTAAGCATTTAATGTCTCGTATTTAATGCGGCAAAGATTTATATCCAATCATAAGCTTGGTGTGCGACTTTATGTCGTACACATCATCATTATGCCGACGTATTCCTTAAAACATTCTCGCTTAGTCAAAACGCATTGCGTTTTTGTCATTTTGCTCATAAGTGACTCAACTTTATCCCTTAGTGATTTAACTCTACTTCTCACGATTCTCTTAGTGACTGACTGCCTATCGGTGACTCGGTGTAGTTGTCTTTCCGATCTGGTGATTCGTGATTTGATTTTTTTCACTCTTTTTCACCCCTTTTCTGTTCCATTTTCTTCTTTGATTCGTGCCTGGAGTGTCGAAACTTAGCTCAATTAGTCCCAACTCATGCTTGAGTTCTTCAAATCTTGACTCACATAATGGTTTTGTGAAGATGTCGACTAGTTGTTTATCGGTTGAGATATATTCCAGGATGATGTCCTTCTTTTCAACATGATCTCTTATGAAGTGATATCGACATCAATGTGCTTTGTTCTTGAATGCAACACAGGATTTTGAGTAATTGCAATTGCACTTGTGTTATCACACATGATTGGAATTTCTTTTTCCTCAACCTCATAGTCTCTGTTCTTTGTCTCATCCATAGGACTTGGGCACAATCTCCTTGCCAGCTGCCTATGTATTCTCGCTCACTTTGTAGAGGTGGCTATTGAGTTTTTCTTGCTAAACCCAGAAATCGACTGTTTCCTAGCATTTGACATGTGCCTCAAGTGCTCTTCCTATCAACTCTGCATCCAAAGATAGTCGAGAATCGAATAGCCAATTAGCTTGAATCCACCTTCCTTTGGATACCATAGCCTACTTCTTGGCTTCCTTTCAAGTATCTCAATATTCTCTTAGTCTTATGTCATATGGCTCTCTTTTGGAGCAGATTGAAATCTTGCACATACACCTACAACAAAGGTGATGTCCGGGTCCGCTTCTTTGTGAGATAGAGCAATGATCCAATAAGTGCTCCGTATCTTGTTTGATCTGAGGCTTGCCATCCGCATCCATGTCCATTTTTGATGTGTTCATTGGTATTTTTACGGAAGACTTCTCCTCCATACCAAATTTCTTCATTAAATCTCTGGTGTATTTTGTTTGACTTATGAAGGTTCCATCCTTGGTTTTGTTTTACTTGGAGTCCAAGGAAGAATGTCGACTCTCCCATCATGCTCATTTCAAATTTACTTTGCATGAGGTTTGAAAATTTTTCACACACGACTCTTTGTTAGTGGATCCAAAAATGATGTCATCCACATATACTTGAACAAGCAAAGATACTCTTTTTGTCTTGAATTAGAAAAGTGTTCTATCTACTTTTCCTTTTGTGAATCCATTTTCGATTAGAAATTGTGACAAGGTATCATACCATGCTCGGGTGCCTGCTTCAATCCATACGGGGCTTTCTTGAGTTTGTATACCTTATCTCCAAGAGTTTTCTCAATGAAATCCGGGAGGTTGTTCAACATACACTTCTTCTTCCAATAAACCATTTAGGAATGCACTTTTTACATCCATCGATATACAATGAAATCCTTGTGAGCAAGATAGGCAAGAAACATCCTTATAGCTTCCAATCTTGCTACGAGGGCAAATGTTTCATCAAAATCTATCCCTTCTTCTTGGCAATATCCTTTGGCTACTAGTCTTGCTTTGTTTCTTACCACAGAACCTTCCTCGTTCATCTTATTTCTGAACACCCATTTGGTGCCAATAACATTTTGATGTATAGGTCTTTGCACTAATTCCCATACATTATTTCTTTCAAACTGATTAACTCTTCTTGCATAGCTTGAATCCAATGTGTGTCGTCCAAAGCTTGTGACACGTCCTTGGGCTCTATTTGTGAGATGAAGCATGTGAACATAGCTTCTTGTTGAGTTCTGGATCTTGTTTTGACACCTTCTTTTATATCTCCAATTACAAGTTCGGTGGATGATCTCTCGGCCATCTTACATCGAGTTGGAGTAAGTTGTTTGGATTGATCGACTTGCGGTTTTGTGTTCCGTGGTCGACTCTCTCGTAATCACTTTTGCAAATTTTCAATTTGTTTTTGAGATTGACAATCTCATCTTCTTCGAATTGATAATCCCGACTTGACTTCAAAGATAGGGACTCTTACGTATGGTTGGATGATTGACTTATCGGTGACTCTTCAATGTCTTCTCCATTTACATTTGGCTCATCGAATACTACATGAATGGATTCTTCTTCGTAACCATAGTTCTTTTGTTGAGTATCATGTAGGCTTTGCTTTCGGTGAGTATCCTAAGAAGATACCTTCATCGACTTTAGCATCAAAAGCCTTTAGGTTGTCTTTGCCATTGTTGTGGATGAAGCATTTACATCCGAATATTTCAAGTATGCAACATTTGGTTTTCTTCGATCCGGATCTCATAGGAGTCTTTGTCATTTGTCTATTTATCATACATCTGTTTTGGGTGTAGCAATTTGTGTTGATTGCTTGACCCAAAATCTTTTTGGTAACCCCTTGACTAACATGGTCTTCCGCTTCTTTGAGGGTTCTATTCCTTCTTTCGCAACTCCATTCTCTTTGTGGAGTTCTTGCTGCCGATAGTTCATGACTAATACCATTCTCAATACAATCGAGTTATTATTCCATTGACAAACTCGGTTCTCTCGTCGATCTTATTTTGATAATGGTTTGACTCTTCTCGTTTTGAATCCTCTTCATCATTTGTGGTAGTTTTTGTAGAGTTTTTTTCTTCTTACACATGAATATTGTCCATGTATATCTTGAGTAGTCATCTACTACCACCAAGGTGTATTTCTTTCCACTTATGCTATTTGGTTCCTTTGGGCCAAATAGATCCATATGAAGCGGATGCAATATTCTTGTAGAGGATGGGCATGTCTTTTCTTTGAATGACGACTTGATTTGTTTTCCTTCGACATGCGTCACATATACTCTCCTTTTTGTATATCGAGTCGGTAATCCTTCCACGAGATGACTTCTTGCTAGCTTGTTAATTGTTTTGAAATTCGGGTGACTCGAACTTTTTGTGCCCGACCAACTTGATTCAATTTGTGCTCTTTGCTAGTAGACAGTCTTTGGGTGTTGCGAGTTGACCAATCCACTACATATATTTTTCTGTCTACATCCTTGCAAAGACAACTTCATTTGATTCAATATCTTTGATTTGGCATATTCCCATGTTGAATCCAACATTGTAGCCCTTGTCACAGAGTTGATGATGCTCGATAAATTGAAGTTGAGTCCTTCAACATATGCAACATCTGTGATCTCTAATCCATTTCTCTTGATGGATCCAATGCCTCTTATTTCGGGGAGCTTCATTTCCTCCAAATATGACTTTTGCTCATTTAACTTCCTTGAATTTTGACAAATTTTTCTTATTTCTGTCATATATGTCCGGAACAACCACTATCCATGTACCAGGTTCCTTGGCACTTTCAAATTTGTTCCTTGATCCCGCAATCAAGGAAATTAAGTTTAGGTACCCATACTTGTCTCGGTCGAGGGGTTAGAATTGTAAGATGATCCAACCAACTTATAGCCAAATGATTTGACTAAGGGGTTGCCATCTATCGATGCCATAATCATAATTAATCCTGGCAAATTGCTTGGGGATTCTAGGTTCATACAGCTGTCTCTTTTGTCTGTATGCTGCATATGGGTTTTAGCAATTGCCTTTCTTGGGTAGTTGTGGTGACTTTGAGTGTGAAGCCTAGGGTGCATAGGTGTGCTGATGAAAGCTCTTATACTTTTGGAATGGCCTTTCTTTGAGTTCTTGGCCTTTGCCATTTGGGCTTATATTCCATAAGTCTATCTTTGATAGTTCACATTATTCCAATCGGCTTGGCTTGGATATTTTCTACCATTCCCATCATATGTATTTCTTTTATGAGTTTTCGGGTTTTTTGGTAGCTCGCTTCTTCTTTACTGAGTATTTTCTGTTTGGAGTTTCTTTGAGGGACTCTACCAATTTCTTCTCAGCTGTCCTTTCAGCACACTCAACTGGCTGTTTTCCTTTTCCTTTGTAACCAAGGCCAGTTTGCTTGTTATTGTGCTTTGGAGTGAATGTGTGTGCAACATTTAGAGTTTTGGATTTTTCAGACTCTTCATGACTTGAAGATCCTTTTTCCAAAATTACTTTTGAGGTTTGACATAGCACAGAGGAATTAAATCCTAAGCCTGTCTTGTCTCCACATTCTCTTTGACTCATAATAAGATCATCCAATGATTTAGATGCCTTAGTGAATGAAGCAATAACATTCTTGAGGTCATTCTCCCTCTTTTCTATAGCAGCAATTTCTGCTATTAATTTAGCATTTTCAGCCTTTAAACTTTCATTCTCATCAGCTATTTGACTTAGAGTACTCAGCTCCTTAGTCAGCTTTGAGTTTTGACTTTTGAGTAGGTTGTTTTCCTCATTCAATAGTGTGTGTGAGGATTTAATGTGTTCAAAATCTTTCATCATTTTGCCTAATGAATCATAAAGATCAGTGGGTGATGAAGTGTGTGTGTCACAGTCACTATCACTAGTGTCTGAGTTTGTTGAGTTAGATTGTACCTCATCTTCTTGGTCAGGTTGATCTTGTTCTTTGGCCATCAAGCAGATCAGGGCTTCTTCTTCGAGTCACTTGAGTAGTCACCACTTCGCTGCTCTCTCCGAGTCAGTTGTCTCTCTTGACTTGGTTGTTTCAAGATCTCTGCGAGCCATCATTGCCTTTTTCCTTTCTTGTCTTCTTTCTCTCAAGACCTTCCTTTCTTCTTCATCCCTGTATTTGTTGACTACGAGGATACGGACGATCAATGGCATAGTGACCTGGTTGTCTCTGAGTTCAAAGATAGATATTCAACCTTTTGATCGACTCTTTCCATTCTTGGATTGTCACCCTTTGATACTCAACTTTTTGATGATCTATTCTCTTGGTTGGCCTATCTTCCTTGATTTGGAGGGAGCCGAGTGTCTCTACGGAAGATTCACCTTTTCCTCTCTTGTAGTTCTTATTAAAGAACTTGTTGAATCTTTTAACCATTAGGGCTATTTCTTCCGGGTCAATGACTTCTTTGACCTCGCACTCTCTTCACATCTTTAACAATTAGAGCAGTTGTTTTGGGTACAACTGTCTCTTCTTGGTCTTTTCTTCTCACTCAAACTCGTAGGCTTTGAGGTCCGAGAATAATTCATGGTTGGATGTCTTTGATAGGTCCATGGAATGTCTCGGTGCCATGACCTTCATTTCCCATTCAATTTGGAAGACTTTTTAGGATTTTCATACACATTTCTTCTGTGTATATTCCTTTCCAAGTGCAGATAGCTCATTTGTGATTTTCGTGAACCGAGCATCTAGTTGATCCAGGTTCTCTCCGAGATCATTTTGAAGTTCTCAAATTTCAGACAGACCACGATAATTTGTTTTCTTTGATTTTTCCGAGCCTTCACAAATCAATGTCACTTGTCCTGATTTCTTTAGCCGTTTTGCATGATTTGACTTTGTTGAACATGGCTTTGTCAAGGTTTTGTAAAGGATGTCCTTGGCTACATTGTCCAGGTTATATCTTTTCTGTCATCATTTGTCCACTCGGTTCTTGGTTTTTCAACCATGATCGGTGGGAGCAATATCTTCTTCTCCTTTAGCCGCAACTCTTCGTATATTTGTGTTCACCTTTAGGATTTGCAGAGGCCCATCTTCTATCACTATCCACATCTCATCATGTAATCTTTGATAGATGAGCCTGCATACGAATTTTCCAATCATCAAATTCTTCAATAGTGAACATAGGGATGCGTGTCAAATTTGCTTCCATTATAATAACTTTTAATGATAAAAAGAGTTTCGAGAGTTTAAGTACTAAAGCGGACTTTGAAAAGTTTGGAGATCTAGTTCAAGAACGGTGCGGAGGGTTCAATGAACCAACCGCTTTGATACCACTTGTAGGTCCCAAGGGGTGTAAGTGTAAGGTTTAGAAGGGGGTTGAATAAACCTTACCAAATTTTCGATTTAGTCCTTTTAAATATTCGAGTTGATACTACACAATTTTGTGTCCTTGATGGACAATCAATTTAGTCACTCGGTAGAGTTAATCTCTCAAAGACTCAATCGAAATTTGTTGATGGAATAACTTATTTGTTGACTCTAAATTAACTCGATTGTGATTTTGTTTTTGGAAGACTTAACACCCTTAAGTTTGATTAAGTAAGAGTTTAGTGCTTGGTTTAGTACTTATAAGTTATTGAGTGAATAGCAAATTTATCGCCAGATATAAGCTAGTTAAAAATGCGGGAATTAAAATCTTTGAAATGTAAATGACACAATAAAATTTTTATAGAGGTTCGAAGATGGGGTAATTCTTCTACTCCTCTCTTCTCTAACTCCCTGGAGGAATCCACTAGGTAATGATCGGTTTACAAAGTGGTAATGATCCGGATACAAGTCTTGATCACACACCGACTTGATCCTTTGGGACTCGATCCGGGAGACGCCTTGATCACTCGGTGGCTTCTCGACGACTCGAACCTTCTTCACAGGCATTTTGCCGCTTTGCTACTACTGACTCACTTGCTCAAGCTCTTTGGATTTGATCACGAAGCCCTCCACAAGCTTAAGACTTGGTTCAACTGCGTGAACCTTCCTACAATCCTTCCCGGAATGTAGACCCCTTTGTTTCAAAAGTATTTTTCTCTTCAACTGATTGAAGTTATCTTTCCTTCACAGGTGAGTGTTGGATTGATGTTCTTCGTAATGTAGGCTTGAGGATTGAGAATGTTTCAGTTTTTCTAATATGCTTGTATATCTCACGTGTGTGTCTTTCTTCTCAAACAAACTCCTCAGCCTTTTATAGTGAACTTTCAAAAATTTGCCCGTTGAAGAGATAGGCTTATTTTTGAAAGTCACTTGCAGTCGTTGGTTTGTCTTGTTGCAGTTCTTGGAATTGCCATTTCCTCGTATGAATTGTTCTTTCACCTTTTCGAGTTCGACACGGTGTAGTGCTTCCTATCGTTCATTCCATTTGCACGCTTCGGGACCGAGCACTTCGAGAAAGGTGGTATGGAGATATTACTTGTTTAAGTAAATCTCTTGATTTTACGGCAACGGTTCTTTTACTGATTATCTCGACTTGATTGCATTTCCTTGCTTTCCCAGGTGACTTAGAGCGCCTTCCAATCATTAGATGACTCTTCCATCACTTCAACTTGAGACTTAGCTTTTCTTGAGTTGACTTGATCGATGCTCCACTTAGTCGCATCTCACCGCTTTAGTAGAGTTCCCGTCTACTCTTTTTTGCCATACTCACTGCCTCTCGTAGAGTCTTCCTTCCAGTCTTTAGTTGTCTTCTTGCATGTTGGGCGTAGTGACTTAACTCGGCTTGGCCACTCTAATTGTTACAATGCATTATACAATAAGAATTGGGGTGCCAACTTTCTATTCTAAGTTTTACATGGCATTCATCAAAATCTAAACAATAAAATTCCTAACACCAACTTAACAAATACCCCCAAACTTAGGCGTTTGCTTGTCCTCAAGCAATTACAGGACTCTAAAATCGAATAACATGAAGAACACAAAAATGAAGAGATCGACTCAACAACCCAATCAAACTTCACAACCAAACTCATTCGTCAAATTTCGTTTTACTATCAATCAAGCACGTATTTTCACAAAGTGATCATGAAGGTGGAATGTTCATGCCAACTTCGTTTTCATTATCCAGATAGACTCACACAATCAAGTGTTTTCAAAATGATCCACTTTTTGAATATGGAGATGAGATGCTTACCGGACTCCATACAGCTTGTCTTTCACACTAATCTCCACTAATGTAAGGCTAATGTAACACAAGGATCAATAGGACTTTTAAAGCTTGTAATGTGGGCTTAGGGTAAGGTAGGAAAATATAGGATTAAGTAGCTCAAATCACCCAAACACACAATTATCAATTCGAATCATCAATTAGCAACTACCTTTCACTTTTTGACATCCCCAATGTTTATGAACCTTCAATCCCGCTGATTTTTCTCATTCATTTTTTTTTCTTTTTCTCTTTTTTTTTCGGAACCCCCAAACTTATTCTTTTGCGTACATGGGGTTTCATATTTTCTTTTCTCGGGCAATTTCATTCAATTAAATACACACCCTTCTCATCATATCCTCCTCAACTTCCAATATTTTTCTATACTTTGTGTGTATGAGTGATGGGTAATTAGGATATTCACATTTAGGCTCGGGTATTAGAATGTTTGCCAAAGAAACGGGTTTATAAGGCTCAAAGGGGGACACTAGGGAAAATATAATACAAAGGTAGGCATTTTAGGCTTTGGCTTGTTCAAAGATGGCCTAAATCACTTCCTTAATGTTACTTCACCTATGATTTCGCCTCGACTAGTGATCGACAAGTTCTAGAATCCGTGGGATTATAAAGGAAACACTCAATCGCATAATTCATCCCCAAATAAATCAACAGAGTTAAGCATATAGATGGAATTAATGGAAAGAAGAATAAATCACGTTTAAACACATGCTCTCTTGACCGATTCAACTCATATTCAACAAATTCACTTAGTCATGTAGTTTTACAGTTTCACCAGAAGCCCCGACTCGACTTCAGACTCTTTTTTTCGTTTTTTTTTACTCAAGACTCGACTCGAAGAATAAAAACAGATCGCACCCCCAAACTTAAACGACATTGTCCCCAATGGAGAGGTGGAAAAAGGACTTTCTGGTAGCCGAGGAGCGAAGACTCCTTAAGTCATGTGGTACTACTACGTGTAGGAGGTGTCTCGTATAAGCGCACAATGCATCCTAGCGCACAAGCCCGTGGGTGTTGTATGCCTCCGAGGTGTGGTCTTGTTCTCCCTATTCTCCTTAGTCCGGTCCCTCTTTGGTTTCGCATTTTTGCAACCTAGCAAGGTAGACAAGAAAACAAAACTCGTGGAACAAGGAATTTGGTTATGGGTGAGAAATCGAAAATTAAAGCCCATACATAATGCACCCAAGTAGAAAATATAATGCCATGTCAAAAACATAAGCATAGAAATGCAAGATAGCACTAAACAATTTGAAACTATCATTGGGGCATTTTATCAAACACCTCATATGCATGAATTTGGGCAAAGATAGTGAATGCAATGGATAACTCAATTCAATCCCAAAATCAAAGCACTAAGCCTAAGTCTAGCATGAGCAACCAATCCACAATCCACAAATCAATAATAATTATCCTAGCACTACTACAATCCAACCACACAACAATCACAAGATGGGAAATGGGGTGGGGTTTGAAAAGTTGCAAACTTACCAACTAATGAGTGAATGAGATGAAGATGGTGTGTGTGGTGTCATAATGCTCCTTTGTGAGGATGGAGTGGGATATGTGGGATTCGCACAAATAAGAGGGTGGGGTATGATGCAACTTACTACTCCTAAAAATGCAAAAAATTCATAACAAAGCAAAAACAACTACTAACTATATTAAAACTAAGAAAGCAATAAAAAGGGGCTTGGGTTGCCTCCCAAGAAGCGCTAAGTTCTGATCTTGCCGGACTATGTCGATTATCCTCAAGTTGGGGCTCCAATAGGCATGTTATCCACATTCCCATTAGAAACTTCCCAACCTCCAATGTCTTCAAGAATATTCCCAACTATCGCTTACCATCTTTTAATTCAAATTTTAGCTTATTGGTTGGATGGATGGTGAATACAACTTTCTCTTGATTTACCCGCAATGTTAGCTCCCCGTTTCTACATCGATCAAAGCCCGTGCTGTAGCTAAAAACGGCCGTCCAAAGATTATGGGTACTTTCTTGTCCTCGTTCACGCCCAACACTACAAAATCCGGGGAAAAACAAATTTATTAATTCTTACCAACACGTCTTCAATGATTCCCCATGGATAGGCGATGGATCGATCAGCAAACTACAAAGTGATGTTGACTCGCTTCACCTCCCGAGCCCAAACCTCGCCACATCGAAGAAGAGATACCGATTCACACTGGACCCAAGATCACAAAGTGGTTTCTCAAAGAAAACTCATCCAATAGTACAAGGAATAGTGAAACTCCCTGGATCCTTCATTTTTCGAGGTAGTTTACTCGACTATTGCACTACACTCCTCTCACAAATAGACAGTCTCAAAATCTTCCAACTTTATTTTCTTGGATTCCTTTGGTTTTGCATAAATAGGTGATTCTTCGGGAGCAGGCTGGTGAATTTTGCTTCCTTTTCCGCGTAAATTGCATTTGCAGTGCTCTCTGATTAACCTCTCGTATCACTTGAGAACTTTTCCTTTCGCAATGAAATGAATTCACTACTGAGCCAATCGACCCATTTGTGTCTCGATCGACCTAATATGCATCTCCATTGTGCTCATCTTAGTATTCGGACCATCAATCTGCGCCTCACTCCTATTCATTCGATTCCTTGTCTCTCGATGAATGAGCCGAGCATCTCCTCAAGCGATCGCTTTTTTCACCTACGAGTGCATTGGAACCGGATGGGTTTGGATAACCCGAAGGTGGATTCAATACATTCCTATTGTTGCTATAAGAGAGATTCTCATGATTGCGAAGTCCCGGGTGATAATGAGTTGGTAATGAATTACCTCGATTTATTAAAATCCGGTTATTCACATAATTGGCTTGCTCGGCCTCATGAATGGCGGTGCGGGTGGGAGCGCGGCTTGTTGTGGTGTGTTGCCGTATTCATGATTGCCAATTGCTTTGTCGACTCGAGATTTGAGCCGCCAAAGTCGACATTGATTCACTCAAGAACACCGGCAAGAATCGGCCGGTGTTGATCTCTCGGAAGGCCATTGATATTGTTTGTGGCCATTTCTTCAAGTAGAAGTAAGGCCTCGGTCGGTGTTTTAGCCATCAATGTACCTCCCGATGCCGCATCTAGTATCGCCTCTTGTATGCCCATTCAGCCCATTGTAGAAATATCAACCCTCGCCGGTCTGATAACCATCTTTGTGGGCATCTCCGCGAATGAGATCTTTAAATCGCTCCCAAGCTTCAGTATAACGGCTCAAAATCAACTGTTGGAACCGGGCTATCTCGCTCTTTAGTTAGAGTGTCTTTTTGGGAGGGAAAAAATTTGCTAAGAATTTTTTGAGTTAGATCATCCTACTCGTAATACTCCAGGGGTGAACGCGTCAGAACCACATGCCTGGCCTTATCCCGGAGTGAAAATGGGAAAAGCCTCAATCTAATGGCCTCATCAGTCACACCATTCATCTTGATGGTGTCGCAAATTTCCAAGAATGTGGCGGATGTGTATTCGGATCATCCACTGGACTCCCCCAAACCGATTTCCCTTGAACCATGCTTATGAGGCCCGGTTTCAATTCGAAATTATTTGTATTAATGGGTGGCGCACAATTCCGAGTAGTTTCGGTTCACACGGCCAAGATGAAAGTAATCCCGGATTGCCTTTCTCGGTGCCTCAGCCGTGGTGGCACATTCACGACCCAATTTCCGTTATTCTCATTGTCCCCGCCTTTCCGCCATTGCTCGATTCTGCTCGGATTGCTCAAGTGTCCTTTCAATCTCGGATCAAAAGGAAGCAAATTAATATCTTTGGAATCTCGCATAAACAGACAAGTCAAATGAGAAAAACAAAATTATAAATCCTATACTAGTCCAGTTAGGATTAAGACTACGTGGTAATAGTATTAGTTTAAAATAGGATAAAACAATCCCCTAAGAACGGTGCCAAAAACTTGATCGCGAAAATCTTACTACAAGCGCGTACGGTGTCAAGTTTTAGTAGGGTTTTGAAAGTAGGGTTATCGTCTCCACAGGGATTGTTATTGAATTTTATACTAAGTACTATATTTAAAATAGCTTAATTCTATCTAGAAATCGAAAAGAAATGGATTGTTTTTAAACTAAAAATAAAACTAAAATTAAACTAAGAATTGGTTCGAGACAATTTATCAAACACATAGAAGATGAATTCTAAAGGGTTGATTTCAACTAGTTATCCCCTATGTTTTCAATCCAGTTTATTAATTACAAGTTATTAATCTATAAGCCAATATTCCTACCGTTTATCACTTCCTCTCTCGAGTGCCAAGTGCTTCTAGGTTCCAATTTCGATTTTGATATCTCTATAAAAATCATAAATTAAACCCTAATACGCTTAATTAATATTCTATCACAGGCTTCAAAAGATTCATAAATCTCTCGATTCTATGAAACCCTAGGTTGTGCTATTCTATGGCCAGACGTTCAATTACCTCTCTCGAGCGTCAAATCAAACACGCCAAACAATCTAAATTATTGATCGATAATCCGGATGCAATCAAATCAAATAGCACAAATAGATTAAATAATATGCGAATTTCATAAATCGAAATCAAAACATAGGTTCAAACTTAAGTTACATCAATCCCTAGAAAAATAGGTTTAGCTCATAATGGATGTACAAAAATTCATGAAGAAATAATTATACATCTCAAGAAATCGACAAAGAAAAACAAAGAAAGAATTGAGAAGAAAAGATAAGGAACTCTCGTGTCTGCACGATAAGTACCTCCAATTGCCATCCCGAACCCTCGCTCCGAGTCTCTTGCCTTGCGTTGTGCTCAAAATAATGTCCGACCCCTTGTTTGTACGTCACCTCTCATATTTATAGGCTCGAAACCTCGAAATCGTCAAAAGGCCCAAACAATTTCTGACCCATGTTCGGCCCCGGACCGGCGCTACGGCAGCCTTTTTGGCGCTGCGGCTCGCCTAGAGATCACCAACTGCTGCTTGGCCGCGCGTTGCGCCCTTGGAATGGCGCTGCACCAGCCTTGTGGCCGCACGCACGTCACGCCGCCCATCGCCGCTTTCTTTGTCTTGCATTTTCCGCACATCGCCCAGCCGCCGCATGTTTACTACCCCACAAATCACTCGTTGTTGCTTGCTTGCGACGTCGCCCCGCTGCACGGACGGTCTGGGCTCTGCTCGCCGCGTCGACTGCTTTGGCCGCTGCCGCAGACGCGTCATCGCTGGGCCGCAAAGACACCTGAACGCGCGCAGTCACGCTTGACTTTCACACGCCCCTATTTCTTGAATATTTGGGCGCCAGCAACCCTTGTGTATGGGCGTTGCGGCGCCACCAATGAATCAGCCCGTCAGAAATTTCAGCCCCCGCGCAGCCACGGGGGCTTTATAACTGCGGTGCTCCGTCTTGCTCGATATTTTTCTGTTTTTATGCTTCTAAAATGCGATCTTCACCTCCCAAACACGTTTTTCGTCATTTTTAACCAATTTCGCTTCCAAGATTAGTCCCGACTCTCAAACGACAACAAATGATACAAACTCGACTCAAACGACACTAAAATACCCGAAAACAACGCAAAATCCTAGTCTAGAGCACTCAATACATTGGTATAAAACCAACTTAACATGTGGTGCTCTTCAAGGTGATGTTGTAAGGTGTTGTATTAATTTTGCTAATTAATAATATCTTTTTTTCTTTTTGAAATCCATCCCGAATATCTTGGGGTGGTAGAGGATTAGGCTCTAGGTGGGTTGAACCTTTATAAATCGATGCGTGTTGTTTACTTCCCGCACCTTTATTATTGTCCTAGCTTATTTGGTTCGAAAAAAGAGGGCATAATCAAAAAGATGGAAATAATCTATTCACCCCTTCTATATTATCGTAGCCACTTGGACATACACTTATTCAAAGTGTACACTTTGGAGGGAAATCATCATGCACATTATCATGCAAGTTATCATTATCATTCTCAATATCATTATGCGCATTATCATCATTCACATGATCATACCCAACATTAATAATAAAAGAACCATCACTAGAAGGCAAGTTAGAAAGCTCCACCTTATTAGGAACAATGGAATTTTGAGTTTCGAAAACAGTTTAAAAACTTCAAGGCAAGGGAATTCATTTTCATTGAAAACAACTTCCTACTAATAATCACTTTGAAACCATTTTCAGATTTAGACCATAATCTATACTCTTTAACCCCATTAGGGTATCCCCAAAAAACACGTTTTATGGACATGGAATCAAGTTTATCAAGTTTTTGATACACAAAAGCTGAACAACCAAAAGTTTTAAAATTTGAAAAGTCCACAGGATTTCCGGACCATACAAATTCTGGATATTTTCCCCTTAAGGGTGCAAATGAGGATCTATTTTTCACATAGGTTGTTGTATGAACAATCTCACCCCAGAAATGTTTGGAAAGACCAGATGTATTCAACATACTTCTCAACTTTTCCAAAAGAGTTTTGTTCATTCTCTCAGCATCACCATTTTGTTGAGGTATGTAAGGCACTGATTTGTGCCTTACAATCCCAGAATCAACACATAGTAAATCAATGATTTGGTTACAAATTTTCAACCCATTATCGGTTGTAAGATACTTAGGCCTTGTATGGTTATGTTTCCATGGACCATTTGTAGTTTCTAGTGTTGGAAAATGAATTTTGAAAATTTATTGGTTTTCGTGTAAAAACTAGAATTGTGTTTGGATGAATGAATGAAAAAGAGTTTGAAGTATGTTTGAAAATGAGATTATGTTTGGTTGAGTAGTTTTGAAGTAATATTTTATGTATATAATAATTTGAAAAGTTGATAGTGATTGAATATTTTAATTGAATATATAGTATTATATTTATAAGATTGTAGACTAGTGTGTCCCATTAGATATATATGGTAATATTTTAAGTAGATAAAGTTAATAATGGAGGGTCTCACATATATATTTGGATAAAAAAAATGAGAATAGTGATTGATGAGTGATGTAGAGTAGTGTATAGGGTTGAGAATTAAAATTATAGGTTTGAGATATTGTTTTATGTGAAAAATGAAAAGTGGAAATGAAGATATTGGAAAATTTATGAACAAACATGATTTCATTTCTATTAATAGTTGGAAAATAGAAATGGTGGTTTGGAAACATAAACAAACAACGCCTTAATATTTCCACCAATTTGATTTTCTATCAATATTTTCCAGTTTTGAAGTTTCTCAAAGACATTAGACTTGTTTTTTTAAAAGAAATACAAATACTTTTCTTGAGAAATCATTTATCACAGACGAGAAAATACATGTTCCCACCATGAGTGGGAACAAGAAGCGAGACCCCAAACATCGGTATGTAAGTATTCAAGAATATCGGTCAAGAAGTTTATTTGGGGTATGGGTAAGTGGAGAAACTAACCTTTTCTTGTTTGACATACACACAAGAGTCACAGAAAGACACACAAGTTGGTTTATCATTACCAAAAGCTTGTCTTCTTATGCAAAATCTCAAGTCCCTTAGAACCGATCGTCGACCAAGTCATTTATGCCAAAGTTGAGTTTTATCATTCATAGAGTTCACAATGGTCACATTGTTCACGAGTTTTACGCGAGGAAATGACTCAAAGACAACAAACATACCAATTCCTTTTTTTTTGGCTTTAACAATTACAAGGAACCTTTCATAAGTTCCATTGCACCCTTAACCCATCTTCCATTATATCCATCATGTTCAAGCATAACACATGAGATCAAGTTATTCGACAAATCAGGAACATGTCTCACATTATTTAAAGTCAAAACATAACCAAGATCAAGTTTTAAAACACGGTACCAAACACCAAATACTTGACATTTTTTATCATTTGCCATAGAAAGCAGATCCATTTTGCACATAAGCATAAGTGGAAAATAAATGTTTAAAAGGTGTCATATAGAATGTGCATGCAGAGTAAATAAGCCATTCATTCTCACAGAAAAGCATTTGAAGGCACATCATTCACATAATCATGCAACTCATGCACCATAAACACATTACCCATATGATCATTGTCGGTAGTCAAGTTCACGAGTCATGTTTGATAAATGGTTTTATCTTGATTTTGATGATATTGATTTTACACCAAAACAATGGTTTTAAAGGTTGTCCAAATACTCCTAAATGATTTAAAATGATTTTAATATTTTCCGGAGTATTTCTTCAAGTTTTATTTTCGACAAAATTGGACAACACTTTTTGTTAATGTATTTTTACACCAAAACAATGTTTCTAAATGTTGTCCTAATACTCCCGATCGGTCTAAAATATTTTCACTATTTTTCGGAGTATTTCTTGAAGTTTATTTTCGATATAAAATTGGATAACACTTTTGTTTTGAGGTCAACCGGTCGCCGTATAGGGCAACCCGTACACTGAAAGTTAAGAAAAGCAGAAAACTTCATGTTTTGAGAAAATGGTCGAGCAACCGTCGCCCTATAGGGCAATCGGTGCGATCGACCGGTCGACCTATAGGGCGGCCGTGCACTGGAGCAAAAATTGAAACAGAACTCCCCCGCCCGTTTTTGTAGTTTGTGCGACCGGTTGGAGTCGACGTCGACCGGTCGAGGTAGACGTCGATCGGTCGCCCTGTGTAAATGTGTATTCTCATTTTCAAACGTCTATTTGTGCGCGACCGGTCGCCCTCAAGTTTGACAAACAAAATTGACCGTTGTCAAAGAAACATCTTTTCCTTAATTTGTGGGATTGATTTCTAACAGACTCTTTTCTTCAATTGTCTTGCAATTTTTTACAGAATTCATGTCCCCAAGAGGAGCCTATCATGTACAAGACATCTTCTATAAATAGAGGAAGAATTGAAGCAACACAATGAGAGAAAACTACAACACAACAAGATACACTCAAGAATACACTTGTTCTTACATTGTCTTATTTCTTGTTGTAATTTGCCTAGATATTCACTTGCACAAATTTGAGGTCTAGGCTTTCAATTCTTGATTACACTTGCACTCTATTGTATTATCAATTATCGAGTTGTAATCTTGTATTTGGGTAATCATTCAACACAAGATATCATTGTGAGTGTTCTTGTGGTAAGAACACACTGGGTGATCTAGGTGTTAGGTGTAAGAAGATTGTGGTAATCTTCTTGTTGAGGTGTTGAAGAATTTGGTATTCTTCAAGGTTGAAGATTGTGGTAATCTTCACAAGGTGCCGTTGGAGATTGTGGTAATCTTCAAGAAGAGATTGTGGTAATCTCAAAGGTGGTGTTGAAGAAGAGTGTGGTGCTCTTCAAGGTGTTGTTGTAAGTTGGTGTTGTATTAATTTGTGGTAAATTAATAAAATCTATTTTCTTTTTGAAATTCATCCCGGATATCTTTGGGGTGGTAGAGGATTAGGCCCTAGGTGGGTTGAACCTCTTTAAATCGACGTGTGTTGTTTACATTCCGCACCTTTATTATTGTGTTTGAGCATTTGGTTGAAAAAGAGGGCGAAATCGAAAGATGGAGATAATCTATTCACCCCCTCTAGATTATCGTAGCCGTTTGGACTTATAAGTGGTATCGAGCTAAACTCTTTGGCATTCTCGTTTCACATCGCGAGTGAAGAGAAACGATCGTCGGCCTCTGACGAAGCTCATCTTTATGGCACCTCCACCACCAAGCCACCTCGGTTTGATTCCAAAAATTTTATATTTTGGAAAGAAAGAATGGAATGCTATTTACAAGGTTGCGGGTTTGATATTTGGAACACCATCATCAATGGAGAATCCATTCCGACGAAGAATACACCACACACCTCTAAGGGCTTCAAAGAGCTCAATGATGAAGAGAAGAGAATCATCTCCTTAAATGGTAAAGCTCTTAGTATTTTGTATTGTTCACTTACTACTTTGGAATTTGATCATGTTGTAGGTATTCGATCGGCACATGAAGTATGGCAAAAATTAGAAGCCATCTATGAAGTGTATGCAAATGAAAGGAGCAACTCAAAAGCATCTACTTCACAAATGGATACAACATCAAATCCAACAACATGGGATGAGCCTTCTACAACCTCCCATGATGAAGAAGTTGAACAATGCCTCATAGGCATCGAAGAAAGAAAACGAGGTAAGTTCTAAACCCCTGTACTTCCTATGATAATGATTATAGTGATTTGCAAAATGATTTTGATGAATTACAAGATGAATTCCAAAACTTACTTGTTAAATACAAATATTTGAAAAAAGAATTCATTGTTTTAAAGAATGATAAGGATAGTTTATTTACTTCCTATGAATCACTATCATGTGCTCACACCACCACTCTTGACAAGGTTAGAAACCTTGAGAAAGAAAATAGTACTTTTGTTGAGGATATAAATTGCTTGAAAAATGATTTATCTAAATCCAACTTGAGTACCGATGGAATGACCAATATTGTTGATTGTTGTGATAATTCGAAACTAGAACTTGATCATAAGCCTAAGGGTGTCAATCACATGAAAAAGAGTCAAGTCTCTAAGCACGTTGGTCATTATGCTCCTATAATTATTACATGCTTTTATTGCGGTAAAAAGGGTCATACGGTAAATACTTGTCAGGGCTAGAAATAGCTCCAATTATTGTTGGAGACCTAAAAGTCTCAAGACTAATCCCAAAGGACCCAAACACATAAGGGTACCACAAAACAATGTCATATTAGGTACCGTGAAATAATGATCGAAGAAAATTTATATCGCCAAGAAGACATCAAATGACGTTTCATTTGATCAAAGAAGGAGAAACTATTTTCGACAAAGCCAATTTCAAGAAGAGGATATAATCAAAAATGGGAAGAACACAATCCTTGGAAATGGCAAAGACATCATCAACAAGATGATTTTCAAAGAAGAAGAGACCATCAACAATGGGAAGGACAAAAATTTTGGAAATGGAGTAATTGGAGAGATTACCATCAACATGAAGATTTTCAAAAGGGAAAATATCATCAACAATGGAAAAACCCATGGAAACGGCATAATTGGTAAACCGTATCTCCTAATTAAATATGCATTTTATTTGTCTATTATGCATGTTTTTATTTGTGTCCTACTTGCAAAATGAGTTTTCATGTATTTAAATTTTAAATTAAGGTCTTCAAAACTTATTTGTATTTTTGAAATTTTTGAAAAAGAAGACCTTATATGATGTTTTTAAAACTCTTGTGCATTTTTGTAGACTAAAGTGTATTATCATCTCTTATGGATTTTTATGGCATGAGCTTACTTGTGATATCTCTTAGCCTACACTTTTATTTTTGTGCTAGATTTGTTTTAAGAATTGTGTAGGATTTACATATTTTCACAAATGGCCATTTTGTCAAGAAAGGCATATATTATCGAGGTACGTTTACTTGTGTTACTTGTACTCTTATAGACTCGATATATGTATTGCCATATGCCTATGTGCTTGTTTTTTATAATATTTCATACAAGTGACATTAAGAGGATTTTTGAAAGGCACTATTCGATATTTGATTGCACATATTTGCTTTGTCAACTTTTGTTCAAATACTTCTTTTAAATGAGGTCTCAATTATATGCTATCGGATTTTCAAAATTCAAAAGAGACCTTTTGTAGCTTTCTTAAGCTTATTTGAACTTGCATGATTTATTAGACTCTTGATGATATTCTAAATGCATAGTATGTGTTCCTTGCTTCATGGTCTATATATGTAGTGTCTATTTCTACTATGCTCTTATGCAAGATATTTTGTGATTGATGATTGTGGCATGTTTTTACACTTGGGCTATTTCTCACTTGATTATATAAGTGATGTTGTTAATGAGTTTGTTAAGTTGTGTAGATAAGAAATGAAATACTCCAAATATTAGTTACCTCAAAATATTTGGATGTAAATGTTCTATTATGAACACCTTAGATCAATTGGATGCCCTATGATGATAGTGATGAAGAAGACAAAAAGGGTATTCCGGAACAAACTCGATGACCAAAGCAACATTGGTCGAACTAAAGGCAAGGTTAGTAGCTCGAAGGTATTTTCTAGAAGAAGGTAATTGATTTTGATGTAACATTTGCACTCATAGCACATTTAGTAGCAATTTGCATTTTACTTGTCCATTCTTGTTTTAAGAAAATTTCAAGCTTTATCAAATGGATGTTAAATCCAATTTTCTCAATGGTTTTATTCAAGAAGAAGTCTATGTAAAACAACCTCCGGGGTTTAAAATTTTTAGGCCAAATGTTTTTTATAAAAGGCCTTGTATGGTTCAAAAAAGTACCCCATGTATGGTATGATAAACTTAGCTATTTTTGCTAAATGATTTTACAAAAGGTAAAGTTGATACTACTCCCCTTGTTTTTTTAAAAAAAAAGGGCAAGATTGTTTGCTTGTGCATATTTATGAGAATATTTTTGGTGATACTAATGAATATTTTTTGTGCAAGAGATTCTCCTAAGTTGATGTAGGTGAACTTGAGATGAGCATGGTATCACATGATGGGGAGCTCAAATTTCATCATTGGACTTCAAGTTAATCAATGCCAAGAAGATGGTTATATTTCAAAAGAACTCTTGAAGGAGTTAAGCATTGAAGAAAGAAGAACTATCTCAACCTCTATGGCTAAAGATTGACAAAGGTTGAGAAAGGCATATCGACCGACAAACAAATTCGAGGTATGTTTTCTTGTATTATTTCTATAAACTCGACATTCCATATGCCTTATGTCTATATGCTCGACTTCAAAAACTATCCCAACGAATCTCATTAAAGTGTCGTTAAAAGAAATTTTCAAATATTTGAAAGGCACTTCCTCTTATGACTTGTTGTATCCAAAGCTTTAAAACGTTCTTATTTTTCGGGATAACAAGTCCGGTCAAAATTATTCAAACTATGGTTCGTCATAATCGAACTAAACATATTGAGATTCGAAAAACTTTCTAAGGGATTGCATTTTTAACAAAAAAAAAACTTGAAATGTGTCTAAATCTCGTCTCAAAGTTAACTCGCGGACATTTGTTCATTTACCGCTGAGTATTTTACCTCATTTCGAGTTTGATTATGACATAATATATATTGAATGAGGTCTACGTTTGCATTTTGCACGTCTTTAAAACTTAAGGGCAAAAAATCGGATTTTTGGATCAAACTTGGATTTTTCAAAGCGAGAACTCAAAGTGTAGGGGTAGGGCAAGGCCGACTGGTCGCCCATGTCATCGCCGGTCGCCCGCCCTTACTGGACCGTCGCCCTTGATAATTTTCCTTGTTAAAAACGTTGCATTTCCGACTTAGCCATTTTGGCTTTTTTGGTTCATTTTTCGTCCCCTTTGCAATTTTCACACACATTTCACTTCAAATGAGTTTTGATGCATGAATTATATATTTTGGGGACTACATAGCTCGGTTATCATCATTGTTGCTCGTCTTTACCAATCGAATGGTAAGAATTCTACTTCTTTAGCTCAATTGGGTTGAACCCTTGAGTTTGTGGCTTATATGCATTTTTCTTGATGCAATTCATATATATTTGTGATGAGCTTATTGATTGTTGATGAATGATAATTGTTTAATTGTATTTGGTGATGAAAAACTTGGCTTGATTACATTTACAAGGGCTATATATATCATTTTCTAATTTTGACGCCCGCCAAGAGTGTTCGATAAAATGTTTCAATGAAAAATTCATCACCTACATGATTCTCTCGATTTCAAAAGTCTTATATATTTATAGAGATCATGTTTTGCTTATCAAGTGATATTTCATAAGCTTCTTCAAGTCGTATGATTCGACTTTTCCCTCTTATTTGGTTTATAAGCTTCAATGTTCAAATAGCTCGGTACATCGGTTTAGTTGCGCACTTTGATATGAATATATGATGTATTTATCGTGATAACATTCTTTTGATGATTGGGGAGAAACAGGTTATGAGCTCTTTAGCTCAAAGAAGCTAAGATAAGCTCAAACGAAAAAGAAGCTATAAGCTATGGCTTCCTAAAGCCATAAGTTGTGTATGACTTTTGGTCCATTGGTTGTAGTATGGACTTATATATGTTTCTAATGATGTCTCTTTTGACAGGGGAGCTTTTAAGTTATTGATACTTAAGCTCAATATCGAAAAGCTAATATTTTAGCTTATGTTTAAGTTCTTCTATATAACTCTTGTTGTGCATGTTGATAGGGGAGCATTTGCTATATGTGTTTGAATATCTCTACTCCCATCCTTGTGTTTTTATTGCATGGAATGTTGTCGCTCACTGCGGATAGTTCTCTTTAACCTAGGTAAAATTGTTTTGTTTTCAAAATCGACCTCGTTAAAATTGTTTTGGTTTGTAATCATCAAAAAGGGGAGATTGTTTGATAAATGGTTTTATCTTGATTTTGATGATTTTGATTTTACACCAAAACAATGGTTTTAAAGGTTGTCCAAATACTCTAAATGATTTAAAATGATTTTAATATTTTTGGAGTATTTCTTCAAGTTTTATTTTCGACAAAATTGGACAACACTTTTTGTTAATGTATTTTTACACCAAAACAATGTTTCTAAATGTTGTCCTAATACTCCCGATCGGTCTAAAATATTTTCACTATTTTTGGAGTATTTTTGAAGTTTATTTTCGATATAAAATTGGATAACACTTTTGTTTTGAGGTCAACCGTCGCCGTATAGGGCAACCCGTGCTGAAAGTTGAGAAAAACAGAAAACTTCATGTTTGCGAGAAAATGGTCGGGGCAACCGGTCGCCCTATAGGCAACCGGTGCGATCGGCCGTCGACATATAGGCGGCCATTGCACGGGAGCAAAAATTGAAAGCAGAACTCCCGCCCCTTCGTTTTTGTAGTTTGTGCGACGGTTGGAGTCGCGTCGACCGGTCGAGGTAGGCGTCGATCGGTCGCCTGTGTAAATGTGTATTCTCATTTTCAAACGTCTATTTTTGTGCGACCGATCGTCGCCCTCAAGTTTGATGACAAAATTCGACCGTTGCAAAGAAACATCTTTTCCTTAATTTGTGGGATTGATTTCTAACACTCTTTTCTTCAATTGTCTTGCAATTTTTACAGAATTCATGTCCCCAAGAGGAGCCTATCATGTACAAGACATCTTCTATAAATAAAGGAAGAATTGAAGCAACACAATAAGAGAGAAAACTACAACACAACAAGATACACTCAAGAATACACTTGTTCTTACATTGTCTTATTTCTTGTTGTAATTTGCCTAGATATTCACTTGCACAAATTTGAGGTCTAGGCTTTCAATTCTTGATTACACTTGAACTCTATTGTATTATCAATTATCGAGTTGTAATCTTGTATTTGGGTAATCATTCAACACAAGATATCATTGTGAGTGTTCTTGTGGTAAGAACACACTTGGGTGATCTAGGTGTTAGGTGTAAGAAGATTGTGGTAATCTTCTTGTTGAGGTGTTGAAGAATTTGGTATTCTTCAAGGTTGAAGATTGTGGTAATCTTCACAAGGTGCCGTTGGAGATTGTGGTAATCTTCAAGAAGAGATTGTGGTAATCTCAAAGGTGGTGTTGGAGAAGAGTGTGGTGCTCTTCAAGGTGTTGTTGTAAGTTGGTGTTGTATTAATTTGTGGTAAATTAATAAAATCTTTTTCTTTTTGAAATCCATCCGGATATCTTTGGGGTGGTAGAGGATTAGGCTCTAGGTGGGTTGAACCTCTTTAAATCGACGTGTATTGTTTACATTCCGCACCTTTATTATTGTGTTTGACCATTTGGTTCGAAAAAGAGGCGAAATCGAAAAGATGGAGATAATCTATTCACCCCCTCTAGATTATCGTAGCCGCTTGGACTTACAAGTCATTGGTTTGGTTCTTGTTGTTCGGTTATTATTTTGATTATTGTCTTTGGTTATTCTGGGTTAGTACACTATTTGATGTAGTAACCATGCTCACTGATTATAACATTTCATGTTATTCCCTAGGTCTAGACTTAGACCTCCCGCTTTTTTGCTTATCTTTCTACCCGAGTTATTGCTATTGTTATTCTCATTCTTCTTATTATGATTTCTACCCCTAACATGCATCATTTTCCCGACCCCTGTTTATTCTCCTTAGAGATTTTCAGATCAAGTTCTTACTCTTAAGTCCATTAATCACAATGTGTAAGGTTATGGAATCTTTACCATACTTAATGGCATCATCGGTATCATGAATAACATTTAGCAAAATAATAGGAGTATAATCATCAATGTTTTATCACTAGTATGATTGATATCTTGTATCAATTTTGTAAAAACATCCAAGTTCTCATCCATATCCTTTGTCAAATCAAGTTTAAATCTAGAAAACTTCTCTAGTTGAAGGAGTTTGGAAGGTAAAAAGATTTCGGTGAAAAGTTCTTCCAGTTTATTCCACAGATCTTTGGCACTTGACAACTTGCCAACTTTCTTAAAACATAATCAGAGAGATTTAGGATAATGGATGAGTAAGCAAATTCATCAAGTTCAGATTTGATTTTAGCAGCATCATTATCAGTAAACATTTGATCAATAGCTTTAAAACATTCCTGCTGAATCAAAATGCATTTCATTTTCTCGTTGCGGTTGATAAATCAGTTTTCCCATTAAAGGGTTCCAAGTGAAAATCAGAAACACCAGCCATATTCCCAGATATTGCACACATAATATCAAAAGAATATTGCACAGATTCAAGAAACACATGAGCTAAACAGTTATCACAAAGGGCAACGAAAGCACTTAACTAGTGGACCACACAAAGTCCAATTCTAAACAAAGAAATTACCAAGTAGTAGTTAAAAACCATACATAGTCCAAGACAGAGCAACATGTATGAAAAAATAGGCAACAATAGACCACACGAGTCCAACCAACAAGATCAGAAAATTAAAACTATAAGGTAGATCCCCTCGTACCTCGAGATTCCACCGCACTCAAGTAGAGGCGTAAGCGAACCGAGCCACGAGCGAGCGAGGGTTGTTTGTGTTCGTTCATTTATTTTAAAAGGTTGTTTGTGTTTGTTTGTTTAATAATCGAACATGTTCACAAGCGTTCACTTTAACTATTCACGAACATGCTCATTAAGCTGTTCATGAACAACTATATGAACATGTGTATAAAAAAGTTAAATACACCTTGTTCATGAACACTCAACTCAAAATAAATGAACATTATGATGATTGCAAATGTAAATAGGTTGTAATATTAAACTAAAATAAGCTTATTTTCATAATAAAGTAATGAATATTAAAAGTAAATGTATAAATAATAATTAAAAAATAAATAATAAACAAACATCAAGCGAACACTAAATGAACATGTTCGTGAACAGTTCATGAACATAAATGAACAAATTTTCTTGTTCATTTATGTTCATTAAGCATAATAAACGAACATAAACGAATGCTAACCGGACTCGTTCACGAGCTGTTTGTCGAAAGCTCTGTTCGTTTACAGCCCTACACTCAAGGCACATGGTTAAGAGGCTTAGAGCTTAGGGTTTCCCTAAACTAAGTGCTGAAAAGAAAAATAAAGAGAAATGAAGAGAGAAATCCTTACTACCAGAAGCAAGTTCTTGGAAAATAACCAACCAAAAGTCATCAGGGAGCAAGAATCCACCAAGTATGCTCAAGAACCAGAAGCACCAATCCACCACGAGGCGGATAGGTGCTCTAATACCATTGTTGGGTATCTATCCGCCTCAAATAGATCGATATACAAAGTACCAAAAAAAATACAGACTCGATAATATGCCTATTATACAAATAAGTAGTCGAGGACTCAATATCGAAAAGTAAATCACAATAAAGTAAAAGATATAACAAGGATACGTGGCGATAGACTTAAAACCAAATATCGAATTATTTGGGTCGTGGACTGTAAAACACTAAATAACTTGGTCACCACGAATCACAACCCAGAGAACTGGGGGAAAGCCACAAAAGCCTCGCCACAAAATCGAACCTCTTAGCCCCTAACCCGTAGAAAACCCTAGATCTAGAATCGAACCACCCAAAACCCTAAATCACTCAAGATAAGGATCTTTGTACACAAAGACGGACAAGATAATATATCACACATATCTCATCTCTCACACACGAGAATCACCCGAAACTTGATCCAACAAGAGGAAGGAGTTAGAGAGAGAGAGAAAGAGAGAGAGATAAGAACACGAAGCTTGACGAACACTCGAGAGAATATGAGAGATGAGAGAGAGAAGACAGACGTAAAAATGAATTAAGGTTTCGAGATAAAGCCCTTATAAAGGCATGGACCAACGACTAAGATTAAGTGTAAGTATCAATGGTCAAGATTGGAGCTCAAGGATCCACAGACTAATAATTCGGATCCCGCAGTCCTATTACATGACCCAGGTTCAAAAGGTAATGGGTTTTGGGCTGGTGGCTTAAGACATTGGACTGTAATTTTGGGTCAGACATTATTGGACTTGGGCTAACACAAATGGGTCACATATTCCAATAATTTTACCTACTAAATTAAAATAATAATAATTATTCTAATATTTATTTTTTATTTTTATTCCTTTATAAAATATATTTTCCCGAACAACTACCAAAAAAGATCGGTAAAAGCCGAACAAAATAAATTATTTCGGTCTGGTATTTGGTATGTCATTTTGACTTACTCAAAAATCGATTTAGTTTTGTACAGTTTTACCGCAGTAATACTCCTACATAGGTTTGAGCTTACCTGTTTCATTATAATAAGATGAAGTTCAATATAAAAATAAATGTTTACATTTTGCTAGTTAAAAGTAAATAACTGGTCGAGCCACATTATAAGTTTGAAATCTTTGTTTGGTGTAATTTTTTAATATTTTGACAAAATATTATGAAAATGCATTTTTGGATATTTGATATACAAAATATTCATACGTTTTTGTAGATTTCATGCAATATATTCATTTGCAGATGCTTTGTCCCTTTCTTTAGAAATCAAATCCGGACTATTTGACTGCAAACCGATATGTTTAGTTCAATATGATTATTAATAAAAATAAAAAGTTTTTGTCGGGTTAATTCAATCAAAACCGATCAAATTGCTCAAGATGATTTTCTATTTTTTTATTTATTTTTAAAAATAATAATTTTCTTTAGGAATATTAAAGCATTTAACTTGATATTTTGTTATATAATATGTAACTATAGGGATTGGTTGAAATGAGACGAATCCTTTAGGTTAGTCCATAAGAACACTTATGGACTCTTGATTTAAAATTTTGGATGATGTAAATCATTTTAGTTAATTTAGGTTTATAAGGGTATAATTGTACTTTTATATTTAATTAGTTTTGTTAATTGGATGATTCTTAGCTATTTTTAAGGAAACATAATCCTACCTTTTCGATTACCCGATTTTTAGGAAGGAAAAATCATCAACTTCAAGCTTTTTTTTTTAAATTGATACTTCTTTTTCCGCCATATTTGTGAAGCAGTCATTTTATTGTATACTTAGTTCGAGTGCACTTGTATACTTAGTCATGTTTATTGTATATTTAGTTCGGTGGATTTGTATACTTGGTTAAGAGGAATCGTATTCTTAGTTATATAAGTTGTTTAGTAAGTAGTTTAATGAATTTGTATACTTAGTTACGTGGATTTGTATACTTAGTTCAATGGAATTGTATACTTAGTTGTATAAGAAATTCGGTGGAATTGTGTATTTAGTTCAAAGTGTAATTGTATATTTAGTTAAATTTTTCGTATACTTACTAATATTTTAATGTATAGTTAGTTCAATGTAATTGTATACTTAGTTAAATATTTATGTATACTTAGTAATGTTTTAATGTACGGGTAGTTTAGTGTAAGCTGTATACTTAGTTAATTGTTTATGTATGCTTAGTAATGTTTTAATGTATAGTTAGTGTTAGATAAATGTTTTTATCAAGATTTTGATGATTTTGTTTTTATACCAAAACAATATTTTTATATGTTGTCCAAATACTCCTAAATGATTTAAAATGTTTTACTAATTTTTGGAGTATTTCTTAGAGTTTTTAATTTGATAAAAATTGGACAACACTTTTGATGGTTTTGTTTAAATTGGTTTTTACACCAAAACTATGTTTATAAATGTTGTCTAAATACTCCCAAATGATTTAAAATGTTTTTACTAATTTTTTGGAGTATTTCTTGAAGTTTATTTTTGAAAAAATCGGACAACATTTCAAAAGGGGTGGTCGACAGGTCGCCAAAGTGGTCGGCCGTGACACAAGATTAGATAATCGAAAGCAGAACTTACAGGTCTTGAAAAAGGGGAGGGGACTTTACAATGTGATTTTGATGAATTGCAAAATGAGTTTCAAAATTTGATTGTTAAATACAAGAATTTGAAAAAGGAGCATAAAGAGGTTAAACTAGAAAAGGATAAATTATTTACTTATGACTCTCTTGATAAAGCTCGTGCTATTACTCTTTACTATGGTCCGTACTCTTGAAACCGAAAAACAAACGCTCACAAATGATATTAAAAATTTGAAAAAGGATGTGCATCGATTCAATTTAAGTACGGATAAAGTCACAAAAATTTTAGATGCACAAAGAGGTGAGCATTCTAAATTAGGACTTGGTTATAAACCTTTTCAAAATGCTTTTAAGAAAAAAGACCAAGGTCCAACCTTTGTACGTCTAGTAGTCCTCGTATTATTACTTGTTTTTATTGTGGTAAGAATGGACACTATGCTAGCAATTGTAAATTGAAGAATAATTTTAGCTATTATTGGAGACCTAAAGGTCTCAAGGCTAACCCCCATGGACCCCAAAATTATAGGGTACCTAAAAATAATTGCTTTGTAGGTTATAGGGGCTATAACAACAATGGAAGATTCAAAATGGCTCGTGGACGGCGGATGTTCACGCCATATGACCGGAAAAAGAGAACTTTTTACCAACATCAAGCTCCAAGAAGAGGGTATGGTCATGTTCGGCAATGGCAAATGAAGAATTCTTGGAAATGGAGAAATTGGTAACTCTTCTTTCTTCTCTCTTAGTAATGTTCTTTTAGTAGAAGGGCTTAAGTTCAATTTGATAAGTGTTAGCCAACTTTGTGACTCAAATTATAATGTTGTTTTTAATAAAGAAAAATGCCTTATTTCCAAAAATGATAAAATTATTTGTGAAGCAATTAGAAAAGGCAATCTTTACAAAATTTGTACAAGTGATTTGGTTAGTCAAAATGTTTCTTGTCTTGTCGCCAATAATGATTTAACTAGCTTATGGCATAGGCGACTTGGACATGTAATACAAAAATTTGCAAACTATTTACAAAAACCAACATGTAAAAGGACTACCCAAATTGAATTTTGAAAATCTTGGCTTATGTGACACTTGTCAAAAGAACAAATTAGTTAAGAGTAGTTTTAAGCCCAAAAATGAAATTTCCACTACCAAACCCCTACAAATGCTTCATCTTGATTTGTATGGGGATATTGGTACGGCAAGTCTAAGTGGAAAACATTACACTTTTGTTATAGTTGATGATTTTTCTAGATATACTTGGGCTCTATTTCTTACCAATAAAAGTGATGCCGTTAATGAGTTTGTTAAGTTGTGTAGACTCATTGAAAATGAAAAGGAAGATACTATTAAGTCCATTCGAAGTGATCGAGGTGGAGAATTTGATGGCGAATTTAGAGTCTTTTGTGAAACCAAGGGATATAGTCATAATTTTTCGGCTCCAAGGACACCTCAACAAAATGGAGTAGCCGAAAGGAAGAATCGAACACTTCAAGAAATGAGTCGGTCCATGCTCAATGAATTTTCACTTCCAAAATATTTTTTTGAAAGCGTAAGTACCGCTTGCTATGTCATTAATCGAGTTTATATTAGTCTAAAATGAATAAAACTCCATATGAGCTTTGGAAAGGAAGAACTTCAAATATTAGTTATTTCAAAATATTTGGATGTAAATGTTTTATTTTGAATACTAAGGATCAATTAGACAAACTTGATCCTAAGGCCGATGAAGGAATATTTATGGGGTATTCAATCAAGAGCAAAGCATATCGGGTTTATAATAAGACTAGGGGTTGTTGAAGAATCTATTCATGTCAAATTCAATGAAGCTTCGGGTGTTGAAAGGATACCCAATGATGAAAGTGATGAAGAGGATATCGTTGAAACCATTGTTCAAGATGAAACTCAAAATGATCAACCTTCAAGCTCAAGTGTTCCTCAAGAAGATAAAGGTGATACTTGAATCTTCCCGTAGCATTGAAATTTAAGGGAGATCACCCAAAAGATCTTATTATTGGTGATCCCCTTGATAAAGTAATGACTCAAGGAAAATTTGCCGAGAAAGCTCTTATATCTCAAAAAGAGCCTAAAAATGCTAAGGAAGCCATTGAAGATGAGGATTGGTTTTTAGAAATGCAAGAGGAGTTGAATCAATTTGAAAGGAATGATGTATGGGAATTAGTACCTTGTCCTCCATCTCAAACCATTATTGGTACAAAATGGGTATTTGAACAAGCTCGATGACAAGGCAATATTGTTCGAAACAAAGCAAGGTTAGTAGCTCAAGGTTATTGTCAAGAAGAAGGTATTGATTATGATGAAACATTTGCACCCGTAGCACGTTTAGAAGCTATTCGTATTTTACTTGCCTATTCTTGTTTTAAAAATTTCAAGCTTTACCAAATGGATGTAAAATCCGCATTTTTAAATGGTATTATTCAAGAAGAAGTCTATGTAAAACAACCTCCGGGGTTTGAAAATTTTTCTAGGCCTAATGATGTTTATAGACTTAAAAAGGCCTTGTATGGTTTGAAACAAGCACCGTGCATGGTATGATAGACTTAGCTCTTTTTTTTTTTTTTTTTGCAAAATGGTTTTACAAGAGGTAAAGTTGACACTACTCTCTTTGTTTTTGAAAAAGGGCAAGATTGCTTATTAGTGCAAATTTATGTTGATGATATTATTTTTGGTGCTACTAATAAATCCTTGTGCAAGAATTTTTCTAAGTTAATGCAAGGTGAATTTGAAATGAGCATGATGGGGAGCTCAACTTCTTCCTTGGACTTCAAATTAAGCAATGCCAAGAAGGAATTTATATTTCTCAATCAAAATATACAAAGGAACTTTTGAAAAAATTTGGCATTGAAGAAGGAAGAACCGTCTCTACCCCAATGGCAACAAACGTCAAGATTGACAAAGATGAAAAAGGCAAGTCGGTTGATGAATCCAAATATCGAGGTATGATTGGTAGTCTACTTTATTTAACCGCAAGTAGAGTGGACATTCTTCATGCCGTATGCCTATCTTCGTTTTCAAAGCAATCCCAAAGAATCTCATTTAAGTGTCGTTAAAAGGATTTTTCGATATTTGAAAGGCACTATTCAATATGGTTTATTTTATCCAAAGAATGAAAATTTTTCTCTTAAAGGTTATAGTGATTGGACTATGCGGGAAATATTGATGATCGTAAAAGTACTTAGGATCATGTCAATTTTAGGCGATTGCCTAGTATCTTGGTTTTCAAAGAAACAAAATTGTGTTTCACTTTCAACGGTAGAAAGCCGAATATATTTCCGCGGCATTTTGTTGTACACAACTTCTTTGGATGAAACAAACTTTAGCGGATTATAAATGTTCTTTTGAAAATGTTCTATCTTTTGTGATAACATATCCGCTATAAATATTGCTCAAAACCCGGTTCATCATAACCGTCTAAACATATTGAGATTCGACATCATTTTCTAAGGGATTGTGTCTCAAAACGAAAAATTGAGATATCTTTTGTACCATCTCAAGATCAATTAGCGGACATTTTTACTAAACCGCTAACTTCCGAGACTTTTGCATCAATACGAGCTCGGTTAGGCATAATGCATATTGAATGAGGTTTATGATTGCATTTTGCACGTTTTTAAAACTTAGGGGCGAAAAATCGGATTTTTGGTTGAAAATTCGGATTTTGGAAATTTTATCAAAACAGTGGGGTGAGGAGGTTGAGGGGAACCGTCGTCGCCTCAACGTCGCAGGTCGCCCGTCACCAAATTTTGGTTAAATTCGGTTCTGTCTTGATTTTAGCCATTGTGGCTTATTTGGTCTATTTTTCGTCCCTTCGCCAAATACATTAAAATTTCACTTCAAATGTATTTTCTTGTATATGTTTCATCTTTTGGACTTCATTAGGCTCGATTATCATCATCATTGCTCATCTTTACCAAATTAATGGTAAGAATTCTAATCCATTTGCTCAATTGGGTTGAACCCTTGAGATTTTGACTTATTTGAAAAATTCTTGATGCTAGTTTCATATGAATGTGATGAGGTTAATATTTATGATGTATTGAATGTTGTTTGAACTGAATTGGTGATGAAAATTTTTGGATTAAATGAATTTCAAAGGCGTTATATACTTCTAGTTTTATTCAATGCACGCCAAGTGTTCGACAAAATGTTTCAATGAAAAATACATCATCTACATGATTCTCTCGATTTGAAAAGTCTTATAAGTATATAGAGATCATGTTTTATCAATCAAATGAGCTTTTGCAAGAAAATTGATCAATTTTTCCCTTTTATTTGGAATTTAAGCTTCAATTTTTAATAAGCTCGATAAATCGATAAATTTGCGCACTTTGATATGAATATGTGATGTTTTTATCGTGCTAACATTCTTTTTGATGATTCCAAAGGGGGAGAAACAGGAAAAATGCTCATACGCTCAAAGAAGCGAAAATAAGCTTGCAAGAAAAGCTATAAGCTAGGGCTCTTGAAAGCCTTAAGCTGTGAACAATGCTTAGTCCATTTGATGTATTGTGGACTTTTAGCTTGACTAATGATGTTTTGTGACAGGGGGAGCTTATAAGCTCATGGAATTCAAGCTTAAGTTGTGAAAGCTAAGCTTTTAGCTTTTAGTTGTTGCTTGTATACTTGTTCTTTATATGCATGTTGTTAGGGGAGCTTGTGTAAAAATGATTTTGAAAAATCTTTGCTCCTATCCTTGTGTGCTTGTACTTATGATGAATCTTGCTTGGAATTGATTGTTGTTTTAAGACCGGAAAATTTGTTTTGTTATAAAATCGACCTTCTAAAATTGTTTTGGTTTGTAATCATCAAAAAGGGGGAGTTTGTTAGATAAATGTTTTTATCAAGATTTTGATGATTTTGTTTTTATACCAAAACAATGTTTTTATATGTTGTCCAAATACTCCTAAATGATTTAAAATGTTTTTACTAATTTTTGGAGTATTTCTTAGAGTTTTTTAATTTGATAAAAATTGGACAACACTTTTGATGGTTTTGTTTAAATTGGTTTTTACACCAAAACTATGTTTATAAATGTTGTCTAAATACTCCCAAATGATTTAAAATGTTTTTACTAATTTTTTGGAGTATTTCTTGAAGTTTATTTTTGAAAAATCGGACAACATTTCAAAGGGTGGTCGGCCGGTCGCCCAAAGTGGTCGACCGGTACACGAAGATTAGATAATCGAAACAGAACTTACAGTGTCTTGAAAAAAAAGGGGAGGGGACCGGTCAAGGGTGAGGTCGGCCGGTCGCGCCCTTTTGAGCGGCCGCGCCCACCTCGGCCGTCGCACCCCCGCAACCCCTACCGGATCGCACTATTTTTTCAAACGGTCGAAATCTTCAACAGGCAACAAACGGTCGCCCTATGTTATTTTTGACAAAGAAAATTCCAACCGTTGTAACTGTGTGACAAGATTTGTTTTTCAATTTTGTACAATATTTCTACATCTTGTGATCTTCTTTTTGTAGACAAAAGTGAAGATAAAGGAGCCTATGTTGGGAGCCTATGTTGGGAGCCTATGTTGGTGAAGTTTCCCTATAAATAGAGGATGAATTGAAGACACAATACACAACACATACAAGCAAAATACACAACAAGAAATCGCAAATTGTTCAAGCTTTCATTTTTACATTCTTGTTGTAATAGCTAAATACTTTCACTTGCACATCTTTGAGGTCTAGGCTCTTTGATTCTTGATTACACTTGCACTCAATCTTTGTATTGGTTTCATAGAGTTGCAATCTTGAATTTTGTCCATCATTCAACACAAGACATCCTTGTGAGTATTCTTGTGGTAAGAATACACTTGGGTGATTTAGGTGATAGGTGTTTGAAGAGTGTGGTACTCTTCAAAGGTGGTGAAGGAAGATTGTGGTAATCTCCTTGAAGGTGTTGTAAGAGGATTGTGGTGATCCTCAAGGTGTTGTATTAATTGTGGTAATTAATAAAATCTTTTTTTCTTTTTGAAATCCATCCCAGGAGATCTTTGGGGTGGTAGAGGATTAGGCCCTAGATGGGTTGAACCTCTTTAAATCAACGAGTGTTGTTTAATTTCCGCATTTACATTCTTATCATTTACTTGTTGATTCGAAAAAAAGAGGGTGATTTGCGAAAAATCGGCATAATCTATTCACCCCCTCTAGATTATCGTAGCCACTTGGACTAACAAGTGGTATCAAAGCCAAACGTTTTGGCTAAGCTCGTTAGAGTAAAGAGGAAAGATCCATGGTTACGAATGAAGCTTATCTCACCACCGGCGCCTCCACCAACAAGCCACCACTATTCGACGCCAACAACTACGCATTTTGGAAAGACCACATGGAGTGCTTTCTACAAGGATGCGGATTTGATATTTGGAACGTGGTCATTGAAGGAGTTGCTCAACCAACAACAAAATTGGAGGATGGTACCACTACTCCCAAGCCATTCAAGGAGTACGATGAAAATGACAAGAAGGCTTTCTCTCTAAATGGTAAAGCCTTAAACATTTTACATTGCTCTCTTACCGCCACCGAGTATAATCGTATAAGAGGCATAAGGTCGGCTCATGAAGTTTGGGAAAAAATTAGAAACCATCTATGAGGGCACAAAGAAAGTGAAGCGAAGCAAGAAAAACAATGCTTGTGAAAGACTTTGAAAATTTCAATATGCATGATGGTGAAAGCATATCAAAAATGGTGGAAAGGCTTGACAACATTGTCAATCCTCTTGTGGCTCTTGGAAAGGTCATCTCCGAAGAAGACAAGGTGACCAAGGTATTAAACGCCTTTCCGGCTCATGGTCCGAAAAGGTGACGATAATCACGGAGCTCAAAATCTTGAGACACTCAAGTTTGATGAGCTCATTGGGAATCTCCTCATTTATGAAGTATATCTCAAGGAGAGGAAAAATTCTCAACCATCCACCTCTAAATCGGGCACGCAAAATATTATTAAAGGCTTAGCATCTTCTTCTAATAATGTGTATTATGCTAGTGATGAGGATGATGAAGAAACAGCGGCTCTTGTTAGAAAATTTGCAAAATTTGTAAACAAAAATAAAGCAAGAAAGCCAAGAGACAATTCTTGCTTTAAATGCGGAAAATTCGGGCACTACATAGCCGATTGCCCAAAATTAGCGGAAGAGGAACAAAAGAAGAAAAAGCCTTTTCCGAAAAAGAAGGCGTTAAATGCGGACGTCAAAACTTGGGATGAATTACTTGAAACAACCGAGCGAGGAAGGAGAATCCAAACATGGTTTTATGGCCATAGGCGATGAAAATACCGAGTGCGCTCTAATGCTTCATCTTCTTCCTAGTTGATGAATTACAATGTGATTTTGATGAATTGCAAAATGAGTTTCAAAATTTGATTGTTAAATACAAGAATTTGAAAAAGGAGCATAAAAGAGCTTAAACTAGAAAAGGATAAATTATTTACTTCTTATGACTCTCTTGATAAAGCTCATGTTATTACTCTTACTATGGTCCGTACTCTTGAAACCGAAAAACAAACGCTCACAAATGATATTGAAAATTTGAAAAAGGATGTGCATCGATTCAATTTAAGTACGGATAAAATCACAAAAATTTTAGATGCACAAAGAGGTGAGCATTCTAAATTAGGACTTAGTTATAAACCTTTTCAAAATGCTTTTAAGAAAAAGACCAAGGTCCAACCTTTGTACGTGCTAGTAGTCCTCGTATTATTACTTGTTTTTATTGTGGTAAGAATGGACACTATGCTAGCAATTGTAAATTGAAGAATAATTTTAGCTATTATTGGAGACCTAAAGGTCTCAATTGCTAACCCCATGGACCCCAAAATTATAGGGTACCTAAAATAATTGCTTTGTAGGTTATAGGGGCTATAACAACAATGGAAGATTCAAAATGGCTCGTGGACAGCGGATGTTCACGCCATATGACGAGGAAAGAGAGAACTTTTTACCAACATCAAGCTCCAAGAAGAGGGTATGGTCATGTTCGGCAATGGCAAAGGAAGAATTCTTGGAAATGGAGAAATTGGTAACTCTTCTTTCTCTCTTAGTAATGTTCTTTTAGTAGAAGGGCTTAAGTTCAATTTGATAAGTGTTAGCCAACTTTGTGACTCAAATTATAATGTTGTTTTTAATAAAGAAAAATGCCTTATTTCCAAAAATGATAAAATTATTTGTGAAGCAATTAGAAAAGGCAATCTTTACAAAATTTGTACAAGTGATTTGGTTAGTCAAAATGTTTCTTGTCTTGTCGCCAATAATGATTTAACTAGCTTATGGCATAGGCGACTTGGACATGTAATACAAAAATTTGCAAACTATTTACAAAAACCAACATGTAAAAGGACTACCCAAATTGAATTTTGAAAATCTTGGCTTATGTGACACTTGTCAAAAGAACAAATTAGTTAAGAGTAGTTTTAAGCCCAAAAATGAAATTTCCACTACCAAACCCCTACAAATGCTTCATCTTGATTTGTATGGGGATATTGGTACGGCAAGTCTAAGTGGAAAACATTACACTTTTGTTATAGTTGATGATTTTTCTAGATATACTTGGGCTCTATTTCTTACCAATAAAAGTGATGTCGTTAATGAGTTTGTTAAGTTGTGTAGACTCATTGAAAATGAAAAGGAAGATACTATTAAGTCCATTCGAAGTGATCGAGGTGGAGAATTTGATGGCGAATTTAGAGTCTTTTGTGAAACCAAGGGATATAGTCATAATTTTTCGGCTCCAAGGACACCTCAACAAAATGGAGTAAGCCGAAAGGAAGAATCGAACACTTCAAGAAATGAGTCGGTCCATGCTCAATGAATTTTCACTTCCAAAATATTTTTGGGTGAAGCCGTAAGTACCGCTTGCTATGTCATTAATCGAGTTTATATTCGTCTAAAATGAATAAAACTCCATATGAGCTTTGGAAAGGAAGAACTCCAAATATTAGTTATTTCAAAATATTTGGATGTAAATGTTTTATTTTGAATACTAAGGATCAATTAGACAAACTTGATCCTAAGGCCGATGAAGGAATATTTATGGGGTATTCAATCAAGAGCAAAGCATATCGGGTTTATAATAAGACTAGGGGTTGTTGAAGAATCTATTCATGTCAAATTCAATGAAGCTTGGGTGTTGAAAGGATACCCAATGATGAAAGTGATGAAGAGGATATCGTTGAAACCATTGTTCAAGATGAAACTCAAAATGATCAACCTTCAAGCTCAAGTGTTCCTCAAGAAGATAAAGGTGATACTTGAATCTTCCCGTAGCATTGAAATTTAAGGAGATCACCCAAAAGATCTTATTATTGGTGATCCCCTTGATAAAGTAATGACTCAAGGAAAATTTGCCGAGAAAGCTCTTATATCTCAAAAAGAGCCTAAAAATGCTAAGGAAGCCATTGAAGATGAGGATTGGTTTTAGAAATGCAAGAGGAGTTGAATCAATTTGAAAGGAATGATGTATGGGAATTAGTACCTTGTCCTCCATCTCAAACCATTATTGGTACAAAATGGGTATTTGAACAAGCTCGATGACCAAGGCAATATTGTTGAAACAAAGCAAGGTTAGTAGCTCAAGGTTATTGTCGAAGAAGGTATTGATTATGATGAAACATTTGCACCGTAGCACGTTTAGAAGCTATTCGTATTTTACTTGCCTATTCTTGTTTTAAAATTTCAAGCTTTACCAAATGGATGTAAAATCCGCATTTTTAAATGGTATTATTCAAGAAGAAGTCTATGTAAAACAACCTCCGGGGTTTGAAAATTTTTCTAGGCCTAATGATGTTTATAGACTTAAAAAGGCCTTGTATGGTTTGAAACAAGCACCGTGCATGGTATGATAGACTTAGCTCTTTTTTTTTTTGCAAAATGGTTTTACAAGAGGTAAAGTTGACACTACTCTCTTTGTTTTTGAAAAAGGGCAAGATTGCTTATTAGTGCAAATTTATGTTGATGATATTATTTTTGGTGCTACTAATAAATCCTTGTGCAAGAATTTTTCTAAGTTAATGCAAGGTGAATTTGAAATGAGCATGATGGGGAGCTCAACTTCTTCCTTGGACTTCAAATTAAGCAATGCCAAGAAGGAATTTATATTTCTCAATCAAAATATACAAAGGAACTTTTGAAAAAATTTGGCATTGAAGAAGGAAGAAGCCTCTCTACCCCAATGGCAACAAACGTCAAGATTGACAAAGATGAAAAAGGCAAGTCGGTTGATGAATCCAAATATCGAGGTATGATTGGTAGTCTACTTTATTTAACCGCAAGTAGACCGGACATTCTTCATGCCGTATGCCTATGCGCTTCGTTTTCAAAGCAATCCCAAAGAATCTCATTTAAGTGTCGTTAAAAGGATTTTTCGATATTTGAAAGGCACTATTCAATATGGTTTATTTTATCCAAAGAATGAAAATTTTTCTCTTAAAGGTTATAGTGATTGACTATGCGGGAAATATTGATGATCGTAAAAGTACTTCCGGATCATGTCAATTTTTAGGCGATTGCCTAGTATCTTGGTTTTCAAAGAAACAAAATTGTGTTTCACTTTCAACGGCGAAGCCGAATATATTTCCGTGCATTTTGTTGTACACAACTTCTTTGGATGAAACAAACTTTAGCGGATTATAAATGTTCTTTTGAAAATGTTCCTATCTTTTGTGATAACATATCCGCTATAAATATTGCTCAAAACCCGGTTCATCATAACCGTACTAAACATATTGAGATTCGACATCATTTTCTAAGGGATTGTGTTTCAAAACGTAAAATTGAGATATCGTTTGTACCATCTCAAGATCAATTAGCGGACATTTTTACAAAACCGCTATCTTCCGAGACTTTTTCATCCATACGAGCTCGGTTAGGCATGATGCATATTGAATGAGGCTTATGTTTGCATTTTACATGTTTTTGAAACTTAGGGGCAAAAATCGGTTTTTGGTTGAAAATTTGGATTTCCTCAAAAATGTCAAGACAGTGGGCTAAACGGGTTGAGGGCAACTGTCGCCCTCAACGTCGGCCGTCGCTCTAAGCCTAAAATGGATTAAAAATCGTTGTCTTCAGCATTCTTCATTTTAACTTATTTTGGCCATTTTTCGTCTCCTTTGCCAAATTCACACAAATTTCACTTCAAATTTGTTTTATTGCATACATTTTATATTTTGAACTTAATGAGGCTCGATTATCATCATCATTATTCATCTTTACCGATTAGATGGTAAGAATTTCTCCTTTTAATCTCAATTGGGTTGAACCCTTGAGAATGTGCTTGTATCTTGATATATTGTTGAAATTCTTGTATTAATATGTTATTTATGATGATTGATGATGAATGTATATTGTGGTATTGAAATTGGTGATGAAAATTTTTGGCTTAAACGAATCCCAAAGGCGTTATATTCTTCTAGTTTTATTCGACGCACGCCAAGTGTTCGACGAAATGTTTCAATGAAAAATTCATCACCTACATGATTCTCTCAATTTGAAAAGTCTTATAAGTTTATAGAGATCATGTTTTATCAATCAAATGAGCTTTTGCAAGTCAATTGATCAACTTTTCCCTTTTATTTGGTATTTAAGCTTCAATTTTTTAAAAAGCTCGATAAATCGATAAAATTTGCGCACTTTGATATGAATATATGATGTTTTTATCGTGCTAACATTCTTTTTGATGATTCCAAAGGGGGAGAAACAGGAAAAACGCTCATACGCTCAAAGAAGCGAAAATAAGCTTGCAAGAAAAGCTATAAGCTAGGGCTCTTAAAAGCCATAAGCTGTGAATATTGCTTAGTCCATTTGATGTATTGTGGACTTTTATGCTTGACTAATGATGTCTTGTGACAGGGGGAGCTTATAAGCTCATGGAATTCAAGCTTAAGTTGTGAAAGCTAAGCTTTTAGCTTTTAGTTGTTGCTTGTATACTTGTTCTTGATATGCATATTGATAGGGGGAGCTTGTGCAAAAATGATTTTGAAAAATCTTTGCTCCTATCCTTGTGTGTTTGTACTTATGATGAATCTTGCTTGTAATGGATTGTTGTTTTAAGACCGAAAAATTTGTTTTGTTTTAAAATCGACCTTCTAAAATTGTTTTGGTTTGTAATCATCAAAAAGGTGGAGTTTGTTAGATAAATGTTTTTATCAAGATTTTGATGATTTTGGTTAAATAAGTTTTTATACCAAAACAATGTTTTTATATGTTGTCCAAATACTCTTAAATGATTTAAAATATTTTTACTAATTTTTGGAGTATTTCTTAGAGTTTTTAATTTGATAAAAATTGGACAACACTTTTGATGGTTTTGTTTAAATTGTTTTTACACAAAACTATGTTTATAAATGTTGTCCAAATACTCCCAAATGATTTAAAATATTTTTACTAATTTTTTGGAGTATTTCTTGAAGTTTATTTTTGAAAAAATCGGACAACATTTCAAATTGGAAGTCGACTGGCCGCCCAAAATGGTCGACCCAGACTGAAGGAAAGTAAACACGAAAAGAACATGCAGTCTTAAAAAAATAGGGAGGGGACCGGTCAGGGGGCCGGCCGGCCGCACCCACCGGGCGGCCGGTCGACCCTCCTCCGACCGGCCGCACCCCCGCAACCCCTACCCGGATCGCACTATTTTTTTCAAGCGGTCGAAATCTTCAACAGGGCAACCGGGCCGCCTCTATGCTATTTTGTGACAACAAAGTTATCTTTGTTTGAAATGTTTGATGAGAAGATTTACTTTTGATTTTTGTACAATATTTCTACATCTTGTGATCTTCTTTTGTAGACAAAAGTGAAGATAGATGAGCCTATGTTGGGAGCCTATGTTGGTGAAAACTTCCCTATAAATAGAGGATGAATTGAAGACACAATACACAATACACACAAGCAAAATACACAACAAGAAATCGCAAATTGTTCAAGCTTTCATTTTTACATTCTTGTTGTAATAGCTAAGACTTTCACTTGCACATCTTTGAGGTCTAGGTTTTTTTGATTCTTGATTACATTTGCACTCAATCTTTGTATTGGTTTCATAGAGTTGTAATCTTGAATTTTTGTCCATCATTCAACACAAGACATCCTTGTGAGTATTCTTGTGGTAAGAATACACTTGGGTGATCTAGGTGATAGGTGTTTGAAGAGCTTCAAAGGTGGTGAAGGAAGATTGTGGTAATCTCTCGAAAGTGTTGTAAGAGGATTGTGGTGATCCTCGAGGTGTTGTATTAATTGTGGTAATTAATAAAAAAATTCCTTTTTGAAATCCATCCCGAGAGATCTTGGGGTGGTAGTAGATTAGGCCTTAGGTGGGTTGAACTACTATAAATCATCGAGTGTTGGTTAATTTCGCATTTACATTCTTGTCATTTACTTGTTCATTTGAAAAAGAGGGTGATTTATGAAAAATCGGCATAATCTATTCACCCCTCTGACAGATTATCGTGATCCACTTGGACTAACAAGATGATCACTCATAACGCATGCCATAAAGTTAGTGAAAACAACATTTAGAAAACACTACTCAATGAACCCCCACTAGAACTCCAACTCTCACAAAGTGACAACCAGGAAAGGTTCTAAGTCTCACCACACACCCATTGTATTTCATCGGATAAAATGCTAGGGTTTTTGGGGGGTTAGAAAGAGAAGGGTATGACAGGTGTGTTATTACATGGGTCTTAGGCGGTGGTGACACTCTAAGACGATAAAAAAAAAGAAAAATCAACTTTATTGAGTACTATTTTTAATAAATTTTATACACATTCTAACTAAAAAAAAAAAAGACAAGACATACATTTGAAAATGTCTACCACTAATTACAAAACACAACATTAATAATAATAAATACAACAAAATATAATTTCCAAAATGCATCTCAATTCTCATTTTTTTTCTCTCAAGTACCAACTACCAATATCTCAAAAGGACATTCAAATACATTTTTATCCTTCACACGTTCTCTAATCACACTACAAAAATATATTTCCTCGAGATAATCGAAAATAACACCAAACAAATCAGGAAACAATAAATTTTTAGTCAATGGATGCCAACCCAAACCTATATCGCACCCAACCCAAACAATGCACCCTACTATACTCACATCCAAACACTCCCTTTTCGATACAAATAAAGAACGGAGAAAAATAGCATCTATATAGCGGCACAACTCTTCTTCCCCTTTACTGCGTATACTAATTACTGTACGTACATATCACACTCTTCGTACTCTCCGCCACCCTCTCTTCTCAAATTTTCAGATCTATTTTCTTTGATCCCATCAAAAATGGCTTCTTTTACTGCTTCCCATGTTTCGTTCTCCGCTGTTCCTTGCTCATTCAAGCAAAACCAGGTAACATTCTTTGCGATCTCCAGGTTTTCAGCTTATTCGATATGTTTAATCTGCTCTTTCTTTGTCGGGGATCGGGTATTTTATCTGAGTTGTTTTGATTTGTTTTTATGGATGTACATTTTGTTTAGTTTGTTGTGATCTATGATCTTTAGTCATGAGGAATCTTTTTCTGCCCCAATTTTTTTCCAGGTCTTAAGTTATTTTAAAGCATATAATGGGGTTGTATAGCTTTCTGATGTCTGACCGTTGGTCGTGAATTTATTTTTATTTATTGGTTTCTCATAAAGAAACTATCTTTTTCAAATTCATCTGTTGTTTAGTCCTTTTAATTATAAATATATGAACCGTTTATTTTTTATTAATTGTTGATTCGTCGATTAAAATCTAATTGGGTCATAGGCTTCTTGGGTCTTCATGATCTGGTGTTGACTCCTAGTTTTTCGTGATCTACAGATTACTGTGAATATAATACTCAGTTTATTGTTATGATCTGAAGCTTTTAGCCATAAGTTTGACTTTACCTAATTGATTTCTTAAGAAACCCAAACCTTTAAATTAGACAATAATCTTTAAGGTGAGATTAAGTAGACAATAATCTTTTCACTTACAAAGTTCAGTTCTGTGTAAACTGTAAACATAAGCACTTTTTAATTTTTGGGCCCATTCATGCATATTTTTCGAGTAGTATAAGCTCCTGAATTAAGTTCGTTATGTAGATGTCTCTACATGCTTCATAAAAGTATGCACTATTAATCTTTTTGAGTTGTGTTATATATATTTTGATTTATCTTATCTTTAAAATGATGCAATAGTTTTGGTTCTTTTATGAGTTTGCAGTTCTGTTAAACTTTTCAGAATGTTCTGCCACTCTGGTTTCTAAACACAATGCAAATAAAATGTTAAAAGAATTAAACTCAGAAAGATTTTAAAGTATATAATTTTGAAAATTTTATTTCCATTGATTTTGTTGTTTGTGGATTATTACGAGATCATGGTCTCATTAATGTTTGAGTATTGCATTTTGGCAGGTTTCAAATTCAAGGATTGCTTCACTTTCATTCACTGGAAAGGGCTTCTCATCTCGTAAATTGCCAGCGCTTCGTTTCCGAGTTGCCTGTGCAGTACGTTTCATTACAGCCACCATCTATTGTTCATCATTGTTTTAAATTAAAGAGTTTCTGTTTTTTACTTATTAGCTGCCTTCAGTGAAGCTTCCAGTTGTTCAGAGTTGCTTTCTTTGCAAAATTTTTGCTTTCTTTATACTGGATGATATTACTGAAAACTCCGGATGGTTTTCTTGAGCAGGCTAAACCAGAGACTGTAAACAAAGTAATTAAAATTGTGAAAAAGCAACTAGCTCTCCCGAGGATCGTGATGTTAGTGGAGAGTCGACATTTGCGACACTTGGTGCTGATTCTCTTGACACGGTAATTATTTCTCTGTTATAACTAATGCTGTCACATATTGTATTTGTGCACTGCTCATATTGTTATGTGATTTCCATTCCCTCTTAAATAAGCAGTTTGATAAAAAATGAAACCACTTATAATTGAATGTAAAATTATTATGTGTTTTGGTAATATTAAGCACTGCATTTCAATCACAACATGTTACATGCTCAGTTAGGCGGTAAAAGTAAGGCACAATTCAAAAAAAAATTGATGGAATAGGCGTTTTTTGGGGGAGGGGAGTCGGTTATATTGCTCGTTGGCGCACTAGGTGTTGCGCCTTGCGCCAACAATTTTTTTTTTTTTAATTTCCACTGGATGACGCACACCATACCTGCTTCAGCCCTTTTTAAGTAAAAAAAAATAAGATTAAAAAAGGCCAGGCGCAATAGGCTGGTGCGCCTGGCATGGAAAACACGACCAAAAGTAGTCTGACGTGTTGACTGCCTGTCTGATGGGTGCGGCAGCAATTCAAAACTTAAAAAAAAAAAACCTCCCCATCTATAAATACCTCCCTCATCCCCCAGCAAACAAACACACACCACACTGGGGGATGAGGTGTGGGAAGAAAGAGCCACGTGTGTGTGTTGATGTTTGCTTGGGGGAGGGGCTGAGAGTGATAGAATGTTTGCTGGGGTGGGGGCCTGAGAGTGAGAGACTGTTTGTTGTGGTGGGGGGGGCTGAGAGTGAGAGAAAAGAATCGTATGTGTGTTTGTGTGCTTTGGGGGCGGTGGGGAAGGTGGGTATTTATAGATGGGGAGGTGGGTTTTTTTTTAAAAAAAATTGAATTGCTGCGCACACCTCTGTCTGTCTGATGGCAGTCTAACGTGTTGGCGGTGTTTTCCGTGTCGGTGGGTATTTATAGTTGGGGAGGGTTTTTCTTTTAAAAGAAAATTGAATTGCTGGCGCACACCATAGGTGTGCCAGCCTCAGTTGTCTGATGGCAGTCTGACGTGTTGGCGGTGTTTTCCGTGTTAGGCGCACTAGCCTATTGCGTCTGGCCTTTTTCTATTTTTATTTTCTATTTAAAAAGGGCTGGCGCAAGTATGGTGTGCGCCAGCCAGTGGAAATTAAAAAAAAATTAATGTTGGCGCACTTGTGGTGTGGGCCAACCATTGCTAGGCGCAACATCCTAGTGTGCCAACGATCAGTATAACCGAATCCCCCCTAATCACCTATTCCATCAATTTTCTTTTGAATTTTGCCCTACTTAGGCAATTTTACCAAGTTAGACACGAGTCACTTCATTTCAGTTATTGGATGATGTAAACTGTTTTTTAAATATTTTCTTCATTCTAATATCATTCTTAATAGTGTTATACTAATTATTTATATGATTATGCGTTTTGGGCCTATTTAGCTGGCATGACTCCTCTTTTTCATCAACTTTTATCTTTTTATATGATGTGCAAGCTCTTCCTCATAATTAAAGAAAAGAAAGCTGTTAGTCGTTACACTATGTATTAGTTATTTCAATGACATTGTTTAAGTGCTTACTTTTGCAATGTTAGTTACTGTTATAAATACAATATACTTTTTATGTTTATTATTTGACATATTTTAATCTTATATATCTATTTATTTAGTTTATTATACATATTGCATGTAAAATAATAATTTTAACAGTGTTGATATGCATGCATTTAGCATTCTTAAAATTGTCGATTTTTCTTTTGTAATTACATGTGGAATGATTTTGACAGCTTGGGGCATGATGATCAGAAATATTTTTGATTTCAAAACCTTGAGTAAATTTCATTGACACGTTAAAAATTTTGAATGCTAAGATATCTGATGATTTATGTAAAGCTGATTGGCGCGCTTATTTGGTTTGGTTATCTGACTATATATGCAAAGCTGGGTTGCTAGAGGGAAAAACATTCGTATAAAATTGAAAGCATAGAATCAATATAAACTGTTGATTTGGGCTTTTGCTAAATCAGAATACTAATCACAATCGTTTCCAAATGATTCTTTTTAATGGTCTTTTTTTACACTTGAATCATGAAATATTTTCTAAATGATTTTTTCCCTATAAGACTGAGTGAAACTTTTCTCTGTTACTAGGTGGAGATTGTGATGGGACTTGAGGAGGAGTTCGAATCTCTGTGGAGGAAGAAAGCGCCCAGAGCATCGCCACTGTTCAAGACGCAGCTGATCTCATTGAGAAGCTCTTGGAGAAGTGATAAAATTAAGCAAAAATTTTAGCGCCACAGGTTTGCTAGGAAAGTTCTGTTAGCAACGTATCGTCTATTTGCGTGTTATGGATGGACCTTGGTATTCTCGTAAAATACCTTACCCAGTTGTTCACCGTGCTGGTTTTTGTTTCCGTTTGAAGAAACTAGCTTGTTTTGTTTGTATTTCCTGTCTGGATTCATCAATTTATATCTAAATTAAAATTTTCTTTTTATTTTCCATTTTTTTTTATGTTTTTAACATCTGTTCTACTGGAGTGATTGATTTGTCCTGGCCAAGGCAATTAGAATGCACCATCCCTTCTGGATCTTTACTCCAGAAACCTTATAGTGTTTGACTCTGAGGATTGATGGATATCCTAGCAATTTAAAGAATGTCAAATACTAAATGCAAAAAAAAAAAAAAAAAAAAAAATTTTAACAGAATGGTTGTACTGTCATCACCCGATTTAGAGTGTGCAAAAATTTCTACTTTTAGAGGAAGTGATTTATCGTCACGGAAGCTAAAATTCGTTTCTTTCCACCTAAAAGTCGAGAATCATTTTTTTTAGTGTTTGCAAACACTCTCTAATAGAGATGGGATAATGGATTATTTGATCGTTTTGTATTTTTCTGGTGAACAGCGGCTGGGTATTGCGGCTGATAGATACACATCATGAATCTGAAAATGTGCATTAGTTATTAGCAAAGAAAGAAAATACTTGTTTCAAGTAGCACAAGGTCATAGATTTGTATGAAAGAAGTGAACCGATCATTTTGATTTGGTGCATCATACTTAACAAGCTTCCTTCATATATTTGTACTTGTTCAATGACATTTCCATCATCTATTTAATTTGATTTCAATTTAGTCACTATTGGGAGATTGTTATGATAGAACATAAATAGATAATGAGAACAGAGAATATATGCAGAACAAAAAATATATTTGGATATTTTGTAGAAAACAATGATTTGGTGTAATCTCGACAAATTGTATCGAAATTGTCTTGTTTTATTGTGATATATGTTCAAGTTTTAACACAACCCCTCTCAACTTCGGGGGATTCGTGTGACGTGTTATGTTATACTTGGTGTACATGTATTTGATGTAATATTTATCATTCAAGTGTCTTATCTTTTAGGAAATTAGATATTTGACCTTTATTCACACACCAAACGTAATTACACCTTATATAACATGAATATTACGGGCATGGATCCTCTCCATTTAGGGGGTGTAAATTTCTTGTGCATTTGGAGAGAGAAAGACACATGTATCTATACATACACCTATACATACACATACATATATATAAGCGTATGTATAGATGTACATGTGTCTTTCTCTCTCCAAATGCACAAGAAATTTACACCCTCTAAATGGAGAGATCCATTTCGAATATTACCTTGCGTAACTAGTGCAAAGACAAGTGAAGACAAGAAAACACCTAGTGGTAAGCAGGTGGGCTAACCATTTCGCCACCACAAATAGCGGATTGTGGGATGGAGGTCGGGGGTTCAAATCCTCGCTCCATCAAATTGTTTGTGGGGTGGGTCGAGGTTCATATCCTTACTCCATCAAATTGCTCCTGGGGCATATGCGAGCCGATGAAGATTTGGTGGGAACTCATCTTGAATAAAGCATCCGTGTGGGTTCGATTCGGGAGAGATCGTTATTAGTAGATTGGGGATCGAATATAATTGTTCTCTTTACCCAGGAGGATCACGGTTGTACGTCAGCCAGACGTCGCCGTTGATCGGTCGGTCATGCGTGCACATCCCGCGGTTTACCTTGGCGGCGGCAATGAGGAGCCGGATTTGTTGTCCGTAGTCAAAATAGATGGCGTGGAAGGCTGAGTTATCGAAAAAAAAAAAAAAAAAAAAAAAAAAAAAAAAAAAAAAAAACACCTAGTGGTGCATATACAGTCATCTGATACAATCATGTGCACTATTTTTATAACCCTTCAATGTTCAAATTTTCATGTGCCACTTTAATATTAACAATAGCATCCAGCTAGTATTACCAAAAGTCACGACAAATATACTTACCTGGAAAGTACAACACCCTTTTATTTCTTCCTTCTGCTTTAAACTTTATCAACTAAAACTTTCAAAACCAAAAAAAAAAATTGAACTTTAATTTCTTCAGAAAAATTATGTAAAGAGTTTCATCATTACTTGTTTGTGCTTCGTGTGGAAACTAAAGCAAATTAAATACAATCAATGTCAGTCAAGAAATTCAACTTAAAGTAGAAAAAATAAGACTATGACAAACATCATATTATTACATATATACTTTAAAAACACATCAAATGATCAAAAGTTGGAAAAAAAGCAATAGGAAAAAAGGTATCACAAAAACAATGTATCATATCATGAACAACATCACCAAGCAACTAAAAAAAACTTCAACTTTAAGCCCTGATCTAGCAGAGGATTCTTGCAACAGGGCACCGGTCGGTGCAACCGCGGTATCCGGGTCGATAGAGGCCGTCGTGTCGGGATTCGGTGGGCTACGGCTGGACGGGATCGTCGGCATGGCGGACCGGGCCGGAGTGTGGGCCGTGCCGCCGGGCGAAGGCAAAAGAGGAGCAATTTCTGGTGACAATTCAGTGTATGGAGTGTTTGGCAGCAAAGCTGGTGCTGCTGAAATAGTTATCTGATGAGAAGGGATTGGTAGTGATATGAAGATTATTATGAGAGTGGCTGATAAAAGGGAGTGGAAATAAGCCATTCTCTATTAATGATTGTGAAGTGGGATGGATTAGTGGGGATAGTGATGAAATGTATGATTGAGGAGAGGGAAATTAAAAGGGGTTTTAGAAATCAATATGGGGTAAAGTGCACAAAAGGGTTTTTGTGATTATTGAGAGTGATGATGAGAATATAATGGGATGGCAAATATTGTGGTGGTCATGTGGGGAATAGAGACAAAGGTTGTTTGCCAGTGGAACACTCATTGTTTATATGGTATACTACAGTTTTTGAATTTCTTAATTGGGGTATGATTGATTTCTTCTAGTTGGGGTTGAAAATTACATTAAATTATTCTATACTTGATTTGAATTTGATCGTTAGGAGATTATCTCAGCTTGATTTGCCAATATAATGAACCAAACAATGAACACATTTTCTCATTCGATAACTTGTTAAACTCGACTAATTAGGTTCAATTTGTAAAAAGAGTCTTAACATTTTACCCTAGTTCATCTAAAGGAACTTGCTGACGTCATGACAAAAATGACTTGAAAATCCAAAAATAATAAGGTTTGAGCCCAAACCTCAGGGATACTTTTGTAAAAAATCTAAAATAATTACATATGTATAAAAATATTAAGTTACTCGTGCTCAGTGGGGTTAATAATCAAACCAAATTTAAAGACAATTTAGAAGATGTATTACTATTACCTCCATTATCAATATGACATAGATTTTCTTCATAAGACACAGAGATTCCTCAGTTGTAAAGAATGCTCCTTTTGACACTTTTAGTTCACTTTCTACTCTGGTGTGCTGTTTGGTCAAAATTACATAAAGGGTTTGCAACTACTCCATGAATAATGAGAAGAGGAATTAATGCAAACTGCTTTGTTTATAAATTATAATTAATGATACATTTTTTTTCTTGAGAATGATACAAATTTCTAATTGACCCAAATGTTTAATTTATCTCAAGGCCTAAGACACGGTGAATTATTGACTCATGTGGTGCATAGTTAATGCTGGCAATGCTAATAATGAAAATTCAAACAAATTCATCAGAGAAAATGATAATCCAATTCCAGGTTAAAAACATATTACCTAGCTTTAAACATTTTACTTTATTTTTTAAATTATCTCTTTCTATTTGTCTTTTCCTTATTAAAATTCAAGTATAACTCATTAATCTAATCTTTGTCCAATAATTTAATGATAATATTTGATATAATGATTTTAAAGAATCGCATGTCTTCTTACACATGATTAGTAATTGAATTGTTAGCTAAGAGGTTTTCTTAATCAAATGTATAATTATTAATTTTTTTTTGAGGAAAAATGTATTATTATTAAAATGCTACGAAGATGTAAGGATTATTATGTTTCTATTGCAAATCAACTGGATAGCCTGAAACAAAAACTCCAATTTTAAACTAACCAAACCGTAACACAAACTAGAAACATTGGGGCTGAAAAATAAATAATGACAATTGAAACGGTTTAACGCTCGGTGGTCTAAAAAGCGCTAGACGCTAGGCATGCGACAAACTAGGATTAGAGCCTCGGCGAGGTTAGACGGGACCTTACGAAACCTTATCGGAAGAAAAACGAAGGCGGATAAATGGAGCCTAGTGTCTAGGCGAGGGACGAATCGGGGTTAGAATTTTTATAACGATCTTGTGTTTGCTATTTTTTCTTCGGTTCGTTCACTTCTAAATAAGTCAATTGCAAAATTTCCCAGTCGCCACTTTGAATCCTTCACTCTATTTCAGCAAATTTTTTATCTAGTGTAAATGAGAATAAAACAAGGGTAAATCTCACTTTGCCACTCCCGTATTTTCTTTCAAGATCACTTTACCTTATCAGACTCTTTCAATCAATTGTATCACTTTACCCCTTTATACTCCGAACTAGTATCACTTTACCCCTTATAACTTTAGAATATTATTTTATATTCATATACACAAAAATATTACCATTTTATCCTTACCTAATAGTTTAGTAAAAATAATATCATTTTAAAAGTATTTAATATTAATTAACTTATTTTATAAATTAACTTTATAAATTGATTATTTAATTGGTTAATATTATTTTTTTATTTGACATTTACTTTCTAATTATTTAACTTTAATATAATTCCTATTCAATTACTATATAATATAATATTTCATATTAGCTAATACCCTATACTTTTAGTTTCTTATTTATCACAAACTTAAAATTATATAATTTATATAATACATTTTATTAAAGATGCAAGATATTATTAGTAATTTTTAATTATTAATTGAATAATCATAATTTAACAAAAAAAACTATGTTTAAGAGAACAAATAGTCATTTTAGTGTTTCATTATTTGATATTAAAATGAGTAATCTTAAATTTAACATATTTGTAGTTTTGTACTAAATATGGCTATATAATTATCTATTTATACATAACATTTTAAATTATATTATTACAATTCATTAATGATGACTTAATACTAATAATTAAATGATTTAATAAAAACTAAATTAAATTTAATAAATAGCAAAGAAAACTTTTAAATATATGTATGAATTTAATACAATTACCTTAATTTAAAAACAACAATAGGGACAGTTAAGTCATTTAATAAAGGAAAAGGAGAATAAAATTATATTTTAATAGTATAAGAGGGTAAAGTGTTACAAATCGAGAGTACAATGGGTTAAAGTAATGTAATTGAAAATACACGAGAATAAAATGATATTCAATGAGAGTTTTTTTTTTTTTTTGAGTTAATATTCAATGAGAGTATAAAGAGGTAAAGTGAGATTTAATCTTAAAACATTAATATAATAGAGATAAGATTAACAGCAAATTCGTTAACTTCAAATAGCTTGAAGCCCACAAAGAAACAGGCCAATGACCTCATTAGGCCGGGCTTGGACAGGCCTTAGAAGGCAAGGTAGATATTGAGAGTCCAGCCGGCCCAATATGGCACGCGATCCACGCGGTCAACCAAATAATAGTGCCAATTAAATAAGTTTATCTGCAAAAGTGTACGCCGGCCATCCAATTGCAACATACTATTGTGTTCCAGTCAGAATATCAATCCCCACGCGCATATATTTAGCACGCTCTCTGTCTGCCAATTGCAACATACTATTGTTTTCCAGTCAGAATATCAATCCCCACGCGCATATACTTACCACGCTCTCTGTCTGCCGACCAAATAATATTGGCTAAACTACCGTTTTTGTTTTGCTGAGTTGCAACTGGATTTATTAAAGGATGAACTCCTTCCTAAGGGCTTTTATTGTTCTATATCTAGAGCGTGTAGGATATGAAGCGCGGGTTATCGCCAAAATAGTCGGTCCTCGGGCCGCAAAGACCGAGTCACCACACAAGAAATTCTCCTCCATTCTCGCAACCGGATTTATTTCGTGCTACAATAGAAGGATACTCCAAGCGTATAATAACTATAAATTAATTATAACGGCATGATTGGTATGTGGGAATGGGGTAGGAATGGAATGACCATTCCTTATTTCATTCCCATTCACATGCTTGGTATGCTTTAGTAATGGGAATACTCATTCCCATGGTAATCCCTATTCCCAAAAGTAAGGGAATAACCATTCCTCCTCTCCCCCATGGGTTTAACTATTCCCAATCATCAAGAATGACTCAAATTTTATTTTTAATAAAATTATCTTTCTATAAAATACTAAAAATGTGGATATAATCTATATTTTCGAAAAGTAGTATTATAAATAAAAAAAATATTTATAATTTAAATATATATTTAATATTTTAATAAATCATAGTCAATTTCTATCAATATTCAATACTTAAATCAAAATTTTGATATAGAATTCTTTTGTTGATTTTCTAAATTTTCTTATAAAAAATAGAGATAATTATAAAAATACCCCTGAGGTTTGGGATAATTACATAAAAACTCAGAGATTTTTTAAAATTACAAAAACCCCTTGAGGTTTGATTCTGTCTTACATTTTCCCCCTTCATAAGCAACAAAAATATCAAAATCCCCCTGATATTTATAAAAATACTATAGTTACCCCCTTAAATTTAACACATAATCAAACCTGATGGGTTTTTTTTGTAATTTTAAAACCTCTCTGGATTTTTTTGTAATTAGCCCAAATCTCAGGGGGTGTTTTTGTAATTTTCCCTAAAAAATATTATATAAAATATTTTTGATATCATAGATATAAATCTATATATATATATATATATATATATATATATATTATTTAGCACATATTAAAATAATCTTATATCAATTTATTTAATAACATATTTAATAAAATTTATTTAAAAAAATCTTATTTAAGAGAATTTGATACTTTAAAATTATTTTTCTCAATTACTATCATTAATTTATAATTACCGGTCAAGATATTTAAATCAAGTAAAAAATCGTCATCCATTCATTTCTCCATTCCTTGTACATACCAATCATAAGAATAGTAATACTACATCATTCCATTCCTAATGTTATTCCATTCCTAAGTTCATTCCATTCCAACCTAATTCCATTCATTCATACCAATCATGCCGTAAGTGTATAAATATTCACACATACTAAATGCAGTTCAACGTATATTATATTTAATTATACAATAAATATTGCACCTAGTGTATTCTTTCGGGAATTGCATCCACAAGATTTAACAAAAGAGAAATGATAAGAATTATCTCATGAAAAACACATTTAGCCGTAAAAACTTTGTAATTAGGAAAAATTGTGAATCGAGTCCTTTTTTAAACGCAATTTAATATTTTTCAGAATTATAATTTGATCCAGATACATAGACTCCCAATTTTTCGTCTAATTTTGCGATTTTCAAGAAAAAAAATCTCCCATTTTTGTGTTAAATAAAAACCTCGCCGTTTGCGTGCTTTCTTTTTGTTTCATTTTTCTTTTCAAGATACTATATGCATGGGACCAATTTTGCCATTCACAGAAGTATCTTGTTCTTAGATTTTATTTATATATTAGCATATAAATATCGTAAATAGAAAATGGTTTCTCGAATTATCTAGATATTGAATATGGTATTAATGTATTATAACATTGTTATTTAACAAGAATGATAAAACGAATATAATCTTTCGTTCTCAAAGCTGCATACTATTAATTGTAGAATCAATATTATTATTTTAGTTTTTTTCAAACAAGTAAATAAAGATTAGTATATTATATTTTTGCACCAATATTCGTATGACTAACAAATTTAGAAAAATCATTTTCAAATAACGTTTATATTATGATTCTATTACTTATGAATTAAAAAATCAATTAGTATTTAAAATTTTATTTCGCTTCAATACATTTTTCGAGGTGAAACCGAGGAAGCACGAACACACTTCTATTGGGATGTCGCACTCCATACCGGACACATATCCTAAGACGATACTTTATTCGATACTTCATGGATACTCCATGGATACATCTACATATGAAATAGATAGAATTTATTCTATGCTCATTTTTTCAAAGATTTTTTGTATATCTATGTGAATTATCATATTTCATATTTGAATACTTATGAAATTTTCTTTTTTATGCTTGAAACATTGTTTTTTAGTTATATTTAGCACATTTGTATTTTCAATAATATAAAAATATATAATTTTATATGTGTATATATAGTATCCATATCCTTAAAATTTCAAAATATGTCGTATTTTCATATCCAGGTAATAAGTATTGTATCAGGTGTTCAGATCCGTATCATATCCGATCCGTATCCGATCGCTCAGTCTTCGCAAAGGGTGAAACCAAGAACGCTTATATTATCCGAATTTGTGACGGACCATAACCATATCATGTTATACTCACAAATTTCTTTTCAACACAAAAGAATATATCTAAATTTCGTAAAAATAATTTATACCCATTATGTGATTGGTTAATGGTTACTATAAAGTCTAAACTCCACAATCGATAGAGCGCGTGATATAAGTCCTGTAGGTGGTGGAATAGAATCAGCACGATTATCAATGACCACGTATTGGTCATTAAATGGAAAATATAAAATAAAAAAATCCCATTGTCAAAATAAAACATAAAGATAAAACGAATTTACGAGCTCCACCTACCCCTTGCCTTCATATAGCGTCAAATTTAGCTAGAACCTTCGTTTCACTCTTGCCATCTACCTAAGCTCTATATACTCAACAGGGGTGCTCTGAGGTAAAATAACTCACAAAAGTAAATAAGCATCTGTAGCAGGTTTCTGGTTCAGTTTTTCGATTTGATTTTGTTTTCCTGTTATATTTGATTCATGATTGGAGATTATATGGAATGAAATGTGATTTTGAATTGCTTTATTGAGTTTTTTTATTCATTTAGCTTCAGATTCAAGCTATTTGTTGATCTGTTGTGTATCTGATTATGTATTCATATTTTTTCTGTTGTTAACACGTCTCGTAGATAGATTTGGTTTCAAGTATGGCTGTCACTTTTGCTTGATTGCCTTGTTGGAGTATTTTAATTGATGCAGACGTTTACAAAGGTTTACAGTATTTGAGTAGATTTTGGTTTCATAAATCTTTCAACATTTGTGTAGCTCGGATCTTTCATGTTATAGTGTAAAGAATTTATACTGCAAGTGTAATATTTGCGCGATATAACTCAATTAAAAATTGTGATAGTTTTGGTTGGTAAATACTGGAAAATGTCAGTAGCTATGGCATCTCAATTATTAGTAAGATTCAAGCCTTTGTGAGGCCTTTCATAGTGGTTGCAACTTCCAATGCTTAATAACATATCCATATCTGCTTTTTCTTATGATGTTGTTTGACTTGGTACTTGATTTGTTTTTTTCAAATCATTTTTCACTGGCTGCTTGCTACATGCCTACATCGATGGTATTTTATTTGTATCACAGTATTAATTATCTTTCTTTACAAATTTTGTAGATCACAATTAACCATGGTGAAGGCTGTCGCAGTGCTCAACAGTAGTGAGGGTGTTAGTGGCACCATCTACTTCACCCAGGAAGGAGATGGTACTTATCATTTTCATCAAATCTTTTTCTGTGTTATTATCTTTTCAAGTTCAGCTGGATGCTTACGTTCTTTGTTTCTTTCGTTCTTCAGGTCCGACAACTGTTACTGGAAACCTTTCTGGCCTTAAGCCTGGACAACATGGCTTTCATGTTCATGCCCTTGGTGACACCACCAATGGTTGTATGTCTACTGGTAAGTTTCTCTTGCAATGTTTGTTTACTGACTCTATTGTGTCTGCAAATAACTTGTTGGCTGGATTGATATAGGTTTTCGTTTTACTTTTGTCAATCTGTAGGACCTCACTTCAATCCTGCTAGCAAGGAACATGGTGCTCCTGATGATGAGGTTCGCCATGCTGGTGACCTTGGGAATGTCACAGTTGGAGAAGATGGTAATCATCTTTGATTTTATGACAGAAAAAAATCAGCATACTATCATTCTTTAGCATGTATATTAAAATTTATTGCGAATTTTTTGGACCGACACGTGTAGGTAAGAGTTTAAGTTTCTAATTGTCAGTATCATTGCCCGTTGTGTTATTGCATCCGCTATTGAAGGAATGCTTGTTTCAACTAAAATTAGTATTTTAAAGGGATAATTACAAAGAGACCCTAAGGTTTGGGCTAATTACAAAAACCTAGAGATTTTTGAAAATTGCAAAAAAAACCCTTTGAGGTTTGATTCTGTCTTAGATTTTTTCCGCTGCACAAGCACAAAACCTTTCGAATTTCCCCTTGATATTTATAGAAATATTACAGTCACCCCCTTAAATTTAAGGTAGAATCAAATTTGAGGGAGCTTTTTGTAATTTTGAAACATCTCTGCGATTTTTTTGTAATTAGGCCAAACCTCAGGGAACTTTTTGCAATTATCCCTAATTTAAATAATTCTGGTTGCAACCAATGTTCTTGCCGTAAGAAAAATTGGAGATGACCTTCAATTGTGCCTTCTAGATTTATCTGTATTTTGTTTCTTGGGCGTCATATTTTGATCAATGCTTAGATTTATTTTGTTAATGTAAAAAAGTGCTATATAATATAATTACCTCGCATTGTAGTTATCACAATTCAACTCTGACTTGAATAATTCTCTCTTTTCTGATTTCTACCTGTTTCAGGCAAAGCTGATTTCACCATTGTTGACAAGCAGGTTTAATTTCCACCCTACCATCTCCCATTAATATCTCATGAGGTTTCTAGCTTGGGTATACTAATTTTGTTTGTTTTTCTTTCTCTTTTTTTTTTCCGGCAGATACCACTTACAGGGCCACATTCTATAATTGGAAGAGCTGTAGTTGTCCATGCTGATCCGGATGATCTTGGAAAGGGTGAGAGTCCTCTACTTTTTCTGCTTACTGAATTTTCTCATGCATTAATTTGGCCTGTTCTAGAAAGAAAAACAAAAAGATCTTCCCTTCCTTCTCCACTAGTCATAGAGAGGACTGCAATGAGAAAGGGAAAAAAAGAAAATCCTATAGCTGTACTGTTGGAGCTGGTCATTATTGTGATCAGTAACTAGGTAACCGATGCTAGAACTGGCTGACATTAAGTGGGAGCATGGGAAGGGGCCCTTTAGATACGCAGGTGATGGCTACTGGATTTTACCAACATAAACAAAAGAAAGATTCGACTTGCTTTTTAATGTCTATATACAATGGCTATCAGTAATTAGACATTCCAATGCTATGAACTTAACATTCTCTAAAAAATAATTATCTTGATAAATGGGACTGTAGAAAGTGGCATGAAGAAATTTTGAAACACAATCTCTTTTTCCTTCATTTTTCTCTTATTTGGTTTGAATTTTCTCTGATTGGTTGGGCCGTGGAGGCAGCACTATAAAACAGCCCTATATGTTTTCTACTATTGCATTTTCACAATATCCCTGTTGAAGTTATCATGGTTATGGTATTAACTGCTTTAATGCAAATGTGACATCTTTTAAATATGGATAATGATTGAGTTATTGTCTGTTGTCTCAGGTGGACATGAACTAAGCAAAACCACTGGAAATGCTGGAGGAAGAGTTGCTTGTGGTAAGACATACATATTTATTTTTTATGCTATTGAACTATGATGATTGATATGTAATGTTTTTGGTTAAATATGATAGATCATGCTTTTTTTTTTTTTTTTTTTTTTTTGAAGTGAACCATCAAATACCTCATTACATCAAGATTCCAAGTAACAACAAATTGACAATTATTAGTGAACTATTTACATTTTACAACTATTATAATTAACTATTTTATACATAGCTAGAAAAATACCACCACTTCTGATGGCACTCCAACCCAAGACCACAAATAGTTGAACAAGACACTCTGGAGGCTCCTGCAATATAGAAAAGAAAATTACTATTTTGTGCCATTGACAATGACATCAACAGAAAAAGGTTGCAAAGTGAATAGAATTACTTAAGGTTTCATAAAGAGTGTAAAACTAAAACTAAAAGATTAGTTCCTTGTGACAGCCTTTAATCTGAATTATCTTTAGTGACGAGTTATGGGCTGAAACCACCAGCAAGAAAATATAGGTTCACGGTTGCTTTTTAAATTGTACACCGTGTAACATAATTGACAACAAACTGATGTGATTAAAGCATAAGACAGCTACAAGTGTCTACCTATTTACTTAAGTTTCGCCAATGTTGTGCAGGAATCATTGGCCTTCAGGGCTGAGTAAACCCGGTGGCGTGCTCTACTTTCGTTGTCGCTTATATCTTTTCTCCAGGAGAAGGATCCTACATCACTTGCTACCTATAGGGTTCTTAAATAAAGGCTTTGTTAGAATGAACGTTTTTCATATGTAATTCTACATATAAGTCGTATGGTTTACTGAGTATTATGCCTATTGAAAGTTTGATATCGTTATTCTATTTTGTGGATGAGCACTTTTCAGTTTCTTTCTTGAACTACAGTATTTGGATCACTTAGGAGTGTGAAACATAGTCTTGAGTCTTGATAACAAAAGCAACATATTAGATTATTTTTGTGAACATAAAAAGCATGTAAACATAAATAGAAAAGTAATAGGTGAAAGGGTTCCAGCTTCTAAGACCATTGTTGTGAGAGTAATAGATGTCCGAGACTCTTTGATACTCTTTGATTATCTTGTATATTGATGAATTAGTAAATCTATTTATACCATGGTAATGATTCGCCAGTCGCCACCCACCAAACAATGTTGGATAAATCGTCTGACCTCTAAATAGCAAGACCTAGAGCCTTGAGATTCAACACCACTAACTACTCAGGATACAAGTTTTTTATTTTACTTGTTATTTTAGTATGAGGAGTTTTATGTGAGACAGTCTCACTGATCTAAGTCATGAAATTTGGATCATAAAACATTGAAAAATATGAATTATTTTCATGGGTATGAATTTGGTCGAAATTGTATTTAAATATTGGATCTGTCTTCATGAGACTTTCTATACAATTTTTTGTGTATTACTTTTAGGGATACCAATAATATGCTTGAGATTGGGGATATAATTAAAAAATATATATTAACAAAAATTACAGAAATTTCTTTGATTGATACTTACATTTTGCCCCAACAAATAGTTGACATGACGAGATTTGTCAACATCATCAAATATTTTTATGGTTATTTTTTCTTAAAATTACAAATAATCTCAGTTTTTCAGTTGACTATTTGTAACATTTAGAAAAGATGAAAGAGGTAATTTAAAATATAAGACGAAAAGTCTGGGTTCTTTGTAATATTTAGAAAAATAGAGGGATGTAATTGTAAAATATTTGATGGCGTTGTCAAATTTTGTCAATTCAACTAATGATTGAGTAAACATATAAGGCGGAATCAACCTCAATGAGGTTTCAACAATTTTGAAACTTGTCTTGATTAGGGGTGTCAATTTAGGACCCGACACGCAAAACCCGACACGAACCTAACACGAAATTAATGGGTATGGGTCCATGCTTCGTGGGTCCGGTCGAAAATGGGTCGGACCGACTAACCCGCCAATTAAACATTCGGATCCGGTCAACCTACTATGACCCGTTTAACCCGTCTAACCCGTTTGTGAATTTAAAATTTTTTTACGTAAATAACTAATTGTAAGAAAAAACAACAAACAATACATATCTTTAAAACTCAAATGATAAAGCCTCCTTAATTATGTATTTATTATTATTATGCATGTATTTTTGAATATTGTCCTCAAAATATGATTAGTATGTTATGTTATTTATGCAATTATGTTATTTCTTTTTGTATGTTGTGAATTGTAATATTGTTTATTGATCGAATAATGTATGATAGTGATTGATTTTGAAAAAAATTAATTTATTGATTAAAACTAATAAATGTATATTAAAATAATTTCATTAAACGGGTTAAGTCGCGTGGTCCGGTTACCTCGTGAAATAAGCGAGTCGGTCCGTGTTCAATAATCGACACGAATAATTAAGCGGGTCGGGTCCGGTCGATTGTTTCGACACGCGAACCGCAAACCCGCACCCAACCCAAATTGACACCCTAGTCTTGATTTTCTTGTAATTAGCCCAAATCTCATCGTGTTTTTTTTTTTTTTTTTTTTGTAGTTGTAATTATCCCTTAGTGTTTGTTTTTTCATTTTACGATATGTGTACGCGATAAATCACATTCAAATAATTCATAATACGCACTCATTCGAAGGACAATAGTATAACGATGGAATATGAAAATGAAACAGAAAAAGCACTGCTCTATTGTTAAATATAGCAATCCTATTCTCTAACTCATTTTCTCTTCCTTCTCTCTCTTCTTTCTCAAAAAAATCTTCTCTTTCCCCCATTCCTCCATTAGAGAGGATGGGGGAATCACTTCATTTATTTTTTTGCTAGTTTCTTCTAGTTTCCCTTTATGGGAATGGTTTTTCACTAGTGGGACTTGAGTCTCCTTTTATGGTAGTGGTTAGTGTCCCTTTGTGGGATTTTTTTCTTTGTTTTCGTTTCTTTTTCTTCTTCTTCTTTTTTTGAGATCTGTAATTTTGGCAAAGATCCGCCTTTTTGGTTTCGATCCGGCCATTTTGGTTGTTGTTCGGTTGCGAGGGCGATTTCTCACGCCTTAATGTTGAAGAAAAATATGTAATAGAGTTGGATCCAGGGCATAATGAAGAAAGAGGCGAAGAGATTGTCACAAGATTAAAAAGCTATTTAGCCATTTAATGGAGTTTTAGTTTTTGTCACTTGTAACAAATATTCTCTTTGTTCTTGTTTTTCATTCATATGTATTTTCTCTTTGGTATGTTTTTCCCCATTATTGTAGCTTTGTGGTTTGAGAGTTTTAAATGTTGATGTGGATTTGAATTGGTCTAGTCAATTCCCCGCATTGACTCTTCGTGTAGTCGATATGCTCCCGAGTCGAGTTGGCTCCATTGTATTGTCAAAAGTTTGGTTGAGTTATTAATAAAAGTCATCGTTCGAAAAAAATGAAATAAAAATAAGCCTCCACCCCAACCTCAAGTCCCCGCTTCCCCAAACCAAACTAATCAAAAATGTATACAAACTTACGCCTTAGAAGAGGTTTTATGTGAGACCGTCTTATAAATCTAAGTTAATGAGACAGATCATAAACATATAAGAAATATGAATTATTTTCATGTGTATGAATTTGGATCGAAATTCTATTTAAATATAATATTCGTCTCATGAATTATATTTATAAGACCGTCTCACATAAATTTTTATGTATGCACTATAATAGGCTATTAAGTCAACCGATGCGCACACACATTAAAATCTCCAAGCACCCATGTCTTCATGAAATTTTTGACGAAAATTAACTTGAGCGTTGTTACTTTAAAAGTTTAATTAGAAAAAATTAACACTTTAGACAAAAACAATCTCTCTACTTGGTCGTTTTGTTTTCCAGAAGTATTAACCATAACCAAAGCAATCACAAATTTTCTCTTTTATCATAAACAAATGAACAATTAATTTTGTAGTCCTCTTTGTGCTAGTGCACTCTGGGTCTTTGAACCCAAGAAAAATGACCTGGTTCAGTTCTCTGATTTTGAGAACTACGAGCGCACCAATGATCGGACCATGCTGATGGGTTTCATCAACTTCGGCTCTGTCATTTCCCATGCGCTCATATTTGGTTCAAATCACGTCCAAAATCACAGCCCTTGCAAAATCAGGAAGCATATTGTGCGCTCGCAAGCTGTTCGATGAAATGCCTCAAAGGGACACAATCGCGTGGAACGCAATGATAAGCGGATATTCGCAACTGGGCTTCCACCAAGAAGCTCTGTTATTGTTTACCAGAATAAGATTTAGCGATGTGAGGCCCGATCACTTCACGTACACTGCAGTATTAAGCGCCTGCGCGGGTTTAAAGGATATAAAATTTGGGCGAAGAGTTCATGCTCTTGTTATTGTTTCAGGGTGCAGTTCCTCGTTGCCTGTGAATAATGCACTAACTGATATGTATGGGAAATGCTTAAGCGCTCAAGACGCGAATAAAGTGTTTGAGGAGATGGGGTTTAAGAATGAGGTTTCGTGGTGTTCATTGTTGTTTGCTTATATAAATGTTGGACTTCTTGATGTTTCACTTAGTATTTTTCGTGATATGCCGAAAAGAGTGGTTATAGCTTGGAACACCATTATTGCTGGTTATGCAAAGTGGGGCGAAGTTGAATTGTGTTTGGATTTGTTTAATAAAATGTTGGAGGATTCTTGCAGCCCTGATCAATGGACTTTGAGTGCAATTATGAATGCTTGTGCTGAAATGAGTGAACCATGTTATGGTTACATGTTGCATGGTTTTATCATCCAAAGTGGCTGGAATTTTGCAGTGGAGGTTAACAATTCAGTTCTTAGTTTCTACATAAAATTCGGTGAGGAAAATGAGATTCTAAAGGCGATTAAGGCTTTAGGAAAGTTTAACGAGGTTTCTTGGAATGTGATTATCGATGCTTATATGAAAATAGGTAATCTTGACGAAGCGTATCTTGCATTTCAGTGTGTGCCCGAGAAGAATCTTATATCATGGACTTCAATGATAACTGGACACATGAAAAATGGGCAGGGGGATCGTGCTCTAACGTTTTTTGTCGATTTGATGAAAAACCGTATTCAGCCAGATGATATTACATTAGGAGCTGTTTTGCACGCTTGCTCTAACTTGGCGACACTCGGCCATGGTAGAATGGTCCATGGCTGTGTGATTAAATCCGGTTTCCATGCTTATTCCTATGTTGGCAATGGTGTAATGAACATGTATGCTAAATGTGGGGACATTTGCAATGCACATAGAGCTTTTAATGACGTTGTCTACAAGGATTTGATTTCATGGAACACGATGTTGTTTGCGTTTGGTTTGCACGGACATTCTAAACAAGCTCTATGCATTCTTGAAGAAATGTTAGCTTCTGGTGTGAAGCCCGACAAAGTAACGTTCATAGGTCTTTTAATGACTTGCAGCCATTTAGGGTTGATCGATAAAGGCCTCTTCTTTTTCGAATCAATGACTTCACATTATGGCCTTTCTCCCGATATCGACCATGTAGCCTGTGTGGTAGATATGCTTGCTCGAGGTGGAAAAATGCAAAAAGCAAAAGAGTTTGCGAATAAATACGCCGAGTCAAATAACGTGAAGGTGAGCTCGTTGGAAGCTCTTATTGGATCTTATTCTTCGCAAGGTGATTTAAAGATGGGAGCTGAGTTGGCAGAAAAACTACAGATTTTGAAGCCTCGTGATGAAATGAGCTATGTTGTGTTGTCGAATTTGTATTGTGCTAGTGGGCAGTGGCAACAAGCGCAGAGTTTGAGAAAGGTGATGGCGGACCGAGGCGTTAAGAAAACGTATGGTTGCAGTTGGGTTGAAGTGAGAAATCATGTTACAGCTTTTGTGGCTGGTAGCAATTCATTTCCATTTATTGAAGAGGTGTATGTTATGCTTTCGGTTCTTGAATCTGAAATAAGGTATCCCATAATGTCTATTTGTTGCTGGGATGGAATTACTTAGCATGGAAAAATTATTACCAATCCAGTTGTATCATTAATGAGCATTCTTGGGTTCTGATGATGAAAAACCAGCAGTCTTGGAATGAAAAACCAAAGAGATGACTAAACTATGTCCTATTTTCACTTTTAGTACCCGATTTTCTGGCCGTATCAATTTTGGTACCCAATGTTTTACTTTTTAATCGCTTTTGTTACATTTCATCAAATGTTCGTCAGTTCTGGTGCCACTTGTTTTAGTAGAGAGTAAAACAAGGGGTACCAAAATTGGTGTGGCTTGAAGGCTGAAGGTGGGGTACTAAAAGTGAAAATGAGGCATACTTTAGGTGCTAAAATTGAAATTAGCCCTAAATTGTTTGTGATCATTGTTTTGGTAAATTGAAGACAAAGTATAAAGCTCGAGTGCTTGACCATACAAATGGACTTCTTTATACAGTGACAAAGTAAATTGTACGAGTTCATTAGTTAGAATTAATCAACTGTTGTAGTGATAGTCTTTTTTTTTTTTTTTTCCAAACAATAGCATTTTATTCAACAAACTCAACCACGAAAATAAATCTGAATGTGTAGCCAACTGGCTAATAACGTACTTGGCTAACAGAGAGCCAATCGGGAATTGGGAAATCCAACTCAAATCCAAATCACTGCTCAAGACTAAAGAGCTAATCTATTACAATTAGAACCACTTCTAGAATCTTGAACAACAAAACAACACTTATCAAAGAGAAAACAAAGTAGGTAGATGTCTTCGGCTATTGATCGTCCCCCCATTGAAAATGGGGTTCTTGAGTTAAGCTTCTTCCCAATATCCTTGACATCTACTTAGATGATGATCTCCTTGATTCCAAGTCTATATGCAACACACATACCATGACGAATACCAAGTAAAGAAGCCTCCACTGAATCTTGACAAAGATCCCTATAAACCGCCCAAACTTGAATAAATTCACCACACTTATTCATAATCCATCCACCCAGCAAAACTTTCAATTCTGTAACCAATCCACAGCTGCAAGCAACGAACCCAACCACTGGTACCAGCTGATTCGAATCAGCAATGGGACTGGGATTTCCATCATGTTCCAAACTGACTGCTGCTTTCTTCTTAGCACCATTAACCTGTTGAAATTCTTGCCACTCAAGCCAAGCTTTATCCACTAAATCTCTGGCCTGAGTAATCTGTTTCTGAAGGACCCACGAGTTACGTGTTTTCCACAGCCACCATAGTATATAGGTTGAAAGTTGGATCCTATCTTGGTTGGCTTTAGAAAATTCCATCTCACAAATGTTTTCCCACCATCCCTGCACACTAAACTGCTGATCCAAGACATTATCCCAAGAAACTGGAGCAAGTTTCCACACTAATTGAGCCCTCACACATTGAAATAACACATGCTCCAAAGTCTCACAAACCTCACCACAAAACTGACACAGCACATCAATTTCCATACCCCTTCTTTTCAGTAAAATAGCAGTAGGAAGGGAGTTATGAAGACATCTCCATAAGAAATGTTTAAGTTTACCTTTGATTTTCAAATCCCAGCACTTTTTCCACCTTCTTGTACGCAGCTTACCTCATTCACTAGATTCAGGAATGCTCATCTTGCATCTCTTGAGATTAATCAATTGCTGGTAAGCTGTTTTAACAGAGTAACCTCCTTTTTTTCTCCCAGTGCCACCATGCTAGGTCCCTGGCCTCATCACAATTGATAGGAATCTGTAGAATAGTGTTAGCATCTTCCCAGCAAAAAGTGTTAAAAACAAGATCCTTGTTCCATTGAGAGCCATCCTCTGTCATAAGTTCCCTCACCCTCATACCTTCCAAGTCCCACTTCTCTAAAGTATCAGGTTTAAAAGATGGAGGTTTAGGAATCCATGGAGAATCACACACAAAAATAGATTTTCCATCCCCCACTAAGTATCTCATGTTAGTCCAAGTGGCTACGATAATCTAGAGGGGGTGAATAGATTATCTCGGTTTTACAGATTTTGCCCTCTTTTTCGAATAATCAAACAAAGACGAGAATGTAAATGCGGAAATTAAACAACACTCGTCGATTTAAAGAGGTTCAACCCACCTAGGGCCTAATCCTCTACCACCCCAAAGATATCCGGGATAGATTTCAAAAGGAAAAAAAAAGATATTATTAATTTACCAAAAATTAATACAACACCTTGAGGATTACCACAACCTCTTACACCACCTTGAGGATTACCACAATCCTCTTACAACACCTTTGAAGATTACCACAACCTTCAAACACCTATCACCTAGATCACCCAAGTGTATTCTTACCACAAGAATACTCACAAGGATGTCTTGTGTTGAATGATGACCAAAATCAAGATTACAACTCAATAATGATTGATACAATATGAGTACAAGTGTAATCAAGAATTGAAAGCCTAGACCTCAAATTTGTGCAAGTGAAAGTGCTAAGGCTAATACAACAAGATATATGAAAGTGTTTGTTTTGTTTGCTCTTTGCTTGTATGGAGTGTTGTGTCTTGTTGTTTGAATGAAGCCTCTATTTATAGGAGAGGTCTTGGCTTTGATTTCCGGACATTGGCTCCTCCTCGGGGAGTGATTTGTTGCAAAAGAAACCATTTAAAATCATCAATAGATTTTGTTAGAAATCAATCCCACAAAATAGGAAAAGTCATTCAAAATGCAACGGATAGTTTGTCGATAAACAGGGGTTCGACCGGTCGCACAGAGATAAGATTGAAATTGAATTTCGCGAATTTTTACATAGGGGACCGGTCGAAGGGGGTTCGAATAGGTCTCCCTTGGTCTTGACCTAGGTTGGGGTTGATAGAAAATCAAAACAGAGAAGTACGCATTTGAGAGGGCACTCCCAGTGCACCGTCGCCGCGGTGGTCGACCGGCCGCCTCACCGGCCGCCCCACCTGGTCGACCGGTCGCCCTCCCCATTTTCTCTTACGTCCCATTTTCTGTTTCAAAACTCAACTCAGTGCGGGTTGCCGCATGGCGACGGCCGAGCCTGAAACAAAAGTGTTGTCCAATTTTAAATCGAATATAAACTTCAAGAAATACTCGAAAAATAGTAAAAACATTTTAGATCGATCGGAAGTGTTGGGACAACATTTAGGGACATTGTTTTGGTATAAAAACTCATTTGAACAAAATCATCAAAATCATGATAAAAGCATTTATCTAACAAACTCCCCTTTTTGATGATTACAAACCAAAACAATTTTCAAGAGGACGATTTCGAAAAACAAAATAAATTTTCCGGTTTATGAGTAAACTATCCGTTTAAAAATATTTTACAAAAGCTCCCCTATCAACAAGCACATTAATAAGAAATATTGCATAAGCTAGAAGCACAAGCTTTTACAAAATAAACAACAACTCCATGAGCTTAGAAGCTCCCCGTCACAAATACTTATTATCCATGCAAACAAGTTCATAAAACAATCATTCGGTCGAGTTTTCTTCACAACTTATGGCCTTAATAAGCCATAGCTTATAGCTTCTATCATGAGCTTTTATTAGCTTCTTTTTTGAGCTAACGAGCCAATTTCTGCTTTCTCCCCTTTGGAATCATCAAAAAAATGTTAGGATGATAAAAACATTATAGAAGTATGTCAAAGTGCGCCAAAGAAATGGTTTATCAACCATTGAGCAATTTAGCTTAAAAACCAAGGAAAATGGGAGAAATGTATCATGAAGAGTTCATACGCTCATTTTATTTGCCAAAACATGATCTCAATGAGTATTGAAGACTTTTGGAAGCGAGAGAATCATGTAGAAGTTGAAATTTTCATTGTGACATTTCATCGAACACATTGCGGGCGTGAAAAATAAAAAAAGAGTTGTATATAGCCCTTGTAAATGATCAAGCCAAAAAATTGCATCACCAATTCACATCAAACAACATACAATACAACATAATAACTAAGCTCATCAAGATCATAAGCAAAAAATATCAAGAAATATACAAGAAAGCCATAAACTCGATGGTTCAACCCAATTGAGCAAAGTAAGGAAAATTCTTACCATTCGATCGGAAAAGATGAGCAATGATGATGATAAACATGCTATATAAGGTCCAAGATATGAATTGAATGCATGAAAATCAATTTTGAGTGAAAATTGTGTGCATTTGGCAAAGGGGACGAAAAATGGCAAAAAGAAGTGAAAATAACAAGTCAAGACAGAACTAACTTAAACCAAAATTTGGCCTAGGCGGACCCGGTCGTGGTTGAGGGCGGCCGGTCGACGTTGAGGGCGACCAGGTTGCCCTCAACCTCTTCAAATTATTTGTTTTGTCAAATTTTTCAAAATCCGAATTTTCAACCAAAAATCCGATTTTTTTCGCCCCTAAGTTTTAAAAACATGCAAAATGCAAACGTAGACCTCATTCAATATGCATTATGCCTAACCGAGCTCGTATTGACGCAAAAGTCTCGGAAGTTAGCGGTTTTGTAAAAATGTCCGCTAATTGATCTTGAGATGGCACAAACGATATCTCAATTTTTCGTTTTGAAACACAATCCCTTAGAAAATGATGTCGAATCTCAATATGTTTAGTACGGTTATGATGAACGGGTTTTGAGCAATATTTATAGCGGATATATTATCACAAAAGATAGGAACGTTTTCAAAAGAGCATTTGTAATCCGCTAAGGTTTGTTTCATCCAAAGAAGTTGAGTACAACAAAAAGCGGCGGAAATATATTTGGCCGGTGCCGTTGAAAGTGAAACACAATTTTGTTTCTTTGAAAACCAAGAAACTAGGCAATCGCTTAAAAATTGACATGATCCAAGAAGTACTTTTCCGATCATCAATATTTCCCACATAGTCCGAATCACTATAACCTTTAAGAGAAAAATTTTCATTCTTTGGATAAAATAAACCATATTGAATAGTGCCTTTCAAATATCGAAAAATCCTTTTAACGGACTCATATGAGATTCTTTGGGATTGCTTTGAAAACGAGCGCATAGGCATACGGCATGAAGAATGTCCTATTCTACTAGCGGTTAAATAAAGTAAACTACCAATCATACCTCGATACTTGGATTCATCAACCGACTTGCCTTTTTCATCTTTGTCAATTTTGACATTGGTTGCCATAGAGTCGAGCGGTTCTTCCTTCTTCAATGCCGAACTTTTTCAAAAGTTCTTTTGTATATTTTGATTGTGAAATATAGATACCTTCTTGGCATTGCTTGATTTGAAGTCCAAGAAAGAAATTAAGCTCTCCCATCATGCTCATTTCAAATTCACCTTGCATTAACTTAGAAAATTTCTTGCACAAAGATTCATTAGTAGCACCAAAGATAATATCATCAACATAAATTTGCACAAGTAAACAATCTTGCCCTTTTTCAAAAACAAAGAGAGTAGTATCAACTTTACCTCTTGTAAAACCATTTTGCAAAAGAAAAGAACTAAGTCTATCATACCATGCACGAGGTGCTTGTTTCAAACCATACAAGGCCTTTTTAAGTTTAAAAACATCATTAGGCCTAGAAAAATTTTCAAACCCGGAGGTTGTTTTACATAGACTTTTTCTTGAATAAAACCATTTAAGAAAGCGGATTTAACATCCATTTGGTAAAGCTTGAAATTTTTAAAACAAGAAACAGGCAAGTAAAATGCGAATAGCTTCTAAACGCGTCTTACGGTGCAAATGTTTCATCATAATCAATACCTTCTTCTCGACAATACCTCGAGCTACTAACTCGCCTTTATTACGAACAATGTTGCCTTGATCATCAAGTTTGTTCGGAATACCCATTTTGTACCAATAATTGTTTGAGATGGAGGACAAGGTACTAATTCCCATACATCATTTCTTTCAAATTGATTCAACTCCTCTTGCATTTCTAAAAACCAATCTTCATCCTCAATAGCTTCCTTAGCATTTTTAGGCTCTTTTTGAGATATAAGAGCTTTCTCGGCAAAATTTCTTGAGTCATTACTTTATCGGGGATCACCAATAATAAGATCTTTTGGGTGATCTCCTTAAATTTCAATGCTACGGGAAGATTCAAGTATCACCCCTATCTTCTTGAGGAACATTTGAACTTGAAGGTTGATCATTTGAAATAGAAGGTTTATCATTATGAGCATCACTTTGAACAATAGGTTCAACAATATCCTCTTCATCACTATCGTCATTGGGTATTCTTTCAACACCCGAGGCTTCATTAAATTTGACATGAATAGATTCTTCAACAACCATGCTAGTCTTATTGTACACCCGATATGCTTTGCTCTTGGTTGAATACCCCATAAATATTCCTTCATCGGCCTTAGGATCAAGTTTGTCCAATTGATCCTTAGTATTCAAAATAAAGCACTTACATCCAAATATTTTGAAATAACTAATATTTGGAGTTCTTCCTTTCCAAAGCTCATATGGAGTTTTATTCATTTTTGACGAATATAAACTCGATTAATGACATAGCAAATGCAGATTTACGCTTCTCGCCCAAAATATTTTGGAAGTGAAAATTCATTTAGCATGGACCGACTCATTTCTTGAAGTGTCCGATTCTTCCTTTCGGCTACACCATTTTGTTGAGGTGTCCTTGAGCCGAAAAATTGTGTGTATATCCCTTGGTTTCACAAAAGACTCTAAACTCACCGTCAAATTCTCCGCCGATCACTTGAATAGTTTTAATAGTATCTTCCTTTTCATTCTCAATGCGTCTACACAACTTAACAAACTCATTAACGACATCGCTTTTATTTGCAAGAAAAAGAGCCCAAGTGTATCTAGAAAAATCTTCAACAATTACAAAAGTGTAATGTTTTCCACTTACTGACTAGCCGTACCAATATCCCCATACAAATCTAGGTGAAGAAGTTGTAGAGGCTTGGTTGTGGAAATTTCATTTTGGGCTTAAAACTACTCTTAACTAATTTGTTCTTTTGACAAAGTGTCACAAAAACCAAGATTTTCAAAATTCAACTTGGGTAGTCCTTTTACATGTTGGTTTTTGTAAATATTTTTCAAACTTTTATATCCAACATGTCCAAGTTGCCGCTATGCCATAAACTCGTTAAATCATTGTTGGCGACAAGACAAGAAACATTTTGACTAACCAAATCACTAGTAGAAATTTTGTAAAGATTGTCTTTTCTATTTGCTTCACAAATAATTTCATCATTTTTACGAATAAGGCATTTTTCTTTATTGAAAACAACATTATAATTTGAATCACAAAGTTGGCTAACACTTATCAAATTAAATTTAAGCCCTTCTACTAAAAGAACATTATTAAGAGAGAAAGAAGAGTTACCAATTTCTCCATTTCCAAGAATTCTTCCTTTGCCATTCATTGCCGAACATGACCATACCTCTTCTTGGAACTTGATGTTGGTAAAAGTTCTCTCTTTCCCGGTCATATGGCGTGAACATCCGCCGTCCACGAGCCATTTCGAATCCTCCATGGTTGTTGTAGCGCTATTACCTACAAACGAACCATTTTTAGGTACCCTATAGTTTTGGGGTCCATGGGGGTTACCTTGAGACCTTTGGGTCTCCAAACAAAGCTAAAATTGTTCTTCAATTTAAAATTGCTAACATAGTGACCAACTTTACCACAATAAAAGCAAATAATATTATGGGCACTTTTAGACGTACAAAATTCGGACCTTGGTCATTTTTCTTAAAGACTTTTTGAAATGGTTTGTAACCAAGTCCTTGTTTTGAATGCTCACCTCTTTGTGCATCTAAAATTTTAGTAACCTTATCCGTGCTTAAATTAAAACGATGCACATCCTTTTTCAAATTATCAATATCATTAGTGAGCATTTGTTTCTCGGTTTCAAGAGTTTGAATTTGAGTAAGGGTAATAGCATGAACATGATCAAGAGTCTCATAAGATGTAAATAATTTATCCTTTTCTATTTTAAGCACTTTATGCTCCTTCTTTAAACTCTTGTATTTAACAATCAATTTTTGAAATTCATTTTGCAACTCATCAAAATCACATTGCAATTCATCAACTAAGGAGGAGGTAGAGGAGTTAGAGCGCACCTCATTATTTTCATCGTCTATAGCCATAAGACCATGTTCGGTTTCACCTTCCTCGTCTGGATGTCTCGAGTAGCTCATCCCAAGTTTTGACATCCGCATTTAGAGCCTTCTTTTTCGGAAAAAGGCTTCTTTTTCTTTTGTTCCTCCTCATTGAGTTTTGGGCAATCGGCTATGAAGTGCCGGGTTTTCCGCAGACTTAAAGCAAGCATTATCTCTTGGTTTTCTTGCTTTATTTTTATTCACAAATTTTGCAAATTTTCGAACAAGTGCGGCCGTCTCTCATCATCATCATCATTATCATAGTATGTATTATTAGAAGAGGAAGCAAAGACCTTTAGGAATATTTTGCATACCCGATTGATTGATGGTTGGTTTGGTATTTTTCCTTTCCTCGAGATAGACTTCATAGATGAGAGGTTCCCGATGAGCTCGTCAAACTTGAGTGTCTCAAGATTTTGTGCTTCCGTGATTGTCACCTTTTCGGACCATGAGTAGGGGAAGAGCATTCAATACCTTAGTCACTTTGTCTTCTTCGGAGATGACTTTACCGAGGGCCACAAGAGGATTGACAATGTTGTCAAGCCTTTCCACCATCTTCGATATGCTTTCACCATCATACATGTTAAAGTTTTCAAAGTCTTTAACAAGCATGGTCTTTCTAAGCTTGCTTGACCTTCTTTGTCCCTTCATATATAGTCTCCAATTTTTCCCAAACCTCATGTGCCGACCTTATGCCTCGTATGCGATTGTACTTTGGTGGCGGTAAGTGAGCAATGCAAAATATTTAAGGCCTTACCGTTTAGAGAGAAAGCCTTCTTATCATTTTCATCGAACTCCTTGAAAGGTTTAGGAGCCGAGGTGCCATCCTCCATTTTTTTCGTTGGTTGATCAACTCCTTCAATAACCACATTCCATATGTCAAACCCGCACCTTTGTAGAAAGCACTCCATACGGTCTTTCCAAAATGCGTAGTTGTTGGCGTCGAACAATGGTGGCTTGTTGGTGGAGGCGCGGTGGTGAGATAAGCGTCATTCGTAGCATGGATCTTTCCTCTTTACTCGGAACGAGCTAGCCAAAGAGTTTGGCTTTGATACCACTTGTTAGTCCAAGTGGCTACGATAATCTAGAGGGGGTGAATAGATTATCTCGGTTTTTCGATTTTGCCCTCTTTTTGAATAATCAAACAAAGACGAGAATGTAAATGCGGAAATTAAACAACACTCGCCGATTTAAAGAGGTTCAACCCACCTAGGGCCTAATCCTTTACCACCCCAAAGATATCAGGGATGGATTTCAAAAGGAAAAAAAGATATTATTAATTTACCAAAAATTAATACAACACCTGAGGATTACCACAACCCTCTTACACCACTCGAGGATTACCACAATCCTCTTACAACACCTTTGAAGATTACCACAACCTTCAAACACCTATCACCTAGATCACCCAAGTGTATTCTTACCACAAGAATACTCACAAGGATGTCTTGTGTTGAATGATGACCAAAATCAAGATTACAACTCAATAATGATTGATACAATATGAGTACAAGTGTAATCAAGAATTGAAAGCCTAGACCTCAAATTTGTGCAAGTGAAAGTCTTAAGGCTAATACAACAAGATATATGAAAGTGTTTGCTTTGTTTGCTCTTTGATTGTATGGAGTGTTGTGTCTTGTTGTTTGAATGAAGCCTCTATTTATAGGAGAGGTCTTGGCTTTGATTTCCGGACATGGCTCCTCCTCGGGGAGTGATTTTCGCAAAAGAAACCATTTAAAATCATCAATAGAGTCGTTAGAAATCAATCCCACAAAATAGGGAAAAGTCATTCGAAAAATGCAACGGATAGTTTCTTCGATAAACAGGGGGTTCGACCTGGTCGCACAGAGATAAGATTGAAATTGAATTCTCGAATTTTTACACGGGGGACCGGTCGAAGGGGGGTTCGACCTGGCCGCCTTGGTTCGACTGTAATAGGTTGGGGTTGATAGAAAATCAAAACAGAGAAGTCCGTGCATTTGAGAGGGCACTCCTGTGCACCTGGCCGCCGGTGGTCGACCGTGCCGCCCTCACCGGCCGCCCACCGGTCGACCGGCCGCCTCTCCCATTTTCTCTTACGTCCCATTTTTTGTTTCAAAACTCAACTCAGTGCGGGTTGCCTATGTGGCGACCGGCCGAGCTCGAAACTGAAAAAAGTGTTGTCCAATTTTAAATCGAATATAAACTTCAAGAAATACTCAGAAAAATAGTAAAAACATTTTAGATCGATCGGAAGTGTTGGGACAACATTTAGGGACATTGTTTTGGTATAAAAACTCATTTGAACAAAATCATCAAAATCATGATAAAAGCATTTATCTAACATCTCAACCCCAGCCCCAATGTATATCTAGCTTTCAACCACCTTTTCCACAACCAAGAATCTCCATTTTTTGGAAAACATGAGGACAGGCCCCCTGTGGGAAAATATTTAGTTTTAAGAACTTTACAAAACAAGAGGTTGGGTTGGGTAATCATTCTCCATAACTGCTTGGCTATAAGAGCATCATTGAAGAGTGAAAAATCCTGAAACCCCAGCCCCCAAAATCCTTAGGTAAAGTCATCTTATCCCAAGCAATCCAAACCAGCTTCCTATTGCCCTCACAAGACATCCCCCACCAGAATTTAGAAACAATCCTACAAAGTTCTTTACAGATGTGGCTAGGAATTTTGAAAACAGACATAACATAATTGGGCATAGCATTTATCACCGCTTTAACAAGAGTTTCCCTACCAGCAGAGGAAAGAAATCTGTTACTCCAATTAAAAACCCTTTTTGCACACAATCAATCACAAACTGGAAAATTTCCTTTTAGACCTTCCAAGTACCAAAGGTAATCCAAGATACTTGGATGATTTTTGCACAGAGATGCCATCTAAAATACCACAAATATCCTGGATCAGACTAGAAGGGGTGTTAGCACTGAAAAAAGCAGAAGACTTATCCAAATTGACAAGTTGACCTGAAGCCTGGCAATATCTCTCAATAATATATTTAACAGTAACAGCTTGGTTAACAGAAGCTTCACCAAAAACAATAGAGTCATCAGCAAAAATAAGTGCGTAATAACAGGTCCACCTCTACAGATCCTAAGACCTTTGAAACAGTAGGAAAGCTGGGCTTGGTGAATCAAATTGGACAGACATTCAGAGAGTATAATGAACAGGTAAGGAGAAAGGGGATCCCCTTGACTAATACCTCTAGAAGGAACAACAAAACCAGAGACATGGCCATTCAAGTTAAATGAGAAAGTGGGAGTACAAATGCATGCCAAGATCCAATTTATGAAAATATTCTCAAAACCCATTTTGTCAAGAACAGCTGCTAAAAAGTTCTATTCTACTCTATCATAGGCCTTATCCATATCAAGTTTAATCGCCATGAAAGAATTTTTCCTTTTCTGAGTCCATTAATGAAGTGCAGACACTCATGAGAAATGACAATATTATCAATAATTTGTCTATTAGGGATAAATGCAGACTGATTGGCACTTATACAATGGTGTAACACTTTTTTGAGCCTATTAGCAAGAATTTTAGAGATGATTTTGTACACAACGTTACAGAGGCTAATAGGCCTATAATGAGCAATAGAGGTAGGATTTTGGATTTTTGGGATAAGGGTAATAACAGTATGATTCACACTCTTGAGCATCTTGGCACTATGAAAGAAGTTTTTACAGCCCCACAAATAGAATCAGAAATAAAAGGCCAAGCAAATTGAAAAAAAGAGAGGTGTCATACCATCCCATCCAGGAGCCTTGTTCGGGTTGAGATCAAAAAGAGCTTTTCTAATTTCCCCTTCATCCACTGGACTTGTAAGAGCCTGGTTCATGGGGTTTGTGATAGATTGTGGCAATCCTTCCAAAATGTTCCAGTCAGCACAAGGTAAAGATGAAGAGAACAGATTTCTATAATAATCAGTGACCTCTTTTTCAATCTCCAAAGGTGTAGAGCAAATCAAGCCCTCATTACTAATAAGTTTCTCTAAACAGTTTCTCTTTCTTTTTTGTATTGTACATGCGTGAAAAAAATTTGGAGTTCTTGTCTCCTTCTCTCAGCCATTTAACCCGGGCTTTCTGACTCCAAAAAGTTCCTCCTCCCTATAGGATTTAGCTAACACTGTTTTGAGCTCCCACTTTCCTTCCAGTTATTCTTATGTCCCTCCATTCGTAGCTGAGACAATCTATCTTTGCATCTAAGAATCACACTTGCTGCATTGGTTCTCTTTCCTCTGCTCCAATTAATAAGGGCCATCCTACAAAATTCAATCTTTTTCTGCACCTGAAATAGAGGAGTTCCTCTCACATTGCCCTTCCAAGCCTGCTGGATAACATCTTCAATCCCATCCCACTCAATCCAAGTTTTGTCAAAGCAGAATCTCTTAGCCTTTTTCCAGGTCACAGGAGAAGAATCCAACAACAGTAAATGATGGTCAGATGCTTGTTTCTCAATATGCTCAACCATTGCATTAGGAAATTTTACTAACCAATCCGGGAGCCAAAAATCTATCCAATCTTTCCTCCACAAAGCCCTCCCCCTCCCTATTATTGGCCCAGGTAAATGGATGGCCTGTAAATGAGATTTCCCCCATCCCCAAATTCCCAACAAAATTCCTGAAATCATTGAAACTGTTGTAGCTTCTATTAATACCCCTTTCTTCTCACAAGCTTCCAACATGTCATTAAAATCACCCCCATTATCCAGTGGGATCCCCATTTGTCCTTCATCCTTTCAAGCAAATCCCATTGTTCCTTTCTAGCCTTTTTGTCTGTGCTTGCATATACAAATATCGCCCAAAAACTGTCACAATCTCCTTGAATCTCGAAATTAATTTCAACACAAAAAGGAGAGAAGACCAGACTGATAATTTTAATTCTTTCATCCCAATACACAAAGAGACCACCGCTTTTACCAATAGGATTAATACACTGCCATCTATCTTCCATTTTAAGCCTTTTGCACACCGTACTAACAAATGCCTTAGTCTTTTTAGTCTCACACAAAAATAACAAATCTGGGAGAAGGAGTTTAAATGACTCCTTCAACTGGGAAATTGTAGAGGGCCCTCCCAAACCTCTACAATTCCACACATATACCTTCATTGATAACTTTAGGCCCATTTTAGGCTGGCCACCTCCACCTTTATCTTATCCCTATTCAAATTGCTTTTCCTTCCTTGAATCTTAGCTCTTTTAGTTTCCAGCCCTGTTTCCTCTTCAACTTCATCAATCCACTCCAGATTCCTCTTTTTTCCTCCAGGGTTGGTCTTCACTGCAGCTGAGATATCCATAGGTATCACATTTTCTCCTTCATTCTCTTCATCCCCCCGCCTCTTCTTTTAATTACCCCTCTCTTGGTAACCTGGTTCCCCTTATTAGAGGCTTCCCTACTTATGTCTCTCAGAGGTAATCGAGAGGTATCATTACAGCTCTTCTGCTGGGGAGACTCAGCACTATAAGATCTCAGAGTTCTCTTCTTATCCCCTTTATAATCCTCCTCACCCTGTTCAATCCACTATCACTCTTCTGCCCCATCTCAAGGTTTATTGGAATATTGAGCTTCCCCATAAATTCCTCCTGCCCAATTTGCATAGGGTCATCCTGAATAACCGTTGATCCCAGATTTCTTTCTTCAGAGTTCTCAACAGCCACAATCTGCACTTTCACTTTTAAATCAGATTCCTGTGCACTACTCTCCCCTTTAGATTCCTTAGGCGCTTTAAATTCCCCAGCCTCTTTTGTATATGAGTTGTATTTCCCTGTTTTTGGAACCATTTATTCGTTGAGGTGTCCACAGCTCTCAACCATTCTCCAAACTGGCCTTCTTGCAATTTTTCCGCTTTTAGGTCATCTTTTCGAATTTGACAAGCTCTTTCCAAATGTCCCACCACCCCACAATAGAAACAGAAGTTCTGAAGATTTTCATACTTGAATTCCACCCACACACCTTCAGAACCCAATTTCATCCTAGTTCCTCTCAGCAAAGGTTTCTCCAGATTAATTGTTGCCAAAATTCTGATACATCTGCCTCTATTACTTCCGGTCTCAGGAATTTGGATATCTGAGACCTGCTCGAATTTTTTTCCAATTTTAACTCCGGTCTCTGTTCCAATCCAATGACATGGCACATTCCAAATCTGGACCCAAAGATCAACACTATTAATCTCATCAGCTTTATTCAGAATATCGGTTGTCCATTCTCGAAGAATTAGGTATTGGTTGTCAAAGGACCAAGTCTTTCCATTTAAAACCTTAATTTTGTCTTCTTTAGACACAAACACAAACTGGAATATATTCGCACCCATCTCTCTGACAGAGAATGCTTCCTTAGTTTGCCAAATACTCATAGTAGTGTTCTTAATCCCCGAAAAATTCACTCTTTTTGCACCAAAGATTTTTCCAAATAGACTTCTACTACATTCCTCTTTACTTTTTGCCACATTCTCTTCCTCCAAGGCTACTTCTATTTCTTCTTCAGAAGTGAGAGAGAAGAGTTTCAATCTATCTGCTAGCTCTTTATCCATATTAGGAATCTGTCACAAACCACCACAAACCCAGACCAAGGCCCGCAAGTCGCCTGGAGCAGAAATAAAGAACTGCACAGAGAAGAAACGAAAATAACGGTAGCCCACGGGACCACAGAGAGAACCAAAAAAAAAGGAAGAAGAAGAATTGACAAAAATTAAGAAAACGGAAAAAAGAAATAACAAAAAAAGAACTATTTAATGCTCATAAATAAATACCAACTGCCCAACATAAATCCCATTAGACAAATCATTATAATGAGAGAAAGATAATGAGATGCTGTGCAGTAATGATAAACGGAAAGCCCAAATTTTTAGGAAATTTTTTAATAATAAATGCTTATACAAATAATTCTAAGAGTCAACAAAGTACAGTGAAGAACACAGTGCAAGTGGATTAAAAAAACAAAAACTAGTTAAAGGCCCACATGCATTTCCCACCACTCACGCCTGAATGACACATGTACTCCATAGCAAGACAAAAGAGAAAACAACAAAGCAAGAAGAATCTAAAGAAGGGAGACGGAAGGAGGCGGAAGACGAAGAAACACAGGCTGAAAAGTCGAAGGTAAAAAACTAGGTTCTCTCTTCTAGAGAGAGAAAATAATCCACTCCTACACAAGGAGACTGTTGTAGTGATAGTCAGCCATTTAAATGTGTCACTTGCTAATTTCATGAAATATGAAGAATATGCACCAACTACTATGACCATTCCTATACTAAGTGAAACCGATTTACAGTTAGGGCTGGAAAAGAAATCAACCTACTTGATATTCTCGGGTCGATATTGATCATTACCATGTTTGAACTCGCTTTGTTAACATAACATGACTAAACCTAATAACAACAACCCGACTCCATTAGTTAAAAAATAATAAAATGTGTGAAAATATTAAACCAAATTGATTCGTAGTTAGCCTTGACTAAAACTCGTTCAAGTTCAGGTAAATTAATAATCATACTGAAGTCAAACACAATTTTCAAAACTCGATAAAAATTCAATCAAATTTAAACAATACTATGTTCGGATCTATTGAATCCATTTATACCCCCGTTTACAATATATACCAACACTTTTAAAAAAAAAAATTATTGGGGGGGAATATAGCATTACAACTCCACACATCAATCCAAAGCAAATGTCGATAGCACTTGCCATGCTATTAGCCATGCTAATTTCCATACAAATTTCTACTACCTTACGAGCCCCTCATACAGCATGGTGATGAAGCCAAGTTCGAAACCTTCAAAACAGTACGGGCGTCGTTTTAAATGCACTTGAACCTTTAGATTGATCCCACTCTGCTGCTGGGCAGCTGCATCGAATATCCACTAATTTTGCAGTCGAACAGCTCGTGTTTAAGCTACCACGAATATTCCGCATACTTAGCTAATTTTCACATCTCAGTTTGTATATCATACTGGGGAAGTTTGAGCAACTTGAACACGCCATAAAAAGAATCGCGTATAAATAGAGTTAAGGAGTACGGCCAATCCAAGTCCTACGAACGATGAAATCAGGATGGCATGAATTGGTGGCATGTGAAGCTGCCAAACCAAACAGAATGTGAGTCATATTGCCAAGAAAATCGGATAAATACATTGTGAAATTTGCAGATCAGAAAACAAACATCGTAGATTTTTCATGTATCTATTTACATAGTCTATTTTAGAGTTTTCGGAAGTGTTTTTTTTTTTTTTGTCTAAAGGATACAATTATGACTTAGCAAAGGAATTAAGGGAGTGTTTGCAAACACTTATGCTTTTGGAGGAGAAGTGATTTTATGAGAGTGTTTGCCATCACTAAAAAAAAAGTGTTTCTCAGCTTTTGGCTGGAAAGAACCACTTTTTAGTGTTTGCAAATGCGAACTTAGCTTCATTTAATCGAATCTAAACGCAGAAAGACGGATGCTTTTACAAATAAATAAGAACATTTACAAATAAATAAGCACTTTATAACTTTTTCACCAAACACTCAACTTCTGATTCTATTTGCAAACATTGTCAATTTATAATTCTCAACTACTTTTACTACGCTACAATAAATCATTTTTTCTAAAAGCAGAAGTTTTTGCAAACATTCCATAAGTTGAGAAATAGTGTGGTGGATAGTTGTAAAAGTGTTTTATTTGTGTGTACAAGTCAAACCAAAAGCAGAATCAGAAATCTAAAGCACCACTCCCCTTGATTTCAGATTTTGATTAAATGAAGCATAATTAAAAGCAGAAATTGGTATTTGCAAACACTAAAAAGTGATTTTTCCAGCTAAATGTTGAGAATCACTTTTTTTTTGGTGTTTGCAAACACTCCCAGAATCTTGGGAAGAGATGAGACTAAAAACATTTTGATCCATGCAGTTCTATTAGAGAAAAAAACATTTGAATTGTAGCAATTAGCACACGGTTGCAGAAAAATAAAATAAAAATCAGGTTGTAATGCTTCTCACAATCGAATAGAAAATATGGAGAATCAAGGCCACGAGCGCAAACTCGAGAGCTGCATAAGTCCATATATACTCTTTGATAGCTGCATCAAAATAAATTATTTTTACGATCAATATTCTCTTCTTAGTATGAATCACTTTGAACTTTCTGGAACATTCATGTACCTAGGATAACTGCAAACATCGATGCTGTAAGACCCAAAGTGAAAGAGAACGGTGCAGCAATTATAAGAGCTTGACTTCTCATCTCCTGGATCTGCAAACGAGAAGACGTTACCAATTAGAAAAACGTCAAAAAGTCAACCTTGAAATGTATTGGCTGACTGGTCCATTTCTTCTCCATGTTGTACTGGAATTAATGTTTTGTACACGAAAATGCTTCATAGCTATGCTAAATTAATCAGAAACTGTAAACATTTTGAAATATGGAACAATCGATTAAATCTTATTACCTAATATCTTACCAGTAGCTGCTCCAGGAAGAAGAAATAGCATATTGTGCTAATCAAGACGAGCACCACAAAATCTTGCCAGGCGCTGAATAAAGATGCAAATACATTTTAAGCTTCATCAAGAATGAGACACGAAATAGATATATGCTGAGCAAACAATAATGTCCCAAATTATTAAAAAAAATGGTTAATTACAAAAACTACCCCTGAAGTTTAGCCTAATACAAAAAACCAGTTATCTTTCAAAATTACAAATATCCCTTTAATGTTTACAAGCACCTCATTGAGATTTGTATTTAATTAACAAATACCCATCTCAAAAGGTGCAATTTGTAAAATAGAAACAAATATCAAGGAAATATAGCTGGGCATTTTTTTTTTTGGTGATTAGACAGCCTCAAGGTAGTATTCTTTATTAACCCCAAAAAGAAAAGCTTACAAATATTCTCGTTTCGATTCATAATTCTTAACTTCATATTTGGTGAGGAAAATCACCTCATTGAATTCTGTTGACTCTGTTCTCTGTTATCTCTTTGAGTATTATTTGCCACTCGAAGCAAAGTAACAGGTAAATTTGAAACTTCTTTACCACAGACCTCACAGAGAGTGTTGCCTTTCATGCTAAACCATTTAATCGCGCAATCTTCGTGTACCAATCTGAGTGCTCCTTTACAAAGGCATTCCATCTTAAGTATCTTTCTTTCTTCACATGTATCGAGACAGATCCTACATACAGCTTCCTCTTCAGGAATCTCTTGATCCTCGTGGACAGGAACAGGAGTTTTTGATCTACCACCAAAAAGTACCACGAAAAATATTCTTACATAATCAGATATTAACGAGATTCACGCCGGCTATTTCAGACATAATTTTGGAATAACATCATATGCACCATTTAAAAAATGCAGAGTTCAAGGCAAAATTAAGGGATAATTACCAAAAGAAAACTTGAAGTTTGATACAAACACCCCCTTTAACTTGAAGTTTGATTCTGACTTAAATGTAAGAGGGTAGTTGTAACATTTCTATAAATGTAAAGGGGGTGTTTGAAATGTTTTTCTTTTTTTTTATGAAGGGGGGTAAATAAAATGTACGACGGAATCAAACCTCAAGGGGTTTCTGTAAATTTAAAACTTCTCCGAGTTTTATCGTAAATATCCCAAACCCAGGCTTTTGCCTTTTTAAATTAACCCCCAAATTTAGAACAGACCACTATTACAGTAAATGGATCTCCATATGCTGTTCTATAATCAATTTAACCGTGTTAAAATTCTCCAGCAAAAAGTTATTTACTTTTTTTCGACTAATATGTACGGAATGGTGTATGACAAAATACATAGTAACTAATCACTAAGATAACTATAACTATTTAGGGGAATTAGAAACTACGATAGGAGAAGATAAAAAATGCAATTGGGTTTAAATTAGATGCTACATAGTGGCTTGGCATAGTTGTAATGAGCGGTCAAGTGAGGCTAAAACAGGAAAATTGGACAACAAGTACATGCATTCGACATACCAACATCAGTATCTGGAGATTGATTTTCGCGGGAGGCAAAAGATGAAGATCTTACAATAAAGATGTTCCTCCCGGGCACAGAGAGCGACCTTGAAACAGTACCTTGAGATGCACTTATCTGCGATAAATGGGCAAGAATTTATCAGCCAATTTTCTATTTTTGATAAATTCAGTAATGAATTCATGGTATTAAGTATTTCGAAGTGATACTTTCATAATGTTCTTTTTTTTTTTTTCTCTAAAGTTCGATATTGATTTTCTCAAAAAAAAAAAAAAATTGAAAAAAACCGAAGAGAAGCAACAACATAAGCCCTTGAAAATCTAATGCTTTGTTTGGTTTTCTTTTCGCAAACTTTAGTCCTCAAAATAGAACCAACCACAATTTTCTTCAAGAATACAACAAATTAACCACTACTTAAATAAAATCAAACATAGTACATTCCCTATCAAATCCTCAAAATGAAAATAATTTCACAAAATATTTCTCCGGAACCCCCCAAAACCAAACCAAACACCAACACCTATATTGGATGGTTCTTGCCTCTAGTTCTCTTACACCAGATAAGCCATAGTTCGTAAGGAAGTATTGTACAAATAAAGAAACTGACAACTTATGCTACACTGAGTTAGAATCAGGTAATTGACTATCCAAAACTGATGAATGCAGGGAAATCAATTAAAATATAAGCACAGAAACAATATTATAATACTATCTAAAATGAAATGCACACATAAAAGATATTATGCGATTTCAATCGTACGACATGAAGCACACACAGATTGTAAAATCTAAAACAGTTTGTGTGCAATTTGGTAATAGAATAAACAAAACTGAACTTATCTAATTTTCAACTAGATCAGCTCAAAAGTGAAGAAAAACAGAACCTGAAACAGAGACAAAGATGGCACCACTGGGCAGAATAGTGACAGAATATGCACATGAACCGCATATGAAAAATAGACAGATAAAAGAACACATAAATGAACAATATGACAGGTAAAGGAAAAAGTAGGGGGAAAAATGATAATAAAAATTCCTACTCCGAGCATAGGATCATAAGTAAGAATACAAAATAACAAATGTTAACATATATACCTTCACAGTAATGAAAGATCAAATAAAAGAAAACATCAACTTAAAATGTTTCATCTTGATAACAAATTCTGGATGACAGTAGTATATACATACTGCAGAACATCAATACACACAATTATAGTGATTTTCGAACATCTAATGGCGTTCATCTTGAATAAAATGTTTCTATCAACCAAACGAGAAACATAATCGATCATAATCACAAGTGATAAACTACAGTATGTTAAAGAGTTCAGATTAAAAATTACATTTGGTCTTTGCCGTTCGCTGACTGTCCTGGCCGATGTTTATGGGGCCGCAGTAATTTGAGGGGACAAGTTCGAGGCAGGTGTCACCGGAAGGGACGTACACCTTTTCCAAGACAAATTTGACGTGTGATTTGAAACAGCGGGGCTTTCAAGAGCTACCTTAGGATCTGAACTGAGAAGAGAGCTTCTTTCACCGTCTAACACAGTAGTCCCTTTTTTAAAGCTTAATGCCCGAAAAAAACCCGCTGTAGAAGAACTTCCATTTGAGACACTTGGAGATTTGATTAAACCCTTGCCACTGCGGCTGCTTGAAAAACCGGAAGGTCTTGGAGGTATTTGAAGGGTTAGATCTGAACGTCGTGTACTTGGCTCTGAGTTTGCAGACATATTTCTGGACTCCCTTTCGTCAGAATCAGCCTGTGTGCAATGGGAATTATGGAATGAATGTAAGCATCAGGTTGTAACTTATATAATACAGCTCAAGAAGTGTGGAAAAGGAACAAACGAAGATCTAATCCACAAGGACCAATATATATATATATATATATATATATATATATATATATATTGATTAACCTTTGAAACTAGTAGCCAAGAGGGATTGGATGCAAGGACCAAATGAGATAAATACATTAATATTACGGATAATTACAAAAATTACACCTGGGATTCGGTGTAATTACAAAAAAAAAAAAAAAAAAAAAAAACAGAAGTTTCGTTATTACAGAAAAAATAAAAGCCTAGGTTTGATTCTGTCTTAAATGTAAGGGGTAATCGTAATATTTTTACAAATGTAAAGGGGCTGTTTTAAACGTTTTTAATTATGAAGGGGTTAAAGTGTAATACATAATCAAACCTCAAGGGGATTTTTGTAATTTTCAAAAACCTATGGGTTTGTTTTTGTTATTAGCTCAAACCTCAGGGTGGTTTTTGTAATTATCTCTTAATATTAAGCAAACAAGCACCAATCCAATGCACCTTTATCTTTCAGAAAGACTTCCATTTTACGAATTCATGATCAACTGGACTAAGTTGACAAATTTACATTAAATGACATAATAGGACTCTCGAGCAGATTGGGAATGTTGAGAAGATTTTCCAAAATAAAAATACATCACATCTTTTACGTGCAATCCAAAGAAAAAAGTCCTTCATTGAAGTTGATTAATAGTCTCACAAAAATTCTCTGTTTCCAAACAAATAAATATACTTAAGAGTTTTGAATCGCTCAAGTTTAAAGTTACAATTGAAAGGCAATCACAAAAGAGACAAGTATTTAATGTGAATCTTAGACTCACAGTACTGCCAAGTTACTGAAATACGAAACACATTTCAGCATATGTTGGAGTCGGTATAAGATCTCTCTTGCCTTACCGATAAAAAAAAAAAAAAAGATCTATCTTGCCTTTGTTGATAATGGATAAAAAATCTGAATAAATGAACTCAAAAGTCTGAGATGTACAAACAACTTACTGATTAATGTTAAATTCACAAAATATAGTTTATATCCTAAAATAAAGTGTGCTTAGGTGCTTGAAACATCAAACTTATATAATTTGATATATAAACAACTATGAACTGTCAACTGGATTAAATTCAAACAGATATGAAAACAAGTCAGCAAGCAATAAATAACAAGAAACAATGTTTATTTGAGCTATCTTTTGACCTGAATATTATATGCATAACTAACAACTAGAGGATCCTTCTAACAACGAGAATCTTTCCTGATATAATAAGGAATAATAAAGTGACTATCTACTAATTTAGGCTACTGAACCATGAAACAAAACCTAAAACAACAAACAACCCCTCTTTTCTTCTTTCTTGTAGCGTTAGAGACCCCAAAATAGTCTCTGATTCAAACCTTAAAATTCAGAACAAATTTACCAACAGAACCAGAAAAATCCACAATATCACCTAAACCACCACATTTCAGCCATAAAGAACACATCTTTCTACAATGTTTAGCAACGAAAAAAAAAAAGTAACCCAAAAACTCAACAGCATATTAACTAAATAAGAATAAAGGTTCTGAAAACCTGTGATGTTGCTGTTGAAGGTGTTCCCATTGATTTATGTTGTTCTGTTGCGGCATTATCCACCTCATCACCTGGTTTTGGGTTCATCGTTCTTGTGAAATATTAAAAGGAAAAACGATTGAACAAGAAAAAAAGATTAAAAAAAAAATAAGAAATAAAAACGAAAGCTTTGACGGTAGCAGACCGAAAATGATTCGATTTTTTTCAAGAATTTTTATGTTACAAAAAATTGATGAGTAGTATAATCAAGAATTTCAAAAGACGGGGATTTCATTTCTTGGAAAATGAATAGAAAGGTGAGGTGAGGCAGGAAGGCCCACGTCACAGCGCAGGGTTGTCGTTTTCGGACCGCGTTTTATGTATCATGGGTTTTGTGCATGACCGACGAATTTCTTTTGACGTTTCTTTCTTAAAAAACCCCATCTACTTTGATAAATTTGGAAAAGGGAAAATAAGATTTTTAGTCCTGTAAGTTGGGCCTTTTGGAGAATTGGTCTCTAAATTGTCGCATTCATTTTTTAGTCATTTTAACTTTCACATTTCTAGTTATTGATCCTTTAACTTAACAATTTTATTTTTGGTCCTAAAACTTAACATATTTGAAATTTGGTCCTACAACTTAATATATTTTAGAAATTTAGTCTTATAACTTAAGAATAGTTAAATTTAACTATTTTATAGGACCAAATATAAAATAATTAAATTTCAATGTTTGGAAACTAATTAAATTATAAAAACAATTAAAATTAAATTAATTTGATTAATAAAAGTTTAAATAAATAGAAATTTCTAAAATAATTAATGAATTCTAGGAAAATTAAAATAATTACATCAAATTAGTAACTTAAGAATAATTTGTCATATTTATGCAATTAACCTTTGGTGAGGATAATTATCTCCAAGAAATGTAATCGTAGACTAGTGTACAAGATGCATTTAATTCGGATGGTTTAAAAAATTAATGCTTAAATATTTTTTAAAAATTAATTAAATTAAAAAATAATTATTTATTTTTAAAGAAAATTAATTGTTAATTAAAATCATTCGATTTGAAAAATAAAATTAATTTAGAAATAACCTTTTAATAAATTAATTAAATTTAACTATTGTTAAGTTATATTACTAAATTCCCCTAAAAAAGGTTACATGACCAAATTTCTAAAATATGTTAAGTTATAGGACCAAATTTAAAGAAATATGTTACGTTATAGGACCAAAAATAAAATTGTTAAGTTAAAGGATGAATATCTAGAAATTTGAAAGTTAAAGGACTAAAAAATGAATGTGACAATTTAGAGGACTAATTCTAAAACATGTCCAACTTACAGGACTAAAAATCTTATTTTCCCTTTGGAAAAATACCCCATCGTATCCGCTATTAATGAAAAAGGTGGCGCTATTCACACCCCAAAATTGTTAATCACACCCACTTTATATCATTAGTTTAAAAGACTATGATATCCTTACTTAAATAAATAAGTTTTAATACACTTCATCTTCCTCACACTCACCCACATTCTTGTAAAAAACTGTTTTTTTTTGTAAACCATAGATTTTCAAACGCTCACATTGTTGCAAATATGGACAACAAAAAATTAATTTTGTCGAGTAATATAAGTATATCCTTAATTTACAACTTAAAAGTGTGTTATTTTTTCATTTTTGATTGAAAATTTCTTGTTGAATAACAAAAGTGCGACATTTGGCATGATCGCAATGCGATTAAAACTTTTCTCGTGCCATCGTGTCAATTGCACGGCAAGCACGATCGTAATTACTTTTCGATCATGCCACTTGGCACGATGACATAATCGTTGTTACTCTTCCATCGTGTCTTATGGCACGATCGAGTATACAATCTGTAATCCATCATCTTTTTCCCCAAACTCAGACAAAAACCAGAAAAAAAATGTTATGTAATTCTAGAATTCAAACCAAATACAATTACCTAACATTTATGCCCAACAATTACCCAAACTAATCCAAATATAAGTGTAAAATTAAAGTAAGAGATTAAATTCAAAATTAAAATAAAATAAAAAATGTGTAATCCAAAAGATATTACATCTTCTTTCGTTGCCGGAACAAAGAAGATTGGCAGAATTTCTTCCTCCGCCACCGCTCATTGGTTTTATCATTTTGGGTGTATTTGGGAGGAAAAATAGGAAAATGGGAAAATGGGAAAGTAGGAGGGGTGTATTTACCAACTATATTATATTTTAAAAAGTAGGTGGGAGTGATTAACAATTTTGGATGTGTGAATAACACCACCATAATGAAAAACGTCCATTGTCCCAAAGTATTAGAAGATGATTTATGTCCCTCCATTAGAGCTGTCAAAATCATCGAGTCGAGCCGTATATGACTGCCCCACCGGGCCTATAGCAGAAAATCGAGTGGGGGTGGGCTAAACAATATTTGTCCCGCTATTTTTGGAGCTTAATTTGGCCCAACCGATGAAAGTGCACTGTAAAATTCGGGTCAATGGGGTCGACCCGATTTTTCGGGCCTAAAATATCACAACCCAGCCCAGTAAAAACACCATATAATGATACTGTAAAGTGTAGATCACTCCAAATCAAAGAAATTGAATCGACAAAGTCAGTCTACAATTGAGTCTAATAGTTGACCCTCCAAAGCTAAATAAAATTTTGAGTGAGAACACACATACAAGATTAAAGGGCCACGGGTTACTTGGGGAGGCCCATCCGATACCTAATTCAAACAAATGTAGCACAATAAATCCGGTCTGAGGATGCAACTAAGAGTAATCAAATCGAGAATATGTATAAATGATTAGTGCGGACTTTTATACTTGGGATAATAAACCTCATAGACTTAGTGTAATAACATGCACCTTATGGTCGTAACTAATTAATGAATTGAGCCTTAAGAGTCGCTTAATAATATTTATGACCCAATAATAATTAATAATATTGTCCAATAATTAATTTTGAAATTAATAAATAATAAAATATGAAAAAAAATCAATTTTACCCCACCACCATTGTAAAAATACAGAAAATTGCCCAAAAACCAAGTTTTACATAACTGCCCACCATACTGCCAACCAACTTGCCCACCATATTATGTTCAAAAACAAAACCAAATTCGACATATTTGCACATTTAAAAAACGATCAAAACTTCACACTCATTTTATACACTATGACTAACAATGTCAAATTATATTTATTCTAAAAATAACAAAAACTTGGGTCATTTACCATTTTTGAATAAAATGCAAACCCATTCTATACAACTCTTCTTTTTCTTCTTCTGCAACAATGGAGGCGGGAGTAGTGATGTTTTTAAATCCGGACCGGATATTGAATCAGATTAATAAATGGGTCATTGGGTCACTGGTTCAACCGGTTAAACCGTTCTAAAAAAATTGGTTGACCTACATACACATATATATGTACACATTTAAAAGATAAATGCAAGTACAAATTGTTAGTCCAAGTGGCTACGATAATCTAGAGAGGGGTGAATAGATTATGCCGATTTTTCGCAAATCGCCCTTTTTTTCGGATCAACAAGTAAATGACAAGAATGTAAATGCGAAAATTAAACAACACTCGTTGATTTATAGAGGTTCAACCCACCTAGGGCCTAATCCTCTACCACCCCAGTATCTCCGGGATGGATTTCAAAAAAAAAATTATTAATTACCACAATTAACACAACACCTTGAGGATCACCACAATCCTCTTACAACACCTTCAAGGAGATTACCACAATCTTCCTTCACCACCTTTGAAGAGTACCACACTCTTCAAATACCTATCACCTAGATCACCCAAGTGTATTCTTACCACAAGAATACTCACAAGGATGTCTTGTGTTGAATGATGGACAAAATTCAATATTACAACTCTATAAAACCAATACAAAGATTGAGTGTAAGTGTAATCAAAAATCAAAAAGCCTAGACCTCAAAGATGTGCAAGTGAAAGTACTTAGGCTATTACAACAAGAATGTAAAAATGAAAGCTTGAACAATTTGCAGATTTCTTGTTGTGTATTTTGCTTGTATATGTTATATCTTGTGTCTTCAATTCATCCTCTATTTATAGGGAAGTCTTCACCAACATAGGCTCCCAGCATAGGCTCCTTCTTCTTCATTTTTGTCTACAAAAAGAGGATCACAAGATGTAGAAATATTGTACAAAAATGAGAAGTAAATCTTGCTGATAATGTTTTCAAACGACACATTTTTTTTGTCAAAAATTACATAGAGGCGACCGGTTGTCTGTTTAAGATTTCGAACGTTTGAAAAAAGATAGTGCGATCCAGACAGGTCGAATGGGGGGGTCGGCCAGGATCGGGGTGCGGCCGGTCGCCGCCTTAGGTGCGGACGGTCGCCCTAGGGTGCGACCGGGTCGGCCCCCGCTTGATTGGTCCCCCTCTTCGCGTTTTATGAGTTCGAGAATGTTCTGTTTCAATTCTCTTTTGCCAGTGCACGGCCGACGCTTTGGGCGATGCACCTGGTCGACTCTCCAATATTAAATGTTGTCCGATTTTTATCAAAAATAAACTTCAAGAAATACTCCAATAAATTAGTAAAAACATTTTAAATCACTTGGGAGTATTTGGACAACATTTATAAACATAGTTTTGGTGCAAAAACCAATTTAAACAAAACCATCAAAAGTGTTGTCCATTTTTATCGAAAAATAAATTCTAATAAATACTCTAAAAATTAGCAAAAATATTTTAAATCATTTAGGAGTATTTGGACAATATTGTTTTGGTATAAAAACTCATTTAAACATAATCATCAAAATCTTGATAAAAACATTTATCTAACACAAATGTAAAAAAATGATAACAAGTACAAATAAAAGTAAAATAAATTTAATAAATTATAATATCCAAATATATATATATATATATATATATATATATATATAGGGATTGATTCAAATGAGACCAATCCCTTCAGGTTAGTCCATAAGACCGCATATAGACCCTTGATTTAATTTTTTAATGGTGTAGATCTCTTTAGTTATTTTTGGGATATAAGGGTATGATTGTATTTTTACATTTTTTCGGTTTTTAAGTAAATCACGTTAATTGCTAATTATTAGGAAAACAAAATACTTCCTTTATCAGTTTCCGATTTTTAGGGGAAAAACCATAGATTTCAATCGTATCTTTTCAAAACCGATACCTATCGGTTTCCGATTTTTTCTATATAGAGTGATCTTTTTTAAGATGAAATTGTTTTTTTGATTTGTATAATAGATGCAAAGAAATTGTATAGATAGATATGTCGAATTGTATATTTAAGGGTTCATTTGTTTATTTTGGGGTAGTTGAATTGTATTTTTGTTGTATAAATAGTTTAATATATTTGCTTAATTAGTTACGTGGCTTTGTATCTTTATTTGGTGTATTTGTATACTTAATTGTATGAGTGATTCAACGATTTTAGTTCGGTGGAATTGTATACGATTGCGATGACATGTATAAATAGATATGTCGAATTGTATATTTAATGTGTATCATTTGTTTATTTTGGATTAGATGAATTGTATTATTTGATTAGTAGATTAATATATTTGTTTACTTAGTTAAGTTGAATTGCATATTTATTTGGTGGATTTGTATATTTAGTTGTATGGGTGATTTATTTGATTTTAGTTTTCAGTTGAATTGTATTTAGGTGCTTATGGACTTGTATAAATAGATATGTAGAATTGTATGTTTAATGTGTTGCATTTGTCTATTTTGTGGGATTAGTTGAATTGTATTATTTGTTGGATAACTAGATTAATATATTTGCATGAATCTTAAGATACAAATTACAGTATACAGTGTAATTGTATGCATAATAAAACAATTATGTATGCTTAGCGTTTTTTGTTTTCATATTTAGTTGAATGTAATTTTTATATGCAATACATGTTTAGGGAGAAAAAATAACATTACAGATAAATTAATAGTTCACACAATGGTACAAACAAAAATCATTAAACAATAAACTAACAGGTTTCATACTGTTTCACCCATTGTTTTTTTGCAAAAATAGAAACATTGCACTAGGGTGTGGTGTCGCGGTTTGGACACGTTCTGTTGTTATGCGTTCTCCGATCTCACCGCATGTTCCACATCATCTTTTGAGTTTTGTGCTTGCTTTAATGGTTCCATAGTTTGGTAAAATTGTACACGGTTTTCAACGTAGCGAAATGCATTCCCACTCGTGGAATCTTTTCTTGTTCCACCTCGGTATCCAATATTTTGTTGATCCCGTGAGATTTCGAGCCGTTGTCCTACGTTTTTTTGACATCACAAAAGTTATTACACAATAATACAAAATGGATATATTATACATACAGTTATATAATTTCATTCATACACGTTGTTACCTAATAATACAAAATGCATCCTCTTTGTTCTCAAAGACTTGTTAGAATACAATAATCAATCTGTATAAAATATACGATTTTTAACGATCTATTTATGCACGTTTTGATTTATAAGTATAAAAAGAACGTTTAGTTGATATTCAATTTTTTTGGATCAAACTTATTAATTTATTATGATAGACAATTTGTACCATACAATGAAATAAGCATGAGTAGATTCTTAATTGAACAAATTACAGACGAAAATATACAAGTGTTATATTATAAATATACAACGAATAAATGAATATATACATGTTGTAACTACTAAATAAACAGGCAACGAATTTGATAACAAATGTACTATATGCAGATAAGGCGTAAATATGCATATACATAATTCTATATACGCAAGGCTTATATTCTAAATAGGTAAACTATCTGTACTAAACATACAAACTATTAATTGAGATGCAATCAATCTTCATACAAGTTGTGGATCCACAAAAATATAAAACTATATATACAATGTTGACACACTAAATAGACAATATTTGTATACTAAACATACAAACCAACAATAACAGAGGTGCATGTATTTCATTCAAGAATCAATTTGTTGATTGCGTATGAATATTGTAGCAAGTTTCTCGTTAGAAATTACCCGGAGGACATTCTTGATTTGCGTTGAAATCAATATTTTTGCCATTGTGTAAATCTTTCCAATCAAATGGATGATAACTCCTTGCAAATTGTTAGAAATCCGTTGCGTTTAATTTTTTGTGGATCAATTGGAGGCCGATTTTTGAGTGATAATGGTGATTACAGAGGTTTTGATAATGGCGATGCAATGTTTACGTTGAGAAGGAGACATACATTTTATTGTATATGGTGAATTGCGTGATTTATGGGGCGTGATCAATAACGAGATCACGTTCCTATAATGTAGGAGGAGGTTACCTGTCCGATTTTATGGATTCCAATTTTACCCCTTCTATTGTATAGTTACTTTCAAAACCCGTATAGATTGTAATGCATCTCGCCGTTGATTTACTATTTGGATGGTTTAGATTCGATTTATGGACTAACAGGAGGGTGGTCTCACAGATCTATCTCATATATATATATATATATATATATATAAATCAAATATAAGGAAAAATTATATGTAAATTTACAAATACTTTTTGTTTTTTAAATAAAACAAGTAAAATTTTGCTTAAAAATCGAGTTAACTTGGTCTTTGCTTTCCGGGTTTTTTTTTTATCGGGGTTGACCAGGGTGACAACATTTTTTTAACCACCTAATTTTAATATAGAACTGCACCGAACATGTGACCGGTTCCCGATCAAACCGGCCAGTCCGGTCTGGGTTTCAAAACATCGTGGGGAGCAGTGAGCTTCTTCTTCTTTACTTTTTTCCTCTAAAGATGTCGTATCCATACCGGATACGTATTTAATATGATACGTTATCCGATACTTTATGGATACTCCTTGGATACATCTACACATGAATATGATTATTCTATTGGTCATTTTTTTAATATTATATTATATGTCTATGTGAATTATGACATTTCAGATTTGAGTACTTATTAAATTTTAATTTTTATATGCTTGAAATATATTTTTTTTAATTATACTAAGCCTATATTTTCAATAATATATAATTTTATATGTATATATATACCATATTCGTATTTTTAAAATTTTAAAATATGTTGTATTCTCATATACAGGCCGTATTGTATTTATATTTCGTATCCGTATCAGCAATACATGGGGGTTAAAAACAAGTTTTAATAAAGAGGCAGTTTTCTTTAACTACGTAGGTAAATAGGTCCCAAATCCTACTTGTAATCGCTTGAATGCCCTAGACCAAAACCCTCGGAGAAAAACGCTAAATGCGATTTAAACGTAGTATTGGCATTTGAAGACAGCGTTTGGAGCGTGAAAACTAATACGAAGAGAAAGCGAAGAAAGCAGAACGATGAAGTTTCTGGATTGGTACTTGAAGATAGCAGCTGTTTCAGCCATGATTGGAGGTTCAATGGAGCTATTCATGATCAAAACTGGCTTCTGTGTGAGAACCCTCCTTCTCACATCCTTCTTATCACATATTCACAGGCACAAACACACTTTTTGTTGTTTTAATTTTAGTTTCTTTATTGATTCTGCTTATGAACCGTTAATGAGGATAACCCATCTCAGATATAGTCGGAACCAACGAATTCCAGTGTCAATAGCGTGTGTTTCTGTGTTTGCTTTTGCTGTTGAAATACTCTGGGTGGGGGAAAATGTTGGAATTATTTTATTTTCTTGAATCTGGTAGTGGTAGTTTTTTAAGCTGGGTCCTCGAAATTACGTTTTATGAAGAATTAGGTCAGAAATCAGAGTCCCCAATTTCATTATGCCCTCAAAATAGGATCACGAACTTGAAAAATATCAATGATTCGCCATGAAAGCTTCGTGTCTATAGGTAATGCTTGGATTTAGGAATCCGATTGGAACTCTGTGTGTATTGTGGACTTGAGGGTTTAGTTTCCTAAATGTGGTTGGTGAGCTGAAAATCGTGTAATAACTACTCAGTTTAGTAAAACTCAAGATATTGGGTTGTGCAAGTTTTGTATGGCTTTCACCTTTTGGCATGAGAATTGGTTTTAGGATTTCTTGCTTATTATAACTATTCTGCCTCAAGTTATGGTTATTTGGTTAGAACCCTCTTAAATTGGATATTAATTGACCAATGGGTACAATTCAGTGTTCTCATGTAACTTGACTCTGATTTATCTAAGGTATAGGTCAGAAATACTTCTACTTTAGTTAACATCAAATTTCATGTTTTTATGTTAAGGCACGAAATAGCTGTGCTGCATTCTTGTAGTCGATTCCATGTTCATTTTCCTTGTTTTTATAGTCAGTACATATACTGATACTGATCTTTAACTGCTTATATTCTCTGGACTTTTTGCAGATGATAAAGTAACAGTTCTGGAGTCAGAGAAAAGGGCTTGGGAGAGTTCGCCGAAGCTCAGGCAGTTAGAGAAGCTCTTAATCCATGGCGAGATAATGATAAGCAAGCAAGATAAAGTTCCTAGTCATGTTACCTAAGGTTTGGTCTACAAAAATTTCTCTTAAAATAATTGCGGATCAACTCTTATACTTAACTTTTGAGTAATTTGGTAGTAGAATCAAATTCCGAAATTAAATTTGAATTTAGGAGCCAAGTATTGGAGCTAATAGCTTGTTTACTGGCCCGAGCTTGGGCATAAGTAGAGTTAGCTTTGTATTAAGATCGATGTTCAATCTTCTTTCAGTATCGTTACTTTCTTTAAAATGATTTCTTGTCTTGAGGAAATTTCTGATAAATACTTCTTGCATACACTTAGCGACATATGTTATGGCCTAAACTTTTTATCTTTGCATTGTTTGCAGAAAAGTGGGCAATTTGTTTAAGAGAGAGTCATCAAAGTTGGTATTGAACCTCACACTTCATTGCTAGTCTTGATGGAGCTTGACCACCACCTATGCCAGCACTTTAAATATCAACTCCAGTTTCATATATGATATAACTGTTTGGGTTTTTTGTTCGATGAAGATCCAGGTTATCATTCATTTCTTGAAAAAACTAGTTTTGTTTTAAGTTTTCTTGGATAATGTAATTTTGGGGCTCTTCTGTTTTGGGGATATAGTGAAATTGTGATGCTGCTCGTCTCAAAGCTACACTGAGTTTCATTCTTTATGTATTTTCTTTCTATGCAACTTTATTTGAATAGAACTTCTTTTGCGTATCCTTTCATGTTCTTTTGTTGCAGAGCAAGTGAACTGGTATGAGAAGATGAGATACATATAAACAAGGAATAATTACAAAAACCCCTTAAGGTTTGGGCTAATTACAAAAAAACCCAAAGGTTTATGAAAATTACAAGAAATCCCATGAGGTTTGATTACATCTTGCATTTCCCCTTCCTAAGTAAAAAAAACATATCAAAAAACCCTGATATTTGAAAAACTCTGGCTTTTATCATAACTAGCCCAAACTTGGGTGTTTTTGTAATTATTCCTAGGAAAACTACAAACTCTACCCTTGGTTTTGGGTTTCTTAAAAAAGAACTCAGAAGTTTCACATAACCCCCTTTTGAAGTTTAATTTTGTTTTATATTTTACCCCAACCGTTAGTTGACTCTGTCTTATATTTTACTCCAACCGTTAGTTGACTCGACGGAATTTGCTGAGGTTATTAATTATTTTACAATCACATTTCTCAAAATTTCAAAATATTACAAATAGCTCCAACTTTACATAGGGCCGATTTTCTTATGGGAAATGATGAGCAAAAGGCCCATCTCATAAGTAAATTGGCCCAACATTAAAGTCAGGCCTGAAATATCTCCATAGTCCATGCTTTTTTAGCATCTGTTGACTGTTAATGCTCTCTCACTGAAGTACTGAGTTGCTATTTGATTTCTTCTGACGATTCTTTAATAATTTTTTCTTATGATACAATATATAAATCTGAGTATTTTTCATGTTATTTATTAATACTTTAATGATTCTAAAAGAAAATTATATTCTTTATTGTTGTATATTCATCAAGTTGATTAATCAACGACGCCATTTAATTTGCAGTATTCAATTTGGAATGGGGTTGGGTAAGTAATCAATTAATCATCAGTCTCTTGATTCAACTTAATCCAAAAATTAAGGGAAGTAGGTAAGAATGACACTAATATTACTAGGTTTTCAATTAATAATACGGTTAATTGAGAAAATTATGGAGGGAACTAGGCTGGTTTTATTAAAACATAATAATAAAAATTGTGTCTAGAAACACGTAAATCATGGCCATGTGAGGAGATAATCTAGGTTTAATATATAAGTACTTACATGCAATAACCAGATTAAAGAAACCACCGAATCTCCATTAATATGACTTGACCTTGACTTTGGTGTTCCAAAATTCCATTAAATTTCCTTGTTTTAGTGTTCTTATCTTATGTAATAATCATATTGAGTTGTTCATCTCGGACTAGATCTTCCTATTCCACAATCACGTATTCATTTCTATTCCATGGCTGTATTGGATGTATGACATGTGTACAATGATGACATCATCATGTACACGTGTCATACATCCAATACTGATGAACATGAAGTGGAACACGATTGTGAACAGAAATCTCATTAGTTCATCTCACCACAATGGTCATAATTAAAAGTTTCTAGTCCAAATGTTAAATAAATATCTTATTTGCTTTTAAAAAAAAAAAGAAATATCTTATTTGATTTTGAAGAATTATAGGTCACAAGTATCCATCCAAGTTATACCTAATGCATTAAAGTGTATGTGACCAACCTTTTTATTCAAAAAAATAAAAATAAAAAAATTGCTAGTTTGAGAAATAAAAATGAAATGAACATGGTTACGATCAGGGCGGAGGATAGTGGAGTTAGTATCTTGGTGAAGCCCAGTGCAAGTTCAAGTTGCCAAAAGGCCCATATATACATGTGTGTGTCTTTATTTTATATTTAGGCCCCACCCATCAAACTAAATCCAAGTGCCCTCCAACTATCTCATGTTCCAAAGAAAAGTTCAATTATGTTTTAAATTTAATGGTTTCAAAATTAGTAAAATATCTAGACAAATTCACTTTCCCAAATTTCAAATGAATGGAGAAATCTAACGGCAGCAGAATAAAGTTAAAGCTTGGAGCTTCTTCCTATTGATTTCTCAATTTTTGTATGACCAGTGTACATTCCAGTATTCTACACATACTTTATTTATTCTTGCAATTTTTTTCTTTTATTAATTATTTATGTTGTCATTATCTACTTGTTGGGTATTATAACATATGCATCTCTTTTCTCTAGTTATATTATTGTTTTTTTCCTCCATTGAAGATACAAAGTAATTTATTTAGACATTAAAGAATAATAAAATAATTCTTTTAATTCTTCCTTGTATTAATTAATTTTGTTGTCATTTTATATATCTTGTTGCCTTTTAAATTATAATTAAGTGTTTTTAAGAGGTAAATTGCAATTATCTAGAGAAAGAAACATTGTTAGCTAAACGCCTAAATCTTAAAGTCGAATTCAAAGAGCATTTTCAACAATAAAACATGTGAAGATGACACTTTATAATAAAATGGGGGATGATTTTGCTCTTCATTAAACGAAATTTTGTTAACAATATGGATGTAGAAAGTCCGCTTTGAAGTTTTGTCGGACACAACTTTATCGAATATTAAAAAATATTTGTAAAATATATATATTGTAGTTAACTTTTACTTCTTAGCCCACCCTACTATCGATTCCTGGATCCGCCACCTGGTTACGATCACTTGGACTCAATCCAACTCATTCGGATCCACTTTGGATATGGATATAATTCGAGCCTGGTTGGAGCCACCCATTGTGACGTGAAACGAGTCGAAGACGCGCGTTCGTGGCCGCAATGCATTTAAAATAAGAAGGGTAAAACAATAAAACTACAAACGCGTAGCTTTTGGGAATTATTCGATCTTTTATTAAAACCCATTTTCTCAAAGAAAACGATAAGACGGTTAATTAAACTCAGTAGATATAAGGTGTCTAGGCCCGAAAGTTCTTCGTTTAAACTTAAATTTGACCCATTTAAGTGTTTTAGATATTAAGGATTTTGTTTCCTTTTGGTTTGAAACGTTTAGAGTTTTTGCTTCCTTTAAATACTTTTAAGGACCTTTTTTTCGAGTTGTTGAATCATAATTCGTAATATCGATAAAGTTTTCTTTCTATTATTTTATCTTTTCCAATTATCATTTCGGTCACATTGCCAACTCCAATTTTACATTATCAACTTATTCTTTGTTATATCCTCCATATCCTCTGAAAAAAAAAAAAAAAAAAACTTGGACACATTTTTGACATAAAACAATGAAGTTGTTAATGAAACTAACAACTACATTTGACTAAATGGTGTACATCCTTATATTCTGTCAGTAAAACCATTATCTCTCTGACTTTATAATTTGTTCACCACATGCACTTGATTAATGTATTTTCTAAACAAAAATACAAGTGACCATAAAAATTATACAATGTATGGTGCTCTCAACTAATTTAGGTATACTGTCTATCATTTATGTCTTCAATTTTTCTATAGTATGAGGATCTGAATTTTGATAGGGAAGATAGTTTGAGCTACCATAACTAACATCTTCTCCTCCACATCACATTTCACTTGAGAAATATATAATTCAGTCCTACCGTTCACCGATGAATTGAAATGTTTTCACTAGTCTACGAATGTTTTCGCGGTTTTTGGAGAAATTTCCTTTAATTTATGTCATGTAAAAACAAAAGAATATATATACAAAGAATAACTAAAATCATGTTCTAGTAAAGGAACTAATGACATTATTCTTCAAAACATTTGAATCACTTTATTTACAATTTAGAATAACTCATATTTTTTAGAGTAGCTCATATTTTTTTAATACTAATGATCTAGCTAGAAACTACATTTGATATAATCGTTATAGTTAGGTCTAAAATATATTTCATGATTTAGTTTTCTTCAAATGTTACTTGTACTCTTAGGTGTATACAGAACCAGATTTTGGCATATTTCCTAGAAAAAATGGTGAACGTAATAATAGTTAATATTATCAACGATCACTGTATTTTTTTCATATTTAATTGGTTAGGTTAATATTCTTTCGATCGTGTCTAGGATTGGACAATCTCAATTTCTTACAACTTGGAAATTGATCATAAAAATAATCTCCCAGTGCAATCAGCAGAGTTATATATAAGTGCACAACTCTGTTAAGAAAAATGTGCTTGCAGATATTTATTTATCTATACAATTCAAGAGAGTAAAATGTCGAAAGTTTCCTATATTTTCTTGTTATGTTTATGTTTTCTATCATTAGGATTGTGTAATGGCGGAGAATTAAGGAAAAACTTTTATCGTTTGAGTTGTCCTCAGGCGGAGCAAATTGTTCGCGACATAACTAGGAAAAATGTAGCCACTAATGCTGCATTGCCTGCTAAGTTACTCAGAATGCATTTCCATGACTGCTTTGTTAGGGTAAAAATCTGTTTTGAAAAAGTTAGAACATTTTTAATGAATCAAGCTAGGCCTCTTATTTTGCTGACTGATTGTTTTTTTTTCAGGGTTGTGATGGCTCAGTACTGATAGATTCAACCGCGAATAACACAGCAGCAGAGAAGGACGCGATCCCGAATAGATCTTTGGCAGGATTCGACGTGATTGATGAAATCAAGACTCAACTGGAGAAGACTTGCCCTGGAAAAGTGTCCTGTGCTGATATTGTAGCTTTATCTGCCAGAGACTCGGTTTTGGTTCAAGTAAGTTATAACAAAAAAGTTCCAGCATTTGTGACAAAATCAAAAATCTGAAAAAAGTAATTTTTAGTATTTTCTTATGCTTCTGATTCTGCGTAATTTAATCAGAATCTAGTATCTAAATGAGGAGTGCTTTATATTCCACTTCTGTAAGTTCACCGAACATTCTCTTATTCAACTTGTAACTTCAATTTACAAATGCTACCAACTTCTGATTCTCAACTACTTTTCGGTTGTGCTATAATAAGCCACTTTCACTAAAAACAGAAATTTTTGCACACACTCCTTGACATACCTTCTGAAGTTGGCATGTTTAGGTTAATTTGAGCACTTTGCACTTGGTTATTTAGCTTATGTTTTACTTAGTCCACTCAGAGTTTGTTGATTTCCTTTTTCCATTCAGAAACTAATATAACTCAGTACAGATAACAAAGACATAAAGGTCCAACATCAAACTGTAAGAGAAAACTTATCTTACTCTGAAGAAAATTAAGTGAAAAAAATTTATCATCACTTGTGATTGCAGTTCAATAGAACTACGTGGGAAGTGCTAACTGGCAGAAGAGACGGCAAAATTTCGCGCTTCTGAGGCGTTAGCCGACATCCCATCGCCATTTTCCAACTTCACCATCCTCAGACAATCTTTTGCCAACAAAAGCCTCACAGTAAAGGATCTTGTTGTTCTCTCAGGTACTAAGTTACTATGGTTTAAATATTGGGATAATTACAAAAATTACCCTTCATGTTTAGTCTAATTACAAAACCAAAATTTCAAATACCCTATTAAAGTATTACAAACACTCCCTTTAGGTTTGTATTTACCTGAAAAATACTCACAGGTTATTTGTAATTGGGATAATTTCAATTTTAGTTCCTAAACTATACATTGTTTACACTTTTGGTGCCCCATATTCAGATCATATCAATTTTGGTACCCATATTTAACTTTTAATCACTTTTCCCACATTTCATCACATATGTGTCAATTTTGGTACCTCATCTTTTACTTTTTAATCATTTATGGTACAGAATGCAGAGAAAGTAACTATATAGTATAACATTGGATAAAAAAATTGATATGCCTGAAAGTAAGGTACTAAAAGTGAAAGCATGGTATAGTTTAGGTACTAAAATCAGAATTACCCCTTTGTAATTTTAAAAGATAACTGAGTTTTTCTGTAATTAGACTAAACATCAGGGGTATTTTCGTAATTAACCCTTAAATATTCGCGATTCTTCAATTACCAATAAAAATGTAGCATTGTTTCATGCATAGGTGCACATACAATTGGTGTTGGACACTGCAACTTCTTCAGCAACAGGCTCTATAATTTCACCGGAAAAGGCGACGCCGATCCTTCATTGAACGCTATCTATGCAGCTACATTGAGATCAAAATGCCGAAACTTATCCGACAACACGACGACAGTTGAAATGGACCCTGGAAGTTCGTTAACGTTCGATAATCATTATTTTCCGACACTAAAACTACAACAGGGGCTTTTCCAGTCGGACGCCGCCCTTCTGACAAATAATGTTGCCAATGGTATTGTCAATGAGATGTTGGGATCTGCGAAATTTTTCACGGAGTTTGGACAGTCTATGAAGAGGATGGGTGCAATAGGTGTGCTTACTGGGAATGCTGGAGAAATAAGGAAGAAATGTAGTGTGGTTAATTAATTGAATTCTTGAATGTTTGTGTTTGTTTATGGTTTTGTTTGTTTCTTGTAATGTTTGTAGTCCTTGTTTGTTGAAATATAGGGGAAAATGTGATAGAAATTTGAGCACAATAACACTTTTTATTTTTTTTTTGTCCATTATGTGATATTATGAGCAGAAATTAAACTAGATGAGTACTAAGTACTAACAACAATCACAAGATAAAACTCATCTCTCCATATAATAACTCTAATCTCTATCTCTATCTCTATCTATCTATCTACTTCTTTAAAAGTCTGAATATTTCTGAAATTTTTGAACAGACAACAAAGCCCTTTAGATGAATGGCAAAAAGGTAATTTTCTTCCAATCACACATTACTTATATTCTATTGGATGTCCTCGAAGGGACGCATCTCTTAGGATTCTGATTATCCCATAATCCATCCAAACCTGAAATAGGGGAAGGGAACACATAATTGCAAAGGCCAAAATGGATTCTTGGTTCAATTCTTTGGATAATCTAATTGTCGAATCATCAACATCATTTGCCGTAAATCGGTCACTTGAAGAAAGATAAGAAAGATGAGTATGGTAAGGCACAAGAAAATCCAAATGATGCTTCTTTTTCTTATTTTTGATTCTTTCTTTCTTTAAGTTTTTCTTATTCTTTTCGAAATTTAATCGGCTAGTATGAGGAAATTTAATGAATCATACTTTGCAAAACAAGTTGAATTATTGAGTATTTTTTAGACGTTCTAGGGTTTTCTCACTCCTTCTACACCAATACTATTGTTGTTTGTGTTCTACATATATTCATGACAACTAGCATAGATCTCGCACATTTTTGATTTTGCATTACGCCCTGCATTAATAAACATTGTTGCCAATTAGACTAAGATGTCTTTCTTTTATTAGTTTTGATGGCGAAACCTTAGCTAGGAAAATGAATCACGAAAGAGTTTTCACTCTGTTTTTGCTTTGTCTTCTCTCTAATCGGCTGTATTTGGACTACGATTAGGAAAATGAATCATAAAAGGCATTCTCTCGAATTAGGAAAAGAAACCATAGAAGGGATTTAATGTCACGAAATCTTATCTCTCTTTGATGGTGCTTCTTTGATCACTCTCTTCTTTCTCTCTCTTTGGACACCCAACTCACTTTGAAGTAATAAACGAGGTAGTGTGTGGTTAGGCGTGTGTCTGCATGTGTATATTTAGATTCACTAACTTATCTTTGATGCATGTTTCTCTTTGTTTGGCCACGTACATTCTAAGATCTAGAATACTCTGAGTGTGGAATCCTTGGATGGATCGTGGTCTCTTAATGTCTATTTGTACTTATTTGTCCATTTAGATGGTGCATTGGCTACCGTAAGCATTTTTTAGAGAAAATGTTATAGTTTTGAACATGAGGTACTTATATCAGTATTTGTCATCTAGATAGTTATGATTTTTGTAGTCTAGATAGTTGGGGAATGGCAGTTTTTCAAATTGGAATAAAAATGAAAATTGATGATTGAGTTAAGACATTATACATAATCCTAAAACTTTAGGTCATGTGTGATGAGTCTCGCTTGACTCATAGATGAAACCAAGAGTGCTTCCTTCGGGGGTATTAGTATATGATGCGGTGATTATTTATGTAAGAGTGGCATGAAAATAGAAAAGAATTGCAGATGATACAATTTTTGCCGTTAGGAATTTTAGAAAGACCAGTAATGGAAACGACAATCAAGATAGAGTATTGATTGGAGTTGTACTGTATCTGAACAATGACAATGGTGATTCTATAGTTTTCAATTTCATGGAGCGACAATTCGGATAATTTGGGGAAAACGGCATCATTGTTTTTTATGAAGATTAGCCTAGGAGAAGGAAGTGTGGGGGAAAGGAGGTATATAGTTCGACAAAAAGTTCTTCTCAGATTAGCGTAGCGAGGCAATGATGTTATAACTTGGGGTGGGCCTATACACGAAAAATGGGGTGGGTCAGTATAGAAAAATTATATAAATTTTTAACTAAATTTAATTTTTTAAAATTTTGCTTAGTAAATTATTTTTTTAAAAGAGGGGGCCAGGGCCCGGGTTGGCCCCCCTAACTACCCCACTGGTGTATTATGCTTTAAAAAATTCTAAAGGTGAAGTTTTTTTTTCCCGGCTTTCTTCCTTATCTTAGAATTAAGTTTGTTTATATAATTAATTTTTAATTATTGTGAGGTTGTCAATTGGACTATTCTTATTTTCAATTTTCTTTTGGATAGATTACGTTAAGAATAAACTCTTTAGATGGCGAAGTATAGAAACCGATATAATTCAAAGACACGTGATAAATACATATTTTTGTAAATAAATTAGGCTCCACCGCTTTTTAAGGAAATCAATCACTCTCTTAGCATTTTTCTCTCTCCTTATCACAATTTTCCCTCATTTTCTTACTCTTTGTAATTAGATAGAAGCCGTCAATTGCACACACGAGAAAATCAATGTGATTGATCGCTCTTTATAAAGAAAGTGAAAAAAATAAAAAATAAAAAGATAAGTAAAAAGATGGTTTCAATCGGTTCTTGACTATGAATGGTTTAACTGGTTTGCCCTGTTCACCCGCAAAAAGCGTTTTTAGGAGCCATCCGGATCGCCACCACCATTCGATGTTGGACCCGTTCGATCCGATTTTCAAAGCAATGGTACAGATGCTTGGGCATACAAACATAAAATACTTCAATTTCTCATTGCTTTGAACAAAAGGTACATGACTACAGGTGGTGGTTCTTGGATAATTAAGTCCATCACCCAAACAATCCCATTTTGAAGGCCAAAGAAGAAAAAGACATTAAGTACATTAACCAATAATACTCGGGGAATATTGCAGTTGAAACGAAAAGGGATGATGAAAACAAATAAATACCAACAAAGAAGAAAAATAGATGATCGAATTTAAATTTCAAATGATGATAAAAACACTCTTCAAAGTTTCAAAATGAATGTGCAAAATATTTCACAAAGTAGACAAAGAAGACAGTGAAGACTCTCCAGAAAAGGGAAAAAAAAAGGAGAAGAAGGAGATAGTGAATGTATAACATAAGAGAAGGATTGGTACATGGAACGACCTTTTCTTTTGCTTATATTACTCTTTAGTTTTTAAATATTCATTGAATTTACTTCTATGATAAAATCATTTATGCGCTTCTTGATATGTGCTTTTCGGTTCAAAATATATTAACTATGTTTTAATTATTAAGATATAATTCACATGATTTCTAAGTTGTATTTTAGCCCTACAAATTTTATTTTAAAATCATGACAAATATTACAGAATGGCATATAAGTACAAAAAAATTATATAATACCAATTTCAATTAATTAAGATTTTAATTTAATTAAGTCAATAAATTTATATGGATCACATGCAACGCATGCATTTTACTAGAAGAAGGAAATATATAAAATAAAAGAGAATACAAGTTTTTGCAACCAAAACTTTGACAAAAAAGAAAAAATTGATAATAAAGTGTAAACTTTGACAATGTTTACACTTTATTATCAATTTTTTTCTTTTCTTTGCAACTAATAGGCTAAATTTGCGAGTTGTTCAACTTGCAACATCGGGTGAGCCGCAGGTTGGAGTATTCAGGAACATGGGTGAATATTCCAACTTTAGCTAGCCGAAAGTTGCAAAGTGAAAAACCCGCACAATTTAGGTTCTTAGTTGCAAAAAGAAAATTATATTCCAAAGTGTAAAAAGACCAAAGTTTAGATTGCATAAAATTGTTTGGGAAAATAGCAAAAAGGCTTAATTGCAATTTTGGACTTGTAAATATAAGGGTGATATGTTTGGTCTCGTAAGTATCCGATGTAGCAAATTTAGTCCGTAATTTTTTTTTATTTTTGTGCAATTTTGGTTCCATAAGTTATAATTTTGTGCAATTTTGGTCCCAAAAGTTACTTCACTAGCTATTTCACAATTTTAGGACCAAAATTGCACAAAAATAGAACTTATAAGTCCAAATTGTGCAAACTTAGAACTTATAGGTCCAAATTGCAGAAAAATAAAAAATTAGGGGACCAAAATTGCTCATATTTTATAGGATCAAGTATGACACCCTTTTATCTTGACCAAAATTACTACACACAATACTTATAGGACTAAATGTGCGACCCACTTATACTTACATGACTAGAATTGCAACTAAGCCTTGCAAAAACTAACCCCTCACATTCAGCCTAATTATAAAACACTCCATTCATCTTTCGAAGTACAAATACCGATTGAAGTTTTCATTTATCTAACAAAAAATACTTTATCTTGAGGGTGCATTTAGGGTGCAAATTTGTAAAATAAAAAACATGTCGAGAGTATTTGTAACTTAAAGATAAATGGGTTTCTTGTACTTAGGCTAAACCTCAAGGTAGTTTTTTAATTAATCCAAATTGTTTTCCCTAATAGAAATAGACTCGTGAGAGAAAAAGGGCCTTCCGATCAAACAATACCATCCCAAAAAGGAAATTTGGATTGTAGAAACAAAAGTTTTCCTCTAGTGATTAATTTTACTACCATCAAATTAAATACGAAATAGGTAATTAATTGATTCGACTATCCAAATATTTTTTTTAATAAGTTGGGAGTAGTGGTTTAAGGAAAGGGGATAAATTTCAAAGAAATTAAAAGATACAGAGTTCGAACCCGAGTCAACACCCTTACAAAGAGTGCGTGATACTACGTGAGCTATAAGCTCGCGGTTCGACTAACCCAAATCCTATTTTATGTAGTTTTAGTTTCCGTCGATCCTCATTCCATAGGGGACAACATTAGAAAATGTACTAGAATTGCAGAGTGTTAGAGTAGTTTAATATTTTGTTATTATTGTGATTTATTTGTATTGTTAAGGGTAGTATAGTCTTTTTATTTTTCTTGTAGCCCTAGCTCTATTTAATGTAAGTCCAAGTGGCTACAATAATCTAGAGGGGGTGAATAGATTATCCCGATTTTTCAGATTTTGCCCTCTTTTTCGAAAGACTCAAGCAAAGATGAAATGCTAAGTGCGGAAAGTAAATAAAGACGCGTCGATTTATAGTAATTCAACCCACCTAGGGCCTAATCTACTACCACCCCAAGATATCAGGGATGGATTACAAGTAAACTATCCGTTTAAAGGCATTTCATACAAAGCTCCCCTATTTATGAGCATATAAATTAAAGATTATTATAAGTTAAAGGCACAAGCTATAACAAGCTTATATAAGATGCATATAGACATCATTAGCTAAGCTCCCCCTGTCACAATACTTATAATCTTTCGCAATTGAGTCCATAATACAAGCCATGGACTAGGTATTCTTGGCTTTAGAAAGCCATAGCTTATAGCTTTTATTGCGAGCTTTTAATAGCTTCTTTTGGCTAACGAGCCAATTTCCTGTTTCTCCCCCTTTGGAATCATCAAAAAGAATGTTAGGATGATAAAAACATCATACAATTATATCAAAGTGCGCAAAAGAGACGGTTTATCAACCATTGAGCAATTTATGCTTAAAAATCCAAGGAAAATGGGAGAAATGTATCATGAAGAGTTCATACGCTCGTTTTATTTGCCAAAACATGATCTCAATAAGTATAGAAGACTTTTGAAAGCAAGAGAATCATGTAGAAGTTGAAATTTTCATTACGACATTTTATCGAACACTTTGTGGGCGTAAAAATTAAAAAAAAGTTGTATATAGCCCTTGCAAATGATTCAAGCCAAAAAAATTTCATCACCAAATTACATCAAACATCATACAAAACAACATAATAGCAAAGCTCAACAAGATCATATGCAAAATATATCAAGAATTATACAAGAAAGCCATAAACTCAAGGGTTCAACCCAATTGAGCAAAGTAAGGAAAATTCTTACCATTTGATCGGAGAAGATGAGCTATGATGATGATAAACATGCTATATAAGGTCCAAGATGTGATTAGAATGCATGAAAATCAATTTTGAGAGAAAATTTGTGTGAATTTGGCAAAGGGGACGAAAAATGGCAAAAATAAGGTAAAATGGCGAAAGCTTTCAAGACAGAACCGTTTTAATCCAAAATATAGCTCGTAGGCGGTCGAGGTTGAGGGCGACCGGTTGCCCTTAACCTCTTTAGCCCACCTGTCTTGCGTTTTTTTAGAAATCCGAATTTTCAACCAAAAATCCGATTTTTCGCCCCTAAGTTTTAAAAACATGCAAAATGCAAACATAAACCTCATTCAATATGCATTATGCCTAACCGAGCTCATATGGACGCAAAAGTCTCGGAAGATAGCGGTTTTGTAAAAATGTCCGCTAATTGATCTTGAGATGGTACAAATGATATCTCAATTTTACGTTTTGAAACACAATCTCTTAGAAAATGATGTCGAATCTCAATATGTTTAGTACGGTTATGATGAACCGGTTTTGAGCAATATTTATAGCGGATATATTATCACAAAGGATAGGTACGTTTTCAAAAGAGCATTTGTAATCCGCTAAGGTTTGTTTCATCCAAAAAAAGTTGAGTACAACAAAATGCGGCCTGAAATATATTCGCCGCCGGCCGTTGAAAGAGAAATACGGTTTTGCTTCTTTGAAAACCAAGAAACTAGGCAATCGCCTAAAAATTGACATGATCGGAAGTACTTTTCCGATCATCAATATTTCCGCATAATCCGAATCACTATAACCTTTAAGAGAAAAATTTTCATTCTTTGGATAAAATAAACCATATTGAATAGTGCCTTTCAAATATCGAAAAATCCTTTTAACGGCACTCATATGAGATTCTTTGGGATTGCTTTGAAAACGAGCACATAGGCATACGCCATGAAGAATATCCGGTCTACTAGCAAAGCGATTAAATAAAGTAAACTACCAATCATACCTCGATACTTTGATTCATCCACGGACTTGTCTTTCTCATCTTTGTCAATTTTGACATTTGTTGCCATGGGAGTAGAGACAGTTCTTCCTTCTTCAATGTCGAACTTTTTCAAAAGTTCTTTTGTGTACTTAGATTGTGAAATGTAAATACCTTCTTGACATTATTTAATTTGGAGTCCAAGAAAGAAGTTGAGCTCCCCATCATGCTCATTTCAAATTCTCCTTGCATCAACTTAGAGAATTTCTTGCACAAAGAATCATTAGTAGCACCAAAGATAATATCATCAACATAAATTTGCACAAGTAAACAATCTTACCCTTTTTCAAAAACAAAGAGAGTTGTATCAACTTTACCTCTTATAAAACCATTTTGTAAAAGAAAAGAGTTAAGTCTATCATACCATGCACGGGGTGCTTGTTTTAAACCATACAAGGCCTTTTAAGTTTATAAACATCATTAGCCTAGAAAAATTTTCAAACCGGAGGTTGTTTTACATAGACTTCTTCTTGAATAATACCATTTAAGAAAGCGGATTTAACATCCATTTGGTAAAGTTTGAAATTTTTAAAAAAGAATAGGCAAGTAAAATACGAATAGCTTCTAAACGTGCTACGGGTGCAAAAGTTTCATCATAGTCAATACCTTCTTCTTGACAATACCTCGAGCTACTAACCTTGCCTTATTTCGAACAATGTTGCCTTGATCATCAAGTTTGTTCAGGAATACCCATTTTGTACCAATAATAGTTTGAGATGGAGGACAAGGTACTAATTCCCATACATCATTTTTCTTTCAAATTGATTTAACTCCTCTTGCATTTCTAAGAACCAATCCTCATCCTTAATGGTATCTTTAGCATTTTTGGGCTCTTTTTGAGAAATAAGAGCTTTCTCGGCATATTTTCTCCGGTCATCACTTTGTCAGGGGATCACCAATAATAAGATCTTTTGGGTGATCTCCTTAAATTTCAATGCAACGGAAAGATCCGAGATATCACCTCTATCTTCTTGAGGATCATTTGAAGTGGACGGTTGATCATTTGATGTAGACGGTTGATCATCAATTTGAACAATTTGTTCAATAGTATCCTCTTCATCACTTTCATCATTAGGTATTCTTTCAACACCGAAGCTTCATTAAATTTGACATGGATGGATTCTTCAACAACTCCACTAGTCTTATTGTAAACCCGATATGCTTTACTTTTTGTTGAATATCCCATAAATATCCCTTCATCGGCCTTAGGATCAAGTTTGTCCAATTGATCCTTGGTATTTAAAATAAAGCATTTACAACCAAATATTTTGAAATAACTAATATTTGGAGTTCTACCTTTCCAAAGCTCATATGGAGTTTTATTCATTTTAGGACGAATATAAACTCGATTAATGACATAGCAAGCGGTACTTACGGCTTCGCCCAAAAATATTTTGGAAGTGAAAATTCATTGAGAATGGACCTACTCATCTCTTGTAATGTCCGATTTTTTCCTTTCGGCTACTCCATTTTGTTGAGGTGTCCTTGGAGCCGAAAAATTATGAGCATATCCTTTGGTTTCAAAAAATACTCTAAATTCACCGTCAAATTCTCCACCTCGATCGCTTGAATAGATTTGATAGTGTCTTCCTTTTCATTCTCAATAAGTCTACACAACTTAACAAACTCATTAACGACATCGCTTTTATTGGTAAGAAAAAGAGCCCAAGTATATCTAGAAAAATCATCGACAATAACGAAAGTGTAATGTTTTCCATTTAGACTAGCCGTACCAATATCCCCATACAAATCAAGGTGAAACATTTATAGGGGTTTGGTTGTGGAAATTTCATTTTTGGCTTAAAGCTACTTTTAACTAATTTGTTCTTTTGACAAGTGTCACATAAGCCAAGATTTTCAAAATTCAATTTGAGTAGTCCTTTCACATGTTGGTTTTTGTAAATATTTTTCAAATTCTTGTATCCAACATGTCCAAGTCGCCTATGCCATAAACTAGTTAAATCATTATTGGCGACTAAACAAGAAATATTTTGACTAACCAAATCACTTGTACAAATTTTGTAAAGATTTCCTTTTCTATTTGCTACACAAATAATTTCACCATTTTTGAGTATTAAAGGAAACATCATAATTTGAATCACAAAGTTGGCTAACACTTATCAAATTAAACTTAAGCCCTTCAACTAAAAGAACATTACTAAAGAGAAAGAAAAGAGTTACCAATTTCTCCATTTCCAAGAATTTTTCCTTTGCCATTGCCGAACATGACCATACTCTCTTCTTGGAGCTTGATGTTGGTAAAAAGTTCTCTCCTCCAGGTCATATGGCGTGAACATCGCATGTCCACGAGCCATTTTGAATCTTCCATTATAGTTATAGCCCCTATTACCTACAAAAGAATTTCTTTTAGGTACCCTATTATTTTGGGGTCCATGGGGTTAGTCTTGAGACCTTTGGGTCTCCAAACATGTCTAGAGCTATTTCTCAATTTGCAATTATTAGCATAATGTCCAACTTTGCCACAATAAAAACAAGTAGGGGTATTATAACTATTAGCACGTACAAAAGTCGGACCTTGGTTATTTTTCTTAAAAACACTTTGAAATGGCTTATAGCCAAGTCCCAATTTGGAATGTTCACCTCTTTGTGCATCTAAAATTTTTGTGACTTTATCCGTGCTTATGTTGAAACGATGCACATCATTTTTCAAGCATTCAATATCTTTTGTGCGCGATTCCTTTTCGGTTTCAAGAGAATGAACTCTAGTAAGAGTGAGAGCATGAGCTTTGTCTAGAGATTTGTTGTGAGACCCAACCTCGGAGATCATTGTGATTATATCTAAAATAATTATATTGTATTTTGAACTCACGCTACGACTCATGTAGTATAAATATATTTTGCGTTATTTAGTTTTACTTGCGATACTTCTAGTCGATTAAGTAGAATTCATGAATTATTATTTTTAGGAATAGAACATTGTTAGCATTTTGACTATTTTAGAGGCGATAGTAATTCTTTTAGAAAATCCTAACCCGATACTTGTACTCATTGTCCGAGTTATTATTAATTTTTTTTCCACTCGAAAGAATCAAACACTACTCATTTTATTTATTTATTTTGCCTACTCAATTTTTTCCATAAGCTTATTATTATTACTCCTAAATTATAGTAAAACCTCATCATTATGATATTTTATTTTATTGCAATTAGCCACTATTCTTGACTTTTCAAAACTCTCATTGTTTGCTTTTCTTGATGGCCGAAATTATAGGATTGGTTTTGATATTTAAAAATACATCATTCCTCCTAATTGGACAACTATCCAAAGCCGTAACTTTTCAATATTAGCTTGGTGACTAAGTTACATTTCCACCACATGATTAGTTGCTTGGCCAAGATTTTATCTTCATTTTTTTCTTTTTACCTTTTTTTTTGTATTGGCTGAAACTTTTAAAGGATAAGGAGGTTCTTGATCCTTATCTTATCTTCCAACTTACTCAAAGAGATAAGGAAAAGAAGGAAACAAAAACATCTTTATCTCTTTTCTCGTTGTCAAAACCCGACATCCAAAATCAACAAATTCCTTCCAACTTTTATACCATAAAAAAAAAACCTCAAATCATCCTAGTAAATCAGCCATACTAGTTAGACTAAGAAGAAAAGTTATTTCTTGAAGGACCGAGAGGCCAAAACTGGAATTAAGAGGAAGAAGTTGACCTCAATTTGGTCATCAAGTACCTAACGTAAGTTTAGAGGTTATTTGGAGGATTTTTATGATTTAATTTGATGATTATGACCTTAAACTTTAGGTTCATGGTGATATTGTAGGGGTTCTTTTGGAAGTGGAATTGAAGTAAGAAAGTTCCAAGTTTTGTAGAGGTGGGTAAATTTTTTGAAACAAAAGTCATTTATGGGTTGTTTATATTTATTTTTTTCAGAAAATTTAATTATCTTTGCATGAAACTAGTGTATATTCATGTGTATGTATTGATTGGATTTTGTTATTTGTGAATTTTATGAATTATAATCTATTGGTGAATTTAATTGGAAAATTGAGTCTAATTGTAATAATTGGAAAACTAAAGGACTAAATTGAAATGTTAAAAGTTTGACTGTGGTACCTAACTAAAGTTTTAGTACTAAATTGAATGGATTATTAACAATTTAGGATTAATCGTGATGATGACAACACAAAGCTTCGAGGGCTATAGTAATGTTTTAAAAACAAATGAGGACTAAAATGAAATTTTCTAAAACTTGTTGATATAGAACTTAAAGTGGACTTAGAGGTGGTGGATGATTACCAACTGATCATGGTTAAAATTTGTTAATTTTAATTTGTAAGTAGGCTTGGACTAATTTTACATTAATTAAAAAAATAATGGATGTCAAATATAATTTGCTAAAACTAAAGGATCGATTTACAATATAAAAAAAAAAAAAAAAAGAAAAATCGAACCCGCAACATGATATTACTATAGTTGCAGATTAATTAAGTTATTTATAAAGAAAGAAAAAAACAAAGAATTGAAGAAAAGAAAATCAATTGTCAATTTAGACAATTTAGTGTATCGATTCTAAGTACTTTGGTTTTCTCTTGTTAACCAAATTATGAAAAGTAAAATCCGAAAAGCTGATCTTTTAAGTGGAGATTGAATTGATAGATTAATTACATGATAACAATTTTAAATATTCAAATTATAAGCTACCTGGCCAATTAATCGTTTGATCAATTCCATATCATAAATCGATGTTGTATCTTGACTATTTGCTTGGGCCTGTAGCCCATTTTAAATTGTTAGGTATGTTATTATGCTTGATTTGAGCATACGTGCCATTATCAAATGGATTGAATTGCCAAATTTGGTGTGATTAATAACTTGATGTGAAAGTATATAAGATTGAATTGGGGCTAGTGAGGTGGGAGAGTCGTGCACTAGATTGAGTAGGTCGCGCGGTCTTTGTGCGCTCTCCCTGGTCCTAATCCCACCACTTTGAAGGACGGAGTGTCCAACAGAAGTGGGTCGTAGTATGGGTATATTAGGAATATGACGATCTCGGGTTTTGACCACGCCTAAAGAGACGTCGAGCCAGTAGTGGGGAAGATATAAGGTAGTTTATGGCTTTAGCCAATATTGATTTGGGAAGATATAAGGTAGAATGGCATAGTGGTTGCCCGATCAACACCATCATGACCATTAGTGTTCTTGAGATCCGTATTGTCAGCACTTGCGCGATGGAAATTGATAATTGTGTATATTTCGGTAAGATTACATGAGAATGTTAGTGGATGTGATGTTGAAAATATTGTGAACAAAATATTTATTTAATCGCACATAATTGATAAATTGCTTGTGTATACGATTTTCGTGCATAATGTTTCACATAAGCAATTATTCATTTTATAAATTCAACCCATGTACTTGCTCAACTTTGGAAATATAATCTTTGTATTTCATAAATATACCCACCATTCCCCACCCATCGAGCTCATTTTGCTCACCCCACATTTTCAAATATTTTTTCGAGAGGTGATAGGCGACACACTGAAAACAAGGAGTGAATATCGCGTCAAAGTGGATCGCGGATCTCTTATGGAGAGGTTTGCAAGACATGTAATAGGTTTAAACTATTTTGGGCTCAGATACTTAGTGTGGTTTGTAATTTAAGAATTTGTTACTTAGGATGTTTTGGTTTTAAGTTGATTTGGCTAGACTTCCGATGTGTAATAATATCATGTAAATCTTTTTGGATGTTAGTATAATTTTAGTATTAAGTTTTGACCTTTCAGAGTTGTACTCTGACGGATTTATGATGAAAATTAGGGCGTGACAGTTGTGGTATCAGAGCTTGAGTGTAGAAAGAAACTATACTTGAGCATACTCAGGATAAGATTCTCTGCCTGTGGACTTAGTGTAACTCGAGGACCTTCAACCTCAGACGTATAGGGTCATTTTTGCAATGCTTAGGTTATTTTAGGTTATGATTTTACTTTTTGAGTTTATTTTATATTTCATTTATCGACTAATTCCAACTTTCCATATCTTTAAATTTTTTAATAGATGGCAGATAATAGAAAACGTGGTCGACCTCGTGTCAATCGCGGTTATGAACCTCAACCGGAGAGGAATGAAAATCTAGAACAAGTACCAGAACCAGCTCCTGCGATGCCAGGGGATCAAACAGCAATGGCAATACAACAATTAATACAATATTTGCAGCGACAGAATAATCAACCGCAGAACCAGCCAAATGTGGCTCCGGCACACGAGGCTCAAGATAAAGTGTTAGAAAGGTTTCTACGTTTTGATCCACCAGTTTTTATAGGAGAGCCAGATGATGTAAAAGCCGAGAATTGGTTGGAGAAGATTGAAAGTATATTCGCTGCACTGGATTACACAGAAGAACAACGATTGACTCTTGTTGTTTTCCGATTAGAGGCAGCTGCACGTCATTGGTGGCGTACGGTGGATGAAAAATGGGAGAATTTAGGCATTGAAAGAACATGGGACCATTTTGTATACGAATTCCGAAAACAATATATTCCCAGGTTGTCCGTGAGGCTCGTAGAGATGAATTCCATCGATTGAGGCAGGATTGATGATGATGGCACAATATGAATCAATTTCATCGATTGTCTAAATATGCACCGGGATTGATAGCTGTAGAAGAAGATAAACTGCATAAGTTTACTCGAGGATTGAGAATGGAAATTCAGAAACAATTGCTATGTGTTGAGTTAAATACATATGATGAGGCTGTGAGGGCTGCAGCTAGAATTGAAAGTGGTCTAAATCGTTTGGGAAATCAGACCAAAGAACATCGATTAGTGTATCGAAGAAACTATTTGTTAAACCGACTCAGGGTAGACCACAGAAATTCCAGAAGACTGGACCGAGTGGTGTTAGAGGAAAAGGAAATCAGGTTCAAACTCTAACCTGTTCTTATTGTGGTAAACCAGGTCATACACTGGAGTCATGTTGGCGAAAAACTGGAAAGTGTTTAAAATGTGGTAGTGGGCAGCATCAAGTTAAAGATTGCCCTATAGCAGTTCCGAGAAATGATAATCCAGTGGTTGACACGGCTAAACTAAGAAATAAGAATGGAAATCGCCCCTAAGATGCAAGGTCGAGTGTTTGCATTGGCGGACAAGAAGCTCCGAGACAATCGGCGAGGTAGTGGAAGGTACGCTTTTTGTATCTGGACACTTGGCTAAAGTTTTGATAGACCCTGGATCTACACATTCATTTGTTGCACCACATTTTACAAACAACTTGAATGCATGCATGGAGCGTATGCCATATTGCTTGGAAGTTTTGACTCTTTGGGTGTTAGCCAAATAAGCGATGTAATATTTAATGCATGTGATGTCAAGATTGATGATGAGTGCTTTCGCAGATTTAGTTGAATTGTCCATATTAGATTATGATGTCATCTTGGGGATGGATTGGCTATGTAAACATCATGCTAACATAGATTGTCGCACAAAATTGGTGAAATTATGTATACCAGGAAGCCCATAGTTGAACCGGTAGGAAAAGCAAGAGTTAATTTAGCTCCCATTATTTCAGGTGATTAAAGCTAGAAAGGCTATTTATAAGGAGCTCAAGGATATTTGGCGTCCTTATTAATAAGCCTAGTGATAAAAAGGCTATTAATGAAGTACCCGTGGTATCGACTATCCGGATGTTTTTAAATGTAACTAACTTCATTACCCCCGATAGGGAAATTGAACTCACTATTGGCATAATACGGAATCGCACCAATTGCAAAGGTGGCATATAGAATGGCTCGCCGCGAACTTCAAGAACCGAAAGCTCAATTACAGAAGTTACTAGAATTGGGATTTATTCGTCCGAGTACTTTCCCGTGGGGAGCCCCGGTGTTATTTGTCAAGAAGAAGGATGGATCATTGAGATTATGTATTGATTATCGAGGGCTTAATAGTGTTACTATTAAGAATAAGTATCCTTTGCCAAGAATAGATGAGTTATTTGATCAACTTCAGGGAGCCAAGGTATATTCAAAGCTAGACTTGCAACAAGGATATCACCAATTAAAAATTAAAGAGGAGGATATACCAAAGACAGCTTTCCAGATACGGTATGGACATTTCGAATTTGTGGTGATGCCATTTGGATTGACTAATGCTCCTGCAATATTTATGGATTTAATGCATCGAGTATTTCAACCTTATTTGGATCAATTTGTTGTTATATTTATTGATGACATACTCGTGTATTCAAAGTCGGAGATGGAGCATGAAAGTCACTTGAAGTCTGTATTAGAGACTTTAAGACAACACAAATTGTATGCCAAATTTAGTAAATGTGAATTTTGGTTGAAGGAAATTGCATTTCTAGGACACATAATTTCTGGTAGTGGAATTGCAGTAGATCCATCAAAAGTTCAAACAGTTGTTGAATGGAAGAGACCAGAGACGGTAACGGAAATTAGAAGCTTCTTGGGACTTGCCGGATATTATCGTAGATTTATTAAGGATTTTTCCAAGATAGCAGGATCATTGTCAAGACTAATACAAAAGCAAGTAAAATTTGAATGGGACGAGAAATGTGAGTCGAGCTTTCAAGAATTGAAGAAAAGACTCACTACAGCACCTGTACTAACGTTACCAGAGGGATTAGAAGGATTTGTGGTTTATAGCGATGCATCTCGAGAAGGACTTGGTGCGGTATTAATGCAACATGGAAAGGTAATTGCATATGCCTCGAGGAAACTTAAACCTTATGAGGTAAATTACCCAACACATGATTTGGAATTAGCAGCAATAGTGTTTGCTTTGAAAAAGTGGCGACATTATCTATATGGTGCCGAATTTACTGTTTTTACAGATCATAAGAGTCTCAAATATTTATTCTCGCAGAAAGACCTGAATTTGAGACAAAGAAGATGGATGGAATTGATGGAGGACTATCATTTTGACATACAATATCATCCTGGCAAAGCAAATATCGTGGCAGATGCTTTAAGTAGAAAAACATATGTTGCCAGATTGATGATACGAGAATGGAAGTCTTTGGAGGAACTAAGTTATTGGAATCCTAAGAAAGTTGGAATTCAACTCTCATGTGCCAACCTCTCTGTGAAACCAGATTTGTTGATTGAGATTCTATTATCACAACAGAGAGATCATAAATTTGGAGAATTTAAAAATAAAATGATACAAAGAGGGAAATCCGATTTTAAGTTAGGGGATGATAGTATTTTACGGTTTAGGAATCGCATTTGCATACCCCATGATGAGGACTTGAAACGTAAGATATTATCAGAAGCTCATCACTCGAAGTATACAATTCACCCTGGAGGTAAGAAAATGTATCAAGATTTGAAAAGACATTTTTGGTGGGTGAATATGAAGAATCAAGTAGCCGAATTTGTTGCTAAGTGTTTAACCTGTCAACGAGTAAAGGCTGAACATCAGAGACCATCAGGATTATTGCAACCATTGGCCATTCCTGAGTGGAAATGGGAAAAGATTACCATGGATTTTGTTACAGATTTGCCGAAAACACGAAATGGACATGATGCCATATGGGTAGTAGTGGATCGTTTAACAAAATCGGCGCACTTTCTACCTATCAGAAAAACAGATAGTTTACAGAGATTAGCTCAAATATACATAAGAGAGATTATTAGACTTCATGGAGTTCCTGAAGATATTGTATCCGATAGAGATCCCGATTTGTATCTAGATATTGGAAGAGTTTACACGAAGGATTGGGAACAAAGTTAAGTTTTAGTACTGCTGCACACCCTCAAACGGATGGACAATCCGAGAGAACTATTCAAACTCTAGAAGATATGTTAAGAGCTTGTTCATTGGATTTTAAAGGTAACTGGGATTCCCACCTTCCTTTAGCAGAATTTGCCTATAACAATAGTTTTCAAGCAACTATTGGGATGGCACCATATGAGGCGTTATATGGAAGAAAGTGTAAATCACCCGTCCATTGGGAGATAGATGATCAGTGGACTCCAAAAAAGAAGAGAGAGTCAGGAGATGCGGTACAAAGGATAGACTTGATCCAAGAAGCAATGGAAAAGGTGAGAATTATTAAGGAAAGAATTCGAACAAAGACAAAGTCTTGAGAGAAAAGCTATGCGAGATCACCGCATGAGAAAAGAATTAGAATTTAAAGTGGAGATGAAGTGTTTTTGCGATTATCACCAAGAAAAGGGTTAATTCAATCAAAGAAAGGAGGGAAGTTAAATCCGAGATATATAGGGCCTTATAAAATTTTGGAAAGAATTGGAAGCTTAGCATATCGTTTGGAGCTCCCACAAGCATTAGGAGGAATGCATAATGTATTTCATGTTTCACGCCTGAAGAAATATAATCCAGATCCAGAGCACATCATTACTGATGAAATTCCAGAAATAACTGAAGATCTATCTTATACAGAGCAACCACTACGGATTATTGATAGGAAAATCCGGGAATTGAGAAATAAGTGTATACCATTGGTAAAAGTGGTATGGCAGAAACATGATAAACCAGAGGAGGCCACTTGGGAGACTGAAGAAGAAATGAAAAGGAATTACCCAGAGTTATTCGAGAAGGAATTTGGAGGACCAAATTCTTTTAAGGAGGGGAGAATGTGAGACCCAACCTCGGAGATCATTGTGATTATATCTAAAATAATTATATTGTATTTTGAACTCACGCTACGACTCTATGTAGTATAAATATATTTTGCGTTATTTAGTTTTACTTGCGATACTTCTAGTCGATTAAGTAGAATTCATGAATTATTATTTTTAGGAATAGAACATTGTTAGCATTTTGACTATTTTAGAGGCGATAGTAATTCTTTTAGAAAATCCTAACCCGATACTTGTACTCATTGTCCGAGTTATTATTTTTTTTTTCCCACTCGAAAGAATCAAACACTACTCATTTTATTTATTTATTTTGCCTACTCAATTTTTTCCATAAGCTTATTATTATTACTCCTAAATTATAGTAAAACCTCATCATTATGATATTTTATTTTATTGCAATTAGCCACTATTCTTGACTTTTCAAAACTCTCATTGTTTGTTTTTCTTGATGGCCGAAATTATAGGATTGGTTTTGATATTTAAAAATACATCATTCCTCCTAATTGGACAACTATCCAAAGCCAGAACTTTTCAATATTAGCTTGGTGACTAAGTTACATTTTCACCACATGATTAGTTGCTTGGCCAAGATTTTATCTTCATTTTTTTCTTTTTACCTTTTTTTTTTTGTATTGGCTGAAACTTTTAAAGGATAAGGAGGGTTCTTGATCCTTATCTTATCTTCCAACTTACTCAAAGAGATAAGGAAAAGAAGGAAACAAAAACATCTTTATCTCTTTCTCTCGTTAAACCCGACATCCAAAAATCAACAAATTCCTTCCAACTTTTATACCAAAAAAAACCTCAAATCATCCTAGTAAATCAGCCATACTAGTTAGACTAAGAAGAAAAGTTATTTCTTGAAGGACCGAGAGGCCAAAACTGGAATTAAGAGGAAGAAGTTGACCTCAATTTGGTCATCAAGTACCTAACGTAAGTTTAGAGGTTATTTGGAGGATTTTTATGATTTAATTTGATGATTATGACCTTAAACTTTAGGTTCATGGTGATATTGTAGGGTTCTTTTGGAAGTGGAATTGAAGTAAGAAAGTTCCAAGTTTTGTAGAGGTGGGTAAATTTTTTGAAACAAAAGTCATTTATGGGTTGTTTATATTTATTTTTTTTTCAGAAAATTTAATTATCTTTGCATGAAACTAGTGTATATTCATGTGTATGTATTGATTGGATTTTGTTATTTGTGAATTTTATGAATTATAATCTATTGGTGAATTTAATTGGAAAATTGAGTCTAATTGTAATAATTGGAAAACTAAAGGACTAAATTGAAATGTTAAAAGTTTGACTGTGGTACCTAACTAAAGTTTTAGTACTAAATTGAATGGATTATTAACAATTTAGGATTAATCGTGATGACAACACAAAGCTTGAGGGCTATAGTAATGTTTTAAAAACAAATGAGGACTAAAATGAAATTTTCTAAAACTTGTTGATATAGAACTTAAAGTGGACTTAGAGGTTGGTGGATGATTACCAATCGATCATGGTTAAAATTTGTTAATTTTAATTTGTAAGTAGCTTGGACTAATTTTACATTAATTAAAAAAATGGATGTCAAATATAATTTGCTAAAACTAAAGGATGATTTACAATATAAAAAAAAAAAAAAAAAACCGCAACATGATATTACTATAGTTGCAGATTAATTAAGTTATTTATAAAGAAAGAAAAAAACAAAGAATTGAAGAAAAGAAAATGAATTGTCAATTTAGACAATTTAGTGTCGATTACAAATCTTTGGTTTTCTCTTGTTAACCAAATTATGAACAAGTAAAATCCGAAAAGCTGATCTTTTAAGTGGAGATTGAATTGATAGATTAATTACATGATAACAATTTTAAATATTCAAATTATAAGCTACCTGGCCAATTAATCGTTTGATCAATTCCATATCATAAAGCGATGTTGTATCTCGACTATTTGCTTGGGCTGTAGCCCATTTTAAATTGTTAGGTATGTTATTATGCTTGATTTGAGCATACGTGCCATTATCAAATGGATTGAATTGCCAAATTTGGTGTGATTAATAACTTGATGTGAAAGTATATAAGATTGAATTGGGGCCCAGTGAGGTGGGGAGTAGTCGTACCTAGATTGAGTAGGTCGCCTGCGGTCTTTGTGCGCTCTCCTGGTCCTAATCCCCACCTGAAGGACGGAGTGTCCAACAGCGAAGTGGGTCGTAGTATGGGTATATTAGGAATATGACGATCTCTGGGTTTCAGCCCACAGCTAAAGAGACGTCGAGCCTAGTGGGGAAGATATAAGGTAGTTTATGGCTTTAGCCAATATTGATTTGGGAAGATATAAGGTAGAATGGCATAGTGGTTGCCCGATCAACACCATCATGACCATTAGTGTTCTTCAGATCCGTATTGTCAGCACTTGCGCGATGGAAATTGATAATTGTGTATATTTCGGTAAGATTACATGAGAATGTTAGTGGATGTGATGTTGAAAATATTGTGAACAAAATATTTATTTAACTGCACATAATTGATAAATTGCTTGTGTATACGATTTTCGTGCATAGTGTTTCACATAAGCAATTATTCATTTTATAAATTCAACCCATGTACTTGCTCAACTTTGGAAATATAATCTTTGTATTTCATAAATATACCCACCATTCCCCCACTCCATCGAGCTCATTTTGCTCACCCCACATTTTCAAATATTTTTTTCAGAGGTGATAGACGACACACTGGAAAACAAGGAGTGAATATCCGCGTCAAAGTGGATCGCGGATCTCTTATGGAGAGGTTTGCAAGACATGTAATAGGTTTAAACTATTTTGGGCTCGGATACTTAGTGTGGTTTGTAATTTAAGAATTTGTTACTTAGGATGTTTTGGTTTTAAGTTGATTTGGCTAGACTTAGATGTGTAATAATATCATGTAAATCTTTTTGGATGTTAGTATAATTTTACTATTAAGTTTTGACCTTTGAGTTGTACTGACGGATTTATGATGAAAATTAGGGCGTGACATTTGTAAGAGGTAAATATTTTTCTTTTTCAACCTTAAGCTCCTTATGCTCCTTTTTCAAATTTTTGTATTTAACAATTAAATTTTGAAACTCAATTTGCAATTCATCAAAATCACATTGCAAGTCGTCAACTATGGAGGAAGTAGAAGAATTAGAGTGTACCTCATTGTTTTCATAAATCATGGCCATGAGACTATGTTCGGTTTCTCCTTCCCTCATCGGTTGTTTCGAGTAGTTCATCCCATATTTTGACCTCCGCGTTTAGAGCCTTCTTTTTCGTGAAAGGCTTCTTTTTCTTTTGCTCCTCTTCATCGAGCTTTGGGCAATCGGCAATGAAGTGCCAGGTTTTCCGCATTTAAAGCAAGCATTATCTCTTGGTTTTCTCGCTTTATTTTTATTCACAAATTTTGCAAATTTTCGAACAAGTGCGGCCGTCTCCTCCTCCTCATCATCATTATCATAGTATGCATTATTAGAAGAATAAGCAAGACCTTTAGGAATAATTTGCATACCCGATTGATTTATGGATGGTTTGGTATTTTTCCTCTCCTTGAGATAGACTTCATAGATGAGGAGGTTTCCAATGAGCTCGTCAAACTTGAGTGTCTCAAGGTTTTGTGCCTCCGTGATGCTGTTACGTTTTTCGGACCATGAGCGGGAAGAGCATTTAATACCTTAGTCACTTTGTCTTCTTCGGAGATGACTTTACCAAGGGCCACAAGAGGATTGACAATATTATCAAGCCTTTCCACCATCTTGAAATGTTTTCACCATCATGCATGTTAAAGTTTTCAAAGTCTTTAACAAGCATGGTCTTTTCTTGCTTGCTTGACCTTCTTAGTCCCTTCATAAATTGTCTCCAATTTTTCCCAAACCTCATGTGCCGACCTTATGCCTCTTATGCGATTATACTCGGTGAGCCATAAGAGAACAATGCAAAATATTTAAGGCCTTACCATTTAGAGAGAAAGCTTTTTGTCGTTTTCATCGAACTCCTTGAAAGGTTTAGGAGACAAGGTGCCATCCTCCGATTTCTTGGTTGGTTGATCAACTCCTTCAATGACTACATTCCAAATATCGAACCCGCACTCTTGTAGAAAACACTCCATACGGTCTTTCCAAAATGCGTAGTTGTTGGCGTCGAATAGTGGTGGCTTGTTGGTGTAGGAGCCGGTGGTGAGATGAGCATCATGTGTAGCCATGGATCTTTCCTCTTTACTCGGAAGCGAGCTAGCCAAAGAGTTTGGCTCGATACCACTTGTAAGTCCAGTGGCTACAATAATCTAGAGGGGGGGTGAATAGATTATCCCGATTTTTCAGATTTTGCCCTCTTTTTCGAAAGACTCAAGCAAAGATGAAATGCTAAGTGCGGAAAGTAAATAGCACGCGTCGATTTATAGTAGTTCAACCCACCTAGGGCCTAATCTACTACCACCCCAAAGATATCCAGGGATGGATTTCAAAAAAAAAAAAGATTTTATTAATTTACCAAAAATTAATACAACACCTGAGGATTACCACAACCTCTTTCACCACCTTGAGGATTACCACAACCTCTTACAACATCTTGAAGATTACCACAACCTTCAAACAACACCTTGAAGATTACCACAACCTTCAAACACCTATCACCTAGATCACCCAAGTGTATTCTTACCACAAGAATACTCACAAGGATGTCTTGTGTTGAATGATGACCAAAAATCAAGATTACAACTCAATAATGATTGAAACAATATGAGTACAAGTGTAATCAAGAATTGAAAGCCTAGACCTCAAATTTGTGCAAGTGAAAGTGCTAAGGCTAATACAACAAGATATATAAAAGTGTTTGCTTTGTTTGCTCTTTGCTTGTATGGAGTGTTGTGTCTTGTTGCTTGAATGAAACCTCTATTTATAGGAGAGGACTTGACTTTCATTTCCAGGACATTGGCTCCTCATTGGGGAGTGATTTCTGCAAAAGAAACCATTTAAAATGATCAATATAGTGTTAGAAATCAATCCCACAAAATAGGGAAAAGCTATCTGAAAAACGCGGATAGTTTCACGATAAACAGGGGTTCAACCGGTGCGCAGAGATAAGATTGAAATTGAATTCTGCGAATTTTTACATAGGGGACCGGTCGGAGGGTGCGACCGATCGCCCTTAGCCGTGACCGGTTGAGTCAAGATTTTACGAAAAGAGAAGATCGAACCAAGAGGGCTCCCAAGCACTGGGTCGCCAGGGGTCGACGGTCGCCCTCACCGGTCGCCCACCTGGTCGACCTGGCCGCCCTCTCCTTTTTTCTTACGTCCCATTTTTTGTTTTTAAAACTCAACTCAGTGCACGGGTTGCCTTATAGGGCGACGGGTCGAACTGAAACAAATGTGTTGTCCAATTTGTTCATCGAAAATAAACTCCAAAAAATACTTGAAAGATAGTAAAAACATTTTAAGACGATCGGAAGTATTTAGACAACATTTAGGGACATTGTTTTGGTTTAAAAACTTATTTGAACAAAATCGAACAAAATCATCAAAATCATGATAAAAACATTTATCTAACATTTAAGAGGTTTCATCCTCATTTGTAATTGACTAATTGTTGTCTTGCTTCTCCCAAATTGCAAGAACACATTTTCTCTCTTCATTTTGCAATGTATAACCATTTTTTTCTTGTAGTTGATAGTTTCAAAGAGATCGGAGCGTATCAAGTAGATCGGAGTAGTTCGATTCATATATTGGGGCATATCAGAGTAGATCTGAGCAGATCGGAGCAACTGGCAGCTTCATAGTTTTTGATGTTTGGGTAATCTTCCTTACTACTGTTTTCTGTCAAATATTTCGGGTTTGAATCTATTTTGTTTGTTTGGGTTTGGCCTCTTTTGTTGGTTTTGGTTGTGCTTGTTTGTTGGTAGTGCAATATGGCTTCTGAAAAGGATGATTCGTTGCAATCTATTGGTGTTCGATTGGATGGAAAAAATTACACGTATTGGAGTTATGTGATAAAATTTTTTTAGGGAACACGGATGTGGAGTATCGTAAATGGTACTCAATCTAAACCTAAGAGTGAGAATAATGACAAATATAATGAACAACTTGAGGCTTGGGAGGTTAATAATTCAAGATTATTACTTAGATTAATAATTTGCATTGTGATTCGATTGGTATGCAATTGGCAAAATATGACACCGCCAGGAAGTTTGGCAAAAGACTTAGAACAATTGTACACACAATCTAATTTTGCTAAACAATATCGAGTTAGAAATGGACATTCGAACTCAAATGAATGAGAAAGACATGAGTATTCAGAATTCTATTCGCAATGACAAATCTTTGGGACCAATTAGCTCGACGAGAATCGCAGAGCTTAGTGCATTTGCTCCTTATATTGCCCGACGTAATGAACAACGGTTGGTTCAGTTTCTTATGGCTCTTCGTGATGATTTTGAGTCTTTGTGTGGGAATATTTTGCATCGTAGTCCTCTTCCAACTGTTGATTCTGCGGGTCAATGAATTAATTCTTCGATGAAACACGTCACAAGTCTGCATCGATAAAGGGGATCCTTCCAACACCCGGTCCATCTGTCTTAGTTGTTCCAAACCGCCCATTCGTAAGTATCCGAATAAGCCAAATCCCAAGGTGTTGCTCAGGATGAATGTAGCTTTTGTAGAACTCCGGGTCATTGGAAGGCTCAATGTCCGAAGTTGATGAATCGATCACCTCGCGTACCCCATCCTCAATTTCCTCAACGTGGTCCTAGACCACCTCCATCGAATAATATCGCTGTGTTTGTACCACCATCACCACCTACTCCCATTGCGGATAATCTCTACTGAGCGATTCTAGAAATTCCTTAGTCTTCAACCACATGCTATGTCTCTGCTGCAGGTTCATCGGCTCCGAGCTCCTCAGGTATATCTTCCTCTATTTGGTTATTAGACTCGGGGAGCTTCTCATCATATGTCCCCCAATGCGAGAATCTTTTGTTTCTATTTCTCCTTCGAACTCGTATGGTTATGACCGCCGATGGCACTTTATGCATTTAGCAGTGTTGGTTACGTCATCTCACCACATGTGTCTTTACCTAGTGTTTATCACATTCCTCAACTTACTTTAAATCTTGTTTGATTTGGTCAATTATGCGATTCTGGTTATTCGTGACTTTCTCTTATGATTCTTGTCGTAATGTAGGATCCTCACTCCCATAAAGGCTGATTTGGACAGGCCGTAGGAGTGGAGGGTTATATATTTTGGATGAACTTCAAGTACCGGATGTTGCGGCAAAGATCTCTTTGTTGATTTGTCTTCTTTTCGTTGGGTCCATCTTCGCCCCGATTTTTATTTATGGCATTCTCGTTTGGGTCATGTATCTTTTTCTCGTTTGAAGTACTTAGCTCTCTTTGGATCTGTTAGGGAACTTGAAAACTCATGACATTTCTAGTTGTAAACTTGCTAAGTTTTCAACATTGCCTTTAGTAAAAGCATGTCCATTTCTACTTCACCATTCGATTTGATTCATTTCGATGTTTGGGGACCTTCTCCAATTGCCACAAAAGGAAGGTCTCGATATTGTTTGATAAATGGTTTTATCATGATTTTGATGATTTTGTTTTTATACCAAAATAATGTTTCTAAAGGTTGTCCAAATACTCCAAAATGATCTAAAATGGTTTTAATATTTTCCGAGTATTTCTTCAAGTTTGTTTTCGACTAAAATGGACAACGCTTTTAATGATTTTATGTCAAAATGTTTTTACATCAAAACTATGTCCCCGAATGTTGTCCTAATACTCCCGATCGGTCTAAAATGTTTTTACTATTTTTGGAGTATTTCTTGGAGTTTGTTTTCGATATAAAATTGGACAACACATTTGTTTCAGCTCGACGGTCGCCTATAGGCAACCCGTACCTATGTTGAGTTTTGGAACAGTAAAACGGATCAAGGTAAATGGGGGAAGCGACTAGTCAGCCCTGGGGCGGTGGTGGCGATCGTCGACTTTGGGCGACCCGCAGACTAACGCACTACCCTCGAGAACAGACACATTTTGTTTCTCATTTTTTTCCTCCAACCGGTCACACATAGGGGCGACCGGTCGAACCCACCTCGTAGGCCCCCTGTGTAAAATTCACAGAGAATTCAATTTCAACTTATCTCTGCGCGACGGTCGAACCTTTCTTTGACAAAGAAACTATCCGTTGAGTTTGCGGACAATTTTTCCTTAATTTAAGGGATTGATTTCTAAGAGCTCTTTTCTTCAATTGTCTTGGTATTTTTTTACATATTTCATGTCCCCAAGAGGAGCCTATCATGTACAAGACATCTTCTATAAATAGAGGAAGAATTGAAGCAACACAACAAGAGAGAGAAAACTACAACACAACAAGATACACTCAAGAATACACTTGTTCTTACATTGTCTTATTTCTTGTTGTAATTTGCCTAGCTATTCACTTTCACATTCTTGAGGTCTAGGCTTTTCTTGATTACACTTGCACTCTATTGTATTATCAATTATCGAGTTGTAATCTTGAATTTGGGTAATCATTCAACACAAGATATCCTGTGAGTGTTCTTGTGGTAAGAACACACTGGGTGATCTAGGTGTTAGGTGTGAGAAGATTGTGGTAATCTTCTTGTTGAGGTGTTGAAGAATTTGGTATTCTTGAGGTTGAAGATTGTGGTAATCTTCACAAGGTGTCGTTGGAGATTGTGGTAATCTTCAAGAGAGATTGTGGTAATCTCAAAGGTGGTGTTGAAGAAGAGTGTGGTGCTCTTCAAGGTGTTGTTGTAAGTTGGTGTTGTATTAATTTTGGAAATTAATAAAATCTTTTTTTTTTGAAATCCATCTCGGATATACTAGGGTGGTAGAGGATTAGGCCCTAGGTGGGTTGAACCTCTATAAATTGACGTGTGTTGTTTACATTCCGCACCTTTATTATTGTGTTTGAGCATTTGGTTCGAAAAAGAGGGCGAAATCGAAAAGATGGAGATAATCTATTCACCCCCTTCTAGATTATCGTAGCGCTTGGACTTACGGATATTATGTTTCTTTTATTGATGATCACACACGTTATTGTTGGGTTTATCTAATGAAATGTCATTATGATTTCTTAGGCATTTATACCTCTTTTTTTTCGAGCTCTTGTCAAAACACAACATTCTCGGTTATCAAGTGTTTTCGATGTGATTTGGGTGGGGAGTATACCTCTAATAATTTTTGTGAAATGCTTGCTTTAGATGGAACCATATATCAAACTTCATGTATCGATACTCCCGAACAAAATGGTGTTCTTTGAGAGAAAACATAGACATATCATGGAAATCGCTCGTTCTCTTTTATTATCTCTTCTCTAGCGAATTCTGGGGGAAGTCGTTTACAGCTTGTTTATTCAATCAATAGGATCCCAATCGCCCATACCTTGGGTGTGTCACCATTTGAGAAATTATTTGGTTGCACTCCCGATTACTCTTTCTTACGAGTTTTTGGTTCTACATGCTTTGTTCTTCGTCCTCACATAACGTAGTAAATTGTCATATCGTTCGCCATGTGTGTTTTCTTAGGCTATGGGGATGGTCAAAAGGGGTATCGTTGTTATGACCTGTTGCACAAAAAATTATATGTGTCACGTCATGTTTTCTTTTCGAGCATATTCCTCTTTTCTCCATTCCATCTAGCTCTCACAATGTGTCTAAATCGATCTTTTCCATATTGATCCTTTTGCTTGTGATATAGATGATACTTCTGCAGATCTTTGGTACCGATGCTTCTATCGATACTATTGTTCCTCTCCTCCCCGCGACTATCTCTTCACCTTCTCGCGATGTGGATCCCGCTCCCGTTATCCTTCATGTGTTCGTAAGTCTACTCAATTACCCGATTTTGTCTATTCTTCTTATTCACCATCTTTTATATCATTTTTGTCATCTATTCACAATCTCTCGAGCCAACTTCTTACAAAGAGGCAACTCTTGACCCTCTTTGGCAACAAGCTACAACTAAAGAATTGTATCGCTTTGTCAAAACCGAAACTTGGGATTTGGTACCTCTACCACAAGGTAAAAATGCAATTGGTTCTCGTTGGGTGTATAAAATCAAAACTAAATCGATGGTTCAATTGAGCGGTATAAGGCACGATTGGTTGCTAAAGGTTTTTCTCAAAGAAGTATGGTTTAGATTATGATGAAACTTTTGCTCTGTTGCAAAGATGACTACAATTCGTACACTTATTGCCATTGCATCTGCTCGTAGATGGCATATATCCCAAATGGATGTCAGAAATGCCTTCTTGAATGGAAATCTTCAAGAAGAGATTTATATGGTTCCTCCTCCGGGTGTGATCCATAATCAAGGAGAGGTCTGTAAACTAAAGAAAGCTTTGTATGGTCTCAAACAAGCACCTCGTGCTTGGTTTGAGAAGTTCTCAGTTTCTATTCTTTCTCTTGGTTTTCGTCGTAGTGATCATGATTCGCTCTTTTTATCAAGAATCCGCATCCGGTATTATTGTGCTCTCCTTATATGTTGATGATATGATTATTACGGTAATGATGTTGATGGGATTTGACCGCTAAAATCGAATTGTCCTCTCTTTTTGAAATGAAAGACTTGGGTTCTCTACGATATTTTCTCGGTGATTGAAGTCGTTGGTCACCTAAAGGTTATCTCCTTTCATGACCCAAGTATGCAATGGTATTCTTGATCGTGCTCGCTTAACCGACACTTAGACTATTGATTCTCCCATTGAAGTTAATGTTCGTTATTCTTCTTCGGATGGCACACCTTTGGATGATCCTACTTTGTATCGTGTCATTGTTAGCGATTTGGTTTATCTCACTATTACACGCCCAAATATTGCTTATGTTGTTCACATTGTTAGTCGATTCGTTTTCTCCTACCACTGTTCATTGGGGGGAGTCGTTTTTCGTATCTTTACGCTACCTTAGAGGTACCATCTTTCAAAGTCTCTTATTTTCGTCTACTTCCTCTTTGGAGTTACGTGCCTTCTCGAGATCCGATTGGGCGGTGATCCAGGTAGATCGTAAATATACTCTTTGGATTTTGCATTTTTCTTGGAGATTCTCTTATCTCGTGGAAGAAAGCAAAGTGTTATCTCCCATTCTTCTCGGGCCGAAAACCGAGCTATGACTTCTACTACCACCGAGATCGTTTGGTTACGATGGCTTGCCGATATGGGCGTTTTTCTTCATCATCCCACTCTTATGTACTCGCGATAATATGAGTGCCATCCAAATTGCCCACAATGCGGTGTTTCACGAAAGGACAAAACATATTGAAATTGATTGTCATCTTACTCGTCACATCTTCAACACGACACTATTACTTTGCCGTTCATTACTTCCTCAAAGACAAATTGCAGACTTCTTCACTAAAGCACACCCGCTTCCTCGTTTTTCGTTTTTGGTTGGCAAACTCTCGATGCTACTTGCACCAGAGATCTTGAGTTTGTGGGGGATGTTAGAGTAGTTTAATATTTTGTTATTATTGTGATTTATTTGTATTGTTAAGGGTAGTATAGTATTTTTATCTTTCTTGTAGCCCTAGCTCTATTTAAGAGGTTTTATCCTTATTTGTAATTGACTAATTGTTGTCTTGCTTCTCCCAAATTGCAAGAACACATTTTCTCTCTTCATTTTGCAATGTATAACCATTTTGTTCTATCACAGAGAACATGCAAGAATGTGCTTTTTCCTCTTAAGAATATATAGTTTTTTATTTCAAAGATAGATCGGGTGTTAAAATGCGACGACAAGAGTAATTAAGCATGTAATTACATTAACTTAATCACGTTATAATCTACTAGTTCAATTAATGATTACGGTGATTAACACGTTTAATTCCCTCCATAAGCTCCTAATAAGAAACATCATATTAGCTAGCTAATTAAATAAAACTATTATTGAAGAGTCCTTAAATCTGAATTATGTCGCATGATTGAGGTGAACCTTTTATTTATATATGAGTCTGACTTTGCCGATCATACATATTATTAAACCATGATTCAAAGTCAATTCATGCATCAAATAATTTCAACTATTTAATATAAATATCAAGTATTTTAAACAGAGACAGAAATTGATGTTGGTCTCAATTCTCAAAGGCTAGGGATCCCTATAAAGTGATCAAGGCAGAAACAAATTAATAAGGGAAAAGAGATAATCAAAAAAAGAAACTTCAGGTTTGAGCTAATTAGAAGAAAATCCAGACATGTTTCAAAATTACAAAAAAAAAAATCTCTCACTTTTGATTATGTCTTAAATATAAGGGAGTAACTGTAATAATTCTATAAACAAGGTGTTTTTGAAATATTTTTCACTTATGAAGGGAGAAAATGTAAGACGGAATCAAACTTAAGGGATAATTTATAATTTGCATAAACCTCTAGAGTTTTTTTTTGTAATTAGGCCAACCTCAGTGTTTTTTTGGTAATTATCCTAAAAAATTGCAAATCATAGTTTCACTTACAAGTTACAACTCACGCAAATGAAGAGGCTTTTTATTTGGGTGATTATTTACAAATTAAGAAATAAAAAGGCTCGTCGTTTTCTTGGGTTTTAACAAATTTATGATGCACGTCTTTCCAAACTACTGTTCTACTGGAAAATTCATTGACTATTCTCATTATACAACCTTATTTATGCCAATAATTGTGACTCAATCATCTTCGTGGAAAGACGGCAAGCAAAAACCAAGAGTTGATGGAATGGAAAAAAAAAAAGAAAAAAAAACAAGAGTTGATGGAACAGACTCTTATTGATTGTATTATAAGTTCATATATGGCTAAAAATCGAACTACATTATTGGATACTCGATTCGAGATTGATCATAAAAAGTTCGTTTAAACTCGATTAGTTAACATAGCGAACCAAATTTGAACACATTTTTCCGTTCAATAAGATATAAAGCTTGACTTGATTAATGAAATATGTATAAATTATTTATCAAACTACTCTAGTTCGATTTATGTTCGCATTGACTAAATTATTAGCTCGTTCAAGCACAATTTGATGAATAATCAAACCAAATTCAAATAAAATTTGTGAATCTCGATAAAATTAAATCCAAACAAGCTTATAAATACTATATATGTTCGACTTTATTCGATTTATTTACGAAGGCCTATTTATAGTTCTAAAAATAGAATTGAACACGTTTACACATCATAACTTCATTAGGATAATTAATTAACAAAGCAGTCTTTGACAAGACCCACGAGCCACGGCCAAGGATCTTAGCAAGTGGACATTTAATACATTCTTAATTAATTATAATTCACTAATTAGCCACTTCCTTTCTTTATCTCAATGCCTATAAAAGAAAGCTCCTAGGAGTGTACTTTTGTGTGCCTTAAACATTACTAATTGTAAATAGTTGTGCTAGGTTTGTAACAATTGTTACAACATTACTCTTTTTGCTACTCTTTCTAGCTATATTCATGAAAATGAGAGTTGTACTAGGCAACATTCTCCTCTTGGTGTTCCTTATAGTGGCGACCGGAGCCAATAAGGCTCTCAGTCGACCTGATAAGGCTCATGGTAAACCTGGTAGGGCTCCCAATAGACCCGGTTTGAGTCCAAACTTTTACAAGAACACTCGTTGTCCACAGGCTGAGAACCTTGTGAGGCAAGTCACGTGGGAGAAAGCACGTAATGACCCTACCTTGGGTGCTAAGTTGCTTCGCATGCAATACCATGATTGCTTTGTTAAGGTATGAAATTCAAACTCCATATAAGAAATCAGTACGGATCCCTCTATTGTAGAATGGTATTTCATCTTTTTTTTTTTTTTTAAGTTTCAATAATATATGCCACATGTGGCTTGTATTAGTAAAATAAAACACGAAATAAAGTATTGCTACAAATGATGATTTGAGTAGATATGAAATAAGTATATACAATGGCATAGCTTGTCCACAAAAATGAGTTAGGGCCAATGAAAGAACTAAAGAAAAATCATATAAACTGTAAATGAAAATTTTATTTTTTTCATTTTCTTAATAAAATTAATTAAAAAGTTGGGGGAGGGGACCGTTGGGTATATATCATGTTCAATTAATTTACAAGCACAATGGCTAGCTAATGTTTGCATTTATCATTAATTCTTCAGAAAATGGGCAGTTTTTACGCAAATCATCGTTGGCATCGACAACTTAACTTGACAATTGGAGTACTAATTAATTAAGATAGAGATTATAATATTAGCAAAATATGTTTGTGTTGTGTACTAATTAAGTATTTTGGTTGTCATTAATTTTTTGATTTGTTTAAAATAAACTGTAGGGTTGCGATGCATCGATACTTTTGGACACCGTTGGGACAAACCAATCTGAAAAGGATGCAAGACCAAATCTCACACTGGGTGGGTTTGAAGTAATTGATGAAATCAAGAATCGGTTGAGAAAAAATGCCCTGGAATTGTTTCCTGTGCTGATATTCTTGCACTCGCTGCTCGTGATGCCGTTTCCTTTCCAGTAATTAATTAACTTTTCTAATTTTTGACTTGAAATTAAAGTAGTGAAAATAATTACATTTGTAATTAAGTTGTAATTATTTTACATTTTATAATTATTGGCAGTTTAAGAAGTCGATGTGGGATGTGGTCACTGGTAGAAGAGATGGGAGGGTTTCTCTTTTCTCGAATGTTGCCGGCAACTTACCTTCACCATTTTCAGATTTTGCAACACTGCTAAAGGTGTTCTCAAGCAAAGGTTTAGACATCAATGATCTTGTTGCATTATCAGGTAAAATAAAATTGTACTCTTTTCTCATAAATTTTCACCACGTTTTGTAAGTTGATCAAGAACAGACGTCCAGATCTTTGGTTGTTCTTTTGGTGTTTTAATTTATTAACCAATTGGTGCATACTGATGGTAATTTAGGGGTGTAAACGAATCGAATCGAGCCGAACACACTATTATTCAAGGTTATTTGAATGTTTATCGAGTTTCAAAAATCGCGTTTGGATCTATTTCAAAAAGAACACAACCTTTCGAAGATGTGCAACTCTTGGAGGTAGCCTCTGGAAATCTTTAAATAGACTTTCGATTCTCGGATTGAGTTACAATTATTATCCTCTTTTCCCCTTTGTTTTTTTTTTTTGCTTTCTGCTTATTTCTTTACAATCTCTTGCTCCAGAAAATTATGAGAAATGTAATCTTAGAATTTTCGAGATTAAGGTTTTGTATCCCGTAGGTTAATTCCTTGATACTATTTACACCGTGTGTGGGGGAATTAATACCTTAAAGATAACATCTTCAAAGGTGTGCCTAGCCTGCTTTATCTGATTTTCATTACCCATAGTTTTATATAACACAAGTAGCTTGATATTTTATAGATTTCTTGAAGTTTTTAATTAATTGAGCCGAACTCTTACCGACTTATACAACTTAGCGAATGTAAGAATGTGTTCAAACTTGTTAAAGCTTCAACCGAACTCAAAACGAGTTTTTAATTATCAATTTTCGAGTTGAATATCGAATAATTTGATTCTTTTTCAAAGACTAACTAGTATTCTGGACGTGTGTTAGTGAAATAGATCACAACAAAATATCGTATCACGAAACGATAATTACATTTTACCCTCCAAATTATCATGAGTTTTGCACTCTGCCGATTGCATTTTGCAAATATCTCTACGAAGTGAATTTGACTATGATGAGTTGACATATGTCAACTTTTGATTGGTTTAGGGGCAAAATACAACAAATCATATTGTTTGATTTGTTCAAATGACAAAATACGTATTTTTTCTAAGTTCAATTGACAAAGCGCAAAAAACAATATAGTTTGGTGGACAAAATATAATTCCAAGTACTATTGAACTAATATTTGGCTCAAAAAAACTTCACAGGTGCACACACCATCGGAGTATCACACTGCGGAGCCTTCTCCCGGCGGCTCTTCAACTTCACCGGCAAAGGCGACGCCGACCCGTCGCTCGACCCCAACTACGCCGCATTCCTGAAAACACAGTGCCCCAACCCCGCCAACCCGGATACAACTGTCGGCCTGGACCCGAACAGCACCCTCACTTTCGACACACACTACTTCACAGCCGTGAACCAGAACCAGGGCCTTCTCCAGACTGATGCGGCCCTTCTCACGGACCCGACTTCAGCGAGAATCGTTACGGAGTTTCAATCTCAGGCGGCGTTTTTCGAGCAGTTTGGTAAATCGATGGTGAAAATGGGAGGGATTGAAGTGCTGGTTGGAGAGGAAGGGGAGATAAGGAAAAATTGTCGCGTGGTTAATTAATCAGTGAACATCTTATTTTTTGGAAATGTTGGATTTGATTTTTGTGTCCACTTGAATTTATATGTTTTCTGATTTAGGGATAAATTTCAATTGGAATTAATTCGTAATTAAGTATTTATTTCAAAATATTTTATGTACGTATATTTATTAATGAAATTGAATACTGAATATGAAGAGAGATTGATTTCATTTTTAATTTGAAGTAAAACGGAATTTTAAAACTGAAACAGATGTTTCCAGCCATAGTGGAGTAGAATTCACGTCAAAGTGGTTACAACGTACAATGAGAGAAAATATATTATGTGTTGGAATTGGTTTTATTAAATTGGGTTTTGACCCGATTTTGACCAATTATTTAAGTGGGGTCATTTATTCAAAGTATGAAATAAATGAGATAAACGTCATCTACGTGGGTAGATGAGTTTAACATTTTGAATTTCTCAAAACCAATATCGGGTGAATGAGAAATAAATGCATAAAGTTGACACTTAAAATCTTTTATATATGGAATATAAAGGGTGGGAATATGGAAAGCCATATCCCACATAGGAAACATATTATATGTTTGTTAGTTAATAAAAGAGCTTCACCACTAAGGAGTAATCAAGTGGAACTTTATACAGACACCCTAGTGGACCAAGTCATTTTGACTAGCCTTTTGGCTAGCTCAAAAGGCACCGAAGGGCAGTGCGAGCACCGCCCCGAGCCGGAGTCCAGGGCCGCGACGCCGCACATAGTCGCATTGGGCGCTTTGAGCACCGTGATCGACGCGTCGTCATCCCGGTGTGCGGATGTGTATGCCAAAGGGTGTGTTCCTTCAGACAGAGATGCGATTAGGACCATCGATTGCATTTTATTAACCACGGGCGCGATCGGCCGGTCCAAGCGATCGAACCAGGGGTTGCACCTAGTCACACCAGAGCTCTATATAAACCATTTTTAATCATTTTCCGGATCGAAAATTTCGAAATTCACATAAAGATCGACATATAAAAAGTCTTGAGAGTTCAAAAACACTAAAAGTTCGAAGTGTCTTGTGATTTGTAGTGTTTGCTATCACAAAACGTAAGTCGTTGTATCTTGGGAGGCGATTGCCGTTTCCGTTAACACCGTGAGCGGGGCAATTTCGTCTTAAAGACAAAGAGTTCAACTCTCGCCTCGACTTTCTGTTACTTCGCTTTCGATTTTCTCGTGGTCATTCGATATACACCATCGTAATTTCCAACATTATGTAGCTAATGTATGCACAACAATATTGCATTGTCGATCAATTCAACAATATTTGTTCCCCAATCGAAGAACTTTAATAACGTTAAGTGAATTTGATTCAATAATTTCAATTTGCAATCCATGACTGTCAAAAACTCCAAACCTCTACGATTACGAATTGACATGGTTCCATTGTAAGCATATCAAACTCACTTGGCACGAACTCGACATGGAGTTATTGAAAGAGATCCGAACACGAACATGAGAAACTTAAACCCGAACACGACTGACATTAATTTGACACGATGTTACCGTTTGTCTTAAAATATAGTTATCTTATATTTTATTTAATTTTTAGTATATTTTGAACATAACGCGAAACTGACCCAAAATCAAACACAAATACGACTCGCTCACCCGAACTGCCACCCCTAAAATTAATTGTTTATATATCTCATTGTCCGTTAACAATAAGATCCTAGACTGCAAATTGGATAGTGGTACATTGATTTAAGATCTTCAAGTCACGCCAGTAGTATAAAATTCGATTCCCACTGAGCTTCCTCTCATGTCTCGATTTCAGGATTTGTACTAAAACTATAAGATCCTAGATTTTCTTATCATAAATTTTCATGAATACTATATAATTTTTTCCCATTTTAGAATTCGTCGTCTCAAACACAACTTTAAAATATTGCGATCCCAAAAATGTTGTGCCAAACATATGAGGGTAGTATCAGCAATCATCATCACATATATATAAAATCATGATTTATATAGTATTTGGTGCACTAAAATGTTGATGACACTTATGGAAACACTACTGGGCGACTTTAATTTCATCGTTTCTAAAATTGTCCTTTAAAATGACAAATCCAAATAGTAGCGGAAAATTGCAGTCAAACCAGAATCATTGCCTGAAGCCCCCAGTCCACCCACATTCATTTTTCTAGGGTTTCTCATGGAAAGGGGCAAAAAAATTGAAGCTATTAACGCCGAAATCCCATTACCAGAGGGCATCATTCAACACGTACAATCTCTACTCAATGGAAAACAAGCTGCCCAAACAAGTATTCTATCCAAATCATGGTACAACGCCTGGTTAACTATCCCCAACCTCCATTTGGATGAACGCAATTTCCAGAAACGCGGCGGTGAGAGTCCGACATCCCAAATCGCAGACGGCTTCTCTGAATTCGCGAAGAAGACTATGCAAAGGTACCAAACATTGAACCTAAAAATTGAGAAATTCAGTCTATGGATGAAAAGTAATGAAGGTGATAGGAATTCTCTTGCTAGTGAATTGATTGTGAAAGCGCTGAAAATGAGTGTTAATGATCTCAAATTTGAATTTAATCCCCCAACAGAGACATTCGTTTTACCTCGTGAGGTGCTTGGAGCTGAAACCCTAATCGGATTATCCGTGATCGGGTGCAAAATAGATCGGCCGGTTGATGGAAAGGTAAGTTGTTCAGGACTTAAATCCCTCATTTTACGCAGAGTGTATATAGGAGATGATGTAGTTTGGGATATAATTTCGAGCTGCCCCTTGATTGAGAAACTGTTATTGTCTGAATGTGAGTGTTTGATTGATATTAAGGATTCTACTGTTGCTAGAAGGATGAGCAAAGTTTTGTCACTGAGGAGTCCCACAATTGAGCAAAATGTGGGATCAGTAGTTGATAGACCAATTAAGTTGTCCGAGTTTCATAACTTGAAGTCGTTGTTCTTGGAAAAAATACATATCGATCGCTTGTATTTTCGTGATTTTACTCTTAAATTTCCTTGCTTGGAGGATTTGACCCTTTGGCGTTGCTATGGCTACAGTGGAATAAATATTTCAAGCCCTTCACTTCAGTGCATAAGCCTGGCACAGACAAGGACGTTTAAGGCGACGTTTGATGTTCCAAGTATTCGTAAGTTTAAATTGTCGGGGTCAAGCTTTCCTAACCTGTCTTTTACACCAGTTTCAAGGGAATGGGTGTCTGAAATATCTATAAAGTGCTCGTGCTTTCTTCTTAGTGCTTCATGGCTCCTTAAGTTGGGAAAATTTCTGACAAAGTTGAGCCCGTCGAAAATATCTCTCAGCATTGTGTTTTTCTTGGAGATGAAAATAGATAATGTGGGGGATATTCAAGATTTACCTAAACCTGTGGTGGAGAATTTGATGTTATCGATTCATTCATCATCTTCCGTGTGTTCTGCTCTTTTGGACGGTTTATTTTGGAGTTTTCGCCCTAGGGTCATTACTCAATATTGGTTTCCTAGATCATACGTAGCAGAGAAAGCAAACAACGAATTATTAGAGCTTCTATGCAAGACACTTATACGACAAGAACGTAAAAACTGCTGCATTCCAAATCAAAATATTATTAGCCTGCGAGATCTTGAGGAAGTAAATGTGGAAATCTTTGAGGAGACTCTCAGAGAGTGGAGGTGTCTACCGTGGGAGACATTGTTAGATGCTTCGTCAAGTCCAGAATCTAGACGAAAAATTCGCTTCCAATTGAGATGGAGAGAGGAGCCTATTACATCCATATGATAATACGTTTTCTTCTTTTAATTTTTCTTCTTTTTTTTTCTCCGCCGTATTTAACCTAAAATTAAAATTGTCCTTTGATCATTTAAGTTGAACTACATGACTTTGGGTTCTTTCATTTTAAAAATTTTGATACGAGGACATTAACTTTAGGGTATTCATTTTTCAAATCAATTCGAAATTCGATTCAACTCGGATTCGAATCTCAATTTTGTATTAGGATTTTTTTTTGTTTCACGTTAGGCTACAAATTTGATGTTTTCAATGTAAACAAGAGAGTTCCAAGCCTTGGATGAATGTTAGGGATATTGATTGTATCTTCACTTGATAGTGATTGATTGTGAAAGTTCTGAAAATGTGAGCTAGTGGTTTATGTGGTTGGGAAGTCGGGTCTCTGGTCAGGTCGAGTTCAACCCACATAGAAGTGTGCGGGTCAGCATACGCCAAAAAAATTCAGTAAGGGCATATTATACCATTTCAGTTGGTAATATTCCCATGTCCTGGTGAAATTTGTGACGTGCCGGAGGGAGTAACTGGAGAGTTGCAGAAACCAACACTAGCTTTTATGATCTTGAATCGTATTAGGTTGAATTGTGTTTACTTGCATGGTTTCCAGTTTTGCTTAGTTAATGTTCTAATACAGATGACTGCATTTTGTTCTTCATATTACAGTTGAACCCACAAAACAATTGTTTTTGGTAGGAGAGAAAACAATCCAATCTTGTTGTAATAGTCGAGAGCCCGACACCACCTCTCTTCACATTGGTATGAAATTGTCCACTTCGGCCTAGGCCCTCATAGGGAAAAAAAATGAAGAAGAAAGAATAGTTCCTCTAAGGTTTAATTACAAAAGCTACTCTTCAGGTTTGGTCTAATTACTAAAGAATCCGATTATCTCCCAGAATTACATTTACCTCGATATTTGTTTTTATTTAGGGATAATTACAAAAAGTACCTTGAGGTTTGACCTAATTATAAAAAAACTCAACTAACTTTAAAACTTACAAAAAATACCCTTGAGGTTTGATTTAGTGTTAAAATTAAGGGGTAATCTGCAATGATTTTACAAATATGAAGGGGGATTTTGAAATATATTTCAAACCTCAGGGGTACTTTTTGTAAGTTTTAAAGTTAGTTGGTTTTTTTTGTAATTAGATCAAACCTCAGGGGTACGTTTTGTAATTATCCCTTTTATTTATAAACTGCACTTTATTGAGAGGAGGTATTTGTTAAGAAAATACAATCTTCAAATGAGTTTTTGTAATAAATTAAGGTTGTATTTGTGATTTTGAAAGATAACTGATCTTTTTTTATATAATTAGGCCAAACTTTAAGGTTATGTTTGTACTTATCCCATTTTTTAATTCACTCTATAGAGAGATATCACCTGTGGATTACCGTGCTTTCACTTACTAGAGTTACAACTCACAATCACATAATAGGAAAACCAGAGCTCAATCTAAGACTAAATTTTACAGTTTGCTAACTGTAAAAGACTAGTTTTAAAGTAAATCACCCTGTACATAGATTCTTGCATCTAGGACATAATCTGCAGAGCCTCCTAGCTTTCCCAAGTATATTGAAAACTGTTGCCGCAATATGAGAAGGTGTCAAGCCTGCTTCCATCATTTGATCAGCCGGAGATCCATGGTCGATATATCGATCAGGAAGAACCAGTGGCCTCCACTGCACAAGTTTCAGTTTTTGCTAAGTCAATATCCAATCTCATTCCACATTATTCTACTAAAATCTTTGGCCATATAAGTCATTTCTTTCTAAGATTTGCATGCAGAAGAATGGGATAATTACAAAAACTATCCCTGATGTTTAGCTTAGTTAAAACAAATCCAGTCACCCTTTTGATTATATTTTACATTTTACCCACTTCATAAGTAAAAACATATCAAACACCCCCTTACATTTGTAAAAATATTGCATTTACCCCTTACATTTAACACATAGTCAAACCTCAATGTTTTTTTTTTTTGTAATTTTCAAACATCTCTGGGTTTTTTTGTAATTAAGTCAAATCTCAGGAGTAGTTTTTGTCATTATCCCTTTTATAAATTACATCGGGTGCAATTTGTAAAATAAAAACATATGTCAAGGGGGTATTTGTAATTCGAAAGATGAGTTTTTTTGAATTAGGCTAAACCTCAAGATAATATTTGTAATTACACCAAGAAGAATCAGACTAACATACATAGATAATTACAATAAACCCCTGAGGTTTGGGCTAATTACAAAAAAATCCGAAGATGTTTCAAAATTACAAAAAGGACCATCAAGTTTGCTTTTGTCTAAAATTTAAGGGGTAATTGTAATATTTCTATAACTATCATGGGGGTCTTTGAAATGTATTTTGTTTACTAGGGGAAAAATTTAAGACAGAGTTAACCTCAGGGTTTTTTTGTAATTTTGAAAAATCTCTGGGTTATTTTGTAATTAGCCCGAACCTGAGGGAGGTTTTTGTAATTATCCCTAACATAAATTTTCTAATTTGAAACCCTCTCTTAGCTAAGTTTCTGAAGGTTCTATAATGGAGAAATCAAGTCAATAATTATATAGTTCAACAAATTTGTACCTTTAACTTGCCATCAAGAAGCCCATCCAGAGCCATGAACTGAGCTACATGAGATCCAAAACCACCAATGGACCCTTCTTCCACAGTGATTAAGACCTCATGCGATTTAGCCAAGGCGCGTATAAGAGCATGATCCAACGGCTTGCAGAAACGAGCATCAGCAACCGTCAACCGTAGACCATGGGATTCGACCAAGGCTGCTGCAGCCAAACAGCTCTGAACAGCAGTTCCATAACCCAAGAGGGCCACTCTTTCCCCTTCGATCAGTATACGGCCCTTTCCAATCTATGAACATACGGAAAGTAAACTCAATAAGTGTGTTTATGTTACATTCTAAGGGAGTGTTTGCAAATACTTAAAACAACTGATTGTCAGCTTTTGGATGGGGAAAACAAAAGGCAATTTAGTGTTTCCAAATGTCAAATTTTGCTTCGATTGTGTATAATTTAAGGGATAATTACAAAAACACCCCTAAGAGATTGGGCTAATTAAAAAAACAGAGATATTTCAAAATTACAAAAAAAAAAAAAAAAACCTCAAGTTGATTTTGTCTTCAAATTTAAGGGGGTAATTGTAGTATTTTTATAAATGTCGGGAAGTTTTTGAAATCTTTTCTTGGTTTGTGATGAGGAAAATGTAAGACTACGTCAAACCTCAAGAGGTTTTTTGCAATTTTCAAAAACCTCTGAGTTTTTTTGTAAATAGCCCAAACCTCCGGGAAGTTTTGTTATTATCCCATAATTTAATGATAATCTAAAGCAAGGGTAGGGGTGTTTTAGATTTATGATTCGGCTTCTGATTTCATTTTGAAATATGTGAAAGCACTTTTTCACAACTTCTTCACTAAACATTCTAACGTAATCAACTTACAATTTCTATTTGCAAATACTATAAACTTGTGATTCTCAACTGTTTTTCACTTCTACAGTTCTACTACAATAAAGCACTTCTTTTAAAAGCAAAAGTTTTTGCAAACACTCACAAACCTTAGCATTAGTAGAGCATGGGAAGATTGAGTTGGAAAGTACCTCAAGGGGAATGCCTTTGTTTCCGTTTGGCAACTCTACGCCTATACCATTGCCTCTTGGATAACGGAAACAGCTTGGTCTGTCGTCTATGGCAGCAGCCGTTGCAACCATGTGAAATAGTTCAGCCTCGTCTGATGGAGCCATAACCACCATGTTTGGAAGGCACGCCATAAACGTAACGTCAAAAGCCCCACAATGTGTTGGACCATCTGCTCCTACTAAGCCAGCTCTATCCATTGCAAATCTCACGGGCAGCTTTTGTAGATCGACATCATGCACTACCTGGATATGGGACGGGGAGAAAAATTAGGATAGTTCGTTGAAGATTCTGCAGTCTCAAAAAGTAATACAGGATATTAGGAATGTTTGCAAAAACGTCTACTTTTAAAAGAAGTGATTTATTGTAGAAGAAGTAAACGTAGTTGAGCAGAAGTTGGTAGTGTTTGCAAATAAAATCAGAAGTTGAGAGTGTTTGGTGAAAAAGTTTTAAAAGTGTTTATTTCTTTGTAAAAGTCAAACCAGTAGCAGAATCAGAAAACTGTTGTTAGATTCTAATTAGATAAAGCAGAATTAGAAGCAGAAATTGACATTTGTAAACACTTAAATAAGTGATTGTCAACTTTTAGCTGGAAAAAAGTAGTTTATAGTGTTTTCAAATGTCAACTTCCGCTTCTAATTCTATATAATTTAGTCAGAATCTAAAATCAGTGAGATGAGTAATTTAGATTTCGATTGTGCTTTTGGTTTGACTTTTACACACAAATAAAGCACTTCTACAATTTATTCATCAAATACTCTATTTTAACTTATTTAAGTTTTAGTTTCTATATGAAATTACTACTAACTTCTGATTCTCAACTACTTTTCACTTCTACCACAATAAATAACTTCCTCTAAAAGAGGAAGTTTTTGAAACTTTTCCTATATGGATTGTGAATTCGTGATGTACAACGGTAGCTAAGAGAAATGAAAAGAGGACTGGCTTGCCTGGTCATAAGCTCTTTGCAAGAAGGATGAGTAGATTGCACAAAGGGTTTGATGCCTTCACATGCCAAACCGGCAGCAAAAGTTACGGCATGTTGTTCTGCTATCCCGACATCGAAACACCTTGTTGGAAAACGGCGTTGGAATAGGTTCAAACCCGTCCCGCCTCCCATTGCAGCATGGATTGCAACAATATCCTTGTCTGCTTCGGTTTCTGCAATCAAAGCCTCGGCAAAGTAGGTCGTATATGACTGAGTTGGTGCACTGGATTTAAATTGCTTTCCAGTTGCTGGATCAAACTTGGCCACCCCTGCAAATAGCAAGGTAATCAATTCCAACTTTATTGTTTAACAGAAAAATGGACTATATGGGAGAAATACTATTTGTTGAACAAAAATTCATTAATTATACTAATTATCACTTATTGCAGCAATTTGTCGTCTAAATAACGACAACACCTAAACACAGAGGCGGATGCAGGATTCCAAATTTAGCCCGAACCTCGGATTTTTTTCTTTTGTAATTATTCCTAAATTTTATAGCTAATAATTTACCGTGGTATTTGTCTGCAGCTTTTTCGGCGTAAGGATATCCCCTGCCTTTCTCAGTCACAACATGGATCAACACTGGACCTGTTGTTTTAGTACTTTTGACTTCTTTAAGAATAGCTGTTAGATCATCGATATTGTGACCATCAACTGGACCAATGTAATAAAGTCCGAGCTCTTCAAGAGTGATGATCCAGAACCACTGATCAGTCCACGAGCATATTCGTCAACTTTCGCGGCAAGCTCATGCATAGGCCCTCCAATCTGCTTAGTAACTCCCTGCCAAAAAAAAAAAAAAAAAAAAAACCTCAATAAAAGAATTCTCAGCAAAACTCAGATTCGCTCAGTTTACATTCTTCGTTCGTAATACTAAGGGAAAATTACAAATATTACCCTTGAGGTTTTGCCTAGTTACAGAAAAACTCCATTTATCTCTCAAAATTACAAATAAGGGATAATTACAAAAACAATCAAAAATGTTAGAAATTTACAAAAAAAAAAACGTCAGATTTGATTTTGTATTAAATGTAAGGGATAATTGTAATATCTTGCAAACGTAAGGGTGTTTGAAATATTTTTGCTTCATAAAAGGTAATACAGAATTGAACCTCACCAGGTTTATTATAATTTTCAAAAACATGTGAGATTTTTTGTAATTCACCCAAACCTCAGGGGTCATTTTTGTAATTATCCCTTACAAATACCCCCTTAAAGTGTTGTTACAAACACCCCTTGCAGTTTGCATTTACATAACAACTACCCTCATCTTGAGGGTGCAATTTGTAAAATAGAAACAAATGTCAAAGGAGTATCTGTAATTTGGAAAGATAACCGAACTTTTTATAATTAGATTAAATCTCAGGGATAGTTTTTGTAATTATCCCTAATACTAACCTTAGCAACTTCTCTTAGTTCTCTGAGTGGCGGTTGGACTGCAACCGGCTCAAAGCACTGCTCAAGGCTCCAACAGGAGGAGTTGGTCCGTCCAAATTAGCAGTGGGTAAAGAAACTTGTTTGTTGTCGTTAAGAATAACTATCATGTCCGAGTCGAGGTAGCCGGCATTGTTCATTGCTTCATACGCCTGTCCTGCTGTCATAGCTCCATCACCTATCACAGCGACAACGTTATTCTTTCTTCCTTTTAGATCCCTCCCCACAGCCATTCCTGTTCAGTCGAAATCCAAAGATCAAAACATAAAAAATGTATGAAGAGCATGCTTGTACATAATTTGTATGGTTAATTACAGAAGATACCCTTAAGGTTTAGTCTTATTACAAAAAGACTCAACTATCTCTTAAAACTATACATACCCTCTTAAGATTTGTTACTATTTTACAAACTGTACGCTCAACAGTAGGGTATTTATAATTTTGAAAGATAACTGGATTTTTTTGAATTAGGCTAAACCTCGGGGCAGTTCTTGTAATTTACCCTAATTACAATCACCATTACCACATTACGAGATATCTGCGGTAAAGCATTACATATATTATCGAAATTATATGAGTTTTTATAACAAATTCATGTATCCTTGTTCTATTATGCATCTCAATAAAGGTAGAATGAAAATTGTACCTAATCCAGCAGATATAGTTGTAGAACTGTGACCAGTACCAAAGCAATCGTACTCGCTCTCAGACCGCTTAGTAAAGCCAGAAAGACCGTCCGTCTGCCTTAAAGTCGGCATCTTGTCTCTTCGTCCGGTCAAAATCTTATGCGGATAAGACTGCAACCAATATTATCACAATAAAGACAATGACCATCGTAATCACAAAGTTCGTACAAGTTCATAAGTCAACTTACACTACAAGAAAAAACCAATGAAAAATTTGTAGGTACGTAAGAAGATATCTGTAAAATGTATGTAGGTAAATATTTACCAACAAAATCTAAAACTGTTAGTAAATACCTATCATATTTATGTCGGTAAATTTAAAAACTGTTGGTGATTTGTCGGTAATTGGTCAATATAGTTTGGTGGGAAATAATATTTTTCAGTTCATCGGTATTATGTAGATAACTGTAAGATTTTAATCACAAAATCATTTTTGTTTGTCAATAAACTGGATTTTTTTTTTTTTTTTTGCAGTGTTATGATGGAAAAAGAAAAGGGATATCACCTGGTGGCCAACATCCCAAAGTATTCTATCTTGAGGAGCATTGAAAACATAATGAAGAGCCACAGTTAGCTCGATTACGCCTAGGCTTGAACCGAGATGGCCCCCAGTTTTCGAGACATTGAAAATTACATCAGATCTAAGTTCATCAGCAAGTTGTTTCAGTTCCTGCACAAAAAATCAGTATTTAGTAAATGAAAATCTAATTTTTAAAGCAACACATATAATACCTTTGTAGATAGAATTTCTTGAGTTTCTTGAGTTTGATTAGAATGCATATTATACCTTTGTAGATAGATTTTTCATGTGAATTGGATAGTTGATGGTGTCCAAAAGTGGTGTTGGAGGCTTTCTTGAGAAATATTCCCCTGTTTCAGACAATGATGCACAAACTCCAACTGGCCTTTTTCTAACCTTATAAACACCAAAAACAGAACAAAACAACCATTTCAATCAATTGTTCCAATCCTAACCTTACAGCTGAAGATAGATAAATGCAACTCACTTATAGTATACACCCAAAACAAAAAAGGGTTAATTACAAAAACTACTCCTAAGGTTTACTATGATTACAAAATAATTGAGTTAACTTTCAAAATTACAAATATTCTTGACAAATCGCACCCTCAAGATGCGTTAATTCGATGTTACCCACATGGGTTCTACTTAACTCCATGTATCTATTGACACATGTATTGTTAACTGTAAACAACTTTCATCTCAACGATATAAATTTAACTTGATTTAATTTTTGAAAAAACTTAAAAAAATACACATGTCAATTGATGGATGCAGTTGAGTACAACCGAATTGGGTAGCATCGAAATTCTCCTCAAGAAGGGTATTTGTCAGGAAAATTCAAACCTTAAAGGGCGTTCGAAACACTTTAAGGGAGATATTTATAATTTTGAAAGATAATTGGAGCTTTCTGTAATTAGGGCAAACCTCAGGGTAGTTTTCGTAATTATCCCAACAAAATAATTATAAACAAAGATGCACAAGCATACACGCACACTTAACCATCAAAGAATCTAAACTGCAAGAACTACAAATAAAAAAATAAAAAAATAATAGTAAAATGACAATCTCATAACATTTGGAACATTCTTATCCAAAGATTAGCCACATGGGTATCCTCGAAACTAGTAAATATATTCTATTGCTCAAAATAATCATGACAAGAAAGATGAAGAAATATCACACCTGATTATTCTTGCAAAAAGGGTGAAACTGTAGATCTATCCCATGTAGCCAGTGAGAACATAAACTGGTTTTTCTTTGAGTATCTGCACCCACTAATCCCTTGCTCACATTCCCAGTAAACCCAAATGTGCAGAGAGCCATCATATATAATATACTTCTATTTTTAAAGATTACAGATTTCCCCCCAAAAAATTCAATTTTACTCTTCTTTCCCAACCAAGATTCAAACTTTATTGTGTGGTCATGCAGAAATGGACTTTTTGGTTCTTTTTCCCTTTCTTTTTATAAATCTTTCAGAGGGCTTGTTTACATTTGAACACTCAAAAGGAAAAAAAGTTCACTGTGTGTGTGAGAGAGAGAGAGAGAGAGAGAGAGTTCTTGAAGAATCTAAAAAAATGGTGGGATTGTTTTTCTTTTTTTTTTTTCTTTTTTTGGGGTGGAGCATTTACAGTGTACAGCATAGAGCCTATCTGTTTGAGTGTATTTATACAGTGTGGGTTGAGGGGCATGTAAGAGAAATATAGTGGGAGGGGCATGCTCTGATTGGGCCACGTAAGCAGAAATCACAAATGGATAGAGATATGATAATGTATCTATCTTCCCATTGGGGAAGAAAGAAAGTGAAGAAATGGGGGTGTCAGTTTATCAGTTGATGTGTTTTCACTACTACTATCTGATTGGATGACGATTGTTTTTGTATTTTATTCAAAATTAGTTTGTTTCTCACAGTCACAGTTATACTAATTTCAATGTGTTTTCATATCATTCGTGCTTACCGAGGGGAAGAAAACAGAGGAAATTGTTGGTTTTGTGGGTTTTGATTTGTTTTTTTTGTCTTCTCTTTTCCTTTTTCATTTTGGATTGTGTGGTGGGAAAAAAAGACTTTTTTTTTTAATTATTATATAGTCTCATTAATTATCCAATATTATTCATTAATTATAGGATTATGCACAAAACTAATTTGTACTTTTTTTACTGCTATGGATTTTCTCGTTAATCGTCATGACTTGAAGCGTTGGAGAGACCTTGGACAACCTCAAGTCCAAGTCCGAATGTTCTTTGGTGTTATAAGCGAGTTCCCACCACAAAAGATTTCCATCTATGGAGGGAGAAGACTTTGAATTTCATCAAAATCCTTAACTTTGAGTATCTGCACGGAAAAAGCAACATTGTTATACATAGTACGATGTTGTGTCATTTGTAATAATGGTAATGGGCCAAATTAGTCACTTGTCTTTATGAAAATGAAAAATAGTCATTGTCAGTTTTTTTTCGACGCAGAGAATCCCACACGGTGGGGGCACGCAGACCCCACACTACCGTCATTCTATGGGACATCCGTCCTTCCTAGGAATAGTCTTAATCTTCAGTGGAAGTTGAGGAGACACAATCTCACACTCCTCGTTAGTCCAGGTTCGAACCTAGGACCTCAAAGGATCCAGAGCTACTTCTTGCCACCATGATATCGCATGTGGGTCAAAAATAGCCACATCTTTTTCAGAAAAATATTTTTAGCCATTTTGACTAAAAAGCGGTGCCATCATCTTTCTTCGTATATTCTATGATGAAGTGCTTGTCCATTTTTAAAAATTAATGCGATACATAACGAGTAATGTATTGGTCCCCAAAAATAAAAAAAAAAAAAAACTAGACATTCAAGTCAAGAAATGTCCAATAAATATTTTTTTATGGAGAAGATGCCAAAATACCGATGGACTATTTGTAATATGTATTCTCGGAAAAAGAGAAAGTGAAAATGAATCAACGATCTCTGCATAAATTTGGAGAAAATACAGAATTGTTCTATTCACTACCCAATAAAATTATCAAAAATAATTTTGTTTGAATTTAAAATTTTAATTCATCTTGTAAATAATGCACCAATCATGCAGAAGTCCATATAAGTGATTTGGTTCGGAAAATACAGAAGTTTCCAATATTTTCAAGTTATGTAGGTTTTACGTAACAATATCAACCAATTTAATTTTATGTCAAATTTATACTCAATTTAAATCTTTTTAAATAGTTACAGGATTGAAATGAATATTTAAATTCGACTTGGTACTACTTTTGCTGTCCCCTTAGTTATATAACCAATTTCATTTTTTTCCCATAAATTTCCGTTGGTTTCTAATTTCTATTATTATTTGTTGATATTATTAGAAAATCTTTCATTGACTATATTTGATTCACTACATTAATACATCCAAAAAAGCTGTAGTCCAGGTACAGACCATTAATTAATCAATTTCTTCCCAGTATGAGTAATTCAAAACCTATTTCCCCATCTCATTAGTTATAAACAGCGGCGAACGTAGAATTTTAATTTTTGGGGGAGCGAAAAACGGATCAAGTTTACAAATTTAAACAATAAAAAGTTATTCATATATTAACCATAATTAATGGATTTTTATATTGTAAAAGACAATTGTTTGAAGTTTTTATCAAAATTTTGGGGACAAAGTCATCTATTTTAACTAAAAAAAAATTTTAAAAACTTTGGGGGAAATAAATTTTTGAAAATTTTGGGGGCAATAGCCCCTTGTCCCCTAGGTCTGCCAGTGGTTATAAATAATCTAAATATAGATATTGAAATTCCTTAATACGAAAATAAAATGATTGGATCATTCTTTTCACGTTTTTCTCTTCTACCATAATGGCACAATTGTCAAAGTAATTATAAAAAATCTAGCCTAACACTTCCGCCAATTTGATTAATTATCATTCTTTGTTGTGAATAACAATCAGGATCACAATGAATTTAAAATTCTAAAGTTGAGTTGACCTTAAAGGATATGAAAAGAATAGAAAAAAAGTTGAATAAAACTTTTGTTAGTCCATATTCATGGCACGAAATCTGTCACAAATAGTGACATTTAATGGGCTATTTGGATTGGATTTTCATGATAATCCCACTATAGGACTAGGCAATGTAGCATGAACCAATTGTTGTTTGTCAAGTCATCATTTGGGTTTGGAGGATGTCAAAATCATTAACCATATTCACGTGTGCATGCATTTTCTCCATTATTAGTGGTTCCTATGAATTTGTATACAGGGGAGTAGGTATGGGGCCTCTCCGTCCGAGATTTCATGTTCCATTTACTTATTTTACTTATTTATTTTATCGTATCGAATCGAATGAATAATACGCGTATAAAATGATGTCATAATCAGATATCGTGTCTTTCATCTAATATATGGTCGATAGAGAGTGAAACAGGGGAAAGTGGAATAGGAGATCTCACGCCGATCCGAGCTCAGTCCGAGGCTACCTAATATTTTTTTTTTATCTTGTTTCAGTGTCAGGAAAAAAATAAAAATAAAAATTGTATGTTTGGCTAAGGGAAAAATAATTGGGATAAGGCAGCCAACCGAGTTGGTTATACCCTATTTGTAATTTTGTATCGTTATCATTGTTATTATTTTTTTCTTTTTTTCTCTTTCTATTTTTGCTAGTTCAAATCTTCCAACAATATCACTGAAGAATGTAATCAGAATAAATTTACTGTTTAAAAAGTAACCACGAGAACACTAGAGTTCAGAAACCATGGGTTAGAGTTAGGCACATACAAAACCCTCTATTATGACATGGTTGTCAAATGTACACTCCACAGGACCACAAAGGCACGTTTACTTTGTTTGAATAAATGTTCGAGATAAAACCCCGAATCCTAGCATGATGTGGGATTGTTATTAGATAGCTCATCCTATCTCATTAGTGGAATCAAAAGTGTAACTAAGACGTCGGATTACTAGTAGCCCAACTATTTATTCCTCTAGCCAAAACATATAAATTTTCTAAAACGAATTTTGTGCATATATGTTTAATTTTTCCCCAATTTTGGGTTCGCCCTGACCAGAGGACCACTTTGTACATCCACCCCTGGGTGGATGAAATAATCCCATTCTTCCGGTTAAATTCTTTCCAACGTATTTTACTATATAGGACCTTTAATTTTATACCATATACTATGATTTAAAAAAAAAATAATTTTATGGGGATTTTTATTTAAAGATAAATTAGACAAGATATAACAATTAATACAATAATCAATCAAAATATACATTTGAAAGAATTTTACCTAATATATTATTCAAATAATCATATGAAGTACGAATTAAATTAGTAAGATAATTTAATCTTAATCCAAAATACTAGCATATATAATCAATCACTCATCTTTCCATCAAACAAAGTAAACGAATCCTCAATGGATAGAGCTGGTTCACTCTTTTATACATTTCCCTGGATGCGTGTGTTTTTATGTGTAAAAAAGAGTGGATGTTATTTGATACATCATACATCTCCACCAAGTGTTGCATCACAAATAAAATTCTTTTTGGTCAGTTAAGTTGGTACCGATTTCGCTTTTAGTCATTTTTAATTTTTATGGGTTGCGTTTGCAAACACTAACTTTTCTAAACCCGCACATTTGGTCCGATTTTAAAATTTTGGGGATATCTTATTCCTAAAATTCGAGTTGGCTATATATTTTTCCACGAAATGATTGTTTTGCCCCTTTTTTGAGAAACCTTGTCATGCATATCACATGACTTGTTAATATCTCAATAAAATTAAATAACAAAAATAAATATAAGATTAAATTGAAGTAAAGAAAAAATCTGAAAAGATATTTTTAATTTTATATAAAGTTGACAAATATAAAATATATAATTGACTTTTCTTTAATTTAATTTAAATAAAATAATCGAATATATATTCAAAATTTTAAATGATAAATAAATTTAGAAAAAAACGTAAAAAATAAATAAACTATGTATTTACATTTTCACAATATATAAAAATTAAAAAATAGAAAACGAAAAAACACATATATCTATTATTTTCAACTATAAATAAAAAAAAAAAAAAATAGAGAGCAAAAATAGAAAAACAAAAAAAGGAATAATAATGTGCTTTTATGTTGTTTCTAGTTTTCCTTAATTTTTATTTAAAGTTGACAAATATAAAATATATTTCGATAATTGTTTTTATTTAATTTAAAGAAAAGAAAATTAAAAAAAAATAAAACGAGAAAAATGACAATATAGTTATATATTTTTTGGTTTCTTATTTTTTAATTTAATTTTTGGTTTTTCTATTTTTTTTGCTTTCTATTTTTTTAATTTTATTTTTACACTTGAAAATTATATATATATATATATATATGTTTTTTTGTTTTCTATTTTTTAATTTTTATATATAGTTAAAAATTATAGATATATATGTTTTTTTTTTTTTCTATTTTTTAATTTTTATATATAGTTGAAAATTATAAATCCATAGTTTTTCTAATTTTCTTCATTTTTTTAAATTTATTTTGTTGAAAATTATGAATATATGCTCGATTATTTTATTTAAATTAAATTTAGAAAAAATCGAACATATACATATTTGCCAACTTTATATAAAATTATAAATATATTTTTAGATTTTTTCTTTACTTTTGATTTAATCATATATTTATTTTTGTTATTTAATTTTCTTGAGATATTAAACAAGTCATGTGATAAGCACATGACCAATGTTTCCTTCAAAAAAAGGGGGCAAAATAGTTTCTTGGAAAAGTGGCCCAACTCAACATTTTAGGAATAAGATATCCCCGAAATTTCGATATCGGACTAAATGTGCAGGTTTAGAAAAGTTAGTGTTTGCCAAACGCAACCCATAAAAATTAACGGACTAAAAGCGAAATCCAACCAACTTAACGGACCAAAAAAGCAATTTTGCCCTCAATATAGCCTCAACAAAATAAGAGACGGAATGAATTACTCACGCATTCTCCAATGAAATTAATTCAATATAATTTTGGCATGTATTATATTCTCTACAAATTCAAGTAGTAGCCCCGTGATTTCGGTATTATCCGGACATCGGGTAGATAGATGAATAACAAGTGTATCACTAATTATATAGATGAATAACAAGCGTCTCACTAATTATATAGATGAATGACAAGTGTTTCAACTTATAAGAAACAGGACACTTGTATGATGTAAGTGCACCAAATGTATGTACACCCGGTGTAGCATCTACAAAACCTATGGTTTCTAGCTATGTGATGTTGTTTTTGGTTTTAGAGTAGATCACTCCAAGTTAAGGTTTATAAAAGTTCAAGTCTTCTTCTCTTCTTTTTCCCAAGAGGGAAGTCTTCTTACGGGAACTTGTCGCACACACGCAATCATTTAACGGCCCTTGAGGTTGCCAGGAGGCCCCTCCGACGCTTAAGTCAAGATCTGATGATCGAGAGAGAAAATAATACGAGAATCGAATAATGAATATGAATTATGAATTATGAGTTAGGTACTTAGAATGACAATGAGGACTTTTATGTACTTGAGTAGCGGACCCTAATCCTTTGAGTCGGGTTATTCCATTTGTAGCCCATTAATATTGAGTAATTAATGGGATTAATCCAACATATAAATTGAATTACATATTAATAATAATATGATATTTTTGCCCCTACACTATATGTAAATTTGAGTTAAACTGTATAATTGTATCTACAAATATGTGGCTGCAATAGAGCAGCCAACATTTATTGCATTACACCTTATAATGGGCAAACATAGCACATGTGATAAAGGAAAGTTAACGTATTGACTGATGGGCACCTAATAATTTTATTTCGGGCTGCCGGGCGTGTGTGGGACGATCCAAAAAGTATTTTTCATCACTAATTGATCGGATAGGGAATAAACTTAAAAATTGGAAGGCTATCATATTATCGATCGCTTGGGAAAATGACTTTTTAAAAAGCGTGGCGCAAGCAATTCCGACATATATTATGAATCTGTTTCCAAATCCCACTCGAAATTTGTCATAAAATTAACTCTTTAATGGCAAATTTCTGGTGGGGACAAAAGAAAGAAAGAAAGAAGAATACATTGGATCCAATGGCAAATGTTATGCGTGGCAAAGGAATGTGGTGGTTTGGGTTTTGAGAGAGTTATCCGTGTTCAACAATGCCATGTTAGCTAAACAAGGTTGGAGGTTGCTTCAAGATGATACTACACTTTTGGCCCGTACCACTAAAAAGCTCGATACTACCCTAACGGGATTTTCTAACCGCCTCAATCGGATATAACCCCGATTTCACTGGCGAAGTATTGCGGTGGGAAGAGAAATTATCCGTAGTAAAGGTCTTAGACGGTGATAGGAGACGGAAATTCCATACGAATTTGGAAAGATCCTGGCTTCCATCGCAAAGCAACTTCCGAGGCCTTGTTTACCGCATGGGAATGGCGGAGGATATGTTGGTAAGGGACTTATTTCAAGAAGGCGGTGAGTGGAATGAAGAATTGGTGCGCCAAATTTTTACACAAGAAGAGGTCAGTCATTATCCTTGGCATTCCACTTCGAAATTTCGGTGTAAAGATCAATGGGCGTGGCACTTCACGGCGAACGGATATTATAGTGTTAAATCGGTTATAAGGTGGGACTAGCGATGGACAATCGGTTTGCAAGTCGTCCTTCAACATCCGGGAATGCTACTTGCATTTTGGAAATGGATATGGAATTTATCTATTCCCCCTAATGTGCAAATATTTTTGTGGAAAATGGTACACAATATCTTGCACATTCGTGTGGGCTGTTCCAAAGGAAGGTGGTACCTCATCCATATTGCGAACGGTGTGGTGAGAATGTGGAAACAAGCTGAACACATGTTACGCGATTGTCCGTGGAGTTCTTTCTTTTCGCGCGTCTTCCCCCTTTGCTTAGATCAGGCCATCACCATACAATCTGCGTCCCATGGCGATTTCACACAGAAATAATTCAACTCAACAATGATAAGGCTGGTTTGTTATTTGCAATGCTCTTATGGGCTATGTGGTATGCGAGAAATACTCGAACATTCCAAGGAAAAGAATTATCGCATAATGATTGTTTCTCGTTAGCCTTAAAATGTTTACGGGAGTACCAAGCTTCCAAGGACGAGGTGGGCGCCAAGCGGCGACGAGCCAAGACTCAGGTGGAAACGCCCGATTGAAGAGGTCTTCAAGATTAACACAGACGCATCCATAATGCGAGGCGAAGGCTCTAGTATCGGAGTAGTGATACGAACACACAACGGCGAAGTTCTCAAAGCACTATACCAGAAATTCCACCAAGAATTCACGATTGACGTCATGGAGGCCATAGCATGTAAGCAGGACTTAACCTTGCAAAGGAGCTCGAACTTGACCGGGTTGAATTGGAAACGGATTGCAGGGTTAGTTGTCTAATTGTTTCAAAGAAGATGGCAACCTCACCTACTTAGGAAGTGTGATAGAGGACATCCGAGCACTCACAAGCGTTCCTTCATGCACTATCAACCATATCCCTCGAACGGCGAATTTGATGGCTCATTATCTAGCTAGATTTGCTTTCTCGAATTTTAGTTGTGATTTTTATTCGGTTGTTTCCATTTACGAACTCATGCATCTCATTCCCGAGGATGAGAGCTTTTCATAAATTTTAATGAAGTTATTTCCCTCAAAAAAAAATTCATCATGCAATGCATCTCTGGCGTAACCTAACCGGGAAAAAATGCTCATGCAAGATCTCTTAGTCTTCACAAGATTTCATCTAATGTTTTCAATTCTCAATTCATCATGTCAACGCCACATGTATGATGTATCTTCTATATAAATGTTATATGATTATTATGTTGGAAATTTGGTATTGAGAAATGGGTGTTGATCCGATTTTGACCAAATAATTAAGTGGTTTCCATTTGTGAAAAATGGAATTAAATTATTTGTAAAAATTCTACTAAGAGAGTAGATGAGAATAGCATTTGGAATTTCTCAAAACCGATTAGGGTGAATGAGAAATTAATGCTGAGAAGTTAGCCAATTAATACAAATAAATGGTATGGAAAATGAAAAATGTGGGGAAGGAGAAATGCTTCATCCCACATAGGAAAAAGAGGATAAAGTTGTACACTTAATATATCCCAAGTTGGACATATAGGTTTGGGCCATTAGGGGCACCCAAGTTTTTAAAGGGGTGAGGACCTAAATGCTTGTGGGTTTGGTTCAAAGCACACGCGCGCATGCCGCCGCCCGCCCGCCGGCTTGGGCTTCTTATTCTTTTTGGACCAAAAACCTTTAAAATTAAATGTTTAATTAATTTTTGCAATTAATTAAATAAATTTAATTATTTTTGTAATTAATTAAATGAGTTCAACACGGTCGGGTCGTCTTAGTTTTGCACACACGACGCACGGGGGCGAGTGAGCAGGTAATGTGCAGGGGCGTCTTTGGTGCCGAACTTTTTTGCGCCAGTGACGGGCGGTGCACGGCCCGTGCGTCTCGTCGTGCTCCCCTGTGCGGTGCGTCATTCGGTCTGCAAAGGTGCCTTTTCGAGCCTGCTGGACGCGATTTTTAAATGGGCACTTCATTGCTATATTATTGAAGCCCCTGCAGATGAATTAAGACACGAAATCATCGATTAAAATCGGTCATTAGCATTACAAAGCATATCGATTCTCCCCTTCCTTTGTAGCTTGAAAGTCAAAACACTTCCGGTTGTTATTTGTGTTTCGAGTTTGCAAGTGTTGTAAACTCGAGACGTAAATAGTCGTTGTATCTTAGAACGTACACGGAACAGGTGTTAGCACTTGTATACGGGGAGTTTTCGTCTTGGAGATCGAATCATTCGGGCCTCGACTAATAAGCTTTATACACTTATCCTTGCCATTTTTTTCCAAACAGAAACCATACACCATATAATTTACCCTACAATCGCAAGAGGAAAATTTTGTTTCTATTGAAGACGATGGCATCGATTCGATATCTTTCACACCTATGGTCGCTCGCTCGCTCACGGCGAAAAGTCGCCCAAGTTCTCCGGTGTCGACTTCAAACGTTGGCAAATGAGAAGATGATGTTCTACCTCACCACCTTGGGGTTGGCTCGTTTTCGAAGAAAGAAGAACCCCTACCGCCGTTGGAAATGACGAAGTTGACAACAATAGGAGAATCTATGTGGATGTTTGGCATAAAGCAATTTTCTATGTCGCAACTACATCTTGAGCGGGTTAGACGACACTCTACAACGTCTATAAAGACGTTCAAGATGTCCAAGGAATCGTGGGAGTCCTTGGAAAAGAAGTACAAGACGGAAGATGCCGACACAAAGAAATTTGTTGTCGGCAAATTCCTCAGTATAAGATAGTTGACACCAAGACGGTGATCAGCCAAGTTCAGAAATTCAAATCATCCTTCACGATTTAGTGTATCCGAAATGATGATTTTGAATGAATCTTTTCAAGTGGCGCAATTATCGAAAAGTTGCCGCCATTGTGGAAGGACTTCAAAATTACCTCAAGCACAAGCGCAAAGAGATGGGGCTTGAGGATCGATTGTTCGACTTCGCATCGAAGAAGACAACCGAAAATCGATGTGAAATCCAAAGAAAGTCGGAATGGAGGCTAAGGTTAATCTTTTTGAACCAAGCACTAGCAAGAAACGCAAGCACTCAGGGAAGGAAAAAGGGAAGGCCAAAAAGTTCAAGGGGAATTGCTACAATTGTGGCAAACCGAACCACATGGAGAAAGATTGCCGACACCCAAAAAGGGCAATCAAGGTGGCAATTAACAAGCAATGTGGCGGAGGATAAGTCGGTTCCAATCGACTTGTCGAGCTCGATCTCTCTGTCGTTGTGTTTGAAGCGATATGATGGATAACCTTGAGGAGTGGTGGATAGATACAGGGGCTACTCGTCACATTTGTGCCGATAAGGAGATGTTCTCCTCCTACACTCGATCAATGGAAGGAAGTTGTTCATGGGGAACTCTTCGACTTCCAACATCATTGGGCTTGGAAAAGTGGTGCTCAAGATGACTTAGGGAAGGAGCTTACGCTTGTAGATGTCTTTGCATGTCCCGGACATCCGCAAGAACTTGGTTTCCGGTCCTTTGCTTAGCAAGGTCGGGTTTAGATTAGTGTTTGAGTCGACAAGTTTGTAATGACCAAGAATGGTCATTTTATGTAAAGGTTACCTTGATAAGGGCCTATTTAAAATGTTTGTAATGTTTGTTTTTCCGCCAAAAGGCGAAGAATTAAAATGTTACTTCGTTTACTTGTTGGATTGTTCTAATTTATGGCATGATAGATTAGGACACGTAAACTTTAACACAATTAAAAGGTTAGTGAATCGGAATTAATACCTACGTTTTAAAACCGATTCACAAGACAAATGCGAAATTTGTGTTGAATCAAATTGGCCAAAGCACCGTTTCATTCGGTGCAACGAGAAGTACCAAACCACTCGAGTTAATTCATATAGATGTGTGTGATTTAAAACTTGTGCAAACTCGTGGTGGGAAAAAGTACTTCATAACATTTATAGACGATTGCACAATATATTGCTATATGTATCTTTTGAAAAGCAAAGATGAAACTTTAGTTGCTTGTAAAACTTATATAAGAATGAAGTTGAAAATCGGCTTAATCGAAAATTAAGATGATTCGAAGTGATAGAGGCGGAGAGTATGTTGCTCCGTTTGAGGAATTTTGCTCGGAAGCGGGTATAATTCATCAAACGATCGCACCTTACTCACCTCAATCAAATGGAGTTTAACGCAAAAATCATAGTCTTAAGGAGATGATGAATGTGATCTTTGTTAAGTTCGAAGCTTACCCCAAAACTTGTGGGGGAAGTCATACTTCTGCGAACTACATTCTTAATAAGATCCCACACAATGGTAAAAACGAAACTCCATATGAGTTATGGAAGGGACGTAAACCGTCATATAAATACCTCAAAGTATGGGGGTGTTTGGTTGAAGTCGAAGTACTAAGCCGAAACAAGTAAGAATCGATCGAAGACGATCGATTGTGTTTTCATTGGATATGCTAACAATAGTAGTGCATATCGCTTCTTAGTGCACAAAGTCGGTAATTCTCGATATAAATGAAGGTATGATCATTGAATCAAGGAATGTTGTATTTTCGAGAATATCTTTCCGAACAAAGAACGGAAAGAAGAAAGTTCGAGTAAACGGACTTATGAAAGCGCAAGGTTACCTCAAAGTGATGATGAAGAGGAACAAGACGCGATAAAAGGACAAAAGTAGCTAAGTCTTTTGGTCCCGATTTTCTAACCTATATGTCGTAAGAAAACGAACCCCGAACTATTCAAGAAGCATTGTCTAGTCCGAAGCTCCTCTGCGGAAAGAAGCTATCAATAATGAGATAGATTATATCATGCAAAATCACATTTGGGAGTTTGTTGATCTCTCACCAAGGGTTGCAAACCTTAGGGATACAAGTGGATCCTTAAAAGAAAGTATAAAGCGAGATGGATCTATCGACAAGTATAAAGCCCGATTGGTAGCTAAAGGGTTTAGACAAAAGGAGGGATATGACTTCTTTGATACATATTCTCTGTCACGAGGATTACGTCCATTCGTGTTCTCATTGCTATTGCAGACTTTGCATAACCTTGAGATACATTAAATGGGCGTTATCACGCTTCTTGAATGGTGAGCTTGAAGAGGAGATCTATATGGAACAACCCGAGGGGTACGTTGCACCCGGTCAAGAGCGAAAGGTGTGTAAACTTGTTAAGTCACTTTATGGACTAAAACAAGCACCTAAGCAATGGCATGAAAAGTTTGACTCGACTATGAAGTCAAACGGTTTCAAGATCAACGAATGTGACAAGTGTGTCTACATTAAAGGTACTACAAATGATTACGTCATAGTATGCCTTTATGTGGATGATATGTTGATCATGGGTAGTAGTCATGATTTAATCATGAATACTAAGAACATGTTGAAGAAAAACTTTGACATGAAGGATATGAGATTATCGATGTTATATTAGGGATTAATATCTCTAGGACTTGAGATGGAATTGTCTTGTCATAGTCCCATTATGTCGAAAGCATACTCGGAAGGTTTAATGCTTTTGATAGCGTTATTTAAGACACTGTAGATCTAATTCTACACTTGGCCAAGAATAGAGGCGAACGGTTTCATTTGGAATATGCAAGGGTGATTGGCGCCCGATGTACTTAACGAATTGTACACGCCGGACATTGCATATTCATTGAGTAAACTTAGTAGGTTCACAAGTAACCCAAGCGGATCACTGGAAAGCCGTGACAAGAGTACTTAGATATTTAAAGTGTACCATGAACTATTGAATACTTTATACGAGATATCCAAAGAGTATTAGAAGTATACTTTGATGCCAATTGGATATCGACACAAAAGACTCCAAGTCCACAAGTGGATTTGTTTTCACAATAGGTGGAGGAGCGGTGTCGTGGAAATCTTCTAAGCAGGCGTGCATAGCTCGATCCATTATGGAATCCAAGTTCATTGGTTTGGATAAAGCCGAGAAGAAGCGAGAATGACTTAGAAACTTCTTAAAGGATATTCGGTGTTGGAATAAGCTCGTACTCTTTGTTATGATACAATGTTGTGATAGTCAATCAACAATGGAAGGGCACAAAGCAAAGTATGTATAATGGTAAGTCTAGACATATATGTCGGAGACACAATACCATTAGACAAGTTGATTTTGAATGGGGTTATTTCGGTTGACTACGTGAAGTCAAAGGAAAACCTTGCGGATCCATTTACGAAAGGCATAAATCGAGATCAATTGTATAAACCGTTAAGGGAATGGGTTTAAAATCCACAACTTAAAGAATGTTCATAGCGGTAACCCAACCTTGTGAATTGGAGATCCCAAGACCTTGGTTCAATGGGACAACTAAGTTATGAATGTTCAGTTGAACACTTGGAAAATGTGTTAGCTCATTTTCGATACATCCAAGTGAATGTAAACCTCACCTGAATGTGGTGAGGTTAAGTTTAAGACTTTTAATGATTCCTATACCGAAAGGTGGAGTATGGCAGGATACTCTTCAATAGGAGATCACCTATATAAGTGAGAGGTAATGGCCGCTTCGAAAGAAACACTTATGAATCTAAGATATGGTCCAGGGCCGAAATGGACACAACGTGAGAACAACAAGTGTTAGAGTTGTTATTGTGTAAATCTTGTTGTCTTGGTTTACACAAGCGGTGAGTAGTTCAAGACATCGCGTCAGTAAGCAGCTAGTAAATCCGATAGTATTTTACTAAGGAAGGTTCAAAGCCACAAGCTACCTATCCTGATGCAATAATGATTTGCCGAGACTTTCAAGCGAATCTGCATACACGCATGCATTAATTTCATTCATGTGGGAGATTGTTGCAAATTTGGTCTTGAGAAATGGGTGTTGACCCAATTTTGACCAAATAATCAAGTGGTTTCCATTTGTGAAAAATGGAATTAAATTATTTGTAAAAATTCTACTAAGAGAGTAGATGAGAATAGCATTTGGAATTTCTCAAAATCGATTAGGGTGAACGAGAAATTAATGCTAGAAATTAGCCACTCAATACAAATAAATATTATGAAAAATAGAAAGCGTAGGGGAGGAGGAATGCTCCATCCCACATAGGAAAAAGAGAGGATAAAGTTGCACACTTAATATATCCCAAGTTGGACATATGAGTTTGGGCCTCGGGGGCACCCAAGTTTTTAAAGGGGTGAGGACCTACATGCTTGTGGGTTTGGTTCAAAGCACACGCGCGCCGCCGCCGCCCGCCCGTCGGCCGGCCTGGGTCCGGGTCCTGGGCTTGGGCTTGGGCTTCAAGGCCCTTATTCTTTTTGGACCAAAAACCTCTAAAATTAAGTATTTGATTAATTTTTGTAATTAATTAAATAGATTTAATTAATTCTCGTAATAAATTAAATAAGTTCAACAGGAAAGTTTCGGACCCCAAGACGGGCGGAGCACGGCCCGTGCGGTCGGGTCGTGCTAGTTTTGCGCCGCACACGACGGGCGAGGAACACGGCCGTGTCTGGGGCGTCTTGGTGCCGAACTTTTTGCGCGCTTGGCCTGCGACGGGCAGCGCATGGCCCGTGCGTCTGGTCGTGCTCCCCTGTGCAGGTGCGTCTGTTCAGTGCAAAGGTGCCTTTTCGAGCCTACTGACACACGATTTTCCGTGACGGGCACTTCATTGCCTATATTATTGAAGCTCTCTGCAGATGAATTAAGACACGAAATCATCAGATTAAAATCGTCATTTGCATTACAAAGCATATCGATTCTCCCCTTCCTTTATAGCTTGAAAGTCAAAACACTTTAAGAAATTTTGTGTTTCGAGTTTGCAAGTGTTGTAAACTCGAGACGTAAATAGTCGTTGTATCTTAGAACGTACGCGGAATCGTTAGCACTTGTATACGGGGCGTTTTCATCTTGCGGAGATGGAATCCAATTCAGGCCCGACTAATAAGCCTATACATTTATCCTTGCCATTTTCTTCCAAACGAAACCATACACCTTATAATTTACCCAACATATTATGCACGTGATATTCACTTGTTGTATTAGAATACTAGTGGCATGATTGGTCAATTGGAAGGGTGGGAATAGATTATAGAATGTGCATTTCGTGGTTCAATCTCATTCACGTGATTGGTATAGTTTAGTGATGGGAATATCCATCCCATGAAAATCCCTATTACCAAAAGTGAGATATGGTTATTTATCCCTTCCCCATGAGTTAAGCTATTCCCGATCATAAAGAAAAACTAATTTTGCTTTCAATGAAATTATTTGATGGAGATAATATCTACTTCATTATCTTTTGATTTTAGAATATCTAATATTTTAGATAGTGATTTGTGTGTTTAGGATTCTATTTAGTTTATTTTTAAGTTTTCTAGTCAAGTTAGGATTTTTATTATGGTAGGATTTTAATCATATAAATACTAGCTATTTTATTATTTTTAGGGAGGTTGAATATTATTAATTTTGAGATTTATCTTTTTTTCATTGCAATTTACGTTTCTTTGTGAAGATTTCGTGTTGCTTTTGTTCGTTGTTCGTTTATTCGTGTTTCTCCATGCATCGATTGGTATTGAGACCGATTTCGCTCCCTAAACTATGTTGTTCGAGGACAGATCCACAATGCACGACATCGCACGCGGATATGTCAACAGACCGATTTATTGACACAATAGCGGATAATCACGTTTCGCATCCAATGGCGAGGAATTTTTCGAAGCGTCGATGCCACCTCACGGTCGTCGATCGATCGCGTGAAAGCGATGAAGGCGTGTGGTCGGAACTATCGTGATGGATATGTTTTTATTTTTATCCATCCTCATATATTTCATCAAACGAGGATAATGATGGACCACCAATTTTTGACGAGGAAGGCGAAGAACCCATTTTGAGAGATTGATTGTGAAAAACCTCCGCACCAAGAGAATTGTGAGTATGATGACCCACCAATTTTCGATGGGTCATCAATGGCTATGATGGTGTGCCAATTTTTGACAAAGAAATTGCGGATAATGGTGATTAGATGTGGTATATGACAAGTTTGGATCTCGAGAAGAATGATGTTGTGCGGAGTGGTGACATGAGTTTTAGAGCGAATGGGACTAGACATGTAGTGTATAATTTCGCACATGGGTTCTCAATATTCTCAATAACGGTGTTTAATTATTTATTCGACAAGAAAATTAAACCGAGCATCGAAAATATATATTCAAATTAGGATGGTTAACGCCGCGATTGACTACAAAATCATGGCGAGAATTTGATACAAGACAAATTGGAGTACCAATTGAGATAATTGGTAGGTTAGGCGATGAGAGAATCATAATGGATTTGTCAACCCACAAATGGCCCCACAAAATTAGCTTGAATGGATTGAACAATCCATTCTTCATAACCGATAGCAAAGCTCATTGTCGCATAGCGGATCTTCATGTCAACATAATGATGACTTGGTACATTGAGAAGAACTCAACGGAATGTTCCATTTCCATTATCTTTTTTAGTCTTCATCATTTGCTCCCCTTTATCATGATGTTCACGACAACCCTTGGAGATGACCTTGTGGTTGTAGATTTGCAAGTGTTGGGCAACGGACTATCTTGGGTTAATGGCGTGATCTCCGACCATTATTGGCCGACTCATTTAGCGCAAAAGATGGTTGTTCTATCGAGCCATGTGATTATCGCGATTCGTACAACCTCGAAAAATTATTTCCCTTGTGTTTCCATCTCGTCCTCCTCGCGCCCCTCCATGGTTTTATAATTTTCCTAATGGCGATCTCCTTCCGATTCGAGGACGAATCGTCTCGACTCCGGAGAGAATGATGGAGATAATATCTAGTTTATTATCTTTTACGATTTTAGAATATCTTATATTTTAGATAGTGATTTGTGTGTTTAGGATTCTATTTAGTTTATTTTTAAGTTTCCTAGTCAAGTTAGGAGTTTTATTGTGGTCGGATTTTAATCCTATAAATACTTGCTATTTTATTATTTTTAGGAGATTGAATATTATTAAGTTTTGAGATTGTTCTCTTTTCCAAAGCATATTTTTTTTTTGGGTGGAGTATTTACGATGTCTGACAAAGATAGTGGCTATCTGTTTGAGTGTATTTATACGATGTGGGTTGAGGGGCATGTAAGAGAAATATAGTGGGGAGGGGCATGCTACGATTGGGCCACAAGCAAAAATCACAAATGGATAGAGATATGATAATGTATATATCTTCCCATTGGAGTGTTGGAAATTTAGTTTTGATAAAGTGGGTGTCATCCCGACTTTGACCAAATTTTCGATGGCTAAGAATTTAATTCTGGAGGAATTAAATTATGAATGGTTAATCTACCTTTCGAGTAGATGTTCGTAGTATTTTGTATTTCCCAAAACCAAATTTTGAGTAATGAGTGAGAAATTAATACACGAAGTTGGCCACACGAATGCGCAAGATAGTTTATCCTAGTATAAATACTAGAAGGTGTTATTGGTTGGATATACTATAACACAAGTTGATGATCACAATAGGCCATGGGCGGCCCGACTCTTTGGGCTCGGGTCCAGGTTTCGTTAGTTTGTCACTCGAAAATGGGCTTGGCCCAAATTCAAGTGAGTGTTGGACCGATGTATCTAGACATTGGAGGTGTGCGGGTTCATGTATGTCTCTTGGAGTTTGTAACTCCTAGATAGTGGTCATAATGTGATTTGTAACTCTTGGAGTTACATTTGGTTTTAATTGCCCATTTTCTATCATTAAATCTCCTCCAAGTGTTGGGAATTGGCCTTTATATGCTTAGCTTGCATTGATTTCGGATGAAGGAAATCGAGAGGAAATAGGGAGAAAGAGAGAAATTAGAAAATATTTTGAGAAAGTTATTTTGTCCAAAGGATGTTATCCCGAATGTCGTCACATCTCTCACTACATCTTCCTTTTCTCGCATTTTTTACGAGTCAATCAAGCCGATTCTCGCTCTTCCTAGTTCGAAAGGTGTCTTTGTGTCGGTGGTGCTACTGCATACGGGGAGGTAAAGCCGTTTTATCTTTGGGGACATTACGTCAAACCGTGAGCACTAGCCGGGACGTATTTGTCTTGCGGATAGAGTTCTACTCGACTTGGCTTTTGTTTTTCAAGTTTTGTCGATTCATGATTCTCTGGAGTGGAGTCCATTCAAGACTTGTAATAGTTAGATTTTGCTTCAAGTTGTAATTTTGTTTTGTTTTTGTAAGGCCATTGTTGAAGGCATTTCCCGTTGTAACACATTGTAAATTTCCAACAATCGCAAGACAAATATTGTACCTTCACGTTGGCGAGTAGAAACAGAACCTTAGCTTGGAGATGAATCGGAGAAGACCTTCCAGTGGTTTCTTTGGAATTGTAGTTGTTGCTAAAAGCGCGTTGCGTTTGAAGCATGGGGCCGGATGGTGATATCCTATGCCGTGACTTTGTCTTTAAAAGACTTAGTTGTACACTTTATTGTATGTATTGTGTGGTTGATATGAATCGAGGATGTTTTCCAAAATGTTCATATGTTGAAAAGAAAAACGAAATGAGGATGTGATTTCCAAGAGGTTCGTTATTTCTAGTTTTTGGATTGAGAAATGGATGATTCCAAGAATCCAAAAATTTGTTGAAACTAGTCTAAAAGTTTCAACCGATCCCGCATGATATTCGTCTTTGAAGGGATGTCGTTTAAATGAAAAAATTCCAAATGGTTTACATCGTTAAGATGTTGTTATCGAGTTGGAAAATTTTCATGAATTCCTAAATGCATAAGCGGAGGAATTTGGATTAGTGGCACGATTGTTCGATTGGAAATCGAAGAAAGCAATCAAGGGTGCGAAGATAAATCCATGAAAGTCTTGCTAGAGACTCGAGAAAAATGTGTTGGAATACTTTTAAGAATTTAACGGATCCAAGAATTGTGGGGGTATGACCACACTTTCTATCACAATTTTGGCTTTCGAGCTAAGTTGCAAATTTAGATGTGAGAAGATGTAGTCCGAGATGTGGTAACATCTAAGGTAGACTTTGAACCACAATTGCGAAGGTGTTGCCAAAAATGTTGTTACAAAGAGGCAAACACTGATACCAAGTATGGTTTGAGGTGATGCAAGGGTGGTGTAACACCGGCGGTTTTTGAGAACCAAGTGAGGTGCGAAATGTTGTCGAAGGTGTGACCACATCTAAGGTCACACTCTCGGTAAAATGGTTCGAACAGTAATTGTCGGAACAAGGTTACGATATTTGTTTGAACGAGGTTGTAATGATATTGTTGGAACGAGGTTCTAATAGTAATAGAACAACGAAAAGCATTCTAATGCTAATGAAATGACCTTGAACTGTGTATCTTCCTGGGGTAATCCAGGGTTGAAAAACACAAAATATGTGGGGGGATTTGTGTTAATAGCGAACCACATATTGAATAAAATCCCACTTAAAGGGAAAGATAAGACTCCTACGAATTGTGGAAAAATCGTAAGTCTTCTTATAAATACCTTAAAGTGTGGGGGTGTTTGGCTAAGGTTGCAATACGAACAAAGCAAGTGAAAATCGGTCCTAAAATGGTCGATTATATTTTTATTGGTTATGCACTTAACAAGAGTGCATATCATTTTATGGTACATAAGTCGGAAAATCCGAAATGACGATTGGTACCATAATTGAGTTAGGAGTGCTATATTCTTTGAGCATATTTATCCTTGTAAAGAAAGGATAGATGTAAGTCTAAAGAAAATATCGTATTCAGATGTTCTTTGGAGATGTGACTTTTGTTGTCACATCTGGAGCAATTGCGGATGTTCTGCAGATGTTAATGAAGGTGATGTTTCGAGATGTTATAACATCCGAGACGACATCTGTACGACATCTCTTTGTCACATTTGATAGAACGATTAGTTCAACACCGAGTGGTGAAGAACTAAGACGGAGTAAGAGGCCAAAGGTGGCTAAGTCCTTTGGACCCGAGTTTCTAACATTGATGTTAGATGGTGAGCCAAACTCGATTAAAGAGGCTCACGAGTAGTCCGGATGCTCGCTCGGCAAGAAGCAATCAATAGTGAAATCGAGTCCATTATGCAAAACCATACGTGGGAGTTGGTTGATCTCCTGCTTTGGTCATAAGCCTTTAGGATGTAAGTGGATCCTAAAGAAGAAGTATAAAGCGAGATGGAACTATTGATAAGTATAAAGCACGGCTTGTAGCCAAAGGCTTTAAACAAAAGAAGGGTATGACTTCTTTGACACTTATTCTCCGAACGAGGATTGTGTCTATTCGGGTGCTTCTCGCGATTCTTTGCTTTGTACAATCTAGAGATTCATCGGATGGATGTCAAAACGGCATTTACGAATGGAGAGATTGATCTTTGAAATCTATATGGAACAACTGAAGGGTTTGTTGCACCCGCCAAGAAAAGAATGTGTGCAAGTTGATAAGATCCTTGTATGGATGAAACAAGCTCCAAAACAATGGCATCTTAAGTTTGATAACACGATGTTGTCAAGCGGATATAAAATCAACGAATGTGATAAATGTGTATATGTCAAGGGGGACGGAAGCATTTGTCATAGTTTGTCTATACGTGAAGCGATTTGTTAATCATGGGCGTAGTCATGATGTTATCATGGACACACGAAAGGAATGTTAAAGAGAAACTTTGACATGAAGGATATGGGCTGGCGATGTGATCTGGGGATAAAAATCAGTGAGAACTCATTATGGAATTATCTTGTCACAATCCCACTATGTGGAGAAAGTGCTCAAGAAATTCAATGCTTTTGTGATTCACTTTGTCAAAGACGCCTATTGATTTAAGTGTAAATCTGGTTGCTAATGAAGAGAACCGGTGGCTCGGATGGAACACTCACGTATTATAGGCGATCGATGTACATTACAAATTGTACACGCCCGACTTGGCCTACCACCGTAAATATGTTGAGTAGGTTCACGAGCAATCCAAGCCATGAGCATTGGAAAGTGTTAACCAAGGTGTTAAAATACTTGAAGTATACCTTGGAGTATGAGCTATACTATTCGAGATATCCCATTTGTACTTGAAGGGTATAGCGATGCTAGTTGAATTTCGGATTCGAAAGATTCTTATTCCACTAGTGGATACATATTCACCATTGCGGTGGTGCGTTATCATGGAAGTCCATGAAACAAACGTGTATAGCTCGGTCCACCATGGAATCGAGTTTATAGCTTTGGACAAAGCGATGAAGAAGCAGAGTGGCTTCAAACTCTTTGGAAGATATTCCATGTTGGAAGAAAGCCCGTGTGCCTCGTGATGATTCACCGTGATAGCCAAGCGATTTTGGGAAGGGCACGAGCAATATGTATACGGTAAGTCTAGACATATTGGTCGGAGACATAATACCGTTAGACAATTGATCTCAAATGGTGTGATGTCAATTGACTACGTAAAGTCAAAAGACAATTTGGCGAGATCCTTTGTGAAAAGGATCGAATCGAGATCAATTGTGTAAATTGCTAGAGGGAATGGGCTTAAAGTCCACAAAGTAAAATAACCATCACAAAGTGGTGACCCAACCATGATGATTTGGAGATCCCAAGAACTTGGTTCAATGGGAAAACTAAGCTATGAAGATTATGTTGTAACACTTGGAAACAATGTTTCAACCCATCTCTAGAGAGCAATGCCAAGTGTTGAACACTGCAAGTTGTGGTGAGGCTAAGTCATTTGACTTTTAATGATTCCTACACCTCGTTGAGGTTGAGTATGACAGGATACTCGGATAAGAGATCACCTATGTAAGTGAAAAGTGAGGGCCGCTTCAAAGTAACACTTATGAATCCAAAGTGGTGTCCATGGCGAAACGGACACAAACGTGAGAACATGAGGGGTTGAGACCTTCTTCGTGTTAATGCTATTATCTCGGTATACACCGTGGAGGAATAGTTGGCATTACGTCCACTAGCCGGTGTACCCGATAGTATTAACTATGGAAGGTTCAAAGCCACAAGCTACTTATCACGATGCAATATTGTCTCTTGAGGACTGGTTTTGCGTGTGCGCATTCATGCATGCATTAATTTCCACTCATGTGGGGGATTGTTGGAAATTTGGTTTTGATAAAGTGGGTGTCGTCCCGACTTTGACCAAATTTTCGGTGGCTAAGAATTTAATTCTGGAGGAATTAAATTGTGAATGGTTATTCTACCTTTCGAGTAGATGTTCGTAGTATTTTGTATTTCGTAAAACCAAATTTTGGGTAATGAGTGAAAAATTAATACACGAAGTTGGCCACGCGAATGGGCATAATTTATCCTAGTATAAATACTAGAAGGTGTTATTGGTTGGATATACTATAACACAAGTGGATGATCACAATAGGCCATGGGCCGCCCGACTCTTTGGGCTCGGGTCCGGTTCCGTTAGTTTGTCACTCGAAAATGGGTGCCCAAATTCAAGTGAGTGTTGGGCACGATGTATCTGACATTGGAGGTGTCCGGGTTCATGTATGTCTCTTGGAGTTTGTAACTCTAGATAGTGGTCATAATGTGATTTGTAACTCTTGGAGTTACATTTGGTTTTAATTGCCCATTTTCTATCATTAAATCTCCTCCAAGTGTTGGGAATTGCGGCCTTTATATGCTTAGCTTGCATTCAATTTCGGATGAAGGAAATCGAGAGGGAAATAGGGAGAAAGAGAGAAATTAGAAAATATTCTGCGAGAAAGTTATTTTGTCCAAAGGATGTTATCCCAAATGTCGTCACATCCGTCGTCACATCTCTCACTACATCTTCTTTTTCTCGCATTTTCCGAGTCAAGCAAGCCGGTTCCGCTCTTCCTAGTTCGAAAGGTGTCTTTGTGTCGGTGGGTGCCACTGCATACGAGGAGGTAAAGTCGTTTTATCTTTGGGAACATTATGTCAAATCGTGAGCACTAGTCGGGACGTATTTGTCTTGCGGATAGAGTTCTACTCGACTCGGCTTTTGTTTTTCAAGTTTTGTCGATTCATGATTCTGGAGTGGAGTCCATTCAAGACTTGTAATAGTTAGATTTTGCTTCAAGTTGTAATTTTGTTTTGTTTTTGTAAGGCCATTGTTGAAGCGCATTTCCCGTCAGAACACATTGTAAATTTCCAACATTGGGAAGAAAGAAACTGAAGAAATGGGGGTGTCAGTTTATCAGTTGGTGAGGTGTTTTCACTACTGTCTGATTGGATGGCGATTGTTTTTGTATTTTATTCAAAATTAGTTTCTCACAGTCACAGTTATACTAATTTTACATGTGTTTTCATATCATTCGTGCTTACCGAGGGGAAGAAAACAGAGGAAATTGTTGGTTTTGTGGGTTTTGATTTTTTTTTTCGTCTTGTCCTTTCCTTTTTCATTTTGGATTGTGTGGTGGGAAAAAAGTCTTTTTTAATTATTAATTTATTATTTAATCTCATTATTATCTAATATTATTCATTAATTATTAGGCTCTGACACAAAACTATACGGCCGACGCGTCGGCCCTCTCCTACGTGCCCATGAGACCCGCTAGCCGATATATAGAGATTCTTCGTCTCATTTACAAGTTAATTTCTATAATTCACATTTACTACTTTCTCTCTTGCTATGGATTTTCTCTCGTTCACTGTTTTTTTGAGCATCGAGGCGCTTCCCGGGGATAACCCTAGAGCTCGTCTAATATTTATTGCAAGTTCTGCCGTTGAGAAGATTTCTATCTCCGAGTGAGAAGACTTTAACATTTATCGAGTTCTTGACTTGGGTGATCTGGGAGGAAAAAAAAAAACATCGATTGTTATACATTGTAGGATGTGGTGTCATTCGTAATAATGGTAATAGGTCAAATCGACCACTTATGTTTTGTGAAAATGAAAAATAGTTATGTCTTTTTTTCTTTTTCGACGCAGAGGTATCCCACACTACGTGGGCGTAAACCCTATACTATCTTCAATCTATGGAGTATCTGTCATTCTCGGAAATATTCTTAATCTTCTCAGGAGTTGAGGAGACAACCTCGCACTACGTGTTAGTCCAGGTTCATACCTAAGACCTCAAAGGAGCCAAAGCTCCTTCTTTCCACAATGATATCACATGTGGGTCAAAAATAGCCATGTTTTTCATAAATATGTTTTTAGTCATTTTGACTAAAAACCGTGATCATCTTGCTTCGTATATTCTCTAATGAATTATTTAGCTATTTTTTAAAAAATTGGTGCGGTACATAGTTCGAACAAAATAATGTAACTCGACTAGGAGTTATGTATTGGTCCCCAAAAATGAAAAGAAAAGAAAAAGACATTTGAACTCCAAAATGGCTAAAAAATTATTTTTGAAAAATATGCCTAATAAACATTTTTGCCATAGAGGATAGGCAAAAAAATCCAACGGAATATTTGTAATATGTATTATCGAAAAAAGAGAAAGTAAAAAATGAATCAACGATCATTGCATAAAATTGGAGAAAATACAAAATTGTTCCATATCCAATGCAATTGTCAAAAGTAGTTTTGTTTCGATTTAAAATTTTAATTCGTCTTGTAAATAATGCACCAATCATGCAGAAGTCCAAATAAGTCTCCAATATTCTTAAGTTATGTAGTACTTTTTACGTAACAATATCAACCAATTTAATTTTAAGGTCAAATCTGTACTCAATTTAAATATTTTTAATAGTTGCATGATTAAATTGAATATTTAAATTCGACTGGCACTACTTTTGATGTCCCCATAATTATATAACCAATTTCACATTTTTACCCATGAATTTCCGTTGGCTTCTATTATTATTTGTTGATATTACTAGAAAATCTTTCATTGTCTATGTTTTTTTTTTTTTTTTTTTTGAGGGGATTCGTTGTCTATATTTGATTCACTACATTAATACATCCAAAAAAACTGTAGTCCAGGTACAGACCATTAATTAATCAATTTTTTCCCGGTATGAGTAATTCAAAACCTATTTCCCCATCTCATCAGTTATAAATAATCTAAATATAGATATTGAAATTCCTTAATACGAAAAAAAAAATCATTGGATCATTCTTTTCACGTTTATCTCTTCTACCATAATGGCACAATTGTCAAAGTAATTAAATAAAAATCCAGCCTAACACTTCTGCCGATTTGATTAATTATCATTCTTTGTTGTCAATAACAATTGTGATAATAACAATATAATCACCATCACAATGAATTTAAAATTCAATAGTTGAGTTGACCTTAAAGGATATGAAAAGAATAGAAAAAAGTTAAATAAAACTTTTGTTACTCCATAAAATCTGTCACAAATAGTGACATTTAATGGGCTATTTGGATTGGATTGTCATGATAATTAATCCCACTATAGGACTAGGGCACTAGGCAACATCACATGAACCAATTGTTTTTTGTCAAGTTAATTATCATTTGGGTTTGGAGGATGTCAAAATCATTAACCATATTCACGTATGCATGCATTATATTTTCTCCATTATTAGTGGTTGCTATGAATTTGTATACAGGGTATTAGGTATGGGGCCTCCGATTCGGGATTGAGATTTCATGTTCCATTTTCCTATTTCACTATTTATTTTATCGTATCGATGATGAATGACACGTGCATAAAATAATATTACAATTGGTTACAATTGTACACTTGTCTTTCATCTAATATATGAATAAAGAGTGGAAAATGGAAAGTGGAATATGAAATCTCATCTCCTCGGTCCGAGGCAACCTAATTTTTTCTTTATCTTGTTTCAATCTAGCATGATGTGGGATTGTTATTAGATAACTCATCCTATCTCATTAGTGGAATCCTATCTCATTAGTGGAATCAAAGGTGTAGCTAACACGTCGGATTACCAAGAGCCCAACTTTTTTTTTTCCTCTAGCCAAAACATATAAATTTTCTAAAACGAATTTTGTGCATATATGTTTAATTTTTCCCCAATTTTGGGTGCGCCCGAACCGGAGGAGCACTTTGTACATCCGCCCGGGTGGGATGAAATAATCCCATTCTTAGGTAATATAATTTGACTGTAGGACTGTTATTGTATACCATATATTATAATTTAAATAAATTAATTTGTGAGGATTTTTATTTAAAGATAAATTAGGCAAGACATAACAATTAATAATTTAATACAATAATCAATCATAATATACATTTGATAAGAATATATCTGATATATTATTCAAATAATCATATGAAGTACAAATTAAATTAGTAAAATAATTTAGTCTTAATCCAAAATACTAGCATATATATAATCAATCACTCGTCATTCCATCAAACAAAGTAAACGAATCCTCGATGGATAGAGGTTTACTCTTTATTAATTCGATACATTTACGTGGATGCATGTGTTTTTATGTGTAAAAAAGAGTGGATGTTATTTGATACATCTCCACCAAGTGTTGCATCGCAAATACTCAAGATAGCCTCAACAAAAAAAGAGACGGAATGAATTACTCACGCATTCTCCAATGAAATTAATTCAATAATACAATAATTTTGGCATGTGTTCTATTCTCTACAAATTCAAGTAGTAGCCCCGTGATTTCGGTATTATTCAGGCACTTGGTAGATAGATGAAGAACAAGTTTGAAGTATCTCACTAATACAAAACCTATGGTTTCTAGGTATGTGAAGCTGCATTTTAGGCAGATTTTTGTATGATTGTATCTACAAATATGTAGCTGCAATAGAGCAGCCAACATTTATTGCATTGCACCTTATAATGGGCAAACATAGCACATGTGATAGAAGAAAGCTAACCTATTGACTGATAATGGGCACCTAATTTCATCATGCAATGCATCTCTAGCGTAACCTAACCTAACCGGATTTTAAAATAAATTTTTTAAAAAAAATGCTCATGCAAGATCTCCTATTCTTCACAAGATTTCATCTAATGTTGTCAATTCTCAATTCATAATGTGAACGCCACATATGTATGATATATCTTCTATATAAATATTATGTGCTTATTATACACGTTCATCTAATGTTGTCAATTCTCAATTCATAATTGGTCATATCTTCTATATAAATATTACTTATTATACACATCTGACATTCATATCTTTGTATTAAAATACTAGTGGCATGATTGGTCAATTGGAATGTGGTGGGAATAGATTGTAGAATGTGTATTTCGATAATGGTTCAATTTCATTCCGAAGAAGAAAAAAATGCTCATGCAAGATTGGTATAGTTTAGTGATGGGAATATCCATCCCATGAGAATTCCTATTACCAAAAATGAGGAATGGTCTCCCCCATGAGTTGAGCTATTCCCGATCATAAAGAAAAGCTAATTTTATTTCCAATGAAATTATTCTTCTAAGATTGATTAAAATTTGAATATAATTTAAATTTTTGAAAGGTAGTGTTACAAATAAAACTAATAATTATTTCTACTTTAAATATTTATAAATTAAATAGAAGTTATATTCAATATTTTAATTGAGTGTTTTATTTTTTTATAAAAAAATACATTGTACAAAATATTGTTGATATCATAAATATAAATATATATTGTTTAACATGCATTAAAATAATATTAGATCCACTTGTGCATAATATATTTAATATAATTTTGTCTAGAAGAATTCTATTTAAGAGTTGTTTGCTGTTTAAAGTTATTTTTCTCCATTACTATTATTCATTTATAATTACATATCAATAGTTTTAAATCAAGTAGAAGAATAGTCATTCCATTCGTTTCTACATTCGAAACATTGACGCATTAAATTTGAGAAGCTAAGGCCAATGCAAATCATAACACTTGCATCCGACTATATTCACTAATACCACCATATCCATATTTGAGATAAAATTGAGATCCAAATTTGAGCTCAGTAAGTGCCATCCCTTGAAGGCCATCAAATGCATCAGCCAACAACAAAACTAGACTAAAAACATTTTGAACCAGAGTGAACGGGGAGAGAGGTACAAAGTAGAAGATAAAAAGAAGGTACAATACTAAACATGTTTCATAGTCTATTCTCCGTTACTGGTGACAATATAAACATCTAAAAACACCACTAGCCCCACATCAAGCTTCTAGCATAAGGTAACAACACTAGCAAAAGTAAAAAGCTTATCCCTTATTAAGCAAACTTCGTAGATTCTTGTCGTAACCATCCGAGCAGCAGTAACGGTCCAGAGAGGTAGCAACAAAACCAAATGAACCTTCAGCGAGGACTGCACAGCAAGGACACAGTTATATTGAATTAAACTGCAGTATGCCAGGTTTGCACCGCAAAAAGAGCACAATGTATAAGGTAATCCGATACTCAAATGCAAGAAACAATTTCATAACTCAACCTGCTCTGAGGAAATTGGCGGGGCTATCCATCCCAGCACTTCAAATCCAAATATTACGAAAACGAAAATATAATTTCATTCTTTCCATTCTTATTTATCATTTGACTAAGATGAGAATAAGTCACCACGGACCTGTAGGATCTAGAACGAGATCTGACCGGACTTCTGGAGTTCCTTTTTGGACTCTGGGACCTGCTTGATGCATGACCAGCCTGACCATTTTTACTAGAATTCGGAGACTGGCGATTTGGCCTGTGATCTTTTTCATCATATGGAGAAACCGAGCGGGAGAGAGACCTGGAATGCCTTCGAGACTTTTCACGAGATCTATAACTTTTATCATCCCTAGGAGAAACTGATTTAGACACAGATCTCGATCTGCGTGGAGAGTAGTAATCATCCCTAGCTTCACGCCTCCCATATCTAATGAAACAGAAAGGGCAAGAAGCATGTAATTAGTTACTGATATTTTCAAGTAAACCTAACAAACCCCGAGGAAACACGAAACAAACTACTATGATCTCTGATTCTCATACAAGGTTAGCAATGTCAAAGCATTTCACACTTCACGAAATAGAGTATAGAGATACAATTTCAAACGCTTTAGTAAAGAAAGCTTAAAAATTCATTGACCATGATGGAACAAGAGAACCTCCAATGAAATACCTAATGACTCAAACATGACTTTTACCTGAATATTTTTCAGAATTTCCGAGACAACCTAGATACTTTGAGCCACACAATGTTTAAGGCTTTACAGCAATGAACAGGTTCATCAGCAGCAGAAAACTTCACAGCTGTCAATGCCCCAACAATTAGAAACCTCAACTATCTTTTCTTTGGCATTTTCACTTCAATCAGTAATAACTTTGAAAGGCTTTGCTTCTTTGAAGATGATTTCTTTCTTTGTCCAAATATAAGCTCTAGGTTCTTTCTTTAACTGGATGGTATGCAACATTAGGAAATCAAACTAACAAGCTAAGCAAAAAGAAAATGAAGTTCTATTGTCCTTGTAATTATTTCAAGAATCATACCAAAGTCAGTTGGTCATGAAACATGAGACAGAGCCTTTCAAGCCCAAAAGCATAAATAAACATAATTCCACAGAATTTATCGGTTATCCATGACGGAAATTGGAATTAGAAACTTCTGCAGAGGCCTTCACAATAACAAAAAGCAAGTACTCTATGGTCTCTTTTCTCATTTCTCATATTAGTCTTGAATTCTTTATGTTTCTCTTTGTCACTTAAGATCTGCATAGATAAGGCCGTTAGCAGATGTCTCATTTGAATCCATCGCAAGACATGCAACACATGCTAATGAGAAGTGACATTCATCCAGGAAAACATCGCAAGAAGAGATCAAATATCAAGTCTCAGAACTGCGGAAGAATTAGGACCTTTTCAGCAAACACCAGGTAAAATTTTCAATTCTTTAACGGAGATTCATGAAATAGGGTAAAGGGGAAAAAAGAGAAAAAAGTATCTTGTGCATGGGTGCCAGACAACATTTTTTGCTATTTCATAACTAAATATTATGCATGCCATTTAATTATCCAATTAATACTTATAGTATATACACTATATATTTACATATATACATGCATGCATATATACACAGTTTCAAACATGCATATACAAATGGCACACGGATGTAAACATATATAAAAATCCTTTTTGATGTACATGTACTTATGAGTTATGACTGGTGACTGGTGAGTATGGCAAACAAAGTTAGATTTGAAGGTAAAAGAGAAACACCGGTCAAAGTCTTTAATCATAAGCAATTACCAACAAAACCAACTTTTGCCCCTTCTTCCCCAAAGGAAACAGCAAAGGGAGAAGCCCATACATATTAGCAAACCATGCCAAGACAAAAATTGAATTTTATGCTCAACTACACAAGGACGTAGAGGACATTAGATGGCATTCTGCTATTTTAGAATCAAATATAGCCATTAAACCAATTGCTATTCACCACAGATACTGTAAATTAGTAACTAAATACAACAGAGTCCATAAACTAGAATAATTACCCCAGCTTGCAACAATCACAAACAACCTAAACTCGAAAAATGGAAAATGAAAGAATATCATATATTCAACTAAGACACTGAAGAGGAGAGACTTAAGAGGAATTTAAGTTTTAGAGACACACGTTTGACTTCTAAAAGGAAAAATAAAGTCAAAAATAAAATTTGTACAACGATAATAAAGCAGACCTTGATCCATGCCATGCTGGAGAAGGAGAGCGTGAATAAGCTGCCATATACAAAAACACAACCTTTTTCAGCATGACAATTAGTATATAATACAGAAACGGTCGATATACTTAAATGTTCCCAGATGCTGCAAAACCAGAATCAAAAACAAATTTTAAGAGTTGTGTAATTTTTACCAAATTGAGGAATCAAATGCCAAATAAGACGATAAAGTAAATTTTCACTCACAGTGATATCGGCGTCTGGGGGAGAACGATGGACTCCGTCTCCTGTAGCTTCCCCTGGAACTGTGAATAAAGAGCAAAATAACCTAGCTCAGAAACCACTAAAGCACAGAGTTGATACTTAAGAGGAACCATGCAATCATCAAGAAGGGGGAAACTAGACACATGTACAACCTTACACGTGAAACCCTACGCATTTCTTGAGGAGTTTTCCTGTTTTCCTCAGCAAAAACAATTCTTATTTCACGTCCACCAATAACTGTACGATTCAGGTGGCTTTTTGCTTCAGCTGCATCTTCAGGATAACGGAACTTGACAAATCCAAATCCACGTGGTTCCCTGCATTTTCATTACAAAAAGTTACTATAGTACGACTTTATATAGAACAAAATGAGATTGCAACATCCTGCTCATGAAAATACCCCGTATAGTAGTTTTTGGGCAAATAAACATCCTTTAGTGGACCAAATCTTTCAAAAGGAACCCTAAGGTCTTCCGGCCTGCAAGGCAAGTACATAAAGCAATTCATCTTTCACATATGTAAATCTTTGAACCCACAAGGATGAAAGAAATACATAATAAATTCCAAACTTCAAAGAGCAGGAGTTTGCTTCTTAAGTTAGAATACAACAATTTAAGGATTTAACCATTACAAGTCTAAAGGCAGCATTGAAAATTTAGAATCTAACAATTAGCCATTTACAGGACTTATACAAGAAACTAGTGCCTTTATGTACATTTTGCAACTTCAAAAACAAAACATTCTTTTGTATAGCATAAGCACCTCAAAATCCTAACTACCACTGAGGAAGCTTTAATTTCAAAGCTTAGCGAATGTTGGACAACTAATTTTGTGGTTATGGGAAATGTGAAAAAATCATCATTGTTAAGCTACATGAAAATGAAACAGAGAATTATAAGCACCCTGCATTACTTGGCAGAACAGGAATGACATCCTACTACTTCCAAAACAAAATGTTCAAAGTTGCATAAACATTGTGTTAACATTCAGAAAGAAATACATAATTCAAGGAATATAATACTCCAGATACCCAATAACTCAACATATACACACACAGAACTAAGGAAATTGAGACATGCTGCCAGTTCTAGGACAAATGGAGATACAAGGAATATATCTATTTCTCAACATTCTAAACAACGCAACAGTCAGCACGCACACTATTATGAGCTTAAAGTGATAAACAACAAATGATGAAATGGTTTCTTCAAGCAGGAAAAAGAGGACATATAGTTATCACTCCAACAACCTCGCAATCAACTGAAAATAGAAACAATATATCAAACCACAGGATAACAAAAGGCTAACTGCCACCCGAATAATTTTTCAGTAAAACCCCAAGCAAACCTAAATGGCCACATTACCACAATTTTCATGTCGTTCCATATTCCTAAACCAATTTCATACCATATGGAAGCTGATGAAATTTTCCAAGTTCCAACATATTTTCCAACTCTTATACACTCAAATACAATACAACTACCAGCTGAAAACGATAAATCAACAAATAAACACGAAATTTCGAGCAGAATTGGGGCGGGGGGAAGAAAAGAAAAGAAAGAAAAAAACCTAGCACTTAGAGAAATGTTTCGAACGAGGAGACCGGAGGGGGCAGGCGATCGCTGTTCACGTCGCCGTTCGCGGGGGTCATCGTAACGCTTTCTCCTCACGGGGCTCCGGCTTCGGCTTCGACTTCGACTTCGGCTGTGGTGCCTTGCCATCACCAGCTCTTTGTTGTTCTCTATTTGGCTGTGAATTTCAGTTTAAAATGCAAAATGCGTCCCAGTGTAACGGAAAAACCCTAACCCTAAAAAGGAGACGACAGAGGTGTTTCCTTTTCTGGAGGGAGGGAGACTAAAAGGGAAAATTTTTAGAGAAAATGATGGAAATTACCCAATTGGGATAGACTATTCTAAAAGAACGTTTCGATTTCAATCTTAATAACGATCTCTAGAATCGAACCCACACTGATGCTATTCAAGATATGAGTTCCCACCAAATCTTCACCGTTATTTTATTTTTTCGATTAACCTCCACCCCACAAACTCCGTTGAACCCCTCGACTTCCATCCCACAATCCCTAGGCGCTGGTGGCTAAGCCCACCTGGTTGCAGTTGTGAGGTGTTTCACACTGCGGAGGGAGGAGACTAAAAGGGAAATTTTTTAGAGAAAATGATGGAAATTACCCATTGGGATGACTATTTAAAAGACTTTTTTAGACATTGGGCGTTGGGGATATGTGAGAGACTTTTTTTTTTAGGAGGATAAAAACATAGTTTTTACCCACTTTTGGGTTTTTTTTACCACAATACCCTTGAGGCTTTAAATTTTAAGCCTTTAAGAGACTTTTTGACAAGATGTACCCACTTTTATTTCTCTTCTCGGCGAGGGAAATACATAAATACAAACATAGGTAAGATGTATTTATCTCTCTTGTGAAATTTTTCTCATTTTTTCATTTTTCTCTTCATTTTTTCTCTCTTCTTCTTCTTCTTCACAAAATTTCAAGAAGTTCTTTTTGTGGTCTTTCGTAACCAAAACCGTACCAAAAAATCGAATAACAAGGTAATGTTGCTTCTTCTTTTAGTTACTTAACCTTGTTTAAATTGTTCAAGACCAACATATTTACAAAGGGGAAATTTCAGTTTTGGTACGCCATCTTTACCTACTTTTTGCTTTTGATACCCCACGTTCCAACTTAATCAAAACTGGTACCCAACGTTACATATTTTAATCAGTTTCGATACCTACCGTTAGTTGACTGTCAAATGCAACCTGGAAACTTGCTACAGCAGGTAATCTTTTGTTTAAAGCTTGTTTTTTTGTCCCACAAGTTCATTTTGCATTTGTTCTTCATTTCTTAAGCCTAACAATGAAGAAATCCTTTACTCCTAGTCCTTCTAAATCTTCCCATTCGGTCAATATGGTCAACAATGAGGGAATGTATTGCAATTGTGGAATGGATGCATTATTGAAGACTTCTTGGACGAAATCAAATCATGGTAGAAGATTTTGGGCATGTCCAATATGGGGTAAAAATTATTTTTTTTTCTGTTTTTTTTGTTAAAATGGTTGAATTTTCTTATGATTTTTTTAATTTCTGACAAAATGGATATTGCGGGCATTTTAAATGGGCGGATGATGAAATGTGCTCACAGAGCAAGCAAATCATACCCGGATTGCTTTAGGAAATTAACAAGTTACAAGAAGAAATCGAAGCACTCCAGTCGAAAGAGGGAAATTTCGAAGCAGAGATCAACATGGCTAATAGTAGGCTTGCTATGTTGGACCATGAAGTTGTTGTTGAAGAAAAAAAAAAAGATTTCGATCTTGGTTTTCTATGTGATTTGTTTGTGTATTTGTTGGTGTTGGTGTTGTATTATTGATGTAACAGAAAAATGTTGATTGATTGGTTAGGTTATGGTGCTTTTGTAATTGTAGTAACTCTTTGATTTCAATAAAATGATGTTTTATAATCATGTTCAATGTAAGGCCCTGTGAGTATTGTCACTGCAATACAAATATTAACATCTAATTCATCCAACAACAAGTACAATAGGGATAAACATTCATTACAGCTTAATATCCAAACATCCAAACATATAATTCATCCAACAAACATCCAAAGTGTTCTAAAACAAGTACAACAAGTTAATAAACATCCAACAAACATCCAAACATCTAATTCATCCAACAGGAAACATCTAAAAAGTGTTTTGACAACATTAATCTAAATGAAACATCCAAAGTGTTATGAAACAGAAAAATAAAATGACTAGGCTTTGTCATTCTTAGTAACTCTTCCCTTTGATGCTCTTTTTGAAGTCTCTCCACCGATGGCTCTCGATTTGGCTTGGTGATATAATTCACTCCACCCTCACAATAATTGGAGTGTGCCTTTGTGGATGACTTGCTAACCTGCAAAATTAATACAAGTATAAAGAATGAGCTTAATAGTGAATATAGATAACAATGATATTTCAATAAACAAGTATAAAGAATGAGGTTACATTCAATTTAGAAACCTTGTTTGTTGAGCCACCTACATTAACATTGATATTGCAAGAACCTCTCTTTCTTTTGACCTGAAACAGAAAAATTAAGTTGCAATTAACTTACCAATAAAACTGAGTTGAAATTGCATAAATATCAATGAATAACACTTACAGGTAATTTGCTCCTTCCTGGAATAGTGGGGTTCACAGGATTACTACTTCCTTGAGTGCTTGAAAATGACATAGGTTGTGAATCACTGATGGGAGTCTCATCATGGTGTGGTCCAACTTCTGAAGCAGAGGTATAAGTGTCATTATTGCTCTTCTTGCAAGTTCTAGAATTATGTCCTAAGACTCCACACCTCCTGCATTTCAGGGATTTCTGAGTCTTCCTAAGTTTTGTTGCATTGTGAGAGGCAGGTGGCTCATCAGTCTGCCTCCTTCTCATCTTTTTAGGTCTACCAGGCCTGTTTTCATAGTTAGGAGGCAAAGGTGCATGTAAATCCACTTTGGGCCAAAGTTCAATCCCATTGACTCCCATAATTGCATTTTCATACACACTAAGGTAAGTTGACACTTTATAGGAATCATGCACATACTCTTCAGGTTCCTCATTCCTACACCAAATGGCTGAAATTGCATGTCTACAAGGTATCCCTGTCAAATCCCACCTTCTACAACTACATGATTTTTGTTGCATATCCACATTGTGTTGGTCAAATGGCCCAGCTATCTCAAAGTGCCAGTCATCAGACTTCATGAGAATGCATTCACCAGCATCTTTCATGTTCTTAAGTATGAGTGCTTTGATTCTAGGGCAAATAGTGCAATCCCAGTCCCTAGCCTTATCTCTATTCACTTGCAGTCTTGACATTATCAATTTCCTGATTCCTTCTACCACTGCCTTTAATTCTATTAACCCAAATTCATCCCCATCTACCCGGTCAAAAAAAAAACAAACTGTCCACCAGAATAATTCCTCACAGGGTATTCCCTCATTATACCACCATGATAAATTTTTAGTGTAAAAAGCTGAATTTTGCCCAATTGCATCAACATTAATAGAAAACAAAAAGGCAAAACTCAGAAAAAAATTCAACCAAATTCATAAAAAGTTTCAAACTTTCACTTAAGAAACTCAAAAATACATAAAAATTACAAAAATCGAACATACTATAACCGGGACTAGGTTGAAATTCTCCTCTTTTGGCCATTGTCTTCACCTTCAAATCTTCAGTGCAACTAGAGTTTTACAAATTTGAGACAACAATCAGTAGTTCGCCCGATTTAGATTATGAAATTGACTCAATTTGTGGGTAGAATTAAGAAATTAGGGTTTGGATCCAATTGGGGGGAAAAACTAGGGTTTGGATCGAATTTGGGGGGGTTGTGTTTCAGTAAACCGGTTGAATAGGGCAAACACTCCCTTAACCCACTATAGCAAGTCATTCCGTTAGTCATTGATGGTCAACTAACGGTAGGTATCGAAACTGATTAAATATGTAACGTTGGGTACCAGTTTTGATTAAGTTGGAACATGGGGTATCAAAAGCAAAAAGTAGGTAAAGATGGGGTACCAATTCTAAAATTTCCCGTATTTACAAAACATGTGAAATATATCGTGAAATGTGAATTTTTTTGAACCTAAGATGCAATGTGCACGATATATCGTGCCAAAATAAGCCTTTGCACGATATCGTGCCAAAAATAAGCCTTTGGCACGATATCGTGCCAAAAATAAGCCTTTGGCACGATATCGTGCCAAAATAAGCCTTTTGCACGATATCGTGCCAAAATAAGCCTGTGGCACGATATCGTGCCCATATCTCTGTCTTCTTCACTATATCGTGCCAAGGAAACCAGGGATTTCGAAAAAAAGATCCAACATTACGCCGATCTCATTTCTAACTCAACACACCAAATCTTACAACACAAACATCAACAAAACAACATTCATGCATATTATCAAGTAAAATCAAACATTCATACACCAACCACTAAAGATTTCGAACAAAAAAAATCCAACATTACATCCAAAATACCGAAAATTTATTAGAAAACTCTAAACCCTAAAAACCCTAACCTGTGGACTGTATGCACGATATGTTTGTGTTCTTTTTTTTTTTTTGTTACTTTTTGCTTACACCTATTTTGTCTTGGAGTGGGTGTAGTATACGGTATTGGGGGAGGGTTATACGGTTTTGACTTGTCATTTAATTTCAAAATTCAAAAAACACTCAACTTAAAGAAGGGCAATTTTGTCAATTTGGGTATAAAAGAGTTTTGTTATGTTGGTGGGTAGAAAAGAGTACCCACTATCCATAGTGGGTACTTAAAAAATTTCCCCAAAATTTAAGTGGATAGTGGGTACTCTTTTCTAACCCCAACATAACAAAAACTATTTTCTACCCAAATTGACAAAATTGCCCCTCTTTAAGTTGGTGGCTTTTGAATTTTGAAATTGAAGGGACATTAAAACCGTATATAACCGTATGTATATCATTTATGTACATATACAAGCAAAAGTAAAATCAAAGTAAAAAGACAAAACCCTAATCGTGCCCCATCTATCGTGCAAGAAGAAAAATTTCCCCCTCCATAGATTTAATCGTGCCCAATACCGCTCCCGTCGCCACCTTCGCCATTCCCGTTGCTGCTATCGCCACCTCCACCACTCCCGTCGCAGCCTCCACGCCGTCCTCCTCCGCTCAAGAGTAGGTATCTTTCTCAAAACTCATGGGATAAAGTTCAAAAAAAAATTTGAATGTTCGAAATATATGTATAAAATATTGGATAATGTGAATGATTTGAGGTTAGTTGTTAGAATGTTCGAAATAGATGAAGTTTTGGTTGTGTTTTTAGGTTAGTGTTATAGAAAATGGGGTATATTTTTTCTGGTTATCGAAAATAATGGGGGCACGATTATATGAAGAAGGTGATGGGGGCACGATTATATGAAAAAGATGATGCGGCACAATATCGTGCACATATCGTGTTGTAGGGTATTTTGGGCACGATATGTGCACATATCGTCCCGTAGGCCATTTTAGGCACGATATTGCCCATATCGTGCCCATAGGTATTTTGGGCACATATCGTGCCAATATCGTGCCCTATGCTATTTTTGGCACGATATTTGGCACATATCGTGCCATAGGGTTATTTGGGCATGATATGACCTAAAACCGTGCCTATTTGCTTATTTGCAGTTATATCGTGCCTCTACTGTCTGTTCTTTAATTTTTGTACAAGTTCTTCAATTTTTCAGCAATTCATCTTCTTAAATTGCAATTAATTATTGTTGTAGGTCGGTCCACAGTGGATGAGACCCTCTTATCATCGAGAGAGGGCCCATATCACGGGGTACGTTCGACCAAGTATAATTCAGATAATCAGAGATGAGTTGGAGGAGATCGGTGGTGGTTTATATGGACGGTTTAGACGGTCGATTTTCGGCCATTTTATTGATTTTGGGTATGACGGATTTAGTTGTAATGCGGCACTTCATGCATTGGTTGCGATAGAGGTGCGTGTGCCGGATGCTCCGGAATCGGAGTGTTGGTTCCACGTCGGAGAGCAGACTATTAGATTCTCTCGGCGTGAGTTTGCTATGATATCCGATTTGTGGTTTTTAGGGTCCACATTTGACCCTAACGGTGTTTTTGAGGTACCCGAGACTGGTATATATAGACGGTATTGGCCTGGGGTGATCGTGTTACCGCCGCGCAGTTACGCGATCTATTTGTCGGTGGCACCTTCCATGACTCAGCAGATGATCCTCTGAAGGTGGTGAAGGTGTTATTTACCTTTTATATGACACTGTGTTTCAATGGCCAACAGACCGCAGTGGACCGTTGGCTGTGGTTTTTGATCGAGGACGATGCACAGTGGGAGGCTTTCCCTTGGGGGAATACTCATTTCAGATATTGATGCATTATATTCGGCAGATGCGTGATGTTCTGCCACCTGGCCGATATACCAAGGACGTTTCGCCTCGATATCGGCCACCTACTTATCATTTTTATGGGGCCACTTATGTCTTGTTGTTACATATATTTTTTTATTTTATTTATATTTGTATTTACCTTTTTAAATATTTAAAAAAATCTTATTTTCACACTTATTAATGTTCTGACAGATTTGGGCATTCGAGGCTATACCTCGCTTGGGTAATGCCTGGGCGACTCGAGTATCCGACACCCAGTTGCCTAGGCGTCTCCGTTGGAGGTTTCTGAAGACCACCGTTGACATGATAAATTTTTTCTTTGATACGATATGCATTAGCATTATTTATTTATTTATTTTATTTAATTAATAAATTATTTTTTATTAATTTATTTATATATTTTATTTACAGGCTTTAGTGTGTCATGAGATATTGGATCCGACCGAGGAGGAGCTCCAGCAGATATATATGGAGCGTATCGATGATCCAGTTATTTTATTAGGTCCTCCTGAGTTCATCCTGAGGGAGAACCGATTTTTAGGCACTAGGAGGGGCAGAGGCAGACATACGAGTACAGATTCGACCAAATTGCCCCAATAATGGCGAGAGAAGGAGTGTCGAGACGGCAGTAGGGGGGCTGCTAGGGCGGCGGGGAGAGAGGTAGAGCCGATTCAGAGGCCGACACTACTACTCCTACAATTCAGAGGCGGAAAAGCGGCGTAGGACAGATGGCCCATCATCCCATCGGGCTGATGATCCTTTAGATGGTCGGACAGATGGCGCATCAGTTGGGCAGGCAGATGCACGGGTTGATCCATCTATCCATGAGGAGTATGCACGTGTTGATCCATCTGTCCATGAGGAGTATGCGCGCGATGATCCATCAGTCCGTCAGGATACTCGTGTTGATCCATCTGTCAGTTGGCAGACAGATATGCTGGCACTGATGCGGGGTGTTATGTAGGAGAGTAGGCAGTTCGAGAGACGCATAGAGGAGCGGTTCGCTCGATTGGAGTCACGAGTCGATGATGCCATTTCTCAGTTACAGACTGTCATCTCAGAGGAGGGTTCTCGCTTGGATAAATGCCTGGATGGCTGGATCAGGAGATAGGTTGGATTTGGACCTTATTCAGGAGGAGATTAGGCGTATGTTCCCATACATTGATCAGTACGATGACTTCGTGAATGGCAATCAGAGATATCCGAGCCATTCATTGCAGCAGACGCCACCGATAGTGTCGACTCCTCATCCTCCTCCGGCAATGTCGACTACCCCTCTGGCCATGTCGACTCCTCCTCCTCACCTTGAACAAATTTGACTCTTACGTGAACGATTACTTGATGATTCAACAGTAGAGTGAACTCTACTTTGTCTAGGATGACCTGCTTGTCTCGGGTTATTTGGAGGGTTGCATACTAATTCTCGCACCTCTTGTGGTAGAACCCACTCACTCGGATCAGGAACTGGTAAAACTTCATCTACCCACATTTGTTGAACATTTTCATTTTTATAATAATGGGCAACAAATGAATAGATATAGAGGTTCGCCTTTCTGCACAAATAAAAAAACAATTATGTGAAAATATTGAACGAATTATCGAAAATATTAATATAAATTTTAAATTTGTTTATACCTAATTCTTTGATGCATGGGCGCAAGGCATCAATTCATATTCAAATTCTCGGCAAGACGTTCTTTGGGATAAGTCAACCAAATAGGTCTTTGTTCCATCTTTCACCTTGTACTTCACATTACTAAGACATTGTACATCCATTCGACGACCTATCTCAACTACATCACTTAATCTTTTGGTTGCTTCAAGTTTTAGCTCATGATCTCTTTCATTAGCAGCAGTGCGTCGTTCATAAAACCACTTTTCAATAATAGTCCGAGCACACTCAAGCACATAACAAGCGAGGGTAACTTTTCGCCCATAATAACCGACTATTGAAGCTCTCACGGTGAGTTTGATGTCATGAACCCATAACGCCGCCATGACACTTAACTCAAGACCATCTATCTTACCCTGCACGTTCTAACTTCTTAAACGCACCCGTCTCACTAGCAACTTTTATGTTTTCAAAATACTTATCGTAATCTTCACGGCAGTATGAATATGTTGCATTCCTGAACATTGCTACTATATGTTGACCGTATTGAGCCAAATTACTCTGCAAATAATAAGTGCAAAGCCCATGTGATGCTTCCGGGTATACTGCTTTTATGGCATTACTGATACTCTTGTGCTGATCAGAAACAATCAGTAGATCACGAGGGCAATTATAAGCATCTCTCAACTGTCTCAAAAACCATGTCCAGGATTCTTCGTTTTCAACATCCCCAATTCCAACCGCAAGTGGGAAAATATGTTCATTACCATCTTTTGTTACGCCACAAACAATATTCCCGTACATTTGCCTTTAAGGTGTGTTCCATCAATCACAAAAACTGGTTGGGCATTGTTTCGAATTGAGTGATTGATGCATGCAAAGAAAAAAACACGACTTGAATCTATTAAAATTATCCGACTTCCATCTAGTTCCGATCCGAGATTCGTTAAATTCAACATGTGTAAGTATGCGGAATTAGATTGAATGACTTGTTGTTATCTCCATATATCAACCCAAAGGCATGATGCTTAGCACTCAACGCAACATTATAACTCATTTTAAGCCCATGTCGTGATTCCATCTCTCGCTATCATATCTCGCACGAAAGTGCGAGAATGTTCCACTAGTAATCTAGATGCAAAATACGCACCTACTACTTTAGAATGCACCCGCCTAGATGCATTGTCATTCAAATTTAACCCACATCCATGGTGCTTGTCAAACTTCCTACTACTCCAAATACCATCCTTTCCATATGCACACATTCGAAAAGGGCATCGTTCATACTTGCATATTGCATGAAAATGAGTCTTATCCAGAGCGTTCAACTCGACACTCGACTTGATTTTCAAGGTGATACATGCCTAGTGCGATCTCCAATTCAGTTTTGCTCATGTATGTTGCTCCTTGGCGCAATGTCCCACCAGATGCTTCCAACCTAGTAGGTTCTTCGGGAGGAACTGAAATGTGCGAGAGTGCACCAGGAATCACCCAACTTCGTCCTGTGGGCACTATTGTTTCGTCCATATTGTCTATATGGATATCGGATATATGTTAGCACCTCGCACTGGGCTGCATCTTGGTTTTGGTTTTTCGAAATACTTTCTCCGCTTCACGTCTCCACTCACAAAATTACTCAAATTCAAAGACGTTCTTTGGTCATTTTCAAATTGATTATTAGCTTCAACATCAGTACCAACATCACCAGCAGTGTAGTTCTCACCAAAATCATCTAGGTTGTTATTAAAATCAGCATCACCAACACTGTAGTTTTCACCATAATCAACTTCATTATTATCACAACCAACATCAAGATCGTATTATCACGATTAACATCGAGATTATCACAACCCATATGAGGATAATAGCCATCTTCATTGCTTGGCCTTATACTAGGTCCCGGACAATTGATATTTGGAACATTAACTGTAGGTGATAGTGGACGCGGATGATCAATAATTGGAACATTGTTCATATGCATAAAAGGTGCTCCACTAGGCCTTACCGCATGACTATATAGATTGATGTGCGGTACAATCGTATTATTTGAAAACCAAGATGGTGCATGTAGTTGTAACTAGGCCCGATGATCGTTGAAAAATCATTCTAACTAGCCATTAGTTGCATAAAACTTCCACCAACACCTTGTTGACCTTCAACGTTCTCAACTCGATTATGCCCGATCGACTTCCCAATACATTATGCGAACTAGTCTCACCCATCCTTTTATTTTCAGTGTTATAAAAACAACTGGTAACTCGGTGTTCTCAAACGCACTTTCAATGTCATCGTCGTTTTTCAACTTTAACTTCCCAAGTTTGTTTTCCAAAAATATCTACAATAGCATGCATTACACAATCGTATACGCTCTTATCAACTTTAACAACACCATAAACCTCTTCCAATATTTCACTATAATTCATTTTGCCCGGTTTAATACGTACAACTTCTTCTTCACCATTTTTATATTCTAAACCTTCCCAATGACCACCAAATCGAACAACAACATAGCCAAAGTTCATCTACACACAAGAAATATAGAAAAAATATTAAAGATATGCAAGCATACATAAAAAAGGCATGTTTTGTACTAGGGCACGATATCGTGCCCAATTTTAAATAGGCACGATATCGTGCCTATTTTTCATTAGGCACGATATCGTGCCCCAGTACCAAACATGCATGATATATCGTGCCTAATATAGGGGCACGATGCCCCAGTACAAAATAGGCACGATATCGTGCCCTATATTAGGCACGATATATCGTTCCTATTTACGATATATCATGCTTGTGTACAAAATAGGCATGATATATCGTGCCTGTGTAAAAAATAGGCATGATATATCGTAATCGTGTTTCATAAATGCAGAGTAAAATTTTTTCCTTTCACAATACACTTCACATATTTTGCAAATATATTGGTCTTGAACGATTTAAACAAGGTTAAGTAATTAGGAGGAAAAGAACATTACCTTGTTATTCGATTTTTTGGTGTGATTCTGGTGATGAAAGACCACAAAAATAACTTCTTGATATTTTGTGAAGAAGAAGAAGAAGAGAGAGAAAAAATGAAGAGCAAAATAGAAGGGGAGAGAAACGTATGTATGGGAGTATTTAATTGCAAGAGAGAGAAATACACATATACCTACTTTAAAGGCTTGCATTTAGAGCCTCAAGGGTATTGTGGTAAATGAACACCAAAAGTGGGTAGAAAACTATGTTTTTTATCCTACATGTCAAAAAACTCTCTCACCTATCCCAATTGGGTAATTTGCCCTATTTGCTCTAGTTTGTTTCTTAAGTTCATTACTTATATTATTTTTTTAAATTATAAGTTACATTTAATCATCACTGTATTAATTTAGAAAGATTAATAGATAGAATCTATTTCAGGATGATGTTTCATCTCCTATTTCACCGCACTGATAATTGTCACGTGTACACAAGTTGCCATGTTAATTTTAGAGCATAAAACATGCAAAAATTGTGGGGTTTTAATATGATAACTTGTATACACGTGACAATCATCTGTGTGGTGTAGTAGGAGATGAAATATCATCCTTGTAGGTCCCAAGGGGTGTGAGTGTAAGGTTTAGAAGGGGGGTTGAATAAACCTTACCAACTTTTAAAATTTAGTCCTTTTTAAAAACGTTCAGAGTTAATACTTCACAGTTGAGTCCTTGATGGACAACTAAGTTAGTTAATCAAACCTCTTCCAGAGTTAGTCTCTCAACGACTCGATCGAGTTGTTGATAAAATAACTCAAATTGTTTTGACTAAAGACTTAACTCGACCGTGATATGTTTTTTGGAAGACTTAACACCCTGAATTTTGGTTTAAGTTTGTTTTTGTACTTGGTTTTAGCACTTTGTTGATTATCAATGGATAACAAATTTATCAAACAGATATTAAAGTAATGTGCGTAAATTAAAGTGTTGAAATATAAATGACACAATAAATTTGGCAAAAATGTTTTTTTCGCCCTCTAAGTGGACGATTGAGAGATTTAGTCCTCACTTTTAAGATTTTTTGAAATAAGTCCTATAAGTGGAAAATTTTTAGACATTTGGTCCTCATTACCTTCCTATTGTAGGTCATGGTGACTTTAGCCGATGTGGATTTTTATATATTATTTTATTTTCTTATTTAGCTTTTTTTTTTTTTTTCCTTTTCTTTCTTTTTTCTTCTTATTTGTTTTGCACTCAATACAAAGACTCTACCCAAGACTCCACTCCATCCCCGTTTCATCGCTCCTCCTTCACTTCTTCCTTCTTCTTCTTCTTTTTCACTTTTCCTTTCTCCTCTTCTATGCTTTATCGCTCTTTATTCTCTCTCCCTCCCATATCTCAAATCTCCAAGGCCCCATTAAACCCCCTCCCCCATCACACTATACCTCAACATCAAGTTGGTTAATCTCTCTCGAGAGAATTTTCCGGTGAAGTGAAATAAGGGAGGAAAGGCAAGCAGATGCATTGGGACTACTGACGGGTGCAAATGTTGGGTTTCTTTTCATCCTTTTTTTCTAAGAAAAATTTATTTATTTACTAAAATACGAATATATATGTGTATAATACGTATTTAAGTTTAATAAATATAATTTTTTATTGATTTTAAAATTATAGATACTTATTAAATTCAATTTTATGATTTCCTCAAAAACAATTACGATAAATAACATGAATTTTGAAAAATTGAGATATTTAGTAAATAATTTAATTATACTTTTAGTTATAAATATAATTTCTAAAATTAATTTATTCTAATTTTAGGAATCATCCCTTTATTAGAAATTACTAAATTATTTAAAATCGAAAGATATCTTATAAATAAAAGTAGTATATTTTTTATTAATAGTTGAATTAAATATTTTTCTATGTTTTAAATATAATATTTTTAATTGCTTGTATTTTCAAAAATTAAGTAGTTTAAACTTAGGATATAATTTTTTATTTTGAAATATATTTATCTAAGTATAATATTTTTTAACATTACTCTTATTTTAAATATAATTTTCTAAATTATTTTGTGTTTTTTAAATTAAAAAATAACATTAATATATTATGTTAACTATTTTTAGTTTATTCGGTTGAAAAAATATTGTGTCTAATTCAAATCATTTATATAATATAAATTGGATATTTGTTTTGCATCCAAAATTGCCACGTAGGATGGCATGTGAGCATGAAGGAGGTAAAAATCATTTTTAGAAAAGAGAAAAATTACACATCATCTATCAGGTAAACATTACTCGCTATAGGAGGTGGAAGGACCAAATGTCGATTTTCTTCCATTTAGAGGATCAATTCAAAAATTATAAAAGTGAGGACTATATCTCTCAATGTGTCCACTTAGTGGACCAAAAAACATTTTTGCCCAATAAATTTTTATAGAGGTTCAAGATGGGGTAATTCTTCTACTCCTCTCTTCTCCAACTCCCGGAGGAATTCACTAGGTATTGATCAATATACAAAGTGGTTATCGGTCCGATACAAGTTTTGATCACACACGGTGACTTGATCCTTTGGGACTCAGTCAGTAGATACCTTGGTCACACACAGTGGCTTCTCGTGACGACTTACCTTCTTCACAGGTGGCACTGTCTTGCTACTACATCCACTTGCTCAAGTTTCTTGGATTTGATCACGGAGCCCTCCAAATAACTTAAGATCGATTCGACCTTGAACCTTTCTACAATCCTTCGTGGAATGTAGACCCTTGATTCTTCAAATGTTTCCTCTTCAACCGATTGAAGTCGTCTTTCCTTCACAGATGAGTGTTGGATTGATTTCCTTCGTAATGTAGGCTTGAAGATTAAGCTTGAATGACTTGAGAAATTTTTAGGTTACAAATATTGCTTTCTTGCTTATATTCGTTTTTTTTGATAGTCAAGGTAACCTCTTCTCAAAGTGATTCCTCAGCCTTTTATAGTGTTCTTTTGAAAATTTGCTTGTTGAAGAGATAGTTAATTTTCAAAAGACACTTGTGGTCGTTGGCTTATCTTGTTGCGTTTGTTGGAATTGACATTTCCTCGTATGAATGATTCTTGACTTTTCGCAGTTCGACACAAAGAGCTTCCCATCGTTTATTCCTTTTGCACGCTTCCTCGGGATCGAAAGCACTTTAAGAAGGACAAGATTGAGTATTACTTGTTTAAGTAATTCTCTTAACTTCTCGGCAAACGGATCTTTTTCAGATTATCTCAACTTGACCGCATTTTCTTGACTTCCCAGGTGACTTGAGTCGGCTTTCAATCATGGGTGACTCTTTCCGTCACTTTAACTTGAGACTTGGTTGTCTTGAGTTGACTTGATCGACACTTCACTCGCTTGCATCTCACCGCACCTTCAGCCGAGTTCCTCTTCTCGTTTCTTTGCCACACTCACCGCCTCACAATGAGTCTTCCTTTTAGTCTCCGGTTGACTTCTTGCATGTTCAGCATACCGATTTAACTCACTTCGACCACCTCTATCTATTACAATGCAATTTACAACAAAAATGGGGTGTCAACTTTCTATTCTAAGTTTTGCATGGCATTCATCAAAATCTAAAAATAATTTCCCAACAATTTCCCCCTTTTTGATGATGCCAAAACTTAAAACATTCATACAATAAATTAACAAAGAAAGATACGCATGCACAATGTAGAATCACAGAATGTATGCGTAGAATCAATCTTTTATTGATCATAACATTCTTGTTCTTTACATGCTTGTTCTGAGTGATCGAGCTTAAAATGTAACTTAATGTAACCATGTTATTCTATATCTACGCAAGTACATAAATTATACAACTTTATTCGATGTACAAATGACTTACATAAAGATGCATTTACATAGTAAAATACATGAAGGGTGGACATCAACACTTCATCTCCTTATTTCGCTCTCCTTCTTTCTCTCTTCTTCACTCTGTCATCTTCTCGGCCTTTTTCTTTTCTTTTTTTTCTTCTTTAGCCGCCTTCTTTTTCTCATAAGCCTTCTCGGCAGCTTTATCTCTTCTTTTTTTTTCTTTCTTGTCTTTCCTCCCACAAGTGAGTTTGTCTTCCGGTTTCTTCTTCAATCCTCTTCACATACTCAAAGATTGTTCTTAGCCACTTGCGGGTTGGCTACTTCGTTAATCCAAATCCCAATATATCCCTTCCTTTCTTGCCTGGATCTATATATTCAATGTTTTTGGCAGAGGTATAGGTCCGAAACCTCTTCCTCCACCATCGCTTCTTCCTCCGCTCTGGGCGTGTATTATGGGGCCTTTTTTTCCCAAATTGAGTGACCAACAGAGCGATCGCAAGATGGTCTGCTCGCCTGCCTTTCTTCACAAAGCTTGAGGCCTTTTTCCCAATACAAGTCCCAGGCTTCGAGCCATGGACATATTTGCGAAGTAACCCTCGGATGCGAGCGTCTTGAATTCATCAATAGATCTTGGCTTGCCCGACATCCGAAATGGCATAGGTGTCTCTCGTGCGTTGGAATACCTCCATGTTGTTTCAGAATATCCATAACTCGGGCATCCATCTTTCCTTCCACCTCTTTCATCCTCGCTTCTACTATTTTTCGCTTTTTCACCATGACTACCGCAGAGTGTTGGAGTGGCGAGTCATCGGGAGTTTGCTGATGATATCAATCGTGACAAGACCTTGTTGGGGTTTTAGCAATCATCGGGTCATATATTTCGAACCTTCTCCTCAACAGATTTTCCTTCTTCTCTCTTCTTAGTTCTTCACTGCCTTCCCCTTCACAACAAGGCCCTTCTTTTCGCCTTTCAGATCCTTTCAACGCTTTTTAGGTATTCCTCTTCCCCTTTTTGGCATCACCAAAGAGAGAGGAAGCCCTAGAAACAAGCTAGCAAGTATGAAGTCTAGCGGCCGATAGCCGAGTTATGCTTCAATCTGTGCGGAGTATGCTACACGGAATTCGGAGTGGGTGGCGTTGATTCACTGTCACGGCTTTCATTTCAGCCATGAGGAGGTGAATTTCCTCTCCATGTTCTCCTCTACACGCATAAGCTCTTTCCTATTAAATTCACGCAAAGAATTTGATCTCTCGTGTTGTGAGATTCATGCATTCGATCGATGTTTTCTTGCATTCTTGTCTTCATATCAGCATTCTCAGCCCGCCAGACTAGCAATTCATTGAACAATGTCCTGAAATATCGAGCTTGTTCTACGCGCATTGTTTGCTGTTGTTGCCACCATTCCCGGATCCTGACAATTATTCCTCGCAGATCGGCAGTAAGATTTGCGTCTCGATTATCCAACCTCATGTCCAGTGAGGCCTGGTGCCTCTCCTTTTTCTCTATCTCGGCAAATATGGCCTTGAAAACTTCTTGAACCTCAGCTGTCACTTATGTCTCAGCTGGCGGCCAAGCAACGTCAAAGTCAAAGTCTGATGGGACAATGGTGTCTGTTGGAATAACGGGATGAGGTTTATGGAAGCATTCTTGATCTCTAGATGATTCTTCAGGAAGGTCAGGTACTTCTAAAGAGAAGGGAAATGATTCTTCAAACGGATCATCACGGGCAATGGGAATCGCTCAATGACAACTTGTCAGGCGTGAAGTTTTTCGGTGGAGTCGATCCCGCCGCAGACTTGGGAGATCGCGATTGAGCTTGACTGCTTTCACCGTGGGTCTGTTGTGGAGTTGACCACTTTGCCGAGCCTCACTGCTGTTTTAACAACTTCGCTTCGGTCTCATTTGGTTTTTCCATATGAGTTGATCGTCCTCGCCATATCAAGCGTGCCATCGACGATGATGAGATTTGCACGGGTGGCTCATCATCAAAATTAAAGGTTTGGCGAAAGTAGCATTAAGGTCGATTTACTCGTGCTTGGGAGAACATCCTCACCGAGTCTTTTGGATCGGCAAAGGGGATGACTCGCCTTCGTCTTCACCTTCGATCCTAAAGGTTACATCAAGATTGTCTTGGGAATCGTGAAGAGCACTTATCTCCTTTTCGATGGATCAATGATAGTAGGAGGGATGTTATGTGCTTCCGTCTCTTTACCCCGGAAGTCTCAACCTCCCGCTGGCCTTCATAACCTCCTATAGTCTCAATCGCAAGCCGAGACCTTGGGATGCCCCTTCGACAGCTGTCACTGCCTTGGGGTCTTCTGAGGTGGTATCCACTGGAGTCTCAACTAGGGATGGCAACGGGGCGGGTTTGGCCAAACCCGGGACCCGCCCCGCCAAGGAAAACTAAGACCCGCCCGCCCGCCTGCTCCAAAACCCGCGGGCGGGTAGACCCGACCCGCCAATATATTTTTTTAATTTCAATAATTTATTTTTTTAAAATTTGTGGCCAAATTTTCAAAAGCAATAATAGGTATTAAAAAAAAGACTTATTATTACCTACAAAATTACAAATTGTGTGTCATTGAGTTCAAAATAATGGTTATTGTGGTGTGTGCGTATGGACCAATCAAATTTTCATAATAACCTGTTCTGTATTTAAGTGTGATTGTTGGGATGTGAATGTCTTAAACACATATATTGCAAGCTTTAATCCATAAATATTTATAGATTTCTTTTATTAATAGTTCAAAAATCAATACAACACTCAAATTTAAAAATAAATAATACAAAAATATTTAAATACATATTAAAAATATAATAACAATAATATAGCGTATGTCCGGGTCCGGGCGGATCTCATCGACCTCGGACCCACCCCGGGGCTCGTTTAACCAGGTTTTAACCCGCCCCATTGCCATCCCTAGTCTCAACTCCATGGATTGCACTTTCATTGCCCAGAGTGTTAACTCCCAGGGCAGTTCCTTCATGTGCCTCGACTGCATCAAGAACGCTATGGCTCCTCGCAGAGTAGTTGGCATTTCACCGAGACAGTTTTAATCACCGAGCTCACAAGGATGACAACTTCATGTGTATTCATTTGTTGTTCCTTCTCCACTTCGCCTCCAAGATTCGTTAGGAGTCACCGCAGATCCTCCGACCTTGCCGCAGTGGAGAGAGTTTTTCCCTCTCGCTGGCACACCACCGAGTGACTTGGGATGGGGTCACTGCGTCTCCGGACTTGGTTGTTCCTTTGAGTGTCCAGCCATTGGGCAGGTGGTAAGACACCTTCGTTAGGGGTTGGTTCGACCGGGGTCCCCATAATCCCGCCATCGCCAGTTCCTTTAACACCTTCTTTCTTTGTGAGTGGGAAAGTGGTGGCAACAACAACTGTGGCAATATGCTGCACCACTCCCATCGTATCAATCTCCAGCTGTGATGTGGAAGACTCTGTCCTTCCAATTCTTCTGGGGGCCCTGGATTCCCGCATGGCTTGCTGCATCTCCAATTTTTCTGCAGCAGCAGCAGGATCCATATCCTCATCACTTCCAGAGAGAATGTCAAGATGAGGATGTGTATGATCAGCTGGTTCCAGTAAAGGGACAACATCGCCTTTTCACGAGTTTCAGCCTTTCCTCTGCCGCGCCGCTTCTCCTTGTCTTTGAAGATCTGCAAGATATCTATGTAGTTTTCTTCATCCAGTGCTTGGACCACATTGGTCAATCCGAGAAAGTTCAACAGTTCGTCTTCTTCTTCAATAAATTCTGGTCTTTGAAACTGTTCCCTGGATCGACTCAGCTTCCACTTCCTCTATTCTCGCAGATGATTTTGGATGTCTGGATATGGTGGGGATAGGATCATCACATCATCATCTTTATCATCTTCTCCCTGTTGTCCCTCATTCTCAGGGATTGAAGGTAGCAAACTTTGGTGCTCCACACCCTCAGCAGCGTCTGTTGCAGGAGGGGATACAACCCTGTCAACAGGAGAGTTTGCTTTCTCACCGCTTTTTGCGTCTCAAATTGCTCGGACTACAGCTTGTGTCTTCAGTTTGCCTCTGTTGATCGGCTTGAGCAGACTTGGCTGTTTCATCTATAATTTCTGGAGACTCTACTTCTTCAACAGTCTCCCAGATTCTGTTTTCACTGAGTGGCCGACTCGGGTTTCTCAAGCTTAACGCTTGAAGATTCTTCTTCTTTTAGTCCTTACCAGAGGGATTTTGGCTCGAATATTGTTTCTTCCGAGTCCCGGACGTGGGGGCCGGTGTTGTTGTCTTTTTCTCGAGGAGGCCGCCTCGGCTTATCGTCCTCCTTTTTTTGACAACCGGAGAAGGTATTTGAGGTTCCTTTCACTGCGGCTGCAGGGGCAGGTGCATCTTTTGTTTTTTTTTTTTCCGCAAGAGCAAGTAGCTTCTTCTTTGTACCGCAGTGGCGCTTCTTCTCGAGGAGAGGAGGAGACATTTGCTTTCTTCAAGGCCACTAATTCTCCTCACTTGTATCGCCTCTCATGGAGTATGCTCTCTCTCGTGCTCGGATAGGTTAGACCGAACATTTTTCTTGTTGACATGGAACGCCTTTCCATGTCGAAGAGGGACTCTTTCACTTCCATCATCCGGCCAATCACCAGGCCGCACTCCCGGGATTCTCCAAATGTACCATCCTCTTGAAGGATTTATTCCCAATATTCTCGCAGAGTCAGATACGAACTCAACCAGCTTCACCTTTTTTCTTCAATGATCGCACCATCACGATCAACTTAGTTTTGACAGTTGATTAAAGCTTCCAAATTTGATATCAATGCACTTGGCAACAATATCCAAAGAACTTGTGGTAGTCTTCCTTCAAAGCCTTCTTCTCGCTTGTGTAGACAACCTTCGCAAGACGGGCTTGGCTACTTCCACCAGTTAACATCACTTTTCATAAATCTCCCTGACTCCTTCCACGCAAGAATAAATGTTCTCGCCAAATCCTGGCGGTGATGGTAAACTCTTTTTCCGTGAACAGAGGATCGATGCCCTCATCGCGTGAACTTCGCCGTTCACGAGAATCGCGACCTCTTCCACGTAGGTCATCGAAAACTCCATCGTGAAAAACGGTTCCAATTGACTTTTCCAGCTTCTTTGCTATCTTCTTCACAAGCGGTGTCGCTGCACTTTGTTTGAGCATGTCGTCGAAATCCACAAAGAGACCCAGTGTGGATTTGCTTTCCCAACTTGACAAAATCATGAGTAGATGCCATTTCTCGATGTTTTACCGAACGAAACTTGGAAAATGAACTTTGAGGATTTGTAGGGTTTTGAGAGAAAATTCCTTTCTTTGCTTTCGAGAGAGAGATGAACAGTTTTGGTAAAGTGAGAGAAAATTGGACGAAACGGTATATGTATAGGTTATGAAAGGACGTGCGGGTGGTTTTTGAAATTTGATCAAGATCAACGGCTCAGATTTTGCACGCTGATTAACATTTAATTTCTCGCATTTAATGCGGCAGCATTTATATCCAATCATAAGATTGGTATGCAGCTTTTGAATGTACACATCATAATTATGCTGATGTCATTCTTAAAAATATTCCCGCTTGGTAAAAACGACTGCGTTTTTGCTCATAAATGACTCAAAGCTTATTCCTTAGCTGATTTAACTCTTCTCTCTTTGCACATAAGCACTCAGCTGTCAACTAACTCGATGCAACTGATTCTCCGATACGGTTGATTCACTTAGCTGATTTTAGAGTTCAGCTCTTTTTCATCTTTTCGTGTTTCATCTCTTTTCTTTGAGTCTTCTGAGTGTCAACTCAGCTCAATTAACCCTAATTCATGCTTGAGTTCTTCAAATCTTGATTCACATAATGGGTTTTTCGAATATATCGCCTAACCGCTTATCGCTTGAGATATATTCCAAGGTGATGTCCTTCCTTTCTCGCATGATCAATGAAGTGATATCTCGACATCAATGTGCTTTGTTCTTGAGTGCAATACAGATTTTGAGTGATTGCAATTGCACTTGTGTTATCACACATAATTGGAATTTCCTTTTCTTCAACTTCATAGTCTCTCGCTTGTTGTCTCATCCATAAGATTTTGCACAACAATGCCGCCCGCAGCCTATGTATTCTCGTTGTGGATGTGGCTATTGAATTTTGCTTGCTAAACCAGAAATTAGCCTATTTCCAAGCATTTGACATGTGTCTCGATGTATTCTTCCTCAACTCTACATCCAACATAGTCGAGTCCGAATACCCAATTAGCTTGAATCCACCTTCCTTGATACCATAAGCCAACTTCGCTTCCTTTCAAGTATTTCAAGTTTCTCTTCGTCGCAATATGTGGCTTTCTTTTGGAGCAGATTGAAATCTTGCACATACACCTACATCAAAGGTGATGTCCGCCGCTTGTCGTAAGATAGAGCAATGATCCAATAAGTACTCAGATCTTGTTTGATCCATGTGCTTGCCATCCGCATCCATATCCATTTTGATCGATGTATTCATTGGTATTTTCACGTAAGACTTTCTTCCATACCAAATTTCTTCATTAAATCTCGGTGTATTTTGTCCGACTTATGAAGGTTCCATCCTTCACTGTTTCACTTGATTTCAAGGAAGAATGTCGCTCTCCCATCATGCTCATTTCAAATTTGCTTTGCATAAGATTTGAGGATTTATCACACAGACTCTCTTTGTTTGTGGATCCAAAGATGATGTCATCCACATATATTTGAACAAGCAAAGATACTCTTCCCATCTTGAATTCTCAAGAGTGTTCTATCCACTTTGCCTTTTGTGAATCCGTTCTCGGCCAGGAATTGTGATAATGTATCATACCATGCTGGGTGCCTGTTTCAATCCATATAAAGTTTTCTTAAGTTTGTATACCTTATCTCCAAGAGTCTTCTCGCTTCAAATCCCGGAGGTTGCTCAACATATACTTCTTCCTCCAATAAACCGTTGAGAAATGCGCTCTTCACATCCATTTGATATACAATGAAGTTCTTGTGAGTCGCATAGGCAAGAAACATCCTTATGACTTCCAATCTTGCCCAGAGCAAATGTTTCATCAAAATATATCCCTTCTTCTTGGAAATACCATTTTGCTACCAATCTTGCTTTGTTTCTTACCATAGAACCTTCCTCATTCATCTTGTTTCGAACACCCATTTAGTGCCAATAACATTTTGATGGGTAGGTCTTTGAACCAATTCCCACACTTTGTTTTCTTTCAAACCGATTCACTCTTCTTGCATGGCTTGAATCCAATGTGTGTCATCCAATGCTTGTGACACATCTTTTGGCTCTTTTTGTGAGATGAAACAAGTGAACATAGCTTCTTGCTGAGTTTTGATCTGGTTTTTACACCTTCTCTTACATCTCCAATGATTAGTTCGGTGGATGGTCTCTCCCATCTCACATCAGTTGGAGTAAGTTAGCCGGATTGATCGTGCCTTGCACTGTGTTATTTTGATCACTCTCTCATCATCACTTAGCTACTGCATTTTCCACTGCCTTTGAGACTCGCCTATCTCATCTTCATCCTGGGTTTATAATTCCATCTTAGCTTCAACATAGGGACTCTTTCGCATGGTAGTCGATTCAAACTTATCACCGACTCTTCAATGTCTTCTCCATTTACATTGGGATCATCAAACACCACATGGATGGATTCTTCGTAGAACCATTGTCCTCTTGTTGAGCACTCAGAGGCTTTGCTTTCACCGAGTATCCCAAAAAGATACCTTCATCGCCTTTTAGCATCAAAAGCCTTTAAGTTGTCTTTGTCATTGTTATGGATGAAGCATTTGCATCCAAATATTCTAAAATATGCAACATTTGGCTTTTCCACGTCCAAATCTTATAGGGAGTCTTTGTTAATCGTCTGCTTATCATGCATCTATTTTGAGTATAGATGTCGTGTTTATCGCTTTCACCAAAATCTTTAGCAAACTTACGCTTCACCTAACATGGTCCTTGCCGCCGCTTTTGAGAGTCCCTGTTCCTTCGCTTCAGAACTCCATTTTGTTGTGGAGTCCTCGCCGATAATTCATGACCAATAACATTTTCAACACAATATCGAAGTTATTACACTATTGACAAACTCGGTTCCTTTGTCGATCTTATTTTGATAATGGTTTGACTCTTCTCATTTTGGATTCTCTTCATACACTGTGGTAATTTCTGCAAAGTTTCTTTCTTCTTACACATGAATATTGTCCATGTGTATCTTGAGTAGTCATCTACTACCACCAAGGTGTATTTCTTCCCACTTATGCTAGCTGGTTCAACTGGACTAAATAGATCCATATGTAGCAGGTGCAATATTCTTGTTGAAGATGGGCATGTTTTTTCTTTGAATGATGATTTGATTTGCTTTCCCATCTGACATGCATCACATACACTCTCCTTCTTGTATACTGAGTCTGGAAGTCCTTTCACAAGATTACTTCTTGCAAGTTTGTTGATAGTTTTGAAATTCAGGTGACTCAGCTTCTTATGCCACAGCCAACTTGATTCAGCTGTGCTCTTTGCTAGCAGACAGGTGCTTGATGTTGCAGTTGACCAATCTACTACATACATGTTCTTTTGTCTGCATCCTTGCAACACTACTTCATTAGATTCAGTGTTCTTGATTTGGCACACTCCCATATTGAATCCAACATTATAGCCCTTGTCACAGAGTTGACTTATGCTTAGTAAGTTGAAATTGAGGCCTTCTACATATGCAACATCTGTAATTTCTAATCCATTTTTCTTGATGGATCCAATGCCTCTTATTTCTCCTGGAGCTTCATTTCCTCCAAATATGACTTTTGCACCTCTAACCTCCTTGAATTTTGACAGATTTTTCTTGTTTCCTGTCATGTGTCTGGAACAACCACTATCCATGTACCATGTTCCTTGGCACTCAGCTGCTCCTTGAATCTGCAAACAAGGAAATTAGGTTTTAGGTACCCATATTTGTCTGGGTCCTGAGGGGTTAGTATTGTAAGATGATCCAACCAACCTATAGCCAAATGCTTTGACTTTAAGAGGTTGCCATCTATCAGTGCCATAATCATAATTAATTTTAGCAAATTGCTTAGGGGTTTTAGGTTCATACAACTGTCTCTTTTGTCTGTATGCCTGTGCATGTGTTTTAGCAATTGCCTTCCTTGGGTAATTGTGATATCTCTGAGTGTAGTGCCTAGGTGCATATGTGTGCTGATGATAGCTCTTATGCCTTTGGAATGGCCTTTGCTGAGTTCTAGGCCCTTGCCATTTAGGTTTATATTCCATAGGTCTTTGCTGATAGTTCACATTATTCCAATCAGCTTGGCTTGGGTACTTTCTATCATTCCCATCATATGTGTTCCTTTTATAGAACTTCTGGGGCTTTAGGTAGCTCTGTTTCTTCTTTACAGAGTATTTCTGTTTGGAGTTTGCTGAGGAACTCGGTGGATTTCTTCTCGCTTGTCCTCTCACCACTCAACGGCATTTGTTTTTTTTTCTTTATAACCAACGCCAGTTTGCTTGTGATTGTGCTTTGGAATAAATGTGTGTGCACCATTTGGAGTTTTGGATTTTTGAGACGCTTCATTACTTGAAGATCCTTTTTCCAAAATCGCTTTTGGAGCTTGACATAGCACAGAGGAATTAAATCCTAAGCCTGTCTTATCTCCACATTCTCTTTGACTCATAATAAGATCATCCAAGGATTTAGATGCCTTAGTGAATGAGGCAATCACATTTTTGAGGTCATTCTCCTCTTTTCTATAGCAGCCTATCTATGCTATTAACTTAGCATTTTCAGCCTTTAGACTTTTATTCTCATCGCCTATGTGACTTAGAGTACTCACCGTGAGTTTGGCTTTTGAGTAGGTTGTTTTCCTCATTTAGTAGTGTGTGTGAGGATTTAATGTGTTCAAAGTCTTTCATCATTTTGCCTAATGAATCATAAAGATCAGTGGGTGATGAAGTGTGTGTGTCACAATCACTATCACTAGTATCTGAGTGTGATGAGTTAGAGTGTACCTCATCTTCTTGGTCAGGTTGGTCTTGTTCTTTGGCCATTAGACAGATCAAGGCTTCTTCTTCAGAGTCACTTGAGTAGTCAGCTTCACTACTCTCCGAGTCTGCTGTGTCTTTTGACTTGACTGTCTCAGCGGTCTCTGCAGCCAACATTGCCTTTTTCTTCTCTTGTCTTCTTTCTCTGAAGACTTTTCTTTTCTCTTCATTCATGTATTTGTTGACTACAGGATATGGGCATTCAATGGCATAGTGACCGGGTTGCCTGTAGTTCCAGCATAGATTTTCAACTTTTTGATCAGCTATTTCCATTCTTAGATTGTCAGCTCTTTGATACTCAGCCTTTTGATGCTCTGCTCTCTTGGTTGGCCTATTTTCCCTTGACTTGGAGGGAGCTGAGTGTCTTCTGGAGGATTCACCTTTGCCTCTCGTGTAGTTCTTGTTGAAGAACTTGTTAAACCTTTTAACCATCAGGGCTATCTCCTCTTGGTCAATGACCTTCTTTGACCTCAGCTCTCTTGCCATCCTTAACAATTAGAGCAGCTGTTTTGGGCACAACCTGTCTCCTCTTGGTCTTTTTCTTCTCAGCTCAAATTGTAGGCTTTGAGATCGAGAATAGCTCATGGTTAGATGTCTTTGATAGGTCCATGGAATGTCTCGAGCCATGACCTTCATTTCCCATTCACCGAGACTTCTTAGAATTTTCACACACATTTCCTTCTCGTGTATATTCTTTTCAAGTGCGTATAGTTCATTAGTAATTTCGTGGAACCGAGCATCCGCTTGATCCAAAGGTTTCTCCCGCAAGCATCTTAAAGTTTTCAAATTTTTGTACAAAGAACAGATAGTTTATTTTCCTTGATTTGCTTCCGAGCCTTCACAAATCAGGGTTAGCTTGTCCTGCATTTCTTTTGCCGTTTTGCATGATTTGACTTTGTTGAACATGGCTTTGTCCAAGGTTTTGTAAAGAATGTCCTTGGCCACGTTGTCCAAGTGATATATTTTCCTGTCATCATTTGTCCATTCAAATTTCTTGGTTTTTCAACCATAGCCGGGTCCGGGAGCAACATCCTCTTCTCCTTCACCGCAGTTCTCCTCTCCTTGGTGTGTTCACTTTTAAGATTTGCAGTGGTCCATCTTCTATTACTATCCACATTTCATCGTAATGCTAATAGATGAGCCTCAGATACGAATTTTCCAATCATCAAATTATTCAATTGTGAACATAGGGATGCGTGTCAAATTTGCTTCCATGATAATAACTTTGCCGATTAAAAGAGTTTTTTTTTTTGAAAGATCAAGTGCTAAAGCAAGCTTTGAAAGATTAGAGATCTAGTTCAAGAACTGCCAAGGGAAGGCTCAATGAACCAACCGCCGATACCACTTGTAGGTCCCGGGGTGTGAGTGTAAGGTTTAGAAGGGGGGTTGAATAAACCTTACCAACTTTTAAAATTTAGTCCTTTTAAAAACGTTCAGAGTTAATACTTCATAGTTGAGTCCTTGATGGACAGCTAAGTTAGTTAATCAGCAGAGTTAGTCTCTCAACGCACTGATCGAGCCGTTGATAGAATAACTCAACTGTTTTGACTAAAGACTTAACTCGACTGTGATATGTTTTCAGCGGAAGACTTAACACCCTTGAATTTTGGTTTAAGTTTGTTTTAGTACTTGGTTTTAGCACTTTGTTGATTATCAATTGGATAGAAAATTTATCAGCAGATATTAAAGTAATGTGCAGAAATTAAAGTCTTTAAAATGTAAATGACACAATAAATTTTATAGAGGTTCGAAGATGGGGTAATTCTTCTACTCCTATCTTCTCCAACTCCTGGAGGAATCCACTAAGTATTGATCAATATACAAAGTGGTTATCAATCCAGATGCAAGTTTTGATCACACAGCTGACTTGATCCTTGGGACTCGGGCCCCGAGATGCATTGGTCACACAACTAGCTTCTCGCACGACTCAGCCTTTCTTCACAGGCGTACCGGCTTTACTACAGCCCACTTGCTCAAGTTTCTTGGATTTGATCACAAAGCCCTCCAAATAACTTAAGACCGGTTCGACTTGAACCTTTCTACAATCCTTCGTGGAATGTAGACCCCTTGATTCTTCAAATGTTTCCTCTTCAACCGATTGAAGTCGTCTTTCCTTCACAGATGAGTGTTGGATTGATTTCCTTCGTGAATGTAGGCTTGAGGATTGCTTGAATGACTTGAGAAATTTTTAGGTTACATATATTGCTTTCTTGCTTATATTCGCTTTTTTCGATAGTCAAGGTAACCTCTTCTCAAAGTGATTCCTCGCCTTTTATAGTGTTCTTTTGAAAATTTTGCCCGTTGAAGAAATAGGTTAATTTTCAAAAGACACTTGTGGTCGTTGGCTTGTCTTATTGCAGTTCTTGGAATTGACATTTCCTCGTATGAATGATTCTTGACTTTTCGACTTCCGACACAGTGCAGAGCTTCCCATCGTTTATTCATTTTGCACGCTTCGATCGAGCACTTTAAGAAAGACAAGATGGAAGTATTACTTGTTTAAGTAATTTTCTTGACTTCTCGGCAACGGATATTTTTCGCTTATCTCGACTTGACCGCATTTTCTTGACTTCCCATGTGACTTCGAGTCGGCTTTCAATCATGGGTGACTCTTCTTCCGTCACTTTAACTGATACTTGATTGTCTTGAGTTGACTTGATCGACATTTCACTCACCGCACCTTCAACGAGTTCCTGTCTTCTCTTCTTTGCCACACTCACCGCCTCACAACGCAGAGTCTTCCTTTTAGTCTTGATTGACTTCTTGCATGTTCAGCATAGCTAACTTAACTCAGCTCGACCAGCCCTATCTATTACAATGCAATTTACAACAAAAAATGGGGTGCCAACTTTCTATTCTAAGTTTTGCATGGCATTCATCAAAATCTAAAAATAATTTCCCAACAATCCTAGAATAGAAGATCTCATCCAAAAAACTCATCAAATTGGGATTAACCTTGTGCTCCATTGGTAGATACTTGTGTTGTCAGAGAGATTGACATGGGTACGGTCTCATACGAGTGTGTGCCCTTCTCATACAATCCCCTATTGTACTAAAAGAAAACCCATTATATTTGTATTATTATATTTTGAAAACATGTTATTATTTACCACCGTCTATTTGGCCTCACAGTATCACCCCCTCCTTTATGGGGAAGGCATGGATTTTATCCTAGTAGAGAGTGTGTGTAAAAAAACATGTTATTATTTTGAAAATAGATATTATTATTTTCTGAAAAATAAATTGTGAGAAACAAATACTTTAGGTGCGATTGGATATACTTTCATTTTGGAAATCTTCTTTCTATTAGAGAATAGTATAGAAAATTTGTTAGGGAGAATAAACTTTTTTCCTGGAGATGTGAATGGATATAGAATGAAAATGTAACGATGAAAAATGATATTATGTAGAAAAAATAAAATAATGATTGGTAATTAAAAATATGTGAGCTAGTGAATAATAAATTTTATGAAAATTGTATAAATATGATTTGAATTTTTCGGAAAATGGGTAGATGTGATAGGTGTAAGAAAAATGTAAAAAACAATGAGTGGGTTAATGTGTATTTTTTGAAAATTTTGATAGATAATCACATTTTGAGTTTGAAAAAAATTCTAACATAACGAAAATATAAAATTTTGATAAGTAGCACAACGGTAGAACCTTAGATTGGTTTCCTCAAAAGGGCGAAAAAATAAAAAGGACCCAAAAAAAGAAAGGAACCTTAGAATATGAGTTGACATTTACATGGGCCTTGCTCAGGTTATGTGAGGCCTACGAGTAAACAAATTGCTAGATCATAGCCCAATTGCGGTTGACTACCAATGGATCGGATTTCAAATTTTTTTTTTTAGAAAGTAACACTTATATTTATATATATACCAAAAAAAATAATTAATGAATACAACCATAAAAACTAATTATAAAAATAATGAAGTACACGATCACAAAATGAACAAATACTTACATGACTAAAGCCGATATGATCACCTAATCTTGGCAACTTGAAGAAGACCTCAACCTTGAATTTTGTTTTATAAAAATTAATTGTTTTTCTAAGCTTAAATTTTGAATCTTGATTTTGATAATAAGTATGTCAATATGATATCCCAAAAGTGAAACCTTTTGTGCACGCTTTAACTTCCTTTTCAGCTTTCCTATTATTCTCCTTGCCATGTTGTTTGGGAAGGTGAAATTTTTTCTCTATGGATTCATAATTGTTGACGTGCGTTTTGGTCAACAAGCAAAAATATATAAAGATGTGTTACGTGGAAACGGAAATAAGCCTCAGTTCAGGGCTAATTATGCCTTTCTATATATAATTTCGAGCCGAAAGTCCTCGTCGGTTTTTTTTACAGCGTTGTGTTTACAAATGTCTTCTCTCTCTTGTTCTTTTCCTCATAAATGAGGCCCTATTTATACTCATCTCATTAGTGGGCTTTTAATATCCACTATTACACTTAGCATTTAAATAATTAAAGTACGCATGCAGGCCAAGTGTTTGCCACTTGTCAACTCATCTGGTTGGCGTGTTGACAAATATCAGCTTAATCATGTTAATGATATACTTAGCCTTTCTTAACTGGATGGTTATCCTTTTAACTTTCCCGCCAAGACTGGGCTCAGGCAACCGAGCCTAATTCATGACATCATCAGGTCGGTTGCTGACATCACCAGGTCGGTCTGCGCTGACCTGGGTCCCATGTCTCCATGTGCTGAATGGCCACGTGGATTAATTTCCTGCCAGCTCGGCTCGGGTGTCATCAATGACCCCCAAGTTTAATTTCGAGAGAAGAATTCTGAAGTCGGATTTAAACTTTAATGCTAATCATAAGCTTTTAATGGGGAAGAGGAAACCTCAAAAGTCATCCTTCCACGACATCTGTCGTGTAGCAGTTAATGGCTGAAACGGCGCATTAATTGTGGTATCATGATGACGGACACGTGGCAGCTCTTGGTTGGACCAACTCCGCGCGAGAATCGAAGAAGTGGGACAATGGTGTCGATGGAACGTGGGGACGGACGCTTTCGATATTTCGATGGCTTTTAAGACCGAAAGGACACGTTTTTTGAGTTAGTGTCTCAGTTTTCGAGGGAACTTAACCTATAAATACCCCTTTCATCCTTCATTCTATACTTTTGCATCTTTTATCGTCCGTGCAAAATCCCTTGAGAGCGAGCAGAAATTCCTGGTCGGTCTTTAGAGTTCAGAGTCTCCAGGGTTAGGTATTTTTCTAAAAACTTTCTTTCTTTTTATTTCAAATAGATGTCTTCCTTGAAGATAGCCAAGCCCACGATTATAAAGTGTGGAGGTAGAAATTGAAGAACCCCCTTCTGAACCTTCTGTTTCTTTTTCTCCAGTTCGAAGAATTGCATCTCCTAGTCCAAGTATCGTTCATATTTCGAGCTCCAGTCACATACCTCCTACTGAGACTCCATTGGTGCAGACACATACTATTTTTGATCCCGTACCGTTCACCATCTACCGACAGGGCACTTTCTACGAGCCTGGACTAGCCCGTGAAGATCCGAGTGAAGAAGCGTTGAACTCTAGTCCCTCACACAATCAAGAAGAGGAAGAAGAGATGAATCCTCGGGAGCCTGAACGCGAGCATGAGGAGTGAGTAGACGAGCCCTCCGAGGGTTCGAGAGCCATAAGGCCTGCGGGGCTTGTAGGTCATCGCCATGGAGATGGCCGGCGGGGAGGAGGACCCCGACTACGTGTAGAAGCTGGGTGGAGGCCCTGCGACCTGAACGATTATCCAGTATGTTGATGGTCCCAGAAATGGGGGCCCTTCGCCAGAAATATAAAATTCCGGCCGGTGTACATTTCTGGGGAACCGTACGGTGTGGAGTGCCCCCAGCATCCGCCGGAGGGGTGCGTGGCTATTAGGGATGGCAATTTCCTCTGAACCCGACGGAGGATCTAGTACCCGACCCTAACGGAGGAGGGTATGGAGGGTAGTTTTGTACCCGATTAAATAAATGGGTACGTGGGTATGGGTATTTTCGGGTATCGGTATGGAGGTGGGTCTAGGTACATCCTACCCATACCCTACCCGATACCCAATTAAATAATAATATTATATATAATATATCTACATATATATTTATTTATAATATTTTACATATATTTTTTTATTTATACAACTCTATTTATTTATGTTTAAAGAAAATGATTTTTTCCCAAAGTCTCAACCAAAATCTACTAACACACTAACACTTTTGTTTAATCCATTTTAATATTTTTATAATATTTAGTTCGCTAATTCTTATTTGTATTCTTTTTTCCTTATTGTTTCCTTAAGAATTTAGTAAATATCTATATTTTTATTTAAATAACTCAAATTTCTCTTTAAAAAATGAAATAACTTAAATTTGAAAAAAATGCTATGAATACCCGATCCTCCGATGGGTATGTGGATGGGTATGAAAATTGAATACCCGATGGGTATGGGTATGGGTATGAGTATAATAAATGGGTATGGGGATGGAGGATATAGAATCCTACCCGAATCCTACCCATTACCATCCCTAGTGGCTATACACACTCCCAGCTTCCTGTATGGGCTGCGTTTCCCACTGCCGCTAGTGCTTACGCGGTGATTTCGCAAGTGGGACCTTCGCCTGACTCAGTGCATTCTTTGACTTGGGAGCGGATTATCGGATTATTGGTACTGTTTCATCTGGAAGGGTACCCTCGCCCCAAGTTTGCAGAGATGAATGAATTGTTCGTTTGGAAGGCGACCGGCGACTCCTGGTCGGGGACAGCCATCTGGGTGGTACTACGCGCACACTAGGCCCGGGTACCCAGATGGACTGGTTGAAGGCCCTCCACATTCCTGAAGGAGTGGAAGGATAAATGGCTTTGGGTAAGTGGCGAGTGGCAAACTCGCGTCGGACCGGAGCGGAAGAGACGATCCTGCATCCTCCTTCAGACTTCACTTTTAATTTCAGTAAGTGTACTTCATTTCTCTTTTTTTTTTTTTTTTTTTTTCAGTTCATGGCTCATCTGACCTCAACTCCTTTTTTGTCCAGAGAACCGGCCCTCCGCCGGGCCACTATCGGCCACTTTTGTTCGATGGATGGAGAATGTTCAGGTCGTGGACGCGAGAGATAGGCGGATTGAGAGGCTGGCCACCGAGGCTCGTCTAGCTGCGGCCGGTTTGAGGTCTGCCTCTTCCCGCCGACCCTGAGGATGAGGGGGCGGACCAGAAAGAAGAGACGGTGGTGGAAGAGGAGGACGAGGAGGTGGCCGAGAGGAGCCCTCTGAGGGATAAAAGGGGACATGCCCCTGAGTGGGGGAACGACCTATACAGATGGAGTGCATAAGGCCGCCCCCAACATCGTTAGTCTTCCGGCGAGCGCCCATGCCGACCAGGGCAGTGGACCGAGCCACTTAGACCAACCGGCTCAAGGTATGTATTTCCTATTTCTTATACTTTTTTCTTTTAACTTTTTCCCATTTGCTTCTTATTCAATTAATGCCTTTTGCAGGGCGTGGCGTGGATCTCTTCGCACGTCTTAACCGTGTGAGAAATACAGTCGCTCGCCGAACCAGGGTGGCCGTGGGCGAGCCTGTTGATGTAGAGGCGGCCCGGAAAGAGGACATCCGGGCCGGAAAACACCCTTCCAACGGGTTTCTAGAGGCAGAGGAGCCCCCACTCCGAAGGAGGAGGGGGAGAATTGTAATTGAGGAGACCGGTCAGACAGAGAGAACCGGACTAATCCCGTCGGTGCCTATCGTACAGATCCCGACAGGTGGGGTTCCGAGAACCTTCTCGGATGACCTCGGCCGGGAGGGCCATTTCATCCCCCCGAGCCAAGCAAGGGATGAGGCTTGCGATGAGATGGCTGGATCGCTCCCCCGATGGTTTGTGGAGTTCGTAAGATGTTCCACGCCCACTGATGAGTAGGTGAAAAATTTGCCTGATGTTGGGCGAGCAGTCAGAGACGTGGCTGCGAGGGCATGGACCACAGGGATCGAATAGTTTTGTTCAGAGATCGGGTAGAAGAAGAAGGCCCAGTAAGTCATGGGGCTGTCCAGGCGCTTCACCGGATTCTGTGGCACATGATCGACGGAATGGAAGAACTAGAGAGGCGCCACCAAGACTTGCAGGAAGCCCATGCTCGCCAAGCGGGTGCGGGAGTCTCTAAAAACCAAGCAGAGTGAGGCCACGACAGGGCCAATACGGAAAGGGAAGTGGTTGTGAAGGTCGAGGCAAGCGGGATCGTGCCCGCAGTTGAAGAGAGCCCGTGCGAAAGTCGCGGAGTTGGAGCATGCCGTTGTCGCCAGGCCGAAGGCAAAAAGGTGCGGGTCAAGTACGCAGGAGATGGAGGAAGCCACTTGTAAGCAAGTTGAGGAGGCTCGGTGGAGGCCGTCCGGCTTATAAGAACTCAGAGGAATACACCTTTATGCCGACTTGCGGGCACGCAACCAAGATCGTGAGATTCTCCAGGAGCTCGGCGTCGCGGCAGACCGCGGGCGCAGCCTTGAAGAGGACGTTGCTCACCGAACGCCTACCTTGATGCCATGTGCCTCGTTTTGCCGAGGTTGCCGGTGGCCAAAACGCATCCCATTCGGGAAGAAGAAGTGGCCTCCGGGTCCCGTTGAAGTCCCCTCCCACCGGGCTTGGTGCTTTTCTTTTTCTTTTTGAAGTTAATTGTCTTTGCTTTTGGGTAGGTTAGTTGGCCTCGGGCCTCAATGTAATGGGCTCCCGCCCTCCAATGTAAATATTTTTGATATTGGAATGAAACTACTCTTTCCACACCGTATGTATTTAAATTTCTCGCTAAGATTGTGCTCGTTTCTTCCTTTTGTTGTATGACTTTTGTTTTGTCTCGCCTTCCTTTATTTTTTTCAAGTATAAGGCTCGGCTCTTAGTGCTCAAGTGACACAAGTAATGGGCTTCAATCGTTGTAGGTCCAAGGGGTGTAAGTGTAAGGTTTAGAAGGGGGTTGAATAAACCTTACCAAATTTTCGATTTAGTCCTTTTAAATCTACAGAGTTGATTCAACACACTGTGTCCTTGATGGACATTGAATTAGTCACTCAAGAGAGTTAATCTCTCAAATGCACTCAAACTGAGCCGTTGATGGAGTAACTCACCGTTGGCTATAATTTAACTCACTGTGGTTTTATTTTCAGCGGAAGACTTAACACCCTTATGTTTGATTAAGCAAGATTTTAGAGCTTGATTTAGTACTTATAATTTTATCAAATGGATAGCAAATTTATCACAGATATGAGCTGTTAAAAGTGCAGAATTTAAATGTTGAAATGTAAATGACACAAGAAAGTTTTTATAGAGGTTCAAGATGGGGTAATTCTTCTACTCCTCTCTTCTCCAACTCCCGGAGGAATCCACTAAGTAATGATCGTTTACAAAGTGGTAATACCCGCATACAAGTCTTGATCACAACAACCGACTTGATCCTTAGGGACTGGGCCTGAGACGCCTTGATCACTCACCAAGCTTCTCAGACGACAGCCTTCTTCACAGTGGCAACCGCTTGTTACTACACTCACTTGCTCAAGCTCTTTGGATTTGATCACGAAGCCCTCCAAAAGCTTAAGACTTGGTTCACCTTGAACCTTTCTACAATCCTTCCGGAGTGTAGACCCCTTGTTTTCAAAAGTTTCCTCTTCAACTCGATTGAAGTTCTCTTCCTTCACAGTGAGTGTTGGATTGATGTACTTCAAATGTAGCTTGAGGACCGAGAATGTTTCAGCTTTTTCTAATAAGCTTGTATATCTCAAGTGTGTGTCATTCATGTATTCTCAAACAAACTCCTCAGCCTTTTATAGTGAACTTTCAAAAATTTGCCCGTTGAAGAGATAGCTTATTTTTGAAAGTCACTTTGCGTTAATTTGCAAATTCTTGAATTGCCATTTCCTCGTATGAATTGTTCTTTCACCTTTCGTAGTTCGACACGGTGTAGTGCTTCCCATCGTTCATTCTTTTTGCACGCTCAGTGGACTCGAGCACTCCAAGAAAGGTGGTATGGAGATATTACTTGTTTAAGTAAATCTCGATTTCTTGCGGCAACGGTTCTTTTTACGCTTATCTCGACTTGACCGCATTTCCTTGCTTCCCAGGTGACTTAGAGTCGCCTTCCAATCATCGATGACTCTTCTCACTTCAACTTGAGACTTGGCTTTTTCTTGAGTTGACTTGATCGATGCTTCCACTCACCGATCTCACCGCTTCTCCAAAAGAGAGTTCATGTCTACTCTTCTTTGCCATACTCACTGCCTAGCAATGAGTCTTTCTTCTTCAGTCTTCGCTTGTCTTCTTGCATGTTAGGGTGTAGCCGACTTAACTCAACTTGGCCACTCTAATTGTTACAATACATTTTACAAAGAAGAATGGGGTGCCAACTTTCTATTCTAAGTTTTACATGGCATTCATCAAAATCTAAACAATAAAATTCCTAACAATTTCCCCCTTTTGATGATGCCAAAACTTAAATCATTCAAAGATGCAAATAGCAATGATACATACATATAGTGTATTGACATAGAATGTATGCAGTAATCAATTCTTTTTATTGATCATATCATTCTTGTTCCTCAACACAATCAATATGTGTATCGAGCATATAAATAACTTCACAAAAATCAAAGAATTTATACCTTTATTACGTAAGACTTACATTGTATGTATTTACATAATAAAATACACGGCGGTTGACAAAGAACACTTCATCTCCTTCTTTGCCTCCTTCTTTCATCTTGATCAAGATCTTCTTTCTCTTCTTCTCTTTTTCTCGCCGTCACCGCTTTTTTTTCTTCTCATATGCTTTCCGGCAGCCTTCATCTCTTCTTATTCTTTCCCCGTCTCTCCTCCCATAGCCGAGTTTGTCTCTTGTTTTCTTCTTCTATTCATTTTGCATACTCAAGATTAGTTTTAGCCACTTTCAAATTTGCCACTTGGTCAAGTTTCCACCAAAGAGATCCCTCCTTTCTTTCCCCGGATCTACGATTCAATATTCTTGGGCAGAGGCCTAGGTCCAAGCTTCTTCCTCCACCGATGCTTCTTCCTCTACCTCCGGGCGATATCAGACGGGTCTTCTTCTTTCCAAACTGAGTGACTAATGAGTGACCAAAGCAGAGCGATCGCGGAAGTCTCCGCTCGTCGCCTTCTTCACATAATGTGAGACCCTTTTCCCAAGAGATCCCAAGCTTGAGCCATAGACATATTTGCAAAGTATCCCCGACTCGAGCGTTTTAAATTCATCGACCGACGTGGCTCGTCTCCGACATCCGAGATGGCATAGGTGTCTCGCTTCATCGATGCCTCCATGTTCTTTCAAGATGTTCATCACCCCGCATCCATTCTTCCTTCCACTTCCTTCATCCCCGCTTAATTGATTTTCTTTTTCACCATAGATACAAAGCAGAGTGTTGGAGTGGCAGAGTCACGCGGAGTTTGTCGCTTATAATGTCACCGTGACAGACCTTGTTGGGGTTTGTGCAATCATCAATGTCACAATCACGATCCTTCCCTCAACAAGCTTTCCTTTCTTTCTTCTCGTTTCAAGACTTCCTCACCTGATTTTCCCTTCTCACCGCTTCCTTTCTTTTCGCCTTTCAGATTTTGTCGCTTTTAAGCGTATTCCTCTTCCCCTTTTTGGCATCATCAAAGGATAGAGGAACCCTGGGAACATATCTTTGGCAAGCATGAAGTCGAAGTCTTCTCGATGGTGAGTTCTCGCTTTCAAGTCCGGGCGCGTTGTATGCAAAGACGGAATTCAGATCGAGTAGCGTTGGATTCTCACAAATCGCTTCATCTCACGGCATGAGAAGGTCTGAATTTTCTTGTCATGTGTTCTTCCAAACGTTGTATATCATTTGTATGTTGCTCACGCAGCAGCCTTGATCTCAGCAGGTGAGCTTCATGCATATGCTCAATGTGTTCTCTTAGCTTCGCTTTGCATCGCATTTTCACCTTCCACACTCAGCCTTTGTTGAACAACCGCCTCAAGTATCTCACCTGCTCCACACGCATTGTTTGTCATTGTTGCTACCATTCTTTATCCGAATCGTTATGCCTCAGAATCACCGTAGGTGGTGGCATCTCTCGTTGTCCAATCGCATGTCCAAAGAGGTTCGATGCCTCTCCATCCTTTCAACCTCAAAGAAAAGGCCTTGAACACTTCTCGAACTTCACCGATTCTTCAAGGTAAATTGATGGCCATACAACATCGAAATCATAATCACCGAACGATGGTGTCGATGGAAGAACAAGAGCTGGTTTGTAATAGCGTGCTTGTTCGCTTTCTCGACTCTTCGTGGAGTTCTCGTATCTCCAAAGTGAGAAGGGAAAGATTCTACAAAAGATTCATCACCGCCAACCGGGATCTGCTTCGATGATGAGCGGTGCGCGTGAAGTTCTTTTGGGAATCGATCCTCGCCAGTAGCTTTGAGGAGCCCGAGCAAAGGGTCTCTTGTTCACTGGTTCACATTGTGAAGTAGACCCGCTTGCCGAGCCTCACTGCCTTAACAACTTCGTTGGTCTCAACCACTTTCTCCATTTCAAAGATCGTCCTCGGCCTTATCGAGCGCCATCGGACGATGATGAGATTTCCATTGATGGCTCATCATCAAAATTAAAAGTTTGACGAGTAGTCTTGGGATCGACTTGCTCGTGCTTAGAACATCCGCTTGAGCCTTGGATTAGCTGGTGATGACTCTTCTTTCTTCGCTTCCGATCCAGAAAAGTGACATCGTGGTTGTCCTGGGAATCATGAAGTGCGCCGATCTCCTTCGGGATGGGTCGATGATTGCAGGAAGGATGTTCTCTACTTCACCGCTTTTACCCGGAAGTCTCAACCTCCCGTGGCCTCGCTTCCTCCAAATAGCTTCTATCGCCGCGAGGCCTTGGTCCTCCATTTCGACAAAGGTCACTGTCTTAGGGTCTTTTACTGGCATCCATTGGAGTCTCAACCCCATGGATTGCACTTTCATCGCCTGCAGTGTTAACTCCTGTGGTCGTTTCCTTCCTTTGCCTCGATCGCATCGCAGCTGGGCTATTAGCCTTCAGAGTAGCTTGACATTCTCACCGAGACAGTCTCAATCAAGCTTCGAGCTTCGTTGATGGCAACTTGTTGTTTCTTCTTGTGCTTGAATTTTCTCTACTTCGCCTCCTACATTCTTGGTGGAGTCATCTCGCAAAGATCCTCCGACCTTGTCAGAATGGAGGAGTTTCCTCACCGGGCGCACCACCGAGTGACTTGGAGTGGGGTCACTCGCCTCCAAACTCCCGATCGCTTTCGATTGATTGCTCACTGGGCAGGTGGTAAAGACACCTTCAATAGGGGTTGGCTCGACCGGGTCCCCACTATCCCGCCATCGCCATCTCCCGACGCTTTCTTCCGAGTGAGCCGGGAGAAGTGGTAAGCAAAGAACAACAGTGGCTATTTCTTCAACCACTCCCATTGGATCGATTTCACCGTGTTCGAGGACTCTCCTGGTCCCTCCATTAGTCTTTGCTCGTGGAGGATTCTTGATTCGCAATGCTTGCCGATTTGCAACTCTTCTATGGCATCAAGATCTTCTCGTTCCTCGTCACTTTTCAGAGAAGACATCAAGAAGAGGATGTGTGTTCTCGGGCGCCGAGATAGGGCGATGCTTGCCTTCTCACGTGCTTCTCGGCTTCTTCAGCTCCCTTTCTCTCTCCTTGTCCTTGTAGATCCGTTAATGTCTATGCAGCTTGTCTTCATCCGCAGCCGGAGCACAGAGTTAATCCAAGGAAATTTAGAAGTTCCTTCTTCTTCTTCTATGAACTCAAAGCCGTTGGAATTGTTCCCTTGACTTCCTCAACTTCCATTTTCTCCACTCACGCACGATTTTGGATGTCCGGGTAAGGTGGAGATAGATCATTACATCACTATCCGCTTGGGCCTGGTTCTTTCTTGGCTTCACTGTGTGAGCTACAAAAGTGTTCTTCGGGTTGCTTTTCGCTGACGCTTCTTCAACAGATTTGGATGTTTCATCAACTACATCCGAGACTCTACTTCTCAAAGAGTCTCAGATTTGTGCTAGCCGAGTAATCGATCACTGGTTTCTCCTGCTCGGATCGCTGACGAAGTCTTTCATCTCCCGGTTTGTACTGTGGGAATTTCTGTCGGTTCGAGGCGGTGTCCTCTCGAGTCTTGGGCGGGGGCCGAGGCCGGTGTTTGTTTCTCGAGAGCCGCCGTCTTGGCTTGTCGGGCTTCCTCCTTTTGACGATCGGAGAAGGTATTTGTGAGTCCTTTCGATCGCCGCAGGGGTGTGACACGGATGTCGGGCAGTGACTCCGCAGGGGCAGGAGCATGTTTGGTTTTTTTTTTGCGCAGGGCAACAGTCTTTGGCAGCTACAGCAGGGCAACTTTCTTTCGAGAGAAGCAACTTGATCTTCTGGTCACCGATTCCCTCATCGTGTCGCCTCTCTTGGCGTAAGCTCGCTCTCGAGCACCGAGAGGTTAGCTCAACATCCTCTTGTTAACATGGAAAGCCTTCCCATGTCTAAGAGGGACTCCTTTCACTCCAATAGCCGCCAATCACTGTGCCATATCCCAGTGGATCCTCCAAATGTGCCATCTTCTTTGAAGGACTTGTTCCACATTCTCGCGTAGTCCAGAGACAAACTCAGCCCAATTTATCTTTTTTCTTCGATGATTGCAGCCATCACAATCGCCTTTGCTTTTTGTTTTTTTGGTCAAAGTCGCCAAATTTGATGTCGACATTTGGCAACTATGTCCAACAATTTGTGATAATCCTCCTTCAGCCAGCCTTTTTTGTTTGTTGTGTATATAATTTTATCAAAGAAAGTCGGACTTGGCTATCTCTTTCCATGCGTCGCCCAAGTTTACATCAACCTCTTTAATCTCGTATGCTCCTTCGGGCCGGGTAGTGAGCAATATTCAGCCAAATCCTTGCGATAGTCACCGCTTCTCGTGAATGATGACTTGATTCCTTCATCGTGAATCTCAAGATTCACGAGAATTGTGCGACCTCCTCCACATAGGTCATCGGATAATCTAGCGTTAGAAACGGTTTTAACCTGACGCTTCCAACTTCAGCGATTTTCTTCACCAGGGTGTCGCTTCGACCGCTTCATCATTCCGTTTAAATCCACCGCCGAACCGTGTGGATTTGCTTTCCTAACTTGGTAAAGTCATAAGTTGGTGCCATTTCTCAGATTATATCAAGGAAAACTCGTAAATTGATTTTGAAGGTTGATAGTGGTTTCGAGAGTATTTTGCCTTTGCTTTTGAGAGAAAGAGATGAACAGCTTTTAGAAGTGTGAGAGAGAAACGACGAAAATGGTTTAAATATGGTTTATGAAAGGACGGCGATGGTTTTTGAATTGTGATCGAAATCAACGGCTTGATTTCGCACGCCTATTGAGCATTTCACGCCTCGATTTAATGCGGCAAAGATTTATATCCAATCATAAGCTTGGTGTGCAGCCTTTTATGTCCAGACACATCATCATTATGCCGATTGTTCCTTAAAACATTCTCGCTTAGTCAAAACGACGCGCTTGGTCACTTTGCTCATAAGTTATTCAAATTTTATCCCTTAGCCGATTTAACTCTACTTCTCACAGCTTCTTAGTGACTCAAACCTATCACCGACTCGGGTGTAGTCAGTTTTTCCGATACGCTTGATTTATCGTAGTCCCGGGGGTGTAAGTGTAAGGTTTAGAAGGGGGTTGAATAAACCTTACCAAATTTTCGATTTAGGCCTTTTAAATCTATTAGAGTTCTACACAAATTGTCCTTGATGGACAATAATTAGTCACTCAAGAGTTAATCTCTCAATGCACTCACCGAGTCATGATAGAGTAACTCAAATTGCCATGGCTATAATTTGACTCACCGTGGTTTTGTTTTTTGGGCTGAAGACTTAACACCCTTAAGTTTGATTAAGCAAGTTTTTACAGCTTGATTTAGTACTTATAGATTATCAAATGGATAGCAAATTTATCACAGATATAAGCAATTAAAAGTGCGTAAATTTAAATGCCGAAATGTAAATGACACAAAGAAAGTTTTTATAGAGGTTCAAGATGGGGTAATTCTTCTACTCCTCTCTTCTCCAACTCCCCGGAGGAATCCACTAAGTAATGATCGCTTTACAAAGTGGTAAATACCGTATACAAGTCTTGATCACAACAACCCGACTTGATCCTTTGGGACTCGCCCCGAGACGCCTTGATCACTCACCAAGCCAGACGACTCGCCTTTTCTTCACAGGCAACCGCTTTGCTACTACAAATCACTTGCTCAAGCACTTTGATTTGATCACGAAGCCTCCAAACGCTTAAGACTTGGTTCACCTTTGAACCTTTCTACAATCCTTCTTGGAATGTAGACCTTTGTTTTCGTAGTTTCCTCTTCAATCGATTGAAGTTCTCTTTCCTTCATGTAAGTGTTGATTGATGTACTTCAAGTGTAGCTTGAGGATTGAGAATGTTTTCAGCTTTGATAAGCTTGTATATCTCACGTGTGTGTCATTCATCCACGCATCATTCTTCTTTTCTCAACCAAACTCCTCACTTTTTATAGTGAACTTTCAAAAATTTGCCCTGAAGAGATAGGCTCATTTTTGAAAATCACTTTGCACGTTGGTATGCGCTTTGGAATTGCCATTTCCTCGTATGAAATGTTTTATCACCTTTTCGCATTCTCGACACGGTGTAGTGCTTCCCATCGTTCATTTCTTTTGCACGCTTCCTCGACCGAGCACTCCAAGAAAGGTAGTATGAGATATTACTTGTTTAAGTAAATCTTGATTTGCGGCAACGGTTCTTTTACGCTTATCTCGACTTGACCGCATTTCCTCGCTTCCCAGTGACTTAGAGTCGCCTTCCAATCATTGGATGACTCTTTCACACTTCACTTGAGACTTGGCTTCTTGAGCCGACTTGATCGATGTTCCACTCACCGCATCTCACCGCTTCTTCCGAGTTCCCGTCATTTTTCTTGTTGTACTCACTGCCTTCACAGCAGAAGTTTTTCTTCAAGCCTTCAGCTTGTCTTCTTGCAAGTTGGAGCGTAGCCGATTTAACTCGCCGCACTCTAATTGTTACAATACATTTCAAAGCAAGAATGGGAGCCAACTTTCTATTCTAAGTTTTACATGGCATTCATCAAAATCTAAACAATAAAATTCCTAACAATTTCCCCCTTTTTGATGATGCCAAAACTTAAATCATACAAAGATGCAAATAACAAAGATACATACAGATAGTGAGACATAGAATGTATGCGCATAATCAATCTTTTTATTGATCATATCATTCTTGTACTTAACACAATCACATAAGGTGTATCGAGTATGTAATTGTCAAAAATTTTGTATTATTACGTAAGACTTACATTGATGTATTTACATATAAAATACACTAAGGGTTGATAAAGAACACTTCATCTCCTTCGCCGCCTCCTTCTTTCATCTTGATCAACATCTTCTTTCTCTTCTTCTCTTCTTCTCTCATCACCGCTTCTTTTTTTCTTCTCATATGCCTTCCTCGGGCGCCTTCATCTTTCCTTATTCTTTCCCCGTCTCTCCCGCCATAGCCGAGTTTGTCTCTTGTTTTCTTCTTCTATCCTTTTTGCATACTCCGCTGGTTTTAGCCACTTGCAAGTTCGCCACATGGTCAAGTTTCCACCAAAGAGATCCCTCCTTTCTTTCCCCGGATCTACGATTCAATATTCTTGGGCAGAGGCCCAGTCCAAGCTTCTTCCTCCATCGCCGCTTCTTCCTCTACTCCGGGCGATATCAGATCGGTGCCTTTTTCTTTTCCAAATGAGTGCCTGGCTGAGTGACCAGCAGAGCGATCACGGCCATTGTCATTGCCACGTCTCCTTTCTTCACATAATGTGAGACCTTTTTCCAAAGACAGTCCTAAGCTTCGAGCTAAGGACATATTTGCAAAATAACCTTCGATTCGAGCTTTTGAATTCGGCTAATCGATCTTCGCTCGCCCCGACATCTCAAATGGCATACGGTTTCACAACGGAATGCCTCCATGTTCTTTCAAAATGTTCATCACCCTCGCATCCATTCTTCCTTCCACCTCCTTCATCCCTCGCTTCAATTTCTTTTTCTTCTCACCATAGATACAAAGAGTGTTGGAGTGGCAGAGTCACGGGAGTTTGTCGCTTATAATGTCACCGTGACAGACTCGCTGGGGGGTTTGTGCAATCATCAAGGTCATATTTTTGATCCTTCCTCAAAGCCAGATTTTCCTTTCTTCGCTTTCAAAATTTCCTCACCGATTTTCCTTCTCATTGCTCCCTTGTCACCGCTTCCTTTCTTTTTCGCCGTGATTTTGTCGCTTAAGGTATTCCTCTTCCCTTTTGGCATCATCAAAGGATAGAGGAACCCTAGGAACATGCCGCAAGCATGAAGTCGAAGTCTTTCGATGGTTGAATTTTGCTTCAAGTCAAGGTTGTATGCCGCACGGAATTCGCATCGAGTAGCGTTGATTCTCACAAATCGCTTCATCTCAAATGGCATGAGAAGGCTCAATTTTCTTGTCATGTGTTCTTCCAAACGCCGTATATCATTTGCATTTCGCTTCACGCAGAGCTTGATCTCGGCAGGTGAGCTTCGCGGCATATGTTCAATGTGTTCCCGCAGCCTTCGCAGATCAACATTTTCGCCTTCCACACCAAGCCTTGTTGAATAATTGTCTCAAGTATCTCACTGCTCCACACGCATTGATTGCCGCAAGGCCACCATTCCCTTTATCCCGACGTGATGCCTCTCAAGTCACCGTAGTGTTGGCATCTTCGTTGTCCAGCGCATATCCAGGAGTTCGATGCCTCTCCATCTTTTCAACTTCAAAGAAAGAGTGCCTTGAACACTTCTCGATTTCACCGATTCTTCTCAGTGTACGATGGCCATACAAAGATCTAAATCGTCGCCTACCGAACAATGGTGCCCGAGTGAAAACAGAGTCGGTCCGTGATAGCGTGCTTGCTCATTTTCTCGACTCTTCGTGGAGTTTCGTATCTCCAAAGGAGAAAGGGAAAGATTCCCAAAGGATTCATCACCGCCATCCGGGATTTGTCTGATGATAAGCGGACGGAAGTTCTTTTGGGAATCGATCCACCGTAGCTTGAGGAGCCGGAGCAGGGTCTCGGTTCATTGGTTTTGTGGTGCAAAGACGCGCTTTGTCGAGCTCAATGCCTTTAAATGCCTTCGTTGGTCTCATGATTTCTCCTTTTGAGTAGATCGTCCTCGCCCATCAGAAGCCATTATCGGACGATGATGAGACTTCCATTGGTGGCTCATCATCAAAATTAAAGGTCCGACGAGTAGTCTTGGGATCGATTTGCTCGTGCCGGGAACATCCGCACTGAAGTCTTTTTGATTTGTCATGGGGTTGATCAGCTTTTCTTTCACCTTTCGATCCTGCAAAGGTGACATCGTGGTTGTCCCGGGAATCATGAAGTGCGCCGATCTCCTTCTCGATGGATCGATGGTTGCAGGAGGGATGTTCTCTACTACACCAGGTTACCTCGGGAAGTCTCAACCTCCCGTGGGCCTTCATTTCCTCCAAATAGCCTCTACGGGCCGCGAGGCCTCGTCTTCCCTTTCGACAAAGGTCACTGCCTTAGTGGTCTTTACAGCCGCATCCATCGAGTCTCAACCCCATGGATTGCACTTTCATTGCCGCAGAGTGTTAACTCCCTGTCGTTTCCTTCCTCAGGCCTCGATCGCATCAAGAAATTTCATTAGCCTTCAGATAGCTTGGCATTCTCACCGAGACAGCCTCAATCGCCCGAGCTTCGTTGATGGCAACTTGTCGTTTCTTCTAGTGTTTGAGTTTTCTTTTGCTTCGCTCCTACATTCTTTGTGGAGTCATCTCGCAAAGATCCTCCGACCTTGCCGCAGGGGAGGGAGCTCACCGGGCGCACCACCGAGCGATTTGGAGTGGGGTCACTCGCCTCCAAACTCCTACTGTTGCAATTGATGGTTCACCGTCAGTGTGGTAGAAAGACACCTTCAATAGGGGTTGGCTCGACCGGGGTCCCCACTAGCCAGCTTTCATCGCCATTTCCTTATCGCTTTCTTTCCGAGTGAGTGGGAAGTGGTAGCAAGAAATCATCTGGCTATTTGTCAACCACTCCCATCGATCGATTTCCACCGTGTTCGAGGACTCTCCGGTCCCTCCATCGCCTTTGCTCGTGAAGGATTCTAGATTCATGCAATGCTTGTCGATTCCGCAATTCTTCTCGGGCAAAGAAAGATTCTCTCGGTTCCTCATCACTTTCGTGAGAAGACATCAAGGAGAGGACGGAAGTTGTTCTGTGGGTGCCGAGATAGGCGTATACTTGCCTTTTCTCGTGCTTCGCTTCTTCAAACCTTTGTTTTTCTCTCTCCTTGTCCTTGTAGATCTCTAGACATCCATGCAGCTTGTCTTCATCTAGAGCCGGGAGCACAAGAGATAATCCAAGGAAATTTAGCGCTTCTTCTTCTTCTTCTATGAATTCAAAGCCGTTGGAACTGCTCCTCGACTTGCTAAACTTCCATTTTTCCACTCACGCACGATTCTCGATGTTCGGGTAAGGTGGAGATAGGATCATTACATCACTATCCCTGGCCGGTTCTTTCTTGTGCTTCACCGTATGAGCTACAATCGAGCCTTCGGGTTGTCTCACGATCACCTTCAACAGACTTGGTCGTTTCATCTACTACGCCTGAGACTCTACTTCCAAGAGACTCGTATTTGTGGTTAGCCGAGTAGCCGATCACCGGGTTTCTCCGCTCGGATTGCTTACAAGTCTTCTTCGCTCTTAGTTTGTACCTGCAGGGATTTTTTGCCCGAGACGGTGTCCCTCGAGTCTCTGGGCGGCCGGGGCCGGTGCCAGGTTTGTTTTCGAGGAGCCGCCGCCCAGCTTGTCGGGCTTCCTCTTTTTGACGATCGAGAAGGAATTTGTGAGTCCTTCTCGACCCGCCGCAGGGCAGTGTGACACGGCCGCTGGGCAGAGACTCACGCAGGGCAGTGACTCTCGCAGGGAAAGTGAGCATGTTTGTTTTTTTGTCCGCAGGGGCAGCTTTTCTTGGTAGTTGCAGGGGCAGCCTTTCTTTTCTTGGTTGGAGAGGAGAACAGGTGTCTTCGGGGTCACCGATTCCCTCATCGTGTCGCCTTCTTCGACGACGCTTCGAGCACCAGAGAGATTAGCTCAACATCCTCTTGTTAACATGGAAAGCCTTCCCATGTCTAAGAGGGACTCCTTTACCTCCAATAGCCGGCCAATCACTGTGCCATATCCCGTAGATCCTCCAAATGACCCATCTTCTTTGAAGGACTTGTTCCCTACGCTCGGGCAGAGTCCGTCAGAGATAAACTCACCCGCGCTTTATCTTCTTTTTCTTCGATTATTGCAGCCATAACAATCAATTTTGCTTTGATAGTTGGTCAAAGCCGCCAAATTTGATGTCGATGCATTTGGCAACTATGTCCAACAATTTGTGATAATCCTCCTTCGCCAGCTTCTTGTTTGTCAGTATAATATTTTGTCAAAGAACGCTTGACTTCGCTATTTTTTTCCATGCGCACCAAGTTTACATCAGCTCTTTGATCTCGTGATGCTCCTCCTCACGGTAGTGAGCAATATTCACCAAATCCGCGTTGATAGTCACCGCTTTCCGTGAACAGATGACTTGATTCCTTCATCGTGAATCTCAAAGATTCACGAGAATTGTGCGACATCCTCCACGTAGGTCATAGGATATTCCATCGTTAGAAACGGTTTACCTCCGACGCTTTCTAACTTCTCTCCGCGATTTTCTTCACCAGGGTGTCGCTTGACTCGCTTCACCATTCCTTTAAATCCACTGGCCGAACCTGTGGATTTGTTTTCCCAACTTGGTAAAGTCATAAGTTGGTGCCATTTCTTAGAATAATTTCAGAAAAATTCGTAAATAGATTTGAAGGTTGATAGGTTTCGAGAGTTTTTGGTTTTTGCCTTTTGAGAGAGAGATTGAACAGTTTTTTAGAAGTGTGAGAGAGAAACGGATTTAAAAAATGGTTTAAATATGGTTTATGAAAGGACGCGGCAGACGTGTTTTTGAATCGCGGATCGAAATCAACGGCTTGGATTTCGTGACGATATTGAGCAGCTTCATGTCTCGATTTAATGCGGCAAAGATTTATATCCAATCATAGCTTGGTGTGTTTTTATGTCCGTGACACATCATCATTATGTCGACGTGTTTCTTTAAAACATTCGCTTAAGTCAAAAACGACCGCTTTTTTGTCACTTTGCTCATAAGTTATTCAAATTTTATCTCTTAGCCGATTTAATCGCTTCTCACATTTCTCTTAGTGACTCAAATTATCACCGACTTGGTATAGCCGACTTTTCCGATAAAATTGATTTGATCGAGCTAATTTTTGTTTTCACTTCTTTTTCACCTTCTTTCCTCGCTCCATTCCTTTTCTTTGATTCTTCCGTGTCTCACTTAGCTCAATTAAATTTTAACTCATGTTTGAGTTCTTCAAATCTTGACTCACATAATGGTTTTGTGAAGATGTCGCCTAGTTGTTTGTCGCTTGAGATATATTCCAAGATAATGTCCTTCTTTTCAACATGATCTCTTATGAAATGATATCTCGACATCAATATGTTTTGTTCTTTGAGTGCAACACAGATTTTGAGTGATTGAATGGCACTTGTGTTATCACACATGATTGGAATTTCTTTTTCTTCAACTTCATAATCTCTCACCATTGCCTCATCCATAGTACTTGGGCACAAAACCGCCAGCCTATGTATTCCGCTCACCAGAGAGGTGGCTATTGAGTTTTGCTTCTTGCTAAAACCAGAAATTAGTCTGCTTTCCAAGCATTTGACATGTGCCTCAAGTGTTTTTCCGCCCACTCGTGATCCAAAGATAGTCGTAGTCCAATAGCCAATTAGCTTGAATCCACCTTCCTTCGATACCATAGGCCTACTTCCTCGGCTTCCTTTAAGTATCTCAATATTCTCTTAGTCAAATATATGGTTTCTTTGGAGCAGATTGAAATCTTGCACATACACCTACAAAGAAAGGTGATGTCCGCCTCGCTAGCCGTGAGATAGAGCAATGATCCAATAAGTGCTCAGATCTTGTTTGATCTACTGTGCTTGCCATCCGATCCATGTCCATTTTTGATCGATGTGTTCATTGGTATTTTTACGTAGACTTCTCCTCCATACCAAATTTCTTCATTAAATCTCTCGGTGTATTTTGTTTGACTTATGAAGGTTCCATCCTTCACTGCTTTCACTTGAAGTCCAAGGAAGAATGTCACTTCTCCCATCATGCTCATTTCAAATTTACTTTGCATGAGGTTTGAGAATTTTTCACACAGCCTTCTTGTTAGTGGATCCAAAATGATGTCATCCACATATATTTGAACAAGCAAGATACTTTTCTTGTCTTGAATTTCAAAAGTGTTCTATCTACTTTTCCTTTAGTGAATCCATTTTCGCTAGAATTGTGACAGTGGTATCATACCATGCTCGGGTGCCTCGTTTCAATCCATACAAGGCTTTTTGAGTTTGTATACCTTGTCTCCAAGAGTCTTCTCTCGCTTCAAATCCGGAGGTTGTTCAACATACACTTCTTCTTCCAATAAACCATTCAGAATGCACTTTTACATCCATTTGATATACAAATGAAATTTTTGTGAGCAAAGATAGGCAAGAAACATCCTTATAGCTTCCAATCTTGCTACAGAGCAAATGTTTCATCAAAATCTATTCCTTCTTCTTGGCAATATCCTTTGGCTACCGGGCCTTGCTTTGTTTCTTACCACGTAGCCTTCCTCGCTCATCTTATTTCAATACCCATTTGGTTCCAATAACATTTTGATGTATGGGTCTTTGTACTAATTCCCATACTTTATTTCTCTCAAACTCGATTCACTTCTTCTTGATAGCTTGAATCCAATGTGTGTCATTCAATGCTTGTGACACATCTTTGGGCTCTATTCATAGATGAAGCATGTGAACATTGCTTCTTGTTGAGTTCTCGATCTTGTCTTGACACCTTCTCTCATGTCCCCAATGACAAGTTCTCGTGGATGGTCTCACCATCTTACGCCAAAGTTGAAGTAAGTTAGCCGGATTTCGCCGACTTGTACCGTGTTGCCGCGGGTCGCCCTTCGTGATCACTCACCGCAGATTTTCCACCGCTTTTGAGATTCAGCCTATCTCATCTTCTTCTCAATTGATAATCCCCGCCTAGCCTTCAAAGATAGTGGACTCTTTCGTGAGGTCGATGTTTCAAACCTTATCACCGACTCTTCAATGTCTTCTCCATTTATGTTCGCTCATCGAATACTACATGAACGGATTCTTCTCAGAACCATAGTTCTTTTGTTGAGTATTCTCAGAGGGCTTTGCTTTCACGAGTATCCTAAGAAGATACCCTCATCGCCTTTAGCATCAAAAGCCTTTAGGTTGTCTTTGCCATTGTTGTGGATTTAAGCATTTACATCCAAATATCCCGAAATATGCAACATTTGGTTTTCTTCCACCCGATCTCATAGGGAGTCTTTGTCACCGCCTATTTATCATACATCCTGCTTTGGGTGTAGCAGTCGTGTTGATTGCTTCACCAAAATCTTTTGGTAACCCCGCAAAGCCTAACATGGTCCTTGCCGCTTCTTTTTGAGGGTTCTGCTCCTTCTTTCGCAACTCCATTCTCACGTGGAGTCCTTGCACTGATAGTTCATGACCAATACCATTCTCAATACAAGATCGAAGTTATTATTCCATTGACAAACCTTCCTCTATCCGATCTTATTTTGATAATGGTTTGACTCTTCTCATTTTGTATCCTCTTCATCACCGTGGGTAGCTTTTGTAGAGTTTCTTTCTTCTTGCACATGAATATTGTCCATGTATATCTTGAGTAGTCATCTACTACCACCAAGGTGTATTTCTTTCCACTTATGCTTGCCGGTTCCATCGGGCCAAATAGATCCATATGGCGTATGCAATATTCTTGTTGAGGATGGACATGTCTTTTCTTTGAACGACGACTTGATTTGTTTTCCTTTCCGACATGCATCACATATACTCTCCTTCTTGTATACCGAGTCCGGAAGTCCTTCCACAAGATGACTTCTTGCTAGTTTGTTGATCGCTTTGAAATTCGATGACTCAGCTTTTGTGCCACAACCAACTTGATTCACCAGGTTTTGCTAGTAGACAGTGTGCCGGGTGTTGCGCTTGACCAATCCACTACATACATATTTTTCTCCTTACATCCTTGCAAAGACAACTTCATTAGATTCAACATTTTTGATTTGGCATATTCCCATGTTGAATCCAACATTGTAGCCCTTGTCGCAGAGTTGATCGATGCTTAGTAAATTGAAGTTTAGTCCTTCAACATATGCAACATCCGTGATTTCTAAACCATTCCTTCGATGGATCCAATGCTCTTATTTCACCAGGAGCTTGCTTTCCTCCAAATATCACTTTTGCTCCTTTGACTTCCTTGAATTTTGACAGATTTCTCTTATTTCCTCGTCATATGTCCGGAACAACCACTATCCATGTACCAGGTTCCTCGCACTCACTGCTGAACCCGCAAACAAGGAAATTAAGTTTTAGGTACCCATTCTTGTCCTGGGTCCCGAGGGGTTAGAATTATAAGATGATCCAACCAACCTATAGCCAAATGATTTGACTCTAAGAGGTTGCCATCTATCGCTGCCATAATCATAATCAATCCTCGCAAATTGCTTGGGAGTCCAGTTCATACAAATTGCTTCTTTGTCCAGTATGCCCGCATACGTGTTTTAGCAATTGCCTTTCTAGGGTAATTGTGGTGTCTTTGAGTGTAGTGCCTAGGTGCATATGTGTGTCGATGAAAGCTCTTATGCTTTTGGAATGGCCTTTGTTGAGTTCTGTGCCTTGCCATTTGGGCTTGTATTCCATAAGTCTAGCCGATAGTTCACATTATTCCAAATACTTGGCTTGATATTTTCTACCATTCCCATCATATGTATTTCTTTTATGAGTTTTCTGGGATTTTTGGTAGCTCGCTTCTTCTTTACAGAGTATTTTTGCTTGAGTCCGCCGAGGGACTCGGGCCAATCTCTTCTCACTTGCCCTTTCAAAGACTCTCAATCGGCCGTTTTCCTTTTCCTTTGTAACCAAGGCCGCTTTGCTTAGTATTGTGCTTTGATTGAAAGTGTGTGCACCATTTAGAGTTTTGGATTTTTCGATTCTTCGTGACTTGAAGATCCTTTTTCCAAAATTACTTTTTGAGGTTCGACATGGCACAAAGGAATTGAATCCTAAGCCTGCCTTGTCTCCACATTCTCTTTGACTCATAATAAGATCATCCAATGATTTAGATGCCTTAGTGAATGAGGCAATAACATTTTTGAGGTCATTTCTCCTCTTTTCTATAGCAGAATTTCTCGCTTATTAATTTAGCATTTTCATTTTTTAAACTTTTATTCTCATCACTATTTGACTTAGAGTACTCACCTCCTTAGTCGCCTTTGAGTTTTGATTTTTGAGTAGGTCAAGTTTTTCCTCATTCAATAGTGTGTGTGAGGTTTTAATGTGCTCAAAATCTTTCATCATTTTGCCTAATGAATCATAAAGACTGGTGATGAAGTTGTGTGTGTCACCACTATCACTAGTGTCCGAGCTTGTTGAGTTAGATTGTACCTCATCTTCTTGATCTTGTTCTTTGGCCATTGCCATCAAGGCTTCTTCTTCGAGTCACTTGTGTAGTCACGCCTTCACGCTTCTCCGAGTCACTGCCTCCTCGATTGGGCGTTGCCTCAAAGCAGCCTCTCAGCCCATCATTGCCTTTTTCTTTTTTTTTGTCTTCTTTCTCTCAAGACCTTTCTTTCTTCTTCGCTTTCGCATTTGTTGACTACACAGTGATATGAGCAAATAATGGCATAGTGACCGGTTGTCTACAATTCCAACATAGATATTCAGCCTTTTGATCGCCTCTTTCTATTCTCGAAGTTTTCACTCTTTGATACTCAACTTGTTGATGATCCGTCCTCTTGGTTGGCCTATCATCCCTTGATTTGGAGGGAGCCGAGTGTCTTCCTCGAGGATTCACCCTTTCCTCTCTTGTAGTTCTTGTTAAAGAATTTGTTAAATCTTTTAACCATCGTGGTTATTTCTTTCCGGGTCAATCGCTTCTTCGACTCGCCTTCCTTCCATCTTTGACAACCAGAGTACTGCTTTGGGTACAAACTGCCTCTTCCTCGGGTCTTTCCTTCTCACCAAACTCGTAGGCTTTGAGGTCCGAGAATAACTCATGATCGATGTCTTTGATAGGTCCATGGAGTGTCTTAATGCCATGACCTTCATCTCCCATTCACCGAAGACTTTTTAGATCTTCATACACATTTCCTTTCGTATATTCCTTTCCAAGTGTTTTCATTTGTGATTTCTCAGAACCGAGCATCCAGCTTGATCCAGGTTTTTCCCGAGATCATTTTAAAGTTCTCAAATTTTTGTACAGCCACCGATAGTTTGTTTTCTTTGATTTGCTTCCGAGCCTTCGCAAATCAATGTCGCTTGTCCTGCATTTCCTTAGCCGTTTTGCAAGATTTCACTTTATTGAACATGGCTTTGTCCAAGGTTTTGTAGAGAATATCCTTGGCTACATTGTCCAGTGTTGTATCTTTTTTCACATCATTTGTCCACTCAGCTTCTTGGTTTTTCAACACGACCGTCCGGTGTCGATCTTCTTTCCCCTTCACCGCAATCCTTCGACAAAATGGTTCACCTTTAATATTTGCAGAGGCCCATCTTCTATCACTATCCACATCTCATCATGTAATGCCGATAGATGAGCCTCGCATACGAATTTTCCAATCATCAAATTCTTCAATAGTGAACATAGGAATGCGTGTTAGATTTGCTTCCATGATAATAACTTTTAATGATAGAAAAGAGTTTTGAAAGATTAAGTACTAAAGCATTTTTGAAAAGATTGAGATCTAGTTCAAGAACTGGCGGAGGGTTCAATGAACCAACCGCTCCGATACCACTTGTAGGTCCCAAGGGTGTAAGTGTAAGGTTTAGAAGGGGGTTGAATAAACCTTACCAAATTTTCGATTTAGGCCTTTTAAATCTATTAGAGTTCTACACAAACCGTGTCCTTGATGGACAAATAATTAGTCACTCAAGAGAGTTAATCTCTCAATGACTCACTGAGTCATAATAGAGTAACTCAAACTGCTGGCTATAATTTGACTCACCAGTGGTTTTGTTTTCAGTGAAGACTTAACACCCTTAAGTTTGATTAAGCAAGTTTTTACAAAGCTTGATTTAGACTTATAGATTATCAAATGGATAGCAAATTTATCACAGATATAAGCAATTAAAAGTGCGTAAATTTAAATGTCGAAATGTAAATGACACAAAGAAAGTTTTTATAGAGGTTCAAGATGGGGTAATTCTTCTACTCCTCTCTTCTCCAACTCCCCGGAGGAATCCACTAAGTAATGATCGCTTTACAAAGTGGTAATACCCCAGACAAGTCTTGATCACAACACCGACTTGATCCTTTGGGACTCACCTGAGACGCCTTGATCACTCACCGGCTTCTCGACGACTCAGCCTTCTTCACAGGCAGCCGCTTTGCTACTACATACCACTTGCTCAAGCACTTTGATTTGATCACGAAGCCCTCCAAACGCTTAAGACTTGGTTCACCTTGAACCTTTCTACAATCCTTCTTGGAATGTAGACCCTTTGTTTTCGTAGTTTCCTCTTCAATCGATTGAAGTTCTCTTCCTTCACGTAAGTGTTGGATTGATGTACTCGGAAGTGCAGCTTGAGGATTGAGAATGTTTCAGCTTTTGATAAGCTTGTATATCTCACGTGTGTGTCATTCATCCACGCATCATTCTTCTTCTCAACCAAACTCCTCAGCCTTTTATAGTGAACTTTCAAAAATTTGCCGTTGAAGAGATAGGCTCATTTTTGAAAATCACTTTGCAAATAAGCCGTTGGTATGCGCTTCTTGAATTGCCATTTCCTCGTATGAAATGTTTTATCACCTTTTCGCACTCGACACGGTGTAGTGCTTCCCATCGTCATTTCTTTTGCACGCTTCGACCGAGCACTCCAAGAAAGGTAGTATGGAGATATTACTTGTTTAAGTAAATCTCTTGATTTCTCGGCAACGGTTCTTTTACGCTTATCTCGACTTGATCGCATTTCCTCGCTTCCCCTGTGTGACTTAGAGTCGCCTTCCAATCATCGATGACTCTTCTTCGCCACTTCACCTTGAGACTTGGCTTTTCTTGAGTTGACTTGATCGATGTTCCACTCAACCGATCTCACCGCTTCTTCAATGGAGTTCCTCGTCCGTCGCTTTTCTTTGTTGTACTCATTGCCTCACAACAGAAGTTTTTCTTCAAGCCTTCGCTTGTCTTTCTTCAAGTTGGAGCGTAGGGGCCGACTTAACTCACTTTGGCCACTCTAATTGTTACAATACATTTCAAAGCAAGAATTGGGGAGCCAACTTTCTATTCTAAGTTTTACATGGCATTCATCAAAATCTAAACAATAAAATTCCTAACATTTACCGAAATGACTGCTTTCACTCTTTTTCACCTCCTTTTCTGCTCCATTTCTTTTCTTTGGTTCTTCGTGTCTGCCTTAGTTCAATTAATCCCAACTCATGCTTGAGTTCTTCAAATCTTGACTCACATAATGGTTTTGTGAAGATGTCACTAGTTGTTTATCGCTTGAGATATATTCCAGGATGATGTCCTTCTTTTCAACATGATCTCTTATGAAGTGATATCTCGACATCAATATGTTTTGTTCTTGAATGCAACACAGATTTTGAGTGATTGCATTGCACTTGTGTTATCACACATGATTGGAATTTTTTTTCTTCAACTTCATAATCTCTCGCTTGCCTGCCTCATCCATAGGACTTGGGCACAACATATCAGCAGCCTATGTATTCTCGCCTCACCAGAGGTGGCTATTGAGTTTTGCTTGCTAAACCAGGAGATTAGTCTGCTTTCTAAAGATTTGACATGTTTCAAGTGCTTTTCCCGTCCACTCGTGATCCAAAGATAGTCGAGTCCAATAGCCAATTAGCTTGAATCCACCTTCCTTCGATACCATAGCCTACTTCTTGGCTTCCTTTCAAGTATCTCAATATTTTCTTAGTCATTATATGGTTTCTTTGGAGCAGATTGAAATCTTGCACATACACCTACAAAGAAAGGTGATGTCCGCCCTCTAGCCGTGAGATAGAGCAATGATCCAATAAGTGCTCAGATCTTGTTTGATCTACAGTGCTTGCCATTTGCATCCATGTCCATTTTGATCGATGTGTTCATTGGTATTTTTACGTAAGACTTCTCCTCCATACCAAACTTCTTCATTAAATCTCTCGTGTATTTTGTTTGACTTATGAAGGTTCCATCCTTCACTGCTTCACTTGAAGTCCAAGGTTAATGTCACTTCTCCCATCATGCTCATTTCAAATTTACTTTGCATGAGGTTTGAAAATTTTTCACACAAATTTCTTTGTTAGTGGATCCAAAAATGATGTCATCCACATATATTTGAACAAGCAAGATACTCTTCTTGTCTTGAATTCTCAAAAGTGTTCTATCTACTTTTCCTTTGTGAATCCATTTTCGCTAGAATTGTGACAGGTATCATACCATGCTCGGGGTGCCTGCTTTCAATCCATACAGGCCTTTTTGAGTTTGTATACCTTGTCTCCAAGAGTCTTCGCTCAAATCCCCGGAGGTTGTTCAACATACACTTCTTCTTCCAATAAACCATTTAGGAATGCACTTTTACATCCATTTGATATACAATGAAATTCTTGTGAGTCGATAGGCAAGAAACATCCTTATAGCTTCCAATCTTGCTACAGGGGCAAATGTTTCATCAAAATCTATCCCTTCTTCTTGGCAATATCCTTTGGCTACAGCCTTGCTTTGTTTCTTACCACGAGCCTTCCTCGCTCATCTTATTTCAATACCCATTTGGTTCCAATAACATTTTGATGTATGGGTATTTGCACTAATTCCCATACTTTATTTCTCTCAAATTGATTCAGCTCTTCTTGCATAGCTTGAATCCAATGTGTGTCGCCCAATGCTTGTGACACATCTTTGGGCTCTATTTAAAATGAAGCATGTGAACATTGCTTCTTGTTGAGTTCTCGATCTTGTTTTGACACCTTCTTTTATATCTCCAATGACAAGTTCTCGTGGATGGTCTCTCACCATCTTACATCGTTGGAGTAAGTTAGCCGATTCGGGCCGACTTGTACCGTGTTGTCGTGGGTCGCCTCTCTCTCGTGGGTCACTTAGCCGCAAATTTTCCACTGCTTTTGAGATTCACTATTTCATCTCTTCTTCTCAATTGATAATTCCAGCTTCCTTCAAAGATAGGACTCTTATGTATGGTTGATGATTCACTTATCACCGACTCTTCAATGTCTTCCCATTTACATTTGGCTCATCGAATACTACATGAATGGATTCCTCTCAGAACCATAGTTCTTTTGTTGAGTATCCTCAGAAGCTTTGCTTTCACCGAGTATCCTAAGAAGATACCTTCATCCTTTAGCATCAAAAGCCTTTAGGTTGTCTTTGCCATTGTTGTGAATGAAGCATTTACATCCAAATATTCTCAAATATGAAACATTTGGTTTTCTTCCAAACCCGCATTTCATAGGAGTCTTTGTCACCGTCTGCTTATCATACATCCGTTTTGGGTGTAGCAAGATGTGTTGATTGCTTCAGCCCAAAATCTTTTGGTAACCCCGCTCACCTAACATGGTCCTTGCCGCTTCTTTGAGAGTTCTGCTCCTTCTTCTTTCGCAACTCCATTCTCTCGGGAGTCCTAGCAATGATAGTTCATGACCAATACCATTCTCAATACAAGATCGAGTTATTATTCCATTGACAAACCGAGTTCCTCTATCTGATCTTATTTTGATAATGGTTTGACTCTTCTCATTTTGAATCCTCTTCATCACCGTGGTAGTTTTTGTAGAGTTTCTTTCTTCTTGCACATGAATATTGTCCATGTATATCTTGAGTAGTCATCTACTACCACCAAGGTGTATTTCTTTCCACTTATGCTAGCCGGTTCCACCGGGCCAAATAGATCCATATGAAGCAGATGCAATATTATTGTTGAGGATGGGCATGTCTTTTCTTTGAATGACGACTTGATTTGTTTTCCTTCGACATGCATCACATATACTCTCCTTCTTGATATCGAGTCCTGAAGTCCTTCTACAAGATGACTTCTTGCCGCCTTGTTAATTGTTTTGAAGTTCGTGTGACTCATCTTTTTGTGCCACATCCAATTGATTCACCAGTGCTTTTGCTAGTAGAGATGTGTGTCGGGTGTTGCGCTTGACCAATCCACTACATACATATTCTTCTCGCTCTACATCCTTGCAAAGACAACTTCATTTGATTCAATATCCTTGATTTGGCATATACCCATGTTGAATCCAACATTGTAGCCCTTGTCACGTAGAGCCGATCGATACTCGCAAGTTGAAGTTGAGTCCTTCAACATATGCAACATCTATGATTTCTAATCCATTCCTCTTGATGGATCCAATGCTCTTATTTCACCAGAGCTTCATTTCTCCAAATATGACTTTTGCTCCTTTGACTTCCTTGAATTTTGACAGATTTCTCTTATTTCCTCGTCATATGTCCGGAACACCACTATCCATGTACCAGGTTCCTTGGCACTCACTGCTCTTGAACCCGCAATCAAGGAAATTAAGTTTTAGGTACCCATACTTGTCCTGGTCCCGAGGGGTTAGAATTGTAAAATGATCTAACCAACCTATAGCCAAATGATTTGACTCTAAGGGGTTGCCATCTATCGCTGCCATAATCATAATTAATCCTCGCAAATTGCTTGGGGATTCTAGTTCATACAAATTGCCTCTCTTTTGTCTCGTCAGATGCCCGCATATATGTTTTAGCAATCGCTTTTTGGGTAATTGTGGTGTTTTTTAGTGTAGTGCCTAGGTGCATATGTGTGTCGATGAAAGCTCTTATACTTTTGGAATGGCCTTTGCCGAGTTCTGTGCCTTGCCATTTGGGCTTATATTCCATAAGTCTGCCGATAGTTCACATTATTCCAATCACTGGCTTGGATATTTTCTACCATTCCCATCATATGTATTTCTTTTATGGATTTTCGGGGTTTTTGGTAGCTCTGCTTTCTTCTTTACAGAGTATTTTTTGTTTGGAGTTTGTCGAGAGGACTCGATCAATTTCTTCTCACCTGCCCTTTCAAAGACTCTCAATCGGATGTTTTCCTTTTTCCTTTGTAACCAAGGCCGCTTTGCTTAGTATTGTGCTTTGAGTGAATGTGTGTGCAATATTTAGAGTTTTGATTTTTCTGACTCTTCATGACATGAAGATCCTTTTTCCAAAATTACTCCCGAGGTTTGACATGGCACGAGGAATTAAATCCTAAGCCTGCTCTTGTCTCCACATTCTCTTTGACTCATAATAAGATCATCCAATGATTTAGATGCCTTAGTGAACGAGGCAATAACATTCTTGAGGTCATTCTCCTCTTTTCTATAGCAAAGAATTTCTCGCTTACTAATTTAGCATTTTCATTTTTAAACTTTCATTTTCAATAGCTTATTTGACTTAGAGTACTCAAATCCTTAATCGCCTTTTGAGTTTTGACTTTTGAGTAGCCGCTTTTCCTCATTCAATAGTGTGTGTGTGAGGATTTAATGTGTTCAAAATCTTTCATCATTTTGCCTAATGAATCATAAAGACAAGAGAGTGATGAAGTGTGTGTGTCATACTACTATCACTAGTGTCCGAGCTTGTTGAGTTAGATTGTACTCATCTTCTTGATCTTGTTCTTTGGCCATCAGCAAATCGGGCTTCTTCTTCGTGAGTCACTTGAGTAGTCGCTTCATCGCTCAATCACCGTTGCTTCTTCGACTTGTTTGCTCTCCAGTCATCAGCCCATCATTGTTTTTTTCTTTTCGCTTTCTTTTCTTCAAGACCTTTCTTTCTTCTTCATCCCCGACTTGTTGACTACAGGATATGAGCAACAATGGCATAGTGACTGGTTGTCATAGTTCCAACATAGATATTCAGCCTTTTGATCGCCTTCTTTCCATTCTTGAGTTGTCCTTTGATACTCAACTTTTTGATGATCTGCTTCTCTTGGTTGGCCTGTTTTCCTTGATTTGGAGGAGCCGAGTGTCTTCTCGGAAGATTCACCCTTTCCTCTCTTGTAGTTCTTATTAAAGAACTTGTTGAATCTTTTAACCATCGGGTTATTTCTTCCGGGTCAATGACTTCTTTGACTCGCCTCTCTTCCCATCTTTAACAATTAGAGCAAATTGCTTTTTGGGTACAACTGCCTTCTTCCTCGGGTCTTTTCTTCTCACCAAACTCGTAGGCTTTGAGGTCCGAGAATAGTTCATGGTTGATGTCTTTGATAGGTCCATGGAATGTCTCAAAGGCATGACCTTCATTTCCCATTCACCGAAGACTTTTAGGATTTTCATACACATTTCTTCTCGTATATTCCTTTCCAAGTGCAGCATAAATTTCATTTGTGATTTCGTGAATCGAGCATCCAGCTTGATCCAGTGTTCTCTCCCGAGATCATTTTGAAGTTTTCAAATTTTTGTTGTACCACCGATAATTTGTTTTTTTTGATTTGTTTCGAGCCTTCACAAATCAATGTCAACTTGTCCTGCATTTCCTTAGCCGCTTTTTCAAGATTTGACTTTGTTGAACATGGCTTTGTCCAAGGTTTTGTAAAGAATGTCCTTGGCTACATTGTCCAGTGTTGTATCTTTTTCTCACATCATTTGTCCATTGGCTTCTTGGTTTTTCAACCATGATCGGTCTAGAGCAAAGATCTTCTTCTCCTTCACCGCAACTCTTCGCATAACCGTGTTCACCTTTAATATTTGCAGAGGCCCATCTTCTATCACTATCCACATCTCATCATGTAATGCCGATAGATGAGCCTCGCATACTAATTTTCCAATCATCAAATTCTTCGATAGTGAACATAGGGATGCGTGTCAAATTTGCTTCCATGATAAAGACTTTTAATAAAATAAGTTTTGAAGGTTTAAGTACTAAAACAGACTTTGAAAAGTTTGGAGATCTAGTTCAAGAACTGCATGGAGGGTTCAATGAACCAACCACTCGATACCACTTGTAGGTCCCAAGGGGTGTAAGTGTAAGGTTTAGAAGGGGGTTGAATAAACCTTACCAAATTTTCGATTTAGTCCTTTTAAATCTACAGAGTTGATTCAACACACCGTGTCCTTGATGGACAGCTGAATTAGTCATCAAGAGAGCATCTCTCAAACACTCAACACTGAGCCGTTGATGGAGTAACTCGTATGTTGGCTATAATTTAACTCACCGTGGTTTTATTTTCAATGAAGACTTAACACCCTTATGTTTGATTAAGCAAGATTTTAGAGCTTGATTTAGTACTTATAATTTTATCAAATGGATAGCAAATTTATCGCCAGATATGAGCAAGCTAAAAGTGCAGAATTTAAATGTTGAAATGTAAATGACACAAGAAAGTTTTTATAGAGGTTCAAGACGGGGTAATTCTTCTACTCCTCTCTTCTCCAACTCCCGGAGGAATCCACTAAGTAATGATCAGTTTACAAAGTGGTAATAAATACAAGTCTTGATCACAACAACCGACTTGATCCTTAGGGACTCACCGAGACGCCTTGATCACTCACCAAGCTTCTCGACGACTACTCAGCCTTCTTCACAGGGCAGCTGCTTTGTTACTATAGCTCACTTGCTCAAGCTCTTGGATTTGATCACGAAGCCCTCCAAAAGCTTAAGACTTGGTTCAGCCTTGAACCTTTCTACAATCCTTCCTGGAGTGTAGACCCCTTGTTTTCAAAAGTTTCCTCTTCAACTCGATTGAAGTTCTCTTTCCTTCACAGTGAGTGTTAGATTGATGTACTTCAAATGTAGTTTTGAGGACCGAGAATGTTTCAGCTTTTTCTAATAAGCTTGTATATCTCAAGTGTGTGTCATTCATGTATTCTCAAACAAACTCCTCAGCCTTTTATAGTGAACTTTCAAAAATTTGCCCGTTGAAGAGATAGGCTTATTTTTGAAAGTCACTTTGCAATCGTTATTTGCAAGCCTTGAATTGCCATTTCTCGTATGAATTGTTCTTTCACCTTTCGTGAGTTCGACACGGTGTAGTGCTTCCCATTGGTTCATTCCTTTTGCACGCTTCGTGGATCGAGCACTCCAAGAAAGGTGGTATGGAGATATTACTTGTTTAAGTAAATCTCTTGATTTCTCGGCAACGGTTCTTTTACGCTTATCTCGACTTGATCGCATTTCCTTGCTTTCCCAGTGTGACTTAGAGTCGCCTTCCAATCATTGGATGACTCTTCCGTCACTTCAACTTGAGACTTGGCTTTTCTTGAGTTGATTTGACTCGATGCTCCACCACCGCATCTCACCGCTTCTCCAAGAGAGTTCTTGTCTACTTTTCTTTGCCATACTCATTGCCTAAAAATGAGTCTTTCTTCAGTCTTCGCTTGTCTTCTTGCATGTTAGGCGCAATGACTTAACTCGGCCTTGGCCACTCTAATTGTTACAATACATTTTACAAAGAAGAATTGGGGTGCCAACTTTCTATTCTAAGTTTTACATGGCATTCATCAAAATCTAAACAATAAAATTCCTAACAACCGCCTATATTCAATTACTAAGTTTTATGCTCAAGCTTGAGCCGAGTCATTATTTCTAGGTAGGTCCGCTTTTCAAAGCCTTCCTTTATCGACGCACGGCAAGGATGTACCCAAGACTTTAGCCTGTTTTCGATTCTTAGCCGAGGCGAGTGAAACAGGTTTCGATCTTAGCCAAGGCGAATAAAAATTGTTCCCCCTTTGGGGAGAGCTCTGCAATATCGATGAAAGGATAAATCTCCGTGAGTCGATTCAATCATAAACCGAAGTTTTTATGATAGATTCTTAAGGTATATTACATTCCATGGGTGTTCTAACTTTTTCCCACTCAAGTATTATAGCTCAGACGCCCCATTTGACAAGACCCATCGACCCGAAATGGACCCTCCCAAGTCGGGCCTTTAGTGGGGCTCGATCCCCATTATTCTTTTGACGAGGTCAGGCCGATCCGGAACTTTCTTTTCTTTACTTTCGAATTGTAGTACCTTTCACTCCTTTGCTTATATACGAACTCATCTCTAAGATCGATCTCTTCTCCTTCAATAGGTCCACTCGGAGCTTGGAGCGCTTCATTATTCTCTCTTAAAAATTTGCAATTCTAAAGGTAGGGCTCCGATTTCAATAGAATGATAGTTTCGGGTTCCGTAAGCCAAAGAGAAAGGTGTCTTCCGTGGTCGCCATGTGTTGTTCTATACGACCATAGTGCGCCGGGCACTCCTCGGCCAATTGCCTTTAGATTTTAAACGGTCGCTTTTAATAAGCGGGAATATTTTAAGGATGATGTCACAGAATAAATGACAGTACCAAAAGTCGCACGACAAAGCATATGATCGATATAAATGTTGCCGCATTAAATGCTAATCGACGTATAACGAGCCGCTGATCTTGATCAAATTTTAAAACCGTGATGCACGCTTTTTCATAACCCATACATATACCATTTCGCTCGCTTTTCTCTCACATTACTCAAACTGCTCATCTCTTCAAAAGCAAAGAAAGTATTTTCTCTCAAAACCCTATCAATCTTCAAGGCAAATTTCTAAGGTTTCGTTTGGTAAAAACTCCAAAATGGCAACTACTTATGATTTCACTAAGTTGGGAAAGCAAATCCACACCGGTTTCACCGTGATTTCGGGGATGATCAAACAGGTTCCGGCGAAACCTCATGAAGAAGATAGCCGACAAAATCGAGAAGTCTGGACTGAAACCCTTTCTAACAATGGAGTTTCAGATGACCTACGTTGAAGAGGTCGCGCAGTTCTACTTGAACGTTGAAGTTCACGACGAGGGCATCAAGTCCTCTGTTCACAGAAAGGAGTTTACGATCACTGCTGAGGATCTAGCGGAGCATTGTTTGCTGCCGTCGGAAGGAGTGTCGCAAATTTTCGAAGCTGATGTAAACCTGGATGTTGCATGGAAGGAAGTGGCCAAACTAGAATGTGCTGCTAAAGTTGTCTACACAGCAGACAAGAAGCTGCTGAAGGAAGATTACCATAAGTTGTTGGACATTGTTGCCAAGTGTGTAGACATAAAATTTGGAAGCTTTAATCAGCTGTCTAAAACCAAGCTGATCGTGATGGCTGCGATCATGGAGGAGAAAAAAGTGACCTGGGCTGAGTTTGTATACAACAAACTCGCTTAATATTGGAAACAAGTCTTTCAAAGACGATGGATCATTTAGAGGATCCTTGTGGTATGGCCTTGTCATCGCTTCGCGGTTGACGGAGGTGAAAGGTAGCCCACCGACATGGAAAGGCGCCCATGTCAACAAGAAGATGTTCCGATCGATCTCTTGGGAGCTCAAGAGAGCTTATGCAAAGAGAATGGATACAGCTGAGGGGAATCACCGACCCTCGAAAACAGCTTGTTGTTTCCTCCCAAAAGAAAGCGCGCCCGCACTGAAAGATCACGCCCCAAGAAGAAAGAAGAAAACCGCACTCGCCCCCGCAGCCTGGCCACCGCCCTACACCGTGTCTCCTACCCCGCAGCCCAGTGGAGAAGGAATCCTTAGTACCTTCTCCAGAATAAAGAAGAAGAAAATCGCCAAGACGAAAGGCACCTACCTCTAAAGCAACTTTAAAGGCCTTTACCATCGAGGAACCGAGAGGAAGTAGAACCAGACGCTCCTCGGGTGAAAACCAAAAGAAAAAAGAAGAATCTTAAGAAAACAATCTTCAAGTTTGCCAGCTTAAGAAAACAACCGAACAGTTTGACCACCGAACAGACGATAAAAAACAAAACTGGAGAAGTAAAGTCTCCAGAGATCATTGATGAAACCACCAAGCTCGGGCCGAGGCCGATCAACAGAGGCAAGTCAAGACCCACTGTGGGATGTAACATCCGAGGAGCAACAATGAGAGACAATAAGTCTCCTCTGGGATGTGATTGTGTCTCCGCGGCAACATACGCCGCCGAGGTGAAGAGCAAAGAAACTCGCTACCCTTCATTCCCCGAGAAAAAGACAAAGAGAAGATGATGACGATGATGTGATCATGCTATCTCAACCATATCCAGACATCCAAAATCGTCTGCGAGAATGGAGGAAGTGGAAGTTGAGTCACTGTAGGGTGCAGTTTGAACACCCAGAGTTTATTGTAGAGTCGTTCAAGGGAATAGTTCCAAAGACCTGAATTTATTGAAGAAGAGGAAGAACCGATGAATTTCCTCAGATTGAACACAGTGGTCCAGGCACTAGATGAAGATAACTGCATAGATATCTTGAATATCTTCAAAGAAAAGGAGAAGGAAAGATTGGCAGAAGAGGCTGAAGCTCATGAGAAGGCCAACATCTGTCCCTTCACTGGAACCACTGATCACACTCATCCCCACTTGGATGTTCTCTCAGGAAGTGATGAGGATTTGGACCCTGCTGCTGCGACAGAAGAGCTAGAAACGCAGCAAGCCATGCGGGAATCCAGGATGCTTCATGAGCAACAGCTGATGGAAGGACCATGAGAGTCTTCCAAATCTTAGCTGGAAATTGATCCATTGGGAGTGGTGCACCAAATTGCCACTGTTATTGTTGCAACCACTTCCCCAGCTCACTCAGAGGATGGATCTAGGGGACTTGGCAATGAAACTGGGAACTTGGGGACCCAAGTCGAGCCAACCCCTATTGAAGGTGTTTTACCACCTGCCCCAACGGCTGAACACTCACAGGAAACAGTCGGGAGGTTGGAGAATAATGACCCCAACCCAAGTCACTCGGTTGGTGTGCCAGCTGAGGGGGAAACTCCCTCCACTACAACTAGGTCAGAGGTTGATGCAGACAACTCCACCATGAATCTCGGAGGCAAAGTGGAGAAGGATCAAGAAATAGAAACACAACAAGTTGTCATCAAGAAACTCTGACAGTTGAGTCTGTCTCACTGAAGTGCAATCGCTTCGCAGATGAGGACACCGCTGAAGTTAGCCGAGGCACATGATGGATCTGCCCTGGGAGTTAACACTCTGGGCAATGAAAGTGCAATCCACGGAGTTGAGACTCCTGTGGATGCCACCGTAGAAGACCCTAAGACAGCTGAGTCTGTTGAAGGGAATGTCCAAGGCCTTGCTGCAGTTGAGACTGCAGGAGGTAATGAAGGCCTACGGGAGGTTGAGACTTCCCAAGGTAAAGAGGCAGAAACACAGAACATTCCTCCTGTTATCATTGATGCATCAGAGAAGGAGATAAGTGCCCTTCATGATTCCCAAGACAACCCTGACATAACTTTTCTGGAATCTGAAGGTGAAGATGAAGCTGAGTCATCCCCCGTTACAAATACAAAAGACTCAGCTGAGGATGTTCTTCCAAGCACGAGTAAGTCAGACCTCAAGGCTACTCGCCAAACATTCAATTTTGATGATGAGCCACCTCTTCAAGTCTCATCATCTTCCAATGACGCTACTGATACGACCGAGGAACAGATAACTCAAATGGAAAACCAATGAGACCGACGGCCGCTGAGACAACTGAGACTCAACCACCGGGTCCATATCACGGCTGCACCACCAATCACAATCAATCAAGCAGCTCCCAACGCCGCAGCAGCAGATTCGACTCCACCGGGCACATCACGACCACAAGTCACGCTTGAGCACATTCCCTATGTCCGTGATGATGCGTTTGAACAAACGCTCCCTTTCTCACTAGAGTCGCCCGATCCGGATGAAGAATCGCCTAGAGATCGAGACGTTTCCACAAACCCGATCCAATATTCCCATAGATACCATCATCCCAAAGAGATTTTGATTTTGATGTTGCTTGGCCGCCACCGAGACAGAGGTGACAATCGAGGTTCGAGAATTCTTCAAGGCAATATTTGCAAAGATTGAGAAGATGGAAAGGTACCAGCCTCATTGACATGCGGCCGACAACAGAGATGCAAACCTTACGATCGATCAAGCGTGGAATAGTGGTCAAAATCGAGAATGGTGGCAACAGCAGCAGACAATGCGTGTGGAATGTGTTCGATACTTTAAGGCATTGTACAATAAGATGCTAATCAGAACTCGCCGCGAGAATTTCGTTGAAAAGAACTTCATACAGATAGGAGAATATGAATGAAAAATTCAGCCTTCTTATGGCCGAAATGAAGTTGGTGACAACCGAGTCAAAAGCCACTGGCCGTAATTTCGACAAGATACTCCGCAGTGGTAATCCAAGCAAAACTCGCCTATCACCGCCTAGATTTCATGCTTGCCGGCATGTTCCCAGTGGGTTCTCTCTTTGATGATGCCAAAAAGTGGGGAAGAGGAGTACCTAAAGACATTAAAATGATCGATTGCCGAGAAGAAGGACGCAATTGCTGAGAAGCGTAAGAAAAAAAAACCAAGAGCGTAAGAAAGATAAGGAAAATCCGCTGAGGGGGAAGGTTCAAAGTCACATCATCAAAGACTTCCAAAGGACTTTGCCGCCCAACACTCGCCGTGCCCATGTCCGAGAAGAGGAAAATAGTAGAAGCAGAGATGAAGGAGGTTGAAAGAAAAATGGATGCCCGTGCGATGGACATATTGAAACAATACGGAGGCATTCCGGCAGAAGAGACGCAGATGCCATTTTGCATACATATCGTCGAGCCAGATCGCTTGATGAATTCAAAACGCCGCATCCGAGGTATACTGGCAAGGCATGACCATGGCTCAAGCCTGGGACTTGTATTGGGAAAAAGGGCTCAAGTCGCGCGAAGAAGCGGACATGCATCGACTTAGCAGCCACTCTGCTGGTCACTCTACATCGGAAAGAAGGCCCCAAGACAATACACACCAGAGGAAGAGGTTGAAACAAATGGAGGAAGAGGTTTCAAACCTAGACCTCTTCCCAAAAACATCGAATACATAGATCCATGGAAGAAATGAGGGATCTATTGGGCCGGGTATGACGTAAAGTAGCCAACATGGAAGTGGCCAGAAGAATGTCAATATGTAAAGAGGATTGAAGAAGAAAATAAAAGACAAACTCGGCCTTGGGGAAGAAAGACAAGAAAGAAAGAGAAAAGACGAAGCCGCTGTAAGAGCCTACGAGAAAAAGAAAGCAAAGAAGAAGAAAAAAGAGAAAGAAACCAGAAGACGACAGAGCTGAAGAGGAAAGAAGGAGGCAGCGAAGGCGATGAAGTGTTGTTGTCCCCCCCTTCATGTATTTTACTATTGTAAATGCATTTGTATGTAAGTCTTTTGTATGATGAATAAAAGTTATGCAATATCTATATTTTTGTTTAGATATAGAATACTATGTTGCTCGATGCACTTTGTAACCAAATGTAAAGGACAAGAATGTTATGATCAATAAAAAGATTGATTCTACGCATACATTTTCTCTGCTTTCTACATTGTATGGACGTATCTTTGCTATGCACATCTTGTTTGTATGTTTTAAGTTTTGGCATCATCAAAAAGTGGGAAATTGTTGGGAAATTTGTTTAATAGATTTTGATGAATGCCATGTAAAACTTAGACTAGAAAGTTGGCACCCCATTTTCCTTGTAATTTGCATTGTAATAGATAGGTTGTATTTAGCCGAGTCAAGTCGCCTATGGCCGGATATACAAGAAGTCAATCAAGGATCGATAAAGACTCATTGTGAAGCAATACCGAGTATGGCAAGGAGGAAAAGTCAAGAACTCGACTGAAGGAATATCAGCTGGGATACAACTATGTGAAGTGTCAGTCAAGTCAACTATAGAAGCTAAGTCTCAAGTTGAAATGACAGATGAGTCTCTAATCATTGGAGCAGACTCAACTCACATGGGGAAAAGGCAGTCAAGTCAAGACAACTGAAAAGAATCTGTTTCACAGAAGTTAAGAATATTACCTAAACAAGTAATACTCCCTTGCTGCCATGTCTTAAAGTGCTCAAATTTTAACATGCAAAATGAATAAACCAATGGGAAGATCGCACTTGTGTCGACTCAAAAGTCAATGTTCATTTAATATGAGGAAATGTCAAGATCAAGGATCGCAACAAGACAAGCCAACGAACACAAGTTACTTTTGAAATCAAAGATATCTCTTCAACGGGCGTATTTTTGAAAGCTCGCTATAAAAGGCTAAGGAATCACCGAGAGTAGGTTACCCAACCACTTAACATTTAAGTTATCATTCGAGTCGTAACCCGCAAAAATATTCTCAAGTTATTCAAGAAAATCCTCAAGTCTAAACCTCGAAGGAAATCGATCCAACACCAAGTCGTGAAGGAAAGACACTTCATATCAAGTTGAAGAGGAAACTTTGAAGAATCAAAAGGGGTCTACATTCCATGGAGGATCAGAAAGGTTCAAGGTCGAACGCCTCAAGTCATTGGAGAGCGTGATCAAATCCAAGAAGCTTGAGCGAGTGAGTCAGAGTAGCAAGGCAACCGCCCTGTGAAGAAGTTCGAGTAGTACGATAAGCCACTGTGTGACTAAGGCATCTCCGATCGAGTCCCAAAGGATCAAATCGGGCCTTGTGTGATCAAGACTTGTATCCTGGACCGATAACCACTTTGTACTCGATCAATACTTAGTGGATTCCTCCAGTGTGTTGGAGAAGAGAGGAGTAGAAGAATTACCCCATCTTCGAACCTCTATAAAAATTTATCGTGTCATTTACATTTCAGCATTTACTTTCCGCATATCATTTTATATCTCACGATAATTTGCAATCCAACCGATAATTAACAAAGTGCTAAAACCAAGTGTTAAAACAAACTTAAACCAAATTCAAGGGTGTTAAGTCTTCCAATAAAATCTCATCACAGCCAAGCCAAGGTTTAGACTAAAAAATTGAGTTATTCTATCAACAACTCAATCGAGTCATTGAGTGGCTAACTCTGATGGTTAACTAACTTAGATGTCCATCAATGACTTAGCTGTGAAATTAACTCTGTATTATTTTAAAAGGACTAAAATCGAAAAAGTTGGTAAGGTTTATTCAACCCCCCCTTCTAAACCTTACACTCACGTCCCTTGGGACCTACACAATCCTTCGCAAAAATTTCAAAACCTCCGGTCATCAAACTGCTTCCCATTGTCTGTGATGATCGAGTGGGGTATCCCGAATCTACAGATAATGGACTTCCATACAAAATTGACAACCTTTTCCTCGTCTATTTTTGCCAGAGGTTCCGCCGACCCATTTTGTAAAATAATCCATTGCCACAATGGCATACTTCACGCCCCCTTTGCCAGTGGGGAGTGGCCCAATAAGGTCCATTCCCCATTTGGCAAACGGCCACAGACTAAATACGGAAGTAAGTTGCTCAGGGTGATACCTGACCTGTGGTGCAAATCTTTGACACCTTTCACATTTTTTTCACTAGGTCGGTCGCATATTTTTTCAGCGACGGCCAGTAGTATCTATGCCATATTAGCTTGTAAGCCAATGTTTGGCCCCCATCGTGATTTCCTCATATACCCTCGTACCTCTCTTGAGTGCATAATCGTGATCTTCTCCGACAAGCATCGAAGAAGTGGGATGCAAGACCACGCTTGTATAAGACGCCATCAATCAGCGTAAACCGAGCAGCTTGAGTCCGCGAGGTTCTAGCTTCGGTTTTGTCTTCCGACTGAACTCCCTTTTCTAAATATTGGGTGATAGGAGTCATCCAGGTCAGCTCAGTTGTTTCAGTAGCATGTATCTTTTGTGTACTAAGTGATGGCACACGTCACCGGGTGATGGTGACATCCGCATTGCCTCAATCCCCGGGCCGAGGCCGCCTGGCTAGGCATCCGCTTGCATGTTTTCGCTCGGGAATATGCAGGACTTCTGCTTTAAAATGCGATAATTTTTTCTTGACCAAGTCCAAATATCGAGTAATTTTATGTTCTTTCGCCTCATACTCTCCATTGATCTGATGGAGGACCAACTACGAATTGTTGTGTACCAATAGTTGTTTTAGTCCCATCGATGCTGCCACTTCTAGCCCTGCTAGGAGCGCTTCATACTCGGCTTCGTTGTTGGTCACTGGGAACTGGAACCGCACGGCCGAGCAGTAGCACTTGTGTTTTGGATTGATTATCACGATCCTGCCCCTTGCTCGGCCTGCGATGGAGGAACCATCGACGAACGACTTCCATTCCTGATCTTCAACCACTTCTAGCTGGATGGAAGGTGTGAACTCGGCTACAAAGTCAGCCAACGCTTGTCCTTTAATTACCGTACGTGGCTCGTACAGAATGTCGAATTGGTTGAGCTCAACAGCCCACTTGATCATCCGACCTGAAGTGTCTGGTCGGTGCAACACTTGCTTTAATGGATAGTTGGTCAGAACCACGATCTTGTGCTCTCCAGGAAGATTTGATTAAGTTTCCGAGCTGAAATGGTTAGCGAAGAGGACAATTTTTCCATAGACGGGTATCGAGCTCCAAGATCGTGCAATGCTTGACTTGTATAATAAATAGAATGTTGGATAGAGTTATCTAACTGATCGACCGAGCTAACGACATACTCTGAGACCGCAAATACAAATACAAGTCTTCTTCCGGTAGGTTTTTGTAGGAAAGGTATGGAGGCAAATGCTATTTGAGTGACTCAAAGGCAAATTGTGCTTGCTCGGTCCACTCAAAGTTCTTATTTTTGTTTATGATTTCAAAGAAGGATTTGCACTTGTCCGTGGACCGTGAAACAAACCGGTTAAGGGCGGCTAATCAGCATGTTAAGCTTTGTACTCTTGACTGAATTAAGGGGTTCAAGATCAATGATGGCTTTTATTTTATCTGGGTTAGCTTCGATCTCCCTTTGGCTAACCATATACCCCAAGAATTTACCCGAGCCGACCCCAAAAGTGCACTTTCTTGGGTTTAACATCATCTTGTACTCTCTCAAAACAACAAACATTTTATTAAGATCATTAAGATGATCAGATATATACAAAGATTTCACCAACATATCGTCCACATATACTTCCATAGTACAACCTATCATCTCTTCAAACATTTTATTAACTAACCTCTGGTAGGTCGCACCGGCATTCTTCAACCCGACGGGCATCATCCTATAGCAGTAGACACCGCGAGCGGAGAAAAATGACGTATTTTATTCATCCTCCGGATGCATTCGTATCTGATTGTAGCCCGAGTATGCATCCATGAAACTCATCAGCTCATGTCCGGTCGTGGCATCTACCATGTAGTCGATATTTGGCAATGGATAACTGTCCTTGGGGCATGCCTTGTTGAGGTCGGTGAAATCCACACAGAGGTGCCATTGGCCATTACTTTTCGTTACTAATACAGGGTTGGCCACCCATCGGGGGTGTAAGGCTTCCCTGGTTATCAAGCAATTTATTAACTTCGGCCTCTAGGGCGACCTGCCTGTCGGGGCCAAGCTTGCACCTTTTCTGAATAACTGGGCGGAACGTCATATTGATATTTAGACGATGACAGGCATGTCTAGTATCAATTCCTGGCATGTCGGAGTGTGTCCACGCAAAGACATCGAGATTATTTCCCAAAAATTCGATCAGCTCCGTCCGAAATGGCTCTTGGAGGTCGTGGCCAATATGTAATTGGCATCCCCCATTCTATCCACCGACGTCGACCGTGCCGACCTGCTCAACTGGTTCTGCATGTTTTCTCTTTTTACTCAGCCCCTCTTTTTTTTGCAGGGGCAGCTCGTCTTCAGTCGGGCTCTTTTCCCGGCTCCACCTCTTCCTTTCTGTCTTCCACTATCGGTTCTTTTCCAGGTCGCCTACCTGGATCATTTTCTAAAATAATATTTTTTTCCCGCTTCGTTTCACTTTCTCCCGGTCATCTTTACCGCCTCGCTAGTTTCCCTCGTTCTATCACATTAATCTCCACTGGTCGGAGTTTGAGAGAGCACTCCCGCGACTCCCTCTGGTTCCCTTTATGGATGGCTTCTCCATCCGGCGTCGGAAACTTCACACAAAAGTGATATATTGAAACGACCGCTTTCAAATGATAAAGCAACGACATTCCAATAATTGCATTATACTCCAAATCAGCGTTGATTATTTTGAATGTGGTGATGATGGTTCGTTTATGCAATCCCTGTCCCATTTGGATGGGCATATCAACCTCCCCGAGCGGGATTATTCTTCCTCCGCCAAAGCCCAGAATACTGTCATTGCATGGATAAATATAACTATCGTCCATGTTCAACCTCCTGAAAGCTCGAACATAGATCACCGACGAGTAACTCCCCGAGTCGATTAAAATCCTGTGGACTGGATGCCCAAGATCGGTGCGGTAATGACCAGGGGGTCGGAGTGGGGGTGGACCACCTGGTCAGCATCAACGTCCGAGAAGACAAAACGGTCTGTTGGTTGGCCTTCTCTGATCTCGGCCACCCGGACTTGCCTTTCCGCATGGGCAGCCTGCCTAATATCTGCTTTCCTTTTTTGATTTGAACGACTATCCTCAGCCACGTTAGTGTTGATTCTACCGGACATCATTAGGATCTCCCTACCTTGATTTTCATTCGGCGGCAGTGGTAAAGAAGCTGGATTAGTTAATCGCTCCGGTTCACACCTGGAGCGAGCGCTGTGGGGGCAGTAATTCGTGGACGTATCTCCTCAAACCGCCATTCTAAATGATGCGCATGATTTCCCTAATAAGGTCTCGACATTCGTCTGTGTCTTGGCCTATCGATTTGTGATAGGCACAATACCTTCGCACGTCCAATTTAGTCGGCTCCATCCTCAAGGGCCGAGCCGCGACAACAAATTAAGACCTTGTATATCATTCCATATTGCTGAAGGAGTGTGGGTCAAGGTACTCTTTAGCGCAGCAACCTCGGCTCGCACTTCCTGGCGAGCCTTGTACCCTGTGGTCGGGTTCTCCGAAAATGGCCTGAATCCCGACCTTGACCCCGAGGGGGGTTCTTTCTTCCCATCCTTCTTCATGCCCCCCCTTTTGCTCGGGGCGCTGACTAGCCATAGCTTCCTCCGCGCAGATGTGGCGCTCTGTGCGGATAAGGAATTCTGGATAGAATAATTAAACCATGTCTCGGGGGCGAGGCCAGCCATGGTTGTAATCAGAATGGCATCTTCTGACACCGGTTCCATTTCTCGAACCTGTTTGTTGAACCGAGCTATATAACTCTTTAAGGACTCATTGTTTCCCTAATTAATATGTACAAGGGAATCTTTTGGTGCAGCTAGGGGTGGCAATTTGAGGCACGACACGATTGACCGACACGAACACGACACGAAATTATAGGGTTTGGGTTGGGGCTTATCGGGTTCGGGGCCAAGTCATATCGGCCGGCACGATAAGGCACGATAAAAATCGGGCCGATATCGGGCCAAGACGATAAACACTGAAGGCACGATAATTTTTTAATTATCAAGAAATAATTATTTATATGGATAAATTAATAATAATTGATTATTTTTACTTGACTATTTTTATTAATAATTTATTAGAATTATGTTTTAAGTATTAAATATAAAGAATATAAAAAAAATCATAAGTTTTATTTGTTAACGGGCTTAACGGGCCAATCGGGCCTAACGGGCTTACCTAAATAAATTTGATAATTTTCCTTATCGTGTTTATCGTGTCGGCCGTGTTTATCGTGTTTTTAGCGTGTCGTGTTTGGGTTTAAATTTCGGCCCGTTTTATCGTGCCATGTTCGTGTTTGGGCTTATCGTGTTTCGGGCCCGTAAGTCCAAGCGCTACGATAATCTAGAGGGGGTGAATAGATTATCTCCATCTTTTCGATTTAGCCCTCTTTTTTCTAATCGAATGCTCAAACACAATAATAAAGGTGCGGAATGTAAACAACACACGCCGATTTAAAGAGGTTCAACCCACCTAGTGGCCTAATCCTCTACCACCCCAAAGATATCCGGATGGATTTCAAAAAGAAAAAGAATTTTATTAATTACCAAAATTAATACAAATTCAACTTACAACACCTTGAAGAGCACCACACTCTTCTTCAACACCACCTTTGAGATTACCACAATCTCTTTTGAAGATTACCACAATCTTCAACGGCACCTTGTGAAGATTACCACAATCTTCAACCTTGAAGAATACCAAATTCTTCAACACCTCAATAAGAAGATCACCACAATCTTCTTGCACCTATCACCTAGATCATCCAAGTGTGTTCTTACCACAAGAACACTCACAATGATATCTTGTGTTTGAATGATAACCAAATATCAAGATTACAACTCAATAATGAATAATACAATTTGAGTGCAAAGTGTAATCAAGAATAGCCTAGACCTCAAGGATGTGAAAGTGATAAGCTAGGCAAATTTACAACAAGAATAATAACAATGAAAGACCAAGTATTTGCTTGAAGTGTATCTTGTTGTGTTGTATCTCAATTGTTGTATTGGTTGCTCCAAAACTTCCTCTATTTATAGGAGATGATTGATCAAGCATAGGCTCCTCTTGGGGATTGAAAATCTGAGAAAAATACAATTAAAATCAAGAATATAGTGTTAGAAATCAATCCCACAATTTAAGGAAATGTGTCCATTGTCAAACGGTCATATTTTTGTTGTCAATGCACAGGCGCAATTTCGGCCGCATTTAAATAAGAGAATTGAAGAACACTTTGGAAATTACAACAGGCGACGGTTGACATAGGCTTAGACACGACGGCCGACTGCCTCAACCGGTCCACCTTAATAAAAATCGAAGAAGAAATGTTCTATTTCAAAACGAAACATGCAGTGTACTGGCCGACCCGACGGCGACCGGCCGATGCCCAGATGCACCTGGCCGACCGCCCGATTTTACTTCCGTCTCATTTTCTGTTTCAAAATCATCTTGTGTACTGAGTTGCTCCTATGGGATGACCCAGGTCGACCACGAGACGTAAATGTTGTCCAATTTTTGTTTAAAAATAAAACTCAAGAAATACTCCGAAAATTTAGTAAAAACATTTTAAACCAATCGGGAGTATTTAGACAACATTTAGAAATCTTGTTTAGGAGTAAAAACCCATTGACATAAAATCATTAAAAGTGTTGTCCATTATTATCAAAAATAAACTTGAGGAAATACTCCGGAAAATATTAAAACCATTTTAAATCATTTAGGAGTATTTGGACAACCTTTAAAAACATTGTTTTGGTGATAAAATAAAATCATCAAAATTTAGATAAAAACATGTATCAAACAGGGGCCGTTATCGGGCGGCACGAACGATTTGCCACCCCTAGGTGCAGCTCGGACTTTACAAGTGAGAAAACGTGCTGTAAACGTGGGGGCCAGGCCACCCCAGGACCGAATGGACCCTTGCGGCAGGGTCCTGAACCATCGATGGGCTCGGTCACCCAATGTCAGCGGGAATGCCCTACGGAGAATAGCATCGCTAGGGCTATAAAACTCCATCCACGCCAAATATTTGTGGATGTGCGTTGTGGGGTCGGTCTCGCCATTGTATAGACCGACCTGTGGGATTTTGAGCTTCGGCGGCAGCGGAGTTGATAAGATGCTAGAAGCAAAAAGTGATACGATCAAGGCCGCCTAATTACCAGTGCGGCCATCGACATCGAGCCTCTTGGGGCCGCCTCCTCCGATTCATTCAAACGGCGGCGGAGGCGCAAAATTTCCACCTCTCGTTCCTCCAGCAAACTAGGACCTTGAGTTTGATTGGCCCTGGCCAGCTCCCTCTCATCCGGAAACCAGAGCCTGGAACTTATTGATCGGGCTGGGCGAGGAGGATCAACTCCCAGTCGTCCTGCAAAAACAGAGCGGGCGCGGCGATGGTATGTAGGCTCTGGTTGTGATTCTGCCACGCGGCTCTGTTCCTCGTTGTCTTCACGCGATCGTCTTCTATCATGGCGACCACGCTGTTCATTGCCAGAACTGGCTACCTGGCCCTCCTCACAGGGAGGCGCAGGGATATGAGGGTTGACATTAACATTTACAGGGGGTTAAGGGGGTGAGTATTTACTGGCCGTGGAGGATGTGTTTGTGAGTTAGTGGTAGCAATCGTTTGAGAGATTATCTGATTCATCTGTTGGACAAAAGTGGGGTTAGCTATAAGCTGGGCAAGGGGAAGTAAAGTCGCGCTCCCTATTTCGGTCGGGAGCACGTTCTGGCCATTGGTAGTTTGGCCAGTTTGATTATTTAGATGTTGTTCTTCGGTTAGACGGACATTTCGTGATTCAACACTCATCTTGTCTACTTCAAAGAAGTTAAACACAAGTTTTACCTGACTTTACATGTCCTAGCTTGGAATTTGGACTGGACCTAAATGGGCCCTCATTCTAGCGCCAATTTGTTGACGTGCGTTTTGGTCAACAAACAAAAATATATAAAGATGTGTTACGTGGAAACAGAAATAAACCTCAGTTCAAGGCTAATTCTGCCTTTTTATATATAATTCCGAGCCAAAAGTTCTGGTCGGTTTTTCTTACAGCGTTGTGTTTACAATTGTCTTCTCTCTCTTGTTCTTTTCCTCATAAATGAGGCCCTATTTATACACATCTCATTAGTGGGCTTTTAATATCCACTATTACACTTAGCATTTAAATAATTAAAAAGGGACACTTGTCCTTCGAGCACGCATGCAAGTGTTTGCCACTTGTCAACTCATATGGTTGGCGTATTGACAAGTGTCGCCTTATTCATGTTAATGATATACTTAGCATTTCTTAACTGAATGGTTATCCTTTTAAATTTCCCGCCAAGACTGGGCTCAGGCAACCAACCCAATTCATGACGTCATCAGGTCGGTTGCTGACGTCACCAGGTCGGTCCGCGCTGGCCTGCGGGTCCCATGCCTCCATGTGTTGAATGGCCACGTGGATTAATTTGATGCCAGCTCGGCTCGGATGTCATCAAAAATCTTGTACAATGTGATTTCTTAATAAACCGTTGTGCTTCAATCAGAACCATTTTCAAATGACTAAAATATAGCAAATCTACTATATATTTTATTAGACAATAGTTTTGCTAGACTATCAGAAATTTAAAATCTTCTTATAACTGAAGATGTATACAACAAGATGAGTGTTTATGATTCAATTAAGAGTTTTCAGTATGAGTTTTTAAGATTTTATCCAAGGATCAGACGCTATGTATTATTGGGATTGTCTTGATAATAGTCCTTCAAATATTAAATTAGATTTCGAGTACAATAAGATCATGTAAACCGTAAAACACTAAAATAGTAAATGAATTCCAGTGAGGTTTGTACTAAAAAAAATCAAATGATGTTTTATGCGTGTTTAAATAAGAGTTTTAGCGGTATTAAGGTTGCACTGCACCTCAAGGTCCTAGATTCAAACTTTGACTAATGCGGAATGAGGGGTTAAGGTTTGTCTCTCCTTTCTCAGAGATTAGGACCATCACTGACAAATATCCCATAGTCCAAAGAAAATGAGGAGTATATGCCCTTATCACGGGTGCAGAGATACTATTGGTTGAAAAAAAAAAACAGTTGTGCTCCGAATATAGAGCTGATAGACCACATAGGCCTAGGCCCACTAGACTGGTGAATTAACACAATTAGGTTTAAACAAATATTGAGCTTATTTATAAAATTGAGCTTCAATTAGGTCCATCACCAATTTTTCATGTTAAACTTTATAAATTAATAAACTTAGGACTGCCAAAATTTATTATTTTAGTGAGATATTAAATAATTAATAGATTAATAACATATTAATTTAAAGAAACACGACTTGTACAAATTTTTATTTTTTATTTTTGCTTATGGATAATTCACATGCTCATCTAGAAGCTATTGAATGATATTGCAAAATACTGAATATTTTTTCTTGCCACCAAACAGAACATCAAATGATTCAACATTGTAATATTGATATATACAACTGTAAATCTGTTGAAGATGTATAGTTGTTGACTGACGAGCAGATTATCAAGAGCGACATGTGAATTGTGAAGTTGAAAATAATAATTTTATTCTCAAAGGAGGTTGATCACCATCAATGAAATTGAATAATTGTTTTATTGACCTACGAGAAAATCATACTAAAACTTCTTATTGCATTAACAAAAGTTAGAGATGAGATTCAATGTGACATCAACAATACTAGTTATTCTCATTTTTACAAGGTTCATATTTTTCTAATGTTTGCATTATTTTAAAACTATATCTATATGAGATTAATATTAAAAGCAAATACATATTATTCATGCACACACAAATACAAACCTTTTATTGCTGGAAATTTGGTTTTGAGAAAGTGAACACTGACCCGACTTTGACCAAATTTTAAGTGGCTAAGAATTTAATTTTGGAGGAATTGAATTGTAAATTGTTAATCTACTTTTCAAGTAGATGTTCGTAGTATTTTATATTTCTCAAAACCGAATTTCGGTGATGAGTGAGAAATTAATACACGAAGTTGGCCACGTGAATGGGCATAGTTTATCCTAGTATTAATACTAGAAGGTGTTATTGGTTGGATATACTATAACACAAGTGTATGATCACAAATGGGCCTTGGATCGGCCGACCCTTTGGGCTCAGGTTCAGGTTTAGTTAGTTTTGTAACTTGAAAATGGGCTTGGCCCAAATTCAAGTAACTGTTGGGCCTGATGAATTTAGACATTGGAGGAGTCCAAGTTCATGTGTGGGTGAATCTAGACATTGGAGGTGTCTAGGTTCATGTGGCTTTTGGAATTTGTAACTCCTCAAGTGGTGGTCATAAGAAGAGGTAGTAACTCATGGGAGTTACATATGATGTTAATGCCCACTCTCTTAATCTTTAATTCCCTACAAGTGTTGGAAATGATGGTCTATATAAGTCTTAGGCATTTTGCTGCTTTGAGGGGGTTAGAAGGAAGAGATGAAGTCAGTATACACAGAAAATTCGCATATCTCTGCATATTCTTCAAGTGTCGGTAAAAGTGACGTAACTTTTCGAATAATATTTTCAAGAACACTTCCTTCTGCACTCGTGTCCAACAGCCAGTTCTCGCTCCTTTGAGTTCGAAAGGTGCCTTTGTGTCAGTGGTGCTACTGTACACAAAGGAGGTTAAGCCGTTTTATCTTTGGGGACATTACGTCATACCGTGAGCACTAGCCGGGACGTATTTGTCTTACGGATAGAGTTCTACTCAAATCGGCTTTTGTTTTTCAAGTTTTGTCAGATTCATGCTTCTGGAGTTGGAATCCATTCAAGACTTGTAATAGTTAGGTTTTACATTTCTTGTAATTTATGTTTTTGTTTTGTAAGCCATTTTGAAGGCTTTTCCCGTTGTAACCATTGTAAATATTTCCAACATTTATAAGCATTATAAAATTAAATACTTAATCATCAGATATATACTGTAACAATAGCTCATTCCCCTATTCAAGTAGCTAAGTGGATATTGTCAAAATTAAATACTGAAATTATAAATCATAATTTTGACTTAATTTTATATTTCTGGTAACCAAACCAACAAACATATAATCACTTGAAGTCCACGCAATTAACCGATTCAACCTGTTTGGTAGTTGGTACAACTGCCTATTGACAAAGGTTGATGTTTAGCAACTAATAATTTTGATTTTATTATTGTTATTATTATATTTGAGTAATCGTTGATTATTATTATTATTATTATTATTATTATTATTATTATTATTATTATTATTATTATTATTATTATTATTATTATAATATTTATTTGTCCTAAGAATGATTGAGGTTTTTAGATGCATTTGGATAATGAATTTTAAGGGCTTATTAGATTCAACATTAGTGTAAGACGAGAAAATAAAGCAATGTGTTTCCTTAATGCCTGGGAGCAAATAATAACTTATTATAAAAAAATCCTACTTAATGCGAGTTAACTATTGATATCAGGGTGGAATTAATAAAAGTAAAATTTATCTGATATCTAGAATAACAAGAATAAGAGGACAATTACTAATTGAAAATATGTTTAACCTCTAAAAGTAAAAATATATACAACATGTCTCTTGTGAAACGGTGTGAGACCGTGATACCGTAATACTTTTAACATAACAAGGATACTTTTAATATAACAAGTGATACTTTTAATGTAAAAAGTGATACTTTGTCTAAATACACTAATTTAAGTGTATTTCGACAAGTATCACTTTTTACATTATAAATATCACTTTTTACGCTGAAAGTATCACCGTCTTACAATCTTACGGATTTTCACCGTCTCACATAAGTTTTTGCGAAAAACCTATCCGACAACACTGAAATTTTGAAAGTAAAAAATAACTTCATACTGCTAAATGAGACTCTGTTCAAATGGATACAATAGTTATGAACCTTAAATTTCTGAAGTAATTTGAACTTCATGAACTTAGATATGTTTAAATTTAAATATAATTATATATTTATTGCGCTAAAGATAATATATAATTAAATATAATTATATATTTTCACTTTTTCTATTGAATTCTATGAGATATATAGTAACCTTGAGCTCATAAATTTTCAACTTATTATATGCAAAAAAAAAAAAAAAGAAGTGAAGGAATCAAAGAAAATAATTAGTTAGAGCATTTGATTACATTTTCACATATAAAATGAAGGTCTAACGTGAAAAAAATATCATGTCGGTGCCTCAACTCAATTAAAAAAAAAAAGAGTGAAAAAAGATGGTGGTGAAAAGGCCAAAAAGGTGTTAGCTCTCGTCCACCAATGTTGCTGGAGTAGAAATGTTGAATTAAAAAAAAACGTAATAGTAGCATCCAATTGCGTTTGTTCATGTTTCATTGTCAAGAGAAAATTCATCATTACTTGCCTTTGGAGTAAATCATGCTAGCTGTTGAACTTGTTAAACACAAATATTATTTTTTAATTGAGGTTGAAAAACATATAATTTATTTTCATTAGTTAATTTGTAAGTTGAAAAAATGTATTGCCCTAAGAAATTAAAGTTATTGGAAAAATAATGGTGGACTATGCAAGCACAAGAACAAGCACATTTGTTGACTTCATTAATTCAAACACCATTGAAGTAATATTATGTTGAAAACTATTGTCCTAAATTACCACAAAAAACATTCCAAAACTGGCACTGACTTAAGTCCTGAAATTAAAATCACAAATACTTCAAAGTCATTTAACTCTCATAAATGAAAAGCATATTTTGCAGAATAGGCGTGTTGTTAGACAATCGCACCGTGCGATGGAATAAAAAAAATAGATTGTAATATAAAAACTAAAAAGTAATTTTTTTATGAAAAAGACTAATACATTGTCTGAACAACTAAAAAAATATGTTCAGACAAAGTAATTTTACCATGGGAAATTTGGAAAATTACCCCTTCATTGGGAGTATTTTTGAAAATTGTTCCCAAAATATTAAAACATGATTTATGCTCTTACACTTATATCGCCCACCTAATTACCCACTTCATTGTCCATCAATTTCTGTTCAGAAAAAAAAAAAAACAAATTCGCAATTTTTTTTGCAGATTTCAAAACAATTATAATTATATACTCATATTCTATACTATATATAAAAATGTCAAATTATACCGGTTTTAAAATCCTAGTTAGGTTAGTTTTGATGTGTCATTATATTTAATTGAACGTGAGTTTACATTTTATTTGAAAATAGTAATTGGCCAAATTTTATAGGATTTTTAGAACAACTATAAATTGATATTGTTAGATATAATATAGAGAATGAGTATATAATTGTAATTATTTTTGAAATATGCAAAATAATTGTGAATCCGATTTTTTATTCGAACATAATTAGGTTGACAATAAGGTGAGCAACGAGGTGGGCAATAGGGATTCATGGACATAAATCAAGTTTTTATACTATGAAGCATTTTTCTAAAATACCCCCAGATGGAAGGATAATTTTCCGAATTATCCTTTACATCAAACGTATTATTTTTTACACATAAAAGTATTATTTTTATTTTCCATGATGTGACCGTCTTATACAAGTTTTTGCTCGAATTTTCTATTTCATATTATGGGAGTGTTTGCAAACACTAAAAATAAGTGCTTTTCGTTTTTTTGCTTAAAAAAGCAGTTTTTAGTGTTTGCATATACCAATTTTCTCTTCTAATTTCGCTTCATTTAATCAAAATCTAAAAGCGAGGGAGAGGGGTGCTTTAGATTCTCGTCGCTTCTAATTTGAATTTTACAAATTAATAAGTACTTTTACTACTTTTTCACCAAACACTCTCAACTTCTCATTCTCAACTTTTAATTCTATTTTCAAATACTACCAACTTTTGATTCTCAACTACTGCTTCGCTATAATAAATGATTTTTCTAAAAGCGAAGTTTTTGCAAAAACTCCTATATCTACTAAGATCATATCAATTATTATCCGCAATCTGTTATAGAATGAACCAATTTAAGAACACATGAAAACTAATATTTATAGAATTATCAAAGCATAATAATAGAGAGAGAAAAATATAGAGAGAATATAAATCTTGCAATTCTCTTAATCTTTTGGTATATATTACAATGAAAATCTCAGGCCTATTTATAGGCACAATTCCACCATAAAATGACAAATTGATAATGGTTTAGGTAACTAATGGTGTATTTGGTATGGTGGATTAGTTAGACATCCACATCTTGAAATTATATTATAACACTCCCCCTTGGATGTCTCACTGCTGGATGAGTATGCCTCGTTAAAAACCTTAAGCTGGAAAAACCCAACGGGATGAAAAACCAGACATAAGGGAAAAAGAGTACATTCTCAAATCCAGACATTGTGCATCAGCTGCCTCGTTAAAAACCTTAAGCTGGAAAAACCCAATGGGATAAAAACCATACAAAAGGGAAAAAGAGTACAACGCACAATATATTTGCTCCCCCTGAAATGAAGAATATTAGTTGCATAATTGATCCATCAATCTTCCTTCGTATGTGCTCTCCTCATTCCGATGCCGTAAACCAAATTTTCAAATGTAGACGTTGTTAATGATTTTGTAAATAAATCGGCAAGATTGTGACATGAGCGAATCTATTTGAATATCTACCTCTCCACTTTTCCTCGAGTTCATGTGTGTGGAAAAACTTTGGTGAAATATGCTTGGTCCGACGCTTTATGTAACCACCTCTCACTTGTGCTATACATGCCGCATTATCCTCATAAATAATAGTAGGAGTGTTCAGAATCGGTTTCGATTGACAAGCGTTTCGTCAGATATGAGCTATAATCGATCTTAACCAAACGCATTCTTTACTGCCTTCGTGAAGAGCAATAATTTCAGAATGATTGGAAGAAGTAGCAACTAATGTTTGTTTGGTAGATCTCCATAATATAGTCGTATCATTATAGCAAAATACATAACCTTGATTGAGATCGAGCTTTGTACGGATCGATCTATACCCAAAGATCAAGATAACCCACTAACCTAGAATTATTGGTTTTCTTGGAGTAGAACAATCCCAAATCTGTAGTACCACTGAGATATCGAAAGATGTGTTTAATACCATTCCAGTGTCTTCGAGTTGGCTCAGAGCTATATCGCGCAAGTAGATTGACAGCAAAAGAAATATCAGGTCGAGTACATTGTGCCAGATACATTAATGCTCCAATAGCATTAAGGTAAGGCACTTCAGGACCCAAAGTCTCTTCACCGATTCTTTGGTCTGAATGGATCTTTCTCGGGATCTAAACCGCACACAACCATAGGAGTACTCAAGGGATGAGCCTTGTCCATATTAAATCGTTTGAGAATCCGTTTGGTGTAAGCAGATTGGTGGACAAGTATCCCATTATCTTTATGCTCTAATTCAAGACCAAGACAAAGTTTAGTTTTTCCAAGGTCTTTCACCTCAAACTCTTTCTTTAGATATTCAGCAAGATTGGATAATTCTTCGAGAATCCGGTATGTGATCTTTTGATAAAAACACATGGGCAAATTGTATCATTTTTGTAACCTTCCTTAGAAAGGTATTCATTAAGTCTATGATACACATGCGATCGGATTGCTTCAATCCATACAACGATCTTTGCAATTTGATCGAGTATAATTCACGGGAGTGTCGACTTTGACATTTTATATCCATCGGGAATTTTCATATAAATATCGAATCTAATGAACCATATAGATATGCCGTCACTACGTCCATTAGACGCATGTCCGCATTCTCGTGGACAACCATACTTATAAGAAAACGAAATGTAATTGTATCAATCACAGGTGAATATGTTTCATCATAATCTATCCCGTGTCTCTGCGGGAGAATCCTTGAGCCACGAGTCGTGCTTTATATCTCACAACTTCATTTTTCTCATTTCTCTTTCGAATAAATACCCATTTGTACCCAATGGGCTTTACATTGTTTGGAGTTCTCGCAATTTGTCCAAATACATTTCGTTTTTCTAGAGAAGCTAATTGATTTTATTGCTTCCTCCCACATAGGCCAATCGGCCTCGACGGCGACATTCCATTATCGAATGTGGTTCATTATCATAATCATCATTTATAATTTCTTGAGCAACCGAGAATGCAAATTTATCATCAATAATTATTTCATTTCGATCCCATATTTCATTACAATAGTTCATGGGATTCGGTGCTACAGAATTTTGTATATTTTCCGAGGTGTTAGGTTCGATGATTTATCCGGAACATGCTCATTATTATCAACTCTCCCCTTTCTTTTTTGGGAACAATATCTTTTTGAGCAATAGTCTACCACGTTTTTGTCGTGGGATATCATTATTCATTTGCTTATTTTCTTCTTGAACAATAATCCCGGGCCGGAGCATTTGCGTTTTAATATGAGACTTCGTGACTTTACTAGCATCATTAAATGCATCGGAAGTCTATTAGCAATATTTTGCAAATGAATAATTCTATTCACCTCACTTTCACATTCAGAAGACGTGGATCTAAATGTGATAAACTTTGTTCATTCCAGGAGATACTCTCAAACTGGTTTTTGTTTATCTAAAACATCTTTATCCTTTCCCATCGATGGAAAATTTGTCTCATCAAAGTGACAATCCACAAACCTAGCGGTAAATAAATCTCCCGTCATCGGTTCTAAGTACCGAACAATTGATGGAGAATCAAATCCAACGTATATACCAAGTCTACGTTGTGGACCCATTTTTGTCCTTTGAGTTGGTGGAATCGGCACCTGAACAGCACACCCGAAAGTGCGTAGATGCGAAATATTTGGCTCAAAACCAAGAGTTAATTGCATTGGGGAGTGCATATGATAAGCAAAGGGGGCGTAATCTAATGAGTGCCGATGCATGTAATATCTTGTATGACCCCATGTTGCACTAGTGAGTTTTGATCTCATTAATAATGTACGAGCAACGATTTGAACTCGTTTAATCAATGATTCTGCCAATCCATTTTGAGTATGAACATGTGCTACTGGGTGTTCAACATTAATTCCCAGTGCTGCGCAATATTCATCAAAACTTTTTGATGTAAATTCTCCGGCATTATCCATTCTTATATTCTTAATAGGATAATCAGGAAAATGTGCTCGGAGTTTAATAATTTGCGCTAATAATCGAGCAAATGCAACATTTCTAGTAGATAATAGGCATACGTGTGACCATCTACACGATGCATCTATTAAGACCATGAAATATCTAAATGGTCCACTTGCGGGATGTATTGGTTCACAAATATCACCATGAATACGTTGTAAAAATGATGGTGATTCATAACCAACCTTTTCCATGGAAGGTTTAGTAATAAATTTTCCTTGTGAACACGATTCGCAGAAATAATCTTTGGACATTAGCATCTTCGTGCCTTTTAATGGATGTCCATTAGTGTGTTCAACAATCCTACGATCATAGTTGTTCCTGGGTGTCTGGCGATCATGCCATAACCCAAATATATCAGGATTCACCAGCTTCCAAGGCATGGTGGCATATGATTCAAAAGCTTTAATTTGGACACAATACAATCCAGAAGTCGTTGCTTCAAATTTCTCATGGGCAATTCTTTTTCCCATTTTATAGGATGTGATACATGTACACTCTTTATTATTTTCATTTAGTGTCTCCAAGTGATAACCATTATCACGCACATCCTTAAAACTTAGTAGATTTCTTTTTGATCTACTAGATAACAATACATTCTCAATATTCAATATTGTACCATTAAAGCAACACCACGTTGCATTCCTGAGCCATCAATAATCTCAACGGGACGAGATATAGTTGTAACTTGTGCCTTGCACAATTTCACACTCGAGAAATATACTTTATTTATTAATATTGAGTGCGTTGTTGCACTATCAAGTAGACAATAGTCTCTTTTCTCGGTGTTTCCCATGTGTACTGTTATAATTATTATTGAATTAATATATAAGATTATTAAAAACTTTATAAAAATATCGGTGCATAACAAAAATTTAAATAAAGGATTTTATTCGACAACATAGTCATACATAATCATCTAATTATTACAAAGATGCTAAGATAAATTGCTATGGCTAATGAGAGGAAGAATTAAGACAAGAAGATCAATAAAAATCCAAAATTCTCCGGTGTATATTCTCCAACAAAAAGCGAGGATTGTGTATATGAAGACCAATGTAATGATAAATACTAACATTGAGTTAACCATTTTTGGAGTGAAAGAAATGTGGAGTTTTTAGAAAGATGATAGAATATGTGTGAGTTTGTTGAATGAAATGTTGGTATATTTATAGATAAAATTCTTTGTTCATAGTTGATATAGCCAGTTGGAGGGGAAAAATTAATCAAAATTTTGAATGTAAACTTTGTGAATAGTATGGTAGAAATTTGATGATGTTTCATGATAAAAAATATTAGACACAAAAAGATTTATTATTTCAGAGTAATGCATAAAATTGGGAACCAGGAACAAGTACAAACATGGTGCAACAAACTTAGTCTCGGGAATATATCATCCGAGAAAATAACATACAAACATTGAGATTATTTTTCAATTTATCCAGTCGGCACCTTGTGCCTCATGATCCTCAAGAAAATCGGATATATCAAGTGATTTCCCCAAGCAGGATTTTGATCACGTAAAATTTGGATGTGTAGGTCTCATTAATAGTAGGTGGCTCCATCGCTCGGTGGCATGTGTTTGAACACTTTTGCCTTTATTATTCTTTTTGATTCTGGTATAATTTTACTAGGTGTCTTTGGCGATTCGACATGTTTTGGCCCAATGACTGTCATACCACATCCGTGACACATATCATCACCATTATTTCCATATGCATTTTTCCTTATCACGATTTGGTGATTTGGATGCCCTTGTTTAGCATTATAATCGTTTTGGCGGGTATAGTTATAATTATCTCTATTATAGTAATTAGGACCGCCACGATCAAATCTGTGAGTATTTTGATGTGGACCACCACGACCACGACCCCCGCGCCCCCACGCCCGGGTTTATACTCACGGCCTCTAAATCGGCCCTCCTCTACGGAGTTAGCATGTGCTTGGCATCGTGCATTAGACCCAGGAAGGTCGCAAATCGTGATTTCTCAACAAGAATTCATTGGTTTTTTCGGTAGTGAGAAGAACCGAAATTAATTCGAATATGTTTTAAATCAAGGCGTTGCTTATCTTCGTTGTAGCACAATATTTGATTTATGCATAGTGGAGAATGTTTTCTCCAATTTATCATATTCGAGACAACTTAGTCCTACAAAGAGCCAATCGGGACTCAATTTTAAATAATGCCGAATTATAGTCCAAGAACGGACTTAAAGTCCCGCAACCTTAGATGTTGCCAATCATATTGTGCTTGAGGAGTATTATCATTCCGGTGTGATCAAACCTTTCTTTGAGCTTTTGCCATAGCTCAAGGCCTTTCAATTTGTATATATTCATTTTTTAAATCATCGATAAATGATGACGAATAAATATAATGCGTTCGCCTCATCTTTCACAACGGCCTCCTCGATTTTTACAGCTTCAAGGTTTTTGCACGATCTTGACCCTAAAGGTGCAATTTAATATCCATACACCATGATAAATAATTTTCAGGTGGTGTCAAGGATCGGAATTTTTGCTTTTCAATTAGCCATTTTTCTACAAAGAAAATAAAATAAATTAGTACACAAAAATTCAAACTTGAAATATACAAACGTTTTCTCGAGTAATAACTCGCACGATAACGTGTTATAGAATGAACCAATTTAAGAACACATGAAAACTAATATTTATAGAATTATCAAAGCATAATAATAGAGAGAGAAAAATATAGAGAGAATATAAATCTTGCAATTCTCTTAATCTTTTTGGTATATATTACAATGAAAATCTCAGGCGTATTTATAGGCACAATTCCACCATAAAATGACAAATTGATAATGGGTTAGGTAACTAATGGTGTATTTGGTAGGATGGATTAGTTAGACATCCACATCTTGAAATTATATTATAACAGTAACAACATAAACTAAACATAATTAATTAAGAAATAAGAGATCTGATTATCTGAACCACACAATTTGATAATGGGATGATCTATCAAGCATTTGATCATTTTCATCACACTCGATCCTTCCCACCCCACCTCATCCTCCCAGACCCACCAACCCGGTTCAAGAATCCGACGTCTGCCATCGTGTCGCCACCACAATCTGATCTCTGTAAACCTCAAACAAATCACCAACCTATAGAAATTAGCTAACCCCTATTACCGTTTCTGCTGCTCCTATTTTCCCGGCCTTTTCCCCAAATCCCAATTCCCAAAAATCGAAAAAAGTAAACGAAAGTCCACGAAAAATGCAGCAAAACTCACCACCTCCAATTCCAACTCCAGCCCACCTACCCAGAGACCCCGAAATGGCCTCCGCCGCCCTACATGATCCCACATCCTCTTTTCCCCTTCGACTGGTCCGATTTTCTAGACTTCAACCTCGACGAAACTCTCGACACCTCATTCACATTCACCGAACCCGGATCCGGGCACGAACCCGAACCCGATCATAGTCAACCGTCGGAGAATTTGGGCAGAGTCAGGAAGAGGGACCCGAGATTGATATGCTCCAATTTCCTGGCGGGTCGGGTCCCGTGCGCGTGCCCTGAATTGGATGAGCAGTTGAAGGAAGAGGAGTCGGCTCTTCCGGGGAAGAAGCGGGTCCGGATGGGGAGGGCTTCTGGCGGAAGCCCGATGCGGTGCCAGGTGCCGGGCTGTGAGGCGGATATTACTGAGCTTAAAGGGTATCATAAGCGGCATCGAGTATGCTTGCAGTGTGCGAATGCGAACGCCGTGGTGCTTGATGGGGAGAGCAAGAGATACTGCCAGCAGTGTGGAAAGTAAGTTCTTTATTGGTTACCTCTCAGATCAACTGGAACATTTACATATTACTTTGATGTTAGGATAATTGGTCAATGGTGTATTTATTGCTTTTATGGTGTCTTCTTCCTCGAGTCAATGATGAACAGTTTGGAAGTTAGCTCCTTCTGCCTATCCGTTATTGCATTTATAGTTTTCTTGAATTGTTGGTCTATGCACATTTATTGATCGTATGGTGTTTTCTCCGCGGAGTTGGTGATGATCAGCTTGGAAAGTTAGGTCCCCTTTTTCAATCAATTAGTGTGCATTTATGGATTATTCAATGTTAGGAAATTTTGGGAATGCATTATGTGCACCGTCGTTCTTAACAATTCTAAAATTCGGTTTTATTGGAGCTTACTTTGGTTTTAGTAAGATTCTAGGCAGATTTGAAGGGATATTTGTAAATCTCAACTTAATAATTAAACAACAGGTAGAAAAGCTTTCACTTTGATAAATGTGATAGTAACATTTGGTGAGCAATGAAGAGCCTGAAGCAAATTGTACTTTAAGTTTGAATGTAATAGAGTTGTTTTGTCGTAAATGCTATTGATTTGCTGAATGAATATCTCTGCTTGATGCTCGTTAGAAACAATCTGCCCCCACTTAGCTTCATCTGTAAATGATGAAATTCTAGTGATGATTTGGCATTGGTTTCTCTTGTCTGATATTTCTCCTGATTTTTGCCTTCACTGCAGAAGTTAAAATTTTCTCCATGTTACCACTTAGAGCAATTTTGATCAGGTTTTGTAGCTTACTAGTTACTATGCATATAACCGGAGGTTGAGTTGTATTGGACTGTATTCAATGTAGCATGAAGGAGATGTATTGGAAGAATTGGTCCAAGAGATGACCTCTGAAATGCTGTTAATCTTTTTTATCATGACATGATTGTATATGATTTTCAAGATTGTCTGATCGCTGAATGAAGAATAAGTAATGGATTCAAATATAATATTTGTTTGGCCTCGTCACTTTTTGGGTACAGAATTAGTTTATGTTTCTACTCTAAGTGCTCATATTGCAGCCTTCTTTTTTGATGCACTGCTTATGATGTTTTGTTGTCTTCTTACCTAATAAATAAGTTTTTGAGGGATTGGTCCTCACTTTAGTGTTTCTTGGACTTCTTGCTGCTATGGATCTCAGATGAACAGCGGAAAAATGCATTTTCTTTTTATGTTTTTGGGGGTTAGATCAGTTGGCACTTTCTGTTTTTGAAAATGTAGATGTACTAACAACATGGTTTATGGTGTTTTGCCGTGATGATTGATGAATTGCCCTGTTTTCATTGTAACAATGAATCAATTTATTATGTTGGCTGTATTGAAAATTAATTGCTCTTGGTATTTTTATGTTTACACACATCTACAACTTTGGCAGGTTTCATCTCTTGTCAGATTTCGATGAGGGTAAACGTAGTTGTCGAAGGAAATTAGAACGACACAATAACAGACGTAGAAGAAAACCTATTGACTCTAAAGGAGGCATAGAAAAGGAAGCTCAACAGACTATCTCTGCTGATGATGTCAGTGTAGATGATGATGCTGGAAAAGGTATAACTGCCCTGTATCAATGGGGGTGATTATGTCCAATCTTCCCTGATTGAACTGCCTCTCATCTCTCTTTGTTGTCGTCTCTTACTTGTGTCAGTAGTACAGGATTTTTATTTTGAAATAAATTAGAAATATATTAGAAAAAGAAAAGAGATGCTGTTCACAAAGCCGAACAGCAAGCATTAAGTATGTAGGACTGGATTACCCTGCCAGATGTTTGACATTTAAAATTTTAGCAAGAATCTAAGATTAAGTCTTGCTATTCTTGAACAATTGGGGTAAAATTATTCTTTGTTGTAGTATTGCTTGTTCTAAAATTTTTACTTAGCATTTTCTTGAGGTGGTTGGCGGCCTAAATGAATTTTTGATGCTCCAGATGGCACATGTCTGAGCAGTCAGATTGAAGAAAGGGAATTATTGTTGGAGCCAGATGTACATGTCTCCACACTATGTTCAGCTTTAGGTTCCCAAAATCTACAGGGTGATAGTGTTGCATCAATTGCAGCGCCTGGTGAAATTCATATTCATGGGCAGAAACAAAATCCAAGATATAAACGATCCCCATCTTACTCTGATAATAAAAATACTTTTTCCTCTATGGTAGGCCCAATGCCTTATTTCTGCATCTGTCTTTTATTTCTTTCGGGTTGGGGACTCTAGATTAGGTTAATCTGCACTGCGTTTCTATTTATTTCAGATCCCGGCTGGTCGGATATCCTTCAAGCTCTATGACTGGAATCCAGCGGAGTTTCCCCGACGACTTCGACATCAAGTATACATAAGATGCTTATTGCAGTTTAGTACATAAGGGAGATAAATAAATGTTTTTCTTTGTGTAAATAATTTGATTGATTTTATTTAACATTCTGCTAACTACTTTTATAGATATTCCAATGGTTGGCTAGCATGCCCATTGAATTGGAGGGGTATATCCGTCCAGGATGTACAATTTTGACAGCTTTTATTGCAATGCCAAAGCCGATGTGGCTTAAGGTATTCTGGATCTTATATTCTCCTTAATCTTTGGGGCAAATTTGAATGATCTCAATCATTATCCATCTGTTGAACTCAAGTGCTTTATGTATAAATATTTGGAGGCTGTGCACTGTGGTGCTTAAAAAAGTAACAGTTTGATTTGGGAATGTTCTGGTCTGTTGCTAAATGGATATTTAATCCCATTACGGTAAATCAGCGATAGTCAAATACTTTGTGTTATTGTGTGCAAGTATGTTGACTAATGGATATATATCATTAAAATAGTGAGATGAGATTCATATTTTTACTTAGTGAAGGAAATCTTACTTGTGGCCTAACTATTGAATATCTTTGCATTGGGCAGTTATTGGAGGAACCAGCTCTATGTATAAAAAACCTTGTTGCCTCACCTGGAAACATGTTATCTGGAAGAGGCACAATGCTTGTCTATCTGAATGACATGATATTTCGAGTCACAAAAGGTTAGTTTGCATCTTATTGCATGATTAACATCTTATAATGTATATTTGCAAAGCAAGTTACTTTTCTCATTCTAATTCAATGGTTTTTCATTTTTAGGAAACTGTTTAAAAAAATGCTCTTGGTATGTTAATCATTGTGAATTACACATCAACAATCTACTTTTTTTATGTGGTGATCTGCATTATAGAAAAAATGTTATTTATCAGTCTGCACTAAAATTTTATAACTTGTCTTATACTTTAGCTTTTGATGTTGATCATTTAGATGTTTGTGGCCGAGGGTTGATTGTAATATTGCAAACTCGATCCATTGTAGAAAATATCTTGCTTTGCGTCCACTATTTTTGTGTTAAAAGATTGTAAACCTTTGGATCATATAAGTGTGACAGCGAAGAATTAATAACGAGACGCTAAATAACAAATTGTCCTCATAGCACGGCCGCTAGAAAATGTAATTATGTAAGGAATGAATTAGGGTGAACTAATGATTAATGATAAAGTTTCTTTGGAAATAATGATTAAAAACATAACACAGTTTGGGACTTTTACAGTGGTGAGGAGCTAGGGTTATTTGATTGACACGCAATATAAGAATTGTTCTTTACTGTAATATGTTTTTAACATTTTGCTGGATCCTTGTTGAAACAGATGCAGATTCAATAGTGAAAATCAGGATGAAGGATCGGTCTCCAAAGCTTCACTATATACATCCAAATTGTTTTGAGGCTGGCAGACCAATGGAATTTGTGGCCTGTGGCAGTGACCTACTTCAACCTAGGTTTCGGTATAATATGCATTTATCCTACTGATAAAGATATTGCTTAATTTTCATTTTGCATGTTTTTTCTATTTACTTTGACCTGTTCTCTTGGTATGTCTTGAAATTGAAAATCTTTCCAGGTCCTAAAAAAGTTAATTAATGCCCATGTCAGGTTTCTTGTTTCATTTGCTGGACGGTACATGGCATACAATATTTGTGTTTCATCTTTATGTTGCATGAAAGGAGACAGCAACAGTTTTGATCATCAACTGGTGAAGATATCTGTCCCTAAAACTGATGTGAGTCTTATTGGCCCAGCGTTTATTGAGGTGAGATCCGTGGTTTACTCACTTTTACTTTTTGCCTTATTTCCCGTAACGGTATTTCACACTTACTGCCATTCACTATGACTTATCCTATTCCAATTTCGAGAAAATTTGAAGAATGTCGAATCTTTTTGCGTTGCATCTATAAGGTTGGTGAAGATTGTTAGTTTTGGCAGATGAACTATAGTTTATGTCTATTCAAATACCGACTCAAACCACCATTTGTAGTAGTTATAACCAGTATAAGCTTGTTGACATCAGAAGATATTAAGCAAAGGGAAATCAATTGGACACTGCGGTTTCATTCATAATGATATTAGGGAGGGATAATTACTGCACTATCCTTGAGCTTTAGCCTAATTACAAAAAACCTGTTATCTTTCGAAATTACTAATACCCCTTGACATTTGTTTCTATTTTACAAGTTGCACCCAAATACAAATTTGAAGGCAATTTTTGTAATACTTCGAGGGGGTAATATAGTTTTGAAAGATCATTGGATTTTGTTTTTTAAAAATCGGCATGGGTATTTTTTTTTAATTTACCCTTTTTAGGAATTTTTCTGGATGATATCGATACATAACTTGCTGTAAGAAGTATAAAAAAAACTTGCAGTTTCGATTGCATTTTCCTCTTTTCATTGATCGAGCTGCATCTACAGGTTGAAAACCAGTCGGGCTTATCCAATTTCATTCCAATTCTTGTCGGTGATAAAGAAACTTGTGAAGAAATGGAGATGTTGCAACAAAAAATTGACACCACTTTATCCTCCCAAGAACTACAAGCTCCTCCAAATCCCGCATGCCAAATATTTACCTCAAGACAAGTACAGTTCTCAGAGTTTCTTTTGGACGTAGCATGGTCGCTGAAAAAACCTGTACCAGATCAACATTTGACATCCTCTCACATACAAAGATTCAACTGTTTATTGAAATTTTTGATAGAAAAAGAGTCTTCCGTCATTTTGGAGAGAGTATTTTGCTCGTTAAAATCTGCAATAGGTAACAATTTGGTTGCTGGCATTTCTGATGCTGATATGATGTCATTACAAAAATATATGGGGATTGCAGAAAGTACGCTTGATCGCAGATTACAAAGAAAAAAAGATTTAACAATGATGTCTTCACTGCATGGAAATGTTTACAGTCAAAGTTCCGAAAAAGATAGCCGATTTGTTGTTCCAGCTTCTAATACGGTAAGAACATCACATGTCTTGGCATATTTTTAAAACTTGTGATGATTTTGTTTTTGCATATATTAGGTGTGATCCACATGTTTATGAAGTTTTGCTTTTGATCAAATTAAAGTTAAGGGATAATAACAAAAACTACCCCTGAGGTTTGTGGTAATTACAAGAAAACTCAAAGAAGTTTCAAAATTACATAAAACCTCTCGATGTTTGATTCCGTCTTGCATTTTAACCCAACCATTGGTTGACTTGATGGAATTTGCTGAGGTCATCAATCATTTTACATTACATCCTTTAACTTTTCTAAATATTACAAATAGTTGGTAATTTTGTTATAAGGAAAAAATGAAACTTCAGTTAGTTAGATGTTGGCTTGTTCATTGGCGAATTAATGCAATGGATAAGAAAATTCAATATAATTGATAGAGCAAATTGTTCAAAGTAATCCACAGCTCAAAGATACAATATCAACTATACTAAAACATTATTACTTCTCTATTTGTAGCTCTTTGAAAACAGAATTTATGAAACTGCTTTAATAGAAAACTGAAAACGTTATACACACTCTTGAGCTGGATAGGTTTTGGAGATAAAACTTCAATACATCATGGTCACACTAATGATTAATTTTACACGACAATCTTACAAGTTTCTCTTCCTTTTAACTGCTTGCTTGATTCGAAATCATAGCGCAAAATTATCATTCTTGTTTCTTTAGTAATGCAAATTTCCCACTCTCGTTTTTCACATTTTGCAGGGAGAGTTCTCATCGTCTCCAGATGCTGGTGCAAAAGATCCTCTTTTATACGGAGAGATTGTCATGAACGTTAATCTTCATCCTAGGCCACGAAAATCTTGCAATCTGTTGTTATCGAGAACTTTTTTAACTTCTCGACCACTTATTATGGCTATTGCGACTATTGGTGTTTGTTTGGGAGTATGTGCAGTAGTTCTACACCCTCAAAGGGTTAGCCAGATTACCACTACTATTCGGAGATGTTTGTTTGACAATCCCTAGTGTTTATCACACTTCTTAACCTAATAGGTTTTTTTTCCTCTCTCTCGTCTTTACTACTGAATGTACAGCATGTTGTAAACGGACATCAGTTGTGTTCGATTTTCTTAACCTCGAAGAAATCTGCAGAGGACGATAAATGTAATCCCCAGGTTTGGTAAACATTCATCTCACTGGGAAGCTTTTTCTGGCTTTGGTCTACCTTGTATGCTTTCTTCAGCAAGTGTTGTACTGTTGTTAAGGTTAGATGGTTTACTCAGTTTCTTGTAGGAGTAATTACAATAAGCCCCCTGTGGTTTATGGTATTTACAACAATACCCCTTAAGATTTGGTTCCATCTTAAATATTACACTATTTATAAGCAAAAAGACATTTCAAATATTTTGTTATATTTATACAAATATTACAATTACCATCTTAAACGTAAGATGGATTCAAACTTCAACGGGTTTCTGTAATTTAAAACTAATGTGGGTTTGGGCGTTAAAAAAAAAGAACCTTATCTGGTTTATTTTACTCAAATTTCAGGTTTTTTTTGTGTGGTAATTATCCCTTTATTTTATACAGTTTTCGGTGTCGATTGAATCTGTATCCATTTAATTAGATGTCTTGAAATCTTGTTAATAGTTTTTGTCATGTATCAATAATCTTTTCGTTAGCGAGTAGTATTTTCCAAATTGGTCCGATGACTGAGTTGGTTTCTGCCAGCAATCATCAGGCCAATTGATAATTTGATATAAGTAAAGTCAATATTATGTAAATATTAATATAATACGAAAAATTGTTATGTAAATGTTAAAACAATAAAATTAAAAACATATACAAAATTATAATTCAAATAATATATATATATATATATATAAGATTTTAATCAACGAAAAAAAAAAGTTAAAAACGTTTTTTTAATTAACATAAAATTAACTGAAAAGTTGGTTTGCCCACTAAATTTTGACGGTAAAAATAATTTTTAGGAATGATTAAATAGTATCTAACACGGATTTGCGGTCATCTTTTAGAACGATATCATTGTAGCACGATATATATATATATATATATATATATATATATACACATAAAGGCAAAAATTCTGTCAGGCCGTCTCAACAGTCCGACCTATTAGACGGATCTGACTCGCGGATCCGGTGACATTTCTGTAATATTAACAATGGTGTTTGAGTAGTTTTCAGGGATCACCGGTATTGACAGTCCTTCTGAAAAGTATTAGTCGTCTTTCTAAAAAGTATTAGTTGTTCTTATAAAATGTATTAGTAGTTCCCTGAAGAGTATTTTAGTATTTCTCCTAAATATACTCCCAAAATATATTAGCAGACCCCTCAAAAAAGTATTAGTAGTTCTAGAAAAGTATTAGTAATTCCTGAATAGTATTTTAGTAATTTCCTGAATATAATTAAATTTTTCTCCGAAATGTATTAACAATCCTTTTAAAAAGTATTAGTTGTCCTTCTAAAAAGTATTAGGGTGCGATTGGATATGCTTTCATTTTGAAAATTTTCTTTTCCCTAGAGAATAGTGAAAAAAAATTCTGATGAAAGTTTTTGAAATTTTTTGAGAGTGTGAATGGATATGTAATGATTAACGTTGATTTGATTTAAAAATAATAAAATAATGATTGGATGTGATTGATAGTTAGAAATGTGTGAGTGAGTGAATAGTGAAATTTGTGGGAGAATGTGTAATAATGATTAGATTTTTGTGAAAAAATGTGTAGATGTGATTGGTGTAAGAAAAAATGAGAAAAGTGAAAGTGAGAGAATAATATATTTTCTGAAAATTTTCATAAATAATCGCATGTTTGGTCAGAAAAAATTCTCCAGCGGAACGAAAATAAAATTTAGCGCATATCCAATCGCAGCCTTAGCAGTTCTTCTGAAATGTATTAGTAGTTCCTTGAAGAGTATTTTAGTATTTCTCCTGAATATACTCCCGAAATGTATTAGTTGTCCCTCGGAAAAGTATTAGTAGTTTCTCAAAAAAGTATTAGTCCTCCTCTGATACATATTGGTCCTTTGAAAACTTTATTTTTATTCTAAAAAAGTATTGGTCCTCATCTGAAATATATTACACATTAAAGTAAAAAGTATTACCAAATCTAAAATTAGGACAATATTAATTTTAACTTTAAGCCAAAAGTGAGCCTAAATTATCATCTTCATCCTCAAAAAACCCTAAGAACCTTTTTTTTCCTTTTCATTACAATCACCACTACTCCTGCCACACAAAAGCACGATAATCAAATGATTATCAGGTTTGGTGATCCATTTCTAAAGCCAAGACATGCTATAGATCTACAGTTTATAGCATTGTTCCACACAAATATTAACATCTCCATGACTCCATTGCAAACAATTAGAGTGAAGAAAATATGCAAACACCGCCGATCAAAATTTGTACAATATTAGAGGAATTGATGGGGCAATGCAACTGCGAGCCCGCCCCGATCAACCTTCAGCCGGAAATCCGAAAGGCAAGTAGCAGCGAGCGGCACGTGTCCGCGGTCAGCCAACCATCGTGGAAGCCAAGCCATCCTTCTGATGACCAGACCATCTATCGGCTACAACAAACCAAGTTGGATGTCTCGCTGCTACCCTTTCACTCGTTGTGGGAAAACTGAAATGGCCTCCATCCATTTTTTTTCTTTATTTGTTCGATCTGAATGGTGGCCTGGTGTGAGGAGGTTGAAGGATTGGATTGAATCAGAATCTGGATTGTTTGTTGGTCCGTCAAATGATTGATTCAATTGATTGAATTCGTTAGGCCAGTGGACGTAACACTAACTCATACATAAATGCTAAGATCTCGAACTAGGGGCTTAGCTCACAAAGCCACCACAAAATTCCACTCATGCTAGTAAATTTTACCATAACACTAGTAAGTGTGGGTATAATTAGACGTAAAGGCTGAAAAATGAATTATAAAAAATAAAATGCCAAAATCGGTAATTAAGACAACTTTAGTCAGCACACACATGTACTGCTAGGACAATGTTAGGGACCAAAACAAAGGACACCGGTACAAAATCAATGGGGCCACATTATTAAATTATGTCACCAAATTAATTTCCTAGATTTATTCAACTACGTAGAGTCATTTCTTTGCTGTCGCCAACCTAATTTCACACCCCTTAATTAATTTTAATAGCTAAATCCTGATTTTTTTCGAGAATTAAATCCTGATTATTAGTACACAATAAGTATTGCATTAATTTTATCATCCCCAAAATAACTAGTATAATTTGGTTAATAGATGCGACACTCTATTGACAATCAACATATTATTAATAAATATCTAAATATATAATAAATAAGATATTTATCAATTATAAAACAAATGCAGTGAGCATATACTGAGTGTAGCATGTGTTTGACAGACTCGTCAAATTATAATATAGTAATTAACACTAAGAATTCTTTGAAGCAAGAATGCTTGATAAGAATTCTCTGAAGCAAGAATGATAAAAATATTCACTAATATTTTTGGTTGTTTATTGTGTGTCGATAAAGTGTGTAGTTTAAATTAGAAAGAATTTATATTATTAAATAAATAAAAATATATAAAAAGAAAGGAAAAAATCCTGATCACAAGCCGATCATGTAGCAAAGGAAAAACATTGCAAAATTTCAGGAAAAAACCACAAAAATAACTTTAAAACACAATTTAAGTGAATGACGTTTATGTCTCAAATATTATTAAACTTTATGATATTCAAAAAAAGAAAAAATTAAGTTCAACAGAGAATGTGATGGACTATACCCATTTTATTATACACACCATGTACTTGTACAAATTATTCTGTCATAAAAAATCGCAAGTATCCACTGTTATTTTGTCTCATGTCAAAATCTATTGTTCTAAAAAGCGTTAAGTAATTGGCGATCGAGTCTCAGCCCAGAATGAGTATGGACAAGGTTAGGAGGAACTGAATGGGGTTAATCGTAGCCTAATAGAGAGAATAACGCCAAAACTCAAAAGTAGTCCAATAATTTAAAAATGAAGTAGCACTATTAGCAAGGAAAAATAAAACCCTGCAAATACTACTATCGTATTTTATTAGGACAAAATCACCCTTCTTTTCCCCTTTGTGCCTTGTGAAGAAAAATCATTGAATACAAGAAAAATATCATGTGTTTTGATGTTTTCTATATTATCTTTTCGGATGCTTTCAGAGAAAATCTAGCAGTCTCCCTGGCTAAAGGATGCAGTAAATCTTCACTTGGGCCGCACGTGTTGAGTCAATGGCGACTTGTGTTAAGAAATATTATGGGGTGGATTGATCCGATACACGAAATTAAGGTGAACTAGATAAAAAATTAAAAGAAAAACAATATAAATACTAACTATTTTTTTTTCTTAAAATAATTTACCTAGTAATTTTTTTAGAAGAGAGGCGAGCCAGGTTGGCCCTTGTTGGGTACGGAAGCTATAATAGGCATAAAAAATAGGATTTTATTGATAGAATTTTACTAGAGTTCTTCTACAACACACTCTTGGTTTTACAATTCGATTTTACTTTCTTCTCTCTTGTTCCTTCAACTACAACATACCATCTATTTATACAATGCAATAGATTATTCTAGAGACATTGAGATACAAAGGGGTAGTCAAAAATATTAATTGCTTCTTTTAATTTTCAAGACTTTATTCAACTTTCAAGTCTTGACTTCATCTTTGGGCTTGAATATTTGACTCTATTTTTCAATGCTTGATCCCAAGAGTCAAGATTCCAATTACTTTATTTTAACACCCCTCTTAATTTGTAATCTTGAGTTGCTTCTTGAATGTTTGAGTCTCGTTTGTGAACAAGACAAGTTCACTTGATTCGTAAATCTCTTAGTGAACGTGTCCTTCTTATAGGACTTTCATGATCGATTCTTCCCCGATTCTTGGAGTAGGGACTTTCGGATCTTGCTCAATATTCGAACTTGTGAGGAAGCTTGAGATGTTGAAGGATCCTCATAAGATATTGAGTCAACGACTTGCTTTCCTTTCCAATCCCAAGTTGCAGTTTCATCGAAGATGACGTCTCGTGAAATTGTAATTTTGTTGGTATTAGGGTCCAACAAGCGGTAGCCTTTGGACTCATTACTATAGCCAATAAAGAGAAGTTTTTGCCTTTCTCATCAAATTTCTCACGGCTTTGTGATGGAATATGGGCATATGCTATCTTTGCGCCAAAAACCCCGAAATGATCAACTTTTGGCTTTTGCTTGTACCGAGGTTCATAAGGGGTTTTATTTTGCCGGCCTTTGTAGGAGATCGATTGAGAATATATATTCTGAGCACGTATACATCTTCCCGCTGCATGATATAAATTTGGAAGCCCTTTGCCAAAGCGTGCTTCTCCGCCATTTCAATAATTGTGCGATTTTTTTTTTTAAGAACGCCTTTTTTTTGAGGGGTTACGCTCAGGTGGGTGCAGGTCCGATTTTGTCTTTTAATCCCATTTGCCTTGCAATATTCGATGAAGGGATTATAGAGAAATTCTCCTCCGCGATCGGTCCTCAAAGTTTTAATCAAGAAACCACTTTGTCTTTCCACAAGTGCTTTAAATTGGAGGAAAGTAGAGAATGCTTCGATTTTTGATTGAGGAAGTAAATCCACATCATCCTTGTGTAATCGTCGTCAATGAAGAGAATGAAGTATCTCTTATTTCCAGGAGTGAGAGTTTGCATTGGCCCACAAATATCTGAATGAACAAGCTCCAACGACACTTTTGCTCGCCATGAATTTTTGGAAATGGAAGCTTGTGCATTTTTCCGTAAAATGCAACCTTCACAAACTTGATTTATTTTTTGAATATCGGGAAGTCCAATCACCATCTTTTTCTCTTTGAGTAGATGAAGACCCTTGCTATTAAGATGCTCGTTCATGTTCGCAAATGCCATAGATTTGACAAATCGACATTTTCAACTTTAGAAGTGCACAATTTTCATTTAGCGGCATCGTGAGAGGAAATATATTATTTTCCATCTCAACATTTGCAATGACATCATTCCTCTTTTTGTCGAGAATTTGGCACTTCCCGTCATCAAAGTGGACAGAGAAATCCTTTTGAATAAGTTGTCCAACACTAAGAAGGTTGTGCGAAAGATTTGGCACATAAAGAACATCGGTAATGAATTTTTTATTACCTTCCTTAGTTTGAATAGCAATAGTGCCTTTTCCTTTTGTACTCCTTTCGAGCCATCACCGAGAATTATTTGGGAGGTAATGTTTGGATTGAGATCCACAAAGATATCTCGATTCCACGGTCATGTGGTTCGTTCTTTCCACTATCCAAATATCACATGTTTTTGGAATCACAATTGGCACTTGAATAGAACAAGATTTCCTCTTTAGATTGCTCCAAAACTCGCTTCTTCTTTTTCCTCTTCTTTTCCTTTATTTTGAAACCAACAATCATTTTGTGAATGGTTAGGAATTTTGCATCTTTTGCATCTAAAGAAACAATCTTTAGATTCATGATTCGACTTTTGCAAATAACACAAGTGGGATTATCTTCGGAACTTGACGATGACTTGCCTTTCCAATTGCTTGTCTTTTCATTTTGCCTCCACTTGCCATTTTCCTTTTTGTAATTTGAGCCTCCTTTGAATTCTCCTCGATTGCTCGAACTTGATTTTAATGCTTGCTTAGATTGAAAGGCTTGTTCGAGTTGATGGATAAGCCGAACGACCGATTCTTTGCTCGTGTGCAAGAAGCGATCCCGTCAACTCGTACATGGTCATTTTAGACAAATCTTTTGATTCTTCGATAGCGCAAAGTGGCATGATCGAACTTGGGAGGAAGACATCGTAGAACTTTTTCCACGACTCTTTTATCTTGGATTGTGTCTCCACAACTTTTTATTTGGTTCACGATCTCCGTGACTCGTGATGAGAAATCACGAACCGACTCTCTTTCATCCATTTTGAGATTATCAAAATCTCTCCACAATAATTAAAGCTTCAAGGCAATTGTTTTTTCAGTTCCTTGAAATTCTTGCTTCAAAATTTCCCAAGCTTCTTTGGTTTTTTTAACTCCAAAAATACAAGGAAAGATGGATTTTCCTACACCTTGTTGAATATATCGCAGCGCCATTGCATCTTTTTCTTGAGCTCTTTTTGCAATTTTTCCGAATTTTCTTGCTCTTTTATTTTTGGTTCTTCATCGTCGATCACATCCCAAAGATCCAAAGAGATGAAAAATGTTTGCATTTGGCTACTCCAGTAATCATAATGTTCTCCTTCAAAAATTGGCACTTGACTTGGAGAATATGCGAATAAGGAAGACGCCATTTAGATGAACTGTTGCTTTTGGATTCTGAAAGCTGCTGCCAAAATGAAAGCTTTCTGTTGTGGACCACTATTACTTTCTCAATTATATTAATTGAATTGCAAATGGTTTTTATAGAAATGGAGTACTCAACAAAATGCCAAGTCAGCGAGTTGAGTCCACTAGCTCCAAAATTCAAGCCTAACAACTTGAATTAATATATAACTGAAGAAGAAAATGATTACTTGCTGCAAAATTTTTAAAGAATTGCAGTGGGCTATTTTAGCTCAAAAATGGGACTTTTTTGATTGCTGCACACTGGGGCTTTCTTGGTTGCTACCCACGTCTAGGGATGCTTGATGTATCCTTGGCTCTAGATACCAAATTTGTTGGGTACGGAAGCTATAATAGGCATAAAAATAGGATTTTATTGATAGAATTTTACTAGAGTTGCTACAGCACACTCTTGGTTTTCTGATTGAATTTTACTTTCTTCTCTCTTGTTCCTTCAACTACAACATACCACCTATTTATACAATGATGATTATTCAGAGCGTTGAATACAAAGGGTAGTCAAAAATATTAATTGACTTCTTTTAATTTTAAAAGACTTTATTCAATATAAAGGTTTGACTTCATCTTAAAACTTGAATATTTGACTTTTATTTTTCAATTTGATCCCAAGAGTCAAGATTCCAATTACTTTATTTAACAGCCCTCCCTACCTCCGCCAATGGTTGATGTTAATTGGAATTATTGCAACTTGGCCCGGCTATTTGATAGCTCTCGTCACATGAAGTCTTGAGCACAATGGAGAACAGACCTGGACTTGGGAGTGGAAGGGCTAGCCAACCCCAGGTCGGGTTCGGAGTGCCTGGGCATTTTATCTATTTCAGGTGGGTATTTTGGTAAAAGGAGCTCCTGGATCCATCAGTATCAAATAAACTCTAAGACACCAACTTTTTCCAGAAGTGTTAATGAAGCCAACTTGTGTCAACATGACAACAACTGTTTGACAGTGATATCATTTTTTAATTAAGTCTTTTCACCAATTTTTCATGTTGAAACAAAACATAAATCCAGAACAGATTTCATATACATAATTTAATTGTTACAAGCCAGCAGACATTCAAATCCCAAGAACACACAATCAACATAGGGAGTCCAAAACAGGGTGTCACTTCAGTACTATTTTTTAATAATTTTTGCAACTTGCATGTATATGTCCACAAATTACCTGTTTTTTTTTACTAGTATACATAAAATGAAATTTGTTTCAAGTTGTACTAGTTGTGTTTGTTGCTTATATATAGAAAACATTATAAAATATTTCCAACTTGACAAATGATTCAAGTAATCTTTTCTTTTAATAGTATAATATAATATAGAGAGAGCCATCCTTATTTGAAGAGACGTCATGAATTTCTAGGACAAGTTTGGCTTCCAAATTGAACTAACTAGTCAGTTACATGAACATTAATGATAAAGACATGAAATAATAAAATTTTGTTCAATTTTTTTAATGTAAACGTTAATACTTTTGGTAAAAAATTATACATTGTCCGAAGAACTAAAAAGAATGTGCGGACAACCGATGAGTCCCCGCCTAATGATAAGGTAGAGACCTCAAGAGAAGTCTTAGGTTCAATTTGGCATGAATTGATGTCTTGTTTGAGATAAGTTCGATCTTATTTGGATTGTCATGGATTGATATTTCTTGAGTTATCCCATCAATTTTTGATTAATTAAGGGAATATAGTCTACTTTTTCAATTGTTTGTCTTTCATTTGAGAAAATTTAATTTCACCTTTAATTGGTTTTAGGATGACATATTGTTATCAACTTACAAAGTGGGTTTGGAATATGGACTCCATTGTTGGAGTCTGAATAACAAAATTACAAAAATAAAAATAAAAATACCTTGAATTCAATAGGATTTGAACCTAGGTCCTATAGTTAAAGACTTTTATGGTGCGATCACACAAATTGTTTATTATTTGTATTTAAAAAAACAAACAAAAAATTATTCATTTTGTATTATTTTTTATCCTAAAAATATTACTTTATACAGTTAAAAATATATTTTTTTTTTGGCATAGTGAAAAATAATCTAACACAAATATTTGCTAATTTATTTATATATAGATATATATGATCACATGTTTGTTGTACAGTATCATTGATTTCAATTACCAGATCCTACAAATTTTTGTTGACCATAGTTATTAAATTTTCTCTCTCATATGAAATAGGTAGCTACCATGGTCTGACAGGATCCACGTCAGTGACAGCTTCATTTCACATGAATTCTAATCTTAACTCTCAGTACCCACCTAAAATATCTTACTATAATTAATTTTTAACACCTAATCATTGGTAAAAGACAATTCATTGATGCTGTATTAATTAATTTCAAAAGATATCTTAATTAGCATAGCTTCACTCTCAATTGCATGTATATAAATATATGCATGCACTTTTAATTCCCACATAGCTTTTCTTACCTCGTTCAACTCTTACTTCATTTTTTTTTTCTCTTATAATTCTAATTATTATACAGGACATGGCTATTGATCATCAATACAAGGATATTGAAAATGGCCCTAGTGAATTGGAAAAGCCCTTTATTCAGCAAGCGAAACGCGTCGATTCGGACGAAGAAATCGATGAAAATGGATCGATTTTGATGGTTTTGTTGAGTACATGTGTTGCTGTTTGTGGCTCATTTGAATTTGGATCATGTGTAAGTTTTCATATGTTATTTGTTTTTGCAATTTTGGAAAAGTTGTCACATTTGGATATGGTATATGTACTTCTCCAATGAAAAGAGCTTGTATTGACAAGTTTTTTTTTTTGGCCTTCTTTTTTTATGTTGATCAGGACCAATCAAATATGTAACAAAATATTACAAACAAAAAAAGGGAAACCAAAAAAAAAAAGCTTAAGTTGATATTTTTTGCAGGTGGGATACTCTTCACCCACTCAATCAGCTATAAGAGAAGACTTAAAATTATCTCTGTCCCAGGTACTAATTTTGTTCTGATTTAATTTTTCTCTCTTGTTCTTTGGAAAATGGCATAATTTTTATAATTTTATTAAATGTGAAACTAGATTGTTCAAATATCTAAATGTTGCAGTTCTCAATGTTTGGATCAATAATCACAATTGGTGCTATGATTGGTGCGATCACAAGTGGCCGAATCGCAGATTTTATTGGTCGAAAAGGGGTATTTAAATTAAATATTTCAGATTTTTATCTATTTTAAACTTTAATATGGTCATTTCTCATTAATTATAAGTAAATAGTAATTTGTGTTTACTCATGAAAACAGGCAATGAGAATGTCAGCTGTTTTCTGCATCACAGGATGGCTTGCTGTCTTTTTTTCCATGGTACGATGATTCGAATAATTATTAATTTCCTTCAATTTTTTAACTATTAGTTATTTATTTTCATGCTAAATTTGCTCATGATTTTTTATTTTTTGTGTAATATTAGGAAGCATACTTACTAGATATTGGAAGGTTCTGCACAGGGTATGGCATTGGGATATTCTCTTATGTGGTAAAATTTGATTTTTTTTAATCTTCTATAATTAATTGTCTTAATTTGCATCTTAATTTTTAATTACATAATGTTTTAAATAATTATTGCTGCAACAGGTTCCAGTATTTATAGCAGAAATTGCTCCTAAAAATCTCAGAGGAGGACTTGCAACACTAAATCAGGTGTGTAAAATCAAAGAGTGCATCTTTTTTTTTTAATTTTTTCTAATTAAATAATGACTTTATTTAATAATTGTTTTTTTCTTGACCATTTTTTATTCTACAGCTAATGATTGTGTGTGGAGCATCTGTTGCGTATATATTAGGAACAGTTATAACTTGGAGAACATTAGCTCTAACTGGTGAGTTCAAGATTTGAGTATTGTAAAATATTATGCATAAAAAATAAAACAAAAAATTGCATATAAGAATAAGATATAGCATGAATTTGTAGTACCTTTCTGATTTATTAATTACTGTTTTTGCTGTTCTGATATATATGTAGGGCTGCTCCCCTGTATTTTACTTCTTGTGGGCCTTTTTTTCATCCCAGAGTCCCCTAGATGGCTGGTGAGCTTCAATCAAGAAACCATCAAAATAATTAATTACATTTTAATTATGAAAATATTAATCGAAATTTTACGTTTAATTTCTTGAAGGCGAAAGTCGGCCTCCAGAAAGAATTTGAATTTGCATTGCGTAAACTTCGTGGCAAGGATGCTGATGTTTCTCATGAAGCTGCAGAAATTCAAGTATATTTGGCGTCCTGCTCAATCTCGTTTTATAATTTGTTTGATTATGCATTTTTTTTTGACTAAGTATGAATTTTTATTTTTTTCCGACAGGCTAGTATTGATTCTTTACAAGATCTTCCTAAAGTTAGAATGCTGGATTTGTTTGATGCAAAATATATGCGCCCTCTCATAGTAAGAACAATTTTTTTTTTGTTTTATTTAAGAAATTTAATCTAGTATTTTTTTTATATTTGAACATTATATGATAATCTCACTGAGGTTTAATTTGCTGTTCAGATTGGTGTTGGATTAATGGTTTTCCAACAATTTGGAGGGATAAATGGGATTGGTTTCTATTCTAGTGAAACATTTGTAGCAGCTGGTAAATCACATTTTGTTTGTTACACATTTTCATATTAACATAAAATCTCTGTTTATTTGATGTGTTGCTGATTTGGAGAACTTAATTAAAATGCAGGGTTTTCTTCAGGAAAAATTGGGACAATTTCATATGCCATAATTCAGGTTTGCTTGAATATTTTGCATTCAAAAGTATTGTATAATTATCAAATAGAATTTCCAAAATTGGAGAAATATTTGTCTAAATTTTTGTCACCATAATATCTTAAGGTCCCAATAACTGTGGTTGGAGCATTATTAATGGATAAATCAGGAAGAAGACCTCTTCTAATGGTGAGTGCTTGTAATTTGTGTTTGTTTTTTTTTGCTAAATTTATAATTTCAAGATTTTTAAATTAGAAATTTGCAAATTAATTTGATTTGCATTTTTAGGTATCAGCAACAGGAACATTTCTTGGATGCATCCTGACAGGGCTTCATTTTTCCTCAAGGTCATTTCCTGATATATTGAAATATTTTCAATCAATATTTATATGGGATATTTACAAAGACAATCCTGATGTTTGGGCTAATTACAAAAAAACACACATATTTTTAAAAATTACGAAAAACCCCTTAAGGTTTGATTCCGTCTTACCGTTTCCCCTTTTAAAAGCAAAAAATATTTCAAAATCCTCCTGATATTTCTAAAAATATTATAGTTACTACCTTAAATTTAAGACAAAATCAAACCTAAGGGGCTTTTTGTAACATTGAAACATCTCTATGTTTTTTTGTAATTAGCACAAACCTCAGGGGGGCTTTTGTAATTATCTCTAATAATATAGCTAATGATTCATTTCTAACATCTCTTAGTATTTCAAAATCAGGGTGAAGCTCTATTGATTGAATGGGTTCCAGTTCTTGCTGTTTCTGGAGTACTGGTAAACTCAGCTGATTTCTTTAACTTATACTTAATTAATAATTATACACACATCACATACTAAAGTATAATTTAAATCAAAGCCAATATGTAACAATCTAAAAATTAGATATATATGAACATTTTATTGAATAAAATAAATGTGATCAGGTATACATAGCAGCATTTTCTATAGGAATGGGTGCAGTTCCTTGGGTCATAATGTCAGAGGTAATCTATATTCTCAGTCTACTATTCTTGAACAATAACATTTTCCATGCATTGCTGAAAATAGTTTAACAGCTTAATTACAAATAATACCCTACTATCTTTCAAAATTACAAATACTCCCTTGACATTTGATTCTGTTTTACAAATTACACCCTCAATATGGAAGTATTTGATAAGAAAATACAGATTTAAGGGGGCGTTACAATAGTATTTGTATTTTCATGATTATACCCTACTAAATGTTTGATTAAACTTATAACATTATATTTAATTTTTCAGATATTCCCAATTCATGTAAAAGGTGTAGCTGGGAGTTTGGTAGTATTAGTAAACTGGTTAGGTGCATGGGCAGTTTCCTACACTTTCAACTTTCTCATGAGCTGGAGTTCAACTGGTGAGTACTAAATTTACTACTATTTCTAAATAATATAAATGACAACTTAATTCATCACATTGTTCTTGATTAAACAATTTTTGATTCATCAACTTATTTTTTTTTTTTTTTTTTGGGGAAATTTCAGGCACTTTTTCGATATATGCTGGATTCTGTGCACTTACAGTAGTGTTTGTGGCAAAGATTGTGCCTGAGACTAAGGGAAAAACACTTGAACAAATTCAGGCCTCAATCAACTCATAAAATGGATGCCAAAACTTGAAAAGCGCGACGCGGAAAATACTTTTTCGACAATTTATTAATAAATCTCTCGTGATATCAGCCAAAACGGACAATTTCTGCTTCATTACAAGTAACGTTGTTCGGACAAGGAGGCCATCCTGGAGAGAATGGACTGAGTTTGTTACTAGATTTTTTCAATGATAGATTCAGTTGTAGGTAGTAGGCTTGAATTTTGTTTATTTATTTTTTTAAATTGATTTGTAAGCATGAAATATGATCATTGTAGAAGTATAGAGATGACAGGCACTGTCATGGAATTGGAATTTGAGAAAAAAATTAAAAATTATGCTGATTTCCATTATTAAGAAATTATTAAAAATTGTTATAATTCATGACCTAATGTGCAAAATTGCTGGTCAACCATGTTGTAATCTGAATGTGAATATTTTGGATCTGAAATCAGTTGGGTATAATGAACCTGATTTGACTAGAAATCCATAATTCGAAAATGAAATGAAGTGGATATGTAATTAAATGATCCATTTGTTCAAAGATCTAAATGATCTGAATCATTTTTGATGAAATGCTTAATATGGATATTCAAATTCCTATATGAGTTAGCTCACTATGTTTGCTTTTTTGGGAAAAGAAAAATAATTTCATCAGTTAATTCAAACTAACAATATATCAATATGAAATGATTCATAGCATCTAAATTAATAACAAAAAACGATTTAAAGCTTATAATTTTTAAATTTTTATAATGTCTAGAATACATGTGATAAAAAATAACAAAGAGAAAAGATATCAATTTGTTTAACTCGATTAGTGTTCGTCTCTATTAAAATTCATCAAAATCCAAGTGGTAAGACCGGGGTCTAGGCTATATAGCATGGTTTGATCCATCAACTTCCCTAGAATCAGATGAGCCCATAATCGGCCCATTAATTAGATAAGGAGTTCTTCCTTCTCTCCAATAATAAACACCCATAGGCTGGTGACCTTGAAGGTCCATTAAACCATACACATTTTTATTACACACTTTATGGCGCGTGAACTACACTCAACCTCCAGCAAGGTGAAAAGCCAACCGTCTTGATTACACTCACAATACCCACACAAACAATCTGAACCAAAAAAGGGGAAAAAATCCCTTAATTGGCAAGAAAATCTGTAATCATTCCAACAAAATCTGATTCTTTTGCTGAGACCAATTTTGCTACCCTTTTTGTGGTAAGCAAGTTATAGCTATTTCATTTCCCAAATTCTTGCAACCTTGTTATATTGGACTATTTGTATAAAAATCCCAATATTTAAGTGCTTGCGTCACTGGTTACGTATGCTGACCTTTCTGCTCTCTTGCTATCTTTTTATGAGAGTGAAAATTATTAGTGGGTTAACTTTATCGTAAGAAGTTGAAAACTTTGGTAAAGCCCAGTGCCAGTACTTTTTTATTTTTTCATTTTTTGACTGGTTTGATTTTTCTTGATTGTTGTAAACTTGTGATGACCCTTTTCTCTGTTTATGGATATAGCTGAACATGGAGTTGTTTTGGGGCTTTGTATGTTTAATCCCTCAACTTTAGTTATAGGTCATTAAATTTTTTTTTTTTTTTTTTGGTCATGGGTTTGCAAGTTTCAGATTCTCTATATGCAGATATGTTTAGGTATACTGTTTTTATTTTGTTGAGAATTTATAAGTGTAATTTAATTCTCACTAGTGGAAACTTATGCTGTGCAGGACTAATTTGGTGAAAGTTCGAAGATTTTTTTAGATTCTCTATTGAAGCATGTGCAAATGAAGTGTATCTTTTGGGGGTGAAAAAGATAGCAGTCTAAGCGAATATAGATAATTATTTATGTTAGGCATTTGTATTGGTTAATACGAGGTAAAAAAAAAAAAAAGAATTGGATCATGAGTAGGTCCAGAAATTATTTCGATTCCAGAGATGGGATAAATGAGCCCGGCGGATCATGTGGAAACGCATTGCTTGGTTGTGGTGATGATGAATTTGCACAACTCACCAAGGTTAAGTCGGCCCCACACGAGCGTCTTAGCAAGGTGTTGCCTGGCAAGGCAAAATTACCTGTTTCGCCGGTGAAAATGTTGATGGGCAGAGAATGCAACTATAGTGGAAGAGGGAGGTTTTCTTTGTCAGATTCTTGTCATGTGCTGAGCCGTTATTTACCCGTTTATGGCCCTACTGTGATTGATAAGATGAAAAGTTGTGCCTATGTCTCTCAATTTTCTGACGATGGGTCTCTCTTTGTTGCTGGATTTCAGGTATTGCGAATGATTGTGTTATACTTTTGGACTTCAACATGTAGTCATTCAATTTGTTGACGAGCATTACCTCATTTTTTAAACAGGAAAGCCATATTAGAATATATAATGTTGATTTGGGATGGAAAATACAAAAAGACATTCGTGCCAGGAGCTTGAGGTGGACTATTACTGATACTTCTCTTTCACCGGATCGCCGTTTTCTTGTAAGCTTGTTATAACTATGCACAAGATTTTTATAAGTGCGTCTGGTTGTGTTTGTTCTAACAAATATGTATAGCGGGCTTATTGTGTTGAATGATATTTGCTTCTTTCTCCCATTTTCAGCTGGAGATTCTTATATGTTTGGTTTTGATGTGGTTGTCACAGGTTTATGCCAGTATCTCACCTGTTGTTCATATCGTTGATGTCGGATCAGCTACCAAAGAGTCTCATGCAAATGTGACGGTCTGTGTTTCAAGATGTTCTGATATTTTTCTCGTAATGAAAATACAAACAACTCTAATAAGTCATGCTAATGTTATAAGTTGATTCTTAAAATACTGCCTCATTCTAGCTTTGATGGTACTACTTAATTGATTTGATTTAATACACTTTATTTTTATTGCATTCGTTGGAAAGAGTTGATGGTTGTGATATCACTGTAAAATATAGTTACAAGGTAATCTTTCAAATGGTAAGCATATTATGCATGAGTGCATGACATTTATAGACAATTGTTTATTAGATGCTATTTTTTATGGTATATATAATGAATGGCCAATTAACTTTATCATGTTTACGTGAATTCTGCACCTTCCAGTGTCTGAAAACTAGGTGTCACACAATAAAATGTTATGTCATTTCGTTACAACAAATTGGCACGTAAAATCATCAAGATACTTTGCTGGAGCTTTTTGTTGGAGAATTAATAATGCTGTGTCTAGTCTGATTTTTAATTGGACGACTGTGATTTGCGTACTTTTGGTAGTCCTGTTTAAGATCATAATCTCATTCATTCGTTCAGGAAATTCATGAAGGCCTGGAATTTTCATCTAACGTTGATGATTATGAGGATTATTCTTTGGCATCTTCTCGGTTAAATTTTCAACTGATGGACGAGAACTTGTAGCTGCTAGCAGTGATGAATCAATATATGTTTATGATCTCGAAGCAAGAAGGCAAAGTCTCAGAATCCCAGCGCACATGGTACCACATTTTACTTATGATTACAGTGTAACTTATGTCTAGTTCTTGAATCCGGATATTTAGACAAGTCATCAGTGTAATCTCAGACCATGATATTTGTATTAACTGTGATTCTGTGAATCTGAAATATTTTGTGGATCCTTTTTGAAAAGTGGTAAATGCTATAATGAAGTTCTGCTTCACATATTTGGCCCGGGAGGGGGTTGTGGCAGGCATGCTACTCAAAATCCTGCTAACGGGTCGAGAATAAGAGATATTGATAATTCTAATCGGAAGTTTTCCAGAGTGGGGAAAAAGGGTTAGAGGATTAGGCTATTATAAGAATCTCCTCATCATTAGCAGAATCACCCCGCACATCACAAAAAGAAGCAAAAAGGAAAAGGAGAAAAGTCTTAAGAAGTACTTCAAATTCAGCATCTGATCACAATTACGGTTGAAGGTTTATAGAGTTCAAATTAGGATCTTTTAAGTTAAAATATTATTTATTTCCATATTTATAAGTTAATCGGTGCTTCAGCCTTAAATATGCTGGCAATAATTGCTTATCTCGGTTGATTAAAACTGTTCTATGGGTTTTGTTGGTCTTATTTTTGCATAGTTTTGAGATTTAATATTTGTTGTTTGATTTGCATGTTTATTGCAGTCGGATGTCAATGCTGTATGCTTTGCCGATGAAAGTGGCCATATCATATATTCCGGCAGCGATGATCACCTCTGCAAAGTAATGTTTATTCGCCACCCTAGAATAAATCAAACTTGAAATTTTAACCATCTTTTTCCTTTTTATTATGTTCATTTGTGCTGTAATACTAAGGTTTTATCTTCTTTATTTTTAAAAGTTTGGAGCATACTTTATGTTGGACTAGTCATTTTTCCAGTAAAGGACTCGTATGGATAGTTTATTGAGCAGCATGCTCACTCCAATCTTATTTCAAAATATTTGTTCTTGCACCAGATTCCTAATTTTTGAAATTTCAATATAGAGGTTGTTTGTGAATGACTTTGTAGCATCATTCCATTAATGGGGTTTCTAGGTTTTTCCTGAAAATGGAGTTTAAACTGTCCTTTCCATCATGCGACTGAAATGGGGTCAAGTTCCATTTGTGAAGATGATTTACCGTTATTACCCAAATCATTTACCTTGCATCTACTTGATTTGAGCAATTGGTTGCCATTTGTGCGTAAGGTTTTTTATTGGATGCTATATGTGAATGCCTTGGTAGGTGACTGTGCCAGTTCCCTGCCAAGCATGATGCTTTTGACATGTCCCGCTGTGTGGAATCTTTGACACTTCAATTTAAGCTCTGATAACTAGTTTACAATATAGGAAGATTGTTTTAAGAAATCAAGTAGCATGATGTGGCTTCTACAATGTCATTTTTAATTTGCAACATACTCTTCTTGCAAAAGCCTTTCTTCAATTATCCCCTAAGGGTGGCTGCAACGGTTGGCTCAAGCACCAACTCAAAAGAAATTGAGGCCAACTCAATAAATTGATACCCATTGTGGAAGTGGGTTTAAAGTTGTGCAACACAAAGTTGGGTTTGAAAAATCAAAACCAGCTCAATAAAACAAGCGACATGAGAGCAAAGTGGGAGGTGGACTGTACACTGAGTTTATTTGAGTTGGTGGACCGCACGCGCGAGTAGGGGTCCCACTCTGAGCAGCTGTAGGCCGCCTTATTGCTTTTTGGGTTTATAAGGGTGGTTGCAACCCTGGAGTTGCGAGAGCAACTTAATACTGCCACAGCAGAAAGTACAAACCCACTACTTCTATAAATCTACTCACACAATTATTTATAAACCCGAAAAAGGAAAAATGTGGCCGACAGTTGCTCAGGCATGGAACCATGAGCCACACGCGCGTGCGATTCACCAACTCAAAAAAGCTTAGTGTGCAGTCCACCTCCCACTTTGCTCTCGTGCCGGTTGTTTTATTGAGTTGGGTTTGATTTTTCAAACCCAACTTTGTACTGTACATCTTTAAATTCACTTCCACAATGGGTATTATTTTATTGAGTTGGCTCATTTTTTTGAATTGGAGTTTGAGCCAACTGTTGTAGCCACCCAAATTGTGGGGGCAGGTTTATATAAGTTGTGGGTTTTTACTTTCTAATGTGGCAGCATTAAGTTGCTTTTGCAACTCAAGGGTTGCAGCCACCCTAATGGTCAATAAGTTAATAACCTCGCCTAATCAGTAAATTTCTTCGTCCTAAATGCATGAGATAATAATTTGTTTTTTCAAATCCTTCTGGTCCCAACAATAAAATAAATTATTCGTTGACAAAAATATACACATATAATTCATAATATTAAAGAGTTTTTATCTTTATAATTTCTATTTTAAATCAACTCTTTCAATATATGCATCTAAAGTCTGTAGTTTTTCTCTATGCCTAACTCGACCTTGTCTTTAAATTTTTTGTAGAGCATGCACTATTTTTGGTATATATATTTTTCAGTCATATTTTACTATTGCTTGAAGCATCGATGCTGATAAAACATTTGGTTGAAACACAATCGTCATCTGGATCATGATCATCATCAACGTTTTTCATTTTCCTTTGAATAATATCTTCACAAGTTGGTGATTCCATTACCTCATCATCTTCTCTAGGATAATTCAGAGTTTGCCCAACATCCGTCGCAATTCTATATCTTAAACTAGAAATTTCTTCATATAATCCAAAGATGCCTTCATCTTCACTAGCTTCTTGTTCAGTAGCCACACATTCATGTGACCAGATTTTGTAATGAAAACAATATATGATGGTTGTTGTCTTCACATCAATGTCCCAAGCCACATTAATAAAATTGATGGCATTTAAAAGTAATTAAAACATAAAACTCTCTGTATGTTAATAAATTTATTCATTCACGAATAAGTTTATAATTATTCATTAATGGTAAAAAAATTGTTACTTTAAGATAATATTTTTCCCATAGTTCCCATAATATCTATATATAGATGTTTTGTTGTATGAAATTTACATCTTTAGAGTGACGTCCTAAGCTTACTATATCATGGGCAGTGTGTCCATGATGTATCCACGCACAAAGTCAACACCCTTTTTGAATGAATCTTAGTCTAGACCTTAAAATGAATTAAAAAAATGTCGGAAATGCAGATCTACACCCATAGATGGCTTGGGATGTATTTAAACTTCTATGGTATTTTGCAGATGAAATGGAAGAGTTTCTGCTGCGTGGTTGCTATTTACCTCTCGACGTCCAAGTATTTTAATTTTCTGTTGTATTAATTATTTCAGGTTTGGGACAGACGTTGCTTTGTAAGTAGGGGACAGGCTGCTGGAGTCCTGATGGGACACTTAGAAGGCATTACTTTCGTTGATACTCGTGGGGATGGCCGTTACTTAATCTCAAATGGAAAAGATCAAGCCATCAAACTTTGGGATATAAGGAAAATGTCATCTAATGTCAATTAGTACGTTTACGTTCGTAGTTTTGCAGCTTTGTGTGTGTGTAAGGAAAGGGGTTTTCCTATCAGTATATATATGATTGTAATACTATCCGTTCTAGTAGATATTTGCAGTAAAATGATATCGGCCATAAAATTCTAATATCTGGCTATTCTTTTATAATGAACTTACCTTTTGAGTTTCAATCCAGCTTTCAGAATTGGGTTAGATTCGAACTTACTAATTGCATTAATACGAGGATTTCTTGTTTTCTTGATTCAGCACCCCAAGGCGGCGATATGCTGAATGGGATTACCGATGGATGGAATATCCAGAACAGGCAAGAAATTTGAGACATCCCGATGACCTGTCGTTGGCTACATATAAAGGCCATACTGTCTTGCGCACTCTCATACGTTGTTATTTCTCGCCAGCGTATAGGTAAGATGCTTATATGACTTTCTTGCTGCGGGTGCCTTTGCTTTGTTGATGCGATTAGATAAGAAATTAGGATTAGCTGTGATAGCACTGTTCATTGATTATATTGTATGGTTTAATTTTGTGTTTGGGATTTGGGACAAAAATGAATCTTTTTTAACAGCTCTTTGTTTGGCATTTATGATTATATTGGATAATGGACTGAAATTACTAATTTACCCTCGGTGGTACTTATGAGTTATGAACAAACACTCAACCTTTTGGGACCATAAATGACATTACACAGAATTGGATGAATAGGTATTACAGAATACCACCCCCTGATGTCTGATACATTATCAATTGGCTGAAGGAAATAATAATTAATGACGGGTTGCTGGCAAACAAAAGAAGACATGATAATTGTGTGGAAGAAATTGTGCTTAATGTTTGAGTTGGTTATATTGGGGTCATCACGGTGTTTGGAATGTTTAAATTTTACGCCATACATTAAGCTTAAAGAGGTCAGGATCTAGCTGTAATTACCAAATCCGTTTAGCTGGTACACGTTAGGATTTTAACTTGATGGCTAATGTCTTGGCACCATACTGGAGTTTGAACTGCAATATGAAGTTAATATCCGTATTACTTGGAGACAAAATTAAGAGTTCCATAATTTATTTGCTTGAAACATTTCAACTTCCAGTGTTGTTTGTTAAGAAACTATTTTGATCATCTAACCATCAATCCAGGGAATACTTCTTGATATTTATGGTTGCTTGCTGTAGAACTAGTCAAAATTGCTGATTTTTTTTCTGTATCTTGTTAAATTTGGAACTTTTCTACGTACGTCCAGAATATGTATTTGCGACTCTGCGTTCAAATGTTGGGCTTACCTTTCATTTCTGTATTGACCTTTGCAGCACTGGGCAAAAGTATATATACACAGGATCAACCGATTCTTCCGTTTATGTTTATGATGTGGTATGTAATTATTGCCCTTTCTTCGTCATACTTTCAGTTTCCTTTTTTCTTTCCCCTTTATTATATACGTTATACGTTAGTTGATATGTTCAGATGAAAGCCATCAATGAACACTGTTAGGTGTTCTGATTTGTTTCTTTAAGTCTTAAAGAAAACGGCAAATTACAAAAACTACTCTTGAGATTCAGTCTTATTACAAAAAAAAAAAGGAAAAAAAAAAAGGACACAGTTATCTTTCAAAATTACAAATATCACTTGACATTTGTTTCTATTTTGCAAAATGCATCTATTGAGGGGATATTTGTAAGACACAAACCTTAAAGGGATACTTGTAATTTTGAGAGAGAACTGAGATTTTTTTTTTAATTAGGCTGTTATCCTTAAGGGTAGATTTTGTAATTTGCTCTGATTGGCAACAAAGCTTAATGGAAGTGTATAGGATGACACAAAAGATATTGTTTCGCGCTGTGCACTTGTTTACCACATGAAAATTGTATCTTTTTTTTTTCCTTTTTCCTTGTGCTCGCGATGGCCTTCGTCTTTGAACTTGGTTTCTCCTGTGTAGGTGAGTGGTGGTCAAGTTGCAAAACTCGATTACCATGAAGACCCCGTTAGGGACTGCAATTGGCACCCTTTCTACCCCATGATTGTCAGCTCTTCTTGGGATGGAATGATCGCCCGTTGGGAGTTTCCTGGTAGCGGTGAAAACACGTTACCGGTGAAGCGAACTAGAAGAAGAAGGCGTTTTTTCTACTAATTTTTGGCTCTGGGATGTGTATGTACAAGGTCCATAGCTACCATAGTACCATACTATTACTATGTTACAAATTTTCATGATTTACCAGAAATAAGTTATGTCTGCAACTTTAATATTTGGTGGCAACTTTTCATGTTCATACTATGAATCCCTTTTGGTAACTTCATGTTTGTGGTTAAGATTTTTTTGTGATTTGGGCTCAACTTCATCTTTTCTTGATGTGTAGAATTGATTATAAACTTATAATTAGTCAGATTTTGAAGGTTGGCGTCAAATCCTCTTCAATTATAATTTAGATAAAAAGTAATTTTGTGAGTCAAAAATTACAATTATAAATTAAAACACCTTCCGAGTACGAAATATGTAATATTAATTATGCAGATCTCTTTTTTGCGCAAAAAAAAAAAGTAAAATAATAATAAACCAGGTATAAAATATTTTCAAACTAATAGGTACCTATGTAGGGTAAAGTGCAACAGCCAAGAGGCCAACACTCATGATGAAATATTTTAAATGCATTTTATTTGGAATTTAAATTACATATCTAAAATTTTCATTCACCAAATTAGTTTTTAATACAAGTGTTTTAATTTAGCCCAAAATTGTAAAGGGCAACGCAGTTTAGTTCCAAAATCAAAATGGAATCAACAAGGCGATGCAATTTCCATTCAATATTCTAAATTATACTCTTTCCGTTCTAAATATATAGTCCAATTTGACTTTTCACACATATTAAGAAAGACATTGGAAACTACAATTGTGTTACATTTTTACTGATTTAATTTTATTTAATAACTAATATAAATTATAAAATACATATTAAATAAGGTAATAATAGTAAAAGAAGAGAAAAATACTATTAAATATAGAAAGTGGACTATATATTTGGAACATCCCAAAAAAGAATAGTAGACTATATATTTGGGACGAAGGGAGTAATTTTAATCACAAATCACTATAAGCGATAGGGTAGAGTGGTGCAGATGATAACCCTAATGTTGGTTGTGTTCTAAGTAGAGTTGTCAAAGGGGTCTGGGCCAACCCACCAGATCAAAGGAAAAAACAGGTTGGACCAGGCCAAATAGTGATCGCAACCCTATTTTTGGAGCTCAACCCGTGAAAATGCACATAAATTGTCGGCCGATTGGGCGATCGGTGTTTTGAGCCTAATTGACCAGACCAAATAGTCCGACTCATTTCGGCCTCCAAAAATAAAGCTTAGCCTAACCCTTTTACCGGACCGGTCGAGCCGAGCTCATTTCGAAAGCTCGAGCTCTAAAAACATACTATGATGTAATCCTGTAAGAGAGTTGGAGAAAAAGAAAACGTGTTTTCCAGTTGCCATCATTGAGCAAATAATAATTGACGCCTTTGGATTTCATCTCTCACACACTCGCACACAATCACACACAGTGAAAGCGGCGAAGTAATAACAATGGCGTCTCCTACAGCAAGACTCACATTCCGCCTATTGCTGGCGTTTGCGGTGGTTCTGATTCTGTTCTATGTTGGACGCCCTCTCTACTGGAAAATCTCCGCCACTATTCACGACATCCGCCACAACAAACAAACCGTATCTGGAGGTTTTATTACTATAATTTTTCTCGCATTTTCTCGTGTTCTGAATTTTCTATAATTTTCTGAAATTGAGATATATGCCTGATCCATGGAAATTTTACGATTTTTTTCCTATTAAAAAGATGCTATTATTTTTCTTTTTCTTTTTGCTGGCACGTTTGAATGCGTTTTGCTTGTGTTTCTGGAACTTTTCAGTCCTTCCGAATGTTCTTGCTACATCCCTTAGAAACTTAACCCTGGGAATGTTGTTTGATGGTTAGATACACATTTAAATTTTTAGAGCAAATGGTGGAAATTACCCAATTGGGATAGATGAGAGACTTTTTTGACATGCATATGAGTATGTTTGGTTAGCATTCCCAAGAAATCAACTTTCCCAATCTCTTTCCCCAATCACCAACCAAACATTACATTCTCTCCCGAAGCATTTCTTTACTAATACACATATTTCCAATACATCACATCAAACTCCACTTCCCCAATCACCTCCAAAACTTGCCCCAATCACCCCCAATCACTAAACAAACATACCCTAGTTTTTACCCACTTTTTGGGGTTTAACCACAATCTTCTGAATATTTAAATGAAGCCTTTTTTAAAGGTAAGATGTATTTCTCTCTATTGTTTGAAATACATGCATACAACGTTTGCCCTCATTTTTCTCTTCTTTGTTTTTCTCTCTTTTTTTCTTCTTCACAAAATTTCAAGAAGTTCTTTTTGTGGTCTTTCGTAACCAAAACCGCACCAAAAATCGAATAACAAGGTAATGTTGCTTCTCCTTTTAGTTACTTAACCTTGTTTAAATTGTTCAAGACCAACATATTTACAAAACATGTGAAATATATCGTGAAATGTGAATTTTTTTGAACCTAAGATGCAATGTGCACGATATATCGTACAAAATAAGCCTTTGGCATGATATCGTGCCAAAAATATTCTTGGGTACGATATCGTGCCAAAAATAAGCCTGCCGCACGATATATCGTGCCAAAATAAGCACTCTGCACGATATATCGTGCCAAAATAAGCTTTGTGGCACGATATCGTGCCCATATCTCTTTGTCTTCTTCACTATATCGTGCGAGGAAACCAGGGGATTTGAAAAAATGATCCAACATTACGCCGATCCCATTTCTAACTCAACACACCAAATCTTACAACACAAACATCAACAAAACAACATTCATGCATATTATCAAGTAAAATCAAACATTCATACACCAACCACTAAAGATTTCGAACAAAAAAAAATCCAACATTACATCCAAAATACCGAAAATTTATTAGAAAACTCTAAACCCTAAAAACCCTAACCTGTGGACTGTATGCACGATATGTTTGTGTTCTTTTTTTTTTTTTTTTTTTGCTTTTGTTACTTTTTGCTTACACCTATTTTGTCTTGGAGTGGGTGTAGTATACGGTATTGGGGGAGGGTTATACGGTTTTGACTTGTCATTCAATTTCAAAATTCAAAAACACTCAACTTAAAGAAGGGCAATTTTGTCAATTTGGGTAGAAAAGAGTTTTGTTATGTTGGTGGGTAGAAAAAAGTACCCACTATCCATAGTGGGTACTTAAAAAATTTCCCCAAATTTTTATGTGGATTTTGGTTGCCTCTTGTGTTCTGCATTTTTATTTTGAAATTTTCTTGTTTCAAACTTCTGATCTTCTTACATTTTGTTATCATTAGGGATTTCGCAAATTGTACAAGAAGCTCAGAGATCAGTGGGATGGTTCCATGATGAGTCAGATTCAGGAGTAAGGGAGTACAAGAAATCCACTTCATCTAGAAGGTTTCTTCTTGGTCAGGTTATGTGAAATACGAAACATGAGATGTTCTTGTTATGAAATTTTCTGAGATTTTCATACTTATTCCACGAAAAGGTAATGTGGCATGGTTTGTGTTAATAGAGTAGATGTGTCAACGGATTAGATTAAGATTTGGTTGAATAAAGTGATGTACTTCTGAATATCCTCGAACAATGAGTAGCTCAGGTGTATGTGACATTTTAGTGTTTTAATCCGAGTTGTTTGATACTGATAAAGTTCATGAGAGGATGGTAACGCTATACTTTGTGTTTGTTGTAATAAATATTGATTTTGAAAATGTTTCTGGAAATGTGAAACTTGAGCTTGCTTATTGGGTTATTTTGAAATGGTTGTGCCCTTATGTGAGAGCGAAATCTACATTCTGTATACTCATGATGTGATTTTAAAGGAGTGTTTGCAATCACTAAAAATGTTTGCAATCACTAAAAAAAAAGTGCTTATCAGCTTTTGTCTGGAAAAAATAAAAAATATTTTCTAGTGTTTGCAAATGCCAACTTATACTTCTGATTTTGCTTCATTTAATCAGAATCTAAAAGCAAGGAGATGGGCTTTAGATTTCTATTCTTGTTCTGGTTTGACTTTTGTGAACAAATAAACACTTTTACAACTTTTTAAACAAGCACTCTCAACGTCGATTCTATTTGCAAATACTACCAATTTTTGATTCTCAACTACTTTTACTTCTGCTACAATAAATAACTTATTGTAAAAGCATAATTTTTGCAAACACTATCTAACTAGAATTGAGATTTCCACTAGAATCCAAGCTATAGAGTTCCTAAGAAGATTGGGTATATATCATCCATGAGAAAATGTCTTTCAGTTAGATTTCAAAATAGTGAATACATAAATGAGTCGCAGATGGTTATAGTGCAGAGAGTGCTTGCCCTGAGTACTTATGGACCGTATTGCCTTAGTACTTTGAAACACTGTAATTTTTAATACTTACCCGTCAAAATATAGGTAGTGTTTATGTCAGACGTACAACACATCGAGCGTTTTGAAGTCTGATATTGTCAATGCATACATTCACACGCCTCCATAATCTATCTTAACATGGTCTGAGGATTTGAATGATGACATGCCAGTGGCTAGTGATGATGGAAAAGAGTATATATGTGTATGCATTTTATCAAGCAGATGGTTTATGGGACCATGGTATCATTAAGTGGATATTTACTCTTTGGATTCTATATGAAATGAAATGCAACCGCAGCTCTCTTTTCCTGTAATCAACTTGTATGGCCACTTGTTATTAAATAGGTTTGGTTTTAGTACATGAAAGTTTTTCGATTTTTATTGATATTATATCATACTTCTTCTGCCCCAAGTTGGAGCTAACGTAGTTTTCCAATTGGCCATATGCAAGAGGATTAGTTGTAAGTTGTAACTTGCCTTGTTCCCATGTTGTTGGCAATTGTAAGATCATAATCTTTGTCTTCTTCCAAACCCTTGACATTGTGTCTTATCATTATAGCATTTTTATTGCTTCCGATTATTTCTGTTTTTCACAATCTTGATTTGGTGTATCTAGCTTGGATAAGAGAGTGTTTGCAAACTCTGAGAAAAAAAAGCGAGTCTCAGCTACTAGGTGGAAAACATTCTAGGTATAAGCTGAAAATTAATTTTTTCTAGAGTTTGTAAACACGCCCTAAGTCTCATGTCACAATTGCGGCTTATGGCTTCAAAATCCCCTTGTCGTTTTGAAGGAGATGCCAATGAGATGAAGTACGAGTATGGAATAGCGCACTTCATTTGTCATTGGGGTTGTTCGTATTCTTTCAGATTGAAGAGCATTTCTGGCAGTTTTATTTCAGTTTCATTATATAGCTTTTTCAAGCATCATGTCTATTGTCTAATTTGGATGTTTTTTTTTTTTTTTTCACTTATGGGGACTATATGTTGTATTCTGATTCAATGCATATATGATGTTTTCCCTCAAATTGTTCAAAATGTGTTGCGTGAACGATGGGCCTTAGCTCTTGTTGGGTATGTATCTGTAGAAAGATAGAAACAATATACAAGTTAGGACCAAAAGCAGTACAAAACAAGCGAAAGGAAATACAAAGTATAAATCAAATGGCGAAAGTAACAATAACACCAATTAGGGCAAAAACCCTAATCTCAAGATTTGAGATAAAGAGGCTCGAGGAGTCTTGAATTTCCCCCAAGCAATATCCCCAATCACACCAGGAGGCACAAGGTCCACACAAAGAACTTAAGCCGGCAAGAATCACCGAAACCCACAAAGAACTCGAACGGACAAACCCCAGTGTCCGTCAATATCTCCCACAAACACTTCGAGCCGTGCGAGAACGTGAAGCGAAGACAACACTCACAAAACCACTCACAAACACTCTTGTATCACACAAGAATTCACAGAGACAGAGTAGTTTTGAGAGAGAGAAAAATCGAGCTTGCTTGGGAAACCCTAGTTTTAGAGAGAGAAGTGGAAAACGAGGAAGTGGGAGGAAAGATCGGAACAAACCAATATATGAGAGCAATCAAGGGCTCGGATATAACCTGGAAGAATGAGCGGACAAGATTGGCTCAAAGGATCGCGGATGTCATGTCATAAGGTCCCTTGATCGACGAAGTGTTATCCAGGATGAGTTCAATTGTGGTGGCATCAAATGGGCTACAAGTCCATGAGTGGTGGGTCCTATTATTGATCACCGGGCATATCACAAAGTTTGGGCCACACATCTCAACAATCTCCACCTGGCCCAAAGACAACAAGGGATATTAGGGAGCACAAACAATTAAAGAAAAACAAAGCATTCATCATGACCCAATTGCCTACTTAGCACATAAAGCATAGTAGGACTTTCACGATAAGAAGCACATAGCAACTTATAGTACCAACAAACCAAAAATTTGGGTTTTTAAGCTGTTAGACTAATCACAAGCACAAAGCAAATGAGTGTTCATCCACGGGTTTTGGACCAACCAACAAACACAAAGTAAGTCGGTCGGTCCGGGGGTAATCACCGGGGACAACCTAGTCACAAGTGTCAAAACTCGGTATTTTTAAACATGTTTGAAACTTAGATGATGAATAACTTAGTGCCCATATCTATTTGGATTGTATTGGATGCAATTTTTTCAAGATTTATTAAACCTTTTGAAACAATGTCTCTTATATAATGAAACCTTACATCAATGTGTTTAGTACGATCATGAAAAACAGGGTTTTTGCATAATCGAATACTTTGATTGATCATTTCGGAAAAATACTACTACTTTACCTTTGAGAAAACCAATTTTAAATCGGACCCTTTAACCATAGGGCCTCTTTTAAGGCTTGATGCGCAACATACTCGACTCGGTGGTTGATAAAGCCACAATATGTTGCGATTGTGATTTCCAACTTATAGAAACGACCACAAAAAGTAAAAATATAAAAGTAGTAGATTTTTTTGTCTTTATCATTGGCATAATTGGAGTCAACATACCCGCTTTAAAACAATGCCATCTTTACATTTTGAAAATTTTAAACCATAGTTAATGAATGAACCAAATATCTCAAGTAACCAACTTGACATTCAATGAATAATGCCAGGATTTGCCATATACTGCTCAAACAACTCGGCAAAGATAAGCTATATGCGGCCTGATCATCGACCATAAGGTACATGATGAGATCTATGGCATTAGCATAGGGCACATTTTTCATAGTTTGAAAATCGGCAGATTTTAGGAGATTGCTCCTTGCTTAACACAAAATGTGCGGCAAGAGGAACATTCACAGTTTAGCATTAGACATAGAAAACTTTTTCAAGATCTTTTCCACATAAGAAGATTGATTCAAATAAATCACAGATTGTTTTCTATCCTAATAATATTCATGCCCAAAATCTTTTTGGCATCACCCAAGTACTTCATATCAAATTTATCACTCGATAAAGACCTAACATGATCCATGATTTGATACAAGGGTGTGCAATCAAACATATCATCCACATAAAGTAATAAAAACACGGGAGAATCGGTATTTCTTTAAAATACAAACAATGGTCATAGTGACTTCTTTTGAATTTTAAAGATAACATACATTCATCAAATTTTTTATTCCTTTGCTGAGTGATTGCTTTAAGCCATATAAAGATTTTTTCAAAGCAAACATACATAATCAGACTTAGATTTATCAACAAAACCCTCAGTCTGCTTCATATAAATCTTTTCTTCTAAGTCACCATGTAAAAAAGCAGTTTTAACATCAAGTTGTTTAAGTTCCCAGTCAAATTGAGCAACTAATGCAAGCATTATTCTGACAGTGGTAAATTTAACAACAGGTGCAAAAATTTCTGTGTAATCAACACCTTCTTTTTGAGTAAAACCCTTTGCAACAAGTCTAGCTTTATATCTGACAGAATCATTTTCATTCTTGACTTTGAACAACCACTTACAATCCACAATGAGCGATGAATCAGGTTTTGGAACAAGAACCCATGTATTGTTGACATGCAAAGAATTCATTTCATCAGTCATTGCATTTAACCATTCATTTGCATGCTCAGATTTTAAAGCTTCATTGTAGGTTTTAGGCTCAGAATTATCTATAGAATCATACACAGAAAACACATATGAGGCCATATGATAATCAACAAATTTAGTGGGGGCTCTAATGTTTCTCCTATTTCTATCCCTGGTTAACAAATAATCTTGCAGCTCATTATCTTGTTCATTATCATGCACAACATTATGCAAGTCATCATTCACAGCATCATGCACATCAAGTTGATCATGAACATCAGGCACATTCTCAAAATCAGCAGGTAAATCACCATTTTCAGGTAAATCATGCACAATTTCAGAATCAGGAGCAGAGATAGGAATTATAGGAGTATCAGTTTGAGTCTCCACCTCATTTGAAGTATTGGGGTTTTCAGAAATAGTAGGAGAGTTTTGTAAACAAGGCATTTCATTTTCATTGAAAACCACATCCCTACTAATTATCACTTTAAAACCATTTTCACTTCTAGACCACAATCTGTACCCTTTAACCCCATCAGGGTATCCTAGGAAAACACATTTTAGTGATGCGGGCTCAAGCATCGGTCTTTTGGTGTGCAAAAGCTGAACATCCAAAAATTTTAAGGTTTGAAAAATCAACTTGCTTGCGGACCACCACAGTTCAGGGATATTTCCCCCCAAAGGGACATATGGTGATCTATTAATAAGGTGCAATTTGTGTTGGCTGCTTCACCCTTTGAGAACTTTTTGGAAAGGCCTGAGGAGTTTAACATGCTCCTCACCTTTTCCAAAATAGTCCTGTTCATCCTCTCAGCCACACCATTTTTTGAGGGGGTGTAAGGCACTTGATTTTGTGCCTTACAATACCAATTCTTCACACAGAGCATCCAAGTTTTGATTACAAAACTCTAAACCATTATCGTTCTAAGGTATTTAACCTTTTTGCGAGTTTGGTTTTCTATCAATGTTTTCCAAGTTTTGAACTTTTCAAAAACATCGATTTGTTTTTCAAAAGAAAAATAAAAACTTTCCTGGAAAAATCATCAATCACTGATAGAAAGTATCTGTTTTCCACCATGTGTGGGAACACTAGAAGGACCCCAAACATCAGCATGCAAGTATTCCAAGATATCGGTGCGGATTGTTTAGGGTAAGAGGAGGTGGGAAATTGTACTTTTCTTTGTTTACCAAACACACAAGAGTCACATAATGGCACACATGACAATTTATCATTACCAAAACAGCCATCTTTATGTAAAATATCAAGTCCTTTAGAACTTATGTGACCTAATCTCCTATGCGAGTTCATCTTATCATCTTTAATGAGTTCACATAATTCACGGGAACATTTACATTAGACACAGATTCAAAGACAACGAACATACAAATTTCTCCTCTTTTCGGCTTTTATAACAACAAGAGAGCCCTTTAAAATTTTCATGACTCCCTTGTTTGATAAATGGTTTATCATGATTTTGATGATTTTGATTTTACACCAAAACAATGGTTTTAAAGGTTGTCCAAATACTCTAAATGATTTAAAATGGTTTTAATATTTTTGGAGTATTTCCTCAAGTTTATTTTCGATATAAAATTGGACAACACATTTAATGTTTTTAAGTCAATGGGTTTTTACATTGAAACTATGTTGTCCTAATACTCCCAATTGATCTAAAATGCCTCTACTATTTTTCGGAGTATTTATTGGAATTTATATCGAACAACACTTTTTGTGTAAATGTTTTATTTCTTCAAAACTATATTTCTAATGTTGTCCTAAATACTCCCGATCGGTTTAAAATATTTTTACGAATTTTTGGAGTATTTCTTGAGGTTTATTTTCGTCAAAAATCGGACAACATTGCATTTAGGCGGTCGGTAGGTCGACCAAAGAGGCGGCCGTGCACTGGGAGCAAAACATCAAAACGAAACTTTGTTCTTTGGTTTTTGAGTGTCTGCAACCGGTCGCCCCTAGCCTTCGGCCGACCGGTCGAGGTGCACTTCGACCGGTCGCCGTGTGTTAATTCTTTGCGATATGTTTCAAACTTCTATTTCGTGCGGCCGGTAATTATGCTTTGACATGAAGAAAATTCTAACCGTTGTGCAATGAGACAACTTTCCTTAAATTGTGGGATTGATTTCTAACAGCTATAATCTTGATTTTAATTGCAATTTTTGTAGATATCGATTCCAAGAGGAGCTATCAAGTATCAATCATCTCCTATAAATAGAGGAAGAATTGAAGCAACAACACAAGAGAGAAAACTACAACACAACAAGATACACTCAAGAATACACTTGTTCTTACATTGTCTTATTTTTTGTTGTAATTTGCCTAGCTATTCACTTTCACATTCTTGAGGTCTAGGCTTTTTTTGATTACACTTGCACTCCATTGTATTATCAATTATTGAGTTGTAATCTTGAATTTGGGCAATCATTCAACACAAGATATCCTTGTGAGTGTTCTTGTGGTAAGAACACACTTGGGTGATCTAGGTGTTAGGTGTAAGAAGATTGTGGTAATCTTGTTGAGGTGTTGAAGAGTGTGGTGCTCTTGGTGTTGTAAGTTGAATATGTATTAATTTTGGTAATTAATAAAATTCTTTTTCTTTTTGAAATCCATCCGGATATATTGGGGTGGTAGAGGATTAGGCCTAGGTGGGTTGAACCTCTTTAAATCGGCGTGTGTTGTTTACATTCCGCACCTTATTATTATCTTTGAGCATTCGGTTTGAAAAAGAGGGCGAAATCGAAAAGATGGAGATAATCTATTCACCCCTCAGATTATCGTAGCGCTTGGACTTACAAGTGGTATCAAAGCCAAACTCTTTGGCAAGCTCGTTTCACATCGCGAGTGAAGAGAAACGATCGTCGGAACACCGTCATTAATGGAGAATCCATTCCGATGAAAGATACACCACACACCTCAAAAGGCTTCAAAAAGCTCAATGATGAAGAGAAGAAAATCATCTCTTTAAATGGTAAAGCTCTTAATATTTTACATTGTTCACTTACCACTTTGGAATTTGATCATGTTGTAGGTATTCGATCGGCACATGAAGTATGGCAAAATTAGAAGCCATCTATGAAGTATATGCAAATGAAAGGAGCAACTCAAAAGCATCTACTTCACAAATGGATACAACATCAAATCCAACAACATGGGATAAGTCTTCTACAACCTCCCATGATGAAGAAGTTGAACAATGCCTCATAGGCATCGAAGAAGAAGAAACGAGGTAAGTTCTAAACCCTCTACTTCCTATGATAATGATTATAGTGATTTGCAAAATGATTATGATGAACTTCAAAATGAATTCCAAAGCTTGCTTGTTAAATACAAAAATTTGAAAAAGGAATTCAATGTTTTGAAAAATGAAAAGGATAGTTTATTTACTTCCTATGAATCACTATCATGTGCTCACACCACCACACTTGACAAGGTTAGAAACCTTGAAAAAGAAAATAGTACTCTTGTTGAGGATATTAATTGCATGAAAGGATTTATCTAAATCCAACTTAGTCTACCGTGAAATTGTTGATTATTGTGATAATTCGAAACTAGAACTTGATCATAAGTTTAATGTTGTCAATCATATGAAAAAGAATCAAGTCTCTAAGCATGTTGGTCATTATGCTCCTAGAATTATTACTTGTTTTTATTGCGGTAAAAAGGGTCATCTGACTAATTCTTGTCGAGCTAGAAATAACTCTAATTATTGTTGGAGACTTAAAAGTCTCAAGACTAATCCCAAAGGACCCAAACACATAAGGGTACCACAAAACAATGTCATATTAGGTACTCGTGAAATAATGATCGAAGAAAATTCATACCGCTAAGAAGGCATCAAATGACCGTTTCATTTGATCAAAGAAGGAGAAACTATTCTCAACAAAGCCAATTTCAAGAAGAGGGTACAATCAAAAATGGGAAGAACACAATCCTTGGAAATGGCAAAGACATCATCAACAAGATGATTTTCAAAGAAGAAGAAGAGACTTTCAACAATGGGAAAGCAACAAACCTTGGAAATGGAGTAATCAAAGAAGTCATCATCAACAAAGTGACTTCTCAAAGGGAAGATATCATCAACAATGGGAACGACATAACCCATGGAAATGGCGTAATTGGTAACCCGTATCTCCTATTTAAATATGCATTTTATTTTGTTATTATGCATGCTTTTATTTGTGTCTTTATTGCAAAATGAGTTTTCAAATATTTATTTTTTAATTAAGGTCTTCAATATATATTTGTGCTTTTAAATTTTTAAAAAAAAAAGACCTTATATGATGTTTTTAAAACTCTTGTGCATTTTTGAAGACTATTGTATGTTATCATCTCTTATGGATTTTTATGGCATGAGCTTACTTGTGATATCTCTTAGCCTACACTTTTATCATTATGATTTGTCTTTAGATTTGTTTTAAGAATTGTGTAGGATTTACATATTTTCACAAATGGCCATTTTCATTATTTGTCAAGAAAAGGCATAAATTATCGAGGTACGTTTACTTGTGTTATTCTTACTCTTATAGACTCAATATATGTATTGCCATATGCCTATGTGCTTGTCTTTTTCATAGTGTTTCATACAAATGCCATTAAGAGGATTTTTAGATTTTTGAAAGGCACTATTCGATATTTGATTGCACATATTTGCTTTGTCAACTCTTGTTCAAATACTTCTTTTAAATAAGGTCTCAACTATATGCTATCGGATTTGCAAATTTCAAAAGAGACCTTTTATAGCTTTCTTAAGCTTATTTGAACTTGCATGATTTATTAGACTCTTGATGATATTCTAAAAGCATAGTATGTGCTTCTTGCTTCATGGTCTATATATATATATATAGTGTCTATTTCAACTATGCTCTTATGCAAGATATTTTGTGATTGATAATTGAGGCACGTTTTTACACTTGGGCTATTTTTCTCTTGCCTATATAAGCGATGCCGTTAATGAGTTTGTTAAGTTGTGTAGATGAGAAATGAAGTACTCCAAATATTAGTTACCTCAAAATATTTGTTCTTTTATGAACACCTTAGACCAATTGAATTCCCTATGATGAAGAAGACAAAAAGGGTATTCCGGAACAAACTCGATGACCAAGGCAACATTGGTCGAACTAAGGCGAGGTTAGTAGCTCGAAGGTATTTTCAAGAAGAAGGTAATTGATTTTGATGTAACATTTGCACTCATAGCACATTTAGTAGCTATTTGCATTTTACTTGCCCATTCTTGTTTTAAGAAAATTTCAAACTTTACCAAATGGATGTTAAATCCAATTTTTCGCAATGATTTTATTCAAGAAAAGTCTATGTAAAACAACCTCAGGGGCTTAAAATTTATCTAGGCCAAATGATTGTTTTTAAGGCCTTGTATTGTTTAAAACAAGTACCCGTGTATGGTATGATAGACTTAGCTATTTTTGCTAAATGATTTTACAAAAGGTAAAGTTGATACTACTCTCTTTGTTTGTGAAAAAGAGCAAGATTGTTTAAACTTGTGCATATTTATGAGAATATTTTTGGTGCTACTAATGAATATTTGTGCAAGATTTTTTTCTAAGTTGATACTAGGTGAACTCGAGATGAGCTTGATGGGGAGCTCAATTTATTGCTTGGACTTCAAATTACTCAATGCCAAGAAGATGGTTATATTTCAAAAGAACTCTTGAAGGAGTTAGGCATTGAAGAAAAAGAAGAACTATCTCAACCTCTATGGCAAAAAAATTGACAAAGGTAGAAAAGACATGTCGGTCGACAAACAAATTCGAGGTATATTTTCTTGTATTATTCCTATAAACTCGACATTCCATATGCCTTATGTCTATATGCTCGACTTCAAAAACTATCCCAACGAATCTCATTAAAATGCCATTAAAAGAAATTTTCAAATATTTGAAAGGCACTTCTTCTTATGACTTGTTGTATCCAAAGCTTTAAAACGTTCTTACTTTTTTGGAATAACAAGTTCGGTACCTATTATACGGTTATTCGTATTCAAAATTGGTTCATCATAATCGAACTAAACATATTGAGATTCGATATTTTTTTTTTGGGATTGTGATTTTTAACAAAAACTTGAGATGTGTTTAATTAGTCTCAAGGATCACTCACGGACTTTTTAATCGCTCAACGCCGAGTATTTTGCCTCATTTCGAGCTTGATCATGACATAATGTATATTGAATAAGGTCTACGTTTGTATTTTGCACGTTTTTTAAAACTTAGGGCGAAAAATCGGATTTTTGGTTGAAAATTCGGATTTTTGAAAAAAAATGACAGATAAAATTTGAAAAGGGTTGAGGGCAACCGTCGCCCTCAACGTCGGCCGTCGCCCCTAGGCTATAATTTGGATTAAAATGGTTCTGTCTTCATTAAGATTCGTCACTTTGACACATTTTGGCCATTTTTCGTCCCCTTTGCAAATTTCACACACAATTCACTTCAAATGAGTTTTGATGCATGAATTATATATTTTGGGGATTATCTAGCTCGACTATCATCATCATTGCTCGTCTTTACCGATTGAATGGTAAGAATTTCACTATCTTTAGCTCAATTGGGTTGAACCCTCGAGTTTGTGGCTTATATGTATTTTTCTTGATGTAATTCATATATGTTTGTGATGAGCTTATTGATTGTTGATGAATGATATTTGTTAAATTGTATTTGGTGATGAAAAACTTGGCTTGATTTCACTTACAAGGGCTATATATAACTTTTTCTATTTTGACGCCGTGAGTGTTCGATAAAACGTTTCAATGAAAAAATTCATCACCTACATGACTCTCTCGATTTCAAAAGTCTCATATATTTATAGAGATCATGTTTTTGCAAATCAAATGATTTTTCATAAACTTCTACAAGTCGTATGATTCGACTCTTCTATTTGGTTTAAAAGCTTCAATGTTCAAATGGCTCGATACATCGGTTTACTTTGCGCACTTTGATAAGAATATATGATGTATTTATCGTGCTAACATTCTTTTTGATGATTCCAAAGGGGAGAAACAGGTTATAAGCTCATTAGCTCAATAAAAGCTAAGATAAGCTTAACGAAAAGAAGTTTATAAGCTATGGCTTCATAAAGCCATAAGTTGTGGATCATATTTAGTCCACTTGGTGCATTATGGTTATGTATGAATCATGGTCCATTGGTTGTAGTATGGACTTATATACGGTTCTAATGATGTATCTTTGACAGGGGGAGCTTTTAAGTTATTGATACTTAAGCTCAATATCGAAAAGCTAATATTTTAGCTTATGTTTAAGTTGCTTCTATATAACTCTTGTTGTGCATGTTGATAGGGGAGCGTTTGCTATATGTGTTTGAATATCTCACTCCCATCCTTGTGTTTTTATTGCATGGAATGTTGTCGCTCACAACGGATAGTTCTCTTTAACTTAGGTAAAATTGTTTTGTTTTCAAAATCGACCTCGTTAAAATTGTTTTGGTTTGTAATCATCAAAAAGGGGAGATTGTTTGATAAATGGTTTATCATGATTTTGATGATTTTGATTTTACACCAAAACAATGGTTTTAAAGGTTGTCCAAATACTCCTAAATGATTTAAAATGGTTTTAATATTTTTTGGAGTATTTCCTCAAGTTTATTTTCGATATAAAATTGGACAACACATTTAATGTTTTTAAGTCAATGGGTTTTACATTGAAACTATGTTGTCCTAATACTCCCAATTGATCTAAAATGCCTCTACTATTTTCGGAGTATTTATTGGAATTTATATCGAACAACACTTTTTGTGTAAATGTTTTATTTCTTCAAAACAATATTTCTAATGTTGTCCTAAATACTCCCGATCGGTTTAAAATGTTTTACGAATTTTTCGGAGTATTTCTTGAGGTTTATTTTCGTCAAAAATCGGACAACATTGCATTTAAAAGCGATCGGCCGGAGTCGACCAAAAGCGGCGACAGTGCACAGGAGCAAAACATCGAAACAGAAACTTTGTTCTTTCGGTTTTGGTCGTCTGCAACCGGTCGCCCTAGCCTTCGACCGGTCGAGGTGCACTGGCCGTCGCCTGTGTTAATTTCTTTGCGATATGTTTCAAACTTTATTTCGTGCGACCCGTCGCATCTATGCTTTGACAAAGAAAATTCTAACCGTTGTGCATGAGACAACTTTCCCTTAAATTGTGGGATTGATTTCTAACTTGACTATAATCTTGATTTTAATTGCAATTGTTTTGTAGATATCGATTCAAGAGAGCCTATCAAGTATCAATCATCTCCTATAAATAGAGGAAGAATTGAAGCAACAACACAAGAGAGAAAACTATAACACAACAAGATACACTCAAGAATACACTTGTTCTTACATTGTCTTATTTCTTGTTGTAATTTGCCTAGCTATTCACTTTCACATTCTTGAGGTCTAGGCTTTTTTGATTACACTTGCACTCCATTGTATTATCAATTATTGAGTTGTAATCTTGAATTTGGGCAATCATTCAACACAAGATATCCTTGTGAGTGTTCTTGTGGTAAGAACACACTTGGGTGATCTAGGTGTTAGGTGTAAGAAGATTGTGGTAATCTTCTTGTTGAGGTGTTGAAGAGTGTGGTGCTCTTCTTGGGTGAAGATTGTGGTAATCTTCACAAGGTGCCGTTGGAGATTGTGGTAATCTTTAAAGGGAGATTGTGGTAATCTCCAAAGGTGGTGTTGAAGAAGAGTGTGGTGCTTTCTTCAAGGTGTTGTAAGTTGAATTTGTATTAATTTTGGTAATTAATAAAATTCTTTTTCTTTGAAATCCATCCCGGATATCTTTGGGGTGGTAGAAGATTAGGCCCTAGGTGGGTTGAACCTCTTTAAATCGATGTGTGTTGTTTACATTCCGCACCTTATTATTATCTTTGAGCATTCGGTTTGAAAAAGAGGCGAAATCGAAAAGATGGAGATAATCTATTCACCCCCTCTAGATTATCGTAGCGGCTTGGACTTACATCCCTTGCCCCACTTACCCTCCAAACCATCGATTCAAGTGCAAAGACATGACATCAAGTTATTACTTAGATCGGGAACATGCCTTACATCTTTAAGAGTGAGCACATAACCGAGAATCAAACTTTAAGCACACATCACCAATTCCAAATACTTGGCATTTCTTATCATTTGCCATAGAAAGCGTACCATGTTTAACTTCGGAGTAATTAGAAAACAAATTTACGAAAGGAGACATATGGAAAGTGCATGCGAGAATCTATAAGCCATTGATTCACAGGACAAATTGTGAAGCGCAAGAATTCACACTATCATACACATCGGATACCATAAAGACATCACCGTATATGCTCATTCTTGGTAGCCAAGTTAACATGATCATTGGATTGGTTCTTGTTATTGTTTTGATTCCCATTTTTCTTATTGGGACACTCTTTGACATAATGGCCTTGTTCACCACAATTATAACATTTCTATGTTTAGCTCTTGATTTAGACCCTTTTCCCCCTTTTTCGATTTATCCCTGTTAGAGTTATTCCCATTTTTCCTTGTTTGAGACTGCCTCTAACATGCATGACTTCACCATTGTTATTCTTATTCCCCTTTCCGAACTTTTAAATCAAGTTCTTTACTCTTAATCCCATTAATCACAATGATCAAGAGTAATATTATCCCCTGCCATACTTAATGGCATATTTCACATCACTATATGAGTCGGGTATAGCATTTAAAAGCACAATAGGGGTATAATCATCAATGTTTTGTCACCGAGAAAGCTTTATATCTTGAATCGAGTTTGGTAAACACATCCAGGTTTTCATCCATGTCCTTAGACAAATCCAGTTTAAATCTAAAGAATTTTTCAGAAGAAACAACTTAGAAGGCAAAGATGTTTGATTGTACAATTCCTTTAGTTTATCCCCAAAGCTTTAGACTTTGGATTGTTTACCAACTTTCCTCAAGACAAAGATCAGATAAATTCAAGATAATAGGGGAATATGCATATTCATCAAGTTCGGTTTTGGTATCCTCGATTATCCTTTTCGAGAAAATTTTCCTTCAAATGACTTTGAAAACCTTTTGTTGAATAAGAATACCTTTCATTTTTGTTGCCAAATGGAGAAATCTGTTTTTCCATTGAAAGGTTCCATGTGGTATCCAGAAAATCCAGCCATTTTAAAACAAGACACAGAGTAGTCAAGTAACAAGAGGCACTCAATCAAGATAGTCACAATAAAACAGCAGAAGCACAGAGATGGAGCCACAGAAGTATCAGCACAAAGCAGATATCAAGTTCAGAGTACAGCAACACTAAAGAATGAAAGAATACAAGAAATCTTGTACAAGATCCCCCTTGCACCTCAGGGTTCCACTACACTCTCGGTGCAGGGTCAAGAGGCTTGTATGCTCAGGGTCTCAAGTCCAAGAACAGTAAAGAAAGAACAGAGATACACTAAAGCCCACACACACAAAGTTTAGGGTTTAGAAAATCTCACAACCAGAAGCAAAGTTCTGGGTAAAAATCCACAGAAAATAAATCACCAGCGAACACTGAGTATCACCAAACCGAACCAAAGCACCAACCCACCAAATCGGCAGATAGGTGCTCTGATACCACTGTTGGGTATCTATCTGCCGAAAGATAGAAACAATATACAAGTTAGGACCAGAAACAGAAGTACAAAACAACTGAAAGGAAATACAAAGTATAAATCAAATGAAAACTGAAAGTAACAATAACACCAATTAGGGAAAAAACCCTAATCTCAAGATTTGAGATAAAGAGGCTCGGGTCTGAATTTCCCCAAGCAATATCTCCAACTGTCCAGGAGGCACAAGGTCCACACAAAGAACTTAAGCCAAAGAACTATCACCAAAACCCACAAAGAACTCGAACCGGACAAACCCCGGGTGCATCAATATCTCCCACAAACACTTCGAGCCGTGCACCGAGAACGTGAACGAAGACAACACTCACAAAACCACTCACAAACACTCTTGTATCACACAAGAATTCACGAGACAGAGTAGTTTTGAGAGAGAGAGAGAAAAATCGAGCTTCAAGGGAAACCCTAGTTTTAGAGAGAGAAGTGGAAAACCGGAAGTGGGAGGAAAGATGCGGAACAAAACCAATATATGAGAGCAATCAAGGGCTCGGATATAACCTGGAAGAATGAACGGACAAGATTGGCTCAAAGGATCGCGGATGTCATAACCAGGTCTCATGATCCACCCAGTGTTATCAGGATGAGTTCAATTGTGGTGGCATCAAATGGGCTACAAGTCCATGAGTGGGGGTCCTATTATTGATCATCGGGCCATATCACAAAGTTTGGCCACACATCTCAACAACTACTAGTAAGGTGCAAATGCAGCGTGATGCCCAAAATCAATGGAACTTGAAAAGAGGCTTTCCTTCCAAGTATCTATCTGAGCCTCGCTTTTCTCCCTTCTCGGTGAATTAACGTTGTATCATGTGTTCAATCAACGTGAGAAGAGGTTAAATAATCTATGCAAGAAGAGGTTTTGTAAATTCGATATGTTCGTGTGAAATTTTTCTTATATCGTGGTAGTTGTTATGCATTGATTATATGTTTTGTAGGTTGTTTGAAAGCACTTTTTAAATGTAATTTTGGATCTTCAAAATAATAATTGTTTAGTGGTTGATTTAGAATGGACTTGGATAAGTCATTTTTTTTTTTTTTTTTTTGCAAAAAATCCATTCTAGATAAATCATAATTGACGACTTTTCGTAAAAAAATCACTTATTAAGACATCATTTTCTAAATGGACCTTTACAACAATACTCCCAAATATGTCTTTAGGCGGTGTTTGATGAACCTATAAATTCATCAAAACATCTTATAAGATGTTTGAGAGCTTCTAAGCTATCCAAAAGTGTTTGGTAATTTTTTTCTTAAAAATATCTTATAAGCTGATGTGAATCGCAACAACGACTGTGCATACAACCCAACAACAATATGTTGTTAACCCAAGATCTTCATTAGTTTGGTTAAAATTGATGGAAACCTTGACCCGTTGCTTAGAAAAGCAAGAACCTCGGTATGCGTAGACGCCACAAACGAATGTATAAGTTCGCTTGATAAGTCGGTAATCGCAACAAGATGAACAATCTTGAAGCCCCTAGAAAAACCCAAAAGGTTGAAGAGAAAATCTCTAATCAATATTCAATATCAAAGTTGTTATGAAAAATAAACAAGTGTTTGTCTTATATAGGCGACTCAAATTAAAATCCTAAACCAACTAGGAATCAACTCAAAACCAAAAAGGAAACGAAAAACTTAACAGACTCAAAAACCGCGGCCAAAAGCACGGCGCGTGCTTCCGAACATGGCCAGGTCGTGTTCGCCACGCGTCTTCATCAACACGGTCGTGCAGATAAGCACGACCAGGCCATATTCTTCACGTAATTAGCCCCTGGCGTCTTCATGAAAGTTGTAGCACTTTCTCTTAGCTTTCCATAACATCTTGAATCAGCTCAATATCAATTTTGTAAAGAAAGTTATGACCAAAATACTAAATCCCGCCGGTGGTGAAAATCGTTGACGCTTGGATGTTTTTGAATGCAATCTCTTGTTCTTCGATCGTCAATGCTTCCTTTTCGAACCATGATTAACTACCATGACTCTAGACTCAATATACTTGGCCTCTAACATCAACTTGGCCACTCAAATGACTCAAAACAATGGAGATTAACACATAATCTATTATAAACAAATACAAGAACTCAATTACATAGTCTTCAAGAACTCGGGATAGCTAGCATTTGGTGTTGCCCGGATCCTTCGTGGATTTGGATTCTCATCATAAGGTCCCAAATTTAGAAGTTAGGAGCTTATAAGCTCTTTTAGAAAAACCAGGGTTCCCACCTTATTTTCAAAATAAGTTCTTATTTTGACAATGCTCTTTAACATTTGCCATTTTATTTATAAAAATATCATTATTAACATCTTATAAATTCTTTAATCTTATTTTATCTAAATATATTTAATATTTTATAAGCTCCAAAATAGCTTATAAGATATAAAAACCTATAAGACCTTTTAAATAAGTTGTAAAAAAAAAAAAAAAAAAAAATCTTTGTATAAGATGATAGTTGTAACTTGCAAGTGTCACCACAAGGCAAAATACATTTGTAATGCTTTTTTTTTTTTTTTTTTGATAACTCAGAACTACGCCACGCTATGACTTACGAGGACAACGGACTCCGGCTCTCATTGCCTGCCGCCAAGGTAAACCGCGGGATGTGCAAACCAAATCTTGGAAGACGCATATGCCCCAGGAGCAATTTGATGGAGAAGGGATATGAACCCGACCTCCACCCCACAAACAATTTGATGGACAAAGGATTTGAGCCGACCTTCATCCCCAATCGATTCTTTGTGGTGGTAGGGATGGCTGCCCACCCTGGTTTTTTGTAATGCATTTCTTTTAGACACCCACCATTGCCCCTAGTATTTCTTTACACATTGACCAAACAATACCTAACTAAATTTGTCCCTGTCCCAAGCCTCAGCCAAAGTGCCAAACATAGCAAAAATACGTCATCGAAGTTATGACGTGATGGGCGTGTCGGCAAATGAAAAATTTAGGTAGAGCCCTTAATTGTTTTTTAAACTCAAATTACTTTGTTGAAAACTTGTCCAGACAACACTCAACAGCCATATTGGATGGGCCAGATTTGAGATTCCATTTCATTCTTTCGGCTTTAGCTTGCTAATGTACCTATAACTACCCTGTTTTTTTTCTTCTTTTTTTTTATTACTTGTCAATGATGTTTAATAAATTGTCTCTCGTTAGGCTCCAGCATACTTTTTCTGTATTTGCTAGATAGTGACTAGTGAGTGAATCTTGATTCCTACTTATGTTTTAGAGTTAATTACAAAAACTATTTGAGATTTAGTCTAATTAAAAAAAAAAAATCTAGATAGTTCTCAAAATTATAAATGTCTTATTGTCATGTTTTTATCTTACAAATTGCACCCTTAGGAGGAAGATATTTGTTAGATTAATACAAACATCAAGGAGTATTTATAACTAATATGCAGTAATCGCCTAACGCCTCGGATTAACACAATTTATTTATTTTTTTTTTACCACCTAGGCGCAGACCCTAGGCCTGATTATTGCAGCACTATTTGTAACAGTTCAAAGAGATATGTATAATTTTGAAAAAAATTAAGTTTTATTATTATTATTATTATTATTATTATTATTATTATTATTATTAAATACGGAAAAAATATCAAATAGTCGTTGAAAAATCTAGATCTTCTAGCATTATGAGAAGCAAAATCATCAATGAGGTTATCAAAATCAAGATTTTCCAACGCATTATTTTCAATACATAAAATGGTCAACCCATTTAATCTTTCTTGAGATATAGTTGAGCAAGTGTGAATTTATCAATTTTAATTTTGAAAAATATCTCTTCTTTGATCTTTGCAATAATCGATATAGTTAATAAAGCTCTATAAGCAATGGAAGTATTTGGAAAACATACCAAAGCTTTTATAATTTAAAAAAAAATCTTTCATATACCTATTTTAATTTTTAAAAAAGACTTTGTTCTTGAGAAGAAATAAATTTGAAAGAAAAACATGTTTCTTTTATTTTGAATTTGTAAGTTAGATTAATTTTCTTAGTACAATTTTGAAAGCAAAAAGACTTATGGTATTTTTAATCTTTGCAATTTGGTATTTTCACTTTTTTTTTTTTTTTTTTTTTTTTGGGGGAGGGCTATAATTTCTTATTTATTAAAACATGTATATATAACTATATAAAGGTAAACATAAAATTGAGGGTTCTAGGTAGTCGTCTTGGTGACTATCCTCAGGCTCGGCCGTAATAAATATACAAGACTCTTGTCATTTGTCACTATTCAATAGTTTGAGCTTTAGTTATAGGGTAAATCTAAATGGCCAGATTATGGCTGGCCATAAAGGGTAATTTAATTATTTTATTATTAATGAGAAGGGTATTATAGTATTTTAATATTTTATTTGACAATCCTTGCCCTTTCCCACCATAACCTTATAAGCCACTAATTGAATTTAAAATTCAAATTTCACTCCCTCATTAATTTATGTTTTTACCTTTCCAAGACCATGGCTTCTCCAACAAATCAACCCATCATCTCCATGTAACAAGCATTCAGTAACATTCTTTTCTGATTTCTCCTCCTTTCCCATAATTATTTCATTTTCTCTTTACAGCAATTTCGCATTTGCTTCATTGCATCCCAAAATATATTTTGGCTGTATCATTTGGCTAGAAGATATCGGTTTTACTAAACCGAACCGAATATATGATTTTTTTGTGTTGTATTATTAGTTTATATTTTATATTTTATTTCATTTATAAATTGTTAAATATATGAATTTTTAACCAAAAAAGATAAAAGCCCAAAATAAAGCTCAAACCGAAAAACCAAACCACACCGAACCGAAATAATTCGGTTTGGTTCGGTTTGGCATTGTGATTCGATTTCGGTTATGGAAAAATAGAAACTCGATTTCGTTTTTTTACGGCTCGGTTCGATTTTGCACCGAACCGACCGTTATTTGACCCTAGCTACCCTATAATTAGAGATGTTAAACGGGCTAAACGGGCCACTATTAAACAGACTAGCATTTTGTGAACTTAACCCTAACCCTAACGGGCTTCGGGTTAAACGGACCACTAACGGGCTACAAGCCAAAAAAATTATTTTTTATTTAAATCCAAATTTTAAACTAAAGCATGTATAACAATATAACATTCAAACTAAATATGCAAAACTCGATAAAAGTTAGATTAATCATCAAATCCAACTCAAACACAATATTTGAAACTCGATAAAATTTCAAAACTTGAACAATACTATGTTTGGCTCGATTGATTTCGTTTACGCTCCTATATGATTCGTTTACACCTTTGTAGGCTAAGTCACGATAAGATGATAATAAAATTTTAAAATTGCAAATAAAATCAAAAATTGAAATTAAAAAATAATTTTATATCTTAAAATCGAGATTAAATTTTTACATGATAAATAGACTTAATGTCAAAATTCAAATAAGGTCGTTTTTAAATTTCACAATCGCTTGAGAATTCTAAATATCAAATGGACGATTTATTCGAGGAATGGTAATGGGCGAGACAGGGACAAGATGTGTCGCATTTGTATAGAATGAAAATTCTTATTATATCATAAAATACACAATAATTTAAATAAAATGGAATACAAAAGGACAAAAAACAAGAAAAATAAGTTATTATAAACATGTAATATATTTAAAGCCTATTTATAAGTTTTTTTATCTAGTATTTTTTATTAATGCATATTATATATAAAAATATCATTATCATATATACATTAGATACAATATTATTATGTATATATCATATATGTAAAATATGTATTAAGTATATTATAAAACATAAAAATATTAGGTTGAGCGGGGCGGAATGGGTATACGTGGGGAGAAAGTGATGCCCATGTCTTTCCGCCCGCCTGTGGGTTCCGGTGGGGCATCCCAAACACGACGGGTCGAGCCAAAATTATCATCCCTAATTTATTCGATATTGTTAATTTATTCTGAAACTACAAATGAACAATTGAACTATATGATTTACGTTATATGAGTGATACTATTAATTTAATCCTATAATTGAACAATTGAACCATAACTATAAGCTAAGTCACTATAAGATTTGTTTTCTATAGGCTAAGTCACAATAAAATGATAATAAATTTTTGAAACTAAGGAATAATTTTTAATAGAACCAAAAATTGAAATTCAAAAATAATTTTATATTTTAAAATCGAGAATTAGTTTTCACATGATAAATAGACTTGATGTCAAAATTAGAATAACAAGGGCGTTTTGAATTTCACATTCGTAAGAATTCTAAGTATAGAGTGACGATATCTTAAAATTAAGATTAACTTTTCACTAAAATTTTATCTTTAATTAAAATTTTGAAATTATATAGAATTATCAAATTTAATGAAAAATTACTTATATTTAAAGCCTAAAGTTATAAAATGGTTCATTACAAAAATTGCAAGTTTTATAAATAATTTCTTTTCTATGGCTTTGAACAATATTAATGAACTAAGATAAATGAACAGGGAAAAATTATAAGTTTAAGATAATGAACAACATACCAAATTGTAATTTTAAGATAATAAAAGGGGGAAAAAGCTTGGCGCCATGTATGTGCATATAAATAATAAACATATTGTTTGGAGCCAAAATGGCTTAAGGGCTATAAAGTAATTTTGCTGCCATATATGTTTTCAAATATTAACTAAAAACAATCCACCTACTTTATGGCCATCCATAATATGGCCATTTAGCACTTCCCTTAGTTATAACCTAATCATGCCTACCATGGAGGCGTTCATTTTGTTGATTACTGGTAAACACAAATTCCAACCCCTATCTTATTGGTAGAAATTAATTCCCAAGATTAAGCCTTCACATTTGATGCCTCTATATTAGGTGATTAGCCATCTTCCCATACTTTTTCTTGTCTTATATTCATCCGGTTTGACTTTCCACACGTATCTTTTTATTTTTATTGTTTTCCCACAAGAAAATTACACAATATTTACTTGATTTGTCCTTATTTAATTTAGTTAATAGTGTAAATTACATAATGCATATTTAATAGAATTATAACATAAAGGAATGAAAAAAATATTATTAAATATAAAAAGTGGACTATATATTTGGGACATTCCAAAAAAAAGTAATGGAGTATATATTTGGGACGGTAGGTATACATCATTCACTCACGGATAAATGTAGAGGTAATTAATAAAAGATGGAGTCAATGGCTGGCTCCACGTCTCTTCATCAAACTTCTAAAATTAATATAGCTAGGTTAAATATATAATTATATTTTAAAATTTTGCAGCCTTAAAAAAATTAAAATATACTTTTTCATTTGCTATTTCCAAAAGAAAATAAATCGGCCTTCAATCTTTATTTTCCCACTTTGTTCAGTGTGATGGAGATGCATTTATTATACATTTCCTAAAGGAAACATAGTCATGCTTTTGGGGGCAAGTATAAGCAAACAGAAGTTACTAGTTATTTACTTTTTTTTTTTTTGAAGTGCAAATTCATATGATTGCACATCAATGAACAATTGAACATAGCATGCCATAAGCTGTCTAATTCTTTTTTCCACTTTTTAGTGACAAATTGCCATCTGTCCCATAATCCATGTGAATAAATAAGAGATTGAAGTTCTAAAGCTAATTATAACAATATTTTGTTTATCTCAAACTAACTGTTCGACTTGTGATCCAACCATCTTTTCATTTTTTATGTTATTCATCTAATTTATAATAAAATAATTGTTTTAAAAAAAGTTATAATAAAATAATTGCCTTTTCATTTCTTCCTTTTCCATTTTCTTGGGGACTTAAAAATCAATCGGAAAGAAAACCCCGTTCCTTAAACTTAATTTGTAGGCAATAGTTCAAACAAAATTTGTAAGCTTGGACCCAAAAACATAGGTATAAAGAATTAAGCTCGACCATTTTGTTGAACATTAACAAAATATCAATGTGGATGTGGATAACCAATTGTTTTTAAGGAATTTATATCAAATAATTAGTTATTTAAGAATATATAAATTTTACAGGATTTTTTTATTTTTAGTTTATAAAATCTAAAGACATTATTGTAAAAATATGGACTTAATTTATCTGCATTGGACTAATTAAGATCAGAAAACATAAAAAATACTTTGAATTAGTTAATAAAGGAGCCTCATAAACTTGACTATTTAGAAGACAGTGTAAGTTGTGTTCCTCAACTATGATTACATGGCCCCGCCAATGAATTATTCTTTAGAAGGGAACAATTTAATTTATTTTCATCCAATTTATTATCACAGTATATATATAATTAAATAAATCAAACGGTTGGAATTTGTTGGGCCTTTACGGTGCTTTTAGTTAGCTAATAATAATGGCTAATTAAAGTTCTTTGAATAATAATGAATCCACTGATTGCAATTTGCAGGCTTTCTCTTATTGCTGGGGAATAATACCTTGACTTATAATGTGATTGGAGATCCTACTTAATGGGGGATTTTTTTAAGTAATATATACTTAATGGGGATTTTGACTTTCCTTCTGTGCCTTTATTCTATAAATATAAAATTGACTAACATTTAATGTAATTGTTTAACAAACAATTGACAAAAAAGTAAAAAAAAAAATTATATGGATTTAGTGGTTGAACTACGAATAACTGTTGGATTATATTTTCAGCATTTCCATCGTTGGAATCTTGTTTTTCTTTAAGTTTGCGTGTAAAAATAAAAATACGTTTGGATAGATTACATTTGTATGTAGAGTAGAGTCAACAAAACTGGCCTAGCCCGACCGTCCAACTTGTATATAGGATTGAGTTGAACTTTATTTTTAGAGGCCCAAAAAGGTCCATACCTACTTTGGCTCGGCGATTATATTTGTATGTAGAGTAGAGCCAACAAAACTGGTCCAGCCCGTCGAGCTAGGCCAACCGGTCCAACTTGTATATATGGTTGAGTTGAACTTTATTTTTAGAGGTCCAAGAAGGTTCATACCTCTTTGGCTCGGCCCAAACGGTCCGATGTCGAAAGACCCAAACAACCCGACCAAAAATACACTTGTTAGATTGGGTGAACCAATTTTTATTGTCCGTCGATGACTCAACTCATTGTCATTTCTAACATAGAGTATATGTATAAGTTTGGAAGTGGAAATTGTGTTTATGATATCTTATGCATCAAACAACGTGAAAATTAAAAGGTTTTGAAATGATTTTTTTTTTTTTGAGAAGCGGTTTTGAAATGAATTTGATAGTTATTACAAATGTGACTTGTTGTTTACCACAAGCTTGTAGTTCAAGACTCAAGTGGTATCCCTTACCCCTTGTAAAAGTGTTGACTAAGGTTCGAATCCTGTATCTTCTAGTTTCTTTGAAATTTATTTCCTCTACTCTAAACCACTACTCCCAACTTATTAAAATTTTGTTTCTCAAGTTTGAAGTTAGTGCATCGACAATGAAATATATGTCACTCATGGTCAATTAAGTACCTAGAAAATATTTGAAAAGATTTATTTATTTATTAGGGACCCAAGTATCTAAGTTTTTGCCAGAAGTGGATGATTTTCTCTGGTTCATCCACCAAGTAAATTCGATTATAACAACCGTGTTTTCCTGGTTTATCCACCAAGTAAATTCGATCATAAGTTCATAACAACCGCGTTATACGCCAATATTAGACACTCGATTTATTGAGATTATAAGATTAAATTGAATTTTTGAATTTAAATGATACCCCGTTAGTTGGAGACTGAAGGAGAAATTTTGCATTTTCTCCCTCATTGCAATATATATATATATATATATATATATATTTGTGTGGATTGTGAAAAACTGCAAATTAATATTACTTTATATGTGTCTAAACACCAAATAATGGAGAAAAAAGTTAATATTTGACTAAAATTAAATAGTTGTACTTGTTGTAGAAAGGGCCACTCCTTTATGTAGCACCAACTGCTCACAAAATCTCTATATTTGGCCATTCCATTATCTTACCCTCCAACTCCCTTTAGCAACCTCCTTTTCCAATCTTAGTTTATCCAATTGCTTAAGCATTGTATTTTTTCTGGAATTTTGAATTGAAAAGATAAGTGGGCTTTACCCCATTCATAATTAAAGCCAAATGCACATACATTGGCTAGGAAGAAGATACTAAAAGCATGAGAATAATTAAACTTCAATCATTATTATCAATTAAAGTAATTAATTAAATCATCCACAACTAATTTTAGTGTTAGGTGAGCTCATTATTTGTTATAAATAAGTAAAACTGATCTTAAAGTACACGTTTGCTACTCAAAAGTTTAAGCTATTTTTCACACACACACATACATGGTTGATATCTTCCCCACTTAATTAATTGTCAAAGAACTTGCACGAATGTAATTAAGGCTAATCTATTTCTTTTGCAGTTCTCTTGTTGAAGTAAGCCGATCACATTTGACTTGTTTGAGTTAGATATTTAAACTATGTTTACTTCGTGTTTTGGGTTTTTTGGGGCGGTATTTGAAGATATAAATTTGATATGATGTATTTAAATATGTGTACTATTCTAAATGAAATGAAAAATGCGAGTTTCTTTTAAATATTTAACTGATCATACAATGCCCAAAAACAATTATTTAAATGTCATGACAATGAAATATGAATGTCCAATAGATGGAAATTGGAAAATGAGACAAATGAATGCAACAATAGTTATCTTCAATAAATTGATGGATGCTATTGGGTAGATCGAACTTTCTGTCTATTGGCGTGCGGGGGCGAAAAGACATTGGTTATTCCTAGCCCAAATTTTTTCCCCTGCAGCTCAATTATTTTTTTCTCCAAAAAAACACATAATTTTTTTCATTTTTTTTCCACAGAAAAAACGGGACAAAAAAAATTTGGGGTGTGCGGGGGACCGGGGTGGCCCCCCTAGCTACGCCCCTATTGGCGTATGAAAGGTAATCTTCAGGGTAACATGCTAAGAAATTTATCCAATTAGGTAAAAAGAAAAACAATGTTGGCTGAGATCTTTAGACTCCGTTGGCTATATACATATATGTTTTTCCGATTAGGCCCCACCTAATTCTATTTATACCCCGCCTCAATCGGCCTCCTGCAAAACATCTAGCCCTTTTTAGAACAGTGAAAAGAAGTCGTCGTCATAAACTTAAAATAAATATAATATGTGTTTAAGTTATATTTATTTGAAAATATAAGTACCATTCCCTATTATTTGTTCTTTTGCTCTTGGATTACACACGAAGATTCACATCTAGTTCATGTTTGTCTCATTATATATTTTCCAACTTTAGTGCAATAGCAATAATAATCAATTATAAATTGAAAGAATTTATAATTGCTTAAAGAAAGGAAAATGATAGATAATAATCATGCTTTTGAACACGGGGAAAGTACAAATAGGAAAAAGTACTACAAATCCGACTAAGAAAAGGGGTTATTGAGCTCATCTGGTTGTCAATTAAGAGGACAACAATCGTATGATATGTTCCATCATTGGATTTGTTTTTAATTTTTTGGCTAAAAAGGTAAATCACATAAAAGATACTCTCTAGTCAACCAACTGGAATTATTCTTCCTTTCTTTTTTAATAAAATGAATCAAATTCATATTCTAAAATATTTTCACAAATGTTTTTGTCTCAAAAGCAAAACGGTAATATCCATGCATACTAAATAACTATATAATTGTGTTATCCATAATCCATTAGATTTTGAATATTGTGTTTGATTTTTGAGCAAGTATTCCATTTTAATAAAAAAAGAAAGTGAGCACTTGTTCATTGTATATCCACCACATCCAATAGCGTATTATTCGTTGGGTACAACATTTTAAAGGTACGACATTAATATCCATATTACTGTTGGGAAACCTCACAAAACAATTTGCCAAAGGGTGCCAACATTTGCCAAACCTATTGACAATTTGGCAGTTGGCACCGTCAATGTAGAAATTTTTTGAATTCTCTATAAATAGAATATCAATAGAAAGCCAGCCTCATTGTAGAAATTAGGCAGCGTTTTTGGAATATGTTATTGTATATATATTGGATATATAATATAAAAGTTTAAGAGAATCATTTGGTGATCTAATAATTTATTTTTGTTTTGCAAAAAACCAAAAAGTAAATTGGGAAATTTAAAGAGCCACCCACCTTTAAGGCCACAAAGGGGCCTTTTGTCAACTCCAAAATGGAGTAAAAAGCCCCTCCAATCATACTCTATTTTGCCAGGTTTAGGAAAGTGAATAGTCCTATTGACAATTTGATGCCCTTTTTGCACCTTTTTTTTTTTTTTTTAAAAAACTAATAATTGTATTTGTATTAAATAATGAAATAAAATTTGTTTATTGTTATGATACATAGTTATTTTTGTAATAATTTTTGGATTTCTTTATTTAAATTATTTTATTTTGTATATATATTGGTAAAATTAATATAAGGTTATAAAATTTTAAGTAACCAATAAAAAAAGAATCATTTGGTGCATTTTTTTATCGGATAAAATAATAATTTACTAATTTTGTTTTTGCAAAAACCAAAAAGTATTAGAATCGAAGAAATTTAAAGAGCCATTGTTCTTTTTGAACCCTTTTCAACTCCAAAATCTTAGTGTTGATTTAAAATACTCTCGTATCTTGGGGTCGAAAATAGAATCCAAATCTTTTAATAGAAATTTATTGTTCTTCTTGTTGTTCAACAATTCAGCCTAATATATTATTCACCAATGTCATGAAATTTTATAATACTATGTTAACAAATAATTGATTTTTAATAAAATGATTTTTGTATTGAAATAATAAGGAATATTCAAGGAATATTCTTTTTAGGGCAAAATTTGAAGTAAAATGGTTGGAGATGGGTTTTAAGTTTTATGCATTTTTCAATTTTCATTTAATTGCCTAAAAATGTTATTAATTATGGTTGGAGATGACTCAGAATTCATTGTTGGTGTGATTTATCGGATATCGGATAAATCAAATATCGGATCACCATCGTCTCAACATTAAACAATTACACCTAATATATTATTCATCTAGTGATTGAATGACGAATAATATTTCATTTTACAAAAAATGGGACACTTTTCTGCTTGTCACGTGTATTCAATATTGTTTGGGGACAAATTCAATTTTTTCAAATTTATTATTTTATGCATTTATTTAATTCTCATTTAATTGCCCAATGTTATCAATTATTATTGGGGTCACAAATATAGTTATTACGTTTCAAATTAAGAAGTCGACCCTAAGTATCAACAATTATTAACAAATTTATATGCATTTATTTAAAGGTATCTCTAGGATGTTCATTTGTAAGTATTTTTCAATTTTTAGCAGGTTCTCACATTGCTCTGGAAATTTATATACACTTGTTGACTTGAAATATCATTGGGTTTCCTATAGAACTATCAAAACTAACATTTGCTAGTGTTGCGACAAGTTCTCTTCTAAAGAACTGCGGCTTTGAAAGGAAGTTGGACCGACCAAGATACATTGACTTGGAGTGGCGTGGCCATCCCAAATATATAAAATGAATAAAAATAATAATTTTTTTGCATATTATTAATTTTCAAATGAGTTAAATATAATTATGCGATGATAAATATGATTTTTAAAAATATTATCGGGCCACTTTTAAAAAATAAAAATAATAAAAATAATAAATTTTTTTTTCGTTTTTCTTATTATTCCTTTTTCTTTTTGTTAAATATAATTATGGATGATAAATATATATTTTTTAAAAATATTATATACACTTTATAAGAGATAAAAATATAAAATATCAATTATACTATTTTTTTCTTCTGGTTTTCTTATTTCTTCTTCTTCTTTTTTTCTTTTTTGTTCCTGGCGGGCTAGCCCGCCACCCTGCCACGCGTCCCGGCCCATCGGGATAGCCCGTTTAGGCCCTTTTTTGGTGGGCCACTAAACACTTAACCTAACCCCCTACCTTAGGCGGGGTGGGGTGGGCTACTTGACGGACTTGACCCGTTTGTGACTCTCTTTTACATATACTAAAATAAAGTCTAATGAAAGCAAGCAGCAATAACAAAGTTTTTTTCTTTTAAAAAAATCTATCTTCCATAATAAGAAAGTTTGTTAGCAATTACCCTTACCTTTTGTGTTATATAATGGCAAAGTTTTTGATTTTGTATAATATCGACTATCCAATTTCATACATATATAAACTACTTTATATCTCATGATCATAACCATACATTTTATTTTTACTTTTTTGAGAAAAATAGTGATAAATAAATCTCACTTTTGCTTACTCAATTCAAAAGGCAAGACCATCATCCAATGCACCCATCTCTGTTTTCTTTCTCAAAGAAATCATAAATTGATACTGTTTCATATCTTCTTTCTTGTCCTCTTCATCTTCTCCTCATTTATTTATTTCATCAATACTCAATCACACACAAACAAACAGTCACACACACACACACAAAAACAATAAATTCTCTCTTTGTGCATTTCTTTAGGATCATCATTTAACAGTTAACTGTATATCACAGCCATTCTTACCACTACCACTGTTGATAACATAGGTTAATTTAAAGATTATGAACACAAGAGTATATATGTATGCATATTCCTATGATCATGCATGTTTTGTGTGTACAAGTTATGTATATACACATCCACTAATGTTGTTAAGTTTTAGTTATTGATTTGTTTTTTTTTTTTTTTTTTTCAGGAAAAGATGAAAATACAGAGATTTTTATGCGTAGTAATGATTGGATTGATTGGAATAAACATATACTCATGTGTTGTTGAAGGGCAGCCACATCGGATATTATTGGATACAGATGTTGATACCGATGATTTGTTTGCTCTCTTGTACATTTTGAAGCTCAATAAATCAATATTTGATTTGCAGGTTAGTAACTTTGGTTTTGTACATTTTTTATTTTTATTTTTTTTTTTCATTTTGGTTATGATTCCTCTTTGTTCTTTATTTTTTATTTTTTTTTCTTTTTTTCTTTTCTTTCTTTTAATTATTATTATGATCTTTTAGCATTATGCTTGATAGACTGTAGAGGGCCATCTAGTTTGAGACAGGTGTCATGGTTTCAAGTTTAAATCCCACTATTTAGTACCTAATACGTGTCGATAAAGACTTAAATTTGTCTATTATTGTTCATCACTTTACACATCTTATCATACATATAATTGGGTACATTTATATAGTTTGTTTCAAATACATGCACCCTTTTTGTGTATCAATACAACTTTATGTTGCAATCTTTTGGATTCATTAGTATTCTGTTGATGATTTGGATATTGGAAAATTATTGCGTTGATTTGTTATTGCACTTTTGCCGTAATCTATATCTACATAACTACATAGTAAAGTTTTCAACTTTGGTTGGCATAGTGTAATTTTTTAATAAGTTGGGAGTAATGATTGAAGGAGATGTGATAAGTTTCAAAAAAGGTAAAGGTACAAGGGGACCTTGGTCAATACTCTTATAAAGGAGTGATCGATACTAATTGAGCTATAAACTCGTTGTTGGCATAATATAATTAATTCTTCCGATAATTAGGGAAACTATCCCCTGGATTTTAGGCTGATTACAAAACTCTCGTTATATTTCAAAATTATAAATAACCCTTGAGGTTAGTATTTACTTAACAAATACCCTCTTGAGTGTTAGTCCAAGTGGCTACAAAAATCTAGAGGGTTGGTGAATAGATTTTCCCGATTTTTCGATTTATGCCGTCTTTTTTGAACAATATGATGACAAATAAAAATGTGCAACAAGATAAACCAACAAACGATCATTTATAGTGGTTCAACCCACCTAGGGCCTACATGCACTACCGCCCAGTATGTTGGATTTCAAAAAGAAAATGTTTATTAATTGAAGAGCACCAACTTCTTCTTACAACAACAACCTTGAAAAGCACCAAACTCTTTCAACTCGAAGAGCACCAAACTCTTCCAACACCTTGAAGAGCACCAAATTCTTCAATACGAAAAGTACCAAGCTTTTCAGTCAACTATCTCTAATCAACCAAACATGTTATTGCCAAAGAACAATAACAATGATTTCTTGTTTTGGATGATGTTACAAATACAATCAAGATTACACCTTAAATGAAATATTACAACTCAAAAGTGCAAGTTCATCAAGAAAGAAAGTCTATCAAGCTAGATATGAAAGTGAAGTGATTGACTATTACAACAAGAATGTTGAAAATGAAAAACAATATATTTGTTGAACTTTCTTGTTGTTTTGTAAGATCTTGTATTGTATATGATCCTTCAAGTTCTTTAACTATTTATAGAGGAACTTGAAGATTTGATTTTCATCATAAGCTCCTTCAATTTGAATTTTTATCGCAAAAGAAGGATCAAATGATCTACAAATATGGTTAGGAAATGATAAAGTGAATCTTACATATAAGTGCTTAAATAATGGATATAATTTGCTATCAAAAACCTTATAGCGACGGTTGTTATGTTGAAAATTGAAAGTTTAAACTGTTGGATTAAGATTTGACATGGTATGACATCAAGGCGACCCGGGGCTGTCAGGAGACATCGATTCTTGTGGATAGTGATCATCGTTCAAGAAACGGAGAGTTTTTAAAATAAAAACAAACTCTATAAGGGTGACGGTCGCCCTCCCTATGATAAGTTCTTTGTTTTGTTACATCTTTTTAAAACATTCATGTATAGGTCTCCCTATAGAGAGCGATCGGTCGACTTATTTGAGAGAAGTTATTCGATTTTTGTCAAAAATAAAGTTCAAGAAATCTTCAAAAACTTAGTAAAAATCAATAAAAATGTTTTGAAGTATTTGGACAACATTTGGAAATATTATTTTGGCATAAAACTCATTTATATGAAATAATCAAATCAAAATAAAAACATTGATCAAACATTGAGGTCTCTTGAGGGTGAAATTTTGTAATCTAAGAGGTTTTTGTAATTTTTTGAAAAGATAAATGGGTTTTGTTTATAATTAGGATAAACGTCATGGTAGTTTTGTAACTAACCCTTAATTCTTAGTCATATTTGGTTCTTGAGCAAGCACAATCCAACAAAGTTGACTAAATCTTCCTCTACCCTTTTTCTTAAAAATTGACTTACCTCTGTTTTTCTTCCTTTTCATTATCCAAGAATTAATTGTAGCTCGATTGGTTAATCATTTGTAATCCAAACAGGCTATTGACATGGGATCGATTCTAGTAGTGTGTGTGACCCTTCCCAGGATGTTGTACTAAAAAAAGAAATGATTTTGCAAAAGCTGTGGCGCGTTTGGATGCAAAAGCCTCTTGTAGGATCAAGATTAACATATTTTGAAATCCAAATTCAATTTCTAGCTTCTCAAACTCTACTAGCATTATAAAGTTTTGGTTTTTACAGGTTCTATTAGCAAGATGGACTTATATAGTGAATGTTTATGATGCTATCACTGGCTTAATGCAGGCAGTTACTATTAACACAAATGCATGGACTAATGCCGGGCATGCTGTAAATCAAGTTTACGATATTCTTTACATGATGGGAAGAGACGACATTGCTGTTGGGGTCGGAGGTGAAGGTGGAATACTCGAAGATGGTGCGATATTGCCAAATGTTGGCGGATATCTTCCCATAATCGAACAGGTTTTTCCGATTTATGAAGCTGCAGAGTTATGTTATAAAAATATATCGTCGATTGGTAATCACATAATTTTCATATTGTTCTTTTGGGGCTGATTTAATCAGGGCAATGGTACAGCAGGATATTGCAGATATAGACAAGCTATTCCTGTTGGTCTCAGAGGGAAATTAGACATTGACACTAATTATGGCTTTAGGAAAAGCTTTCTTCCACAGGTATATATTAGTGTATTGAAATACTTTGGTTGTTGTTATGTGATAATCATTTGTTTCTTGTTTTGTTGGCAATCAATAATATTTTATGTGAATTGAGGGAGTGTTAGCAAACATTTTTAAAAAAATGATTGTTAGCTTGTGGTTAGAAAAACGATAAGAGGTTTTTAGCTACTTTTTTTAAATGTCAAATTCTACTTTCAAGTTAGGTCGGTGGGAATCAAACCCAGCGCATGATTGTTTACCATTAGAGTGTTTGCCAACACTTATGCTTTTGGAATAAGTGAATACGGAGCGGTAAATAGTTGAGAATTAGAAGTAGATAATGTTTGCAAATAGAAGTTGATAATTGATTGAGTTAAGAGAGTATGTTTGGTGAAGGTTGTAAAAATGTTTTATTTGTATATAAAAGTCAAACCAATAAAGCAGAATCGAAATTTAAAACATCTCTCCCCATGTTTTTAGTTGATAATGAAATAGAATCGGAAGTACAAGTTGACATTTATAAACACTATAATATGATTTTATTTCCAGCTAAAAGTTGAGAATAACTTTATTTTAGTGTTTGCAAACACTCATATAGAATCTAAAAGCATGGTTGCATATGGATGCTTTAGATTATCACTTTATTTTAGTGTTTGCAAGTTGATATATAAACAAATAAACCACTTATACAACTTATTCATCAAACACTATCTTTTAACTAACGCAACTTTTAGGTTCTATCTGCAAACACTACCATTCTCAACTACTTTTCGCTTCTATTACAATAAATCGCTCCATCGAAGAGTTCCATCTTCACAGGGTCAATATCCACACCAATGAGTCTAAAATTGATCATTCATGAAAATGCTGAAATAGCTTCTGCAAGAGAAAAAGCTCCAATCTTTCTTCCAAAAAATTCCTAAGTTTAATATTCTGTAATTTAAACCAGGGCAGCAGGAGATATTCGCCTCTGCGCCAGCCCACGGCTCAGGAAGTGATGATAGACAAGATTTCTGCTGGTCCGATAACTGTTTTTATCATCGGAGCAAATACAAACTCGGCTATTTTTCTAATGTCTAATCCACATTTGAAGAATAACATCAAACATATATACATAATGGGTGGTGGTGTGAGATCAAGAAACCCGACCGGTTGCTGCCCCAAGAACTCGAGTCGATCATGCCAACCCCGGCAGTGTGGTGATAGTGGAAACATATATACTGGCTACCTTTCGAATCCTTATGCAGAGTCTAACATGTTTGGAGACCCTTTTGCTGCGTATCAGGTAAACTAGTATTTCGTCGTGATAGTTTCACGTAGTGTTTGCAAAAACTTATGCTTTTAAAAGACGTCAGTAGAGAGTGATTTTTGTTGTAAACATACTTCAAAATGAAACGAGAAGCAAAATCATAAATCTAAAGCATCCCTCCTTGCTTTTAGATTTTAGGGATTCTGAGGTTTGGGCTAATTAAACATTTTTGAAAATCAAAAAAAGAAGCAGAATTTTTTAAAGCAAAAACATATCAAAAACCCCTAATATTTACAAAAATTTGACATTCGACAACACTTGTTTTTTATAATTTTAACAGGTGTAATTCCATTCTGTTTTTGTAACAGGTTACCATTCTGGCATCTTCCCGGTTACACTTGTTCCACTAGATGCCACAAACACCATCCCCATAACAAGCAATTTCTTTGAGGAGTTTGAAAAGAATCAACATACCTTTGAGGCACAATATTGCTTCAAGTCCTTGAAAATGGCTCGTGATACTTGGTTCGATGATCAGTTTTTCAAGGTAACGATCGAAAACCAAGAGCTTCTTGTTTAAAAGTGTAACCATATGAAATGTCAATTAATGCAGAGTTACTTCATGTGGGATTCGTTTCTATCGGGCGTGGCTACTTCAATCATGCTGAGGCAAAACAACAGTAACGGAGACAACGAATTTGCTGAAATGGAATACATGAATATCACAGTGATCACTTCAAATGAGCCGTATGGTATATCCGACGGCTCAAATCCATTCTTTTATGGCCTTAAGAAACCAAAATTCAACTTAAAGAGAAATGGTGTTCATAGTGGCCATGTTCAGACTGGACTTCAAGATCCATTTTGCATTGTCAAGAATGGGAAGGGCAGGTGCAAGGTTATTTCTCTTTTTATTTATTTAATTTTTGGTTTTGCTTTCATTTTAATAAACTTATGCTCTCTGTTATATTAACTTAAAAACTATTCAGGACGGATATACAGCAGAAGTAAGTGGTCGAGAAGGAGTACGTGTTCTTGTTGCTGTAAGAGCAAAGCGTAACCGCGATAAAAACAGTTCATTAAACAGAGAATATTTCAGAAGCTTCCTAGATGTGAGCAAAACTATCCTAATGAGAATATGTTGTTCTTGCTGATATGTTTCTTAATTACTTTTACATTATCATGATGATTTCAGGTTCTGAACCGCCAAGAACAAACGGGAAAGTTCAATTTGACGACACAGTTTCCTCATTACAGAGAAGTCATCTACACGCCCGATTTTAAGGGAAGAAAACTTGGCAAGAATGTTGTTTTCGACATGGATATGAGTGCTGGAGATTTTTTAGCCCTCTTTTATCTCCTCAAAGTACCTGTAGAAGTAATAAATCTCAAGGTGAACTAATAACTTTAATGCGTTTTTCCACTTTTACGGTAAAGTTACTCATTTTCACTACAAGAAAAACCAATTGACCTACGAAAAATATGTAGATAACTATTAAGATAGCTATAAAGTACAGATAAAATCGTTCTAGGTAAATATTTATCAATAAAATCTACAATTGTAGGTAATACCTATAATATTTATGTCTAGTAATTTAAAAAATGTTGGCGATTTGCAATTAATTGGCAGTGTAGTTTTGGGAAAACAATATTTATTATGTTATGTCAGTATTATGTAGTGTAGGTAACAGTAAAATTTAGTGACAATTGGTAAACTGAATCATTTTTTTTTTGTAGTGTTTGTTTATCTGTTTGTCAAATTTGCTGTTCCTTTTTTAACACATTGTTATTCACTTGACAGTTTCTTTTGTTAAAAATACTATGTCATGATCTTGGATTGGTAGTGCTGCACAAACTCGATAAACGAGTAAGAAGTTTACTTTCAGAGAACATTTGTGCCGGAAAAAACTCATGTAATACAGTAATAGATGTTATTTGAGTTCAACTCATAAGCTATTCAAATTATTAACATGGCTTATTTTACACTACATTATTAAGCAAAGAGCAACACTGTAACCTAGCTCTTTCAATCCAGGCAATATTAGTAACTCCAACTGGATGGGCAAATGCAGCAACTATTGATGTTATCTATGATTTGCTACATATGATGGGGCGTGACGATATCCCGGTTGGTCTAGGCGACGTGTTTGCACTTAATCAGTCTGATCCTATTTTCCCAGCTGTTGGAGATTGCAAGTACAACAAAGCCATCCCACAAGGCAGTGGTGGATTTCTCGACTCGGATACATTATACGGGCTGGCTCGTGATTTGCCTCAAGCCCTCGGAGGTTTTTCAATTAATTATTCAAGTTTTTATATTTTTTGAATTTTATTACCACGATATAAAGTTTTCCATACTTGTAGTCTCATTTTCTTATATTTTCACTGCTCATGTTTTGTCCTGAATACTTGATCATGTTTTCCATACTTGTTTTTTCCTCAGTGGTGGATAATTACAAATACTTCCCCTGATGTTTAGCCTAACTACAAGAAACTACACATATTTTTCAAGTTGTTCATATTTTATTGAGTTTCATCTTTACAACTTGGAAGTTTTCCATACTCATTTGCTTATAACTTGCTCAAGTTTTCCATACTTGTTCTTTAACTCAATGGGGTAATTGCAAATATTGCCCTGAGATTTAGCCTAATTATAAAAACTCCACTTATCTTTCAGATATACAAATACTCTTTACGATTTTACAAACACCCCCTCTTAATGATATGCAATTTGTAATATAGAAACAAATGTCAGTGAGTTTTTGAAATGTTAAAAGATAACAGGGTTTTTCTTGTAATTAGGCTAAACCCCAGGGTAGTTTTTGTAATTATTATTGGTTATTCATTTCTTACTCATAAACTGTGTGTATATTATGACTGGTGAGTATTATTATAGGTATACAGCAGAGAACTCTGTGAAATATGGAGCTCCTCGAGACACCGATCATCCCGAACTTAGACAGCCACTAGCTCTTGAGATATGGCAATCTGTAATAAAATCCCTTGAAACAGGATCAAAAGTTACAATTTTGACAAACGGGCCGTTGACAAATGTTGCAAACATTATTCTTTCACACAGAAACTTGAGTTCTCCCATTGAGGTGTGTTGCTAAGTGCAAAAAACATTTAAATTAATATCTGATATATGGCAAAAACTTGTGTAAGACGGTTGCACGGTGCGATGGATGATACTTTTAGTGTAAAAAGTGATACCTTGTCTAAATAAACTAAAATTAAGTGTATTCAAGCAAAGTATCAATTTTTACACTAAACGTATCATTTTTTACTCTAAAAGTATCATTTTTTATCCATCAAACCTGCAACCGTCTTACAAGATAATGCTCCTCATATATATAGCATTAGGTGTTTTTTGAAGGATTTTTCGATTTTTTTCCATTTTGGTGCAGGATATATTCATAGTAGGAGGACATATCAGCAACCAGAAAACAGATAAAGGAAATGTCATCAACATTATTCCTTCGAACGAATACTCAGAACTCAATTTGTTTCTCGACCCTTTGGCTGCAAAGACAGTTTTCGATTCAAGCCACAATATCACGCTAATCCCACTCAACGTTCAACGTAAAGTTTGTCGATTCAAGAAAGTTCTAGAAAGTCTACATCTCACAAAGAAGACACCTGAAGCTTTATTCGCCAGGCGTTTGCTTTCAAGATTGCATCGGCTAAAAATGACTCATCATAGATATCAACATGTGGTATATAAATAAATAGGAATTCGATGACTTGCTGAGATTTTTTACTCATTGTTTAAAAATGTTGTTGCATTTTCTCTAATGCAGGATATATTTTTGGGGAAATTCTTGGTGCGGTGATCTTAGCCGGTAATAATTCGTTTCTGAAGACAACATACGCAGCGAATAACGTTGAAGTTTTAGCGACTGGCGCCGAATCTGAAGATGGACGGATAATTATCGATCAAAAAAGAGGAAGTTATGTGAAAGTATTAGAAAATGTTGATCCTATGGCATGTTATGATAGTTTTGCAAATCAACTTGGTGATGAAAAGCAATCAGCTGTAATTGGAAGTTTTGAAGAGCAGAGAAGAATATGGAGTGTCCCACATAAATGAAATGAAAATGGCCTCAAAGAAGCCATTGTTTGTATAGAAAGGTCTTATTCACTTTTAACATGTTTTGTGATTCTTCTTTTTTTTTGCTAGTAATCAGCAAACAACACATACCATTATAGAGAGTGTGTACAGTTTTCAGAACAAACAGATATAGAAATACAATGGAAATGTCAAAAGTTTTTGTTTTTGTATATCCTGACTGTTTTCCATTTTCATTTGGGGTAATTACAAAAAGTACCCCTAGGTTTGACCTAATTACCAAAAAACCAAGCTAAATTTTAAACGTACAAAAAAGTACCTAAGGTTTGATTCAATGTTAAACTTAAGGGGTAAAGTGCAATGTTTTTTTTAAATATGAAGGGGATTTTGAAATGTTTTTTGGTTATAAAGGGTTTAAATGTTAGACCAAATGGTATTTTTTGTAATTTTGAAAGTTAGCTGGGTTTTTTGTAGTTAGGTCAAACCTGAAGGGTATTTTTTGTAATTAACCCTTTTCATTTTACCCCCTTGTATGAAAATGATTATGGGATAATTACAATAAAACTCCTGAGGTTCGGGCTAATTACAACAAAACCCAGAGATTTTTGAAAATGGCGAAAATGACCTTTGAGGTTTGATTTCGCTTACATTTTCCCCTTCATATGTAAAAAATATTTCAAAAATGCCCCTGATATTTCAAGAATTATTACAGTTATGCCCTAATTTAAGACGTAATCAAACTTTAGGGGACTCTTTGTAATTTTAAAATGTCTCTGGGTTTTTTCGTAATTAGGTCAAACCTCAGGGAGTCTCTTGTAATTATCCCAATAATGGACAAATAATATTCAAACATACCTATCCTCGTAGCTCTCCTATTGAGATTTTATGATCTTGAGTTCATTCATTAGCAACTAATATTTTTTTAAAAAAAGGCATAATTTCATTTTTGGTACCCCGATTATACCTACTTCTTGGTACTGAGGGTTATTTTGGGTAAAAACAAAAGGTTTATAGTCCACAGACTGCCAATCCAGTGAAGTTAGGGGACCAAATATGTTATCTTTATAAACAGTATTATGTTCAATTCTATTCACTTACACCCTAGAGCAAGGGCGTAAAACCCCCCCAATTTTTTTTGAAAATTAATAATTTCCTATGTATATTTAATTTTAAAATATTAATTTTTAGTACTAAATAATTATCTTTTATTGATTTAATTTACCAAAATTATTTAGCCCCCTCCAAAGTTAGACATCCAGCTCCGCCCCTGCCCTAGAGGTAGGTGTCGAAGCAGGCCATCTTCATAGAAAAATATGAAGATGCTGACAATGAATAGATTGTTATATGACTTCTTATTAACGAATTCGGTCAACACTTCCATGCCAGTTCTTCCTTATTTTATGTCGCCACATATAAAACATATTAAAAATCAAAAGATGTTAAAGTCCCATGTGCTTCAGATCCAACAATAAAAGTACTCAAGTCATCTTTTGGAAATGTATATACATAAGTATTATGAGTTCTTTATGGTTTTCCTTTTTTGATATTATCTAGGATCAATTACAAAAAACAACCTCTGATGTTTAGCTTAATTACCAGAAAAAACCAAGTTATCTTTCAAAGTAACAAATTATTCATTGACATTTGTTTCTATTTACAAAATTGAACCTGGAGAGGGGATATTTGTTAGGTAAATATAAACTTCAACAAAATTTGAACACTTTAAGAGAGTTTTTGTTATTCTGAAAGATAACTAGAGGTTTTTATAATTTGGCAAAACCTCAGGGGTAATTTTTGTAATTATCCCTACTATCCATTTTGCAGACTGCGAGTGCCAAGAGTAGTCGAAAATTTCGACATAGAGGTTCCTCCATCCACTTTCGATTTTCTGGTGTTCCAAAACCGCGAATGTGAAACTTCTGTTAAATAGTGTCCCTTTTTCTTGCTAAAATCGCATCTGGGCCTGTGGCTAGAGCTGTCAAATGGGCTGGACCAAAGGGAAAAATCGGCCCTGGTAGATCCAGCCTAAAATTCATTCGGGTCACTATTTTTTGGAGCTCAAATTTTCAGGATTGCCGCCCTGCCCAGCCTTTTCCTTGGGCCGGTCAGGCAGGCATCAATGTCATCAAATGATTTATTTTGCTTTCAATTTCTTTGCGAAAAAAGAAATTATGTAGTATAAGCGCATCGATACAGCCACAGCTAATCAGAAAATGCATTATTAACACAGGAGTTATCCAAGTACAGAACAAGAAGCAGGAAGTGCTTTTTGGATATAAGTTTCATACAAGTAGAAGAAACTCAAAGCTTGCATAACCTTAATCTTAGCAAAGTGATTCTAACAAAAAAAAAACTCACAAAAGTTTCACCACCAAACGGCATCTCTAACATAGTTGCATCGACAAATTTTGCGTTCGTTTTAGGAGTCCAGCATTGGAATCACTCCACCAGCTGCCAATATCTGCTGCTCCAGCTGCAACGAAGAGCAGAAATTAAGTTGCGGAGAATTTTTTTGCGGATAATTACAAAACATAAGGTTCAGTCTAATTACAAAAAATTCAAGACATCTTCAAAATTACAGATCTCACGAGGGGTATTTGTTATGTAAATACAAACCTTAAGGAGATATTTGCTATTTTTTGAGATAATTGGATCTTTTTGTATTTAGTCTAAATCGTAGGGTAGTTAGTGTTTCTAATTTACCCTGTTCTTAAGGGATAATTATAGAAAACTGAGGTTTGGGCTGATTACAAAAAGGCCCAGATATTTTTGAAAATTTACAAAAATCCCTTAATGTTGATTTTGTCTTAAATTTAAAGGATAACTGTTAGAAGGATTTTTGAAATATTTTTCTCATGAATGGAAAAATGTATAATGGAATCAAATCTGAAGGTTTTTTTTTGTACTTTAAAAAAAATGGATTTTTCTTCTGTAATTAATTAGCCCAAATCTCATGCTTCTTTTTTGGTGGTAATTATCCCTTTTCTTAATCATTCTTTGTTGGTGTTAAACTTACATATGTGTGTCGAACATGTATCTTATTATTACCAATTAAAGAAAGCATTACAAAATTCCAAAATAAAGACTGTTCAAGAGTGTAACAAAACAGGATTCAGGGTGCACTGCAACTTCAAGATATATGTTCTTTGAAATTGCTAAAAGGGATAATTACAAAAACTACCTTTGATGTTTGAGCTAATAGCAAAAAAACCCAGAGATTTTTCCAAATTACAAAAATCCCCTTGATATTTGATTTTTTATTACACTTTGTCCTCTTCATAAACAAAAACATTTCAAACACCCTCTTTTACATTTGTAAAAATATTACAGTTACCCTTACTTACATTTGAGACAGAATCAAACCTCATGGGCCTTTTTGCAATTTTGAAATTTCTCTGGGTTTGTTTGTAATTACTCCAAACCATAGGGGTAGTTTTTGTAATTATCATCGGCCGTTAAAATACTTTGACAAGGAAAGAAAGATCGCAGAATACATACACGTAATAGTGCCTCGAGCTTGGTCTTGACTAGCAGGTACTCTTGCTTAACTTGTTGCAAGCATCTACGACACCTATGACTCGAAAAATTGCACCATGTTAGATGTGAACTACAGATGGTTTCAGTTATATTTATCTGATTTTTTTTTTAATTTTAGATGCTTAATTTGGAAACAAGACGGCGAAAAAAGGAGGAGAAAAATACAAAAATCTTACGCTTCGACATTTTGCCCTTCACAGAAGTTGCGGAAAGCAATGCACGCATTTCTGACTCTCTGAGCCCCAATGCTGTTATGCAAGAAAAACAACCATCAAGAAGAAAATAATTATATCAACTAGAGTCTCAACAACTTTTCTTTTGTTTCTCTTTTTTTTAGGGATAATTACAAACCGAAGTTTGGGGTAGTTAAAAAAAACCCACATGTTTTTGAAAATTACAAGAAACTCTATGGAGTTTGATTCTGTGAAGCAAAAAACACTCAAAAACTCCCCTTATATTTGTAAAAAATATTGTAATTATCACTTTATATTTAACACATAATCAAACCCGTTTGTTTTTTGGAATTTTCAAACATTTTTTTGTAATTAACCCAAATTTTCGGGATAGTTTTTGTAACTATCCTTTTTATGTTGATTAAGTCAAATTAGCTTATTGTGATACTTTTACAGGGTAAAAGTATAAGCTCCTACATCTTATAAGTTGTTTTTAGAGCTTATAGATCTTATTTTAATAATAACTTGTTGAAGTATTTGGATAAAATAATATGGTGTAGCTTTTAAGATGTTAGTAATGACAATTTTGTAATTAAAATAGTCAAAATTAAAGGAGGTTGTTGAAATAAGATTTTATTTCGAAAAAAAATTGGGGTTCCCCTACTTTTTTAAAAATAGCTTATAAGCTCCTGACATCTTATTTTGGGAGCTTATAAGATCTTTTCCGGAAAAAATAACTAACAAATTTAAACAACTTATAAGCTCTCAAACATCTCGATAACTCAAACATCTGATAAGATGTTTTGAAGAGCTTATAAGCTCAACCAAACACCCTCTAAATCATAAAATCGAGAGGTTTAACTAAATCACCATAAAAAAATCCGGTTATCTTTCAAAAAATTATAAAAACTCCTAAGATATTACAAACACCCTAATAAATACCCCATCTTGAAGGTGTAAATTGTAATTTGTAAAATAGAAACATGTGTCAAATGAATATATTTGGTTTTTTAAAAGATAACTCTTTTTTTAATTAGACTGAAGCTCAAGCGTATTTTTGTAATTAACCTTATTTTAATTCTACAGTAGTATAAAAATGATGCAGATGCTACAAGAAATTAAATGATGGTTCCAAAATAGATATGCTGAACATAAATGGGATTTCACTTAATCAGTAACAAGATCAAGAAAATCCAAAGTTAGCCCACTACACATTTTCACATAATGGATTAAATTTCAATATCCCATTAGGCTCTGCAGTGAAATAACAACCTTAAAAAGTGTTATGTTGTCTGATATGCATCAAAACAAAACAAGACAAAGATCCCAACAATATTTTGTTTTTTGTTTGATAAAATCAAAACAAAATAACACTGTTTTCTTACCTGGAACTGCTACCTTTGAACTGGTGAACATGAGCATCAATCTTCTTAAAATCCACATTCTGCTGATCCCTGCATAAATCCAAAGAGAAATTATAAAATCACATACAACTAAAATTTAAAAAAAAAATACACACAAAGAGAAATTAAAGAATAATATTTACAAAGCTAAGGTGAGATCATTGAGAATTCTTTCAGAATCCTCAAAGAAAAGTGACACCACTTCAAACACAAATTCAGGGTTGCTCTCATCTTGAAGTAGTTGCAATTGACCAAATTGACCATCCAAAAATCCCTTCAAAAATTAAATAAATTACTTATATCCAAATAAATCAACATAAAATGAAAAAAACTACATAATAGAATACATTGGATTTCTTTTTTTGTTTTACCTCACGAAATAAAGAATTAGTATATTCAAGAAAACTCCTCTGCAACTGATCCACCTCCATTTTTTTGGCTACTCAAATCAAAAAGGCCCAAAGGGCTTGTTTGGTATGACAAAAATAATGATTAAAGATTAACCGTTTAGTTGGGATTGGCAGATCTTGAGGAACAAATTGTACAATAAATAGAGGGAGGGATATAAATGCTTGAAAGGGGATTTGGTGAATTATATGTGTAGCAGACAGACTGCAGCAAATGAAAAGGATCCAAATTTTTGCCTGCTTTAGACTGATTTGTACTACAAATTTGGAGTCTATACTCTTTCCTTTTTATTTTTATATTTTATTATTTTTTCCTCTGGATTTGTGTTATGTTTGTGTTGTCACACACACTAAAAAAGAAAAACTTACAGCCCCTACCACAACAGTTCTAAAAAGTCTTTAGACTAGTCGGGCGGCCGATTGGGGCTAGTGTCCTAAGCGGAGATTGGACAGGGTTAGATGGACTTAGGTGGGATTAGACAAGGTCTAATCGGAAAATAGTATAAACAAATAAGGGAAACTAGATGAGAACTAATTGTGATTGGCGGAAATTTTTAGAACAACATATAATATATATTTAGCTACTCTGTCATCGATTTTGGGCATCTACAAATCTCCATATACGGCCCCCCTAGCTGCATCTTTTCCATCTTTTTTGCCAACACACTTTTTTCTACAAATATTTTAATATATTTAATTTTTCATTTAATAAATGTCACTTCCAATTATATGTGTTTGTCTCCTTTTAATATTTAAAACTTGCAGGGGCAGAATCTGTACCTGTCAACTGATGGGCTGTGTTGAAACAAACACACAACACACACACCAAGGCCTAAAACAAAAAAGAAAGTAAAAAAATATAGTTAATTAATGTTATATAAAAAGTTGCATTGGATAATGGACATTGACTTTCACTATTCTATTCACTCTCTGTGTTTAATTAGTGGAGGGCATTGGTTAATTCTTGCACCTACCTAACAGAAAAGCTTGTTTAATTTCTTACTTAATTAATAAAATAAGCTTTAATAGTGTTCGATATTGTTGCTCCTAAAGCTAATTAAATTTGCAGTATTACTGAACTTATAACATAAATATTTCATGATCAACTTAGTATTGTTAGAAAATGGAACAATATATTCAACTTGGCATAAGGTTTTTGTACAACCGACACAATCGACAGAGTATTGAACGTGTATAAGATGATGTGCAAACGCAATTGCTCATTACTAGATACTGATTAGGATGCTGATCTCATTTTAATATTCCCTCTTTTAAGAAGCGAGTTTACATGTATTTTTGGGTAAATTACAAAACTACCTCTGAGATTTGGCTTAATGACAAGAAATTACAAAATTAGTAATAAATCTTCAAAGTATTACAAACACTCCTTTTTCTTATTTTTTAAAACAATTTTTTTTTGAGTACATATCTGGGATGGGAAGGGTGATGGGAATCGAACACAGACTTCTAGTCTGGACTTGAATGTTTAATCACTCGACCACTATATGATTCCCTACAAACACCTCTTGAGATTTGTATTTGCTTAACAAATGTCATCCTCTTGATGATGCAATTTATAAAATAAAAATAAATATCAATGGAGTATTTGTAATTTTGAAAAATAGTTGGGTTTTATTTTTTGTTACTAGCCATATATTTTCTTATCTAAGTAAATTTTCTTATAAAGCTTTAATTTTCATTATTCTTTCTTTTTAATATTATTCCACCACTGACTATAAAAGTGTGGGTACATTTCTTGCAATAAATTAACAAAAAGAGGATGTGTGCATGCATATTGTAGATGCCCCATTTTGTGTTTGCAGCATCTCATTGTCCCCCCCTTGCATTTATGTTGACATAATTTATGTAAGACAATTCAAGCAACCCCTTTGTTTAATTTATCTTGTTTTATGCATCCAATGACTTGTAAGTTTTATGGCCTTTAACTTAATTTAATGGTAACAATCACAAGATTGCAGTATTTCCTACAGTGCAGATTACAGAAAGAAAAATCATGATCTTTTTTTTTTTTATTAAAGAAGACCCCTATGGGCAGTTTTATTAGTACTGCAAAAAAATTGACTAAGTTTTGCAAGTCAAAATATATACTGTTACAAAAGATAAGCTTAATTGCACTTTTAGTCCTGTAACTCTTAATTGTTGACAAAATTAATTATATAACTTCTTGATGTAGCACTTTCGGTCCTTGATGATTTTATCCCTTAGTAAAAGTAGCAGAGTTCAAGTCCTATAATATTTATGGGCTATATGTATTTTGGTTATTTTGGGTGTTTTGGCTAAAGGGCAAGGGCTTTGTGGGAACGACTCAAATACCTAGTTGGAACTAAAATTACACATGATCGAACTTATAGGACCAAAATTGAACAATTTAGAACTTTCAGTTTATTTGAAATTTAACCCCTCATCTCCAACCAATATTCCCAACTTATTAAAAAAAATGCTTCAACTCTCAAAATAAACGTCAAAAAAGTGTATTTAAAGGAAGCAAAATAACTTAAACAAACCCGAAAGTGAGAAGGAAACAAAATCGAAATAAATTGTTCATCAACAACTATATGAATATGTGTATAAAAAAGTTAAATACACCTTATTCATAGACACTCAACTCAAAATAAATAAATATTATGATGATTGCAAATATAAATAGGTTGTAATATTAAATTAAAATATACTTATTTTCGTAATAAAGTAATTGATAAGGTTCCATAATGAGTATGGACACACAACAGATCGGTGCACGCACCTCAGGGATGAAATTGAGAGGCTCATTCAGGCAGGTCATCTCAGGGAATTTGTGTACATCGACAAAAAGGAGAAGAAAGGGGAGTATAAGAGGGACAACCGGGGTTATCATCAACCTCGACGGAGCCAAGCGCGTAGGAGGGAGGAAAGAGAGGAAATTGAGATGTCATCCGGATGATTGTTGGAGGGCCGACGGAAAGAGATTCTAGGAGAGCTCGGAAAAATTATGTGAGGGCAAAGCGACACGGTCGGATGCAAGAAGCGGTGAAAGTGGAACAGTCGGACAGGGCCAAATATCCAATTTGGGTCGGACGATAGTAAGGGTATCGTAACACCTCATAGTGATGCTATTGTGATCACGGCGATGATCTCTAATTATGATATGCGGCGGGTATTTGTAGATACGGGGAGCTCGGCGGACATCCTATTCTATGATTGCTACAGGAAGATGGACCTCCAGGTCGGGTTGGAGACGGTGGACACGGCGTTGGTCGGATTCTTTGGAGGAATGATCGAACCAATAGGTATGATTACTTTACCTGTCTCTTTGGGTAAGGAGCCTAATCGCAAAACTAGGATGATTCGATTTTTGATAGTAGATGCACCTTGTTCGTACAATGCTATGTTGGGTAGACCGTCATTAAATGCTTTTCAAGCTGTGGTGTCGTTCTACCATTTGAAAATGAAGTTCCCTGTGGGGGAAGAGGTAGGTGAGGTCGGTGGAGATCAGTATATGGCTAGAAAATTGTACGTGGAGAGCATTCAAAAGGCGGAGAGGGGGAATGCTTTTGATGATGATAGAAATAGAGACAAGTTGATTAGGTTGGACGAGCCGGTAGAGCATGTTCAACCTAATGAGGAAATGATGATGGTTGAGCTGGTGCCAGGTGACCCCGATAAGGTCACTAATATCGGGAAAGGATTAGCAGATGAGTTGAGGGAGGAGCCGGTGAAGTTCCTAAGGAGCAATGTGGATGTGTTTGCTTGGACAACGGAAGACTTGGTGGGGATTGATCCGAGCATTGCTGTAGCACCTTCTAGCTAATTGAATTTTAATACGAAAATAAGTAATTATAATATAAATACTTTAAAGATTTCTTAAAAATACGGAATAATAAAAACTTTACTTAGTTTCAAAGTTTGCAATGAAATAAAAACTAATAATTGAAACAATTATAAATCCTGAAACATCCATAATGAAATGAAAATGACATTCAACATCCCAATAGAAATTAAAATTCAAACTCTTTTTTTTTTTTTTTAGAAAACTTGAAAGACATAAAAATCATGAAAGTCGTGGGTTCGCAAGTCACTCTGACTGCCATCTCCTTCCTCATCGGGGTTCTCATTTGAAAATATTAAACATTCGTGGGATGAGCTTTAAGAAGCTCAACAAGTAATCTCATGCAAGAATGCATGCCTAATGCAATATTATAAAATTTACTTCAAAACTTTTCATTTTCTTTACTTAAAACTTTATTTAATACGCGAGCTCACTTTGGTGGCACATTGTTTTATTCGTGGTCGCATGGGCCTTGTTATTTGGAACCCGATTAACATTTTGCCCGAAAGCCCATTTCCTTTAACATTAACATTAGCCGCAAGCGGCACATTGTCGGAACGCCGGTCCCCCGCGCCCATTTCCCACTCACTCCAGCATCATAGAACAATGTGCACCCATTTCTTTGAAAAACACATTATTAATTCTAAACTTTAAGACTTGACTTTACTTAATATTGAGATGCTCATGAAATGCTATGAACATATTTTAATATGATGATGAACCTAAGTGATGCACATATCATTAAAGAAGAGAATAATCGCATGCATATATCATAATAATTAAATCACGTTAGCTGAAACAACTTGAGAGTAAAACCACATTCAACTAATAAGGAAAACACTTCATTTAACTCATTCAACTACTTAGGAAAAACTCTACGTTTAATTGGTTAAGGATAACCCTACATTCAGATTAATTAAGTAAAAACCAACATAATCAACTAGTTAAGGAAAAACCATACATTCAACTAGTTAAGGAAAAATAAACTCTTCATTCAAACTAATTAAAGGAAAACCTTATTTTTAATTAATTAAGATAAAGAAAACCCTATGTCAACTAATTAGGGAAAATCCTACATTAAATATATTATACCAATTAAAGAAAACACATAACTTAATAAAATATAAGAGACCAATTTGAAAGTGCCGTAATAAAACAATGACCAAATCAGTAGACTAAAAAAATATTTTCATATTTTGGATTTTAAATAAAATGATAGAAAAGCCTGAATCATAATTACATTACCCAATTAGTATGTACATAAAATAACATCTAAGCTTTTACATAGTAAACCTGGATTAGAAATGAAAGGATGGCAACTCCAACATATATTATATACTATTCTTTAATATGCATGAAAGATTAATAGCATAATTTATATTGCTACAGTATTAGTAAGTTTTTCATTTGGAATCTGAAAAAGTTTCTAATCAGTAAGTTTATATTATTATAAAATACATACAATCTCCTAAATTAAATTTTTCTTGATTACATACATAATTCCATGCAAGCCTTTAATCGGTTAACATGATAAAATAAGAAATCGAAATCTAAGCCCTAATTCTACGTGAAAACTAAAAAGATTACTTGTCCTGGTTTGTCGAATGACTCGGATCAACTAAGATAAAATTCACCCGGCTTCTACCCAATAGAATCTATACATAAATTATTATATAATAGGATTAGTAAAACTTAACCAAATTCAAAGTATGAAACTAAAGAAATAATTACGAAACCTTCAAACTCTTCGGATAATTTGTCTTTGCAAATTGGATTATATTTCTTGTATTTCCTTGATTTCTCTTCTTCTATTTTTTTTTTTTCTTTCTTTCTCCTTCTTTCTTCTCTTCTTTTCTGTTCCTCCTTCACTCCTCCGATTCTTCCTCCCAACCGATCATCCTTATCATCTTTTATTTCTTCCTTTTTATTATTTTATTTTCCACTTTTTCTTCCATTATCAACTCTAATTTCCCCACTTATATTTTTTTCTTTCTTTTCTCTCATCTTTCTCATCCATTATCCCCACTTATCTCTACCTTTATTTTCCATTGTCCCCCAATATCCTCCATCTCTCTCTCTCTCTCTCTTTTTTTATCCTTTTTATTATTTTAAAAAAATAGTTGTTACATTCTCCTCCTTATAGAAAGTTTCGTCCTCGAAACTTGCAATAATATATAAATAATATTCTAATCCACGAAAATAAATCGTATATTGAGAGCTCATTGCTTACCAAATAATTGAGGATATAGAACACGCATCTCATCTTCGTGTTCCCACGTAGCTTCTTCTATAGTGTGATTCCTCCATTGGACCTTCACTAATATAACTTTCTTTCTTCTAAGCTCCTTCTCAATCTTATCCACAATTCTAACTGGTGTTTCTTCATATGTCGATTGTCACGAATATAGAGTGACTCGTAACTTAAAATGTGTGATTGATCTCGGAATGTACTTCTTAAGCATCGAGACATGAAAGACATTGTGAACTCCGGATAGTCTTTGGTGGTAAGGCAATTCGATATGCCAAACTACCTATCCTCTCTAAAATTTCAAATGGTCCAATATAGCGAGGACTTAACTTTCCTTTCTTTCCAAACCTCATAACACCTTTCATTGGTGCCACTTTAATAAAAATCATATCTCCATTAGAAAATTCTAATGGATTTCTTCTCTTATCAAAGATAGCTCTTTTGACGGCCGAGCGAGTTTTCATTCTTTGTCGGATTTTCTCAACTACTTGGCGATCTGTTGGACCAACTCAGTCCTATTAGTTTTCTCTCTCACCGACTTCATCCCAATGCACCGGGTGCTCGACACTTTCTTCCGTACAAAGCCTCATAAGGAGCCATCCCAATAGAAATTTGGTAGCTATTGTTGTACGAAAATTCCACTAGCGGTAAAAATTTATCCCAAGTACCACTAAAATCTATCACACATGCTCAAGCATATCCTCTCAGTGTCGAATCATTCTCTCCGATTGTCCATCGGTTTGTGGATGAAAAGTTGTCTTGAAACTCAACCGAGTGCCCACACTCGGTGTAGGCTTTTCCCAAAGCGGAGGTAAACTTAGGGTCCCTATCCGACACAATAGACAATGGTACTCCATGCAACCGAACTATCTCGAGTTATATATATTTCGCATATTTCTCCATGTTTACGTTCTTTTTTGGTAGAAAATGCGCGGACTTGGTGAGACGATCAACTATAACCCGGATGGAGTTGAATCCCATTTTTGTCTTTGGTAGTCCCATAACAAAATCCATACCAATATGTTCCCACTTCCACTCAGGAATCATCAATGGTTGCAAAAGACCGAGAAGGTCTTTGATGTTCACACTTGACTTGTTGTGAGTAAGACACCTCTGAACATATGATGCCCAATGTAGGTCCCAAGGGTGTAAGTGTAAGGTTTAGAAGGGGGTTGAATAAACCTTACCAAATTTTCGATTTAGTCCTTTTAAATCTACTGAGTTAATTCTACACAGTTGTGTCCTTGATGGACAATCGAATTAGTCACTCAGTAGAGTTAATCTCTCAACAGACTCATTTGAGCTGTTGATGGAGTAACTCATTTGTTGGCTACGATTTAACTCAACTGTGGTTTTATTATCAGGAAGACTTAACACCCTTAAGTTTGATTAAGCAAGATATTAGAGCTTGATTTAGTACTTGTAAATTATCAAATGGATAGCAAATTTATCACAGATATAAGCAATTAAAAGTGCAGAATTTAAATCTTTGAAATGTAAATGACACAAATAAAGTTTTTATAGAGGTTCAAGATGGGGTAATTCTTCTACTCCTCTCTTCTCCAACTCCTGGAGGAATCCACTAAGTAATGATCGGTTTACAAAGTGGTAATGATCCGGATACAAGTCTTGATCACAACGGCCCGACTTGATCCTTAGGGACTCGATCCTGAGACGCCTTGATCACTCACCGGCTTCTCGTACGACTAGGAACCTTCTTCACAGGTAAGTGCTTGCTCACTACAAGCTCACTTGCTCAAGCTCTTTGGATTTGATCACGAAGCCCTCCAAAAGCTTAAGACTTGGTTCAACCTTGAACCTTTCTACAACCCTTCTGGAATGTAGACCCCTTGTTTTCAAAAGTTTCCTCTTCAACTGATTGAAGTTCTCTTTCCTTCACAGGTGAGTGTTGGATTGATGTATTTAATGTAATGTAGGCTCGAGGATTGAGAATGTTTGATTTTTCTAATATACTTGTATATCTCACGTGTGTGTCATCTGCTCTCTCAAACAAACTCCTCGGCCTTTTATAGTGAACTTTCAAAAATTTGCCCGTTGAAGAGATAGGCTCATTTTTGAAAGTCACTTTGCGTCGTTGGCTTGCAGTTCTTGGAATTGCCGTTTCCTCGTATGAATTGTTCTTTCACCTTTTCGAGTTCGACACGGTGTAGTGCTTCCCATTGGTTCATTCCTTTTGCACGCTTCGGGGACCGAGCACTCCAAGAAAGGTGATATGGAGATATTACTTGTTTAAGTAAATCTCTTGATTTAGGCAACGGTTCTTTTACGATTATCTCGACTTGACCGCATTTCCTTGCTTTCCCAGGTGACTTAGAGTCGCCTTCCAATCATTGGATGACTCTTCATCACTTCAACTTGAGACTTGGCTTTTCTTGAGTTGACTTGACCGATGCTCCACTCACCGCATCTCACCTACTTCTTGAGAGAGTTCCCGTCTTCTCTTCTTTGCCATACTCACTGCTCTCGCACAGAGTCTTCCTTCCGATCTTGATTGTCTTCTTGCATGTTAGGGCGTGGTGACTTAACTCGGCTTGGCCAGCTCTATTCATTACAATGCATTTTACAACAAGAATGGGGTGCCAACTTTCTATTCTAAGTTTTACATGGCATTCATCAAAATCTAAACAATAAAATTCCTAACACCCAAGGTTGCGTAAATCGCTAGGCGCCGTCGGAACCGGCGCTAGCGCTAGGCGGGCGCCTAGAAAAGCCCAAGTTTTTCTTAATTGTTTTTCATTTTTTGTATTTTGGCGATTTTTCCCAATTTTTGGCCGATTTATTCCGACTAGACCGCCTGACCGATTTTTCCCGATTTTTTCCAATTTTTTGCCGCCTAGCCCGCCAGCGGGCGCCTATTGCCCAGAACAATTTTTGGCCGATTTTGGGAAAATCGGGTCGGCCTAAGGGGCGCCTAGAAGGCTCCCAGCGGCCGCCAGGCCGATTTTTACAACATTGATGATGCCACATCTTTTTCATGCCAACCCATGAAAAAATGTTTCTTTCGAGGTCATGTTTCATCTTCATCTTCCGGGTGAATGGAATAAGGAGAGTTGTGAGCTTCCTTCATAATCTCTAGCTTCAAGTCCTCGTTGTTGGGGACTACAAGTTTATTACCCAAACATAAAGTTCCATCTGTTGAGATCACATAATCATGTTGTTTTCCTTCAATGACTTACGAACGAATTTTGTTTATCTTTTGGTCATCTAGTTGTGCGGTTTTATCCTTCCCGCACTGACGGCTATAAACTCAAGGTAGCCAAATAACTCATCTTTTGTCGGGAATAATTTCCAACTCAAGGTTTTGTATATCCTTTAACAACTATTTTGTTGAACCACATGCAAAGTAGAAATGGATCCTTGACCTTTACGACTCAAAGCGCCTCTTGCTACCATGTTGGCCTTACCCGGATGGTAATTAATAAAACAATCATAGTCTTTCACTAGTTCGAGCCATCCGCGTTGTCTCATGTTAAGTTCTTTTTGAGTGAAGAAATATTTTAGACTTTTATGATCGGTGTAAATTTCACACCTAGCCCCGTATAGGTAGTGTCGCCATATTTTTAATGCAAAAACCACATTTTGCTAATTCCGGATCGTGAGTTTGATAATTTTTCTCATAATCCTTGATTTGTCTAGAAGCGTATGCAATTACTTTCCCATGTTGCATAAGAACACAACCTAAACCCTTCAACGATGCATCTTTGTAGATAATGAAACCATTTGGCGGTGTAAGAACGAGCCGTCGTCATTCTTTCTTTCAACTCCGTGAAGCTCTTTTTCACAATGGTCATCCCATTGAAACTTAGTGTTCTTTCTCGTTAGTTGAGTTAGTGGAGCGGAGATCTTAGAGAAACCCTCAAACGAATCTTCAGTAGTATCCGGCTAACCTGAGGAAGTTGCGGATCTCTCCTACGTTCTTTGGTGTAGGCCAATTTTTCACCACCCCAACCTTGCTAGGATCTCTGAAATTCCTCTCGAGAAACAATATGTCCCAAGAAAGGAACATTGTCTAACTTAACTCGCATTTCTTGAATTTTGCAAATAACTTTTCTCTCTGAGTCTCGCAATACTAGTCTTAAATGTTGTTCGTGCTCTTCCTTCGATCGAGAATAAATAAGGATATCATCAATAAAGACTATGACAAATTTATCAAGATAATCGAAAAGACTCGATTCATTAAATCCATGAATGCGGCTGGAGCATTAGTCAAACCAAAAGGCATGACAAGGAATTCATAGGATATGATCGAGAACGAAATGCGTTTTTGGAATGTCTTCTTCTCGAATGCGCAATTGATGGTAGCCTCGATCTCAAATCTATCTTTGAAAAATACCCAAAGACTCAAGTTGGTCGAGATAATTCCTCAATTCTTGGAAGAGGGTATTTGTTCTTGATGGTCACCTTATTAAGTTCACGATAATCAATACACAATCTCATCGTCCCATCCTTCTTTTTGACAAATAATCTTTGGTGCACCCAAGGTGAGAAGCTCGGTCTAATGAATCCTTTATCGAGCAAATCTTGTATTTGTTCCTTGAGTTCTTTCGGTTCGGCGAGAGCCATTCGATATGGTGCCTTGGATATTGAGTCGTTTCGAGGCACTAACTCTATGACAAATTCTACCTCTCTCTCTCGCGGAACACCATGTATATCTTCGTGAAATACATCGGAATACTCACAAACAATAGCAATTTGATCAATAGAAGGACATTCTTTGAAACTTTAGTTATTGAGGCTAGATAGGCTTCACAACCTTTGTTCAAGAGTTTACGAGCCTTCATGGCATTTGAGATGATAGGGTTAATGGTTTTGATGAGACCCCGAAAGAATAATTGGGAATCTGAAGAGAATGAAAGACTATCCTTCGAGCTCGGCAATCGATGGTTGCGTGATATTTGGACAACCAATCCATTCCTAGAATGACATCGAAATCATGAATATTCAACCCAATAAGATCAGCAAATAACTTTTTCCCATCAATAGAAATCGAGCAATTAGTGTAAACTAAGGCCGAGTTCACGATATCCCGATGGAGTTGATATCTTTGAAAAAAGAGTGTCCAATGAAGTAGCATAATCGGACGATTCATAGCAAATTTAGAGTTCACGAAAGAATGCGAAGTACGAGAATCAATTAACACATAGCGGGTATACCATAAACATTCATAGGTCCTACAAAATAATTACATACTCAAAATGTGCATGAACATAATGATATGAAATTCGAAAGAAAAATTGCAAGAATTAATTTGTTACCAGCCACCACGTCTGTTTCTTCCATAAACCTGCTTGTGTCATTGTGAACACTCTAGCACGAGTGGGCTTTTCCTCTCTCAGGCGTTTAAAGCTATGTGTCCAGGCTTCTTACAATTAAAACAAACTCTGTACCAAACAAACATTCTCTACGATGTGCCTTGCCGCATTTAGTGCAAACGATGCTTGATTGTTTATTATGTGAGGCACCTGTGGAACTTGTACTTGCTTTCTTTTCGACCATTATTATTCCAAACATTTGGGTTCTCTCTTTTGAACTTTTGTCCTCCTTGTTGGATCCGCATCTCTTCCTTCACGCAGTTGAGCCCTTTCCACCAACATAGCTTTGTTGATAACGCGATAAGTAGTAAGCTCAAAAGGAGTCACCGCAAGCTTGATTTGGGATCAAAGTCCCTCTTCAAATCGCTGGCTCTTCGTTCTCTCAAGAGCAACCAAGTCGGAGCAAATTTGGACAATTTGGCGAATTCCGCTTCATATTTCGCGATGCAGTTCTCTGTTCCAATCGAATAAATTCTCTTTCCTTCATTTGGCGAACACTCCTCGGAAAGTACTTATCATAAAAGACTTCGTAAACCTTTTCCAAGTAAAAGGGCTAGTGTCACCCTCAACGACGTTGCACCATCCTCCATCAATCAAATGCATCACCTCGCAAAGACAAACGTTGCATAGTTAACACGTTCGTCAAGACAATCAATTACGAAAAGATTTTTCGCATCTCGAAGCCATCCTAAACCGATAGGATCGGTGGTACCCGCAAAAGATGGTGGGGATAACCTAAGAAAGTCCGATAACCGATTTCTTTCGGGGACGTCAAGACGTCTGGTCGATTAGTATCACCAAAAGTAGTCAAAGCTTGCAAGAGAGCCTCAACAATCGGGGAGTCCTTGAGCATTGTTGGTGTTGGAACCATTACCGTCTTGGTGAGTCGGCGGGTGTTGCGATTCATTTTATATTAATCGAAATAAGTTTATTAAGTTCATTAAGTTCTCGCAATCATATGCTCCATTCTAAAATTATTTTCTAACCTAGTGTAAGTAATCATTAGCATTTTTACGTCACGGTAAAATGCGGAATAGTATCATCATAACAATCATGTTGGAATTTGAAGTAAAATAATATGAATAATTTTATTTGCATATAAAATTTTTTTTTATAAAATATCAAGTTCATCTATCTTCTATTCAATTCAAATAACAATCAATTTCATACAAGCATATATTTCATAGAAACAAAACTATATCAATTAATAATGACAAGTAAATGTAATCCTTAGGGTGCGGAGGGAGATGTTCGAAACGCGACTTAGAACCATGACTTTTTACTTAAAATAATTTCTAAAGAAAAACTTTTGAAGTCTACAGAACCGATTTTAAAATCCTCGCTCGATACCACTAAATGTAGCACCTTCTAGCTAATTGAATTTTAATACGAAAATAAGTAATTATAATATAAATACTTTCTGATTTCTTAAAAATACGGAATAATAAAAACTTTACTTAGTTTCAAAGTTTGCATAGTGAAATAAAAACTAACAATTGAAACAATTATAAATCTGAAACATCCATAATGAAATGAAAATGACATTCAACATCCCAATAGAAATTAAAATTCAAACTCTTTTTTTTTTTTTTAGAAAACTTGAAAGACATAAAAATCATGAAAGTCGTGGGTTCGCGAGTCATCAACAAGCGCCATCTCCTTCCTCATCGGGGTTCTCATCCGAAAAATATTAAACATTCGTAGGATGAGCTTTAAAGAAGCTCAACAAGTATTCTCATGCATGAATGCATGCCTAATGCAATATTATAAAATTTACTTCAAAACTTGTCATTTTCTTTACTTAAAACTTTCTTTAATACGAGCTCACTTGGTGGCACATTGTTTTATTCAGAGTCGCAGATGGGCCTTGTTATTTGGAACCCGATTAACATTTTGCCCGAAGGCCCATTTCCTTTAACATTAACATTAGCCGCAAGCGACACATTGTCGGAACGCCGGTCCCCCGCACCCATTTCCTACTCACTCAAAGATCATAGAACAATGTACACCCATTTTTTGAAAAACACATTATTAATTCTAAACTTTAAGACTTGACTTTACTTAATATTGAGATGCTCATGAAATGCTATGAACATATTTTAATATGATGCATGAACCTAAATGATGCACATATCATTAAAGAGAGAATAATCGCATGCATATATCATAATAATTAAATCACGTTAGCTGAAACAACTTGAAAGTAAAACCACATTCAACTAATAAGGAAAACACTTCATTTAACTCATTCAACTAATTAGGAAAAACTCTACGTTTAATTGGTTAAGGATAACCCTACATTCGATTAATTAAGTAAAAACCAACATAATCAACTAGTTAAGGAAAAACTATACATTCAACTAGTTAAGGAAAAATAAACTCTTCATTCAAACTAATTAAAGGAAAACCTTATTTTTAATTAATTAAGATAAAGAAAACCCTATGTCAACTAATTAGGGAAAATCTTACATTAAATATATTATACCAATTAAAGAAAACACATAACTTAATAAAATATAAGAGACCAATTTGAAAGTGTCGTAATAAAACAATGACCAAATCAGTAGACTAAATAAATATTTTCATATTTTGGATTTTAAATAAAATGATACAAAAGCCTGAATCATAATTACATTACCCAATTAGTATGTACATAAAATAACATCTAAGCTTTTACATAGTAAACCTGGATTAGAAATGAAAGGATGGCAACTCCAACATATATTATATACTATTCTTTAATATGCATGAAAGATTAATAGCATAATTTATATTGCTACAGTATTAGTAAGTTTTTCATTTGGAATCTGAAAAAGTTTCTAATCAGTAAGTTTATATTATTATAAAATACATACAATCTCCTAAATTAAATTTTTCTTGATTACATACATAATTCCATGCAAGCCTTTAATCGGTTAACATGATAAAATAAGAAATCGAAATGTAAGCCCTAATTCTACGTGAAAACTAAAAAGATTACTTATCCGGTTTTGTCGAATAACTCGGATCAACTAAGATAAAATTCACCCGGCTTCTACCCAATAGAATCTATACATAAATTATTATATAATAGGATTAGTAAAACTTAACCAAATTCAGTATGAAACTAAAGAAATAATTACGAAACCTTCAAACTCTTCGGATAATTTGTCTGCAAATTGGATTATACTTCTTGTATTTCCTTGATTCCTCTTCTTTTATTTTTTTCTTCTTTCTTTCTCCTTCTTTCTTTCTCTTCTTTTCTGTTCCTCCTTCACTCCTCCGATTCTTCCTCCCAACCGATCATCCTTATCATCTTTTATTTCTTCCTTTTTATTATTTTATTTTCCACTTTTTCTTCCATTATCAACTCTAATTTCCCCACTTATATTTTTTTTTCTTTCTTTTCTCTCAACTTTCTCATCCATTATCCCCACTTATCTCTACCTTTATTTTCCATTGTCCCCCAATATCCTCCATCTCTCTTTTTTTTATCCTTTTTATTATTTTAAAAAAAAATGGTTGTTACAATTCTTGAGCACAGGCTCAATGCCAATCCGTCATACAAGCCGGTGAAACAAAAGAAAAGAAATTTCGGTCCTAAGAAGGATGCTATAATTTGAGCGGAGGTGCGAGAGGTTGTTGAAAGCGGGGCATATCAAAGAAATCCAATTTCGAATGGCTATCCGATGCGGTGTTGGTACCAAAAAAAAGAAGATGATTGGCACATGTGTGTGGATTTTAGGGACTTGAACCGGGCTTGCCCAAAGGATTACTATCCATTGCCCCGAATTGATCAACTTGTGGATTCGACGTCGGGTGTGAACTATTTAGTATGATGGATGCATCGCAGGCTATCACCGATCATCGTTGCGCGTAAGAGGGCCAAAAAGGGTGAGTTTCACCACCTCTTTTGGCACCTTTTGTTATGTAGTAATGTCGTTCGGGTTGAAGAACGGGAGCCACGCGTACGCAGGTTGGTGGATAAGATGTTTGAGGGGACTCGGGAGTAACATGGAAATATACGTGGATGATATGTTAGTTAAAAGTATAAAGGTGGATCATGTGTGACCTAGCTTGAGACATTTAACACTTTGAGAAAGTACCGGATGAAGCTCAACCCCAAGAAATGTGCTTTTGGTGTGAGGTCGGGAAAGTTCTTGGGGTATATGGTGATGGAGAAAGGAATAGAAGCTAATCCGGAGAAGGTCAGAGCCATTAGAGAGATGGCACCACCTCGGGATGCCAAGGATGTGCAGTGTTTGACAGGTCGGCTGGCAGCTCTGAATCGGTTTATTTCGCGCCTCGCCGGAGAGGAGTTTGCCCTTCTTCAAGGTGTTGAGGAAGGCCAAAAAGTTTGTTTGGGATGAGGATTGTCGAGAGCTTTTGAGGATTTGAAAAATTATTTGCCGATTTGTCACTACTAACTAAGCTATTGCTAGGAGAGCCCTTGTATCTGTACCTTTCGGTGGGAGAACAAGGGGTCAACACGGTCCCGATTAGGGGATGAGAGATCGGTTCAAAGGCGGTATATTATGTCGAAGGTATTGAGGAACGTCGAAAGCCGAGGTATGCGGAGATAGAGAAGACAGTTTGGCATTGGTGGTGATCGCAAGGAGACTCCACCGTATTTCCTCTCGCACAAGGTAATCGTCGAACTAATCGTCCGTTGAGAAATGTGATGGGTAAGCCCGAAGTGGCGGGAAGACTAGTGAAGTGGGCCATTGAATTGAGTGAGTACGATATCGAGTTCGAGAATAGGTCGGCCATTAAAGCTCGAGGCTTTGGCAAACTTTGTTCAAGAATCAATAAGGGATGATAGTAGAGAAGGAGCTTGGTGATTTATGTGGATGGTTCAAGAGGAAGCTCGAGTTGTGGTGTTGGTATTGTCCTAATCAGCCCCATGGGTCGAAAATGATTTTCTTTGTGAGATTGGAGTTCAAACTATCCATTAATGAGGCGGAGTATGAAGCATTTATCGAGAGGATACAAATGGCCATTGAGATGGGGGCTACTAGAATGGTTATTTACATGGATTCTCAGCTCATTCATAAGCAAGTTATTGGGGAGTTTGAAGTTAGGGAGGAAAGGATGAAGAGGTATGTTGAAGCATACCGAGCTTTAGAAGGAAAAGTGAAAGATATCAAGATCTTCAGGTCCCGAGGGCGGAGAATGGTCGGGCGGATTTCTTAGCAAAGATGGCCAGCTCGGCCTTGGAGAATCAAGCTAAGCAAATCACGCTTTTGATGGCAAAAGAAACTGTGCTGGGTATGGAGGTCGGAGAGATCAAAGAGAAAGAGGATTGGAGGTCGGCTATCATAGCCTATCTAAAAGAGGGGGTCTTACCGGGAGGTAGGCGTGAAGCAGCTCGGCTGAAAATCCGAGCGACACGGTTTTATATTATTGGGGATAAGTTATATAAGAGAGGCTTTTCCATGCCCCTGCCGAGGTGTTTGAGCGGAGAAGAAGGTATGTATGTGCTGAGAGAGGTGCACGAAGGGTGTTGCGGGAATCATATGGGAGCAAGAATTTTGATGAAAAAAGTGTTGAGGGCAGGGTATTTTTGGCCTTACTTGAAAGAGGAAGCAGAGAGGCTGGTGAGAGCATGTGAGAAGTGCCAGATTCATGCACCTTTGGTACATCGGCCGGCAGAGGAGCTCATGACTATGAGCTCAGCATGTCCTTTTGCAAAGTGGGGGATTGACATTGTCGGTCCTTTTCCTCCGGCTTCAGGTCAGAGGAAATTCTTGATTGTAGCGATTGATTAGTTTAGCAAATGGGTGGAAGCAGAGCCCCTTGCTAAAATAAATGAGGATGCAGTGATGAAATTCATCTGGCAGAATATTGTGTCTCGATATGGAACACCTCGGATCTTGATATCAGATAATGGAACGCAGTTCGCGGGGGCAGGGATCCGAGCTTGGTGTGAGGAGTTGAAGATTAAGCAAAATTTCACGTCGGTGGCTCATCCACAAGCCAATGGGCAGGTGGAGGTGACCAATAGAATCCTTGTCCAAGGAATGAAAGCTCGGTTTGAGATGGCAGGAGGAGCATGGGTGCGAGAGCTCGATTCGGTATTCTGCAGGAACTCGAACTAATCCAAATGAAGAAACAGTGAAACTTTGTTCGAGTTTAGTGTATGGAATGGATCTTTGTGATCGGCGGAGATCGGGATGGAAACTCATCGGGTTCAAAATTTTGATGAAAATGCTAATCAGATGATGATTCGAGAAGCACTGGATACTATTAATGAGAAAAGAGAGATGGCATTTTTGCAAATGGAACGAACACAGGGAAGGATCAAGACAGCCTATGACAAAAAGGTGATGAGGAGGGCCTTCCAGGTCGGGGACTTGGTTCTGAGAAGGTCGGACGCTAGCAAGAATAAGGGGAAGTTAGATGCAAATTGGAAAGGGCCACTTCGGGTGGCGAAGGTGCTGACAGGAGGTGCATATGAGCTGGAGGAACTTGATGGGCGAAAGCTTCCGAGAGCATGGAACAGTTGCAATTTAAAGAAATATCATTCCTAGAATAGAGGAATATTTGATGTAATGGAATTACTCGTTTTGAATGAAATGATTTGCTTCCCTGAATTATGAGTTCGGAAAATGGAATTAGTAAAAATCGACAAGTATTTGGAGCTCAGCTCGAGCTAGTCTCCAAATACTTGGGGCCACGAGGCCATGCAAGGAGCTCGGCTCGAGCCAGCTTCCTTTGAAAAAACAGACAAGTATTTGGAGCTCAGCTCGAGCTAGTCTCCAAATACTTGGGGCCACGAGGCCATGCAAGGAGCTCGGCTCGAGCCAGCTTCCTTTGAAGAAATGGACAAGTATTTGGAGCTCAGCCCGAGCTAGTCTCCAAATACTTGGGGCCAAGTGACATGCAAGGAGCTCGGCTCGAGCGCCTTCATTTGAAGAAATGGACAAGTATTTGGAGCTCAGCTCGAGCTAGTCTCCAAATACTTGGGGCCACGACGAGCACATCATACCAATCTTTTTTGGGTAAAAAAAAACACCATATATATCCAAGCTCAGCCTGAGCTGAGCTCTGAAAATCCGAACTATGGCGAAAGCAAAAATGCAAGAATAAAGATCGAGAGAATTGAATTACGAAGATTTCATTGCTTGTCAAAAATAATTACAAAGTACATAGAAGGGAAATTACAACAGAAATATTGAACTCTTAAACAGAGGAGGGACATTTTATGTGGTGAGATCGTCAAAAGTGATGGTGACATCATCCACCAGGGCAATATCGGGATCTTCGTCTACAACTTGGCTTGGAGGGGCAAGGACCTGAAGGGCCTGTTGATCTCCCGGGAGCTGGGAAGTAGCTCCCAAGCTTGGAGGAGGTTGGATGACAAGAGGTTGGGAAAGGGCCTCAGCAAAGACCTCTACAGGGGCCTTGTTTAAGTGCTCTGCTTCCTCAGAGAAAATGAAACCCTTCGGATCGGGAAGCAATTTCTTAGGACCTCGCCTGTCGAACTGCTCAGTGATTCCCTTCGCCCCGAGCTGTTGTTCAGCCTGATCGAAAGCAAAATCGTAGTACTCCATGGCCCCCTTAGACAACACTTTAAGGAACTCACGAGAGCTGAGGAAGGCTTGCTTGGCCCGATCTCGAATAGACTGAATAAGAGAATAGCCTTCAGAGGAGGTCGGAAAGCCACGTCGACCTGCCTCCATCCCTTCAGTGCAAGCTTGGTCGAGATTGGTGGTGATCTGAAGTTGAAGATCACTCAGCTTAGTCTTCAAAGCAGAATTCTCAACCTCCAAGTCCTTCAGCTTGGTTTCAAAGGAGGCCACGGTGACCTTGTGAAGGTTGGCCTGATCTTGGAGGTTATGAACCTCTTTCTGCCATTTGATGTCCTTAGCCTTCAGACGGGCACACTCCTCCTTAAGGGAGTTCAGCTCTTGGATCACAGCAGGGTTATTGAAGCCCACTCGAAAGTGCGGGCCACGAGCATCCATTTCACCGGACCGGGAGTGCACCAAGCAGTAAATTGCTCAACAAAGTCGTCAAGATCGGGCCGAAGCTTGTCCAAAAAAAAGACGCCGGTCAGCGAGGTTAGTTACCCCGACGAATGCGTGGCTATGAGGTCGTCCGTGTTCTTCAGGATGGAGTTCCCAGTGAAGAACATTTGGTTGGGAGTGCTGATGGGGTTGCGTGTGTAGGAGAGGGGGTAGAGGAGGAGACCCCCTTGGACTTCTTGGGAGCAGGAGCTCCAAGACCAGCAGCCGACCTCTTTGGGGGAGGCTTGTTTTGGGGCCAAGCTTCGGGGCCAGTGAGGTCAGCTATGACCATAGCGGCTGATTCAGGTCGCCGCAATCGAGCACGATCTCCTTGCCTGGAAGGGTGTTGCCGGCAATGGAGGATCGAGAAAGTAGCGAGTTCTTTGCTCTTCCTCCTCCCGGCAACCATGGCGGCCATCATGATGTCGGCACAAAAAAAAAAAAGAATTGAAATCGATGAGAAATACAATTAACTAAAGGGAAAATTAAATAAAAAATTACCGATGTCATCTTCCGGGGGAGCTATGACGGGCTCACTCAAAATAATATAAGAGGAAGTAGTAATGAGTCGTGACAGTCGTACTTGACGGAGTGAGTTTGTTGATTGAGGCTTGGAGATGGGGAGATCGGTCCTTGGGGTTATGTTTTCGTTGGAGGGGCAGACTCCAGGTCCAAGCGATTGGAAAACCCCAAGCTCGGGGAGAGGAAATAAAAAAGTACTTATCCTTCCAAAATTTGTTGGAAGAAGGATATTTGCTCAGGAATTGAGCATCACCTCGAGAGGTGATGTAAAACAGACCCTTAGTAGTAGAGGTCTTTATTTGAAATAAAGCAAAAACAGATTCGATCGTGGGTTCTATCTCTAAGTACTTGGTTAAAATTAAAAAACCCACCATAATGCGGGAGGAATTAGGGGCGTAGGCGATTCGAGGGACACAAAGATAAAGTAGGTACCTCGGTCATAAAGGAGTGAATGGGGACCTAAGCCCTCGCTCTATCTGGCCTGCGGAGAAAGCTAGGGCATTGGGGGGAGGTCGGTTAGGGCGGTCTGTATGGCTGGGTAAGGCAAGCTTGAAGGAGGAAGGAATTTTCATACTCCTCCTTATATTTTGCAGTGTATGGGCATTTAGTCTGGTGGCTTTAAAATCGAAGGGGAATTTGGGTAATGGACCCGAGCTTGGAGCTCGGATCTCTATTACTCTAGAGTCCGGATCTAAATCAGAGCTCGATTCAGTAGCATCCGGATCGGAGGGAGGAATGGAAGAGATAGGAAGAGGCTGGGAAGCTGAGCCTACCTCGGTAGACCACCGCTCCAGTTCAGTGATATATGGGTCTAAGGGTGTTGAAGGTGAAGAGGATGATGCCATGTAAATGCAGGAAGATGAACCAAAGAAAAAGAAACCAGAGAAAAAGGGAAAAGAAAATTACCTAGTGGTGAGGGATTTAGTGGTGGTGATGAAACACTGAGTATGGGACGCACCGGAATTTGGAGAACCTTGTCGGAGAAGGTGACCGGAAAATTTCGAGAGAGAAATGAGGGATTTGGAAAATGGTGGACGGGTAATGAGGATCCCCTTTTATAAGAAAGGGGGAAGGCAAAAGGGTGTTTAGATTTTCGAGGCGTCTCACAGTCCACGAGGTATCAGTGAGCCGAAAAGACGTATTTTCAGTCACATCGACGTGTCAGACACTTGAAAGGGCAAAAGGCGGCAGGAATTTGAAAAGCCAAAGGGCGGCGGGAATTTGAAAGGCCTAAACCCTAAAGAATAGGGCAGCTCGACCTATCAGCAACTATGGTCGAAACGGAGATTTACCCATAGTTGGGGGGAGGAATTGATAAGGGTAAAAGATGGTCTGGGTTGACCTACATAGTATGAGCTCATTTGGTAAGGCCTAGCTCATTGGGCCGAGCTGTTAAGCCCTAAGCATTGGGCTGATCCGAGAAGGCCTAGGTCATTGGGCCGAGCTGTTAAGCCCTAAGCATTGGGCTGATCCGAGAAGGCCTAGGTTATTGGGCCGAGCTGTTAAGCCCTAAGCATGGGGTTGATCCGAGGAGGCCTAGGGTATTGGGCCGACCTGTTAAGCCTTAAGCATTGGGCTGATCTGAAAAGGCCTAGCTTATTGGGGCAACCTGTTAAGTCCTAAGCATTGGGCTGATCTGAAAGGCCTGGGTTAATCGGCCGAGCTGTTAAGCCCTAAGCATTGGACTGATTTGTTATGCCTTAAGGGTCTTACTAATCTGCCGCACTTGGGCAACCGTGGAGTCATGAGAAAGGAGGCCGATCTGGCAGAGCTCAGCACGGACACAGGTGTAAAGGGGTTCTGAAGATGCTTTTGAGAGCTCTCGGGCCAAGTCTTAATACATTGGTCCGACGTGTCTCAAGACAGGTCAGAACTGAGGTCTTAAAGGCGTAAAATTAGGGTTTTAGGAGATCCGATCCTAACCTAATGATGACTCTGACACCAAATCGTAACGGAATCCCGGATTTTATGGAAACCCTAATCCTAGCTAAGGTATAAAAGCCCAAGTCCAGGTTCATTCTAGACCTAATCTCATTTCTATTGTTACATTGTTTTCTCTTGCCTCTTTCTTCCCTTCCAAGTTCTTCGACTTAAGCATCGGAGAGGGTACGCGGAGCCCCCTTGTGCAGTTTCACGGAGGAGTTCGACTTGGAGGTTGATCGGCGAGAGGAGGACATTTTTGGGAGCAACCAGTAATGAATGTTAAGCTGTAAATGTATAATTAATAATTAAAAATTGAATGATAAACAAACATCAAACGAACACCAAATGAACATGCATGTTCGCGAACTTCATGAACATAAACGAACAAATTTTCTTGTTCGTTTATGTTCATTAAGCTTAATAAACGAACGCTTAAGCGAGCTCGTTTTCACAAGTTCGTTTGTCGAAAGCTCGTTCGCTTACATCCCTATTTGCACCCCTATGTTGATCATCCTCAACTCGTTCTCGCCGCATTTCAAATGGTTTATGCATAAAATTCTAGTGAACCCATCTTCATCGTCAAGGAATAATATTTTTAGCCCAAGGGAAAGAATTTTCTCACTTAATTCTCTTCAACATTTAGTTGCATAAATTTACTTCAGACACAGATCTTTCTAGAATAACAACACAATATGTAATTATTACAAACGTAACAATAATAGCATTACAAACATTGTTAAGATTCATATCTTATAAAAAACTATATTTCTACAAATTCCTAACACGTAAACTAGGAGGAGACCACAAGATCAGATTCAATGGCTATGTCTGTCCTTGCTTATGTGTGTGGTCGGTTCATACCCTTTTTCTTAAGAAATATAATCAATCAAAGGGGGAGGAAAAATTTATTAATAAAAAAAGTTCAGCAATATAAATGCTTTAACAATATCACACGAAAAAATTGTTGATTAATAATAGAGTGAAGATGTACAGTTGTGAATAGTTGTAGTTGTACCCTTAGAATAATGGATTGGGTGGTGCCATGTGAGTGTAATGCTGGCTAATCTATTTGTTAAATACTTCCTAAGTACAAAATAATCCACCAAACTACATAATAATAATAATGTGATACTGGTCAGAATCCAAAAAGAACTCAATAATGCAATAAATTTAAGGGATATTTACAAATACCAGTCCAATGATTTAGGCATTTAGCCTACTTACAGAAGAAAAAAATGATCAGTTACAAGCACCCTTGAGGTTTGTATTTATCTACAAACACTCCTGTTGAAGTTACAATTTGAAATAAAGAAACAAATGCCAAGGGATATTTGTAATTTTGAAAGATAATTGGATTTTTTTTTGTAATTAGGCTAAACCTCATGGGTAGTTTTTATAATTATTCCTAAGTTTAATAATGTTGATGTCTTTATCCGATCAACAAGCCAAAAAGATAAAAGTGCGTGACTATAAAAAGAAAATAAAACACTTGAAAAAAAGCGCTTGACTATAAAAAGAAAATCAAACAATTGAAAAATAATTAAAGTGGTGAACTACCTTTTTTTTGATAAAGCCGAGTAGGCCGTTTTAAGTCGGTTTTTGTACACTCGGATTTGAATTCTCTAAGCTATATAGCCGTTTTTCTCTCTTGTTTTCTCCTTGTCCTTTTCCTCATAAATGACATCTATTTATACTAATACAATTAGTGGGTAATAATTACTATATCTCAAATATTAGTGGGATAGTTGTCCTCCTTTTGTCGTGCGGCGCATGGTGACCATGTATTGGAAAGTGCTTATTATTGTGGTCATATGGATGTGTTGTGGGTGGCCCTTGGTCGGCCACCTGGAGGTTGAATCGACTTAGTGGAGGGATGTTGAGTGGGGAATATTGAATTGCCACCCTCCACAGGTGGAGCTCGGCTCGGGTGAAGGTGGTTTTGGTCGGTCCACGTCACTTGTCGATCCACGTCATCGAGTCTTGGATGGCCACGTGGAAGTATTTTGACCAAATGCCAAATTTCGGCTACGGGTATCATCAAATAATAGTATCCTTAATTAAATAAGCTGGTAATGAAAAAAGGGTGGAGGGTATTTTTGTAATTAATGTGCTATGATAAATAAGGTAGTGCATAAAATAACAGATTCTCATTAATATGCCAAAAATTATAAGAAACATAATTATATTAGAGAATATAATTTTCAATAGAAAAATAATAGGAATCCCTTAAAGTCAGTCAAACCCCGCCAATTTTCTATTGCCCAATCATTAATTCTATATTTAGACCAAATTACTCTTAACATTGTCAATCTTTTATATATTGTTATTCAATTTTAAGTTTAGTTTTCTTCTTACTGTATTTACTTATTCATATAAAAAGCTTTTACATAACAAATATATGAATTTGGGATTATAGTATCTGGAAAAACTTATATGAGATGATTTTATGGGCAATGTACATGAGATGAATCCTATACGTGAATAGAATTCGAACTTAAACTCAAACCCATTAAAAAAACCCTCATATTTTTGTGTTTGGTAGGATCCGGTTTCATTAACTTAAGTCCATAAGACGGTGTATAAGACCACCTCCTAGTATTTTACTTCTTGTTTTTAATAAGATTTCATTTATCAGTTTCTGTCATGAATTAGAAGACTGTGTGTGTGTGTGTGTGTGAGAGAGAGAGAGAGAGAGAGAGAGAGAGAGAGAGAGAGAGAGAGAGAGAGAGAGAGAGTGCTTGCTTGTGGAATATTTTTCACCCCTTCCACTTTTTGGACAAAATTTTGCATGAACATGTGATTCTTGTGAAAATTTTCAAAAATACACTATTTATTTTTTTCTTATTTTTTAAATCATCAATCACATCCAAGTATAAATTAAACACAAAAATCACATCAACTATCATTATTATACAATTATATCACAAATACATTATTCACTTTCTCTTATTTTTCAAATCACAAATCAAATCTAATCACTATTATACTAAAAGAACTATCACATCAACTATCATCATCACATTTTCATCTTATATCCAACCACACTCTCAAAATTCATTCTTAATTTTTAAAATAATTATTTCACACTATTCGTTCTAAAAGTAAAATTGAAGGAACGAAAGGTCAATCAATCACTCTCAAATTTAACAATGGTTTTGAAAATCATCACCTACAACTACAAGCCAAATTATTTAATTATGATTCAAAGTTCATATTCGCAGTGTAAATAAGAATTGGCGTATATAGCCCCAGGGCATAGCTCAACCAGTAAAGGATTTGGGTAGCGTGATGTCTCTTCTGCTGGCACCCACAGTGTGGTTCTTCGAATCTCTCAGTAACGATTTACAGGGTGGAGGAGAACTTCTTGTGTGGTGACTCGATCTCAGAACCCAAGGACCCTTGGTTAGTTGAGATAACCCGCACTTCACATCCTCCACGAAACTTTCCTAAAGAAGAATGTGAGAAGCGCCGAGGATGGGTTCATCCTTTTTAAGAATTGGCGTATATATGCTTCCTTGGGGTAACTTTTGAACAAAGAAATATTTTAAGCATCTTATCAGAGGACCACCTTATTGCTTTCAATTATTGTATTTATGATATGACCAAACGGAATCTCTTTATCCTCCACTACCATTTCGACAAACTCACACACACACACACATGTATGTGTATGTACACATATATATAGTTCCATCAAATCAAAGTGACAACCAGGCAGCCCGCCACCACAAAGAATTGTGGGATGGAGTCGAGGGGTCAAATCCCCGCTTCCATCAAATGTTTGTGGGGTGGAGGTCGGGTTCATATCCCTTCTCCATCAAATGCTCTCCAGGGCATATGCGAGTGAAGATTTGGTGGGAACTCATCTTGAATAAGATCCGTGTGGGTTCGATTCGGGAGAGATCGTTATTAGTAGATTGGGGGTCGAACATAATTGTTCTCTTTACCTGGGAGGATCCGGTTGTACGCCGCCAGACCCGTCGAACACGCGTCGCGCACATCCGCGGTTTACCTTGGCGGCAATGAAAACGTAGTAATGGCGCAGTTCTGTTCTCGAGCTTAGCTTAAAAAAAAAAAAAAAAAAAAATCAAATCAAAGTGACTTTAAGGTGAGGTGCCCAGTGAGCCCACAAAAACTGTTCCTATAGATGTATGAAACGAATCTAGAGTAAAAACAAATCAAATCACGATACTTAACTCAATATCAATCATTAAAAACTCTTTTGATTTTGATTCGTTAATGTAACAAACCGTAACTTGAACACATTTGTGAAATTCAATTTGAGGCTTTGAGCTCGACTCGATTCTGAAAAATAATAAACTATATATAAAAAATCAAACTACTTAAAGATCAAATCGGCCAAAGCTAGTTCGATTCGATTCAATTAATAAACTCAAACACCACTATTAAAGTTAGATAAATAATAAATTACATATAAAAATATCAAACTACTTAAATTTGATTTGTGTTCGTCTCTACATATTATGTTAAAGCTCTATTCGGTTAATCATCATACCAAACTCAAACACAACTTTCAAAACTCGAAAAGTCAAAGAGGCTCGTACAATAACATGTTCGACTCCACTCGATTTGTTTTATTGTTTATACCTTGCTCGAAGGGGCATAATCAATTCTATCTTACTCATATGTGTGTTACTATGTGCGGAAACTGACAAATTATTACATTCAGTTCATAGAGAGTGCTACAATCTGATGATAAGATGGAGGTCATAGAACTATAAGTGGGCAAGCCAAAATGTGGGATCTCATAACTTGGCCCAGTCCCTAACAAAGCTGCTCAAATCCCAGGGCCCCTTAATACTATCAAATTCATTTCAGAAAAAAATGGATAAATCAACAAATTTAGATACTTGTATGATCCTGAAACTGAAAATAATACGGCGTTCGCTGGTCGAACAACAGATTAATGTACAAAAATAAACTCCATATAAATCCAAATCAAATTTAAGGTACGAACGGATAGTAGAGGAGAAAAAAGCGCGAACAATACAAAAAGAAGGAAGATAAATAGTGAAAATGTGCATATCATACTGAGAAATTTTAGCACCCTCCAAGTAAAAAAGGACTACAAAATTTGGTGAACAGCATGAAGAATGATTAATACAACCAGAAAACCCCACAGCGAAGATACAGAAAAGTAAAACCAACGAGAATTAGTGATTCAACTTAGTAAACGTCTTGAGATCAACGAGAACTAGTGATTCAACAAGTAAATGTTTCAGTGGAAAGCAGGATGTTAACAGTTTAACATACTTTGCAACTCTTCCTGCAGTAACCTGGAAGATCTGAAGATCCGATCATATACTCTGGATTCTTAGTGCATTCCCAAGCGAAGCCCATCTCTCGCAATTTTCTTCCGCATCTGTGCAATTTCCACCAGGTCCCACAATTTTGTCGAAAGAATCGACATGAATCCACTTTTTGTTGCGGACCACTTTTCGCCTTCATCCACAGGGCAGCCAGCATGTAGACTCGCGGGATCTGGAACTGCATTTGGGTAAAGACTGAAAAAAAGGAGTGCATCTCCTTTGCGTGGCTTTACTGAGAAATGTACAGAAAGAAATATAAGAAACCAAAAAGGACGAGTTGTTGCTCACATCGTGAAAACGTTAATTAAAGCAATGGGATAATTACAGAAACAACCATGAGGTTTGGGTTAATTACAAAAAAAAAAAAAAAGACAACAACAACAAAAGGCAAAGGCAGATGTTTCAAAATTACGAAGAAAGAAAAAACTTGAGGTGTTAAATGTAAGGGGAAAATTGCAATATTTTTACAAATGTAAGGGGGTATTTGAAATGTTTTTACTTATTAATGGAGTAAAGTGTAATACATAATCAAACTTCACCGGTTTTTTTGTAGTTTCAAATCAAAGAGCTCTAGGTTCTTTTGTAATTAACCCAAACGTTAGGGGTAGTTGTTGTAATTATCCCTTAAAGCAATTACGACTTGAAGTTATTGTCTCACCTGAAGGACCTTGCCTTCCGCATTCGGACAAATTTTCATCTGTTGAGACAGACCTGCGATGAGGCGACTCCTGCATGATTGTATAAGTGACTTGCCAAATGAATAGGACAAGAATGAAAATGTAATTCATAATAGTCATCAGGCCCGATGGACCTTTCAGACATGACCATTGAAAAAAAAGGACCTTAACTATATCAAAATGTGACCATCCACAAAGTGATTTATATGGAAACTTAAGAAAGTGGAGACATGACTAACCTCTGCAGAGGGGAACACAGTTTCACCTCCTTTTTCAACATCAGTAAGATACATTAGCACGGTGGCTATCCGGTGCCCGCCACGAGCTATATTGACCTTGTCCGTGAAATAGTCGTAATGAGGGTCATATTTCTGTCCAGGTTCATAACGCAATACTTGTATGTCTTCTCCATTTTCTATAAAGAGAAACAGAAATCAGACATTGCAATTAGAGTACTAGAAATCATCATTCTCTATGCCCACATATCATTCCAGAATGTGCCATAAAATAAATAACTCACAATATCTAAGACATCAAATAAATTATAGGGGCTTCTATATGATAATCAATGAAATCACATAATATGGTGATAATAAAAATATTACCAATTTACAGAATTGCTACACTTGTTGCAGAAATGAAAGGAAAGGAAAGGAAACAATAGACAGATAAAAGCAAATAAGAATAAGAAAAGCAAGCAACTCATACATCATTAATGAAACTTTGAAGTAATAGGTAACTGTCAGTTTACCATGCTAAATAGATGCTACTGCCCATCTGGTGTAATCTATATAAGTTCATGTTTAATGTTTAATTCATGTAATTTGAATTTGACAGTCATTACGAGATCTAGCCAAAAAATATTTTTATATTAGCCGTGGCCACAAGGGGCAAATCTGTTCTTTTGTTTCCTAAAGAAAATACGAATTTGAAGAGGTTCAAGAACAGGAGTGTCATGCACGACTGGTGATAACTGCATTTCATATCAAAGTGAGAAAAATGTTCAAAATTCAGAGTTAATTAAAAATGTTACCTTTTGGTAAAAATGTCCATGTAGCAATCTTGTCTTCTATGCCAGCAACAATAGGATCCTATGAGCACCAGATGGAAGAAAAAGAGTTAAGAACATGGCAGAAACAATGTTCCCAAAAGTAAGATGTCATAAGTGTGGTAAAAGATCATGAAACAAATCAATCAATTTTTGTCCATGATTTGTTTGTTTCAACATCTAACACCCAATTTTACATGTGTGCCTAAAATTATACATTCCATCAAACGGAATTCACAAACAAAAATCAATGATAATCTTTCAAACAAATAAACACTTAATACCAGCCTGTGAGATCATATAAGCCTGCCAAAATACATATTGAAGTTCTTATTCTATCTGAGCCACTATTGAATCATATGATGTATAAGTTAGGAAGCTGCCAACTGCAATTATTAAATTACACACAACTAATGTGTATATTCACCAATAACAATGCAAGTCTAATTATTCATAATCATAAGCATTCATTAAAGCCGATTTCCAGCCATTCACTTGCATCACAATCAATATAAAAAACAAATATGCTGCTAACCAGATGCTGGATTAGTTTAATTTTGAATACGATGAGTTTCACGAACCAATATTAAACACTTCAAAGCAGTCATATCGTAGCAAAATTAGCAACAATTACCCAAAGATATTGGGAAATAGAAAATCAAACCTTTCCTTTCCGAATAAACATTCCTGAGCTAGTCCGAACCTCACTTAGCTTACTCTTCCCAGAGACATTGTCCGCCACCGCTGACCTCTTTAACTCTGATTTCGCCTAAATTTAATCACAAAATTCAAATAATTCCCTTAAAAATTGAACAAAATAATTAGAAAGAAAAGACTCCAACAAGGCAACAAATCAATCTAAACTCACCAGAGAAATTAAATGATTGCATTCTTCATCCGTTAAAAAACCTTCGTACACAAATGCTCTAAAATAACAACGCAAAAATGTAGCTCAATCATACAAATAGTCAATTTAACACCCCAAAAAAACACAATTTCATGAAACATATCAAATAAATTAACTAGAAGAAATCACCGAATCAAATACCTGGGTTTCCATGAGATGGTTTTGACTTTGGATGGATTGATTATCAAACTGCACAAGGATTTCTGCGCGATCGATGCGATCAACAGCAGGAAAAACAGTGGAATGTGAAGAAATTTAATCATCAGGCTAAAGTTTTTATTTTATTTCTTTAAATTTTTTTTAAGGAGAAAAGTAAACTATTTGAATCTGATAAGTTTTCCAGCTGAGAGTGGGATTTTGGTAGATCACTCAATGGGAGTTGACGAGGAACATATATACGATTAGGCGACACACGGAACGACGGCGTATTATGTTGATTCTTGACTCTTGAGGTTTGGTAGTTTACAAATTACAGCCTGATAATTAATTAATCTCGCATTTACAGCCCTAGAAACACAGATGTTGCATTTAGCACCCTACTGTTATTGACAATTTTACCCTCAGATCCAAAATTTTGGTGGCTCCTAGTCCTCCTATCCTATATGTGATTTTTTTTAATTTGCAAATTAGTCCAAAGCTTTGACCCCATTTGAAATCTGGTATTAAAATTCGGTACTGTATTTTATGTTGCACTTTCAAATACACGTATCTTATTGCCCTTTAACCTCCCAGTTCCAAAGTATTGTTAGAGTTTATTGTTATTATCTTGTATCAGTAACGGTATAATAATCTTTCTATTTTGCATTGCCGCCCAAGGTATTTTATCTTCTTACCATACTTTACTTTGGGTTTATTCCATGCTACACGTGGACGAGTACTCCAAGTAAATAATAACCGTACATTTATTATAGATGTGTACAAATTCACACAATCACATGGTCTCGACGTGTATTGTGTAAAGATCTACAGAGATACTAAGCTAGTGTATTCCTCTACATCTTACAAGACCCTTTACTTTGTGCTTTTATCCCAAAACTTGATATGCTTTTATCCCAGAACTTTATCAAGTTTTCTTCATCCTTCTCTCTTGTTTTTTTCCTTTGGACTATGCCCAAATATGATTAATCTAACAAAAATTACATACATTAAGATAATTACAAGAACAATGTGTGAAACATGAACTTGAGAGGAAATTTATGTACTAAAATTTACAAGAACTTTCAATAAGTATATTAAAGGAATCAAACATAAAATGTTATGTACTAAAGTATTGACTAGAAAAATTGAAGAAACAAAAATGTCATCTATGCTTGTTTCCATCTCTTGTCTTTTTTTCCCATACAAGAGCTGATAGCTCATTCGTACAGTATTCACAACACAAGCTGTTTCACTGCAACTAGAGCTCTTCTTCATTTGAACTACTAGCCAGTCACCTAATTCATCGAAAACTATTAACTTAAATATTCGAGGGAAAAATTTGGAAGAATTGGGGTTCGAGCAACTTGGAAGAAGGCTGTACATTCCAATATGCTCGCCTTTTTACGTTATGTTTCTATGGTTTCATAAAGGTTTGGTTGAGTTGCATTCTTCTTCGTTGATCACCTCCAAGGGGTATGTTCTTCTGAGTGCAGGCCTTTTTGGAACTTTTTCTTGCTCTGCAATATGCCTTCATCTCCTTGTAACATCCTCACAGCCTGTGTGGTGCACAAGAATTATTCAACATCAACCAGGGAGAAAAGATAAGTGACTGAAAAGGTTTAGTAATGACGCGGTTTTAATTGAACCGTTGGTTAATTTTCAATTTTCATGCATGCTAACACACACCAAGATGTTTGATGGATGAATGAAGGTTTTCAGATATATTTGGCCAAAAACCAAGGTATGTTAAAACTTATAGGGATATTTCAAAAACTACCCCAAAGATTAGTCTAATTACCAAAAAAACAGTTATCTTTCAAAATTACAAATACCCCCTTGACATTTGTTTATGTTTTACAAATTCCACCCTCATGAGAGGGATATTTGTTAGGTGAATACAAACAGCAATGGGGTGTTTAACACATTAAGGGGATATTTGTAATTTTGAAAGAGAACTGGTTTTGTGTAATTAGGCTAAACCTAAAAGATGCTTATGGTTCTTGGAAATTTAAGGGGAACTAGTAAAAACTTAGTACTCCGAAGCAATCTTGTCTATGCATGTTATAAGGAATCTTATTATATAGTATTGTACATAAGCGTCACAAAAACGTTCTAAAATAAAAATGTACCTGGCTCATTTGAGGCCTTTCTGATGAATTTTGATGAATACATAAAGAAGCAACCATAACCACACGACTCAGCTGTTCCCAATCATAAACACCATCAAGTGATGGATCAACTATCTCTGTAATACTTTTACTGAGTAGCAGAGGTTTGGCCTGAAAAGTTTTAATCAAGCTTTAGCATACGCAAATCCACAATAAAAGCTCCTTAAAAGCGCATTTAATATTTTCAAAAACTACGGTCATGTATGGTTGTATTTCCAACCCACTTTTTCCACTTTCCAACTATTCCAGAAAATGAGTTTATGTTTGTTTCAAAAGTTTTTCAGTAGAAATGAAGTCATTTCCAATTTTCACTTTTTATGGAAAATATTCTTTTGAAAACACAACCAAACAATTTTTCATTCCAATTACGCAAACCTAGGTAAAAATACACTACAATCACGCAAACCTATGTCAAAAATAAATTTGAAAAACTATTAACCAAACATATTCTCATTTTCAAACAGAAATTCAGACAACAAACCAAACATATTCTCAATTCTCACACGAAAACCAATAAAGTTTGAAAATTTATTTTCCAACATTAGAAACTGAAAATTGGACTTGGAAATACATCCATACATCCCCTACGAGTCACATCAACAGACCTCGCCTAAAGAACTTACTTAATGGTTATCATATAGAAAGAAGTTAACTTACCCACATCACAACACTATTATGTGACTCGTCTAGAGCTGCGCGGCCACTAATGAGCTCCAACAATAGCACTCCAAATGCATAAACATCAGTCTTTTCATCAACTGTACCATGCATGAAAACTCAGGAGGGAGATAGCTGCAATGGAAAGAAAAAAAAATGCTAAGAATGACAGTTGATTAAGAGTTGAGGATTTTAACAGTTTCTGTTCTAAATATAATTAGTTGACGCACCCGAATGTGCCTTCAAACTGTGAAACAGTAAGGTGAGTCCATTGATCAGGAAGCCATTTTGCAAGCCCAAAATCTGAAATCTGCACAAACCAATGCTACTTTAAGTATCAACAAAAAGATATGTACAGTATAGCAAAATGCGTGTATAGATTTGTGACTGACAAGTATGTAAAGTGAAAATTAGAGCGAAACCAGAATAAGAACAATAACCTCCAACCACTAGCTTGTAGCTCAAATGGTATCATTCACCCTATGTAAGGGTATTGACCGGGTTCGAACCCGGTATCTTTAAGTTTCTTTAAAATTTATCCCCTCCCCTCCAACCAATGCTCCCAACTTATTAAAAAAAACGGACAGTAACCTCCATCTAAAATTTGCACATCATCTATCAAGTAAAAAAGCTACTTAGTTTATCTATTCTGCCACTTTGGTGATATTAATATCTTCAAACTAGATGAACCAACCACTACAACTTGACAGAAACCATATATTATCGTACAAAGAGTTTATTATCAAATGTTCACCACAAAGTATTAATCATAACTATGCGAGGCTGCCGAAGAATTTTGAGTCTTTTGATCTCTACCTGAGGTTCAAAATCTTCAGTGAGCAAAATATTGGCAGACTTGATATCCCTGTGGATGATTCTTCGTTGACACCCCTCGTGAAGATAAGAAAGACCAGAGGCAATGCCTAAAGCAATATTATATCTGAGACTCCATGTTAGTTTCTCCTTTTGCCTGGGTAGCATATAAACCAATACAAAATTCAGATTCTTGGTGGTTGTTGCAAAACGAAAAAAAAGAATCACTTTGTTGGAAAACGAGATTGAGTAATGAACCTTTTAGCAAAGATGACAAGCTCCCATTAGGAGACAAAGGGAGAACAAGGTGCATCCCTCCTTCAACCCCATAGCCAATAACCCCAGCAATGTTTGGATGGTTTACATGCACTAAAATGCCAAGCTCCGATAAGTAGTCTGCTGTCATCTCCTCTGGGGTTCCCCTAATCAACCTTTTGACTGCTATTAGTTGTCCATCTTCAAGGTGTCCCTTGTAAACCTCAGAATAGCCCCCCTCTCCAATCAAGTTTTCTAACCAAACACAATAGACATAAATGAAAATCTGCTCTAATCATAATATTCTCTACATCATTAATGCATTTTGATTTAGCAGGAAGCAAAAAAATAAAAAATCATTTCCCGTTTTTTACTGTCGATCATGCATTTGAAATCAGAGCTTTGCTAGTTTATGCATAATAGTTCCTCAATCATCAACATTCAAAAGATTTGAGGGAATTATGTACCATGGCTAAAGTTGTCAGTTGCTTCTTCGAGGTCTGAGAGTGTGAAATTTTTCCATGAAGTTTCAAAGCAATAATACAAGTCTGCTTCTATGTGGGGAGGAAGTGCTGGTAAACTCTGTGTACTCCTGTTGGTTCTTTTCCTCGAAAGCTTCTTTATCGAAAGAAGGTGAGGTAGGTTAGGATGAAATGAATGCATTGTCGGCCCTTTTTTCAGTTTGCGAAGGAACCCTTTCCATTGAGAATCGGGTTTCCCGTTTATTTTAGCTTGTTCTGTATCTGAAGTACTCACCATTGAGCTCGTTGCTTCGAGCTTTGCCTCATCTTCATTTTCTCCTCTAGGTGAGCACCCTTCTAATGTGTCCACCTCCATATCAAAAGATCTTAAATCTGAGGAATAATACAAAATTGCAAATTTATTTAGAGAGTGAAATTTGATATATGCATATGCCTATATATGAAAATAAAATAGTGAAAAAATCTAAAGATCACCTACCTTCAGCAGAAAGAGAAATGGAGGAAGTAGAAAAAAGCAATTTCTGTCCAATTACAAAAAACTGTCCTTCAGAACTTTCTGCAGCAATATCGCATGCATTCTCACTTTCCTGTAATTCAAAAAGCTCTTAGAGAATATACATTTAAACCAATTTTTGCATCTACATTTCCTTCACCATACATACAATTGAGAAATTAATGGAAGGGCCAGAGGATACATAACAAATAAATTGAGCAGAATGCCCATAAGAAAACCACGTCAAATTACAGAATAATGCAAATTTAGGCAACAGTCGGATAAACTCAAAAACAATGTTTCAGGTATTGATTTTCCCCCAAATTAACATTTCACCAACCTAAAAAGGTGTAAAATAATCTGAAATCAATATATCCACATTGGTCATTTGTTAGCATTTGGATTTTATTGCATGGGAACAATTACAATCAGAATCTTCAAACAATTTCTACAAAACGAAAAACACTCTGGATTTCTTCCGTGAACAGAGAAAATCATAAAACTAATTAACTTTTTACAGAAAAAAACAAAACTAAATATAAAAAAGAAAAACATAATGAGATTAACACAGATTATGGTATTACCGTGGGGAAGCCGGGGAAGGTTCAAGAGCATTTTCCATGGTTCCTTAAACGGCAGCAAAAAAAAAAAAAAAGGTGCCTCAGGAACCAATTTTGAGGTCTGCAAATTTCCAATTCAGAATGAGAGAGAGAGAACGAGAGAGAAAAATGAAAAATGGGAATAGTGGTTTGCATGTATTGTCCACCATATATGGAAAATCACCATGCTTAAAAATCGGCTTCACGAAATTTAATTCCATCCAAAATGTTACTGCGGGAACAAGTTAAAAACACGAAGCAAACACGGGATACAATATCACCTCACATATTTGTTATTAACACATTGTTAACACGGATAATGAGTCATCTACATGTAAAGTTATTAAAAAAATTGACGCCTCCGGGCATAGTAAATGATTTGAGTGACGTATTGTTTGTTTGTTAAGACCGTAACTAATGTGATCGGGCGGCGCTAGATGTGTAACCTTGTAATTTTAAGGAAGCTAAATCGATTAAAAAAATATTTAGTACTAAAAATTAATTTTTTAAAATAAAATTTACAGAGAACTAATTGATATTTAAAAATTGGAGGGGCTTTACGCCTGCTGTATGTGGTCACTCGATTATGGGCTTACAGGATCCCGACTTGTTGACGCATCCCGCAATCGGTTCATCCACAAAGTTTAAGGCAAGAAGTAGAAGCTCTCGGGATGGGAATTCATCTTTTTTTATTAAAAAAGTGACAGTTAGCATGGACATAAAATATATGCATAACATGTTGCCAAATTTTGAATTACGTGTATTTACATAATGAATTCTAATAATTGTTCTGTTTGGACTCAAGAGAACCTAAACAATGCCAATCATGTAACAAATAGAGCGCAAAAAAGAGTTTTTTTTTTTTTTTCAATGAATTGATTTCATTCAGTATAAATTTTCTAACACAAACATATTATAAATCTATATAGACATAAGTGATCTAGCAGATTGGTAGAGTTGTCAAACAGGCCTACTCGATCCGAGTGAGTCTTTGGTCAGCCGAGTCAGTAAATCCATTAGGATGTCATGTTTGGAGCCTAGCTTGGCCCATGCTTTGGGAATGCATGTAAGATGCATTGGGCCAATCGTGTTGACCCGAGTTTTGGTCCAAATAGGCTCGGTCCTTTCGAGTATATGAAATTGCGGCCTAGTCAGAGGCTTTTCATCTGGTCGAATTGGTTTTGACACTCCATAATTAGGTTCTTTGAATCTTCTCCACAAAATGTCGATAGTAGGAATGCAATGATGATCCGATGATGTAATGAGATTGATATTCAAACCACCATGTGGGACAAAACACCACTTATTAAGAGGAAAAAAACTCCATTTATTAAGGGACATGGACTCTTATGGAAGAGACTCGAAAAACTTCAATAATGGAGAGGGATAAACAACTAAATAAAAAAAAAACAAAAAAAATATTGTTAGATTGAGAAATCTTCATTTAGGGAAAACATCATTTAAGAACATGGAATTGAAATGAATAACGATATAATCGTCATTAAAGCAAATGGAACATATTCATACATTTATTGGGAAGATAGTTATTTAATACAAGCCTGGCCAATAGGATAAGTGGACCCATAACTGCAAAAACTAATTAAGTCTAATAACGATTAAAGATTGCCAAAATGGCAAAATCATACTTTAATTACTAAAATTGCACATGATTTGCATCATATAATCAATTGTTTCTAATTTAATGAAACAAACTAGCACTTCACTTTCCTAATCTTCAAATTTTGTGAACTCATCTCCCATGAAGATACTTGTTCAAGAGTAAACATGCGGAGAACAAATTTGAAACTTTTGAGGTATAATTAGTGTTAGAGTTTATTTTGGAAATAATAACATATAGTAATGGTACAAAATTATTGGAATATATTTGGTACAAATTTACAAGCCAGTTTCCCTTTTTTTTGTTAACTGAATGATAAATTATATCTTTACATGGTGGTCAACAAATAATAATTAACAATCTCCACCAATTTACAGGCCACTCATTTATTGAAGATTGACAAAGAAATATTGCAATTTGATACAAATCAATTACAAATTTCCATTTACAATGGATATGATTATAAGTTTACTTTACAAGGATAATTTTACACATGAAAATCTATCATTTAGAAAGAAATGCTAAAAACTTTAAAAGCGCATCACTGGACATTACGAGTGATTAACCCCTCAAAAATGGCATAGAGATCTTTGTTATCTGGGCCAAGGATTTCATCCGCCTTCCGTAGGGTGTCCTAACACAGCCAAGTTAAACAAAACAATCAAGATAGGCTGGATATAATGCAACAAGATAAATGATTCATACCAGCACCAATGCACCGGGTCTGAAAACGGGCTTATTTTGTTAAATCTTTTGGTTTTAATAAATATTATATTATTCAATACAAATACATAGGACATATGTAAATTATTTCATAAAACGTGATTTTTTTCTTTTTTATATCATTTTCTTCAAGATAATCTGAGTAAATTAAATAAAATATGCAATGTCTTAATTTTCACTCATAACGTCATAAAAGAACATATCAAATGAATTTCATAAATCTATATACTACATAAACATATTGAAGTTTGATATTCTAATGTATTTATACATTCCAAATATCTTGCATGTTATTATTCAATATATATTCTATATATGTTTATTTAATAATAATTACTTTAAATGATTATGACCCATAAATAGGGGTGTAAACGAGTAGATTTAACATGGTATTGTTCGAGCTTGTTTGAATTTTAATCGAGTTTTAAAAATTGTGTTTGAGCTTGTTTAATTATTAATCGAATCGAGTTCAACGAGCTTTGGTCAAACCGAACACGAATCGAGCTCGAGTAGCTTGATATTTTTACACATATTTTATTCTTTTTTAACTAATCGAGTCGAGCTCGAGCCGAGCCGAGCTTTAAACCTTATCGAACGAATAAATATGTTCAAGCTTGGTTCGTTATGTTAACAAACCGAGCTCAAACGATCTTTTAACGATCGATCTCGAATCGAGTATCGAGTAGCTTGATTCGTTTTTCAGCCCTACCCATAAACAATAAAGTAAAAACTCATTAGCATATGAATAACAGAAAGATGTCATTATTCAACTTAATAAATGATAAAACCTGAGATGGGGCATTTTGGGGGACTTAAAAAATAGGGGGCGAAAAATATAATTTACCCTTATCTAATCACATACCTCTTTTGTTTGCTTGTGGGAATTAAGTTCCTTCACATTTGATAGAAAAGCCCCGAACTGCTCGTATGACAACCTAGTTCTGATGAAGAAAATAAGAAATCGGATAAGGCACATTTGCAAGAGATGAACCATGTCGAAAGAAATATCAATGGATTCTGCTAGAATTCAGCAACATTAACGACTATAATGAACCACGTTGAAAGAAATATCGACAGCGGAGCATGCATAGAAGTAATCAAGAGATGGAAGTAAAAATCTCTGTTTTTTTTTCACAAGTTTGAGGAACAGCTCTGGAGAAATTCACATGGAAATTGAACATAAATTTGGAAGGAACTTATTCATCATAACCAGTAGTGGACGCACGACTCGAGACTTGGGGGACCTATTTTTAATACCTATAGAAAGAATATTTTCTCAAAAAGTTTTGGGGGCAAATGTAATTTTTCCATTAGTTTATACATAGTTATAGAATAAATAACAACTAAACTAAAGAAGAAGAATAAATTTTGATTTTTTTTTTTTGGGTGGGTGGGTGGGGGGGGGCAGCCCCTGCCCCCACTAGCCGCCCCTTAGTTCCGCCATTGATCAAAACTCATAATGGTAAATTGCAAATTTAAATTTAATGACGTAAAACGGATTTGTTTCCTTTTTGTTGCTCGATGCAATTTAGTTTCATAAAACTAATTGTTAATAACATCCACATTGTCAGAATCATAATGTACCTGACTAGGCGGAAGAATTCTTTTCCATCAACTCGGGTTTTCCCTGATGTAAGAACACATTTGTTGTAAAATATTAGTACCCATGCCATCCACCAATTATTGACAAACAAAAGCAGCAAAATCACGATCTTAGGCACTGCTAGCAACATATCATTTCTTAGCGTGTCTTTTCCAACAAAAGAAAGACCGCAGCTAGAATATGCTTGAACCAACAAAAGAAACACCATAGCTAGAATATGCTTGAACCATCAAAAGAAAGACCATAGCTGGAATATGCTTGAACAAACAGAAATGTTGTTAGTGTGATCAGAGTGGCATTCACCAATATTTAACTTACAGCTGCTACTAAGGAGTTTTTGCAAAAACTTCACCTTTTAAAAGAAGTGGTTTATTGTAGTAAAAGTGGAAAGCAGTTAACAATCGAAAGTTGGTAGTAATTGAAAGTTGATTAAGTTAATGGAGAGTGTCTGGTGAATAGGTTGTAAAAGTGCTTTTAAATATTTCAAAAATCAAACCAGAGAATCTTTTATTCCATCCTTTTTTTTTTTCTGCGAGAATAGTGGTGAAATTTTTTTTAAAAGTGAAAGTTGGATGTGTAGAGAAAAAGTGATGATTATGTTGATGTGGTAGAGAATCTCTTAGAGATGTTGATTGTTTATGAAAAATTATAAAATAATAGTGTAAAATATAATATAATGTAAGAAAATTGAACAAAAATAAAACATTGATCCAAAAATAGGCAATATGGATCTCATCTCAGTTTATACCTTCTGTTAACAAGATTAAGAGAAAAATAATAAAAGTAATAATAAATTAAAGAAATTATCGAAATTCTTTATATAAATAGGGAGAGGAGAAAGAAATAGATAGTATAATTGGGTATTGAGAAATGTGAAAGAGAAAAATGAGTTAATTTTGGAGAGAAATGAGATTTTCTTTGAAAATTTTTCATTTTTTTCACAAACAATCACATCCTAAATTTTTTCACTCCAAAATGAAAATTTTGGAAAATATTTCACAACCTAAAGCACTCATCTCCCTACTTTTAGATTCTAACTAAATTACACAATCAAATTCAGAAGTTAACATTTGAAAACACTAAAACTACCTTTTTGTTTTTCGTTTTTTTCCGGACAAAAGCTGACAATCACTTTTAGTAAGTGTTTGCAAACACTCCATATAATGAGACGAGAATTTACAGACTACATATGAAGTTCTGATAACTAACCTGGTTGTGATCCTGACTCCAAGCTTGACATCGAACTGAACTGGCTTGAAGGCATAGAAGAAAACACAGAAGACCTATCATCAAAAAGACCTCTAGTGGTTGAAAATGAAATCGAGTGTCTCCTTGGAGACAATGGTTTGGGTGTCCTAGACGGAGAAACAGATGCGGATAGACTTGGAGGAGAACCGGGAGGAGTAAGCCGAGGAGTGCTAGTTTGGGATGCTAGCAACAGACCATGCGATGCACGGGGCTTCATGGCTGTCATGACGAGAAAATAATGGTTAGAAACCAGAAACTCTTGCACTTAACAGCTTGAGTGTGTACTAGGAGGTACGAAAATAAGAAAAGAAAAACACTAAGCTGGACGGCATTTCTTCATAATGCAGAAAAAAAAAACCGTGAATTATACCTTCAGTCTCAGTACCCCGGCATTAGGTGGCAAGGCAACATCATCTTCTGAAAGAATTCAAATAACAAAATCAAATGAACTATTTATAAAGTGATAATTACATAAACTATCCTTGAGGCTTGGCCGCATTACAAAAAAAAACTCAATTATCTTTCAAAATTACAATTACCCCCTTAAGGTATTACAAACAACACCTTGAGCTTTGTATTTACTTAACAAATATCCCCCTGTTGAGGGGTGCAATTTGTAAAATAGAAACAAATATAAAGGGGGTATTTGTTATATGAAAGATATATAGATTCTATGTTGATTAATTGGAATAAGTTTAGCTTAGAGATTTAAAGTTTTACAAGGTAAATCATGTTAGATAAATTGGAATAAACAATAGCTTAGAGATTAAAAAGTTTTACAAGGTAAATCATGTTAGATAAATTAGACATCCCTAACATAATAAATTAATTAGACGAAAGAGTAAGTATGTAAACGTCATGATCGCAATCAGCAGGAAATCAAAATTGCAAACCATTATTGCTTGGCAGATTCGGGGCAGCAGCCTTAGGAGCACTTGCCTGTCAGGAAAAAAATTGAAAATGAGCAGCCTAAATAATTAGACTATTAAGGCATAATCTAAGTCCAGATATACATTCGTATCAGAGATGCATACAAGGACACCTGTAAAGATGTGAGGAACTTATTCACTTACAGGGTTGTCTTCGTCCTCTTGAAGTGATCGCATGAGTGTCTTTCTGAATGCTTCCAACTGCAAAGACTAACACTGTAAGAGACTCTAAACAAACACAATTTTGGCATTTAGCATTAAAATTCTGATGCATGCATATTTTGAAAAGAGGACATGCATCGTCAAATGACTACAAAGAACGTGGACGTGTATTAGACATCGACACTGGAAAACCAGCTTGTCAAGTTTACACAAAATACCCTTGTTATCGAGACCAATTCATCTGGTACTTCTATTGAACTTGTCTACGAGTAATATCAGCATCATTAAGGCATAAAACAAAGACATACATGGCAACCATATATTCATACTCTTTAGTGCTTGAATACGGTCCCAATACATAATATGCAATATAGTTCTAGTTTAACTTAATGGTCCGATGCATATTGGGGAAAAAATTCAAATTTGATAGCATTAAAAATAAAGGATAATTTGCCTAATTACAAACTCCAGTTATGTTTCAAAATTACAAATACCCCTTAAAATGTTACAAACATCCGTTGAAGTTTGTATTTACCTAACAAATACCCCCAGAATACAATTTGTAAAAAGAAACATACGTCAATAGAGAGTATTTGTAATTTTGAAAGATAACTCGGTTTCTTGTAATTAGAGTAAACCTCAGGGGTGGTTTTTGTAATTAACCCTAAAAATAATGGCATACACTTCATTACAGGACCATGAATTGAACCTAAGATTAATTAGCTCCATTTATAGAAATATGACCAAGATCCACTTCCATATTTGAACCATAAAACAAAATTATTGTAAAACTCAAAATTTATTTTTTAACATCCTAGAAAACACAAAATTCGACCAACCATTATACCTTGGTGACATCCCTGTTCAGCTTCTTCACAGTACTGCTCAGCTGAGCATTCTCCCTCATCAAGCTTTCCTACCATTCACAAACCCAAGAAAATAAAAAAATTATAATAATTGAAAAATAAATTAATCAAAAAAAATATTTAAAAAGAAAAATGCAAGAAAAGAATAGTCAATCATTTACAAATTAAATTCACAAAAAAAAACTCTCACATTTTCCCTCCATTCCAAGATACATGTCGTATTCCAACTCCCAATAGCACAATGTATTTTAATACCTTCAATATCCCGAAATTCAGTTTCATATATTATTATTATTAAAATGCTCTTTGAATAAATTAAAACCCATCTACTAACCAAGCTAAAGTTACATTATTAACTCAATTCTACTTTCATAGTTCATCTTTCATTAACTTGATGCAATTAAAATGAAAACGGATACGGGTTCAGGTTCTGCAAACTGATATTCGGACCTTTTCCTGCTGAGCTACGGCGAGCTTATCGGAGGCCTCGTTCAGCGAGGCGTCGAGCGACTCAAGCTGCGACTCCAATCCGGAAATGATATCATCCCTGTCGGCCAGCTGCTCCCGGAGGACAGACACCTCCGATTCGAGGGCGTCGACACGTGTCGAGAGGGCAATGGAGGTGATTTTCCGGGCGACATCAAGCTGTTCGAATGGGTCCGACGGCAAAACCTCCAGTAATTCCTCGGGGATATCGAACCTCGGCGATAATTTCGCCATCATATCTTTTTACTTTTTATTTTTTCCTTTTTTTTTTTGCTAAATAATTTTGTTTCTTTTTTATATATTATTTAGGGTTTTATAGTCTGTGACTCTGTGTGTGAATATACAGCAGCCACTAATGTGTTTTTTGGAGGCCCAATATCAGGATAAGGAATTGGCGCGTGTTGGGGCAATTGAATAAACAATAATATAATGTTTTTATTGATGTGAATAAATAAATGAGTGGTTGGTTGTGTTTCTGAGTGAAGGTATTTTGGTTGGCTAGGAAAGGGATGAGACAATACCGCTACATATTATATTACACCATCACATATATGCATAGGGTATGTTATTTTCTTTATTTTATTATTGTTTAATACTACTCAAAGTGCAACTCGCTTCTAGTCAAGGTAAATGTAAACATTCAAGTAGTCAATTACAGGAATTAATATTAATCCACGGGAGGGAGCTCGCCTACAGCAAGTGTCCAAAAGATAAATCCAAAGTGCCAAGAAATTTAGTAAGTAATTTGTAATTAACTTACAAAAAATATGGATGCTCAAACTGTAGCTCGCTCTTAGTCAAGGTAAGTCCAAACGTTCAGGTAGCCAATTATGGGAGTTAATGTTAATCCACGTGGAGAGAGCTCGCCTACAAGCAATTGTCCATAAGATAACCCAAAGTGTCAAAGAATTTAGTACGCAATTTGTAATTAACTTACAAATAAATATGGATGGACTATTTATACCTAACATGGTGGGCTCATGGGTTTTTGTGTAATGAGTTGGGTCTCATGAGTCACTTCATAATAATTTGGCTAGAGATGACAATTAGGTGGGGCGGTATCTAAAGACCCAGACCCAGTGACCCACCCTATCTTTAGAACGAGACGAAACTGATCGACCCGTCCTGAATTGAATTAAATAAAAAAAAGGAAAAAAATATTTATAATATATTTATAAATATTGTTATTATAAATGTTAGCTATAATACTAAATACATAAAAATTATTTTATAATGTATATTATATATGCAAAATATACTAAATGTAATTAAAATAAATTTACTATGCGGGCGGGGGACATGTACTCGTGTGGCTACAGGAAGTGATACCTGAGACATTTCTCGTCCCTTTGCGGATCACAAGATAAGACGACCCAAACAGACGGCCTCGGTGCGGTAGGACCAAAAATCGTCATTCCTAAATTTGGCCCAAATAGTAAGACTGATGGGGTGATAATTAAATAATAACAAAGTTAAATAAATTAAAAATAATTGAAAAGGTAATTACGATTTCACCCCTCATCAATTTTCCATCATTCTCTATTTGATTTGAATTATTTTCAATCTAATTAGAAATTATAATTAATTAGATTTGCAGATTTTACGAGTCAAATCTTTTTAATCAACAATTTTTGAATAACTTGCTATACTTAATCATCTTCGTTAGGCAAGTTTAAATCAAAGTTTTAAAATGAGTTAAATCATGGTTGATTCAGGAATCAAATTTTTGATTGTTTGATTAGTCCAAGCTAAGACGATCACCTGCCCTCTTCCGGAATAATTGATGAGGGCTGATTGTGCCCAATTGTTCAGCCCATTCCAGTATTTGGGGAAATGGAGTCCGGCCCAGAGATTGTTGCCCAGCCCATGAATTGTCCGCCATGTGTGTGATAAATAGTCAAGTGCTCTTAATAAGGACTCGTTTGACATTTTTGATGGGATTGGATAAAAAATTGAGATGAAATAGGATTATACTGTTCATGTATTATATAATAACCTTTTAATATTATGTTTGAGATGTGTGATTGTGATATAAGATTTTCTATTGGGTAATCACAAATCTTGTTTGGCAAAACTAATTAAGTGGGATAAATTTATAAAATGTCGTTATTACCCTCCATTTACTTTTTGTTTTTTATCCATAATTATGTTGTCTTCCACCAAGTCATGTTACAAGGGATTTAGGGGCAAACTGGACATTTCCAGTCGAATGATTAGTTGTGATTGTATAATACCATATATTGGGGTGGTATTATCAATCAATTGAATTTGGTATAATAATCCTGACCGAAAAGTTATAATGTGCTTAAATAAGATTTCCCAAACAAAGGATATATCATGATAAATGGGCTTATCAAGGCCAATCGTCATGCTTCAAACTCGTCCAAAGAACTAGAGATGGCGGTGGCAGGATTCTCCATTCCCCATGGGAAACCGCCCCACGGGGGGGATTTTTTCTCCTCGTTGGTGAAGACGGAGATCATATTCCCCGCCTCGTTCCCCGCAGAGAACCGGATATTAAATATATAATATAATATTTTAAATATATATAATATATTCTAAATATATCCACATTAAATATATAAATCAAATAATCTTTAATTTATTTTATTTATTTTGTATAATGAGTGTTGTATTAGTCTTTTTTATATAATTCATATATTTTTTTAAATATTAAAAAATTATTTTTTTAAAAAAGAATATCATTCTTTTGCAAAAACAAAATAATAAAAACGGGGGACGGGGATAGGGGGTGTTTTTTCCCCATTTGTCTCGCGAGGATGGAGATGGGGATTCCCCGCGACTGCAGGGATGGGGATTGCTCCTCCGCCCCCATCCCGCCCCGTTGACATTCCTACCAGCAACCCTCGTTCGGTACTATACATAATTGTCCCGCAACTGCTGCCACAAATGTCTAGAACTGCCCATGGAATAGGCAAAGCCCACAAGTGTTGGTAAACATTAGAGCTGTCAATGCCGACCTGACCCGGTATTTTTACAGGACTGGGCTACGTATTTTAGGCCCGAAAAAATTGGGCCTACTCGGCCCAACCCATTAGGCCCAAAAAATTGGGTCGGTCCAGTTGGCTTGAATTTTATAGTATAATTTCATGGGGGGGACACACTCTACTCCAACTTTAGCGACCCGACTACTATTTGGCCCCACCCAGCCCCACTTGCCTTTGGCCGGTGGGTTGGGTCGCCGCTCGACCCGGGCATTTTGATAGCTCTAGTAAACATCATCAATAGCCCAATCCGACTATTTTGATAACTCTATTAAACATCATCAATACTCGTGTACAATCGGACGGGCCCCCGATGCACCCATCTCCCACCAACTTGTTCTACAATCTAACATTCTCGCGCGTGCTTGGAATAACTCTCGCGGCCAAGATCATCACGGGCCACCATTTCTTTGAGTGAACCCGCACATCAAGCCATTGAGCATCGAGTCTTTTAACGTAACGCTGCGTGCCCAAGACCCGCCCCTTGCGCACACTACCGACCATCGTCTCCACAATGTCTGCACATGCCTGAATGTCGTCCCATCGACATCGAGCACTCTCGCAAGCATCGAGCACACCTTCTAGCAACATTGGGCTTTCCAACACATGCCCATCACCTTTGCCCACACATGCCCTGCAAGTTTTGACGCCTCCCCAAACATCTTGCCCAAGTATAATAGGCAAAAAAAAAAAAAAAAAGAAATTGGTCCACTAAGTGGACTAGTTTAGATATTTAGTCCACTTTCTTAAGTTTATTTGAAATTAGTCCACTAACTAGATACAAATCAAATTTTTTAGTCCACTCACCTACTATTGCATTTGCAGTTGCAATCCTATGTGAAATTTTTTTCCTTTTGCTTTTTTCTTTTTGGCCTTAAAGTATGAATTGTTTTTGTTGATAGGGCATTTATGTGGCATTTTGGAGGAAATATATTATTTTCAATGTAAATTAGATAAAAAAATATATATATATAAGATTTATTATGAATAAAATGAAAATAGTTTACATAATATATTTAAATTATTTATTAATATGAAAAACAAAAAATAATTTAAAAATATCCATGAAAAATAAAATTAATGTTAATAAAATTTAAGATATTTTAATTGGATAATATATTCAAAATTATAAAATAAAATAATTATTTATATCATAAGTTTATTATAAACTATTTAATTGGATAAATAATATTTTATTTTTATAATTAAAGAGTATTAATTAAATAGTTTTTTTATACAGTTTGTATGCTATTTATGCAACAATTTTCCCACTTGGTTAATTTAAAATACATAAAGATTCCTTGTAAAAATAACTCAGTTGTAAATAACTGAAAAAATGCAAATGGGATAAAAACAAAAGTAATATCGTCATTCAGAGTGGCAAAACCCGGCCCGGCCAGTGAAGGATCCAGCCCAACAGGAGGTTTGACTGGTGAAATTTCATAAAATTTAGGCCCAAAAAAGTCGGGCCTATTTGGTAAACCCAAATGGCCCGACGGTCAATAGTTCGACTTTTTGGTCGACCGAAAAATTTGTACATAGGTTATATGCATGGGTTGGGTTGGGCCAAGTAATTTCGAGGCCCGACCAAAATCGGATCGGCTCGACCACACCGAAATTTTGCAAAAGCCCGACGGACTCGGGGGCCGGCTGGCCGGCTCATTGATCGATGTGACTCTAGACCATTCTCATTCCTACAAAATGTCCACAGATGACCATGAAAACTAAAAATAATGTTAATAAAATTTAAGATATTTTAGTTGGATAAATATATTCAAATTTATAAAATAAATTATTTAAATTAGTTTACATAATATTAAATTATTTATTAGTTTGAAAAATTTTAAAATATCTTAAATTTTATTAACATTATTTTTATTTTTCATGGTTTTTTTTAAAATTAATTTTTGTTTTTTAAATTAATAAATAATTTAAATATATTATGTAAATTATTTTTATTTTATTCATAATAAATCTTATATATATTATCTAATTTACATTAAAAAAATAATATATTTCCCTCCAAAATGCCACATAATATGCCCTATCAACAAAAACAATTCATACTTTAAGGCCAAAAAGAAAAAAAATCCACATAGGATTGCAACCTGCAATAATAGGTGAGTGGACTAAAAATCTGATTTTTGTCCAGTTAGTGGACTAATTTCAAATAAATTTAAGAAAGTGAACTAAATATCTAAAGTAATCCACTTAATGGACTAAAAAAATATTTTTGCCCGTATATTATTCCCATCAATGAAGCCCGTATATTCTTATGCCAACACCGCCATCCTTCCCAACTCGTCTACATGACCAAACTGCCCCATGCACATTTTTCTGGTTGTCGGAGCTCCATTGAACCCGCCGATAACCCCGCCGGACCCGTGGGACCAAGCTTGGTCGAGTCCCTAAGAGACGTCTCAGCCCTTATCCGCCCCACCACGAGTCACCCTACGGGAGGGGTCTCTCAAACAACGCCCCTATAATAAACTTAAAAATATATTCCATTGTGATGGTATTGACACTAAAAAGCTGAGAAAGCACCACTTTCTCCTCTAACTCGAAATCAACTCAAAATCGACTTAAACCACTTTGTGAAGCCTTAGAAACGCACCCAAATAAAGTCAAACATTTTCCTAATACTTGTCCAAAAAAACCCTACAAGTCGTGTGGCCTTTGTGAGCCTCACGGGTGTTGCTGTGACTCGCGAACCCATCGAGCCAAGCGAGTCATCTGATCGAGGGTCTAACACCTACTCGTTAGACAAACAAGAGAGCAAATTAACTTTTTTTTTTGTAAACACCCAGAAGGTGAGGGATTTAGGCAGGATCCCCAACCTGTATATTGCTAAGAATCGATATTACAAGTATATGAGAAAGTTATGTACAAAAAAACTGAGATTACATATAAACTGTCAAGATATTCTAAAAGAAGGCATTCTTATTCTATCAGTTCTAAGGAAGCCTTTAATACTACTAGGAGTTGAGGTTGTATCAAATGTACACAACATATCAGTTGAGCGACCTAAAAGAGCAAGATGATCAGCAACTTTATTGCCTTCTCGAAGTATATGAGTGAGCTTGAATTGCACGCTAGAGAGAGCGTTATTGATGCAAACCAACGAGTCTTTCAGTTGCCAATGGCCATGATAGGCCTTGTTGATCGTTGAAGTTAGTATCAGGGAGTCTGATTCAATCCATACCCGGTGTCTGAAGTGTTGAGGGAGAATTTGAAGAGCCACTTCCAAAGCTTTGAATTCAGCAAGGAGACATGTAGTAGTGTTAGGGAGTGAAGTGAAAAATCCCCAGAGAGGTTGAGCATTGTGATCACGAAGGATCCCACCAATCCCAGCCTGGTAGTTTTGCTTTACAGATCCATCTATGTTAAGTTTGAGCCATCCCAATTCCGGTTTCTGCCATAACTCTGGGAGGTGATGCAACCTTGCTTGTAGCCTGAACCTGACATTGTATAAAGCAACAATATCCAAAATCCCTTTCCACTGAGTTTTAACAAAAGAGCAGCTTTTAGATAGGAGATTTATACGTGTGACTACATTTCTGATAATAGCCCTGTGAGCAAATCTAATCTCCTCATGCTTACACAGGTTCCGAGCTTTCCAGATAAACCAAAGTATCAGATATAGAATGAGGAATGTAACATGTGAAGTGTGTGCAAATGGGGTGTGATTAAGAAAAACAGTAATGAATAAATGAATGTGCTCAGTGTGTGCTAGAGGACATCTCACCGCTTGAGAAATAGAGCCAAACTTTCTTAACTTGCTCATTAGAAATAAACAAATGTGGAATGGATTCAACATCGAAATGAATCGAAGCGAGTCAACAGAATACCCGAGCAACACACAAAGATTTGGAGGCCAAAGCAACACTTCTTGATTGAAGCTTGCAGTCCACCGGGAGTCTGTTATGCAGTATTCTCCAGAGAAAAATGGACATAGATGGTGTGAGGCAATTACTCCAAAGAGAGGCAAAAATGGCTGATTGTGGGGAGGGTTCATAACAAGAGACCATGCGGATGATAAAGAAAATTTTCCATCGGAAGAATGTCTCCACTTCATGAGATCACCATCTTTGAGCGGGGAATAGGGACAGAGCTAATTCTCGAAGTCCACTCTTGGTTAACCACCTTAGTCAACTCGATCAATATCCCACGCCCATCTTTCCAAAAGAATTTCACATCAATATTATCAAGATCGGGAATCATACTAGTGCAAAGAATTGATCAAAGGGCCTCCTCACACCGGATATCATGCCGTAAACTCATATTTCCCTCCCTAGACTCAGGATGATATTATGATGCATGATTTGTCTACTCTTGCAAAGTCTCTTCCGTGAGAGACTATCCAGGGGTTTACAAGGGGCAATGTGAACAAGCATGCCTCCAACATATTTGACCTTCATAAACTTAGCCCAAAGAGAATTTTGTGCCTAAATCTCCACCAAAGTTTGAGAGAGAATGCAAAGAATCATATCGTAAATCTTCCTAATACCAAGTCCACCACTATTGATGGGAGAGCAAACCCTATCCCAAGCAATCCAATGGATTTTTCTTTGACTATCGGTGGTACCCCGAAGAATCTAGCAAGGATTTGTTCCATCTTGTGGACAATGTACTTGGGGGTTTGATGACTTGAATCAGGTGGAGAAACATAGAACTAAGTGTGCTCTTGATGAGCATGAGTCTACCTCCAAAGGATAGAAATCTCCATTCCCACCCCGAATTTTGCTTTGCATCTTCTTAAGAAGGTCCGTAAATAAAGAGCCTTGCTTATGCCCTTTGTACAGGGGCCCCTAAATATGTGATAAGGAGAGACGATGGGAGAATTTAGTGATTTGAGAGATCCTAGCAATAGCGGATGGAGAGTAATGAGTACCAACCACAAAAGAACTCTTAGTTCTATTAACAGCTTGACCAGAAATGAAACAATAGTGATCCAAGAAGTCATTAAGCTTAGTGAGAGCAGATGTTGAGTCATTGGAAAAGACCATGATGTCATCAAAGATACACAAGGTGGGACACGGGGAAGCCACCACCGGTGGTGTAAATCATATCAGGATTATTGTGAAAGATGTGAACTAAACCACTAGAGAGATACTCTGCAGCAAGAAGGAAAAGAGAGGGTGAGAGTGGGTCTCCCTGTCTTAAACCCCTCCCAGATTTGAAATAACCAGTGCTGCAGCCATTCACCAAAACAGAAAACCAACAATTAGATATGGTGTTATGAACAAAATTCACCCATCTTTCAGGAAAACCCATGTGAAGCAGATACCCTCAAGGAAAGACCATTGGACTTTATCGTAGGCCTTAGCCATGTCCAATTTGAAAGCAATATTCTTATGAGCACTAGGAATATTAATAGCATGAATCATTTCCTGAGCAAGAATGATATTATCACTAATGAGTCTACCTTTAGTGAACCCACTTTAAGGAGACAGGAGAGATGGCAAGATCCGGGGACGATCTGTTGTTGAGAATTTTGTGATGATCTTGTTGGACACATTGCATAAGCTAATGGGTCCGTAATCACCCAAAGCATAGGGCAAGGCTTCTTAGGTATCAACACTACGGTGGTAGAGGTGAAACACTTGGGAAGAGGATGGCCCTGGAAGAATTCATGAACAATAGAGATCACATCTTCATGAATGATAGGCCAACAAATTTGGTAAAAATGAGAAGAGAACCCATCGGGCCGGCTATGCTATCGAATTAATGGAGAACACGACATTTTTAACTTCATCGGCATTAGGAAGAGAGCAAAGAATCTCTTCAAAGATCGTCACCGATTCTAGGAAGAGGAAAGGGCATTGAAAAGCGAGTTATGGGTAAGATCATTGGCCATACCGAGAAAAGTAATTCACACAAGATTTTTGGATGGCGAATCCTCAACAAAAAGTTAACCCCATTATCAAGAACACTATGAATTCTTGATTTAATTCTTTTATACTTCACCAAGTTATGAAAATACTTGGTATTCCTTTCCCTTCAACAATCCATTTGCAAGAGGACTTTTGGTGCCAATAGTCCTCTTTGTAGCAAGGACCAACTCAAAGAATAGTTCTATTAAGAAGCGGTGAGGTTAGCGGGAGAAGGATCGAGTCATATCTTTGCTCACCTTCACTAACATGGTTTTCAAAGAACATGAAGCTTATCAAAGATATTACCAAAAATATTTCTATTCCACCATTGAAGCTTTTGCTTGGTCCTAATGAGCTTAAAATGGAGATTAAGTATCCCATGAGCTCCAGTGGGACCACCCAAGCCTATTTGACAACATCCAAGAAATTGTGATGCTTGACCACATTTTCGGATATCCGAAAGATGAGGAGTTTTTTCAGAGTAGTGTAACCATGGAAAAGGAGAAGAGCATGGTCGATTGACCCCTAGCAAGGTGAGAAACATCTCGATTTCCTAAAAATATCCCCCCCACTCGGTGTTAATGAAGAATCTATCAAGTCTCTCATTCAAAGCATTTCTAACCCAGTATGAATAGGACCTTTAATAAAACCAAGATCAATAAGGTCACAATCACTCACCATTTGCCCAAAATCAAGAATGTCAAGATGTCTGTCGATGTCGGTCCCTTGTCTCTCGATGTCGGATAAAAAATAGTTAAAATCACCCCTACAATCCAAGGTTGATTATTCGAGAAAGAAAAAGCAGTGCTCCTAAGTTCATCCCACAAGTGATGTCTCTCACTTCTAGTATCTTAGCATACACAAAAGAGGCATGAAAAGGCCTGGAAAAAGTGCTAGAGGAAACCTGAACACAAACAGCTTGTTCATGATCTCTCTCAATAGTCACATTGAGAGATTGAGACCAAAAAATCCAAATCTTATTGGAGATGTTTGCAACACCATGTTGAAACCCCAGTAATCTGCAGTAGTAGAAGAAATTAGGAGAAGTCATAGGTTCCATGATAGCTAGAAGCTGAATTTTGTGATCCTTACACAGAAAGTGAAGATGATTGGAGGTAGGTTTATTGCTAATCCCCCTCACATTCCAAACAAGCATGTTGATTCATATTTTCTTTTTGATTTTATTCTGGCGGTCCGGGGTTTTATAAGGCCCTTTTTCTAATGCTTGGGGAAGCAGAGGCTCCCCTTTGTGCAAAGCCATTTGCTTGTTAGCCAGAGTTTCCTCATGATCATCTTCATAAAGACATGAGGAGTCGGGGTGACTTGTCCCCGTTGGTTTGAGAGGATCGTGCAATTTCACATTAGAAGACTTTGGAGACTTCCCTACAGAGGAGGTACTAGCAACAAGACCATCTTTATCAATATTATTGATCGAGTTCCACAACATGTGTGAGTTCTATATTGGGTGAACTAAGTTGGACTGAGAGAAGGAATGCACAATATTGATATTTTCAGGAAGTAACTCAAGATACTCTCCGGCTCAAGAGCGGTGAAAGAGTTATGAATTTGGATGCGGGAAGTAGGTAGAACAGGATCATTAAGATCAGGTTTAGTGCCCTTACAGGCCCTTTTCACCCATTCGAGTCTCTAGGGGAGAAGAATTGTGTGTGTGCTTGATAGAGGAATGAGGTAGAGGAATGGGACTACGAGGAGGTGCAATTGGGGTATTGTGAGGATAGTTGGTCCGGGGATATCACCTCGACCAGGGTGGGTTCTTTCCTTGGTGGTAGAGGTGCATTCCCAACTATGTAGCAGATTCCACCTCATGCCCTAAGTGAAAGCAAACGATCTAACTTATCCCTAACGATTCAAACACCACTTTTTGTTCACGTAATTGGACTCAAATCGAAGAAGAATATGGTCCTGTTTAGGTTTAGACACATCAACCCCAACGCAAATCCGAGCAAACAGAAAGTCTAGAAAGAGCGGCAGTTTGAGCATCTATTTTCGAGAGGTTAACCTAGAGTTTACCTATGGAGTGTAAGTCAAGCGGCTACGATAATCTAGAGGGGGTGAATAGATTATCTCCATCTTTTCGATTTTGCCCTCTTTTTCGAACCGAATGCTCAAAGACAATAATAAAGGTGAGGAATGTAAACAACACACGTCGATTTATAGAGGTTCAACCTACCTAGGGCCTAATCTTCTACCACCCCAAGATATCAAGGGATGGATTTCAAAAAAAAAAAGATTTTATTAATTTACCAAAAATTAATACAACACCAACTTACAACAACACCTTGAAAGAGCACCACACTCTTCTTCAACACCACCTTTGAGATTACCACAATCTCACTTGAAGATTACCACAATCTCCAACGGCACCTTGTGAAGATTACCACAATCTTCAACCTTGAAGAATACCAAATTCTTCAACACCTCAACAAAGAAGATTACCACAATCTTCTTACACCAAAGACCTAGATCACCCAAGTATGTTCTTACCACAAGAACACTTACAATGATATCTTGTGTTGAAAGATTACCCAAATTCAAGATTACAACTCGATAATTGATAATACAATAGAGTGCAAGTGTAATCAAGAAAAGCCTAGACCTCAAGAATGTGAAAGTGAATAGCTAGGCAAATTACAACAAGAAATAAGACAATGTAAGAACAAGTGTATTCTTGAGTGTATCTTGTTGTGTTGTAGTTTTCTCTCTTCCGGTGTTGCTTCAATTCTTCCTCTATTTATAGAAGATGTCTTGTACATGATAGGCTCCTCTTGGAGACATGAATTCGTAAAAATACCAAGACAATTGAAGAAAAGAGTTTGTTAGAAATCAACCCCTTAAATCAAGGAAAAGTTGTCTCAGTAAACTCAATAGATAGTTTGTCAAAAGAGAGGTTCGAATTCTGGTCACTTGCAGAGATAAGTTTGAAATGTAATTTCTGCGAAATTTACACGGGAGGACCGGTCGCAGGGGGTGCGGCCGGTCGCCCTCATGTTGGACCGGTTGGGGGTAGGCAAAATGCAAAAGCAGAGAGCATAGCTTCTTGAGGCTATCTTCAGCACGATGCCGCCCATAGGTCGACCGGTCGCCCATAAGGTCGACCGGTCGCCCACACCGCCGACCTCCGGCCGACCTGGCCGCCCCTGGTTTCCCTCCGTCCTTTTTCTGTTCCAAAACTCAACACGGTATGGGTTGCCCTATAAAGCGGCAGGTCGAGAGCACGAAACATAAGTGTTGTCCAATTTTAAATCGAAAATAAACTCCAAGAAATACTCCGAAAAATAGTAAAAATATTTTAGACCAATCGGGAGTATTAGACAACATCTGAGGACATTGTTTTGATGTAAAAACACTTTGACATAAAATCATTAAAAACGTTGTCCAATTTAGTCGAAAATAAACTTAAAGAAATACTCCGGGAAATATTAAAAATCATTTTAAATCATTTAGGAGTATTTAGACAACCTTTAAAAACATTGTTTTGGTGTAAAAACAAAATCATCAAAATCATGATAAAACCATTTATCAAACAATCTCCCCTTTTTGATGATTACAAACCAAAATAATTCAACAGACCGATTTTGAAAACAAAACAATTTTGAGAGGCGATTTTGAAAACAAAAACAAGTTTTCCGGTCAAGAATGAATATCCGTTGAGAGCGACAACATTCCGCGCAATATAAACGCAAGGATGGGGGTAGAGATATTCAAACACATATAGCAAATGCTCCCCTATCAACATGCACAACAAAAGTAATATAGAAGCAACTTCAATATAAGCTAAAATCTTAGCTTTTCGATATTGAGCTTAAGTATCCAAAACTTAAAAGCTCCTCTCGTTAAAGAGACATCATTAGAACCGTATATAAGTCCATACTACAACCAATGGACCATGATTCATACATAACCATAATGCACCAAGTGGACTAAATATGATCCACAACTTATGGCTTTATGAAGCCATAGCTTATAGCTTCTTTTCGTTAAGCTTATCTTAGCTTCTTTGAGCTAAAGAGTTTATAACCTGTTTCTCCCCCTTTGGAATCATCAAAAAGAATGTTAGCACGATAAATACATCATATATTCATATCAAAGTGCGCAACAAAACCGATGTATCGAGCTATTTGAACATTGAAGCTTATAAACCAAATAAGGAGGTAATAGTTGAATCATACGACTTGAAGAAGCTTATGAAAACTCATTTGATAAGCAAAACATGATCTCTATAAATATATTAGACTTTTGAAAACAAGAAAAACATGTAAGTGATGAATTTTTCATTGAAACATTTTATCGAACACTTGGCGGACGTCAAAATTAGAAAATGATATATATAGCCCTTGTAAATGTAATCAAGCCAAGTTTTTCATCACCAAATGCAATTTAACAAATATCATTCATCAACAATCAATAAGCTCATCACAAAAATATATGAATTTCATCAAAAAAAAATACATATAAGCCACAAACTCGAGGTTCAACCCAATTGAGCTAAAGAGAGTGAAATTCTTACCATTCGATCGGTAAAGATGAACAATGATGATGATAACCGAGCTAGATAATTCCCAAAATATAAAATGTATGCAATAAAATAAATTTAGAGTGAAATTTGTGTGCAAGTTGCGAAGGGACGAAAAATGGACAAAAGAAGCCATAATGGCTAAGTGCGGAAACAGAACCATTTTAAACCAAACAATAGCCAAGGCGGCGTAGGTCCAGCGGGCGGCGATCGTCGACGACTTGGCGACGGCCGGCCTTGCCTTGCCCTAGTCGCCCAAATGGTTCTTTTCTGTTTTGAAAATTCAAAATTTGATCCAAAAATCCGATTTTTCGTCCCTAAGTTTTAAAACGTGCAAAATGCAAATGTAGACCTCATCCAATATACATTATGTCATAATCACGCTCGAAATGAGGTGAAATACTCGGCGGTGAGTGATTAAAAGTCTCATGAGTTATCCTTGAGACGGAATTAAACACATCTCAAGTTTTTGTTAAAACATGCAATCCCTTAACAATTATATCGAATCTCAATATGTTTAGTTCGATTATGACGAACCATAGTTTGAATAATTTTGACCGGACTTGTTATCCCAAAAAATAAGAACGTTTTAAAGCTTTGGATACAACAAGTCATAAGAAGAAGTGCCTTTCAAATATTTGAAAATTTCTTTTAACGACACTTTAATGAGATTCGTTGGGATAGTTTTTGAAGTCGAGCATATAGACATAAGGCATATGGAATGTCGAGTCTATAGAAATAATACAAGAAAACATACCTCGAATTTGTTTGTCGGCCGATATGCCTTTCTCAACCTTTGTCAATCTTTAGCCATAGAGGTTGAGATAGTTCTTCTTTCTTCAATGCTTAACTCCTTCAAGAGTTCTTTTGAAATATAATCATCTTCTTGGCATTGAGTAATTTGAATTCCAATGATCAAATTTGAGCTTCCCTCATCATGATCATCTTAGGTTCACCTTGCATTGACTAGGAAAAATATCTTGCACAAATATTTATTAGTAGCACCATAAATATTATCAACATAAATTTGCACAAGTAAACAACCTTGCCCTTTTTCAAAACAAGAAGTGTAGTATCAACTTTTTTTTCTTTTGTAAAATCATTTTGCAAAAATAGCTAAGTCTATCAACCGTACAAGGCTTTTTATAAAAATCAGTTGGCCTAAAATTTTAAACTCCGATAGACTTATATTTGAATAAAACCATTGAGAAAGTTGGATTTAACATCCATTTGGTAAAGCTTGAAATTTTCTTAAAACAAGAATGGACAAGTAAAATGCAAATAGCTACTAAATGTGCTATGAGTGCAAATGTTACATCAAAATTAATTACCTTCTTCTTGAAAATACCTTCAAGCTACTAGCCTCGCCTTAGTTCGACCAATGTTGCCTTGGTCATCGAGTTTGTTCCAGGAATACCCTTTTTGTCTTCTTCATCACTATCATCATAGGGCATCCAATTGATCTAAGGTGTTCATAATAGAACATTTACATCCAAATATTTTGAGGTAACTAATATTTGGAGTACTTCATTCTCATCTACACAACTTAACAAACTCATTAACGGCATCGCTTATATAAGCAAGAAAAAAATACCCCAAGTGTAAAAACATACCTCAATCATCAATCACAAAGTATCTTGTATAAGAGCATAGTAAAAATAGACACTATATATATGGACCATGAAGCAAAAACACATACTATGTATTTAGAAGATCATCAAGAGTCTAATAAATCATGTAAGTTCAAATAAGCTTAAGAAAGCTACAAAAGTCTCTTTTGAAAATTGAAAATCCGATAGCATATAGTTGAGACCTTATTTAAAAGAAGTATTTGAACAAGAGTTGACAAAGCAAATATGTGCAATCAAATATCGAATAGTGCCTTTCAAAAAATCTAAAAATCTCTTAATGGCACTTGTATGAAATACTATGAAAAACAAGCACATAGGCACATGGCAATACATATATCGAGTCTATAAGAGTAAGAATAATACAAGTAAACGTGCCTCGATAATTTGTCTTTCTTGACAAGTAATGACATAAATGGTCATTTGTGAAAATATGTAAATCCTACACAATTCTTAAAAAAATCTAGCACAAGTCATAATGATAAAAGTGTATGCTAAGAGATATCACAAGTAAGCTCATGCCATAAAAATGCATAAGAGATGATAATACACTTTAGTCTACAAAAATGCACAAGAGTTTTAAAAACAACATGTAAGGTCTCCTTTTTTCAAAAGGTTTTAAAAATACAAATAAGTTTTGAAGACCTTAATTTAAAATTAAATACATGAAAACTCATTTTGCAATTAAGACACAAATAAAAACATGCATATAAATAAAATAAAATGCATATTTAAATAGGAGATACGGTTTATCAATTACGCCGTTTCCATGGGTTGTGTCTTTCCCATTGTTGATGATATCTTCCCTTTGAGAAGTCACTTTGTTGATGATGCTTTCTTTGATTACTCTATTTCCAAGGTTTGTTACCTTCCCATTGTTGATGGTCTCTTCTTCTTTGAAAATCATCTTGTTGATGATGTCTTTGCCATTTCAAGGATTGTGTTCTTCCCATTTTTGATTATATCCTCTTCTTGGAAATTGGCTTTGTTGAAAATGTTTTCTCCTTCTTTGATCAAATGACGCGGTCATTTGATGTCTTCTTAGCGGTATAACTTTTCTCCGATCATTATTTACGGGTACCTAATACAACATTATTTTGTGGTACCCTCAAGTGTTTGGGTCCTTTAGAATTAGTTTTGAGACTTTTAGATCTCCAACAATAATTAGAGCTATTTCTAGCCCGACAAGTATTTACCGTATGACCCTTCTTACCGCAATAAAAGCAAGTAACATCACTAATATGCATAGGAACTTGATTCTTTTTCATATGCTTGACAATATTAGGCTCATGGTCAAGTTCACTATTCAAACTATCACAACCATTAACATTCACAACATTGGGCAATTTATTGGTACTCAAGTTGGATTTTGATAAATCATTTTTCATGCAATTAATATCCTCAACAAGAGTACTATTTTGTTTTTCAAGATTTCTAACCTTGTCAAGTATGGTGGTGTGAGCACATGATAGTGATTCATAGGAAGTAAATAAACTATCCTTTTCATTTTTCAAAACATTGAATTCTTTTTTAAATTTTTGTATTTAACTAGTAAATTTTGGAATTCATTTTGGAGATCATCAAAATCATTTTGCAGATCACTATAATAGTTTTGAATGACAATATCATAGGAAGTAGAGGGTTTTAGACATACCTCATTTTCTTCTTCGATGCCCATAAAACATTGTTCAACTTCTTCATAGTTGGTAGTTGTAAGAGGCTTGTTCCTTAGATTTGAACTTGTATCCATTTGAGAAGTAGATGCTTTTGTTTGACTACTTTCATTTGCAAATACTCCATAGATGGCTTCTAATTTTTGTCATCTTGCATGTGCCGATCGAATTCCTACAATATGTTCATATTCCAAGTTAGTAAATGAACAATACAAAATATTGAGAGCTTTACCGTTTAAGGAGATGATTTTCTTCTCTTCATCATTGAGCTCTTTGAAGCCTTTGGAGGTGTGTGGTGTGTCTTTCATCGGAATGGATTCTCCATTTATGACGATGTTCCAAATATCGAACCCGCAACCTTGTAAATAACATTCCATTCTTTCTTTCCAAAATATATAATTTTGGAATCAAATAGAGGTGGTTTGGTGGTGGAGGTGCGGTAAGATGAGCTTCGTTCAGAGCCGATGATACCACTTGTAAGTCCAAGCGGCTACGATAATCTAGAAGGGGGTGAATAGATTATCTCCATCTTTTCGATTTTGCCCTCTTTTTCGAATCGAATGCTCAGACAATAATAAAGGTGCGGAATGTAAACAACACACGTCGATTTGTAGAGGTTCAACCCACCTAGGGCCTAATCCTCTACCACCCAAAGATATCAGGGATGGATTTCAAAAAGAAATTTTTTTATTAATTTACCAAAAATTAATACAACACCAACTTACAACAACACCTTGAAGAGCACCACACTCTTTCTTCAACACCACCTTTGAGATTACCACAATCTCACTTGAAGATTACCACAATCTCCAACGGCACCTTATGAAAATTACCACAATCTTCAACCTTGAAGAATACCAAATTCTTCAACACCTCAACAAGAAGATTGCCACAATCTTCTTACACCTAACACCTAGATCACCCAAGTATGTTCTTACCACAAGAACACTCACAAGGATATCTTGTGTTGAATGATTACCCAAATTCAAGATTACAACTCGATAATTGATAATACAATAGAGTGCAAGTGTAATCAAGAAAAGCCTAGACCTCAAGAATGTGAAAGTGAATAGCTAGGCAAATTACAACAAGAAATAAGACAATGTAAGAACAAGTGTATTCTTGAGTGTATCTTGTTGTGTTGTAGTTTTATCTCTTCCAAAGTGTTGCTTCAATTCTTCCTCTATTTATAGAAGATGTCTTGTACATGATAGGCTCCTCTTGGGGACATGAATTCTGTAAAAAATACCAAGACAATTGAAGAAAAGAGCTGTTAGAAATCAACCCCTTAAATCAAGGAAAAGTTGTCTGTAAACTCAACGGATAGTTTGCTGTCAAAAGAGGGGTTCGACCGGTCGCGCAGAGATAAGTTTGAAATGTCTGGGGGACCGGTCGCGGGGGTGCGGCCGGTCGCCCTCATGTTGGACCGGTTGGGGGTAGGCAAAATGCAAAACAGAGAGCACTTCTTGAGGTGTCTTCAGGCACCGGTCGGCCGGTCGACCTCGGTCGACCGCCGTTCCCCCTCTTAGTTTTCCCTCCGTCCCTTTTTTGTTCCAAAACTCAACACATGTATGAGTTGCCCTATAGGGCGACCGGTCGAAAGCTGAAACATAAGTGTTGTCCAATTTTAAATCGAAAATAAACTCCAAAAATACTCCAAAAAATAGTAAAAATATTTTAGACCAATCGGGGGTATTAGGACAACATACGGGGACATTGTTTTGATGTAAAAACACTTTGACATAAAATCATTAAAAGCGTTGTCCAATTTAGTCGAAAATAAACTTGAAGAAATACTTGGGAAATATTAAAAACCATTTTAAATCATTTAGGAGTATTTGGACAACCTTTAAAAACATTGTTTTGGTGTAAAAACAAAATCATCAAAATCATGATAAAACCATTTATCAAACATGGAGAACAGAGCATTTTTATCAAACAGGTGCAACAAACCAGGAGTCTAACCCATATCGAAACTACAGACGATTCCTTATGGATCGAAAACCTAGGGCTCCATTTAAACATATGCATGGGATTACCATTAGCAAACCACACAGGCCTTAACCACATCTTGGTAAAATCCTCCTCATGGCTAAATTTCAGCAAAATATGTTTGAGATTCAGAACACGAATATCCACACTACCTTTCAATTTAAGGTCAGAGATAAATTGCTTGATGACTTTAATTTCAGGTATACCATGAGTGGACTTACCAATTAGTGCTAAGTCCCACTTTCGAGCCAGTGAAGCAACTTCTTCTGCGGAGAATTGAAGAATTACTTTATCATCTGCAATAATCACCTCGCCGATGTCTGTTAGTTGGCATTCAGAAAAAACTGTGGGTGATTGTGGTGAATTGTCAGGGAGTTTGCCAGCAACAATTTCAGTATATGATTTGGATTGCGTAGGCATCGGATTGGTTATTTGTGTATCTGGAGATTTTTGCAATGGAACAGGAGAAGATGGAAGTGATTTTGATCCGCAATCCAAAGGAGAAGATCGCGGTTGTAATTCCGGAAACAGAGCCTCCGTCTGTGAAGGAATATCTGGTGATGGTTGCTCCATGATTGGACTGCAAGTTCAAACCGTCCAGTTGCTTAGCCTTCCAATCACTGTGTACCCCGAAATCCTGAGTCGTCTGCGTATAGAAACAAAAATTCAAAGCTAAGTAATGTAATATGAGATCTATAGAAGGAATCAAAATTAAAGCGAGGAAAATTAAAAGGAAATGGGTGTGAAGAGGAAGATGATCAAGGTGGATAGATGGCGCCATTAGCACAGTGCAGCTGAGAGCCTCGTGCGAAGAGAGAGCGAAACATATTTAAGAGAGCAAATTAACTTGTGGACCCATAAATTTGAAGTCCACTATTGAATGGATTTCTATTAAATTCCATCTAGGGATGGCAACAGGCGGGTTTGGCCAAATCGGGGACCCGCCCGCCAAAAAAATTAAGACTGGGACTTATCCCGTCCCGCCTCAAGACCGCCCCACCTCAAAACCCGTCGGGCGGGGGGTCTAGACATCCGCTAGACCCGCCAATATATTTTTAATTTATAATAATTTGTTTTTTTTTTTGTATTTGTGTCAAATTTTCAAAATTAATCAAATGTCAATAGGTCAAAATTAAATAAATATAATTATGCAACTTATTATAATTATTTTTTACAACTAATTAGCTAATATTAAGATTTTTACAACTATTTAGCTACTAATTTATTGAGCCATAATTCAATCACACTTTTATACATATGTTACCATTTATTGCTACCTTTGACCTCTGCACATGGCATCCTTCATAATGTCATAGAAGAAAGAATTCAGTTTGATGAAGCCAAGTAATCAGATTATTCAACATTTCAAGTAGGACAACTTTTCTGTAAGCTAGGATAATCCAAAAACTAATATCATCCCAATATTTTGTAGAAATTGACTACATTTTTCCATTCAGCTAATTATATAATTAACTAAATTTAGCTACTATTAAGATTTTTTTTTTGGTTGTTGCAATATTACTCAACTAATACTCAAAATCAATGTTCAAAGTAGAATATTACAAGATGTTATAGTAGCAAATTAAAATCAATAAACACTCAAATATAAAAGTAAATAATGCAACAATATCTCAATATATATTTAAAAATATAATAAAAATTCATATAGCGGGGCGGGTCCGGGCGGGTCCTATAAGACCGGGACTCGCCTAGACCCGGCAGGTTTTGTAATTTTGGACCGAGACCCGCCTGAGGACCCATTTATGCGGTCTAGACTGTCCCGTCGGGCGGGTTTCATGTGGGCGGGTTTTGACCCGCCCCATTGCCATCCCTAATTCCATCCTTGGCATTTTTTTGAAATGATATCCTTTCTATAATTTTGTTATATTGAGTCGATTTTTGGCTCTTGTTTGGGGTTCTATTTTCGAGATATTTTTAGAGTACGTACTCTTTTATCTTTGAAATTTGGTTGTTTTCCGTACCCAATGATAAAATAAATCTTTTGTATTTAATTTTTGACTAAAATAACGGGCAATATGCATTAAATAAAACGACATAGCTTATGTTAAAATAATACATGTACAATTTAGAGAAATTTTCAGCTATGGCCAAAAAAGAAATGAGAAGTTTTTCAATAAATACACTATTCATCCATTTTTATTTATTTAAGCATCAATCACATCTATTTATAATTTCAATAAATAAAAAAAAATATCACGCCAACTATCATTGTTATACTTTCTAACAAATACGTCCAAATTATCTTATCTTTACAAATCACCATTTACATTCAACCACTATTTTATTAAGAACCAAATTCATTTTTCCAAACATCCCATATATAGTCACATTAGCTTTTTTTTTTTGTTATAATCTCATCTCATATTCAATTACACTGTTAAAAACCTATTTCATTTTTCCAAACATTTTTTTCGTACTATTCTCTACCAAATAGAAATGAATAATGGCCACAAGTGTTTAAAAAGAAAATTCAAGTTTCAATATTTATTTTACAATTTCAATCTTAATTTCGTTGTGCTAACTTGTGTAGGCCTCTACTTTAAATAAAATATGTCAAAATGATAAAATATTCCAACAAAATCAAATAAAAAAATTCAAGGATCATTGCAAATCTCAAATGTTATTGTTAATTTTTAATTTTATCTTATCTAGGGAATTAGAATATTTTCAACTTGTTTCTTTTGAGGAAGATGTCTCCCATTAAGCCTTACTATAATATTGTTAGTTTACGAAAAGAAGGGTCAGAGGCAATAAACAATAGTTCTAGCTCCTTAATATTCACTCCTTTAAAAATGGTTTTGCCTTATAAGGGTGCGATTAGATATGCTTTCATTTTAAAAATTTTATTTTACTAAAGAATAGTAGTATAAAAAAATTGGGGAGAAAAATATGAATTTTAAGTTTGTGATTGGATGTGAGATAAAAAAGTAATGATGAAAATTGATTTAATGTAAAAATAGTAAAATAATGATTGGATGTGATTGGTAGTTAGAATGTGTGAGTGAATGAATAATGAAATTTGTGGGAGAATGTATAATAATGATTAGTTTTTTGTGAAAAAATGTGTAGATGTGCTTGGTGAAAGAAAAAATGAGAAAAAGTGAAAGTGAGACAATAGTATATTTTCTGAAAATTTTCAAAAACAATGCATGTTTGGTCAAAAAAAGTTCTCCAACGGAACGAAAATAAAATCTCGTTCATATCCAATCGCAGCTTAAACCTTTTCTCCTCTGGAACCCACGGTTTTAAGAAATTTCTTAGAAACGCTTCTTTCATTTTCTTATATTTTTTAAAAGAAATTAAAAAATTATAATGAAGTATTGAATTATTAATTGTCAAACACAAAAGTTGACGCACTCACCTTATTGCGAAGCGGAAGCAATTTTTGATCAGAAAATTAATTAATTAGGATTATTGTATAAATCATACCAATAAGAAAATGTTAAAAAATAAACATATCAACTAGATTTAAAGGTTATTTGGAGCTTTTTTTTTTTTGTTTTTTGAGGGAAAAAGGGTATTTGGAGCTTATTAGATGCTAGATGCTTAATTATTAATTGTCAAACACAAACGCTGGCTATGCTTTATTTAAAAGATTTTTTAAAGAATATAAAAAAATTTTAAAAAGAAGATATTTTAGAGCTTATTAGATGCTAGATGGCTTAATTTGAAATTAAGTTGTTGAAGTATTAGATAAAATCTCTATATGTATAATATATAACTAAGTCACTTATTAATAGTAATAAATAAAATTTTCCTCCTAACACCTTTCTAGAATTAGTAAAATGTAATTGCATGTAATATTAAGTTTAATAGTTAGTAAATTAATTCTGGAAAATCTATATCTATATCTATATATAAATAAAAAGAAACTATTCAAAGAATAGTAACCTAAAAAATTTCCGTCCATTTGTTATTGGAAAAAGTAATAAAATTCTGTGAAAAAATAAGAAGTAATAATTGTTTGGATTTAATTATTTTTGGTAGTCAACTTTTTTATATAAATTATTTTTAAAGATATAAAAAAAGACAGATATGTAAAATTAGCTTTCCAAATTTGTGTGTGTCTTTGCATTAATTATTATATTTGTCGTTTTCTTTTTGTTTTTTAAACTTTAATATTGTTTTCGTTTTAGATCTGTTTTTGACGTATAATATAACCACTTAATCATTGTTTTATATTTTTCAATTTGTCACCCATATTGAATATATACAATAAAAATAAACATAATATATATATATATATATAATATTTACTCATTATTTATAATGGGCTTTAAAAATTATGCATTTGGCTATTGGATATCAATTTGTATATTTTCGTATTTGACAATTTATGATATATATGTATAGTTGTTATATGGGTTTATCTCATTTCTTCATAATTTTATAGAATTGTATTTAAGTTGATCAAATTCAATAAAAAAATACATATTTTAATAAAAGAAAATATCTCAAACATGTAACCAAATATTATTTATAACTATTACATGTATCCATATATAGCATTATATATTCATGTAAGAAGAAACTAAATTTTTGTTTATTATAAAATTATATTCATAATAGTTTTTATATACGAGAAAATTGATTTATATATATATATATATATATATATTCGCGTACTTTTCATGTTAAAAGAATTTTTTTATATTTATCAATGTATTTTGATATTTAACTTTTAAAATTATACATTTGGACTATTAGATATGAATTTGTATGTTTGATACTTTTTTGAAATATGTATATATAAATAGAATAATTTTTATTTTTTTTAATATTTCATTTTCCCTAACAGTATGTTTCTAAATATCAAACATGACTTTAATTTGTTTAATTATTTGAATAATTTTAACAATTGTTTAACTTTATAAGCCCTCAAAAATATTGGAATGTTTTGAATGACTTTATTGTTGATTTTATTGTAAATATAGTACATGAAATATTTAGCATTCAAAAATTAGATTTTTTTCCCAAACTTTTACTTTCTTATAGATAAACATGTTCATAAATAGATTCAATTCACATTCAAAAAAAAATATTATCAACAAACTTTATGTATTTAAAGCGATATTTTAATATATAGTTTATAATAATTTATTTTTATATTGCATAATATTTGAATTTATATCAAACTAATTAAATTTATATTTTAATTATTTGTTAAAATTCTAAATTTTTTACAATCAGTAAATAATATTTTTATAAAAATACAGTTCATGCATCACACGATCTGAAATTACCAAGTATGAGAACCCAAATAAAATATAATAATTATAAAATTCGAATAGTACAATACGAATTTCCACAAAAAAATTGAAAAAATATTAAATATTGATTTAATAAAGTGAATAAATAAAATACATGATAAAATCGGTAAAAAAATAAAAATATTATCAAAATTATAAATATAATAAAAATTAATATAATTCGAAAAACTATGTTTTGTTGTCTAATATTTCCTAATTATTGTACTTAGTTCTCCTATTATCCTATATACGCGTGTTAACTTTTCGTTTATCGTATAATAATCATCTTTTGTAAAAAAAAATTACCCCAACATACAAACAACTTTAGAAAATAAATTTTCCTCTAAATTCAATACTACAACCTTGAAAAAAAAGTATACACCAATTTTCACACTTATTAAGAATCTAAACATAAAGACGGTGAAGGTACGCATGCGCGGTTTTATGAAAAATCAGTTTTTAAATATAAAACACAAATACATAGTCTTGAATGTATTTTTATGATTATGAAATATGATAGTTTTTTCTTTTTGACTTCATCAATAAAAAACACCAAATAGTATTTTATGCCTATTGTTTAATGCTATATCAAAATTGTTATAATGCATGAGATAAAACTTGTAGAATTATTAGAAAATGCATATGTCACAATACAAAATGGAGGCCTCACATATATACACTCATGTATCACATGGGTAAAAGACTAGTGTACATATAATAATAAAGCATTATATAAAAATAAGCTTTCTAAATATATGTGTACTCTTTGTCTTTAAAAATTTTTTTTTTTTTTTTTGTAAAATTTAATAATTTTTTATTTTTGATTCTTTTTTGATGTGTAATATATCAAATTAATTGTCTTTTATGATCATTAGTTTGACACTCATATGCATATAAGAAAGTAAAAATAAGCATTAAAATAAATATAATATATATTTATTATAAATCTTATTTTGTAAGGGGATATAATAGTTACACATTTGTGCTATTTAGACGTTAATTTGTCAACCCATGTATATTGACATTTGTGATATATGCATAGTTGTTATTATTATTTTTTTTTTTTTTGAGGAAGATCGAATTCATTAATCAAAAGAGGTCATAGCCTCGAAGTTACAATGTGTTGTAAGTTTACGGGAACAAAAGCGAGAAAAGAAGTACAACTAGGAGTGGAGAAAGCATGTTTAGCTAGTCCATGGGCCAAAGTATTGGCTTCTCTACTGATGTGTGTAAAGGAAATGGAAGTGAAGTCTTTTATCCGGCCTTGAATATCTTCAATAAAACCCCCAGGGTAAGAGATATCCGTTTGAGTTCGACCACGATCCTTGGATGAGAGAGAGGCAATCTAGCTCGACTTGAATGTAGAGGCAATTAAGATTCTTGGCCACCATGAGTGCTTCTCGGCATGCGAGTGCTTCCGCTTATATCAACTTGGAACTCCGATGACATCCTCTTCGTAAAGGTCCGTATAATCATCCCCGAGTCATCCCGAATAACAACTCCCAACCCCGTGCCTTTACCTTTGACGATCGAGGCATCCGAATTTATTTTGAAAGTCCTCTTAGCGGTTTTGACCAACGGTCGAGGGTTTTGGAGCTTGTCGCCTTAGTTTTGGTTTCTTGGTCGCTTGAAATTCGTGTAGGCATCTAGTTGCGTATTGAAGCAATCTTGGTGTGAAAGCTCTTTATCTTGAAAAACTAGGAGATTACGGCTATACCAAAGTGACCATAGTAGCATTGCGAAAAGGCATTCTACTTCATCATTATTAATTTGCGATATTACCTCGATCATATCCGTCAAAGAGGCCGTTTGGGTGGCTAAAAGGTTCTCCAATCATAATGGGCATGCTCGCCAGAAGAATCTGCTCCATGGACAGTCACGAAGGGCATGTTCCATTGTCTCCACGTCATCCCCGCACCGTTTGCAATATGGGTCTATTGTCATAGTGCGCCTTCTTAGTGCCGTTCGAACGGGTAGAATATTGTGTGCAGCTTTCCACAAGAATAACTTAACCTTGGTTGGTATTGACAACTTCCAGATCCACTTCCAGATTGACAGGGATGAGCCCGAGTGGGAAGGTTCATCTTTGTGATTTTGATTCTCCAGAAGAGCAATTTTGTACCCAGATTTTACTGTATACTGTCCATTGGCCGAAAAATGCCAAGTGATGCGATCCGAGCTCCATTTGTTGCGTAAGGGGATTTGAAGGATCTCGATTTTTACATCTTCGTTGAAAATCAAGCACGACTTCTTTGTCCCAGGTGCCATTTTCGGTGTTTATTAGCTCCTTTACTTGCATGTCTATCGGCCAATTATAGCGGGGTGATCGAGGTTTAAAACCACGACAATCGGGAGCCATGGTCGATCCATACTCGTATACTCGTCCCATTTCCAATAACCCATCTCATTCCTTTCAAGATAATGTCACGCCCTGCTAAGATGCTACGCCATGTATAGCTGGGGTTGAAGCCATTCTTAGCCGAGAGGAAAGTATCCAAGGAAATAACGGCCTTAAGGGTTCGGCGAGGAGTGAGTTAGTATCTTGTAGTAGTCGCCATCCTTGTTTTGCGAGCATAACTTTGTTGAAAGCTTCAAATCTCTAAACCCCAAACCTCCATCTTTCTTTGCCGTACATAATTTATGCCGGGAACTCCAGTGGATCCGTTTTTCTTCTTCCTTTTGTCCCCACCAAAAATTGGCGGTGGTAGAATTCATGCTCTAGCAAATTTCTGTGGAATAAGGAAACAACTCATGACAAAAGTGGGTATTGCTTGGGCAACACTTTGTATCGAATCATTTTCCGACCCGATAGTGTTCTAGCCTTCCAGTTTTTGATTTTTGCTAACGCGATCAAAGATGGCTTGGAAAATATGTTTTTAACGTCCAACGGTAGGCCGGGAGGCCCAAATAAATCATGTGTTTGTCGACGAGCTTAACCCCCAACCGATTCGCGATCTTGCCAATTCGGGTTGTTTACCTTTCTTGAATGCAATCTCACGATTTTTCAAAATTAAACGGTCGCCCGACGCCTCACAATAATTGAAATGATTGATTTTGTTTCATTATTTCGCTTACATTCGCTCGTCCAAATATTAAGTTGTTATCTCGCAAAGAAGAGGTGAGAAACCATTGGTGCTTGTCTCGCAAATTTTAGCTCCATGAATAGAACCCGTTATTTCGACTTGCGAATGAGCGCCAGAAAAGCTCTCGCACAAAAAAAGAAACAAATAAGGGGATAGAGGGTCTCCTTGTCGGAGTCCCCTTGATGGGATAAAAGATTGCCACCGGGATGCCATTTGTAAGAACCGAGTAAGAAACCGAGGAGACACATCGCATAATTAGTGAAACAAAAGATGGTGTGATACCAAATTTGAGCATGGCTTTTTCAAGAAAATTCCATTCGACTCGATCGTCACGCCTTACTAATATCAAGTTTTAGAGCGAAAGAACTGTTAGATAAATGTTTTTATCAAGATTTTGATTATTATGTTTAAATGTGTTTTTATACCAAAACAATGTTAATAAATGTTGTCCAAATACTCTTAAATGATTTAAAATATTTTTGCTAATTTTTGGAGTATTTCTTAGAATTTATTTTTCGATAAAATGGACAACACTTTTGATGATTTTATGTTAATTGGTTTTTACATCAAAACCATGTTTATAAATGTTGTCCAAATACTCCAAATTGATTTAAAATGTTTTTACTAATTTTTGGAGTATTTCTTGAAGTTTATTTTTGATAAAAATCGGACAACATTTCAATTTGGAGGTCGATCGTCCAAAATGTCGACCTCCAAGACGAAGAACTCAAAATTGAAACAGAACTCATGGTCAAGAAAATTGAAAAGGGGACCGGTCCGGAAGGGGCCGACCGGCCGCACCCACTGTCGACCGGCCGACCCCCTTCGACCGCACTGGATCACACTATTTTTTCAAAACGTTCGAAATCTTATTACAGGGCAACCGGGTCGCCCTATGGTATTTTTTTGACAAAAATTCCAACCGTTGCAATCCTTATCAAGAAGATTTACTTTTCATTTTTGTATAATATTTCTACATCTTGTGATCCTCTTTTTGTAGACAAAAGTGAAGAGGAAGGAGCCTATGTTGGGAGCCTATGTTGGTGAAGACTTCTCTATAAATAGAGGATGAATTGAAGACACGAGATACAACACATACAAGCAAAATACACAACAAAAAAATCTACAATTCAAGCTTTCATTTTTACATTCTTGTTGAAACGATGCACATCATTTTTCAAACATTCAATTTCTTTTGTGAGCAATTCCTTTTCGATTTCAAGAGAATGAATTCTAGTAAGAGTAAAGAGCATGAGCTTTGTCTAGAGATTCATAAGAGGTAAATAATTTTTCCTTTTCAACCTTAATCTCCTTATGCTCCTTTTTCAAATTTTTATATTTAACGATTAAATTTTGAAACTCAATTTGCAATTCATCAAAATCACATTGCAAGTCATCAACTATGGAAGAAGTAGAGGAATTTGAGTGTACCTCATTATTTTCATCGTCTATAGCCATGAGACCGTGTTCGGTTTCTCCTTCCTCATCGGTTGTTTGAGTAGTTCATCCCATGTTTTGACTTCCGCATTTAGAGCCTTCTTTTTTGTGAAAGGCTTCCTTTTCTTTTGCTCCTCTTCGTCGAGCCGGGAAATCGGCAATGAAGTGCCCGGGTTTTCCGCATTTAAAGCAAGCATTATCTCTTGGTTTTCTTGCTTTATTTTTATTCACAAATTTTGCAAATTTTCGAACAAGTGCGGCCGTCTCCTCATCATCATCATCATTATCATAGTATGCATTATTAGAAGAAGAAGCAATACCTTTAGGAATAATTTGCATACCCGATTGATTTGTGGATGGTTTGGAGTTTTTCCTCTCCTTGAGATAGACTTCATAGATGAGTAGATTTCCAATAAGCTCATCAAACTTGAGTGTCTCAAGATTTTATGCCTCCGTGATTGCCGTTACTTTTTTGGACCATGAGCCGGAAGTGCATTTAATACCTTGGTCACCTTGTCTTCTTCGGAGATGACTTTGCCGAGGGCCACAAGTGGATTAACAATATTGTCAAGCCTTTCCACCATTTTGGAGATGCTTTCGCCATCATACATGTTAAAGTTTTGAAGTCTTTAACAAGCATGGTCTTTCTTGCTTGTTTGACTTTCTTAGTCCCTTCATAGATTGTCTCCAATTTTTCCCACACCTCATGTGCCGACCTTATGCCTCTTATGCGATTGTACTCGGTGGCGGTAAGAGAACAATGCAAAATATTTAAGGCCTTACCGTTTAGAGAAAAAGTCTTTTTGTCGTTTTCATCAAACTCCTTGAAAGGTTTAGGAGCCAAGGTACCATCCTCCGATTTCTTTGTTGGTTGATCAACTCCTTCAATAACCACATTCCAAATGTCGAACCCGCACCCTTGTAGGAAGCACTCCATACGGTCTTTCCAAAATGCGTAGTTGTTGGCGTCGAATAGTGGTGGCTTATTGGTGGAGGCACCGGTGGTGAGATGAGCATCATTTGTATCCATGAATCTTTCCTCTTTACTCGGAACGAGCTAGCCAAAGAGTTTGGCTTTGATACCACTTGTTAGTCCAGTGGCTACAATAATCTAGAGGGGGGTGAATAGACTATGCCGATTTTTCGCAAATTACCCTCTTTTTTGAAACAACGAGTAAATACCAAGAATGTAGAAGCGGAAAATAAACAACACTCGTTGATATAAAGAGGTTCAACCCACCTAGGGCCTAATCTCTACCACCCCAAAGATCTCAGGGATGGATTTTAAAAAGAAAAAAAGATTTTATTAATTTACCAAAAATTAATAACAACCCTCTTTCACCACCTTGAGGATTACCACAACCCTCTTACAACACCTTGAGGATTACCACAACCCTCTTACGGCACCTTTGAAGATTACCACAACCTCCAAACACCTATCACCTAGATCAACCAAGTGTATTCTTACCACAAGAATACTCACAAGGATGTCTTGTGTTGAATGATGACCAAAATCAAGATTACAACTCAATAAAGATTGATACAATATGAGTACAAGTGTAATCAAGAATTGAAAGCCTAGACCTCAAATAAGTGCAAGTGAAAGTGTTTAAAGCTAATACAACAAGATATAGAAGTGTTTGCTTTGTATGCTCTTTTTGCTTGTAGTGAGTGTTGTATCTTGTTGCTTGAATGAAGCCTCTATTTATAGGAAAGGACTTGGCTTTCATTTTCGACATTGCTCCTCCTTGGGGAGTGATTTTTGCAAAAGAAACCATTTAAAATGATCAAAATATTTGTTTAGAAATCAATCCCACAAAATAGGGAAAAGTTGTCCAAAACGCAACGGGTAGTTTCTTTGATAAACATGGGGTTCGACCGGTCGCGAGAGATAAGATTGAAATTGAATTCTGCGAATTTTTACAGAGGGGGACCGGTCAAAGGGGTGCGGACGGCCGCCGCCTTAGTGTGACGGTTGCCCCCGACGATTTTACGAAAGAGAAGTCCGGAACAAAATCCAACTTGCAGTCAGGTGCAGGTCGCCCGGTCGACCGGCCGACCACACCCGCCGCCCACTTGGTCGGCCGGTCGCCGCCCGCTGTTTTTTCTTACGCCCCTTTTTTCTCGTTTCTCATTTCAACTCAGTACGGGTTGCCCTATAGGCGACCGGTCGAGTCTGAAACAAATGTGTTGTCCAATGTTTTATTGAAAATAAACTTTAAGAAATACTCCGAAAAATAGTAAACATATTTTAAGTTGATCGGAAGTATTTAGACAACATTTAGGAACATAGTTTTGGTTTAAAAACATATTTGAACAAAATCGAACATAATCATCAAAATCATGATAAAAACATTTATCTAACAAACTCCCTTTTTGATGATTACAAACCAAAACAATTTTCTTGAGGACGATTTTAAAACCAAATAAAATTTTCAGTTTTACGAGTAAACTATCCGTTAGAAGTATTTCATACAAAGCTCCCCTATTTATGAGCATATCAACAAACGATTATTATTAGTAAGAAGCACAAGCTATAACAAGCTTATATAGATTGCATCATGAGCTAAGAAGCTCCCCTGTCCACAAAGCTTATAATCAATTTCATCCGAGTCCAAAATTTCAAGCTATGGACTAGGTATTAGAGTCCACAATACTTATTGCGAGCTTTTATTAGCTTTTCTTGAGCTAACGAGCCAACTTCCTGTTTTCTCCCCTTTGGAATCATCAAAAAGAATGTTAGAATGGTGAAAACATCATACAATAATATCAAAGTGCGCCAAAGGGACGGTTTATCAACCGTTGAGGAATATAACCGTAATAATTCAAGGAAAATGGGAGAAATGTAATATGAAGAGTTCATACGCTTGTTTTGTTTGTCAAAACATGATCTCAATAAGTAAGGAAACGTTTGAAAGCAAGAGAATCATGTATAAGTTGAAATATTCATTGCGACATATCATCGAACACCTTGCGTGCGTTAAAAATAAAAGAGGTTGTATAGAACTTTGTAAATGGTTCAAGCCAAAAATTTTCAACATCAATTCAAGCCAATCATCATACATAACAATACTACAACCAAGCTTATCATGATCATACGAAAAATACATCAAAAATATTCAAAAACTCGAAAACTCAAGGGTTCCACCCAATTGAGTAAAAGAAGCGAAATTCTTACCATTTGATCGGAAAGAGTGAGCCATAATGATGATGATCATGCTATATAATGTCCATGTTGTGTAAGAGATGCATGAAATCCATTTTTGAATGAAATTTGAGTGAATTTGGCAAAGGGGACGAAAAATGGCCAAAAATTTGTTAAAAAGAAGAATCTTTGAAGACAGAACGTTTAAAAGCCAAAATATAGCTTAGGCGACCGGCCGAGGTTGAGGGCGACCGGTTGCCCTCAACTCCTTCACCACTGTTTTGTCGTTTTTCAAAATCCGAATTTTCAACCAAAAATCCGATTTTATTTTTAAGTTTTAAAAACGTGCAAAATGCAAACGTAAGCTTCATTCAATATGCATTATGCCTAACCGAGCTTGTATTGAAGAAAAAGTCTCGGAAGATAGCGGTTTTGTGAAAATATCCGCTAATTGATCTTGAGATGGAACAAATGATATCTCAATTTTACGTTTTGAAACACAATCCCTTAGAAAGTGATGTCGAATCTCAATATGTTTAGTACGGTTATGATGAACGGGTTTTGAGCAATATTTATAGCGGATATATTATCACAAAAGATAGGTACATTTTCAAAAGAGCATTTGTAATCCGCTAAGGTTTGTTTCATCCAAAGAAGTTGAGTACAACAAAATGCGGCGGAAATATATTCGGCCGGCCGTTGAAAGAGAAACATAGTTTTGCTTCTTTGAAAACCAAGAAACTAGGCAATCGCTAAAAATTGACATGATCCGGAAGTACTTTTCCGATCATCAATATTTCCGCATAGTCCGAATCACTATAACCTTTAAGAGAAAAATTTTCATTCTTTGGATAAAATAAACCGTATTGAATGGTGCATTTTAAATATCGAAAAATCCTTTTAACGGCACTCATGTGAGATTCTTTGGGATTGCTTTGAAAACGAGCACATAGGCATACGACATGAAGAATGTCCGGTCTACTAGCGGTTAAATAAAGTAAGCTACCAATCATACCTCGATACTTTGATTCATCCACGGACTTGTCTTTCTCATCTTTGTCAATTTTGACATTTGTTGCCATAGGAGTAGAGACGGTTCTTCCTTCTTCAATGCCGAACTTTTTCAAAAGTTCTTTTGTATACTTTGATTGCGAAATATAAATACCTTCTTGACATTGCTTAATTTGAAGTCCAAGAAAGAAGTTAAGCTCCCCCATCATACTCATCTCGAATTCTCCTTGCATTAACTTAGAAAATTTCTTGCACAAAGAATCATTAGTAGCACCAAAGATAATATCATCAACATATATTTGCACAAGTAAACAATCTTGCCCTTTTTCAAAAACAAATAAAGTTGTATCAACTTTACCTCTTATAAAACCATTTTGTAAAAGAAAAGAACTAAGTCTATCATACCATGCACGGGGTGCTTGTTTTAAACCATACAAGGCCTTTTAAGTTTATAAACATCATTAGGCCTAGAAAAATTTTCAAACCCCGGAGGTTGTTTTACATAGACTTCTTCTTGAATAATACCATTTAAGAAGGCGGATTTAACATCCATTTGGTAAAGTTTGAAATTTTTAAAGCAAGAATAGGCAAGCAAAATACGAATAGCTTCTAAACGTGCTACGGGTGCAAAAGTTTCATCATAGTCAATACCTTCTTCTTGACAATACCCTTGAGCTACTAACCTTGCCTTATTTCGAACAATGTTGCCTTGATCATCAAGTTTGTTCCGGAATACCCATTTTGTGCCAATAATGGTTTGAGAAGGAGGACAAGGTACCAATTCCCATACATCATTTCTTTCAAATTGATTCAACTCCTCTTGCATCTCTAGAAACCAATCCTCATCCTCAATAGCTTCTTTAGCATTTTTAGGCTCTTTTTGAGAAATAAGAGCTTTCTCGGCAAATTTTCTCCAGTCATCACTTTGTCAAGGGGATCACCAATAATAAGATCTTTTGGGTGATCTCCCTTAAATTTCAATGCAACGGGAAGATCCGAAATGTCACCTCTATCTTCTTGAGGATCATTTGAGGTGGACGGTTGATCATTTGATGTAGACGGTTGATCATCAATTTGAACAATTTGTTCAATAATATCCTCCTCATCACTATCATCATTAGGAATTCTTTCAACTCCGAAGCTTCATTGAATTTAACATGGATGGATTCTTCAACAACTCCACTAGTCTTATTGTAAACCCGATATGCTTTGCTTTTTGTTGAATATCCCATAAATATCCCTTCATCGCCCTTAGGATCAAGTTTGTCCAATTGATCCTTGGTATTCAAAATAAAGCATTTACAACCAAATATCTTGAAATAACTAATATTTGGAGTTCTACCTTTCCAAAGCTCATATGGAGTTTTATTCATTTTAGACGAATATAAACTCGATTAATGACATAGCAAGCGGTTTACGGCCGTCCCAAAAATACTTTGGAAGTGAAAATTCATTGAGCATGGACCGACTCATTTCTTGTAATGTCCGATTATTCCGTTCGGCTACTCCATTTTGTTGAGGTGTCCTTGGAGCCGAGAAATTATGAGCATATCCTTTGGTTTCACAAAATACTCTAAATTCACCGTCAAATTCTCCACCTCGATCGCTTGAATAGACTTGATAGTATCTTCTTTTTCATTCTCAATAAGTCTACACAACTTAACAAACTCATTAACGGCATCGTTTTTATTGGTAAGAAAAAGAGCCCAAGTATATCTCGAATAATCATCGACTATAACAAAAGTGTAATGTTTTCCACTTAGACTAGCCGTACTAATATCCCCCGTACAAATCAAGATGAAGCATTTGTAGGGGTTTGGTTGTGGAAATTTCATTTTGGGCTTAAAACTACTTTTAACTAATTTGTTCTTTTGACAAGTGTCACATAAGCCAAGATTTTCAAAATTTAATTTGGGTAGTCCTTTCACATGTTGGTTTTTGTAAATATTTTTCAAATTCTTGTATCCAACATGTCCAAGTCGCCTATGCCATAAACTAGTTAAATCATTATTGGCGACTAAACAAGAAACGTTTTGACTAACCAAATCACTTGTACAAATTTTGTAAAGATTGCCTTTTCTATTTGCTTCACAAATAATTTCACCATTTTTAAGAATAAGGCATTTTTCTTTATTAAAGAAAACATCATATTTTGAATCACAAAGTTGGCTAACACTTATCAAATTAAACTTAAGCCCTTCAACTAATAGAACATTACTAAGAGAAAAAGAAGAGTTACCAATTTCTCCATTTCCAAGAATTTTTCCTTTGCCATTCCGAACATGACCATACCCTCTTCTTGGAGTTTGATGTTGGTAAAAGTTCTCTCCTCCCGGTCATATGGCGTGAACATCCGCTGTCCACGAGCCATTTTGAATCTTCCATTGTGGTTATAGCCCCTATTACCTACAAAAGAATTTCTTTTAGTTACCCTATAATTTTGGGGTCCATGGGGGTTAGTCTTGAGGCCTTTGGGTCTCCAAACATGTCTTGAGCTATTTCTCAATTTGCAATTATTAGCATAATGTCCAACTTTGCCACAATAAAAACAAGTAGGAGTATTATAATTATTAGCACGTACAAAAGTCGGATCTTGGTTATTTTTCTTAAAAACACTTTGAAATGGCTTATAACCAAGTCCCGTTTTGGAATGCTCACCTCTTTGTGCATCTAAAATTTTTGTGACTTTATCCGTACTTATGTTGAAACGATGCACATCATTTTTCAAAACATTCAATTTCTTTTGTGAGCAATTCCTTTTCGGTTTCAAGAGAATGAATTCTAGTAAGAGTAAGAGCATGAGCTTTGTCTAGAGATTCATAAGAGGTAAATAATTTTTCCTTTTCAACCTTAATCTCCTTATGCTCCTTTTTCAAATTTTTGTATTTAACAATTAAATTTTGAAACTCAATTTGCAATTCATCAAAATCACATTGCAAGTCATCAACTATGGAAGAAGTAGAGGAATTTGAGTGTACCTCATTGTTTTCATCGTCTATAGCCATGAGACCGTGTTCGGTTTCTCCTTCCTCATCGGTTGTTTCGAGTAGTTCATCCCATGTTTTGACTTCCGCATTTAGAGCCTTCTTTTTTTGTGAAAGGCTTCCTTTTCTTTTGCTCCTCTTCGTCGAAGCCGGGCAATCGGCAATGAAGTGCCCGAGTTTTCCGCATTTAAAGCAAGCATTATCTCTTGGTTTTCTTGCTTTATTTTTATTCACAAATTTTGCAAATTTTCGAACAAGTGCGGCCGTCTCTCATCATCATCATCATTATCATAGTATGCATTATTAGAAGAAGAAGCAATACCTTTAGGAATAATTTGCATACCCGATTGATTTGTGGATGGTTTGGAGTTTTTCCTCTCCTTGAGATAGACTTCATAGATGAGTAGATTTCCAATAAGCTCATCAAACTTGAGTGTCTCAAGATTTTGTGCCTCCGTGATTGCCGTTACTTTTTCGGACCATGAGCCGGGAAGTGCATTTAATACCTTGGTCACCTTGTCTTCTTCGGAGATGACTTTGCCGAGGGCCACAAGTGGATTAACAATATTGTCAAGCCTTTCCACCATTTTGAGATGCTTTCGCCATCATACATGTTAAAGTTTTGAAGTCTTTAACAAGCATGGTCTTTCTTGCTTGCTTGACTTTCTTAGTCCCTTCATAGATTGTCTCCAATTTTTCCAACACCTCATGTGCCGACCTTATGCCTCTTATGCGATTGTACTCGGTGGCGGTAAGAGAACAATGCAAAATAATTAAGGCCTTACCGTTTAGAGAAAAAGCCTTTTTGTCGTTTTCATCAAACTCCTTGAAAGGTTTAGGAGCCAAGGTACCATCCTCCGATTTCTTTGTTGGTTGATCAACTCCTTCAATAACCACATTCCAAATGTCGAACCCGCACTTTGTAGGAAACACTCCATACGGTCTTTCCAAAATGCGTAGTTGTTGGCGTCGAATGGTGGTGGCTTATCGTGGAGGTGCCGGTGGTGAGATGAGCATCATTTGTAGCCATGAATCTTTCCTCTTTACTCGAACGAGCTAGCCAAAGAGTTTGGCTTTGATACCACTTGTTAGTCCAGTGGCTACAATAATCTAGAGAGGGGGTGAATAGATTATGCCGATTTTTCGCAAATTACCCTCTTTTTGAAACAACGAGTAAATACCAAGAATGTAGAAGCGGAAAATAAACAACACTCGTTGATATAAAGAGGTTCAACCCACCCACAGGCCTAATCCTCTACCACCCCAAGATCTCAGGGATGGATTTTAAAAAGAAAAAAAGATTTTATTAATTTACCAAAAATTAATACAACAACTTGAGGATTACCACAACCCTCTTTCACCACCTTGAGGATTACCACAACCCTCTTACAACACCTGAGGATTACCACAACCCTCTTACGATACCTTTGAAGATTACCACAACCTCCAAACACCTATCACCTAGATCAACCAAGTGTATTCTTACCACAAGAATACTCACAAGGATGTCTTGTGTTGAATGATGACCAAAATCAAGATTACAACTCAATAAAGATTGATACAATATGAGTACAAGTGTAATCAAGAATTGAAAGCCTAGACCTCAAATAAGTGCAAGTGAAAGTGCTTTTAGCTAATACAACAAGATATAGAAGTGTTTGCTTTGTATGCTCTTTTTGCTTGTAGTGAGTGTTGTATCTTGTTGCTTGAATGAAGCCTCTATTTATAGGAAATGACTTGGCTTTCATTTCCGGACATCGCTCCTCCTGGGGAGTGATTTGTCGCAAAAGAAACCATTTAAAATGATCAAAATAGTGTTTAGAAATCAATCCCACAAAATAGGAAAAAGTTGTGCAAAACGCAAGCGGATAGTTTCTTTGATAAACATGGGGTTCGGCCGGTCGCTACAGAGATAAGATTGAAATTGAATTTTGCGAATTTTTACACGGGGGGACCGGTCAGGGGAGTGCGACCGGTCACCCTTAGTCGTGACCGGTTGCCCTTGACGATTTTAAAAAGAGAAGTCCTGGAACAAAATCCAACTTGCAGCAGTCTGTCGTCGCCGGCCGATCGGCCGACCGCACCGGCCGCCCACCTGGTCGTCGATCGCTCGTCTCTGTTTTTCTTACGTCCCTTTTTTTCTCGTTTCTCACCAACTCAGTGCGGGTTGCCCTATAGGGCGACCGGTCGAGCCTGAAACAAATGTGTTGTCCAATGTTTTATTGAAAATAAACTTTAAGAAATACTCCAGAAAAATAGTAAACATATTTTAAGTTGATCGAAAGTATTTAGACAACATTTAGGAACATAGTTTTGGTTTAAAAACATATTTGAACAAAATCGAACATAATCATCAAAATCATGATAAAAACATTTATCTAAAGTGCACTACATAGCCGATTGCCCAAAATTAGCGAAAGAGGAACAAAAGAAGAAAAAGCCTTTTAGAAAAAGAAGGCGTTAAATGCGGACGTCAAAACTTGGGATGAATTACTTGAAACAACCGGTGAGGAAGGAGAATCAACATGGTCTTATGGCCATAGACGATGAAAATACCGAGGTACGCTAATGCTTCATCTTCTTCCCTAGTTGATGAATTACAATGTGATTTTGATGAATTGCAAAATGAGTTTGAAATTTGATTGTTAAATACAAGAATTTGAAAAAGGAGCATAAAGAGCTTAAACAAGAAAAAGATAAATTATTTACTTTTATGATTCTCTTGATAAAGCTCATGTTATTACTCTTACTATGGTCCATACTCTTGAAACCGAAAAACAAACGCTCACAAATGATATTGAAAATTTGAAAAAGGATGTGCATCGATTCAATTTAAGTACGGATAAAGTCACAAAAATTTAGATGCACAAAGAGGTGAGCATTCTAAATTAGGACTTGGTTACAAACCTTTTCAAAATGCTTTTAAGAAAAAGACCAAGGTCCAACCTTGTACGTCTTTAGTAGTCCTCGTATTATTACTTGTTTTTATTGTGGTAAGAATGGACACTATGCTAACAATTGTAAATTGAAGAATAATTTTAGCTATTATTGGAGACCTAAAGGTCTCAAGGCTAACCCCATGGACCCCAAAATTATAGGGTACCTAAAAATAATTCCTTTGTAGGTTATAGGGGCTATAACAACAATGGAAGATTCAAAATGGCTCGTGGACAGCGGATGTTCACGCCATATGACCGGAAAGAGAGAACGTTTTACCAACATCAAGCTCCAAGAAGAGGGTATGGTCATGTTCGGCAATGGCAAAGGAAGAATTCTTGGAAATGGAGAAATTGGTAACTCTTCTTTCTCTCTTAGTAATGTTCTTTTAGTAGAAGGGCTTAAGTTCAATTTGATAAGTTGTTAGCCAACTTTGTGATTCAAATTATAATGTTGTTTTTAATAAAGAAAAATGTGTTATTTTCAAAAATGATAAAATTATTTGTGAAGCAATTAGAAAAGACAATCTTTACAGAATTTGTACAAGTGATTTGGTTAGTCAAAATGTTTCTTGTCTTGTCGCCAATAATGATTTAACTAGTTTATGGCATAGGCGACTTGGACATGTTGGATACAAAAATTTGCAAACTATTTACAAAAACCAACATGTAAAAGGACTACCCAAATTGAATTTTGAAAATCTTGGCTTATGTGACACTTGTCAAAAGAACAAATTAGTTAAGAGTAGTTTTAAGCCCAAAAATGAAATTTCCACTACCAAACCCCTACAAATGCTTCATCTTGATTTGTATGGGGATATCGGATCGGCAAGTCTAAGTGGAAAACATTACACTTTTGTTATAGTCGATGATTTTTCTAGATATACTTGGGCTCTATTTCTTACTAATAAAAGCGATGCCATTAATGAGTTTGTTAAGTTGTGTAGACTTATTGAGAATGAAAAGGAAGATACTATTAAGTCTATTCAAGTGATCGAAGTGGAGAATTTGATGGAGAATTTAGAGTCTTTTGTGAAACCAAGGGATATAGTCATAATTTTTCGGCTCCAAGGACACCTCAACAAAATGGAGTAGCCGAAAGGGAGAATCGGACACTTCAAGAAATGAGTCGGTCCATGCTCAATGAATTTTCACTTCCAAAATATTTTTGGGCCGAAGCGTAAGTACCGCTTGCTATGTCATTAATCGAGTTTATATTCGTCCTAAAATGAATAAAACTCCATATGAGCTTTGGAAAGGAAGAACTCCAAATATTAGTTATTTCAAAATATTTGGATGTAAATGTTTTATTTTGAATACTAAGGATCAATTAGAAAAACTTGATCCTAAGGCCGATGAAGGAATATTTATGGGGTATTCAACCAAGAGCAAGCATATCGGGTTTACAATAAGACTAGTGGGGTTGTTGAAGAATCCATCCATGTCAAATTCAATGAAGCCGGGTGTTGAAAGAATACCCAATGATGAAAGTGATGAAGAGGATATTGTTGAACCCATTGTTCAAGATGAAACTCAAAATGATCAACCTTCAAGCTCAAATGTTCCTCAAGAAGATAGAGGTGATACTTCGGATCTTCCCGTTGCATTGAAATTTAAGGGAGATCACCCAAAAGATCTTATTATTGGTGATCCCCTTGATAAAGTAATGACTCGAGGAAAATTTGCCGAGAAAGCTCTTATTTCTCAAAAAGAGCCTAAAAATGCTAAGGAAGCCATTGAAGATGAGGATTGGTTTTTAGAAATGCAAGAGGAGTTGAATCAATTTGAAAGGAATGATGTATGGGAATTAGTACCTTGTCCTCCATCTCAAACCATTATTGGTACAAAATGGGTATTTCGGAACAAGCTCGATGACCAAGGCAATATTGTTCGAAACAAAGCAAGGTTAGTAGCTCAAGGTTATTGTCAAGAAGAAGGTATTGATTATGATGAAACATTTGCACCCGTAGCACGTTTAGAAGCTATTCGTATTTTACTTGCCTATTCTTGTTTTAAAAATTTCAAGCTTTACCAAATGGATGTAAAATCCGCATTTTTAAATGGTATTATTCAAGAAGAAGTTTATGTAAAACAACCTCAGGGGTTTGAAAATTTTTCTAGGCCTAATGATGTTTATAGACTTAAAAAGGCCTTGTATGGTTTGAAACTAGCACCCGTGCATGGTATGATAGACTTAGCTCTTTTCTTTTGCAAAATGGTTTTACAAGAGGTAAAGTTGATACTACTCTCTTTGTTTTTGAAAAAGGGAAAGATTGATTATTAGTGCAAATTTATGTTGATGATATTATTTTTGGTGCTACTAATGAATCCTTGTGCAAGAAATTTTCTAAGTTAATGCAAGGTGAATTTGAAATGAGCATGATGGGGAGCTCAACTTCTTCCTTGGACTTCAAATTAAGCAATGCCAAGAAGGAATTTATATTTCTCAATCAAAATATACAAATGAGCTTTTGAAGAAATTTGGCATTGAAGAAGGAAGAACCGTCTCTACCCTAATGGCAACAAACGTCAAGATTGACAAAGATGAAAAAGGCAAGTCGGTTGATGAATCCAAGTATCGAGGTATGATTGGTAGTTTACTTTACTTAACCGTAAGTAGACCGGACATTCTTCATGCCGTATGTCTATGTGCTCGTTTTCAAAGCAATCCCAAAGAATCTCATATGAGTGCCGTTAAAAGGATTTTTGATATTTGAAAGGCACTATTCAATATGGTTTATTCTATCCAAAGAATGAAAATTTTTCTCCTAAAGGTTATAGTGATTCGGATTATGCGGAAAATATTGATGATCGGAAAAGTACTTAGGATCATGTCAATTTCTAGGTGATTGCCTAGTTTCTTGGTTTTCAAAGAAACAAAATTGTGTTTCACTTTCAATGGCCGGCCGAATATATTTCGCGGCATTTTGTTGTACACAACTTCTTTGGATGAAACAAACTTTAGCGGATTATAAATGTTCTTTTGAAAGTGTTCCTATCTTTTGTGATAATATATCCGCTATAAATATTGCTCAAAACCCAGTTCCATCATAACCGTACTAAACATATTGAGATTCGACATCATTTTCTAAGGGATTGTGTTTCAAAACGAAAAATTGAGATATCTTTTGTACCATCTCAAGATCAATTAGCGGATATTTTTACAAAACCGCTATCTTCCGAGACTTTCGCGTCAATACGAGCTCGGTTAGGCATAATGCATATTGAATAAGGTCTATGATTGCATTTTGCACGTTTTTAAAACTTAGGGGTGAAAAATTGGATTTTTGGTTCAAACTCGGATTTTGGAAAACGAGAATGAAAAACTGTCCGATCAGGGCAAGGTCGGCCGGCCGCTTATGACGCGTCGCCGTCGTCCATGCCCCCAACCGGTCGACAGAGAGAAAATTTGGTTAAATACGTTTGTTTCTCGATCATGAGTCATTTTGGCTCATTTTGTCCATTTTTCGTCCCTTTCACATTTTGCACACAAATTTCACTTCAAATTTGTTTTATTGCATACATTTTATATTTGGACTTCATGAGGCTCGATTATCATCATCATTGTTCATCTTTACCGATTAGATGGTAAGAATTTCCCCTTTAATCTCAATTGGGTTGAACCCTTGAGAATGTGCTTGTATCTTGATATCTTGTTGAAATTCTTGTATTAATATGATGTTTACGATGATTGATGATGTATGAATATTGTTGTATTGCAATTGGTGATGAAATTTTTGGCTTAAACGAATCACAAAGGCGTTATATTTTTCTTGTTTTATTCGACGACGCCAAGTGTTCGACAAAATGTTTCAATGAAAAATTCATCACCTACATGATTCTCTTGATTTGAAAAATCTTATAAGTTTATAGAGATCTTATTTTATCAATCAAATGAGCTTTTACAAATCAAATGAGCAATTTTTTCCTTTTATTCGAATTTAAGCTTAAATGCTCAATATGCTCGATAAATCTATAAAATTGCGCACTTTGATATAATTGTATGTTGTTTTTACCGTGCTAACATTATTTTTGATGATTCCAAGGGGAGAAACAAGAAAAACGCTCATAAGCTCAAAGAAGCATAAATAAGCTCGCAAGAAAAGCTATAAGCTAAAACACTTAAAAGCCAAAAGCTATGGATTATACTTGGTCCATGTGATGTATTATGGACTTTTATACTTGACTAATGATGCTTTTTGTGACGGGGGGGGCTTATAAGCTCATGATATTGAAACTTAAGTTGTAAAAGCTAAGCTTTTAGCTTTAAGTTGGTTGCTTGTATACTTGTTCTTGATATGCATATTGATAGGGGAGCTTGTGCAAAAATGATTTTGAAAAATCTTTACTCCTATCCTTGTGTGTTTGTACTTATGATGAATCTTGCTTATAATGGATTGATGTTTTAGACCGAAAATTTGTTTTGTTTTAAAATCAACTTCCTAAAATTGTTTTGGTTTGTAATCATCAAAAGGGGGAGTTTGTTAGATAAATGTTTTTATCAAGATTTTGATAATTATGTTTAAATGAGTTTTATACCAAAACAATGTTAATAAATGTTGTCCAAATACTCCTAAATGATTTAAAATGTTTTGCTAATTTTTGGAGTATTTCTTAGAATTTATTTTTGATAAAAATGGACAACACTTTTGATGATTTTATGTTAATTGGTTTTTTACATCAAAACCATGTTTATAAATGTTGTCCAAATACTCCAAATTGATTTAAAATATTTTTACTAATTTTTGGAGTATTTCTTGAAGTTTATTTTTGATAAAAATCGGACAACATTTCAATTTGGAAGTCGGCCAAGTGCCGCCCAAAATGTCGATCGGTACGAAGAACTCAAAATTGAAAGCAGAACTCACGGGTCAAGAAAATTGAAGAGGGGACCGGTCAGGGGCCGACTGGCCGCACCCCCTTTCGACCCGCACTGGATCGCACTATTTTTAAAAACATTCAAATCTTATTACAGTGGAAACGGTCGCCTATGGTATTTTTGACACAAAAATTCCAACCGTTGCAATCCTTATCAACAAGATTTACTTTTCATTTTTTTGTACAATATTTCTACATCTTGTGATCCTCTTTTTGTAGACAAAAGTGAAGAGGAATGAGCTATGTTGGGAGCCTATGTTGGTGAAGACTTCTCTATAAATAGAGGATGAATTGAAGACACAAGATACAACACATACAAGCAAAATACACAACAAGAAATCGCAAATTGTTCAAGCTTTCATTTTTACATTCTTGTTGTAATAGCCTAAATCTTCCACTTGCACATCTTTGAGGTCAGGCTTTTTTATTCTTGATTACACTTGAACTCAATCTTTGTATTGGTTTTATAGAGTTGTAATCTTGAATTTTGTCCATCATTCAACACAAGACATCCTTGTGAGTATTCTGTGGTAAGAATACACTTGGGTGATCTAGGTGATAGGTGTTTGGAGAGTGTGGTACTCTTCAAAGGTGGTGAAGGAAGATTGTGGTAATCTTCTTGAAGGTGTTGTAAGAGGATTGTGGTAATCCTCAAGGTGTTGTATTAATTTTGGAAATTAATAAAATCTTTTTCCTTTTTGAAATCCATCCCAGGAGATCTTGGTGTGGTAGAGGATTAGCCATAGGTGGGTTGAACCTCTTTAAATCAACGAGTGTTGTTTAATTTCCGCATTTACATTCTTGTCATTTACTTGTTCATTCGAAAAAGAGGCGATTTGCAAAACATCGATAATCTATTCACCCCCTCTAGATTATCGTAGCCACTTGGACTAACAAGAACCCCGTTTTTTGCTTTATTATTTTTCATAGCATGAAAAATCTCAAAAGCTAACAATGCATTATCAGTAATTAGCGGCCGGGACAAAGGCAGATTGAGAGTGGTGCATCGTGTGTGGGAGGATAATTTTTAGCCTATTAGCTATGGTCTTGGTGATGAGTTTGAAAATCACATTACACAGGCTAATGGGTCTAAAGTCGCTAGGGGATTCTGGTTGTTTCTTTTTTGGAATGAGCACGATGTGGGTATTGTTAAGGGGGGATGGGTCGACTCCATTATTTAAAATACTAAGAACAACATGAACAACTTCTTGACGAATGGATGGCCAAAAGAATTGAAAGAAAAAACAGGCATACCGTCCGCCCGGGGCCTTTGATGGATGCATTTGGGATAAGGCTTCCACAATTTCTGGCTCGGTAAAAGGCGCACTCAATTTGTTATTGAGATCTTCTGTGAGTTTAGCTTCTATAGCATCCAAAGCCCCGTCCATGTTATGACAAGTTGTGGATTGGAACAGCCCCTGGAAATATTGTTTGAAAATGGCAGCTATTTCTTTCGGTTCATCAATCTTTCTCCCATTTTCATCTTGGATCTCATCAATGAAGTTGTTTTTTTGCCTACCATTTGCGACCCTATGAAAGAAAGTTGTATTTCTATCGCCTTCTTGTATCCAATTTGCCATTGCTCTTTGATGCCACATGATTTCTTCTCGCTTCAATAACATTGAAATTTTTGTTCCATTTTTTTGAAGCAATAGTGTTTTCGGCAGTTTGTGGCAGCGTTTGAAATTTTTGGAGTTGATCTCTCGCTATTGTCAGTTGTTTATTAATGCTACCAAAATGAGTCCCCTGCCACGCTAAGAGAGATAACCCCAATTTATTGATTTTGTTCCTGATTGTGGTTGGGGACATTGAACCGTCCGTCTGGGACCAAGGATTTTGGATAAAGGGCTTACACGATTCGTCTTCGAGCCACATTTTCTCGAATCGAAAGATGTGCGGTTTCCTATTCGAGTTGCTGGATGCTCTTTTCTTCCATGAGACAAAGATTGGACAGTGATCTGAGTTAATTCTGACTCGGTGCTCTATAGCATAATCCGGGAATCGGCAAACCCATTGGATGTTAGCGAGTCCTCGATCGAGTCGCTCTTGTATATTAGCTTCGTCCACTTGACCATTCGTTCATGTAAATTTATATCCTTGAAATCCTAAATCATCAAGTCCGCACCTGGTGATAGCCTCACGAAAGGCTTGAATTTTTAATCTTCCTTCTGTCTCCCTCCTATTTTTCATGATGGTATAATATTTCATTAAAATCTCCAATTGCAAGCCAAGGTGTTTCCAGGTCAGAAGATAGATTTTTCATTAGCTGCCAAGTCTGTTGTTTCAAGTTTTCTTCCGGCCATCCGTAGATACATGAGAGACGCCAGTTATGGACGGGGTCTTTTTCGCAGACCAGAGCATCGATTACATGTAGAATCGCCATATGTATCTGGATATTTATAGAATCTTTCCACAGTAGGCATAATCCTCCACGTCTGCCACCCGAGCTTCTATCACATTCTACAATACAGCAATTCGCGAAATTTATTTTTTCCGTATCTCATCCATTTCAGATTTTTCTAACTTGGTTTCCATGAGGAAAATAACTGTGGATCTTTCCGTTTGATTTCTCGTTGGAGCACCTGAACTGTTTGGGGTTCCCAAGCCCCTGACAGTTCCAAAAGTAGCAACTCATTGTTCAAGGGTGTTGTTCGTGACCGCTTCCTCTCCATCTAGGTCCAGACCCTGTGTTTCTCTTTTTGTGAGTTTTTCCATGATGAAGAGGAAAAAAACCTGCAACAGCTTGAGGATGGAACCGGGACTGAGCTGATATAGGAGCTAAACTCTGAAGAAATCACCTGCAACAAAGAGAGCGACAAAACCTGTATACCAGACCAAGAAATGCGGGTGAAAAGAAGAAAAGGCGTAAGTGATGGGAGAAAGACTAAAGAAAGGAGAAAAAAAGCAACAGGTGGGGATAGTGCTGCAGATAGGAAAGGGGAAAAATGGGGGTCAAATTGTGGGGGTAAGTGGGTGGGACAAGAGCTTTTTAGCATAAAACAAGGATTGGCTATTAGTATAATAAAATTGTGGCAGACAACATATTGTGGGTTGAGGGAATAAAGGAAAAAATAATAAAAAATGGAAAAAAAAAGAAAAAAAAAAAAATGGAAAACATGCGTATGAGGTGGGAAGGAAAAACAAAGAAGAAGAAGAGGAGTGAAGAGAGGAAACGCAGCAGGGTGGTGGCGGTGGAAGAGGGCGGTGGTGAAGAACCGGGAGCGACGGAGGATGTGGAGAGGTAGTGGAAAAAGGGTGAAACACCCTAACACGACCCAACTGGGAACAAGAACTCTAAAAAGAGGAACAAAAACTCCTAACTTATGAGGACAACTATAGAGAGAGAATTTTTCGGAGCAAGCCCGCTATTTTTTCGAATAGTTGTTATTAGGGTTTAACCCATTTTTTCATAATTATATAAATTGTATTTAAGTTTATTAAATTCAATTAGAAATACTTATTTTAATTGAAAAAATATATCTATTATATTCAAATATTAAATATATTACATATATCCTTACATGACATTATATATTTATAAATAATAAATTAAATTTATATTTCTCAAATAAAATTATACATAATAGTATTTTATATATAGAAGTTATTTTTAATATTTATTAACATACTTTTTATATTAATAGAAATTATTTTAAGATTTATCAATGTATTTTGATATCCAACTTTTTAAAGTTGTATAAATGGACTATTATTTATGAATTTGTGTGTGAAAGTTGTTTTGACATATGTGCATATATAAAAATAGTAAAAATATAATTGCAATATGTAACGTCAAATTTGGTAATTAATGAAGTAATACCGGGAAATATATATGATTAAAAATTAGACCAACACTTATAGGCTCGATTTAAGTAATTTTGTTAAAATATTAATCTTTAATAACGATTGTTGGAACAAGTATTTTATTATGGTAAATTTATGATCTATTTATTTACACTATGAATATTTTATTGATTGGCCTTAAAAAAATTATTTGATTGATTGAAATGCAATTCTATCAATATATAAATAAATTCAATCTTTAAATTATTTATGTCGAGAATTCTTTAAATCTAATGTTGATGGGTTTTAAATTTATAGTGACTCGTCAATCGTGTAATTATAGAGTTTCAAATACACAAAACTTTCAAAAGTATAAGATACACTACAAGAAAACAAGAAAATTTCAATGAAAAAAAATCATTTGGAATTTGTCCAATTTTCATTGAAATTATCGATTCTAACGGAAATTCCAAATGAAAATGCATTGTTGGTAAAATGGTCGTTGGAATTTGATTGTTTTCTTGTAGTGATATAAATATTGATAATAGGAAAAATTAATATACATGTTGATATTACGCTTTATTAAACCGAATAATAATATATCATCTTCTCAAAATTTGAATCGAATCACCATAAATGATGGATAATAAAATCTCAAATTAAAAGTAAAAAATAATATAAAATTATAAAATTATTATACCATTAAACACCGAATTATTCAAAAAATAAAAATATCCAAAAGCAAATATCGAGAAAAATAAAATCATCTAATAATATTACAAAACGTAGCAAATAATGAGAATAATTAATTTCCTTAATTATTATCATTGATTCTCCTATAAAGAACCCAATTTTCGGTCATGGCCAATATGTTGTTTTTACGTGTCACATATCGTAAGAGTTTGAAAATATTAGTTTGTGACGATGTTAAAATAAAATCAAGCAGACGAATAATATTGTGTACAAAGAAGTTTTTCAAAATTTATAATTTTCAAAAGCGATGATTTACCCCGATTTATTTGAAGTTTATATTGTATGCTTTTATATTCATTAAAATTGTAACTCTCATATGAATGCAAATTATGTGCCTTGACACAACACATCCCGTGCATTGCACAAACAAATGACTAATAAGACTAAATAACTTATAAGTTGTTAAGTAATATTGACATTTTATGTAATTAAACTAATCAACGGATTCCCCAAATTCTTTAAAAACATATTAGCTTTAACTAACATTTTATTTTGGGAGCTTGTAATATGTTTCTTTAGAAAAAAGTTTCACATATTTTTAGAGAGCTTCTAAAAAATATAAGCTATTATTTTAGCTCAGTAAAAAATAAATATAGGATAATTATTAGTCGAAAATATTGTGACAAGTAACAATTAGTAGATAATATATCATGATTTCTAATGCTAATTAAATATAATCATCAATCAACAATAAGACATACAAACTATTATGAAATAGATTAATATCCACTTGTACGTGGAATTATTCCAATCCAAAAGTTGTTATGAAGAAATTGGACAATTCAGAATTGTAGGATTAGGTATAATGTAGGACTAAAATGATATTAGAAAAAATAAGGTGATGTTTCCTTGCCTCTTTCAATTAGAACAACACACATGTAAGAATCCTTGACTAAATCATAAGCTAGTAAAAAATAAACTTTAGAATATAATATGATTACTCGTGCCGTCTTTTTCAATCATTTCTAATAATTGTTTATATATTTTATCATGAATCATTAGGTTTTGAATGAATAAAATACTTGCAAATGGGGTTTAAATATATATTTTGAATAATTTAATTAAAGAGAGGGTCAGTTGGCGTTCAAGTCTTTAACAAATGAATCAAACCAAGAATTAAAAATAAATGCCGAAATCTTTTTTGTTGCTTTGGGTGGGACTCTTTAATAATAGTTTACTAAATTAATGAATATTTTTTTTTTTTGAAAAGAAATTAATGAATATATTAACAATAAGATTCTAAAATTTTGGACAGGCAGTTTATTCTTTGCTATTTATGACTTTATGTTCGTGCATCACACGTGTGTATGTACATTGATCGATCCGGCCCAATTCCAGTCGTCCAAGCAAGACCGAATAGAAATTTGGACCGCCCTATTCAGTCATCCTAGCGGACACGAGAATGTAAAAGAGGTGAATTGGCCCCAATCCCAGTCATCGGACACGGGTAAGTTGATTCGCCCCAATCCCAGTCATCCTGACAATCCCAGTCGTCCAAGCAAGACCCGAATAAGGTGGACTACTATTCCAGTCATCCTAGCGGACACTCGAGAATGTAAAGAGGTGGTCGCCCCAATCCCGGTCATCCCCGGACACTGGGTAAGTTGATTCGCCCAATCCCAGTCATCCCGGACACTGGGTAAGTTGATCCGCCCGATTCAGGTCATCCTAGCGGACACGAGAATGTAAAGAGGCCGAGTTCGCCCCAATCCCAGTCATCCCCGCGGACGGGTAAAGGCTGATCCGGCCCGATTCAGTCATCCCATTCCGGTTCAGTCTTCTTCTCGCACTGTTTGGTGCCAACCTCACTTGGACTAAAAGGATCGATCTTGTTCTATGCGGACCTTCCTGTCCCGGACAGAAAGGTACTAATATAGGGAGAACTACGAGGTTCTAAAGGACTACATAGTGAGGTAAGCAGGCTCGACTAAAGTCGTGGCGAGTACTATTTCGGAAAAGGTGTGAAGGACAATTCGTGGTCGGACCGACCTGCCTTTGTGCATTTAATGCATCTAGGCAAGACACGCTACGTATTTAATGCATCCTAGGTAAGACTGCTTTGTGCATTTAATGCATCAGGGCACGACTCTTTGTGCATCTAATGCATCCTAGGCAAGACTGCGTATTTAATGCATCCTAGGTAAGACTGCTGCGTATTTAATGCATCTAAGGCAAGACACATTGTGCATTTAATGCATCCTAAACAAGACCTTTGGGCTTTAAATGATCATGCGGCTTGATGGGACAGAGAGTAACTAGGACACAGCCGTCGACATTTAGTTACTCATTAAGAGTCGGGAATATATGGCCCGACTCCCCGGATGGAAGAACCACTAGGGAATAGACACGTGGATAAAGAGGTCCTTATGGAGGGCTATAAATAAGAGCAAAAGGTAGAGATGAAAAGGTCTTTTTTTTCTTGGGATATTATTTTGTTGGTATTTTATTTGAGTAAATCTTTAAATCAACCCTTACTAACTTGATCGTCGGAGTGCTAACAGGAGTCCTCCTAGTCTTGTGCGGGAAGGCGAGCGTGAGCAGGTCAAGCTAGGGATCTTGAGCGATTCATTTTGGACTAATCAAGTGGCGCGTCTGTGGGAACATTTGGTTTTAAGGCGTGAGTATGAGCGGGATAGGTGATAGGGGCAAAGGAATCATGGATCCATTAGAGAGAATATTCGGGTAGTTCGAGAATTAGAGAGAGCGGGTCATTTGTGGAAACCCCAGGGTAGGATATGTGCCGCTCATTGCAGTGCCCCTGTAAACTTGGGCGAGGAATTTGCTAGGGAAACATTACAATTCACGAGGGAGCGAGTTGGGAGCACGATCGAAGGTGCGGTGGGAGCGGCGGTAAGGAGGAAGGGCCGAAAGGAGGAGAGGGAGGTTGCTCCACTTATGGAGGGTAGAGCGGATGGAGAGGGTGGTGTAGTGGAGTTGGTAGGTAGCTTGCGAGAGAGAGGTTAGGGAGTTGAGAAATACGCTAAAGGAAAAGGAGCCCGTGAGAAAGGGCATACCATTTAAGGAGGTAGTGATGGCGGACGATTTACCAAATAATTTTGTGGGCATTAAGTTACGAGTACGATGGGACGGCGGACCCCTGGGAACATTTGTGCCGATTCGAGATTCGCGCTTCTCCATAGATATTCGAAGGTGTCAAATGTAGAGTTTTTCACTACCTTGTCAAAGTCCCATACAAGAATGGTTTAGCCTTGACTCCGCATGCATCTATAGGCTCGTTCGAGAGTTTAGTTCGGCTTTCTTACATCAATTCGCTTGATTCGAGAAAACATCAAAGAACTCCTTTGACGCTTTTTAATATCAAGCAAGGAGTCGGAACCCTGCGTAGCTACATAAAAAGATTCACCACGATCGCTAGAGTGCCCTCGGCTACCCAGGAAGTGTTGGCAGTGCTCTCTCCCGAGGGTTGCGGGAGGGGATTTTTGGTCGGTAGCTAAGAGGTCACGGCCAAGGATTTTGACGATCTCTTGGCTAGAGCAGAGAAATACATAAATTTAGAAGAAGCACAAAAAGTAAGAAGGATGAAGGAAAGGAGAAAAAGCGGGAAAAGGAGAAGGCTCGCGAGAAATTAATCCTAAGAGATATAGGGAAGATAGCGGCCTGGTCTATTAGCAAGGCGATCGAGACCAGGAGTTATACACCGTTGGTGGCTCCCGAGCTCGGTCTTGGTCGCCGTGGCAAACAATAAGGAGTTGAAGTGGCCTACGAATTATTCCAACACCCTCATAAACCCAGGTCGAACTTAACTTTTGCGAGTTCCACAATGATTATGGGCATACCACTGAGGAGTGTCGTCATCTTAAGGATGAAATAGAGAGGATGGTGCGGAATGGATGGTTACAGAATTGGATAAAGCGGGAATCAGCTCGGGACCTGAGGCCAGGACCTAAGCGCAGTCACCTCATCGGGGTAAAGGGATGGAGAAGGCCGTTGTGGGCTGCTAAGGAGTACCACCGCTAAGGGTACAATTCACATGATTGTGGGAGGTCCTACGGATGGGGATTCGAATAGGGCTCGAAAGGCTCATGCTAGGATGACGGAGGAAGTGTGATGGAAGTAGGGAGCGGGGCGGCGGGATCTCGTGTATGTTTCGGTCAGGGGACCTTAAAGGGGTATCAATGCCGCATAACGATGCTTTGGTAATAACTGTTAATATGGCAAACTTTGAAGTAGCCCGGGTCATGATCGACACGGGAAGCTCTGTCAATATTCTGTCTTATGATGCTTACCTGAAGATGGACTTGGGAATGGACATACAGCCGGTGGAAACTGCCCTTTTTGGGTTCGGCGGAGGCATGGTCGGCCGGTGGGGGCGGTCGCTCCGCAATATCACTGGGGACATATCCCTTGCAAAAAACTCGCATGGTAACGTTTCTTGTTGTAGATTCATATTCCGCTTATAATGCTATTATAGGTAGACCTGCTTTGAACTTGTTCCAGGCTATTGTATCTACTTATCATATGAAACTAAAATTTGCGGTGGGAGAGAAAGAAGGAGAGGTACTGGGAAACATCCAAGCATCTAGGAAATGCTATGTGGAGGCGGTTAGGAAGGAGAGGAAGAAAACTAAGAGAAAGATGGCAGAATCGGATAGAGAAACAAAGCCAATTAAAATAAGAAAAAATGAGAAAGAAAGAGCGGATACGGTAAGTGTGAGGCGGAGGAAGAAGCGATGAATATCGAGCTCATCCCGGAGGAACCAGGCAAGACGACCAGGGGTAGGAACCAACTAAGTCCGAAGTTGACGGAGGAGGTGATTGGATTCCGAGGAGAAATATAGATGTCTTCGCACGTCTGGCGGGATTTGCTAGGGTAGATCCGGACAGTTACTCATCATCTTAACGTGGATAAAACGGTCCGACGGTGAAGCGAGAAGAAGAGACCTTTCGGGCGGAGAAAGATGGAATTGTCCAAAGTGAAGTCGCTAAATTGTTAGAAGCTGGCCATATCGGGAAGTCCGATTCCCGAGTGGTTATCTAACGCGATCTAGTTCCTAAAGGAGACCTTTAGGATGTGCATTGACTTTCGCGATCTAAACAGAGCATGCCCCAAAGATTATTACCCATTACCCGAGAATAGATCGGTTGGTGGACTCGACAAAGAACGAACTAACGAACCGAGTATGATGGATGCGTACAAGGATATCATCAAATCCGTTTGGCCGAGGAGGATCAAAAAAAGTGTGTTTCATAACATCATCGAAGGAGCGTCTTGTTATGTGGTGATGCCATTTGGGTTGAAAAATGCGGGGGCTACGTGCAACGGCTTATGGATAGGATGTTTAAGCAAAAACGGCTCGGAAGGAATATGGAGGTCTATGTGGATGATATGCTTGTAAAGAGTAAAAAGCGGAGGCCCATATAGCGGCACTGGATGAAACTTTTGGGGTACTAAGGAAGTTCGGGATGAAGCTCAACCTGCTAAATGTTCTTTCGGGGTCGTCGGGTAAGTTCCTCGGATACATGGTGACCGAAAGAAAGGGGATAAGTAAACCCAAAAAAGGTGAGGGCGGTCCAGGATATGGTATCCCCACATGCATTAATAAAGTGCGGCTCACGGGGAGAATCGCTCTTAACCGTTTTATATCCAAATCGGGTAGAGAAGCCTACCATTTTTCAAGGACCTCCTAGAGATATAGAAATATCTACGCCTCCCAAAAAAAAAAAAAAAAAAAAAGACCTTTTCATCTCTACCTTTTGCTCTTATTTATAGCCCTCCATAAGGACCTCTTTATCCACGTGTCTATTCCCTAGTGGTTCTTCCATCCGGGAGTCGGGCCATATATTCCCGACCGCTTAATGAGTAACTAAATGTCGATCGGGCGCGTGTCCTAGTTACTGGCCCCATCAAGCCGCATGATCATTTAAAGCCCACAGTCTTGTCTAGGATGCATTAAATGCACAAGCAGTCTTGCGCTTAGATGCATTAAATACGCAGCAGTCTTACCAGGATGCATTAAATACGCAGCAGTCTTTTTAGGATGCATTAAATGCACGGCAGTCGTGCCCTAGATGCATTAAATGCACAAAGCAGTCTTACCTAGGATGCATTAAATACGTAGGGTCTTGCTAGGATGCATTAAATGCACGGCAGTCGGTCCCGACCCGACGAATTGTCCCTTCACACCTTTTCCGAAATAGTACTCGCCCTGACTTTAGTCGACCCCGCTACCTCACTATGTAGTCCTTTAGAACCTCGGTAGTTCTCCTATATTAGTACCTTCTAAGTCCGGGAAGGTCGGCATAGAACAAGATCGATCCTTTTAGTCCAAGCCGAGGTTGGCACCGGCCAGTCCGCGAGGAAGACTGGAACGGGAATGGGATGACTGGAATTGGGCGGATCGGGCCTTTACCAGTGTCCGGGCGGGGATGACCGGGATTGGGGCTTAACTCGGCCTCTTTACATTCTCGGTCCGCTAGGATGACTGGAATTGGGCCGGATCAACTTACCCAGTGTCCTGGGGGATGACTGGGATTGGGGCGAATCAACTTACCCAGTGTCCTGGGATGACTGGGATTGGGGCGACCCTTCTTTACATTCTCGAGTCCGCTAGGATGACTGGAATAGGGCGAGTCCGGCCTTATTCGGGTCTTGCTTGGACGACACTGGGATTATCTGGGATGACACAGGATTGGGGCGATCAACTTACCCAGTGTCCTGGGGATGACTGGGATTGGGGCCAATTCGGCCTCTTTACATTCTCAGTCCGCTAGGATGACTGGAATAGGGCGAGTCCGGCCTATTCGGGTCTTGCTTGGACGACTGAATGGGCTGGATCAACTACTCCCCTACTCCTTGACTAGAGTGATTTATTTGAAGCCCAAGAGATAAATTCGCCCGAAAGTGAAGAGTAAATAAATTGCAATGATACCAACAAAAGCATGGTTCCTTGATACATCACCCCGAGCCGCATTTCGAGTAATGAGTTCGCCTTGTCCTTTTTCCAAATGGGGTATAGATATCGTCGGACCTTTTCCGGTTGCACGGTCGGTCGCAAGTTCCTTATAGTGGTGTGGATTACTTTAGTAAATGGGTGGAGGCAGAACCAGGTGGCTAAGATATAGAACAAAATATGATTGATTTCATATGGAAAAATGTAATTAGCAGTACGGTTGGCCTAGGGATTTGGTTTTGAGATAATGGTACCCGATTTCAAGGTAGAAAAATTAGGAGTTGGTTGGAAGGGATGAAGGTCGGGCAACATTTCACGCGGTGGTAGCTCATCCTCGGCGAATGGGCAAGTGGAGGTGACTAATAGAACTCTAGTTAGGGGAATCAAAGCTAGGTTAGAAAGAGCTGGAGGAGGCTGGGTGGACGAATTACAGTCAGTTTTGTGGTCGTACAGGACTACCCCGAAGGAAGCAACAAGAGAAACCCCTTTTAGCTTAGTTTACGGAGCCGAAGCGGTTATTCATTTGAAATTGGTATGGAAACACACCGGATACAAACTTTTGAGGAAACCCGAAATCAAGAACTAATGAAGGAAGCTCTGGAGGAATTGGAGGAAAAAAGGCAGAAAACATATTTAAGAATGGAAGCTAGCAAAAGAATCATGAAGGCCTCTTATGATAAGAGGGTTAAGAGGAGGAACTTCCGGTGGGAGATCTGGTTTTGAGAGAGCGATCGTTTGAAATCGGTGGGAAAGTTGGAGGCAAAGCGGGAAGGACCCTATAAAGTAATGAGCGCACTAGCGGGAGGAGCGTATGAGTGGAAGACCTGGTAGAATGAAAGTTCTCGTCCATGGAATGTTTGTCATTTAAAAGCGATTCTACATGTAATATACAGAACTATCTTACATTTGTATATAAATAAATTCTCTTTTGAATGATCGAGTGGTATCGAAAGTAAACCCAGGGGGAAGAGGTGAGCTCGATCCACCCTAGGTCCTTGGGATAGTTGAATGAACCCAAGGGTCGAAAGTAAACCCGGGGGAAGAGCGAGCTCGATCCACCCCAGTCCCTCGGGGATAGTTCGAATGAACCCGAGGGTCGAAAGTAAGGATAGTTTGAATGAACCCAAGGGTCGAAAGTAAACCCGGGGGAAAAGCCGAGCTCGATCCACCCTAGGTCCCTTGGGATAGTTCGAATGAACCCAAGGGTCGAAAGTAAACCCCGGGGAAGAGTGAGCTCGATCCATCCTAGGTCCCTTGGGATAGTTGAATGAACCCAAGGGTCAAAAGTAAACCCTCGGGGGAAGAGTTGACCTCGATCCACCCTAGGTCCTTGGGATAGTTCGAATGAACCCAAGGGTCGAAAGTAAACCCCGGGGGAAGAGCGAGCTCGATCCACCCTAGGTCCCTTGGGATAGTTCGAATGAACCCAAGGGTCGAAAGTAAACCCTCGGGGAAAGTCGAGCTCGATCCACCCTAGGTCCCTTGGGATAGTTCCGAATGAACCCGAGGAAGAGCCGAGCTCGATCCACCCCGAGGGGATCGAGTGAGCCTGGGAGCTTATTTTATAAGCCCTCGGACAAAGCAAAACAAGGGGGGTCGAGATGAGTTGGGCCGCTTATTATTTTGTCCTCGAGAACAAAACAAGGGGTCGAGATGAGCTCGGACGCTTATTATTTTGTCCTCGAGAACAAAACAAGGGGGGTCGAGATGAGCTCGGACCGACTTACAAAAGCAAAAGGGGACCCGGGAATAAATGGGAAAATTTTGCAATCTTAGAACCCTTTAGTAAAAATTGCGAATAACATACCGATGCAAAATTAATATAAGGATTTATGAAGAGAGCGAGAAAGGAAATATTATTAAAAACCCGTACATATACGAAAGTTCATTACATACGAAAAGTTCATTACATTATATATACGAAGGGTCATTTCATTATGTCTTAACTATAGTCTTGGACATCGATGTCTCCGGCGTTGGGATCAGCCCCGTTGGGGTTCCTTCGCTTATCGCCGCTCAAAGTATGGGGACCTTGAGATTGAAGAGGTAGAAGCGGCGATAGGGGTAACGAGAGAAGGAAGAGTGGGAGCCGGAGCACCACCGGCGGTGGCTCGACCTCGGGGTAGGCTCGGCAGCGACTAGTTCACGGATGGCGAGGGAGGTCCGGAACTTCAAGGCGTAGCCTTTGCTTTCGGCCCTCTCTTCGCCATCACGAGCATACCTTGCTCAATGTAAGGAAGAGCTGCCTCGGCAATTTTATCGATACTCGTCGAGGAGTTCGTGAATTTCTCTTCTCGAGAACCCATTCTCGCTCTCCCTTGTTCAAGGCCTGCGGCCCTTTCAAGAGGAAGTTCTTTCGCTAGTCTTATTCAACTCCTCGCAACGCGCTTGGTTTCGACTTGGGAGGCGATGAAGTCGTAGATAAGTTGGTTACATGATTCACTGCGTTGCGCAGATCAGCCTCTAGTTTGTCTCGGGTTTGAGTCGCTTGAAGCGAGTTTCCAATATCCGGTTGGCGCGACGCTTTCGGTTGCATCGATTAGTCGGCTGCGGGCATCTCGGACTACTTGGCTCATATTCAGCATCATCTGTGAATAAAAAGTGATCAGTACTTGTAAACAATTACGAGATTGGAGTAAAATCATATTACTTTGGAAGCATGATGAGCCATGTCACGGATCCGGAGTTGGATATCGCCGGGAGTCAGAGCTCGCTCATCATTAGGAGTCAGGAGATTTTCCACCCAAGTAGCATTGAGCTCAGGGGTATTGATCACAAGAGGGGAGTCCTCAGGGTAGGGGGTGAGGACATCGCCATGATGAGACGAGCTCGAGATGATGAGGGCGCAGGGAGCCTGGAAGTAGAGGGGCGCTTTCGGTGCCGAGTTAGGTCAGCTGTAGGAGAGGAGCTGCCGGTGGGATCGGCTTGCTGGGAGATAAGAGGAGGGAGGTCTTCCCGGGGGTTGCCAGTTAGGGGAATATGCTCCTGACCCATAGGATGCAGGGATTGCTGAGAGGATTTCCTGGCATCGGCTGCGGAAGCCAACCTCTCCAACATTGCTTGCTCTGTACAAGGAGAAACATTAGAAATTAAGACATGAATTGAGAAGTATAAAGCAATTCCAATACAAAGTACCTATGGTTCCGGGCAGATCAGCTACTTTGGGACTCAGGCGGAAATGATAGAGCAAGGGCCATGAGTCGACCAGAAGTTGAGCATGATAAGGAGCGGTGTTTAAGCGCCGAGCTAGGGCCAAGAGATGAGGGGACGGTTTGGGAGGACGACCTTGATGAGGTAGGTCATCTAACCATCTAGTGGGGAAAGTCCAAGGCGTGGGAGGAGAGATATAGAAATATCTTTTTTTCCAATATTTGTGAGAGGAGGGAGTACCATCTATAAACTTAGCCAGCCCCCGACTGGTGAAATAGAAGAAGCCTGGGGTGCTGGTGTTCTTGGCTTGGTAGTAGGTCCTCCATAAAGCTGGAGTGGGAACTTCGCCGGAGTGTGAGAGAATCATGAAAAAACTAACCATTAGGCGGATGGAATTGGGAACGAGCTGGGTTAGAGGAATCCCAAAGCTACGGGAGATTCCGCTAAGGAGATCAGGAACGGGGAATCTAAGCCCTGCTTCTAGTTGATCAACAAAAAAGGTGGCAAAACCTGGAGGTGGGCTGTGAGGTAGATCTGTAGGTCCGGGGAGTCTAAGCTCGTAATTCGAGGGAATCCCAGCATTTATACGGAGGTTATGCAAAGAGTCTTCGGAGAGAGTGCTAATAATGTGGGGTCGAGCTGGGTTATTACTGGAAGAAGCCATGCGGACCTCTACTGGAAAATGGGTATTGAATTCCCTACGAAGATTCTCTAAAGAATGGCGAAGCAAAGCTTGAAGGAAGAAAAGGGAGAGGAAGGGTGCATGAGCGAGTTTCAAACCACTGGTTCGTTTACATATATAAAAAAAAAGAGGAAGATGAATTAAAAGCAGAAAGAAGAAAACTTACTTGATCGAAGCGCCATTAGTATTGGAGGAAGAAGAGAATTGGAAGCTGGAAAATGTTGGTTAAGGGTGGGTTTTGCAGAGGACGAAAAGTTTGAGAAATGAGGGATGCAGAGGTTTATATAGACAGGAGGGGAAGAGGAGGAAGAAGGGGGAGCGTCGGATGATCTCAAAATCAACGGTTGTTAGGAGGAGAGAGAGGAAAAGACGTTTAAAATGACAAGCATTTAATGCGACAGTGATGGCACGGAAATCGAAAGGTTTTAAAAATTCAAAATAAAGTATCATTGCAATTTATTTACTCTTCAGCTCGGGCGAATTTATCTCTTGGGCTTCAAATAAATCAGCTCTAGCTGAAGGAGTAGGGGAGTAGTTGATCCGGCCCAATTCCAGGTCGTCCCAGCAAGACCCGAATAGAGGCTGGACCCGGCCCTATTCAGTCATCCTAGCGGACACGAGAATGTAAAGAGGTGAATTGGCCCCAATCCCGAGTCATCCGGCCAGGACACTGGGTAAGTTGATTCGCCCCAATCCCAGGTCATCCCGGACAATCCCAGTCGTCAAGCAAGACCCGAATAGAGGTGGACCCGGCCTATTCCAGTCATCCTAGCCGGACACGAGAATGTAAAGAGGTGGTCGCCCCAATCCCAAGTCATCCCGGCCGCACCTGGGTAAGTTGATTCGCCCAATCCCAGGTCATCCGGCCGGACACGGGTAAGTTGATCCGACCCCAATTCCAGTCATCCTAGCGGACACGAGAATGTAAAGAGTCGAGTTCGCCCCAATCCCAGTCATCCCCGCGACACTGGGTAAAGGCCCCGATCCGCCCAATTCCAGGTCATCCCAGTCCCAGTTCCAGGTCTTCCTTGGCAGACCTGGCTGGTGCCAACCTCAGCTTGGACTAAAAGGATCGATCTTGTTCTATGCCAGACCTTCCTGTCCAGACCTAGAAGGTACTAATATAGGGAGAACTACTGAGGTTCTAAAGGACTACATAGTGAGGTAGCAGGACTGACTAAAGCTGTGGCGAGTACTATTTCGGAAAAGGTGTGAAGGGACAATTCGTCAGGTCGGGACCGACCGCACGCATTTAATGCATCTAAGGCACGATTTGTTGTGCATTTAATACATCCGAGGCAAGACACTGTTGTGCATTTAATGCATCTAGGCAAGACCTGCGTATTTAATGCATCCTGTAAGACTGGCATTTGTGCATTTAATGCATCTAGGCACGACCTTTGTGCATTTAATGCATCCAAGCAAGACACTTTGCGTATTTAATGCATCCTGGTAAGACTGCTGCGTATTTAATGCATCCCCAAGTAAGACCTGTTGTGCATTTAATGCATCCTGAAGACAAGACTCTTTGGGCTTTAAATGATCATGCGGCTTGATGGGACAGAGGAGAGTAACCAGACACGTGCCGTCGACATTTAATTACTCATTAAGCGTGTCGGGAATATATGGCCCGACTCAGGATGGAAGAACCACTAGGGAATAGACACGTGGATAAAGAGGTCCTTATGGAGGGCTATAAATAAGAGCAAAAGGTAGAGATGAAAAGGTCTTTTTTTCTTGGGATATTATTTTGTTGGTATTTTATTTGAGTAAATCTTTAAATCAACCCTTACTAACTTGATCATCGGAGTGCTAACACCTGAGTCCTCCTAGTCTTGTGCGAGGAAAAGCAGGAGGTCAAGCTAGGAATCTTGAGCGATTCGTTTTTGACTAATCACGAGTCATTCATAACTTCATATCTATACCTTACCAGGGTTATTTAACAGTTTATATTATTTGTGAGAAATTATTGCAAATGTATAGTAAAAATTGGGGGTTTTAATATTTTAGGCGTAGGAGCATATCGGATTAGCGCTAGGGCCACTCGATTAGCGCCAAACATGTTTTTTATATTTTTTTCTTTAGGTTTGACTAGCGCCTATTTTAGTTTTTATTAATTATGTATTTAATAATTAATTTATTTATAAAATTTTAGCAAATTAATCCATAAAATAAAAAAATTAAAATCATTCGATTAAATGTTCAAAACCGAATCATAAAAAAAAAAAAATCTAGTACGATTCGGGGACGGATATTCGGTTCTAATGGGACGGCACGGTATGGTTCGGTTCGGGACGAAGATTCGGAGATTAGTCATAAATAAAACATAGAAATTTGAGAAAAAAAAATCAATATAAAATCACCAAACGGATATACTTCTAGTCTTTTTTTTTTAGTGTAGTCTCAAAATAAAAACTAAAACCATAATAGGTAACATAATCCTAATTTCTAAACTTAATAACCTCTATAAAATAATAATATTATATTATTTGGGCGTTGTCCTTCTATTGACTTAGAACAATTATAATTAACTAATTATTTTGATAAATTAATATGAAATAAAAACTTGTATACATTTATAATCTCAATAAATCCTACAAAACAACTTAAAGTAATCAATAAAATTATGTTTGTAATTTATGTGATGTGGTAAAAAAATTAAAATATATATATTTTTTATTATTATAAAATGGTACTATTACTTGTTTAGAGTATGTTTCTCTTTCAAGTTCAATTTACTAATCATTTAACTAATTTTAATTTCAAATGATTTACTCTATTATTAACAAATTAAAAATAATGCATATGTATTTATATAAAATATTTAAAATCGGTTATAGCTTCAGTCCTTGGTTCGGTATGGTTCAATGCGGGTATTTAAAAATCTTAATTGTACCATAAATATTTTCGGAATGGTACGGTTTAGGGAAAGTCATAAGTCAACGAATATTTTTGGTTTGGAGATTTTTCGGTGTGGATATCGGTTTGGTTTTGGTAATCTCCAAGTCCCGTACACAACCCTCCTCAGATCGATTATAATTTTTGTATGATTTTCTTGTATCGATTCACACTACGCGGATGAGATTAATCGAATGATTTTAATCCTTTTGTTTTATGGATTCATTTGCTAAAATTTCATAAATTAATTAATTACTAAATAAATAAAAATAAAAATAAAAAAACTCAAATGGGCGCTAGTTTGCCTAAAGAAAAAAAAAAAAAAAAAAAACATGTTTGGCGCTAATCGGAGTGGCGCTTCCCTTTAGGGGCTAATCTAGTTAGCGTCTACGCTAATATATTAACATCTCCAATTTTTATCATACATTTGCAACATCACAAAAACTATAAATCGTTAAATAACCCCTTAACCAAGTATGTTCTACTAATAAAGTCAAATTTAAATTTATAAATTTTCGACAAATTGATAAACGGCGATTCGATTTCAATTTTTGACCAATTGATAAATGAAAGCTATAACAAATTGGGTTAGCCTAACTAGCCACCAAGGATGTCGGTGGTTCAAACCCCCGATCCATCAAATGCTCCTCGAGACATATGCGAGTTGGTGAAGATTTGGTGAGAACTCATACTAAATAACATCCGCGTGGGTTCGATTCGGGAGAGAACAATTATTATTAGATTTTGGGGTCGAACATAATTGTTCTCTTTACCAGGAGGACCTGGTTGTAAGTCAACAAACCCTACCATAACACCGCCGTTCATACACATTCCGCGGTTTACCTTGGTGCCTTGGTGGCAGTTGATGATGAGCTAGAGCTGCGTCTCGGGCATAAGTCCGGAAGCGAGTTCAAAAAAAAAAAAAAAAAAAAGAGAGCTATGATTTCGTACAACTTTAAAAAAAAAATTAAGTTTATTTTTAGGGTTATTGATTTTTAGTACGACCTATGATTAATTTCTTTGGTTTGGTATCCGACATTTTGAGTTACCAATTTAGTACTCATATTTCACATTTTTAATAAATTGGTACTTATTCACTTTTAAGGATGAAAATGCCTTAAAGAAACATAATTATAGTCAAAATGAAATTTGAATATACTTATATAAATTAGAATTTTAATTAATTTAATTATTAAAAAAAAAAAAAGTTTCTATGAGTATTAATGAGTATTTAGAAAAAATCAAATTAATTACATTAATTAGTAAACTAATAAACATAAATTAAAATTTAATTAATCGGAAAAACATAGTTTAGTTAAATAATTTTATAAATTAAAATTAAATCTAAATAATTTAAAAATTAAAATTAACATAGTAAACAAGAAAATTATTGCAATTCTTTAATTGATATATTAATTTTTAATTAGTTTTTTAATCGAGCTTAAAAAATAATTAATTAAATTTATTTTATTTTTCACAATTAAGAATTTTATAATTTAATTTAAATAATAATAATTTATTTCTTAATTATATTTATTTTTAAATATAATAATTTAATTAAAACTTAATTTTTTAACAAAAATTAAAAAAATCTTGGGGCATTTTCGTCCTTAAAAGTTAATAGGTACCAATTTATTAAAAATATAAAGTATGGTTACTAAATTGGTAATGCTCGGAAATATCGAGATACCAAACCAACAAAGTCTTTATATCGTTATGTACTAAAAAATCAACAACCCTTATTTTTAATGTGCTTAAAGTTAGTGATGCCACTTTTACCTTACTTCAAAGATTGAAAATTGATTCTTTAGAGTTTTCTCATGGTTAATATGAGGGTATCTTTCCAACGCTCACGTTAGCATGAAGCTTAAAAAAAGATGGTTATTATTATTATTTTTTATTGTGAAATTACTTTCATAGAATTGCCGCATTTGATATGTTTTTATCGGGCCTTATGAACTTTGCATTCTGATCTCTATACATTTTTAGTACATATTCTCAGAGGGGAGAAAGTGGTAGGAATCGAACCCAGGTCCATTAGAGTTGGCAATTATGTCGGGTTGGATCACCATCATTGGCCCCATTGAGCCATAAAGCAAAATCGGGCCCGACCAAGCCTCCTTGAAATTCCTTCAACCGATATTTTCATGGTGTATTTCGCTTCGGTCCAACAGGTAATTCAAATTTATTAGGCCTAACCAAATAGATTTGGTCCTTTTCGAGCCTCTAAATTTAGAGCCCAATCGGCCTTATTATCGGGCCGATCTACGGGACCGGAACCAAATTGTCACAGGAATTTTGGTAAATAATTCATGTTGATAATTTGAACGCACCGTTGGCTTTTATGGACCGTGACACACCGAATCTTATACTACTGCTAATTATTTGTTTATTAATTATTTATATATTGATAAATATCATATTTTTATGAAATATATGCAATATTATATAAATGGAATTGAGTTGGAGAATGTTGATCAGCTCCATATGGCTTGCAAGTTGCAATACAACGCGTGCGCCAACACACATACATGATACATAGTCATTTCTCTTTATTACTTATGTTTAATTCTTATTGTGACCACAAAGAAACAAGGAAATAATATGCAAATAAATTTCTGAATAAAAATAACTAGTAATAGACATTAGACGTGATGCAACTCAATAATCTCCAATTATATGGAAAAATGAGAGTAGTAAGACGTTTGTAAACTAGGCACATATGTATAATTTCAGTTCTCACCTAACTCCTTCTATTCCGGATTTGCACTCAAAAAAAATCATAATGTCATAGTAGTTTGTTTTAACTTTCAAGAACAACAAAATAATATATTTTGGATTTAAATAAAGGATTGGGATTTAATGGTTAATCCGATGCTACCCATGTCTAAGCGGTGCCCAACCCCAATTAGATATTGACATGTGTCCCATTTCATAAAATATGATAGTATTTTTGTTCCGAAATAAAAAGAAATAAATATCTAAAAATAGACACACATCAATATTTAATAGGAGTTGGACACTAGTCACGCGAGTGATATCAAATTAGACGGATGTAATATTTTAACGTTTCCATGACGCGCTTTAGGACGACTCAATAATAAACTAGGATAGTGGACAAAGACTCCTACTTCTCATAGCAGCAGTACCTAAATCAATACTACCTGCAACGTGGCGGAATTGTAGTAGCCAAGTATGGCATGAAAATGACCGACAAGTAACACAAACACAGCCCACGGACAGATTGCAGATAAAGATGGAACATGCATAATTTCCGGTCCCACTAAAATTATTAAATGCCCACAAATGAGACACGACAGCTTGCCGTTAATTTGCAATTCACACCGTTATCAAAATCAAATATGGGTCGGGTCATCTCTTCCCACACGGAGGGTTTTTCCTCCAGTTGGGTCGGTCACTTTTGTCGCTCACCGTTCCGAGACAAATTAGGAAAAGGAAAATCATAATTGGGATTAATATTGTACTCTAAGGGTTGAGACATGTGTTGTAAGGAAAAATAACCCGAGTTTGATCCCATATATATCCGTATGTCCCCTCTCCAAATTCCCCCATTGTACTAAAAAAATCATAATTGATTGTGATGGTTTTATAAATCAAAATTTTGAGTTGATAAAGAGAACTTGCACAAAATTTAGGGTAAATGCAATAACACCTCCTGAACTTGGCCATTTATCTCATTTACCCCCTGAACTTGGCCATGTATCTCATTTACCCTCCTAAATTTACAAATGTAACAATTATCCCCTTCAATAAAATTAAAATATAATTTATAGATAAAACTACCCTTAATAAAAATGAAACTACATAATTTTTAGTAAATTTTGGATTTTTTTTGTCCTATTTGATTTACATTGTTAATAAATGCAAAAGGTGGTTTTTTTTAATTGTACATTAAATTTAAACTTTAAAAAACTAAAGCAGTGTACAATAAATACAAAAAAAAAAAATTAAATATGAAAGATGAATGAAAAAAATAAAGTATTAACTATTTAATTTAAATAAACTTTTAATACTATAAAAATATGAATAAATATATTTTCTTAAACCTAATTTAGTATATATTCCACACTTCTTCATTTATTTATTGTTTATTCAATATGATTCATAATCCAAAATGTAGCATTAATAAATGTAGCATTTATTGTTGGAGAATTTTTTTGGCCAAACACGCGATTGTTTATAAAAAATTTTAAAATATACTATTATCTCACTTTCACTTTTTCTCATTTTTTCTTTCACCAATCACATCTACACATTTTTTCCACAAAAACTAATCATTATGCCACAAATTTCACTATTCACTCATTCACACATTTCTAACTACCAATCACATTCAATCATTATTTTACTATTTTAAAATCAAATCAACTTTTATCATTACATATCCATTCACACTCTTAAAATTTCCAAAAACTTTCATCGATTTTTTTCTTCACTATTTTCTAGCGAAAAAAATATTTTCAAAATGAAATCATATCCACGCACAGAACGGACCTAGGATTTACGACGAGGGGGCCAACTTGGGGTAACAAGGATCGGTAGAACGAGTACCCACACATGTTCGGATCCTAAAGGAATGGTACGAGTAACTTTTTCTAGGTTTTAGATACGAGTAATATATATGATATCTTAATAGGGTTTGAGATGAGTACAAATAGTATTAATATCACAATTTTTTTGTAGAGATACTCGAGCGCTAGCGATTAAATAATGAATTATCAACCACACACACACACACACACACACACACATATATATATATATATATATATGATAATTATATTTAAATATATTATCATTATATCAAAAAATTGCATCAATATTCGTAGTTAAATTAAATATTTCAAAATACATAACTAAATTCTAATCAAGATGTATACTCCGTAATTTTAAATGGTATGATATAAATATCAAGATCAACACAATAGTTTATTCAAATTTAATGATAATAATCATGGGCTTGTATCGATTTACAATAAATGTTATTGATCAATAATTTGGGTTGGAGATACTATATAGTACATATACATATATTGATACATATACGTACACATACACACACATATATAGTATATATATATAAGTGTAAACAATGAAAAGTTTGGGGTATAAATGTAAAAGATGAAAAGTTTGGGGGTTATAAGTGTAAAGAATGAAAAGTTTGGGGGCCCTGAAGCATAAGCTAGGTCCGCCACTGCAGTCGCACCTTTAATACATACATCATGACTAAAGTTATAAAGCTTATACAATTGGTTTTCTTGTGTATCATGAAAAGATTCATGATTTAATTTTGCATATCTACAGTTTTTTACCTTATAAGTCATGAGAATTAATTTAAATATAATCGATACTCTTTGTTACATACTTAGAGAAGTCAATTAAGGCCAACCCCTTCCGGTTTGGCAACTTTGCTCTTGCCCTAAAAAAACTTTAGCCCTTTAGGACTAAAAGGCCCTAAAGTCGTGTAAGGGTTAAAAAATCTAGAACTAGGGTTTCTCAATGGCTTATCTTATAACTTGTTTATTTTTAATGAAATCATGTATTTATGAATTTGATATTCTCAACCTATTCAAATATTAACATATTATAATCTGATAAAAATTAATTAATATTTTTTTTATCATATTTCAATTTTAATTGATTATTAATTTATTGTGTAATCACGATCAATTATATACAAACTTTAATTTAGTATTTGCTAAGTTGTTTACTAAAACTAAATGATACCTGAGATTAAAGATCAAATATTTTGATAGCTAGATCAAATATCAAATTTGATAATTTGCTAAAATAAAATGGTAATTGATAAATGAGATCAAATATTAGGCTTGGTAATATTATCTGTATAAATTTCAAATATAACATTATAAATATAACATTATATTATATATGCTTTAAATTAGAAAAGAAATAGTTGTGACTGAATTATTATTTGATGAGAGAAATCCACTAAACAAAAGCATGAGACACAACTGCACCCCACCAAAAACCATCCCCTCCTTATCCGCAATACGACAAACCGGACGGAAACATCAAACACCGTCAATTCATTAACTGTAGGTCCCACACATGACCCGGTCCAATTTTCATTAATACAATTAATCTATTTTAATTCAAATAGGATTATGATTAAGCCACCTTTTACTTTTTCTTGATACATAAATATTTCTGGATGACGATATTCATATATAAACCTAATTTTTTTAGGGTTAATTACAAAAGCCCCTAAAGTTTGGGATAATTGTAAAAAAATTCAGAAATTTTTAAAAATTACAAAATACCCCTCTAGTTGAGGTTTGATTCCAATTTATGTTTTCCCTTTAATAAGCAACATACATTTAAAACTCCCATTTTTATAGAAACATCACGGTTATCCCCTTAAATTTAGTAATTTACGATAACGATAAACCTCAAATGGTTTTTCGTAATTTTCAAAAGTTTCTGGATTTTTTCGTAATTAGGCCAAACTTAAAGGGTTATTTGTTATTATCCCTTTTTTATAACAATTAAGTATTTTTTGACATGTTCTTAATATAATTGTAATTTATTATGTGAAAATGACTATTAAAATTCTTTCGTATAAACTTGTTATTATTTAATTTTTATAATATAGTCTAGAATTATATATTATACGAAATATCCAAAAAAGTTTTAATCTTTTTCTCTCTCTTGTTTGATTTGTTCACGCGTCCTAGCGAAGGTCGGTTTGAAGCATCCCCACAACTTTCTTTCTTCAAGATTATCTCTCTCTACTTTTCTATATATAACCCATCTCTCTTCTCTTCCAAAATACATCACAATATTACCAGTCATATTATCATTACACAAAAATTTAGAAGGAAAATTATCTCCTCCCTATTTGAGGAAGAGGAGTTTTTTTGTTAAGGGGGAAGGATAAACAGTGTAGTTTCTTAAGAAAAGAAAAGGATAACAAAGGGGTATTTTCTCCTTTCGTCCATCTTCAGTTTAAGAGTTTGGGGAGAAATTTTTTCTGGTTTTGCCAAATATTTTCTAGGGTTTCATCCTTTTTGTTGATTAGTTTTTTTTAATCGGGTGAAATATGGGAACGGAGGTTTTGCCGCCGCAAGATTTACTAGCCGATAGGTTCCGTGCCCCTCCGGCGTCGTTTCATCGCCGGAGAAATTTTCCCGGAAACGGAAACCTGACTAACTTAATCGTCAACAGGAAACCTAACAACTATACGGTCCACAGAAGGACCTCTCCCAAACCCGACAAGAAAAGATCCAACGCCACGGCGGATACCGGTGGAACGAAGAAGGGATCCCACGGTGGCGCGGCGGAGACACGGCGGAAGGACGACGGCCTCGCCATGGGTCAGGTAACGTTGTTGAGGAGAGGCGAGTCCTTGGATTCGTTCACCTCTAAAATCAAGGGCGGAAACGCCAAGGCGAAGTCTCCAAAACCTAAACCGGTCGACGATATGGCGGTTTTAGGGATCCAGAGAATCGGTCCGGCCTCGCCGGAGATGGTTCCGAAGCAGATCCGTCTCTCTCCGCCGTCCTTGCCCGATGTGTACGCCGGATCGGCGTTTTCCTTATCACCGTCTCCTCGTTCCCTGCCTCTACCATCGTTTTTCAACAAGAAACACCAAATCGATGGCGAAAACAAGCCATTGGATAATACGGCAACAAGAGATTTGAGGCGTTTGCTTCGTCTTGATTGACCTTCAATCTCAGTTCTACGTACCATATTCCCAGTTCTACGTTCCATATTCGCAGTTTGGCTCTGAATTTTCCGGCCATCTCCAATTGTTCCACCCGTAGATATTTTTTTCAGAATACGGGCTATGGGATTTTCGAGATCTGGAACTCAAGAGCATACCAAGAAAGCGATTTTATCATAAGTTGGTTTAATTTCTAGGTTTTTGATATACTTCTTTTTTCTATCTTTTTTTCTCTTTTATGTTGGTGTCTTTTGTAATCTATTTCTTAGATCGTCATGGGTTTGTAAACCTGGTGGAAGATTTCTGTCTTCTTTCACTATAATTTAGATGTGTAAAAATAGGGTTCTTGGGTTGGGTTGGGTTGGCTATATGTTAGAATTTCGGTTAAAAGCTGCAAAAAATGGTCATCCATATTAGTAATATGGTATGATGTTGTTCTAGCTTCAGTCTTAACATTGATGATGATTATGTGGGATTTTGTAAGTTGTATCATCAATGAAATAATTTAGTAGTAATAAATTATGTATATTTAGATAGATAAACTTCTTCGTGTTCTGTTTTTTCCTTTTTATTTATTTATAAAGTTTAATTTCTGAATTCAAGCTTTCTTGTTTAATTACGAAATTAAACTGCAATTTGAATTTTGATCGAGCAGTTGAACGAAATTTGCAGGAAACCCTAAATGGTGGGTGGAAAGTAATGAGGTAGAAAAGGAGATTAGGTTTGAGGCGGTGGGTAAAGGGTAGGTTGGGAAATAAAGTTAAAAGAAATGTCAATTTCAAATTTGTACACCACAACTTTAATAAATATTCTCCTGCCTGCCAGAAATGAATGACCTAATAATAAATTTGCCTTTTTCCATGGGTTAGACCCACCACCGTCCTATTGCTTTGCGTGGCTGTTTCCTGCTGGGCTCTCAGCTGTTGCGTGTAAAAAAATCAGTGTGGTAGGTTTTCAATGAAATGAAAGGTCATACACTCATACTCCTTTCTTTGGTTGGGCCACACTACTCGAATACAAAATGAATTTCCGAGTCAATTATAAATATGATAATTTTTACTAATCCCAGTTGAGCGGGTAGAAAACTAAAAAAAGAAAATCGCATATAAATTCTAATTTTTTTAGTTTTTAACACTATCTGACCTAAAGGCTAAAAGAGGCCTGAACAAGGACCTAGTATGCCCCTAGCTCCGCCAGTGTAGTTGAACATGTAATTTTGGGCTAATTTATCCAAATACTGTTAATTTTTAATTTTTTTTTACTAAATGACATTTGAAAACAGCTTGTGAAAAGCTGTCTTTAGTTTTCAATTTTTTTATATATATAAATCAGATTTTGAAGACTTTTTCTATTTTTTTAACATTTGAAAAACAGCTTTAACAAAGCTGTTTTCAGTAAAAACAAATGTTTTTTTTAAAAATTTTCGGAAATTTTTTAAACTTTTTATTTTGTAGTTTTTGTCTTTATAATGCTTATTATTTTTCCCACCCTAAAATGAGTAGTTTTATAATAATTCGGTGTAATTTTCGTTAACTTACAAATGTGTGGCCCCGACCGTTTAAACCGAAAAAAAAAAGAGGGTTATGTCCGAATTATTTTGGCCCGTTTAAATCCAGATCTTTTTGGCCCAGACCGTTTAAACCAAAGCCCGTTAAGGCTAACCCGAAGGTTAACAGGCTAGCCCGCTATTTTTGTTTTTCAAACTATGCATGACCTTTGAATAGATTACAGAAATTTATAGGCATATGAGTAATTACAGAAAAAAGTGTTAATGCTGGGCAACTTTAGTTATGATTACTTTATTTTCAAAATTTAGATCATAAAATATTTAATTTTATGAGTTTGTTAATGCAATGTAATTAGAAACTTTGCATGAATTTTATTTATGACGAATAGTTTAACATAAAATGTTAACTTAAATGTTATATATATTCGAGTTTAAAATTTTAAATTTAAATATATAATTTTTAATTTTTTGACTTATAGCCCGATAGTGGTCCTTTAAAAAAACCCGCTAGAGTTTGGGTTATGTTCCAATATTTCACTTTAACACTTTGGCTAGGTTTAGCCCAAAGACCATTTAGCCCGGCGCAGTCACCAGTTTAACATCTCTATTTTGACTAGCTTTTTAAAATAAAAATAAAAATGAAGAAAGCTGTCTTCGGCAGAAATTTAAAAAAAAAAAATTAAAAAAACCTGAAAGCTGTTTTCACAATAGATAGTTAGACATAACAAATTCCACGGCAAAAAAGTAACGTTTATTTAAATTAACAATATTTAGGTAAATTAGCCGTACTTTTGTCGAGTAAGATATTATTTAAACTTAGTTGAAATTTTAGAGTTTGATGATTATTAAAACAAAAAACTCGCTATATTCCACAAATATTGTGGTCATACCAAATCATGGACATTTATTTGTTCCCTCATATAATAACTAGATCATGCTTGATTCTCAGTTATGTATCTATGTTCGTGATTATATCAAACGTGTTTGTGACTTAGTTGGTCGGCCTTTGAGCCATAGTTAGTGATGATGTGTAAAAATATAGAGACTAATCTAAGGATTTACAATGCCAATGTGGAGATCCGAGGTCGATCAAAGAGTTGAACGATTTGGAGTCAAAGATCAGAGGTTGACCAAACGTTGACGTGAATCTGCAAAACAGACCCCCGGGGTCGTTCCCAGGAGTAGATACTCGGATGCTTAAGTCAGTGTTTGCTCGTAGAGAGATTGTGAGTATTTTAATTTTTCGTATTCTTTTTACCTAGAGTCAAGGTCCTCTTTTATAGACTTTGGTTACCTATCTGGACGAGGACTTCTCCCGAGGTCGGACTCCTTAGGAATTTTCCCGAGGTCTGACTTTTTAGTCAATTAAGATAAAAGTTATCACAAGATAATTAGCATCTTAGTGGGACACGTCCTCAGTATGTCACGTGTCAATGTCAAGATTATCCTCATCACTTGCCCCCCACTCTTGTGCGCGTAAGTTATGGCGCGTATAAGAAGTATTTTGAGATGCATATCCGGATAAATTATTACTCTTGGCAATATCTCATATCGCGATAAAGAGCTTTTGTCGTCTAGAAATTTTTTTTCTAGCTTCTATAAATAGTCTGTAATAAGAAAATTCTCTCATTTTTCATTTGAGAGTTTCAGATAAAATGAGTGGAGAGAAAAAAGGCTGATTGTTATTCCCTGGCTAAAGCAACTCAGACCTCTGTACCTCGGCATTTGGTAGAAGTCGAAATCCTTGGCAATTTCTTTAGTTCAAGGCATGTCCTACTTTTTCATGTCATCTTAATTTTTGTAGCCAATGATTTGCTCCTTGGTATTAAATACTCTGTGCATACGTAGTCCTTGACAAATGCTTGGTAGAATATTTCACCTCCATTTTAGAAAATTTTAGCAAGCTAAAATCCTTGGCATGTAGATCTTGGAGTCGACCTTAGAAAATATTAGTGGAGACTCTTGGAGTAGACCTTGACCAAGTCTTTAGGAAATGAGCTTGTCATAAACTCAATTTGGGAGACCCTGGCAAAGTCCTTTGCCACTTAACTTAGCCAAAATTTAACTTTGCGAGACTTTGAGAATAATCCTAGGACCTTAGCAAAGTCCTTCGCTAATAACCTTGAGTGGTAACTTGAACTTGGGAGACCTTCGCAAAGGTCCTAGGACTTTGACAAAGTCCTTAGCTAACAAACTTGAGAAGCAAGTTGAGCTTGGGAGACCTTGGCAATGTCCTTCGCTAACAAACTTGAGCTTGGAGACCTTGGCAATAGTCCTTGGATCTTGGCAAAGTCCTTGGCTAATAAGCTTGAGAAGTAACTTGAACTTGGGAGACCTTGGCAATAGTCCTAGGACCTAGGCAAAGTCATTGGCTAACAAACTTGAGCTTGGGAGACCTTGACAATAGTCCTAGGACCTCAAATTTGTCCTTGGACTTATCTGTAAGTCCAAGCGGCTACGATAATCTAGAGGGGGGGTGAATAGATTATCTCCATCTTTTCGATTATGCCCTCTTTTTCGAACAAAACAAGCCAAGACAATAATAAAGGTGCGGAATGTAAACAACACGCGTCGATTTATAGAGCTTCACCCCACCTAGGGACTACGTGCTCTACCACCCCAAAGATATCAGGGATGGATTTGAAAAAAAAAGAATTTTATTAATTACCAAAATTAATACAAATTCAACTTACAACACCTTGAAGAGCACCACACTCTTCTTCAACACCACCTTTGGAGATTACCACAATCTCCCTTTGAAGATTACCACAATCTTTCTTCAACGACACCTTTGAAGATCACCACAATCTTCAATCTTGAAGAATACCAAATTCTTCAACACTTCAAGAGCACCACACTCTTGAAACACCTATCACCTAGATCACCCAAGTGTATTCTTTCCACAAGAATACTCACAAGGATGTCTTGTGTTGAATGATGACCAAAATCAAGACTATAACTCAATAATGAATAATACAATTTGAGTGCAAGTGAAATCAAGAAATGAAAGCCTAGACCTCAAGATGTGAAAGTGATAAGCTAGGCAAAATTACAACAAGAATAATAACTATGAAGAACAAGTGTTTGCTTGGAATGTATCTTGTTGTGTTGTATCTCAATTGTTATATTGGTTGCTCCAAAACTTCCTCTATTTATAGGAGATGATTGATCAAGCATAGACTCCTCTTGGGGATTGAAAATCTACAGAAAAATACAATTAAAATCAAGAATATAGCTGTTAGAAATCAATCCCACAATTTAAGGAAAGTTTGTCTGCTGCACAACGGTTAGAATTTTTGTCAAACATGATGGCGACCGTCGCATTAATCGTAACATCCCAATTTCATAAACATAAAAATATACAATTTGCAATTTATTAAAGTCTTTGAAAATAAAACATGCCCAAGCTTGAAAACGCATTTCTTAAAGGGAAATAAATAATACTTGCCATAAATGCGGAAATAGTCATGAAAACGTGTCCCAAAACTTTAATTCATAAATCTACTTAGTTTTTAATATTATAAAAATTAAAAACAAAATAAAGGGCCCTTTAATTTCTTGATTCGACTTCCACCGCCCCCTTTGCCACGCTCCAGAAACTCCTTCATTCATCTCGTGGAAAACATGGGGTGAGCATACAACGAGCCCAATGGGGACGCAATGATCTAAATTAAATACACAATATAATCACTCATGCACACACACCTATGCTTTTCATGCTTGTACAATTAAGTACCTTACTTTTCATGCTTGTACAATTAAGTACCATGCTTTTCATGCTTGTACAATTAAGTACCTTGCTTTTCATGCTTGTACAATTAAGTACCATACTTTTCATGCTTGTACAATTAAGTACCTTGCTTTTCATGTTTAACGTGCCCGCACACAAATAATCATATAATGCATTTAAAGTAGACATAAGCGGTAAAAACCCACCTTAAAAAGTAGAAACCTCGTAAAAATCAAGTGCGGTGTGTGAGCACAGAAGTCGGAATCTTCGTTTCCTACAATAAAATAAATTTCTAATTAATAAGGTGTTGGAGATGGGTAAAAAGAAAAGAAATTGAAATTGAAAAAAGAATAAGGCTTAAGAAAAATTGGTTTGGTAGATGGCTTGTTGGTTTAAAACTTGGCTTGGGTTAGAAATTAAAGAATTGGGTTTAATTCCATCATCTCCCATTTTCTTCTTTTCTTTTCCTCTCTTTTCTTTTTCCTTTTTCTTTTCTTTTCCCTCTCTTTTTCTTTTCTCTTTTCCTTTTCTTTTTCTTCTCTTTTTCTTTCTCCCTCTTTTCTTTTCTTCCTTCTGCCGTTCATCTCCTCAACTCTCTCCTCTTTTTCTTCTCTTCTCTCTTCTCCCTCACTCTCACGTCCCAAATTTTCCTATTTTCTCTTTTTTTTTTCTTTCTTCTCTATTTCTTTCCTCTATTTTCTCCCTTTGGGGTTTTTGAGGTTTGGGGTTTGAGGGAAGAAAATGGCTAGGGAAGAGCCGACTCCGGCGGCGGCGCGGCGGCGGCGGTGGTGGTGGTGGCCGACGGCCTTGGGAGGAGAAGAGGAGTTCTTACCTCGAATTCTTGAATGAGAGTTTGTGAAAGAAAACCCTAATGGGGCTTGTCAATTTATAGGCCAAGGATTTCATGATATAAGGTAAGTGTATTTGAAATCTATTTCCATATGTGGAGGATTTCTCTTTCCTTTCATGTATTTGATTTATTGCCATTTTATCAAGATTTTTCCTTCTTGTTTTTGGAATAAAAATCGAGAAAATATTATCCCCAATTTAGGAAAATTAGGGTTTGAATTTTACAATAATCCCCAAAATCGGTCCGAATCGAGCCCTAATTGTGCCCTAATTTACTCCCCAAATTTATTGAAACCGGTATTACACACACCGATAGAGATTAAAAAGAGACGCTGCTAAAATTACATAGGGCGTAGTTCAAGGGTGTTCGAGCGGTCGACCCCTTGTATGACCGGTCCCTTATTGATAAAACAAGGATGAGAAGTTCGTTTCAAAGCAATGCCTAGGTACCGGTCGACAGGGATGTCGATCGGTCGACACCCTGGTCGATCTGGTCGACCTGGTTAAATATTCTTCCGTCTCATTTTCTATTTCCAAATTTCATCTTCAGGTACGGGTTGCCTTATAGGGTGACCGATTGACCTCGAGACAGAAATGTTGTCCAATTTTTGTCAAAAATAAACCTCAAGAAATACTCCAAAAATTTAGTAAAAACTTTTAAACCGATCGGGAGTATTTAGACAATATTTAGGAGCCTTGTTTTGATGTAAAAACATATTAACATAAAATCATTAAAAGTGTTGTCCAATTTTATCTAGAATAAAACTTGAAGAAATACTCCGAGTAAATAGTAAAAATATTTTAAATCATTAAGGAGTATTTGGACAACAATTAAAAACATTGTTTTGGTGTAAAAATAAAATCATCAAAATTAAGATAAAAACATGTATCAAACATTATCCTTAATAACCATCTGCAAACCTTGGCGAAAGAATTATAGCCATTATCGTCTTGGACTCCTGAAAGCCTGGCCTTTTTTCCCCCCGAAATGAAAGACATGATGTGGTGATGCCTTTGGATTTTTATGCATTCACATGAATGCTTGGTCTCCCTTAGACTCCAAGAGTTATTGTCCTTAGCTTGTCCGCCTTTGGCAAATAAGTTAACATGTGTCACAAGACCTTAGAATAGCAAAATATGCTCACGTGAATTCACCAAAAGTTTTTTGGACAAACTCTTGGTAGACCTTGTTATTTATGCCAATGGCTAACCTTATATTCTTAGAGCCAACTGCCAAGCCTCTGATAACCCTTTCAACTCTTTTCAATTTGATACTCATCAACTGGAGTTTTGCTTAAACCTTTTTCAAAAATTACTTTAAGGTTGGAGAGTTTGCTCCCTGGGACATTTTTATTCTTGGAATCTAACCAAGGTGAGCCCTTAGCTCTTTCTTTCTTAAGCTCTGACCATGTCTCATGAAAATGAACCATCGGATATTCCTCTAGCCGAGTTTCACCAAAATGTCCGATGGTTCAACGAAATTGATGGTACCACTATTTGAATGATTGTCTCAGCTCGTAAATGGAATGTTTCAAGCGACATACTTTGCACTCTTGCCCCATTTCCTCAAATCCCATAGGCTGATTCATATAGATATTCTCGTCCAACTATCCATTGAGTAATGTTGTCTTAACGTCCCTGAAATAATTCTAGACCTTTATGGGCTATAAGGGCTAGAATAAGGTGAATGGAGGCAAACCTCACCAATGCGGAGAACATTTTTTCATAATCTACACATTGTCTTTGGGTATAATCCTTCGCTACAAGTCGAGCCTTATAGTTGTCGAGAAGTCATCTCCCTTATGTTTGACCTTAAAAATCAACTTGTTCCCAATAGTTTTACGTCCAGACGGAAGATCAACCAACTATAGGACTTGAATATCAGCCATTAAGCTCAACTCTTCTTCCACAACAACTATCCGTTCGTTTTCATTTAGAGAAGTCACAAATTCTTCATAAATAGCTGACTCACCAATATCCACATGAGCACACATGAAAGATTCCCCTTCAATCTCAAGACAAAGACCTATGTGGCAATTTTATAAATTAACGGTGGCAATTTAGTAATATGGGGGAACGATAGTCTACTGTTGTTGTTGACTCATACGACATTGCACACGACTGTTGAGACATGGTCGAAATACAAAAACCACCACTGTAATTTCAAATATTAAAACATTAAAAAAATATAGAATCTTGGCCCACATTTGGCTCTGGGCATGTCGAGTGTCTACATGCTAAATTAACATTTTGATTATATTTGTTTTTTGATTTCTCTTTGAGTTTCTTTAAATATTAAAATAGCTATGTGGTCCATATGCTGCTAAGGTAGTTTTATACATTAATACAAAAGTAAATTTACTTAATCATTTTGTTTTTACACATTCTCAATAATATTCGAAATAGATATACTTTCAACATCAAATTAATTGAAAATATTAAATTAAATATATTAACTAAGATATCTATCAAAAACATCTATATATAATTTAAAATTTTAAAAATCATTTACTATTTCCTTTAAAATTGTCACCTTTTGCTTTAAAAATATTACTTACTATTCCTTCAAATATTACTACTTTATACTTGAAAAAAATAATGTATTATTTAAAATATTACTTTTACGAAACAAGTACTATTTACTATATCCTTTAAACCTATATACTATTTTCGTTTAAAACTATTGTTTTTTACTTCAAAAGGAATACATTTTATTAAAAAATTATTACTTATTACTCCATTTAGAAGTACTAATGTTTGCTTGAAAAGTATAATTTGTTAAGTATTATTTTTAATTTTTGAAGTATTATTTATTACAATACATTGATCTTTAAACTCATATACTATTTCCTTTAAAACTAATATTTTTTATTTGAAAAGTAATACTTTTTACTTAAATTTTACCTAAATTTTACTCCTTGCTAATCTCATTAGAAGTGTTAGTGTTTTACTTTAAAAGTATCTTTTTTCACTCGAAAAGTATCACTTACTATATATTTAAAATTATATTCCATTTCATTTAAAATTGTTACTTTTTACCTAAAAAGTAATACTTTTTACTTAAAAACTGTTACTTACTAATCCCTTTAAAAGTATTACCATTTTCTTGAAAAGTATCATTTATTGGCGAAAAGTACTATTTTTTTAATAAAAGTATTACTTACTACATAATTTAAAATTACATACTATTTCTTTTAAAACTGTTACTTTTTACTAAAAGGTAATACTTTTTAAAAGTATTAACATTTTCTTGAAAAGTATCATTTATTAATCGAAAAATATTACTTTTTTTTTAATAAAAGTATACTTACTACATAATTTAAAATTATATATTATTTCCTTTAAATCTATAACTTTTTACTAAAAACTAATACTCTAATCCCTTTAAAAGTATTAACATTTTCTTGAAAAGTATCATTTATTAATCGAAATGTATTACTTCTAAATCTTTTAGAATTGTGTATAAAATTGTTACTTTTTACTTGAAAAATAATAATATTTACTTTAAACTATTTACTTACTATATTTATTAAAATTATTTATTATTTTATTTAAAAATTTATTTTTTTAAACGAGAAATGTTGTTTTTCACTTGAAAAACATTATTTATTATACCTTTAAAAACTGCTGCTTTAAAAACACAAGGTAATTCATTTTCACCTTCTAGTGTTTGTTTAGTGATTGAGAGTGATTGAGAGAAGTTTTTGGGAAGTGATTGGGGGAAGGGGGTTTGATGTGATGTATTGAGAAATGTGTGTATTAGTATAGAAATGCATCGGGAAGCGTAATGTACGTTTGATTGGTGATTGGAGAAAGTGATTGAGAGAGATGGGTGACTGGGGGAAGTGAAACAAACATAGCATCGTGGAGAACCACACGAGAGAGGAGAACCACATGAGAGAGGACATGCATACATACATACATGTGTATATACATGGAGAGATGGAGAATGGACCCATCTAAAGGTTGCAACATGCAAGAAGAAATGAGAGTAATTGTTTCTTTACCTCTCTTTTTGTCTCTCACACACAAGAGCCACATGCACGCCGACAAAAATCTCGGTGCCTGTATGAGCAACGTTTACAACAACATCAGCTTCTTTCGGATCTGTAGCCATTGTAACTGGTTGGCAAGCTCACCTAATCCACCACAACGCGCATATCGCAACGATATAATTTGTTTTTTATTTGTGTTTTTAATTTGGGTTGGGATTGGGTTTGGAGCTTCGTCTCATGGATTTGGATCCGTGAGATGGTATTACAGGAGACTCACTCCAATCTCAAAATGCCAATGAGGTATTATTCCACATTTGATTTGCCGAGTCCGTGGATTTTGAAAGTCTTTCTTCAGTAGGTCACTGCCACTGAACTTGGGATCACTTACATTATCTCCATTAGGGGTGTCAATTTGGAAATTTGGTCCGAGCTTGGTCCGAGTTCATGAGGTTCGTGTGTCGAAATAACCGACCAAGACCCGACCCGCGTAACCCGTATAATAAATTTATTTTTATATACATTTAATAATTTTAACTGAATAATTTTTTTTTTAAATCAATCACTCTCATACATTATTCAATAAATAAAAGATATCACAATTCACAACATACAAAAAGAAATAACATAATTGCATAAATAATATAACATAACATACTAATCGCATTTTAAGGATAATATTCAAAAAGACATGCATAATAATAATTAATATATAATTAAAGAGGTTTTATCATTTAAGTCTTAAGGATATGTCTTGTTTGTTGTTTTTTCTTACAATTAATTATTAACCTAATTTTCTTTTAGATTCACTAATGGGTTAGACGGGTTAAATGAGTCATAGTAAGTTGACCCGAACCTGACCTATTTAATTGACAGGTTATTCGGGTTCGACCTATTTTTGACCCGGAACCACGATGTCTGGACCCATACCCATTAATTTCGTGTTAGGTTCGTGTCGGATTTGCGTGTCGCGTCCAAAATTGACACCCCTAATCTCCATCAATAACCAGATGAGTCATTGAGGATCTCGCAACTCGAAGAGTTCAAGGTCCTTTGACTTTACCAATGTCCGTAAAATTCTCTTTGAGAAAATTCACATCTCTAGATTCTATCTCCGCCATTCATCTATTAGGGTGTTCGGCATACATCACATAACCATTTGAGTGATCACAATACTTTATAAAGATATATTTGACCATTTTAGGATCAAACTTCCGATGCTTATGAGAATGTTGTGAACAAACCATGCCGACCAATAACACAAACCTTCTAAATTAGACTTTCTGTCATGTCATAACTCACAATGAAGTTAAACCAATCGACTTAGAAGGCACACAATATGTAGGCGTAGTCAAATTACATCTTCCTAAAAAAATATAGAATGATTAGCTTGCACAATCATCAATCTAGCCATACCTAAATGTGTGTGATTCGTTCTTTTCAGTAATACCATTTTTCTTGTGGAATGCGTGGAATCATTAATTGTCTTACGATTCTCTTTTCCCCACATATTTGTCTAAACTTTTTTTTTTTTGAACGATAGACTTTTATTAATGGAACTCAACCAAACTTTCGACAATACAACGGAGCTAATCGACTCAGGACCACATTGACTACACGAAGAGTCAAGCGGGAATGCTAGACCAATTCAAATCCAATCAACATTTAAAACTCTCAAACCACAAAGCTACAATAATGGGAAAAACATACCAAAGAGAAAATACATATGATTGGAAAAAGAAGAATAAAGAGAATATTTGTTACAAGTGACAAAAACTAAAACTCCATAAAATGGCTAGCTTAGATTTCAATCTTGTGACAATCTCTTTGTCTTTTTCTTCATTATGCCCGGATCAACTCTATTACATATTTTTCTTCAACATTAAGGCGTGAAAAATCGTCCTGTAGAACAACAACCAAAATAGCGAGATCAAACCAAAATAGTGGATCATTTGCCAAAATTACGGATCTAAAAAGAGAAGAAAAAGAAACGAAAAACAAAGAAAAATTCCCACAAAGGAACACTAACCACTCCCATAAAAGGAGACTCTAGTCCCACTAGGGAAAACCATTCCCATAAAGGAAACTAGAAGAAACTAGCAAGAAAATTAAATGAAGTGATTCCCCCATCCTCTCTAATGGAGGAATGGGGGAAAGAAAGAAAGATTTTTTTTGAGAAGAAGAGAAGGAAAGAGAAAATGAGTTAGAGAGAGAAAGGGTTTAAGTAAGTAATCTTTTGGATAGTCTTTCCACATATTTGTCTAAACCGATCGGACAAATATTCTCACTCCCCGTAGTACATGAATTTTGAGGTTCTTCTCTTTTTAGTTCTCAACCTCACCCAAGAATCACTTAGAATAATCAAGTGCTTTATTGATTAGAAAGAGTTATATTGATCCATAACACGAATAATCTACTATCTACTATATATTATATTATATTATATATATATATAGGATATGGATCAAATAGGTCCTCCTACTTGGGGTGAGTCCATGGGGACACATCCTAACCATAGATCAACAATTTTGGGTGGTCCAAATTTTTAGGGCTTTTTATGTTTATTTTTTTGTTTAAAGAATTAAAAGGGTAGGGTGGTAATTTGGCACTTTAGAATCGATTACTAAGATTTTATTCCCCCTTTCACGTGATTTCACCCACTCTTCACGCATACTCCCTCTCCAGCGTTTTACTTCAAAAAATTTATCATTTGCTTATGTAGTATAGGGTTGTTGCTTATTACTTGCTTATGTAGTTAATGTATTCGTGATGCATGTGTAGTGTATATTCGTTGCTTATGACTTGCTTATGTAGTTAATGTATCGTGGTGCATACGTAGTGTATATTTGTTGCTTATCTAATTTAGACTTATTGCTTATGTAGTATGAGTTTGTTGCTTATGACTTGCTTATGTAGTTAATGTATCCGTGGTGCACACGTAGTATATATTCGTTGCTTATGTAGTATAGACTTGTTGCTTATGTAGTATGGGTTTGTTGCTATAACTTGCTTATGTAGCTAATATATTCGTTGTGCATACGTAGTGTATATTTGTTACTTATGTAATAGGATTTCTTTATGTAGTATAGATTTGTTGCTTATGACTTGCTTATGTAGTTAATGGTATATAAAAGTAAAAATACAATGACACATCTACACAAGCAACAAATTACATCTTCATAAGCAAACTTCGAATCAAGTCAAGCTCAAGAACTATGGCAAATTGTTCAGAACTTTTTCACACAATAGTGCGTTGAAGAAGAAGGATGAATGATTTTCACATTAGTTAGTTGAAGAAGAAGGAGGATAGTTAAGGAAGATGAGGTTTGTTCATGTTGAATTTGATGTGAGATTTGGATAGATTGTGTGATCATAATGTGAACAAAATCCCATGAATATTGGGTAATTTTGTAGGATGACTAATTTACTCCTTTCTCTAATTACCAACATTTAATCAATTTTTAGCTCTAAAATCACAACCATTGAAAAATCTAGATATGTGGCTAGGATTGGTCCTATGGACTTACCTGCATGAGGTGGTCTCATATAACCCTTCTCCCTATATATATTATATATATATATATATATATTATTATTATTATTTTATTTTTATTATATATTACTTCTTTAAAAGTCCGAATATTTCAGTAAATTTTTGAACAGACCAAAATACCCCTTCCACATAATAAATTTAGTGGCATAAATGTAAATTTGGATGATTTTAGGAGACTAAGGCCTTGTATGGTTATGTTTCCATGGATCATTTCAGGTTTAGTGTTGGAAATAGAATTTTGAGAATTTATTGGTTTTCGTGTGAAAACCTGGAATTATGTTTGGATGAGAGAATGAAAATGAGTTTTATATAGGTTTGAAAATGAGATTATGTTTGGTTGAGTAGTTTTGAAATATTATTTTATGTATATAATAATTTGAAAAGTTGATAGTGGTTGAATTTTTTAATTTTATATATTATATTATATTTGTAAGATTGTAGGTTGGTGGGTCCCATTAAATATATATAATTAAAAAATAGTAATATTTTTAAGTAGATGGAGTTGGTAATGGAGGGCCCCACATGTATAATTGGATGAAAAGATGAGAAAGTGATTGATGAGTGATGTAGGGTATAGTATAAGGTTGGAAATGAAAATATAGGTTTGAGATGTTATTTTATGTGAAAATTGGAAAATGAAAATGATGATTTTCATTGAAAAATTTAAAAACAAAAATGATTCCATTTCTATGAATAGTTGAAAATTGGAAATTGACCCTTGGAAACATAAACAAACAAGGCCTAAGAATCGATCAGACGGATGTCTCCTTTCGTATTCCTTTTCCATCAATCGATTGAGAAAGGAGGAACAGGAAATCCACAAAGAAACTTTCAACTTTATTTTATCTGACCAAATCAGGTAAAAAAGAAAAGAAACATAGAAACGAACTGTAGAGGGAGAGTGATAGAGGAAAGAGGATTCTTAAACCAAGACTCAGCCCAAAAAAAAAAGCACAGGCATATATCGGCCATCCTGAGAGAGTGATAGAAGAAATTCTTATACTACTAGGCAAACTCCGAGTGGTGCCATGAACAACTGGCAAAGAATTTTCAGTGCAGGAAGCTGATGATTCTGGTGATCTTTAACGTCGATCCGTCGGATGTAGGTGGCAGAAAAGGGTGTTTTGAGGCTGGGAAGGTGGAGCGGTGGAGGAATGCAATGAGACGAGTGGATAATTTTCAGGATTGGGCTCAGGGTTCAGGTAAATTTTGTAAACATTTTTTTTTCATTAATTGTTTCTCTTTTTACAGATTAATTTTTTCTTTTCATTTTGGTTTTGATTTAGTTCAATATTTAGTAGTTCAAAATTGTTTTGATTAGTTAATTGATTTGCCATATATATATTTTTGGAGAAATATCCGTTTACTTTATCATGTAAACTTATTTCCATCAAATAAATTTATTGTAATATGCCAATTAGTTCCACACTTGGGGCAGATCTCTAATTTAAGATTTTTAGATTCTTGGATCTTCATCGTTAACATTGGATTCACCACTGATATTGTATTTTTGTTCTGTACTTTTCATTATCTTTAAAATTTTATTAACTTAAAGTCTACATAAAAGCACCGGAACTTAAAGCCTACGTGCATAAAAGCACTGGATTTACGGTTTTTACAAGTTTTGAAACAAAATTAACATCCACCTAGCTTTTGAGAGACACATGTAGAATAGTAATGGTCGACATTCTTAACTCTTTACGTTCCTCTCTTAATTTTTTTTCAACACAAACCTTGCGGATAATAATGAAAACGTGCAACAGAAATTAGGAAAGTATCTATAGGAGATCATGGACATAAATTAATTGCAAGAACTCATATGGATATATAACACGCATTGTGATTTTGGTACTCAGAGCTCATCCTTTTCGCATGGAGCTTTTTGAGAAGCCAGTGGGTGCAACTCTCCACATAACACTTCAGAAAAGGCTCTTCACAAAGAGGTATGAGCATAGATGTACTGTAGAAGGATGATACCAACGATATTGTATTAAATTGAAACTTATTGTATTATTGGATTCAGAATCAATGAAAATAAGATTTATAAGATATTCATCAATTCAATGAATTGGTTTATATTGGAATGAAATGACTATGCCACTATGGTACCATGCTATGCAAATATGGCCACTCTATCGACAATGCAGTTGATTCAATGATCGCTGGTTAATTTCTTCATGGGAATGGATATTAATTATGTGCATTCATCACCCATTTGTTTCTTTACATTTTTGCTCCTGAGATATAATATTAACTTACATCCATCCAAAGTTTGCTTTGCATTGCTGAAAAAGAATTGATGATTCTTGCTTGTAAATTTATGGTGATCATGTGAGCTAATGATTAAGGAACACATGGTCTGAGTTGAGCATTTTTATTATCTTTATTGGGGTGGTGGTTGTTATAGGGGACAATGAAAGAGGACACACATAAAAGCAGTGGGTGGAACTGCAACCTAACTGAGTCTCAGTTTATATCAAAAATATATGTGAAATTGAACTTTTGGTCTATGGTTAGAGAAAGCTTAAAGAGTGTTAACTATGTTCGATTCATGCCTGGTGACTATAATAATGATGTGGAACCTTTTAGGAGTTTTAGATCAGAAAGATTTTGTCCAAAAAAAAGTGTGTAAGGTGTTTTCAGTGTATCCTCATTAATAGAATCCATTTGATTATGTAGCAAATAACATAATATTCTCAATTTAATATTTGTATGTGCCTTTGGACCAAAGGTGGTTTAATATTGGTTTGATTAGTTGATTAGCAGATTAGACGGCTATGGTGGTTTTCGCCATTGGACTGCTGGAGTGCTGGTTGAAATTAAAAGATTTGCCCTTACACTGCAGGTGATTTAATATTGGTGTGTGGGTTTTATTCAAAAAACAAATGTTTCATCTTTTTTGGAGTGGTAGATGTTCTATGTATCTATCTATCATTCGCTCGAGAGTTTTTCTTGGAAGTGAAAAATATCAGCGTTGAGGGCAGATGTTCTCTTGGAGGGATTATTGTTGATGTACTATGTAATGTTTGATTGTAAATGTGAAGAGGTGTTAAGTTTGTGGGTTCTTTTGAAATGCAGATTTTTGTTCTTGGGGTGGTAAGTTTGTGGGTTCATTTTGAAATACATATTTTTATAACTGTTAACTGTTCTGCTCATGTTTATCAGTAAAATCAAGATGCTAATTGCCTTGATATGAGTCTTTGAAGTTTCTCTGTTATTTATTGCAGATTTTCTCCGTTTCATCTTCCCATTTCTTAATGCACATCTGACTTTAACAAAGAACCAAACCTTAGTATAAAGTAATATTACTTAGTTTCCATCTTCTCCAAAGTCTGACATGTCATCTATCCCTCCAGATTGCTTGATATCTTCCATGTATTCCCATATAATATCCCTTATCACCTTTTATGCAATAGAAGAGCAAATAAAGTCCATTATATGGAGCATCATGAAGGCTTAATGAATATTAACCAGTGAATAAATTATGAGATCCTCATGTGAATTATGTGTGGTAAAGTCAAAAACCATGTGAACCACTTAATGAAAGCAAATGATTCTGCTTACTTGATACCATGGCAATTCAAGCACCACATAAAAATACTTTCTTGCATTTATGAGAATTTGAGGTCATCACTCGGAATTACCCAGAAAGTCTTGGTTCATCATTATTATAGTCACCATACAACAACAACAACAACAACAAAACTAAGTTTTCCCACTACGTGGGGTCGGCTTATACGGATCATATCGCGCCATCGTACGGTCATAGGCCATATTTTCGTTTATTTCTAGGTATAACATGTCATGTTTAATAGCTTCTTTCCAAGTCTTTTTAGGCCTACCTCTTCTTCTCTTTTGATTTGTGTGAGTGATTCTCTACCTTCTAAAACGCCGCAGTGCATCTAAAGGTCTCCTATAAACATGTCCAAACCATCTTAATCGTATTTCTCTAATTTTCTCGTCTATTGGTGCTACTCCCACTTTGTTTCTAATGTGTTCATTTATTATTCTATCTAATCTAGTGTCCGCACATCCATCTTAGCATTCTCATCTCTCGCTACCCTCATTTTTTGTTCGTGTTCAAATTTAGTCGCCCAACATTCTCGCTCCATAAAGCATTCGGGCCTTATGGCCGTTTTATAAAATTTTTCTTTCAATTTTAATGGTATTTTTACGGCCACAAAGGATAGAAGATGCACTCCTCCATTTATTCCAACCCGCCCGGATCCTATGTGTGACATCTTTATTGATTTCTCCGTTCTCTTCAATTATAGATCCTAAGTATTTAAAACTCTTTGTTATACTCACTTCATGTCCATCAATTTTAACCTTCGTCTCATTGTTCGTTGTTTTTACTAAAGTGGCATTCCATGTATTCTGCTTTTTTTAGCCCTACTTATAGTAAAACCTTTTGATTCGAAAGTGCTTCTCTCCAAACTTCCAATTTTGCGTTTACTCCTTCCCTTGTTTCATCAATTAAAACTATATCGTCCGCAAATAACATACATTCGGGGATGGATTTTTGTAAGTGTTTAGTGATTTCATCAATTATTAGGATAAAAAGGTACGGGCTTAGAGCGGATCCCACGATGCAAACCTATAGTGTTTGGGAATTCACTAGATATTCCGTTGTTGGTGTCCGATACATGTTGTTATACCATCATACATATCTTTTATGGCATCTATGTAGGCTATTTTTATTCCTCTTTTTCCAATACGCGCCACATTATATCACGGTTGACTCTATCGTATGCCTTTTCAAGATCAATAAAAACTATATGTAAATCTTGTTTTCTCTCGTTATAATGTTCACATAAACGCCTAATTAAGTGTATAGCTTCAATTGTGGATCTTCCTGGCATGAAGCCAAATTGATTATCTAATATACTAGTTTCATTTCTTATTCTTGCTTCTATAACTCTTTCCAATAGTTTCATTGTATGACTTATTAATTTAATTCCCCGTAATTTGCACAATTTTGTATATCCCCTTTGTTTTTATATATAGGTATCAATATATTTTTCTCCATTCATCGAGCATTTTCTTAGTTTTTAGAATAACATTAAATAATTTAGTAAGCCATGCAATCCCAACTCCACCTAAACATTTCCACGCTTCAATTGGTATATCATCTGTGCCAATCGCTTGGTTTTCATTTTGTTTAGTGTTTTTTTGTTTCATGAAGTTGAATTCTACGATAAAAGGTACGATTTCTATTCGATTCAGATTGGCCTAGTTCCCCTAATGTGACTTCATTCCTCTTCGGTTCATTAAAAAGATTATTGAAATACCTCTTCCATCGATCTTTTATTTCCTCGTCTTTCACTAAAATGTTTTCATTCTCAATTATTATAGTCACCATACATGAATTTAACATAGTTAACAATATAATCTTTGGGCTTTCTCTAATTGACCAAAAGTCCAACTTCGCAGCCTATTTTTTGACATCAATCTTCGTTTCAACATTCCTCTATAATTACACGGTTTAATGTTTTAAGACAAATGATGGTCATTCTTACAGGATCGTCTGCGAAGCTTATGCAAACTTTATTTGTCCTACAAGAATGACTTTCAAGACAATTGAATGTGATTTATTGTTCTCGATTTTAAGGTTTATATATTTGACCAATGACAAGAATTTTGATTTGCTATACATTATTCACATGGGGATCTCATGATTCACATATTTATTGGCTTTACTACACATATTTCCCATGGGGATCTCATAATCAATCCTTTTCTTAATTTTTATTAAGCCTTTATGATGCCATATATTGACTTTTTTACAATCTATATAGAGCTTTGACATCTTTTAGTTAATTCCATGAACATGATTACTATTGGAAAAGGTAATTTACATGTTTTGCGAGGACGACCATCCTTTCCTAATTTGAATATCTGATAGAAAATCCCCACAATCAAAATGAGAAGATGGGTGCCGAGTATATTAATAATTGTCAAAACTTACGGTGAAGAAATTAGGAAAAAGTGCGAAAATGATTAATATCCAATTTGTAGATGGGTGCCGAGTATATTAATAATTGTCGCAGATTATGATTAACTCTTTGTTTGTTTTATGATGTTGTTAGCTTGGAACTGTAAATGCTATGGAAATTTCATAATCTGCGACCTTATTAATCTTGTCATTTGTCTTATTTAGTTAACTCTTTGCACATGTGTGGTAACATGAAGTGGATACTCCGATTTAAAGATGGCTAATTGTGGTATATCAATCATAGACAAAGTGAAGAATCATGAAACATTTTTCTTTCTCGATTTTGCGAGTTAGTGATTCCAAGATAGTAGAAAATCTTGAGAAAGTTGGAGGAAATTTTCTTGGAAATGCGTGGGTGGTGTTTGTTAGAGAATCGACCGCTATTGTGCTCTATAGATTTGGAATGTTATCTTCACTTGATTAGTTCATCAATTTATGGAGATTGTCAGGTTGTTGGATGCATTTGCGAGCTCATAGAATGAGTGGTTGTAGATCATTGTTTCTTGGCATAGTGTCACCAGGAGAAATTGACACTCTTAGATTTAAAACTGCCACTACCTGTATGGATACGAGAAGTAAATGCGAGTATAATATAACCTTTTATCTGATTCATGCTTACCATGTTGCTGCTTATTTTGCACTTTTTGATTGGATCTTGTTATCCTTAAGTTGTAGCGATTAGTGCATATGATTTGACATCGATTGATCATATTTAGGGGTAAAGTATTGTAGTTATATGTATACATTTTGAGTAAGTTTTTTGTCCTGTTAAATTATTATGTTGTCTCTCCACTTCGCATATGTTGTTCATATATTTTCTGAAAGAATAATCCCACTCTCATGCTTCTAATTTACTATGCCTATTTCAGGGCAAGGAGGACTTGGAAACCTAATGTGGAGGAGAAGAAACTTTTCAGCTATATTTTGGATCGTCACATGCGTGTTAAAGTAACTACCCCTGCGCTTTGCTACATAGACATGCGCCGGGCAGAATTAATTAATACTTAAGACAACTTAGCATAAGATGGACTTTGAAATGGGCCTTCATTTGAAAAACTAAGATTGAGAAGATGTACGAAGACCTTACGGAGGTGGAGGTGGTTTTCTTTTCTCCTGAGGATGAGGCCAACTTTGAAAAACAATTAAACGGATTCAAATTGGAAAAGAAGAAAAATGTATCGTTCAACTTCAAAACAAGACCCGACAAAATATGGACTAGATATGGTGAAGGTGGGAAGGAGTTTCTAGGGGTGAAGACGAAAGTTCTCATAATCGATTTCCAAGAATCGATGGTGGCCAATGCTTGAACATCCATTTGGTGCGTTTTTCTCGGCTATTCTTGGCTTTGATCTCAATTTATCACTTTTTATATTCTTAGCGAGTCAACTATTTTGGTGTTGGATACCCTGTTATGATTATGATAACGAGACAGGGTTTCTTATATTACTCCAGTCAAAAGTTGGGTTGTGTAAATGGACTAATATGTAGAAGGGTGCCAGTAGAAGAACGATAAGGGCACCTAAGCTTCCTCCGATTTTTTAAAGGGATTTTTCCTGGGATTAAAAAGATCGGCCTTAATGATCGGATTTATTTTATCAAGCCGGATCTTGGTCATATCCCGTTTTGAATTTCCTCAATTTGGTACTAAATTTGTAATGATCTGCATTGCTCAATGGTTATTTCATAGTGGCCAATAGTTTATTCAAATTACCCCTAGGTTAGTTCCACCTTTAGATTCTCAAATGACAAAATTTAGTTTGAAATAGAAATTGGACTTTCTCAATTTAAAATTAGATCCGCGATTTGGTTTTCGTTCAACATCTTGATTTCGTCCAAGTTATTCTTTCTTTTTTTGGTTATCCTGTGAAATTTGCCTAGAAAAATTGTTGGTGGAACTTCGATTAATGAGGGTCTTTTTGAAGTTTTTATTTGAGTATGATTAGTTAATCCTATCTTAATGATATTTTCATTTGCTCAAGTATCCCAACTATGTAAAAGTGTTGTTTTTGATTTTTCTCATAGAGTCAATGGTGTCTCTCATTTACCTTGTGTTGCTAGATCTACTATTTTGTCTTATTGTTTGGTTTTCTTTTTCCTCTATCTTAATGCTATGTTTGTTCTTCTGTTAATCACTTTATACTATTTTCTCAATTAACAATGTTACACAACATTTTTGGAGGCTATTTTCACCAATAGATTTGTTAAGGATACGAATTTTTGGTCATAATCGTTTATTGATATATTTCCCGAATTGGCATGAGACATATATTTGGCATTGGAATCACTCCGCCTTTCACTTCCTCTTTTTTTGTGTCGTAGATTTGACATTACTTCTTAACTCATAAAGCTCTTATAGATACAGTTCTAAGGCAACTCATTTCATTCTTTGGCATTAATTTTCAATTCTACATTGTCTTCACTATGTAAGATAGTGAAATAATAAAAAAATATTTCGTTAATTAGATTAATAAATTTATATAGTTCACGTGCAACACACATGCACCTTACTAGTCATCAATAAAGGTGAGAAAATGATGCATCATGTCATGCTATCACATTCGCGAGTCCACGTATGTCCGGTGGATTAACTTTAGAAGATGAGTAGTCTTTATTGCCTTTCCAAAAGGCTTCCGATAGACTTTTCCCGCCAAACATGGTTCACATACATTTTTTTTGGGAAAGAGAATATTTTATAAAGGAGCCAAAACGGCTAACACAACATAACCAATCCAATGAGGGACAATCGTCTAAACAAACAATGTTACAACGTGGAAACGCCGAAAAGCTAACAAATGAGCAACCATATTATTTTCACGAAGGTCGATGTTGCACATCATTAATTCTCCTAATGTCAGCAAACACGTTATGTGAGTCATTTATATAAGAAGAATGGTCTGGAAATGGAATCAATTACATTAATGCTCCATTTGGATTGGTGGATTTAGAGCTAAGGATTTTAAATCTATAATAACAAATCAATTAAGATTGTTTGGATAAACTCATTCTATATCGATTTCAAATAATTGGAAAATATTTTGGAGTCATTTTGGTAGATTTCAAATTCTTGTTAGATTGGGTCATTTGAAATCATTCCCCCAAATATTTTCCCCAAATCCAAATCCTCGTATCCAAATGCAACCTAAGTGCATCTGATTCAATTGTATCGATAAGAAGGCCCCCGGAGCAAGTAAACCCTAATCCCTCTCACAAGTAGAGCTTCTGCAACAAAATGTGAGAAGTTGCCCAAATACGCTTCCACCAACGCTTCGTCGCAACACAATAAGAAATTTCTTCATGTTTTTCTAGATCCTCCGCCACCTAATAGCCAGAGTGAACAGAGTATAATTTTACCTTCAGCATCACAGTGAGGAATCGATATTTTAAGAACCTCTTCTCTATCTCGACTCCCACTTAGTTTTTTTTTTCCTTCACTTATGACAATAAGTTATAATCTTAGCATTTATAACATTCTTAGTCAAATATTATTTTATGAGGACGAATTCACCATAAACTTTTTTTTGTTAATTTGTTGCAAAATTTAAAAAAATTAAAATAACATATAAATTAATGTATTGAATTTTAGAAAGGGGGCGCTATTAACACTCCCAAAACCTATCAATACACCTCCTCTCTTACTACACCCCACCTCATTTTTAAAAATAATTTATTTACTTAGTGCTTGTTTGAGAGCATTTTTGAGGGCATCTCGGTGGAAAAACCCTTCAAAGGTTTTTCCACGCTTTTTTTTGTGTGCCATGTCACCCGCGACATCAAAAGCAAAAATTCCACCATCTTAAAATATTTTACCACAATGATTAAACCTATTTACAACTTTTTAATGGTCCCACCATACAATTTACAAAATAATAAAAAAGTAAAAAATAATTAATTTCAACCTATTTCTCTACACGTAGGTCTTATACCACCAACTTTTTGCCCCATTATCTCCCATGAACCGGTTTGTAGCTACAAACCGGTGTTTTCCCAAAACCCAAAATCTCCCTTTACAATGGTAAGGATTTTCCATGGCACGGGTTTTTGTGAAAAATCCCTTCAAAATCCTTATCATTGTAGTTGTCCTGAGATGAACTTTGGGATAAAAAAAAGTCTATTTCAATAATAATTAATGTTTGTTGGTTAATTTAGAATGAACTTTTTCATAAATAATCCAAAACATGCACTTATTATACCCCTAACATTCTCCAATTACCATTCCTCCGACTAAATTTCAATTCTGTTGCCAAAAAAAAAAAAAATTAAAATCCAATTCTCTTCCCCAAAACAAAAGCCTACCCAATTTGACCTATTATTCTACGTGCCCTGTCGAATCATTTAAAAATTAGAGTAAAAAATTGAACTCAATGGGTTTACATAAAATAATTTTGAGATCGTGAAAGATTCGAGTTCGACATTCTATTTCCTCATGTACACAAAAAATATAAAAAGATAAGTATGAGATTATGGAAGTCGAAAGTATAATTAGGGATGCAAATGAACCAATCCGCTCGCGAGCTATTCGGGTTTCGATTCGGAAAAATATTCGTTCGAGATCGTTCGTCAGGCTTAACGAGTTGAACTCGAGCCTAAAATTCAAGCTCGAATTTTTAAACGAGCCGAACTCGAACTTACAGATATTTGGCTCAAAAGTTCGCGAACATGTTCGTTTACAGGCTCGCGAGCCTATATTCGATTTCGGCTCGCGAACATGTTCGTTTACAGGCTCGCGAGCCTAGGCTCGAGTTCAGTTTGTTAATTGAACTAAGCTCGTTGAAGCTTAAACGAGCCTTTTTACAAGCCGAACTCGAGCTAAGCTCGTTAAATATATTAAACGAGCTTTTTACGAGTCGAGCTCGAACTGTTCACGAACCATATAATTTTCAAACGAGACGAACTCGAACTCAATTATGAAAGCTCGAATCGAACTCGAGCCGATCCAAAAACTAAATGAGCCGAACTCGAGCCTATTCCTATTCGGCTCGGTTCGACTCGTTTGCAGCCCTAAGTATAATAGACTAATAGTGATTTATATTGTCCACAATTTTATCATTCATGCCGTCATACTTTGTGGCCTTTGAATTCTCTTACAATACTTGCTCAATTTTGGAGGAAACAATAATTATTATTGCATATACTGTGATGAGATTTCGAAATGTGAAAAATGGATAATAAGCAATTGACGCATGTGGGATAAAATCATAAAGAAGTACTATTTTTCTCTACATTAGATTAAACAGTAATTTACTGCCAATACCCCAGGCAACTTCTTGGGACGCAAAAGACTTTCAAATGAAGTATGAAACATTACCTTGTTAAGAAGAAGAATGTGGGTTGGTGGGGGTTATAAGGTTTAAAAAGACAAAGTTGTATTTAGATAATTGGTTTGTTACTAAGTGCATTTTAATTTTTTCATGTATTTTTATAATATTAAAAAGAGGAGATGCATTAATTGGTTTTAGGGATATTAATAATGTTCCTTTTTTAATAAAAATATGGAATTTTTACTACTCTTCTCTTGTCACATTTTACCTCCCTATACTCTCAAATCAATCACTTTATCCCCTCCCTACTTTAATCTAGTATCAATTTACCCCTATGTTCATCAACTCTAGCGTAATTCTATAGTTAACATTATTAAATGTCTAAATTACCCTCATTTCTGTTAAACATATATTACACCTAGAAGTACTCTGGCTTCATTATTTTTTAGCAGATCTACTATATTTTATTATTTATCTAAGATATTCTTTTTCTCCAACACCTATTACGTACAGTGTTACCTCAAACAATCAACTCCATTCTTAGACATAAAAATATACGTGCACAAAAAAATTACTTTTATTTCTATGAACATGACTATATGAGAACGTTTTTTTACAAGCATTATTGATGTAATTACCAATTTTATTTTCTTTTTTATAGTTAAAAACTTAAACAATATTTTGCTAAGATAGAGTACTTGTAAATAATCAATCTAACTATATATATATATTTATATATATAAACTACGTTGATAAAAAAATCTCTTTTTTTTTCCGGTTTACAAACATGGTGTAAATCACATAAACTTAAGAATAACGTTGCTAATATAAAGTTCTTTATAACACAATTTATATATTAAAGCTGCTATATATCAATTAGAAAGTTCCATCAAACTATATCCAAATTAATATATACTAAATCCATCATATTTATGCAAGCCGAATCCATGTGAGAGAAGAGACCAATTGATCATGTGAGAAAACTTGAAGAATATTGGTTTGTTATGCATTATCATGGGCTTTTTGGTAATTGTATAGAAATAAGATATCTTTTTTTTGGAACCATAAAGAAATAGGGTTAATCAAAGGTAATACTAAAAATAATGTTTTTTAGTGTTATTAAGAGTTAATGAATAGGGGGTAAAGTGAGACTAGATTAAAGTAGATGGGGGTAAAGGGATTGATTTGAGAGTAGAGGGGGTAAATTGTGACAAGAGAAGAGTACAAGGGGGTAAAGTGCTATTTACCCTTTTTTAATTTACCTTTGGATGGTGAAGACAATTTATGTCCTCTTAAAAAAGACATCTAGCCTCAAGGGCATAAACGAGTTTGTAAGTGGTAAGGTGACAAGAAGTGAAAGTCTTCCGGCGTATAGTCTTCTTCTGCGATTCTTTCTTTGAATCATAAAGTGCCATTCTGGATTTGTATCTTGTTGGTTGGTCCTCTCTTGCGCGCTACTACTCGCAAGATATCCTCAATTTACATCCCCGCCCGCAGTGAGTTGGTGGGAGGTTTCGCCGGGGAAAAACCTTTAAATAAAAAAAAAGACATCTAATTTAAAGGTGACGTTACAAAATAAAACTAAAGGAAACGGTCATATGGGTTAGAAAGAACTAACATGTCATTTGCATTGAACTTACATGAGATTTTATTTTACTGTTAAAAAATTAGATAAAAGAGAACAATTTAAATGTCAAACTAAATCTATGTTACAGAATAGATTTGGCTCATTTTTTTGAGACGAAGACGAAACTCATTGTTGATACTATTAATTAGGTTATTAATTGAGTTTTTTTATTTATTTATCGCAATTGTCCTTCATAATCACGATCCTCATCCATAGCACTTGACAGTCTTTATGCCTTTTAAATTTTATTTATTTATTTTTTCGAGGCTAAAACAAAATTGAGAGGTACGTTATAAATTGAAAGCAAACAAACTTATGGGGCCAAACTATTTATGCCCTTCAAGACTCAAGAGTCAAGACCAAGTATTGTATAATACAACTGATATTTTTTTCGATGTAATGTTACATACTGGACCAATTTGTGAATATGAAAAGTTGTGGGGTCAAGTAGACATCGCCTTTTATCGTTGTCCTTGGGTTGGAGATATTTTTCATCTAAAAAGCTTCAATTTTTTGTCTGACTCAGTCCCACATTTTGGTGCCACTTTGCTCGGATATAAAAACCCACAAGCAGTATAGAAAAATCTGTTGGGTCACTCATTTTGCTTCATTCAAACACAAATATCTGATCAGATAAGATTCATCAATTGAGGTTCAGGTTCGTGTGTTTCCCTTTTCTTTTTATGCCTTTGTTCATCTTCTTCAGCTGATTTTTCAATGTGATTATACTGCATGTTAAATTGTTAATGTTTGTGTTTTCAAATTCACACAATGGATTTTTTTTTTTTTTTTGTTTAGTGTTTGGTTGAGCCAGCTCATATAATCAGTCAGAAATGGGGTGATATCGCATTTAAAGAATTTTAAGCTTTTGCAGCACTTTTTCATGGTTGTATTAACATTTTTTTATGTGGTACAAGCTGTTTGGACAAGTGATGATCTATAATCAGTGTTCTAAAAAGCGCTATGCGTTAGTCGGGCGGCAAACGGGGGCCTAGCGCTTAGGCGGGGCCTAATCGGGGTTAGACGGGACCTGGGCGGGGTTAGGGGGGCCTAATCGGAAAAATAACGTAGGCGGACAAGGGGGGCCTAGCGCCTAGGTGGGGACTAATCGGGTCTAGGCGGAGATTTTTAGAACAGTGCTTATAATTAGATTCTGAAAAAATTTCTGGAGAAAACATTTATCTCAGACACTAATGGCTTCTGCTTCATGCCTCAAAATCTGGGGCCGAGGATTAGTCCAGCAAAGCCGGGAACTCGAGACATAAAAAAAAAAACATATTCCGTGTTAAATGTCCGCCTCATCTAAAAACTCAAAAATTTAAAGAGGGGAGAAATATGATATTTTTACATCTTATGAACAATTGTTACAGGGCTTTCTTTATCATCAGATTCAGGACCAAGGGCTGAGAACATTTTGTGCTTCTATAACAATTTTCTCTGTTTAAAAAAATGAAATATCTAGTCACATTTAAGTATCAGAAATATATCTTGCACTTTTAATAATTTCAAGAAAATTAATCTGATTATATGGATCCATATCTTTTATAGGTGTCATCAGTTATTGAGTATCACTTCTGAGGTATTTGTTATTTCCTAAATTTAAAGTCCAAGGTGTAAATAATATTTCTATTCAAATCTACAAGGATTACATTTTTTGTTGTACAAATAGCTAAACAATTAAAAAAGAGAAGGGTCTTTTACTACTATTGTTTGGTGATGAACTACAATGAGTGTGCACTATATTATCAAGCAATCATCTTCATTTCCAATCAGCTTTGTTCGTCTAATTTACTTAATCTTATCCTCACTGTTCTTCATGTTTATGTAATTTAATTTGTCACTAATCTGCAATTTTGTTCTGTCATTCTGTAATAGCTATTCCAGAGATGGCATCTATGCAAACTAGTCTGGCGTCGGCCATATGCAACAACAGAAACAACTCTTCTTCCCTGAAATCTTTGAACAGCTCTTTCCTCCACGGCATTGATCTTAATGGACAGGTTTCTAACCTAAGGAGAAAGGAAATTTGCCCTGCTTTTTCTTCAGGCCCGAAAGCTACATTAACCTTTGATCCCCCGACTACCGACCAAGAGAAAGTTAAACAGCGGAAGCACACAGCAGATCCTAATGCCCCTGATTTTCTTCCGCTTCCGTCTTTTGAGGAATGCTTTCCCAAAAGCTCTAAAGAATACACGTACGTAGTTTTTCTAAAATGCCTTCTTAGTGTTGTTGATATCACCGTCATACATTATGCTATGTGCAATCTTCGGCATAGTTTGTGCTGTAAACTTTTTTGTTCGTTTGGAGTTGTCTGATTTGGTGAGATTGCTTACAGGGAAGTCGTTCATGAGCAATCTGGTCATTTGCTGCGAGTTCCATTTAGGCGCATCCACCTCTCAGGGGACGAACCACATTTCGACACCTATGACACCAGTGGTCCGCAAAACATCAGCCCACGCAATGGTAAGCTTATTAGCATTCCACATAGTTCAAAATTTGTTATCTATGACATACTTTATTCTTTTCTTGGATTAAATTGTTTTCATATGTTTGCTGCTGAGTATTAGAATGATGAGTCAGAAAGTTCCTGTATCAAACTTTCATATCTTCAACATTGATCCTTACAAAGAATGGTGTTAAAATCCTCATTTATTTGACATTCTTGTTTTTTATTAATGGATAAATACAAAATAAACCCTGAGGTTTGGGCTAATTACCAAAAAACCCAGAGATGTTTCAAAGTTACAAAAAAACCCTATGGTTTGATTATGTCTTTAATTTAAGGGGGTAACTGTAATATTTCTATAAATATCAAGAGGTTTTGAAATGTTTTTTGCTTATGAAAGTAAGACGGAAACAAACCTCAAGGGGTTTTTTGCAATTTTCAAAAACCTTGAAGTTTTTTGTGCCCGAACCTCAGTTTTTTTTTTTTTTGGTTGTAATTATCCCTTTTATTTATGTTATTAATGTCTTTTTAAGGTTATGGCTGCATGAATATCCTTTCTTGTTAAGCTTAGCATTGCATTTTCTCTGCTGCTTATATTTTGAGAAATGGTTATTCAAACAGGACTTCCCAAGTTGCGTAAGGAATGGATTGACAGAAGAGAAAAGTTGGGTGGACCACGGTATACTCAGATGTTCTACGCAAAGCAGGGAATCATAACCGAGGAGATGGCATACTGTGCTGCACGTGAAAAACTCGACCCGGAATTCGTTCGGTCCGAGGTTGCTCGTGGTCGTGCGATCATCCCCTCAAACAAAAAGCACCTCGAGTTAGAGCCTATGATAGTCGGCCGCAATTTCTTGGTGAAAGTAAACGCTAATATTGGTAACTCGGCCGTTGTTAGCTCCATCGAAGAAGAAGTCCACAAACTTCAATGGGCAACAATGTGGGGTGCCGACACTATAATGGATCTTTCGACCGGACGTCACATACATGAAACTCGGGAATGGATCCTCCGTAACTCAGCCGTACCGGTTGGAACTGTGCCCATCTACCAAGCCCTGGAAAAGGTGAACGGAATCGCGGAGAATCTCACTTGGGAAGTTTTTAGGGACACGTTGATCGAACAAGCTGAGCAGGGTGTCGATTATTTTACGATACATGCGGGAGTACTGCTCCGTTACATCCCGCTAACGGCTAAGCGAATGACGGGGATTGTTTCTCGTGGTGGATCGATTCATGCAAAGTGGTGCTTAGCTTATCACAAGGAGAATTTTGCGTATGAACACTGGGATGATATACTAGACATTTGTAATCAATATGATATATCTTTGTCGATTGGTGATGGGTTGAGGCCCGGATCCATATATGATGCAAATGATTCGGCTCAGTTTTGGAGCTCTTAACTCAAGGAGAGTTGACTCGCAGAGCTTGGGAAAAGGATGTGCAGGTATTGAAAAACACTCTTGAGTATTATCTGGTTTGACTTTTACAAACAAATAAGCACTTTTACAACTTTTTCACCAAAAACTTTCAACTTCAGATTCTCAACTTCCGATTCTATTTGCAAACACTACCAAGTTCTAATTTTCAACTACTTTAACTTCTACAATAAATCACTTATTCTAAAAGCAAAAGTTTTTACAAACTCTCACTTTAAGTTCTTGTGGCATAGTATTTGTGAATTGCACTTAAAATGTTACTTCTTTATTGACCTAAGGTGGTTGTATTATATACATGCAGGTAATGAATGAAGGGCCAGGGCATATTCCACTACACAAAATCCCCGAAAAACATGCAAAAACAATTGGAATGGTGCAACGAAGCACCTTTCTATACTCGGACCATTGACGACCGATATCGCTCCTGGATACGATCACATCACCTCAGCCATTGGGGCCGCCAACATCGGCGCTCTCGGCACAGCACTTCTCTGTTACGTGACCCCTAAAGAACATCTCGGTTTGCCTAACCGAGACGACGTGAAGGCCGGCGTTATCGCGTACAAGATAGCCGCAAGACGCTGCCGATTTAGCGAACGTCACCCGCACGCTCAAGCGTGGGATGATGCGCTAAGCAAGGCGAGATTTGAGTTCGGTGGATGGATCAATTTGCTTTGTCGCTGGATCCCACAACTGCTATGTCGTTTCATGACGAGACGTTACCTTCCGATGGTGCCAAAGTGGCGCATTTCTGCTCGATGTGCGGGCCTAAGTTTTGTTCGATGAAGATTACCGAGGATGTAAGGAAATATGCGGAGGAGCATGGGTATGGAAATGCGGAGGAAGTTATCCAGCAGGGTATGGATGCTATGAGTGCGGAGTTTTTGGCTGCAAAGAAAACTGTCAGCGGGGAACAACACGGTGAGGTTGGAGGTGAAATTTACTTGCCGGAGGAGTACGTAAAATCGATGAGGAGTTGAAGGTGAGTACAAATTTATATTCTTTTCAGTTCTTGGGATATTTTCTAACTTATGGATTGTGTAAGAGAAATTAGCTCCTATTGCTATATAGCTTGAGTGGAAAAGTTAAGGCTATTCCTTAGAGTTCGGTGATAAAAGGAAATGTAAAAGAAAAACATTGAAATATGAAGTGAAAAATACAGAAAAAACATTGAAATATGAAGTGGAAAATACAGGGTAAATTACGAAATATAACCCTGAGGTTTAGCTTAAGTACAAAAAAATTCAGTTATCTTTCAAAATTACAAGTATCTCCTTAAGGTATTACCCATGGGTACGGGTTGCAATTTGTGTCATCGTTGTGCTCGTCGTGTTTTCATGTTATCTATCCTATTTGATCTTAAATATAACAATAATTGTAATTTAAACATAATTTACAATTTCTTGCTTTCATGTTATATCGTGCCTTATCGTGTCATTTTTCTATGCAGTTCGTGTTTGTAATCTTGTCGTGTTCATGCCTTATCACTCATTGTCGGCCCTGCCCATGGGGTTTGCATATATTTAACAGATGTCCCCCTCTTGAGGATGTAATTTGTGAAATTGAAACAAATATCAAGGGGGTTGAGTAATTTTGAAAGATCCATAGGTACTTTTTTGTAATTAGATTGAACATCAATTGTAATTTTGTGGTTAACTTAAATATATCCTTTGGAGCGAGATTTCTCGTGTTTTCTTCTAAAATCCAAGACCCAAACATTAGGTCAAGAAACCATTTCATTACATTAGGATCAAAAAGTATTACGCTTTAGCATTTTTGCCACCAATCTCTACTATTAACCTCTAACTCCTTCCTTGGTTGTGTTTTTGTCATTTATGGCAGGCCTTTCTTCGAGGCAAAAACATAATAATCTCCGAGATATGGTCTAGAATCTCCGAGCTACAATGATGCATGGTTGGCCAAGTCGAGAGGCACTAGCTAGGTAAATAAAATAAGTAGCTTCAAGTTTGTTGAACAGCTTAAGATAAGAAACATCTTTATTCGATCATGTTTAAATAGCCTCGATCGACAGAATACAAAATGCTCTTCTTTGGATGGTTTTTAATGTTAAATGCTCGTTTACTCGTTTATTGATGGAAAAACGCACCGGGGGTGTCTGTGTCTGCTCCAGTGCTGGCCTTTGGGCCAGGACTCGAGCAGGTCAGGCTGAGAAAGTCCCTTTGAACCTGAACAGGATAATGCCTGCGTAGGGAGTGTGCATTTTTATTTTCTGTGCTTGCACAGGGCTGAAGATTTTGAATGCGCCGTTCGGGCGATCTGCTCCATGCATTTGCAGCTTCGTGAAATTTTCTACCGTCTTGCGCGAAAAATATGAAACCAAAAAATGATGCATCCATTTACATTTGTGTTGTTAAGTTGCTTATTTTAGTTAATTAGCTACTCTAGGTTCAACTAGGCATCTCAACCAGGGAGAACTGCAAAACTGTGTCCGGAAAAGAGTTGTGTTAATAACGGTATGTAAGAAAAGTTGCTCAAACGACAAAAGGTAATATCGCCGGGGTTCTGAAAATTAATCTATCCCCTTACCAAATCATTATATATGGGTTTGGGTAAGGTCAGAAACGATCCGAGCCGAGCGTTGTTTGCCAAATGTTTGTTTATTTTTGGTCCTGTTCGAGCTCGGTTTGGGTTGTTAAGTTTGTGTTCGTGTTCGTTCATTTAATTTTTGTTATGCTCGAATTTGTTCACGAACATGTTCGTGAACATGTTCATATTTGAGTTCGTGTTCGTTACGTGTTCGTGAACATGTTCATATTCAAATTTGTGTTCATAAAGTGTTCGTGAACAATCAACAATCCCCATTCACTCACGAACGAACAAACAAACAAACAAATATCAATATTTAAAATAAATAACATTATTTATTATTAATTGAATAATAATCGAGCTATTAGCGAGCCTTTAACGAGCTTGTTCACGAACAATTCTAAACAAACACTAAACGAGCTTGTTCATGAACATTTATAAACGAACACTAAACGAGCTTGTTCATGAGCTATTAATGAACGAGTATAGGATTGTTCAAGCTCTGTTCGTTTATTTAACGAGCTCTAAAATTTGTTCGTTTATGTTCGTTTAACTAAATAAACGAACATAAACGAACAATATCCGAGCTTGTTCACGAGTAGTTTGCCGAACGCTCCGCTCGTTTCGTTTACCTAGGTTTGGGGGTGGGCATTTGGCTTTGGTTTTTCGGATCTCGACCCGACCGAGCCTTTTTTTTTAGTGAGAAAAATTGGATAAGGGGTAATTGATTAAAAATGTTGGATAATCGGGTTGGGTATTAGTTAGTGGAAAACTAACCGAAAATCCTATTTGTCACCTAGACTGGTCAAAATGATTTTGGTTTGGCCTTACCAAATGGCCAATGGATGAAATCGGTCGACTTCGGTCGATTAGGATTTTTAATCGGGTCTTGATTTTTGAGTCCGTGTCAACCCCACCACGAGGCCATAGGGCTATCAGGTCAAATTGGTCCTATCACTCATTTAAAAAAAAACCAGGCGATGCTCGGATTGTAAAGAATTTAATGAAATATGTCATCAATGAAATGTGATGCATTAATTGATCACATGATAATCAATGAAATATTAAGAAGTTAGTAGCTCAAATAATACCGTTCACCCACACAAAAGGTGTTGATTAGGACTCAAACTAGAGTCTTTTAATTTTTTCATCTCTTCCCGTCCACTCCTCCCCCTAGCCCTATCGGGTCAAAGTTGACCTTTACTTTTTTTTTTTTTTTTTTTTTTTGTGATAAAGTCATGCACTTAGAAGTTTAAAATTCCTAACCACATAGTATTATAATAAATGTAATAGAAATTATGTAATAAGAAATGAGATTTTTTAAAATAATTTTACGAATTAATTCAAAACATCAGCAACCTAATATTCTAACAATGGAATCATGGATCATAATATTACAAATCCTTCATCCGCATCAATTATAATATTAGACTCTCATTTGGATGACATGGGTGAAACCACGTTAGTATCACTCGCTTTGTTTTCATTTATAATATACAAACAAAATAAAATAAATAGTTTAAACCAGATAAATTAATCAAATCATATTAAGTTGTAAAGATTAAATATATAAAAAACAATTGAATACAAATATTTTTTTTTGAAAGCAAGTGTTATCTGTAATACCCGGTTCTTTTTAATTGGGGATAAAATTAGGGTTTGACTAGAATCGAATTTGGGGATGATTTAGAATTTTCGAAACCCTAAATTTCCTAAATTGGGGATTTAATTTTGATTTTATTTTCATAATAAAGGAAAGTCAATTTTTAGAAAAGGGAAAATCGTGTTTATAAGAGAAAGAAATCAAATATGCGTTTATGACATGTAAATCAAAGTATTTTTTGGCAATCAAATTTCAACAAAATATTCTTGCCTTAAATTATTTAAATCCTTGGCCTATAAATTGAAAGCCTCCTTAGGATTTTTATTCACAATTTTCTACACCAAGCAAGAAGATAAATTTTTCTTCTTCATTTTCTCCTCCCTAAAAACCGCCGCCACCATCACCGCCGTGCTCCACCACCATGACCGCCGATCGCGCCGCGATTTCACGTTGTAGGAGACGAAAAATCCGATTTCTAGGCTCGCACACCCGCATTTTTTTCCACGAAGTTTCTACTTTTAAGGTGGGGATTTTCTTGTTTATGTCTACTTTAAATGCATTATATGATTATTTGTGTGCGGGCACGTTAAACATGAAAAGCATGATACTTAAGTGTACAAGCATGAAAAGTAAGGTACTTAATTGTACAAGCATGAAAAACATGGTACTTAATTGTATAAGCATGAAAAGCAAGGTACTTAATTATACAAGCATGAAAAGCAAGGTACTTAATTGTACAAGCATGAAAAATAAGGTACTTAATTGTACAAGCATGAAAAGCATAGGTGTGTGTGCATGAGTGATTATATTGTGTATTTAATTTAGACATTGCGTCCCATTAAGTCATTGTATGCTCACCCCATGTTTTCCAGATGAATGAAGGAGCGGAGCGTGGCAAAGGGGGACGGTGGAAGTCGAATCAAGAATTAAAGGGCCCTTTATTTTGTTTTTAATTTTTATAATATTAAATAACTAAGTAATTTTGTGAATTAAATTTTGAGGAAATTACACAAAATACCGATTTTTAGAAAAAGACAAAAATACCCACCCATCACAAAAATACCCCATCCGCTCCATCTCATCACAAAAATACCCCAACACTCCATCACTTTGTCCACCACGTTTCACCGAGCCACTGTTGTTGATGCTCTCATGAGTCTTCTTCCGTCGGACAAAAAGGAATGGAGAACAAAACGTCGAGATTAAACCGACAAATGAGCGGAAACAAAAATAAAAATACGTATAAACAATTGGAAAATTGAGAGCCGAAAAAAAAGAATATTCATACGGTTTTCTTGGCGGCGACCATTGTTGAAGTCTCTAGTGCTTGCCGAGATGCGGAGAAGAAATGAAACCCTAGTTGTGCATATACTATACAGGGTAAGTGGTTTTTAAAGGGTGCAATTTTTGGAGAATTTCTAAATACCTTTCTCCGCTTTTTTTTTTGAAATTGTCAAAAACTCCCCAAGTTTCTCATTACGTTATTTAAAAGCCTTTTTTTTTTTTAGTACGAAAAGCCTTTCTCTTGGAAGAAATCCCACTTTCTCGCGGCGTCCGGATCTCAGGGACGATTTCGATTCGCTCGGGGAGAGGTCTATGATTGGGATTTGGATGGATGGAAGGAGGGATTGAAGGCGGAAAGAGATTCCGGTGGGAGGAACATTCTCGGGGAATGGTGGAGACGCCGAATCGAGAGAGGCCTTTGACTCTATTTTGGATTCGCCGAATTCTTTTACTTCCTTCATCCTTTCGTAGCTTTATGGAGCTTGCCATGATCCGTGGTTAGTAGAAGTTAAATTATTTAATTTATTTCTCACCGCAAATTTTCGGAGAAGAAGCTAGGAACAGTGGTGGTAAATATTATTTTGTGATTTGAATTTTTCGTTTGTTTCGATGTTGTTTTTTTTTTTTCTTTTGTACTTTTATGTATTTTCCATTTATTTGTTCTTTTTATTGTTTTTTATTTGTTGTGTTATCTATCTGATTGTATATTTTTTTTTTTATTTCATTTGTAGTGAATGTGGGATTTTTGTTGCTTGTTATGCCGAACATTTTATTGTTGGGAAGGCTATGGACGTTGAAGCGTTCGAGATAGAGAATGAACAAGCAAGACTCGTGAATCGCTTCACAATATCATGCTAAGTTGAAGCCGCAAAAAATGGTGATGACGATGACAACGACATTGAGTTTCTACCTCCAATTCCTAATGATTTTAGAGAATTGTTGTTACGTAAATTTTAATGATGGTGTAATCAGTTGAAACATGTAAGAAACATAAATGAAACATGTAAGAAACAATTGTGAAACATGGGATCATGTGATAAAAGTTTATAGTAAATTGCTTTTAAATTTAGAGAAATAGTGTAGTTTTTTTCCCATATACTCTTCAGCTTTGTTTTTGCCATCCTTGTAAATGTTGATCTTGCTTCATTTTGATGTCTGCATGCCTAATCTTGAACTAAAGATCTCACGTACTCTAGCAAAATTGTTACTAGTAGGTCTTTTCCCGCTACAGTTGATGCATTCAATAATTCTACGATGTTGGAAGTCAATACAAAGTATTTTTTGGTCTGATAGTGGAGTCGTGTCCATTTCTCGTAGCCAATGATGGACAAGTAAGCTCAAATTTTCTCGAATTGAATGTGCATCCATTGGAATCGATATTCTTGTTATTTAAAAGTTGGTATACTCTCTATTTTCTCCCATTGTCCATTGTGGCATACCACAACCGAGATTTTCACCATGCAATCGCGGAATGCAATGAAAAGTTGGCTAAGTGAAACATATAAGAAACATAAATGAAACGGTGTGAAACAAAGAAACAACAAACTTGTTTGAAACAACAAAGAAACAACAAAGAAACAAAAAAGAAACCAACGCAAAAATCAGCGGAAAATGAGTATTTTTGTCAAAAACAATGGAAAATGGGTATTTTTGTCAAAATTCGGCGGAAAATGGTATTTTTGTCCAAAATCATCGGAAAATGGACATTGTCGGGGATTGGGTATGGAAAATGGGGTATTCATGTCCTTTTCCTTAAATTTTTGGGACACATTTTCATGACTATTTCCGCATTTATGGCAAGTATTATTTATTTCCTTTAAGAAATGTGTTTTCAAGCTTGGGCTTGTTTTTATTTTCAGACTTTAATAAATTGCAAATTGTATATTTTTATGTTTATGAAATTGGGATGTTACATAAGTGGTATCGAAATGAGCGGGTCTATCTTTCCTGTAGACTTGCTAAATTATTTTAGAAAAAAAAATGGGTCTTGATTTTATGAAGATGACTACTTTCAAAAAGAAATAGTAACAGTAAAGAAGTCGACTTATCCATCGCCTCATGCCGCGCTGACTCTGAAGTGAAAAGGTATTATTTATCATGTGCAACGACTATAGCCATATTGATAGATGATAAGAGATTGTTTTTCTTAAAGCAAACGAAACACTAAGTATCCAGACTTTCTAATTTGGGGCAAGAAATCGAATTTCGAGGACGAAATTATTTTTAAGGGTGGTAGAATGTAATACCCGGTTCTTTTTTAATTGGGAATAAAATTAGGGCTTGATTAGAATCGAATTTGGGGATGATTTAGAATTTTCGAAACCCTAAATTTCCTAAATTGGGGATTTAATTTCTGATTTTATTTCCATAATAAAGGAAAGTCAATTTTTAGAAAAGGGAAAATCGTGTTTATAAGAGAAAGAAATCAAATATGCGTTTATGGCATGTAAATCAAAGTATTTTTGGCAATCAAATTTCAACAAAATATTCTTGCCTTAAATTATTTAAATCCTTGGCCTATAAATTGAAAGCCTCCCTTAGGATTTTTATTCACAATTTTCTACACCAAGCAAGAAGATAAATTCTTCTTCTTCTTTTTCTCCTCCCTAAAAACCGCCGCCACCATCACCGTCGTGCTCCACCACCGCCGACGCCACCCAAGCACCTCCACACCATGGCCACCACTTTCTCAAACCCTAAGCCCCATAACCAAAACCCTAGATAAAAACCAAGGAATTGGGAAAGAGAAATAAAGGAAGCGAGAGAAGAGGTTGCTACCATGACATGACCCGATCGCCGCCTTTATTCGTTGTAGGAGATGAAGAATCCGATTCTAGGCTCGCACACCCGCATTTTGTTTTCACGAAGTTTCTACTTTTAAGGTGGGGATTTTACTGTTTATGTCTACTTTAAATGCATTATATGATTATTTGTGTGCGGGCACGTTAAACATGAAAAGCATGGTACTTAAGTGTACAAGCATGAAAAGCAAGGTACTTAATTGTACAAGCATGAAAAGCATGGTACTTAATTGTACAAGCATGAAAAGCAAGGTACTTAATTGTACAAGCATGAAAAGCAAGGTACTTAATTGTACAAGCATGAAAAGCAAGGTACTTAATTGTACAAGCATGAAAAGCATAGGTGTGTGTGCATGAGTGATTATATTGTGTATTTAATTTAGACATTGCGTCCCCACTGGGCTGTTGTATGCTCACCCCATGTTTTCCAGATGAATGAAGGAGCCGGAGCGTGGCAAAGGAAACGGTGGAAGTCGAATCAAGAATTAAAGGGCCCCTTTATTTTGTTTTTAATTTTTATAATATTAAAAAACTAAGTAGTTTTGTGAATTAAATTTTTGGGACACGTTTTCATGACTATTTCCGCATTTATGGCAAGTATTATTTATTTTCCTTTAAGAAATGCGTTTTCAAGCTTGGGCTTGTTTTTATTTTCAGCACTTTAATAAATTGCAAATTGTATATTTTTATATTTATGAAATTGGGATGTTACATTATCCATACATTATTACGATACACGTTTCAATTCTTTAATTGATTATTAATTTGTTGTGAAATCATTACCAATTATATACAATTTTTAAATTAATATTTACTAAGTTGTTTACTAAGAATAAATGTTAACTAAGATCGTTTTTTTCCCAAACAATAGATTTATAGCATAGAACTCAGTGAGAAAAATTACAATCAAATTTGTAGCGGACTGGCTAAGGTCCAACTTGGAACTCAAATTAGTTTCACTATTACAGGCCAAGAGAGCTAATCTATCGCAAAAGTGTCTCTCAAACTCAAAACAGAAAATAGAAAACAGACATGAATCAAAAAGGAAAATCAACAAGTAGATGTTTTTGGCTATTGTTGCAGCTCCATTGGTGAACTTGACTTTGTTGTTGAGCTTGTGCACAATATCCTCATCATCTATCCGTATTTGAATCTGTGAAGCCCCATGTCTGAAAACAGCATCTTGAACTTGTCTGATCCCAAGTAGACTTGCTTCCACTAAGTTCCCAAGAGGAGTACATGAAATGGATTGGAACTCTTGCCGTTCCCAAATCGCACCCACAACAATATACTTTTCAACCCATTTAACTTTCGCAAAAACTTATGTGATATGGTAAAAGTCCGTGAGACGTGAGAGGCGGTGATACTTTTAGTGTAAAAAGTGACAAGTATCACTTTTTACACTAAAAAGTATCACCGTCTCACTGACTCCGACATCGTCTCACAGAGACCTGGTGTTTAACTTTTAGGAATACCCCAAAGGTTAGGGTTATTTAAATGAGTTTGTTGTGTTTGTGAGAATTTGTTGTAGATATATAGTGGCTTTTCGCGTGTTATTAATATAGGTATTGGTCTTATTGGAACTAGCGCCAATAAGTAAGCGGCTGATACCAATAGCGCCAACTTTCAAATTCAATTGCTTTTTTTTATATATTTTTCGACATTGTTGCGCTAGTCATACTACCCATTTTTTTTTTGAATTTTCTCTTCCTTTTTATAAATATACCCGATCCCTCTCATTTCATCCATCTCACACGCCCTTTAAAATACACAATACAAAAAGTCATTTTCCCATTCCACAAACACTCGGCGATGGCAGGCATCAGGCGACCACGACGAGCAGCAAATGGACGGTGGTGTACGGACGGTGGATGGCGTGATTCCGATTATTTTTGAATTTTCAAGTAATTGTTTTACACACATTGAATAATTTTTAATATTTGTAATTTATTTTGTTAATTGTTAAAGTTGTTGAAATTATATTGTTTGTTGGTATGTAATTGTAGATAACTTTTACTAAATGTTATTTTTAACATTTTTACAAATTGTTAGAATAAATTGTTTAATAAGATGGTAGGTATGAATTTTAAAAATATTAGTAAAATAATAGATTAATATAATTTTATTTGCTTGTAGATGACTTTCAGTAGATGTTATTTTTACACATTTTTATAAATTGTTAGAAGAAATTGTTGAATAATATGGTAGGTAGGTATTTTTAGAAAAGTTAGTAAAATGATAGATTAATATAATTTTAATTGTTTGTAGATAACTTTTTGTAGATGTTAGGTTTGTAGATTCTATAGTTGGTATTTTTTAATTTATTAGTAAATGATAGAATAATTTTTGATTAATTAATTAATTATTAGTAAAAATATGATTATATTTAATTTTTGAAGATATGTCGGACAAAATTGGAGTATTTGTGCACTATGGAGGCGAAGTTATTGGAGCAACACATATTGATCGTAGTATCGACCAATCAAATTTATTAGGACTTTTGTATGAAATGACGGATTTGGATCGGATAAGTTGTGAGTTTTGCTAAATATTTTGATAATGATAATTCACGAGTGGTTTCAATTAAAAGGATCGGGAACTTAGATTTTTTTTTTTTTGGATCTAATAACTGGTTTAAGGTGCATTGATCTATTTCATACCGCACCACCACTAATTCCATTGGAAAATGAGTTTTACCAATATGCATCTTACATTATTGGTGACTCAATTACCTTTGGTTACTCGAGGAATGACGGACATGAGTTTGTGTAGTACTTGTAGACTAATCAGGGGAATTTAGATGGATCAAATGTGCATGTTGAGGCGACCTACATTTAGGAGTGATTGTTTTTTTCTTGGGGACATAACGGAAAACTTGGAACCTAGTGATAATAGCGAGCATGATGATGATAGTGATAACCATGTTGAGCATAATGATGTACAAGATCATGAAGATGATCATCCAAACGACATGTTTATTTGGTAGTTCCTCCTCATCCTAATTTATCAAGATCCTTTTTTTTTAGTCGGGAGTCTGATAGGTGTGAGTTTTGCATGTATTTTGAGGTATAATTATGACAAAAATGGTGATTAGACATGCATAAACTCATATGAAATGGTTTGTATTCACTCTTTGTGGGAAAGATGTTATGCTTTACTCGTTTTGTAGGAATTTAATGATATTTGAAGTAATTTGGAGACAAATACGAGCATCGCGAAGTAGAAACACTAAGAATCGAGTGAACATACGAGATTAGAAGCCACAATGAGAAGAAGTTGAACAAATAAGGCCAAAATAGAGAACACATGGGTAGGCGGGCGCGCGCACGGGCGCGACCCCGTGCGTCCCCAGGGGAAGGAAGATGTGGTTACGCAAGCGCGCATGGGTAACCCGTGACGTAAACGCACCACCCGTGCGCCACGAGATTTTGAAGCTGCCGGGAATGCGCATGAGTAACCCATGCGTGAACGCACCACCCGTCTTATTTGGTTGGTGAAAAGCGAGGACTTGGCCTACGGCATGATGACGCGGGTAACCCGTGCATCCACGCACGACCGACCTGGCCCCTGGCCAGAATGTCTGATATCATGACAAAGCAATGTCCCCTAAACTTTCTAAAAGGTATATAAACTCTTTTTGGGGTGCACACCAAGGGCATTCTGACATATTTTGGCCTAAGAATACAAGACAAATTCTTATTCTTCCAAGAAGACATCAAGGAGACAATCGGGTCGCATCGGAGATTGAGGAACGAAGATACATCGAGAGATTGTCGACTTTCCTAAGTTTTCTTTGCTTTTCTTGTTGTTTCATCTTTCATTTTAGCTTGTCATGGCTTTGAACAATTTGTATATGAGTTGTTTAGACATCATGTGTAGCTAAACTTCTAGAGATTTCCGGGTTTTGGAAGTAGATTAATTGAACTCTTGTTGAATGTTTTAATCTTAGTTGAAGTTATTGTCTTGAAGCCTATTTGAGTACTTTATGCTTATTCTTGTTTTATCATTGGGTCTATAGATGACATGCTTGATATATTGATTCATAATTCGAGAGATGAGTTTCAATATTTGATTCTTGAGCACTTTGGCCTATGATTTAACATGTTTGATATATTGATTCATAATTCGAGAGATGAGCTTCAATATTAGATCTTGAGTACTCAACGTGAATATTTGCAAGAATCGAGAGATTTGCAATATTTGTGAAGACATTTGATCTTTTAAACTTTTGGGAGTTGAATATCTCATGTTGAGTAGAGATGCTAGCATAGATATTTCAATCCACATTTTATATGCATCTCGAGAGGGAGGATAAAATACTTTTGTGATCGTCTTATAGGAATATTGATAATAACTTCGACTTTGATTAAATTGGACAACAAGAGGGATATTAATCGAAACCTTAACCCGGGAATCCATTTTATTATCTTGATACTTCTATTATTTTTCATCGTCTTGATCTTGTGTTTTTAGCAGTCTTATTTGTCTTAATCTCACAACAATCATCCAAGTTTGATCGTATAAATAAAAATAAGGCTATCTTAGTTCGATACTTAGCACATTAATTTATTAGTCTCCGTGGATACGACCTTGCTACCCTATTCTATAAACTAAACCATACACTTGCGGTGAAGCTAAAAATAAGGCGAACAAGTTTTTGGCGCCGTTGCTGGGAACTAATACAATTTTTGGTGCTAATATTGCGATAGATAGAATTATTTTTAATTTAGACATTTTTTATTTCATTTTGCTTTTGTAAATTCTATCTCTACAATGTTTGATTTGTTTCTTTGAGGTTTTGCAGATAGTACACGAACACTCGCTCGGATGGAGAAAGTCAATTACTTCAATAACTGAATTCTTACAGTTATTGGAATAATCCTACTCCTGTGTGCTATTATCCAGATTGGGAGAATTACAAAGATTTTTCATATGCTAACACGGAGAATGTGATTCCACCACCATCAAGCTTCAATGTAACGAATGGGTTTACCAATGCAGAGGCAAAATTATCTTTGGAAGATGCCCTCACCTCGTTCATAAATCAATCAAGTTCATTCATGAGTGAAACTAGGAGCCGCTTCACAAGGCAAGACGCAAGGATGGACAAGATGGAGCTACAATTGACACAGTTGGCCAGTACGATGAAAAATCTTGAGACTCAAATGGGCCAATTAGCTACAATTGTTGGTGGGCAACAACAAAAGAGCTAATTTTCAAGCACCACTGAAGCCACTCGAAAGAACAATGTAGTCCCATTCATCAAAGGAGTGGTACCAAAACACGAGGAGCCAAAGATCCTGGAAAAGCAATAAAGTTCGGAACCAAACACGGATTGTGTGTCATGCACTTTCAACCCGTGTGTGGTACGAAAAGGAGCAAAAATAGGACAAAAACACACGAACCATATGTATACGCCCGTGCAACACGTGCAAGATATCATAAGAAAACTATTCCAGAATGAGACGAGCACGAACTATGTGTATGCACACGAACAATATGCGCGTAATTCAAATCAAAGTGTTCCAACACCAGGACTCCACTACTTTCTTAGAAATCCTAATTATGCATTACTAGATGCAAACAATGCAAAAATGGTTCTCGACCACGACCCAAAGCAGCTAATATATGCACTCAAAGGTGGTACGAATTGAAATTAACAGGCGTCGAGCTAAAGACGTTAAATATAGCGCTTGTTGGGAGACAACCCCGTAAGTCAAGCTCACGATAATCAGAGGGGGTGAATAGATTATCTCCATCTTTCGATTATGCCCTCTTTTCAAACAAAACAAGCCAAGACAATAATAAAGGTGCGGAATGTAAACAACACGCGTCGATTTATAGAGCTTCACCCCACTTAAGGACTACGTGCTCTACCACCCCAAATATATCCAGGGATGGGTTTGAAAAAAGAAAAAGAATTTTATTAATTACCACTATTAATACAAATTCAACTTACAACAACACCTTGAAGAGCACCACACTCTTCTTCAACACCACCTTTGAGATTACCACAATCTTTCTTGAAGATTACCACAATCTCAACGGCACCTTGTGAAGATTACCACAATCTTCAACCTTGAAGAATACCAAATTCTTCAACACCTCGACAAGAAGATTACCACAATCTTCTTACACCTAACACCTAGATCACCCAAGTGTGTTCTTACCACAAGAACACTCACAAGGATATCTTGTGTTGAATGATTACCCAAAAATTCAAGATTACAACTCGATAATGAATTATACAATTGAGTGCAAGTGTAATCAAGAATAGCCTAGACCTCAAGAATGTGAAAGTGATAAGCTAGGCAAATTACAACAAGAATAATGACAATATAAGACCAAGTGTTTGCTTGAGTATTTCTTGTTGTGTTGTATTATTCTCTCTTGTTGTTGTGCTTCAAATCTTCATCTATTTATAGGAGATGATTGGTACTTGATAGCTCCTCTTGGAATCGATATCTACAAAAAAAATTGCAATTAAAATCAAGATTATAGTCTGTTAGAAATCAATCCCACAAATTAGGGAAAAGTTGTCTTTGCACAACGATTTAGAATTTTGTTGTCAAACCATAGGCGCGAGGTTGCTGAGAAATAGGCGTTTGAAAATAAGAACATAATTTTACACAGGCGGCCGGTCAATGGGGGGTCCGACCGGTCACCCTAGGGTCCAACCGGTTGCCCTCTTCAAAAACCAATACAGAGAATTATGCAAAATCGAACCAACCTTCAGTACCGGTCGCCCTATAGGTCGATCGGTTGGCGCCACCGCCGTCGCCCTATAGGGTGAGCGGTCACCTCACCATTTTCTCGCAAACATGAAGTTTTTGTTTTGCACAACTTTGGTACGGGTTGCCCTATTCTATAGCGAGGTTAGGTTGACCTCAAAACAGAGGAGTTGTCTAATTTGTGTTGGAAATAAACTTCAAGAAATACTCCAGGAAAAATAGTAAAAACATTTTAGATCGATCGGGAGTATTAGGACAACATTTAGAAATATTGGTTTGATGTAAAAATACATTAACACAAAATCATTAAAAGTGTTGTCCAATTGTATCTAAAATAAAACTTGAAGAAATACTCAGGAAAATATTAAAACCATTTTAAATCATTTATGAGTATTTGGACAACCTTTAAAACCATTGTTTTGGTATAAAAACAAAATCATCAAAATCATGATAAAACCATTTATCAAACAATCTCCCCCCTTTTTGATGATTACAAACCAAAACAATTTAACAAGGTCGATTTAGAACCCAAAACAATTTACTAGGTTAAAAAAGAACTATCCGTTGTAGTGAGTGACAACATTCCACGCAATGTAAACACAAGGATGTGAGTAGAGATATTCAAACACATATAGCAAAAGCTCCCCTATCAATATGCACAACAAGAGTAATATAGAAGCAATCAACCAAAAGCTAAAAGCTCAACTTTTACAACTTGAGCTTAAGTATCAAGAGTTTATAAGCTCCTCTGTCAACAAAACATCATTAGACAAGTATATAAGTCCATAATACAACAATTGGACTAAGTATAATCCACAACTTATGGCTTTAAGAAGCCATAGCTTATAGCTTCTTTCTCGAGCTTATTTTAGCTTCAATGAGCTAATAAGCTTATAACCTGTTTCTCCCCTTTGGAATCATCAAAAAGAATATTAGCACGATAAAAATATCATATAATCATATCAAAGTGCGCAACTAAACCGATGTATCGAGTTATTTGAACATTGAAGCTTATAGACCAAATAGGAGGAAAAAGTCGATCATACGACTTGTAGAAGCTTATGAAAGCTAATTTGAGTAGCAAAACATGATCTCTATAAATATATAAGACATTTGAAAACGAGAGAATCATGTAAGTGATGAATTTTTCATTGAAACATTTTATCGAACACTTGGTGGGCGTTAAAGATTGAAAAGGATATGTATAGCCCTTGTAAATGTAATCAAGCCAAGTTTTTCATCACCAAAAGAAATTTTACAAATATCATTCATCAACAATCAATAAGCTCATCACAATCAATAAGCTCATCACCAAAAGCAATTTTACAAACCCTTGAGAACTTGGCGGGTGTTAAAGATTGAAAAGGATATATATAGCTCTTGTAAATGTAATCAAGCCAAGTTTTTCATCACCAAAAGCAATTTTACAAATATCATTCATCAACAATCAATAAGCTCATCACAAACATATACGAATTTCATCAAGAAAAATACATATAAGCCAAGTTCTCAAGGGTTCAACCTAACCGAGATAAGGGAGTAGAATTCTTACCATTTAATCGGTAAAGACGAGCAATTATGATGATAATCGAGCTAGATAATCCCAGAATATGAAATTTATGCAACAAAACTCATTTGGAGTGAATTGTGTGTGCAAATGACAAAAGGGACGAAAAATGGAGTAAAAGAGCCAAAATGGCTAAGTCCGGAAAGCAGAATGCATTATACCGAAAAATCGGAAGGGCGACCGGTCATGGGCATGGGTGGCCGGTCGAGCTAGTGGGCGACGTCGGCCCGCGGCACCAGTTGATTACATTATGAAAATCCAAAATTTGATCCAAAAATCCGATTTTTCGCCCCTAAGTTTTAAAAACGTGCAAAATGCAAACGTAGACCTCATTCAATATACATTATGTCATAATCAAGCTCGAAATGGAGTAAAATACTTGACAGTGAACGATTAAAAAATCCGTGAGTTATCCTTGAGACGAAATTAAACACATCTCAAGTTTTTGTTAAACATGCAATCCTTTAGAAAAAGATATCGAATCTCAATATGTTTAGTTCGATTATGACGAACCATATTTTGAAAGATTATTATTACCGGACTTGTTATCCCGAAAATAAGAACATTTTAAGACTTTGGATACAACAAGTCATAAGAAAAAAATGCCTTTCAAATATTTGAAAATTTCTTTTAACGGCACTTTAATGAGATTCGTTGGGATAGTTGTAATACCCGAGCCTCTAACTACTCACCTGGCCAATATAATTCATGCATTATATATGATTTATGTGTTTTTTTGAAGAAATATGATTTATGTGTTATTTGCACTTATATTGACATAAGAATAAGAATAAACTATCTAGGTGTTAAACTGTGAAATACCATTTAATTACACGTGGTACATTTAGAGACAAAATGTGGCATAGACGTATGTACCGAGGAATATTAGTACAAATATTTGTAAATTAAGAAAGTCCTGATAGGTAAAGAAAATCATGTACTAATCACCTATGCACTAAAATATAACTTATATATATAAATAGTTTAATTATACGTGTAATATGAATATATAATTAATGTACAAGTGTGGCTTGCATATATTATATGTTATATATAAATGAGAATATGCATGTGAGTATATGAGACGTGTAATTAAGTTAAGCAATACACCACCTCAAGTAATTATTACAAAGAATAAATATGTATATATAACTATGGCCCACATATGAGTAAATTAAACAAAAACAAGGGAGACTTGATTCTCACAAGCACACATATACATGATGGTCATCATAGAGATAAGGCAAATATGGGTTGAGTTGTGTTGCACGCCTCACCAAAATAAGGTTATCGATATATATATATATATATATATATATATATATATATATATAAGTGTCATTCGGTAAAGAAAAAAAAAGAAAGAGAAAACATAGAGAAGGAAAGCAAAAGAAAAATAGAGAGAGAGATAACATGAGGTTATTAGCTAGGAGCGGACCTTGTTTCTACAATTGATACAGGTATGTTCATTTTGTTAGGTAAGCACACAAAAACAATAGTATTGTCAAAAGTAGTGTGCCAAACTTTTACCAAAGTTTTTTGACAATGGAACCATCCAAGTGCAAATTTTCAACAAATGTGTGCTGCTCATTAACTGAAGGCTTTCTTGAAATGCCTATAAAAGGGCATGAGAGAAGTGCAGAGAAGATATGGCAAGCAAGGCATTTGCTTGACCATCCAACCGAGGTGGAGAGGAAAAATGAGTGTGTACACACTGGGGAGATCAATTTGGGTGAGTCAAATTGTGATAGGTGCGGGAAACACTCGGGCTATTATTCTCTCTCGGGTAACACAAAGGGGTTGGGGAGAGTGTTCTTTGATAGCTAGTAAAGTGGTTGTCACGAGAGTCTTATTTTCTTGGGTTTGGTCCATAAAACTCAAGGCGGGTGTATTTTTCTTGTCGGGAAATTCTTTATTAGTAAAGAACGGAAACTCTCGTGGACGTAGGCGGGTTTTGCCGAACCACGTAAAATCACTTTGTGTACATTTTATTTTCGTCGTGTCATTTATTTTTTGCCATCATCTTGTTGGTGTGATTTGTCGGGTATTTAGGATAAATCAAATCTCGGACCTTGACACACCTCGCCTGCGCCCAACAAGTGGTATCAAAGCTACTTGGTAAGTCGAGCAAGGTAGAAAATTGAGATTTGATTTTTCGGGACGGATCGTGGCAAAATGACAAATCCATTCAAGGTGCAACAATTTTGGCAAAGGGAATTTCACTCCTTGGCAATAAAGGGTGAAGGATCTCCTAGTTCAACGGGACTGGCAATGGCGTTGAAGGGAAAATGGGGAAAATTGACAGATATGAAAGGCACGTGATGGAAAATTCTAGATCAACTGGGAAAGTTGGTGTAAAGGTTGAGGAAGAAGATAAAGCCCTTTTACTTGTCTCTATCCCGGATTCATATGATAGTCTAGTGACGATGTTCTTTGTCATGGGAAAAGACACACTGGACTTGGAGCATATATAAAAGCATCGTTGTTGTCCCATAAAAAAAAGGCAAACCAGGAGGAGGGACATGGATATGCTTTGGTTGCTCGGGAAATGAATCCAGTAGCGGGAGAATTTCGGTGGTGGATCGTGAATCGCAGTCGATTCAAGGACCAGGAAAGGGTGTTGTATGCTATCGTTATCACGAGAAGGATCACGTCAAAAGAAATTGTCCTCGGAGAAATAAGGATGATGAAGGTGACGGTGGCGGTGGTGATACGGTGATAGCTGCGGAAGATGGAGATATCTCACAGTCTCCACAAGGATTGATACTTCGTCTCGAGATTGATGGATTTTAGATTCGGGATGCGTAATGCATGTGTACTCCAGAAGTGATTATTTTGATTTACTTCAATTGCAGAGGACAGGAACTTTGTTCTCAGGTGATGGTTCTACTTGTAGAATCATGGGATTGGAGTGGTAAAAATCAAAATGGGTGATGGAGTGGACCGTACTTTGGGTGGTGTGGCCTATGTCCCAAATATGCGGATGAATCTAATTTTCTGGTGCCAAGTGGATTCCAACAGCTGCGATATTCAATTTGGAGGTGGAGTCTGAAAGTCACGCGTGGCGGAAGGGTCCTAAGGATGAGAGAAGTATCGAATTTGTATCGTCGGTGACCTCAAGGATTACGGAAGTGGTAGCGCGCGGAAGGCTTCCCGGGAAAGACGGGTGTGAAGGAAATCTCTCTGGGGCGAGAGGATGGTTTGGGGTCGTCCATCTCGCGATCAACTGGTGGTGTTGATCTGGATCGCACGTGTGCATTGGCGATTGAATCAGGTGGAGTTAGGACTCTCGATTTGGCATGTGCGGATGATCAAGGTCAATGGTGTTCAATATTATGGTTTGCGGGTGATATTGTTTTGTTGTGCGGTGGAGATTGTTAGGTAAGCACACAAAAACAATAGTATTGTCAAAAGTAGTGTGCCAAACTTTTACCAAAGTTTTTTGACAATGGAACCATCCAAGTGCAAATTTTCAACAAATGTGTTTGCTCATTAATGAAGGCTTTCTTGAAATGCCTATAAAAGGGCATGAGAGAAGTGCGAGGAGAAGATATGGCAAGCAAGGCATTTGCTTGACCATCCAACCGGGTGGAGAGGAAAAATGAGTGTACACACTTGGGGAGATCAATTTGGGTGAGTCAAATTGTGATAGGTGCGGGGAAACACTCGGGGTATTTTTCTCTCGGGTAACACAAAGGGGTTGGGGAGAGTGTTCTTTGATAGCTAGTAAAGTGGTTGTACGAGAGTCTTATTTTCTTGGGTTTGGTCCATAAAACTCAAGGGGTGTATTTTTCTTGTACCGGGAAATTCTTTATTAGTAAAGAACGGAAACTCGTGGGACGTAGGCGGGTTTTGCCGAACCACGTAAAATCACTTTGTGTACATTTTATTTTCTGTCGTGTCATTTATTTTTTGCCATCTTCTTGTTGGTGTGATTTGTCGGGTATTCCGGATAAATCAAATCTCGGACCTTGACACACCTCCGCTGCGCCCAACACATTTTTCAATGTTTCAATTAGCTTGAATTTCAAAATTATGAATCGCATATGAAATTAAGAAGAAAATCACTATTTTAGAGAAATCAAATTCCTTTTCACGGAGCTATTATGCAATATTATGATTTAGATAGTAAGTAAAATGATAAATACTGAAGTGAGCAGGCATGTTTAGATTTAGAATTTTAGTGATGATTGTATCTAGAGCTATAACTAAATTAGAAAATATAATAAAGAATGTTTGAATAACATGATGTTTACTTTCAGAAGATTACCAGAAATCAAATAAAGGGAATATAATTAATTAAGTTAGTAGGGTATATTTAGATGACATGATATTTTTATTAAGGTCTGCAAACTATTATTAATAGATCCAGAAGGATGCTTTATTACTTGGAAATAAAATGAGATTAAAACACGCCAACTAGATAGTTTTAAGTGATATTTAAAATAAGAAATTAAGGTACAAATTAGGAGGTTTGATTAAAATGTTTTTATCATGAGATTCAAGTTTGATTAATACGTAATTAAATTGGAAATTCGAGCCATTTTATAAGGATAGATGTAGGCCAGGAACTTGTGAGTTGAATTTTAGAAATCAATACCTTGTATCATTACAGATTGTTCACATCTAATATTGAGGAGTTACGATTTAATGAACCAAGAAGGCACGACAGGACACGTTAAGTGAAAATCCATCCGCAACTACAATGCATGAACATAGCATTTCTGTTTTATTGATACTAATGAGACTCTTGTATCCGGATGAATGCATTATGGAAACCTTGGTGTTCATATGTTGCTTGGTGGATATTGGAGTGTGATGACTATTGTTTCATTGAGCATGTCATTCATTGGCATTTGCATGTGCATGCAAACATATGAGCATTGTTGAGATGAGGCATGCACGACATGGTAACTCTCTATAAAAAGAAAAGGTTTTTTTGGCCACTTTGCTAGTACATCGAGGCATGTGAGGCATGATTTTATGATATATTTTAGGGAGCGATGGGTGTTACTCCTCGGAGGATCATAGGGGTTGACAGGGGTGTGCCTCGATGGTCACGAGGGGGCGGACCACTTGATCAGTATCCTTATTGACACGTCGTCGGGGAAGACTCTGGGGATCATTGGGAAGACAGGGTGGACCTCGAGGTGATCCGGGAGATGGCCCTAAAGGCGGTGTCAATATGATTGTTTTTGAGCTCGTGCCATGTGAAACATCACCGGGTATGTGAGACATTGGACGAGGCTCATTGATTATTAAAGCCAGTGCCATGTGAGACTTCACCGGGTATGTGAGACATTTGGGCGGGGCGATTGATTATTGATGTCCGAGTGCCATGTGAGACATTACCGGGTATGTGAGACATACGGATTTGGACAACTTGATCATTAAAACTATGTTGAGTTATTTCGGTGCATAGCGAAGGGTCAAGTGCCCGATAAAAGGAAATGATCCCGAATAAAATGTTTCAAACTCATTTTGCGCATTTCTTGTGAAACATTTTGGAATGCATTGCATTTGTAGTACATTATTCTTTCAACATGCATGATTTTAAAATCTGGGCATTAGCTCACGTAGTTCATGCATTGTAGGTGAGTCGGTGATCTTTGTTGGATTTCATGGGCTTCTTGGGACAACATTGGAGCTCCTACGAGGTTATTGAGGATAGTGTATATGGATGACGACACTGTTGGGCTATGTTGATGGGTCACCTTTCTTTTTGGTCTGTATTATATTTTGCTTTAGGGTTGTACCCTCTTTTGAAAACACTAACGTAAATATGTATATGTAAATAGTATTTGGGTGATGTGGGTTGTATGTTTGATCATGTGGATGTCTATTGTGTTTAATAACAGGGTTAGTTACATCTTTTGTTTGTGGACAAAGCTTGTCCTTATCTCATAACAAAAATGATTTTACGGGTTTGTTGTTAAAATGCGCGAGGATAAAAATTTTTTACACGTTTTAAATCGAGTTTGTAGCCGAGTTGTACTATTTATATATTTTTCAGTAGTAGCAATAGGGGTGGGCGTCACAATAGTTTTGAAGTCGAGCATATAGATGTAAGGCATATGGAATGTCGAGTACATGGGAGTAATAAAAGTGAATGAACATACCTCGAATTTGTTTGTCAACCGATATGCCTTCCTCAACCTTTGTCAATATGGTAGTCATAGAGGTTGAGATGGTTCTTTCTTCTTCAATGCCTCACTTCTTCTTTGTATACTTTGAGTGTGGAATATAACTACTTTCTTGGCATTGTTGAACTTGAATTCCAATGAAGAAATTGAGCTCCCCTCATCATGATCATCTTAGGTTCACCTTTCATTGACTTAGAAAAATATCTTGCACAAATATTCATAAATAAGGCCTCAAAGAGCTCAATGATGAAGAGAAGAAAATCATCTCCTTAAATGGTAAAGCTCTCAATATTTTATATTGTTCACTTACCAACTTGGAATTTGATCTTATTGTAGGAATTCGATCGGCTCATGAAGTATGGCAAAAATTAGAAGTCATTCATGAAGTATATGCAAATGATAGGAGCAACTCAAAAGCATCTACTTCTCAAAGGGATACAATGTCAAATCTAAGGAACAAGCCTCTTACAACTTCCAACTATGAAGAAGTTGAACATTGTCTTATGGGCATCGAAGAAGAAAATGAGGTATGTCTTAAACCCTTTACTTCCTATGAGATTGTTATACATAATGATTATAGTGATTTGCAAAATGATTTTGATGATCTTCAAAATGAATTCCAAAGCTTGCTTGTTAAATACAAAAAATTGAAAAAGGAATTCAATGTTTTGAAAAATGATAAGGATAGTTTATTTACCTCCTATGAATCACTATCATGTGCTCACACCACCACTCTTGATAAGGTTAGAAACCTTGAGAAAGAAAATAGTACTCTTGTTGAGGATATTAATTGCATGAAAAAGAATTTATCAAAATCCAACTTGAGTACCGATAAAATGACCGATATTGTTGATATTCATAGTTGTGATAAATTGAAACAAGGACTTAACCATAAGCCTAATGTTGTTAATCATATGAATAATAGTCAAGTCTCTAAGCATGTTGGTCATTACACTTCTAGAATTATTACATGCTTCTATTGTGGTAAAAAGGGTCATACGGTAAATAATTGTCGGCTAGAAATAACTCTAATTATTGTTGGAGACCTAAAAGTCTCAAGACTAATCCCAAAGGACCCAAGCACTTGAGGGTACCACAAAACAATGTTATATTAGGCACCGCGAAATAATAATCGAAGAAAATTCATACCGCCAAGGAGACATCAAATGACCATCTCGTTTAATCAAAGGAGAATGCATCACCACAATGAATTTTCAAGAGAAAGAAATTATCAACAATGGGAAAGACATAATCCTTGGAAATGGAACAATCGGAGAAGCTATCATCAATAAGATGATTTTCAAAGGAAAGATATCATCAACAAGGGAACGGCACAACCCATGGAAATGGCGTAATTGGTAAAACAAAATATAATCCTTTACAAATCTTGGATAAAACAAGCTATGTCAAAAATGCCTTTTCAAAAAATCAAGACATCCTCTTAATGGCACTTGTATAAAATAAGCACATAGGCATATGGCACAACATGTATCGAGTCTAAGAGATGAATAACAATAGTGAGTGTACCTCGATAGTTCATGTTACTCTTGACATATTATGACGTAGATGACCATTTGTGATGATATATGAATCCTACACAATTCTTAAACAAGACTTGCACAAAACAAAAATGATACAAGTGTAGGCTAAAACAATAAAAGATATCGCAAGTAAACTCATGTCATAAAAATTCATAAGAAATGACAAATCAATTAAGTCTAGCAGAGATATACAAGAGTTTAATATAAGCATCATACAAGATCTTCTTTTCAAGGAATTTTTAAAAACACAAATATATATTGAAGACCTTAATTTTTAAAAATAAATATTTTGAAAGCTCATTTTGAAAATATAGGCACAAATAAAGACATGCACAATAACTAAATAAAATGCATATCTCCATACATGGGGTGCTTGTTTTAAACATAATTAGGCCTTTTATAAAAATTATTTTGGTTTATAAAAGTCTTTCAAACCCCGGTTGTTTTACATAGACTTCGGTGGTGGAGGTGCGAGAAAGGTGAGCTTCATTCGTAGCCGACGATCGTTCCTCTTCACTCGCGATGTGAAACGAGCTTGCCAAAGAGTTTGTCTTTGATACCACTTGTAAGTCCGGCCACGATAATCTAGAGGGGGTGAATAGATTATCTCCATCTTTTCGATTATGCCCTCTTTTTCAAACAAAACAAGCAAGACAATAATAAAGGTGCGGAATGTAAACAACACGCGTCGATTTATAGAGCTTCACCCCACCTAGGGACTATGTGCTCTACCACCCCGATATATCCAGGGATGGGTTTCAAAAGAAAAGAATTTTATTAATTACCACAATTAATACAAATTCAACTTACAACAACACCTTGAAGAGCACCACACTCTTCTTCAACACCACCTTTGAGATTACCACAATCTTTCTTGAAGATTACCACAATCTCCAACGGCACCTTGTGAAGATTACCACAATCTTCAACCTTGAAGAATACCAAATTCTTCAACACCTCGACAAGAAGATTACCACAATCTTCTTACACCTAACACCTAGATCACCCAAGTGTGTTCTTACCACAAGAACACTCACAAGGATATCTTGTGTTGAATGATTACCCAAAAATCAAGATTACAACTCGATAATGAATTATACAATTGAGTGCAAGTGTAATCAAGAATAGCTTAGACCTCAAGAATGTGAAAGTGATAAGCTAGGCAAATTACAACAAGAATAATGACAATATAAGACCAAGTGTTTGCTTGAGTATTTTTTTGTTGTGTTGTATTGTTCTCTCTTGTTGTTGTGCTTCAAATCTTCCTCTATTTATAGGAGATGATTGATACTTGATAGGCTCCTCTTGGAATCGATATCTACAAAAAAATTGCAATTAAAATCAAGATTATAGCTGTTAGAAATCAATCCCACAAATTAGGGAAAAGCGGTCGATGCACAACGATTAGAATTTTTCTTGTCAAACCATAGGGCGGCGATCGCGCGAGAAATAGACGTTTGAAAATAAGAACATAATTTTACACAGGCGGCCAGGTTGTGGGTCCCCAGGTCGCCCTATAGGGTGACCGGTCATCCTCACCATTTTACGCAAACATGAAGTCTTGTTTGCACAACTTTCAGGTATGGGTTGCCTATAGGGCGTAGGTTGACTCAAAACAGAGGAGTTGTCCAATTTGTGTTGGAAATAAACTCCAAGAAATAATCCGAGAAAAATAGTAAAAACATTTTAGACCGATCGGGAGTATTAGGACAACATTTAGAAATATTATTTTGATGTAAAACACATTAACACAAAATTATTAAAAGTGTTGTCCAATTGTATCTAAAATAAAACTTGAAGAAATACTCCGGAAAATATTAAAACCATTTTAAATCATTTAGGAGTATTTGGACAACCTTTAAAACCATTGTTTTGGTATAAAAATAAAATTATCAAAATCATGATAAAACCATTTATCAAACAAACCTAACGGTTTGTGGTGTGATTTTTGTTTTTGTTTGTTTTCTTTAAAAAAAAGGAAAAATACCTGATTTTACTTCGCAGCCACACACGGGCAGGGCATGCGTGAACGCACAACCCGTGCGTGATTAAAGAATTAGAGATATTGCTACGGCACCATGCACGGGCAGCCCGTGCGCCCACGCACGACCCGTGCATCCATCAGCAGAGGCGTAAATAGGTCGCGCCCAGGTACAAAACTTAAGTAATGGCTGAAAGAAGAAGTGCATGAGGATGCTACAGAGATCGCTCATAAAGCGACCACAACGTCGAGTAGACGTTGGGGCCACTTTCAGCCACCACCTCCACAGTGAATCAGGTAAATCCACACAATTTTATATTGAAATTCTATCTTCTCTTACGTGCGATATAATTTCATTTAAGTTTGGGGGAGGTATAATATTTTGATATGAAATTTGTGGATAAAATAAACTAAAATAAATATTTGCATTTTGTGTGTTTTCATATATTTGCATGTTGAACATTTTAGGTTGCATTTGCATTAGAAACACGTTTATTATTTTAGCACGTTTACGCTTTCATAGATGTTAGAGAGTGAGTTGATCGGGCATGATGCAACTTGATGTTTGTGTGTTCTTTGAAAATTTGTATTGTTGGGATTGGATGTTGAGTATGAGTTAATTGAGCGATGAATAGATGATATTGAGCATGTGGATATTGAGAACATGGTTTGATGCTTTGAATTGCATATTTACAAGCTGTGAGCTTTTGAGCCTTTACTACTTCTTTTTTTTTTGCGGTCTTGTTTGTGATTTGAGTGTATCATTCATGTTGTTAGAATTATAGAACTTGCTCTCGTATCTGTCAAGGTCACATGTTGTATGCGAATCGTGAATATGATTAAAGGCCATCTTTGTTAGCCTTTCAAGCCTTTTGCTTACCTAACGTTGTTGAAATTCCTAGTTAGCCAATTTAAGCCTATTGCCTATTTCTTTGCTAAGCCACAAATTCAAGCCTTAACTTGATATATTTGTTACCCTACACTCGAGCGTATAGCATTGAGTAAAGGGAGTGAATGAGGTTGAATGGGTGGGAATTGAAAAGTTGGATAATTGGGCAAAGTTGGTTGATGGGAACAAAAGAGGAAAAAAAGGAGTTGAAAAGAGATGTTGAAAATTCACAAAAGAGTCGGAAAAAATCGACGTTATGATGTGAGTTTTCATTGAATGAACTTAGAGGCTAAAAATTGTAATGTGAGGTGGAAATGTTTACAAAGAAAAGGGGATGTAGATAGGAAGAATTGATGAAAAGGAGAGAAGAACTTAAGAGCATATTGAGCTTTAATGTAGATGATCTATATGTTCATTGGTCTATACGCTCGAGTTTGAGTCACTATATCCATATTTTCCTATCCTAACCAAAGAGCCTTCATTACAACCAAAATAAAAAGTCATTTTTGATTCACAAGTTGCATACACTCTAATGGCGGAGATATGAGACAATTTGCAAGGTTATGGTAATTCGCAACATTGACTTGATTGGAGCGTAAACACGCCCTATATTCATGTGAGATGAGAGCATACACTTGATCTTGAGAGATGTTATTCATAGCATTTACCATGTTTTATTTGATACGTGCTCCATGATTAGATATTTGAGGCTTGATTGATTTGTTGCTTGACACCCATGCCGAACAATATGGATTTTCTTTTGGAGTCTTACAATTGATCTACTAAGTTATGCATTTTATTGCACTTATAAATGCCATTATTCTTGGATGCTTATGTCAAAGCTCTTGTTCATATGATTCTTGTTATATAGCTTTCTACAAGCTTATTTGAACTTACATGTTGTATTATATTCTTGATGATTTTCTTTAAGCATAGTATGTGTTACTTGCTATAATGTCTCTATTATTCGATATTACTATGCTCTTGTGCAAGATGTCTTGATAAGATTTTGCGGGGAATTTTTGGTATTTTGGAACAAGATAAATGACCAAGACAAGGTTAGTAGCTCAATGGTATTGTCGAGAAGAAGGTATTGATTTTGATGATACATTTGCACTGTAGCACATTTAGAAGCTATTCGCATTCTACTTGCTCCATGTTGTGCTTTATCTCATTTTCAAAATTATTTGAAGGACGGCCAACAGTTTAAGTTTGGGGGTTTTTGATAGGTGTGAGTTTTGCATGTATTTTGAGGTATAATTATGACAAAAATGGTGATTAGACATGCATAAACTCATATGAAATGGTTTGTATTCACTCTTTGTGGGAAAAATATTATGCTTTGCCTCGTTTTGTAGGAATTTAATGATATTTGAAGTAATTTGGAGACAAATACGAGCATTGCGGAGAGTAGAAACACTAAGAATCGAGTGAACGTCACGAGATTAGAAGCCACAATGAGAAGAAGTTGAACAAATAAGGCCAAAATAGAGAACGCGGGTAGGGCGCGCACTGGCGCGACCGCACGTCCCTAGGAAGGAAGAAATGTGGTTACGGCAAGGCGCACGGGTAACTGTACATAAACGCACCACCCGTGCACCACCGGGAGATTTTGAAGCTGCCCATGGGAATACGCACGGGTAACGTGCGTGAACGCACCACCCGTCTTATTTGGTTGGTTAAAACAGGACTTGGCCTACGGCATGATGACGCACGGGTAACCCGTGCATCCACGCACGACCGTGCCTCCCTATTTGTAATGCAATATCATGACAAAGACAATGTGCCCTAAAGTTTCTAAAAGGTATATAAACTCTTTTGGGGCGCACACAAGGGCATTCGACATATTTTGGCCTAAGAACACAAGACCAATTCTTATTCTTCCAAGAAGACATCAATGAGGCAATCGGGTCGCATCGAGAGATTGAGGAACGAAGATACATCGAGAGATTGTCGACTTTCCTAAGTTTTCTTTGTTTTTCTGTTGTTTGTTAGGAAATTTATTGTTTAGATTTTGATGAATGCCATGTAAAACTTAGAATAGAAAGTTGGCACCCCAATTCTTGTTGTAAAATGCATTGTAATAAATAGAGCCGCAAGTGAGTTAAGTCACCACGTCCTAACATGCAAGAAGACAATGAAGACTAAAAGGAAGACTCATTTTGCGAGACAAGTGAGTATGGCAAAGAAGAGTAGACGGGAACTCTATGAAGAAGCGAGATGAGATGAGGGAGTGGAGTATCGGTCAAGTCAACTCAAGAAAAGCCAAGTCTCAAATTGAAGTGATGAGAAGAGTCACCCAATGATTGGAAGCTAACTCTAAGTCACCTGGGAAAGCAAAGAAATGCGGTCAAGTCGAGATAATCGTAAAAGATCCGTTATTTAAATCAAGAGAATTACTTAAACAAGTAATATCTCCATACCACCTTTCTCGGAGTGCTCAGTCCCGAAGCGTGCAAATGGAATGAACCAATGGGAAGCACTACACCGTGTCGAACTGAAAAAGGTGAAAGAACAATTCATACGAGGAAATGGCAATTCCAAGGATCGCAACAAGACAAGCTAACGATCGCAAGTGACTTTCAAAAATAAGCCTATCTCTTCAACGGGCAAATTTTTGAAAGATCACTATAAAAGGCGAGGAGTTTAATTGAGAATAAGAGAGACACAAGTGACACAAGAGATACAAGATACAAGTGACAAGCGACACAAGTCACGGACCGAACTAAAAACATTCAAGCAATTATTAGAAAATCAAACATTCTCAATCCTCAAGCCTACACTACGAAGAACATCAATCCAACACTCACCTGTGAAGGAAAGATAACTTCAATCGGTTGAAGAGGAAAAATTGAAAAATCAAGGGGTCTACATTCCACGAAGGATTGTAGGAAGGTTCAAGGTCGAACCAAGTCTTAAGCTTTTGGAGGGCTTCGTGATCAAATCCAAAGAGCTTGAGCAAGTGAGTTGTAGTAGCAAAGCAAATTTGCCCTGTGAAGAAGTTTCGAGTCATACGAGAAGCGTGTGAGTGATCAAGGCGTCTCAGATCGAGTCCCAAAGGATCAAGTCATTTGTGTGATCAAGACTTGTATCCTGGATCATTACCACTTTGTATATTGATCATTACCTAGTGGATTCCTCCAGGAGTTGGAGAAGAGAGGAGTAGAAGAATTACCCATCTTGAACCTCTATAAAAATTTCATTGTGTCATTTACATTTCAAAGCACTTTAATCTCTCGCATCTTAATTGTTTAATTTTTTGACATATTTGCTATCCACTTGATAATTTATAAGTACTAAACCAAGCACTAAACTCTTGCTTAATCAAATTTAAGGGTGTTAAGTCTTCCAATGAAAAACGAAACCACAATTGAGTTAATTTAGAGTCAACAGTGAGTTATTCCATCAACGGCTCGATTGAGTCTTGAGAGATTAACTCTACTAAGTGGCTAAATTGATCGGTCCATCAAGGACACACTGTAGTATCAACTCGTATATTTAAAAGGACTAAATCGAAAATTTGGTAAGGTTTATTCAACCCCTTCTAAACCTTACACTTACACCCCTTGGGACCTACAAGTGGTATCGGAGCGGTTGGTTCATTGAACCCTCCGACCGGTTCTTGAACTAGATCTCCAAACTTTTCAAAGTCCGCTTTAGTACTTAAACTTTCAAAACTCTTTTTATCATTAAAAGTTATTATCATGGAAGCAAATTTGACACGCATCCCTATGTTCACAATTGAAGAATTTGATGATTGGAAAATTCGTATGCAGGCTCATCTATCAAAGATTACATGATGAGATGTGGATAGTGATAGAAGATGGGCCACGCAAATCTTAAAGGTGAACACAAATTTTGTAAGAAAGAAGAGCTGCGGTGAAGGAGAAGAAGATGTTGCTCCGGACATCTTCCATGGTTGAAAAACCAAGAACGAGTGGATAAATGATGACAGAAAAAAGATACAACCTGACAATGTAGCAAGCGACATCCTTTACAAAACCTTGGACAAAGCCATGTTCAATAAAGTCAAATCTTGCAAAACGGCTAAAGAAATCGGGACAAGCTAACATTGATTTGTGAAGGCTCGAGCAAATCAAAGAAAACAAATTATCGGTGGGTCACGTAGAAATTTGAGAACTTCGAATGATCTCAGGAGAGAACCTGGATCAACTGGATGCTAGGTTCACGAAATCACAAATGAGTATCGCACTTGGAAAGGAATATACACGAAGGAAATGTGTATGAAGATCCTAAAAAGTCTTCCGGTGAATGGGAAATGAAGGTCATGGCACCGAGACATTCCATGGACCTATCAAAGACATCCAACCATGAATTATTCTCGGACCTCAAAGCCTACGAGTTTGGTGAGAAGAAAAGACGAGGAAGAGACAATTTGTACCCAAAACAATTTGCTCTAATTGTTAAAGATGGGAAGAGAGTCGAGGTCAAAGAAGTCATTGATCCGAAGAAAGAAATAGCCCCGATGGTTAAGAGGTTCAACAAGTTCTTCAATAAGAACTACAAAGAGAGAAAGGGTGAATCTTCCGGAGAAGACACTCGGCTCCTCCAAATCAAGGGAAGATAGGCCAACCAAGAGAACGGATCATCAAAAAGTTGAGTATCAAAGGTCGACAATCCAAGAATGGAAAGAGTCGATCAAAAGGTGAATATCTATGTTGGAACTGTAGACAACAGGTCACTATGCCATTGATCGCTCATATCCCGTAGTCAACAAATACAGAATGAAGAAGAAAGAAAGGTCTTGAGAGAAAGAAGACAAGAAAAGAAAAAGGCAATGATGGCAGAGGCTCTTGCTATTTGAAATGCCCAAGTCAAGAGAGACAGGGTGATTGAGAGTAGTGAAGTCGACTACTCAAGTGACTACGAAGAAGAAGCCCGATCTTCTTGATGGCCAAGGAACAAGATCAACTTCGACCAAGAAGATGAGGTACACTCTAACTCATCAAACTCGGACTCGATGTAGTGATCGTGACACACACACTTCATCACCCACTGATCTTTATGATTCATTAGGAAAAATGATGAAAGATTTTGAACACATTAAATCCTCACACACACTATTAAATGAGGAAAAAACCTACTCAAGAGTCAAAACTCAAAGTCGACTAAGGAGCCGAGTACTCTAAGTCAAATAGTGATGAGAATGAAAGTTTAAAGGCTGAAAATGCTAAATTAATAATGTAAATTGCTTTGCTATAGAGAAGAGGGAGAATGACCTCAAAAATGTGATTGCCTCATTCACTAAGGCATCTAAATCATTGGATGATCTTATTATTAGTCAAAGAGAATGTGGAGACAAGACAGGCTTAGGATTTAATTCCTCCGTGCCATGTCAAACCTCAAAAGTAATTTTGGAAAAAGGATCTTCAAGTCATGAAGAGTCCGAAAAATCCAAAACTCTAAATGATGCACACACATTCACTCCAAAACACAACAAGCAAGCGGCCTTGGTTATAAAGGAAAAGGAAAACAACCCGATTGAGTGCGTGAAAGGAGTGAGAAGAGATTCAGCCGAGTTCTCAAAGCAAACTCCAAACAGAAAATACTCTGTAAAGAAGAAGCGAGAGCTACCAAAAACCCAGAAAATCCATAAAAGAAATACATATGATGGAAATGGTAGAAAATATCCAAGCCAAGTGATTGGAATAATGTAAACTATCAAAGATAGACTTATGGAATATAAGCCCAAATGGCAAAGGCCAGAACTCAACAAAGGCCATTCCAAAAGTATAAGAGCTTTCATCAAGACACACATATGCACTAGGCACTACACTCAGAGACACCACAATTACCCAAAGAAGGCGATTGCTAAAAATTTTACACAGACATACAGACAAAAGAGATTTGTATGAACCTAGAATCCCCAAGCAATTTGCAGGATTAATTATGATTATGGCACTTGATAGATGGCAACCCCTTAGAGTCAAATCATTTGGCTATAAGTTGGTTGGATCATCTTACAATTCTAACCCCTCAGGACCAGACAAGTATGGGTACCTAAAACTTAATTTCCTTGATTGCAGGTTCAAGGAACAGTGAGTGCCAAGCAAGGAACCTGGTACATGGATAGTGGTCATTCCGGACATATGACAGGAAACAAGAAAAATCTGTCAAAATTCAAGGAAGTAAAAGGAGCAAAAGTCATATTTGGAGGAAATGAAGCTCCTGGTGAAATAAGAGGCATTGGATCCATCAAGAGGAATGGATTAGAAATCACAGACGTTGCATATGTTGAAGGACTTAACTTCAACTGCTAAGCATCGATCAACTCGTGACAAGGGTTACAATGTTGGATTTAACATGGGTATATGCCAAATCAAGGATATTGAATCAAATGAAGTTGTCTTTGCAAGGATGTAGACAGAAGAATATGTATGTCGTGGATTGGTCAACCGCAACACCCAAGACTTTTGTCTACTAGCAAAGACCACAAATTGAATCAAGTTGGTTGTGGCACAAAAAAGCCGAGTCACCTAAATTTCAAAACGATTAACAAGCTTGCAAGAAGTAATCTTGTGGAAGGACTTCCAGTTCAAGGTATACAAGAAGAAGAGTATATGTGATGCATGTCGGAAGGAAAACAAATCAAATCTTCATTCAAAGAAAAGACATGTTCATCTTCAACAAGAATATTGCATCGCTTCATATGGATCTATTTGGCCCGGTGGAACCAACCGGCATAAGTGGAAAGAAATACACCTTGGTGGTAGTAGATGACTACTCAAGATATACATGGACAATATTCATGTGTAAGAAGAAAGAAACTCTACAAAAACTACCACGGTGATGAAGAGGATTCAAAGCGAGAAGAGTCAAACCATTATCAAAATAAGATCGAGGCAGGAACCGAGTTTGTCAATGGAATAATAACTCGTATTGTATTGAAAATGGTATTGGTCATGAACTATCGGCCAGCAAAGAACTCCACAAAGAATGGAGTTGCGAGAAAGAAAAGAACCCTCAAAGAAGAAGAAGGACCATGTTAGTGACGGGGGGTTACCAAAAGATTTTGCTGAAGCAATCAACACGACTTGCTACACCCAAAACGGATGTATGATAAACGGACATCCGACAAAAAAAACTCCCTATGAGATTTGGTGGAAGAAAACCAAATGTTGCATATTTGAGAATATTTGGATGTAAATGCTTCATCCACAACAATGACAAAGACAATCTAAAGGCCTTCGATGCTAAAGGATGAAGGTATCTTCTTAAGGATACTCATTTGAAAGCAAAGCATACAGTAGTACTCAACAAAAGGACTATGGTTGCGGAAGAATCCATTCATGTGGTATTCGATGAGCCAAATGTAAATGGAGAAGACATTGAAGAGTCGGTGATAAATTTGAATCATCCAACCATATCGAGAAGAGTCCTATCTTTGAAAATTTGAAGCTAGAATTATCAATTGAGAAGAAGATGAGATAGTTTGAATCTCAAAAGCAATTTGGAAAATTTGCAAACTAAGTGATTACGAGAGAATCGACCACAAAGAACACGGTACGCAAGTCGATGAATCGGCCTAACTTACTCCAACGATGTAAGATGGCTGAGAGACCATCCATTTAACTTGTCATTGGAGATATAAGAGAAGGTGTCAAAACAAGATCCGAACTCAACAGGAAGCAATGTTCACATGCTTCATCTCGCAAATAGAGCCGAAAGACGTGTCACAAGCATTGGGCGACACACATTGGATTCAAGCTATGCAAGAAGAGTGAATCGAGTTTGAAAGAAATAAAGTATGGGAATTAGTGCAAAGACCCATACATCAAAATGTTATTGGCACCAAATGGGTGTTGAAATAAGATGAACGAGGAAGGTTACGTGGTAAGAAACAAAGCAAGATTAGTAGCCAAAGGATATTGTCAAGAAGAAGGGATAGATTTTGATGAAACATTTGCCCTGTAGCAAGATTGGAAGCTATAAGGATGTTTCTTGCCTATGCGACTCACAAGGATTTCATTGTATATCGATGGATGTAAAAAGTGCATTCCTAAATGGTTTATTGGGAAGAAGAAGTGTATGTTGAACAACCTCCAGGATTTGAGCGAGAAGACTCTTGGAGATAAGGTATACAAACTCAAGAAAGCTCTATATGGATTGAAACAGGCACCGAGCATGGTATGATACTTTGTCACAATTCCTAACCGAAAATGGATTCACAAAAGGAAAAGTAGATAGAACACTTTTAGAATTCAAGACAAAAAGAGTATCTTGCTTGTTCAAATATATGTGGATGACATCATTTTGGATCCACAAACAAAGAGTCAGGTGTGAAAAGTTTTCAAACCTCATGCAAAGTAAATTTGAAATGAGCATGATGGGAGAGTCGACATTCTTCCTTGGACTCCAAGTGAAAAGTGGAGGATAGAACCTTCATAAGTCAAACAAAATACACGGAGATTTAATGAAGAAGTTTGGTATGGAGGAGAAGTCTTACGTAAAAATACCAATGAATACATCATCAAAATGGACATGGATGCGGATGGCAAGCCTGTAGATCAAACAAGATACTGAGATCACTTATTGGATCATTGCTATCTCACGGCAGAAGCAAGCCGGATATCACCTTTTCTCGTAGGTGTATGTGCAAGATTTCAATCTGCTCCAAAAGAGAGCCATATGACAACTAAGAGAATATTGAGATACTTGAAAGGAAGCCAAGAAGTTGGCTTATGGTATCCAAAGGAAGGTGGATTCAAGCTAATTGGCTATTCAGATTCGACTATCTTTGGATGCGAGTGGACAGGAAGAGCACTTGAGGCACATGTCAAATCTTTGGGAAACAGACTAATTTCCTGGTTTAGCAAGAAGTAAAACTCAATAGCCACCTCTACTGGTGAACCGAAGAATACATAGGCTGGCGCTTGTTGTGCCCAAGTCCTATGGATGAGACAAAGTGAGAGACTATGAAGTTGAAGAAAAGAAATTCCAATCATGTGTGATAACACAAGTGCAATTGCCATTACTCAAAATTACATGTTGCACTCAAGAACAAAGCATATCGATGTCGATATCACTTCATAAGAGATCACGTTGAAAAGAAGGACATCATCTTGGAATATATTTCAACCGATAAACAATCTGGCCGACATCTTCACAAAACCATTATGTGAGTCAAGATTTGAAGAACTCAAACATGAGTTAGGGTTAATTGAGTGAGTGACACTCATAAGAATCAAAGAAAAGAAATGAAACACAAAAAGGGTGAAAAAGAGTGAACACACAAATCACCTCAAGAATCACCAGATATCGGAAAAGACATAATTACTCTAGTCACCTGGTAGCCGAGTCCCTAAGAGAACTGTGAGAAGTAGAGTTAAATTAGCTAAAGGATGTTTGAGTCACTTATGAGCAAAGTGACAAAAACGCAGCCGTTTGACAAAGCGGAAATGTTTTAAGGAATACGTCAAAGATAATGATGATGTGTCTGGACATAAAGCTGCACACCAAACTTATGATTGGATATAAATGTTGCCGCATTAAATACGAGACATTAAATGCTAAATAGGCGTGCAAAATCTAAGTCGTTGATTTCGATCACATTTCAAAACCACCCGCACGCCCTTTCATAAACCATACTTAAACCATTTCCTTCGTTTTCTCTCTCACACTACCAAACCTGTTCATCTCTTTCTCTCAAAAGCAAACGCAAAAATTCTCTCGAAACCCTATCTATCTTCAAATCAATCTCTTAGTTTTTCTTTGATAAAATCTGAAAAATGGCACCAACCTACGACTTTGTCAAATTAGGAAGCAAATCCACACGGGTCTTTGTGGATTTCTACGGAATGGTGAAACAGGGGTCCAACGACACCCTAGTGAAGAAAATCGCTGAAAAATTGGAAACGTCCGTTGAAACCGTTTCGGCGTTAGAATATCCGATGACCTATGTGGAGGAGGTCGACGCGATTCACGTGAATGCCGAGATTCACGATGAAGGAATAAAGTCATCATGCATTCACGGAAAACGGTGACTATCTCTCGCGAGATTTGGTGACCGACTCACTACCACTACCAACCAAGAAAATCAACGAAGTTGATGTAAACTTGGTTGATGCTTGGAAAGAAATAGCCAAGCCCGACTATCTTTGATAAAATAGTGTACACAGCAAAACAAGAGATACTGCTGAAGGAGGATTATCACAAGTCGTTGGACATAGTTGCCAAATGCATTGACATCAAATTTGGCGCAGCTTTGACCAATCACAAAAGCAAAGTCGATTGTAATGGCCGCAATCATCGCGAGAAAAAGAAAATAAAGCGGGCCTGAGTTTGTCTACAAAGCAGACTCGCGAACGTAGGAACAAATCCTTCAAGGAAGATGGCTCATTTGGAGGATCCCTAGGATATGGCCTAGTAATTGGCGGGTGATGGAGGTGAAAGGAGTCCCTCTTAGACATGGGAAGGCATTCCATGTTAACAAGAGGATGTTTAGAGCAAACCTCTGGCGCATGAAGAGAGCCTACGCCAAAGAGGCGACACGAGTGAGGGGGAATCGGTGACCACTGAAGATACTGATTGTTTCCTCTCCACCAAGAAGAAAGTCGCTTTGCTGCTAAGAAGATCACGCCGCCCTGCAGAAAGAAAGCCAAACATGCTCCCCGCCCGGCAGAAGAGAGTCACTCCGCCCGCCCGGCCGTGTCTCTGTCCTCGCAGGCGGTCGAGAAGGACTCACAAATACCTTCTCCGATCGTCAAAAGGAGGAGAACCGACAAGCCAAGACGGCCACCGCCGAAAAAGACACCAAGACCCCCCCGCCCAAGACTCGGAGGAAACCATATCCGAACCTAAATCCCTCTCGGTACAAACAAGGAGACGAAGAAGAATTGTCAAGCACTCCGAGCTTGAGAAACCGGGCCGAGTCGACCACTCAGCCCTAGAGCAGATATCGGAGAGCTGGCCGGAGAAGTAGAGTCTCGGATGTAATTGATGAAAATGACTAAGTCTGCGAAGGTGATCAGAGGCAAATCAAGCGTCTGCGAGAGTGGAGAAATGGAAATTGAGTCGATCCAGGGAACAATTCCAACGGCCCGAGTTTATAGAAAAGAAGAGGAATTGAGCTTGATCGACCATCAGATTTACTCAAAGATGGATGAAGACAATCGCATGACACATCCCGGGCAGATCTTGAGGACAAGGAGAAAAAAAAGCAAGCAGAGGAAAGGCGAGGCACGTGAGAAGGCCAAAGATCTCGCCTATCTCCCGCACCACCGAAACACACACATCCTCTCCTTGATGTCTTCTCGACGGCTGATGATGAGGACAGGAGAATGCCGCCACGTAAGAGTTGCAAATGCGGCAAGCATCGCACGAATCCGTAATCCTTCATGAGCAAAGATTGATGGAGGGACAGGAGAGTCCTCCGAACACAAATTTTGAAATTGATCCAATGGGAGTGGTTGACAAATCGCCTTGTTGTTCTTCGCTACCACTTCCCGACTCACTCGGAAGAAGGATATAAGGCTGGCGATGGCGGGATATTGGGGACCCCAATCGAGCCAACCCCTATTGAAGGTGTGTTACCACACCGCCCCAACTACGAACAATCAATCGAAAGCAAATGGGAGTTTGGAGACGAGTGACCCCATTCCAAGTCACTCGGTGCGTGCGCGAGGGGGAAACTCCCCCTCCACCGCGGCAAAGGTCGGAGGATCTTGCAGATGACTCCACAACGAATCAAGGAGGCGAAGTAGAGAAAATACAAACACAAGAAGAAGAAATGACAAGTTGCCATCAACGAAGCTCAGGCGATTGAGAGTCTCTCCGAGGTGCCAACCGCTCGAAAATAATGACGCCCGATGCCGAGGCAGCCTGAGGAAGGAATGTACAGGAGTTAACACTGGCGATGAAAGTGCAATCCATGGGGTTGAGACTCAATGGATGCCACCGCTTGAAGACCCTAAGACAGTGACTTTGTCGAAAGGAGGACAAGGCCCGCATTGCAGAGAGATCGCCGGGAGGTAATGAAGGCCACGGGAGGTTGAGACTTCCGGGTAAAGCTAAAGTAGAGAACATCCTCCCGCTATCATCGACCCGTATCCGAGAAGGAGATAAGCGCACTTCATGATTCCAGGATAATCTGATGTAACCTTTCTCGGGATCGAAGAAAGCGAAGAAGTTCGAGTCATCCCCGTGGTGAGATCCAAAAGACTCACTGGTGCAGATGTTCCAAGCACGAGCAAGTCTCGATCCCAAGACTACTCGTCAAACATTTAATTTTGATGATGAGCCACCAATGGAAATCTCATCATCGTCCGATGACGTTTCCCGATAAGGCCGAGGACCGTCTACTCAATTGGAAAAATCGAATTTGAGACCAACGAAGCCGTTGAGACACCGAGGCTCAAAGCAGTCGGTCCACTTCACAAAAGACCCCAGTGAGACAGAGTCCATCGCGCGAGCTCCTCAAGGCAGCAGGTCGATTCTAAAAAAAGAACTTCACGCGCACCGCTCATCATCGAACAGATCCCGGTTGGCGGTGATGAATCCTTTATAGAATCTTTTCTTTTTCCCCTGGAAGTACCCGACCTCCATGAAGAGTCGAGAACGAAACGCGCACGCTACCACTGCACAGCCTCCGTTTTCCATCAGGCACCATTGTTCCGGTGATTATGATTTTGATGATGCATGGCCATCACCGCAACGGAGAAGAATCATTTAAGTCCGCGAAGTGTTCAAGGCACTATTCGATCGAGATTGAACGGATGGAGAGGCATCGGCCTCTATGGACATGCGATCGACATGAGAGATGCCACTCTCACCGGGCCGATTTAAGAGGCATATGATCCGGATCGAGGAATGGTGGCAACAAAGAAAGAAACAATGCGTGTGGAACAAGTTAGATACTTCAGGACACTGTTCAACAAGTTCTTTGGTATGGAGAGTGAAAATGATGCGATGCAAAAACGAAGTGAGAGAACATATTGAGCACATGCATGAAGCTCACATTGCCGAGATTAAGTCGTGCGTGAGCAAAACAAGAGTGATCTACAGCGTTTGGAAGAAACCATGAATACAAAATTCAGCCTTTTATGGTGAGATGGCCGATTTCAAAGCAGAGTCCAACGCTACTCGATCCGAATTTTCAGATCGCATACTCTGCAGCAGACTCGAGACAAAACTCAACTATCGCCAGGCTCGACTTCCCGCTTGCAAGTCTGTTTCAGGCGTTCCTCTCTCCTTTGATGATGCCAAAAAGGGGAAGAGGAATACCTAAAGGCGCAAGGGGATCCGAAGTTGAGAAGGAAGGAGCGGTGCGAAGGAAAATCGGTGAGGAAGTGTTGAAACAAAAGAAAGGAAAATCTGGCTTTGAGGGGAAGGATCGAAAGATGTGACCTTGATGATTGCACAAACCCCTCAACGGGGTCCTCACTGGTGACATTATCGTGACAAACTCCCGTGACTCGCCACTCCAACACTGCTATATCTATGGTGAAAAGAGAAAAACAATTGAAGCAAGGATGAAGGAAGTGGAAGGAAGAATGGATGCCCGAGTTATGAACATCTTGAAAGAACATGGAGGCATTCCATGAGACAGAGACACATATGCCATCTCGGATGTCGGGACAGAGCCACAATCAGTTGATGAATTTAAAACGCTCGCATCCGAAGGATACTTTGCAAATATGTCTATGGCTCAAGCTTGGGACTAGATCTTGGGAAAAGGGTCTCACGTTATGTGAAGAAGGTCGACAGCGCAGACCACCGGCAATCACTCTGCTGGTCACTCCGCCGGGTCACTCATTTGGAAAGAAGAAGACCCCAAGACAATACACGCCTGGAGGTAGAGGAAAAAGTAGTGGTGGAGGAAGAGGTTTGGACTAGGTCTCTCGCCAAAAAATATTGAATACGTAGATCCAGGAAAGAAATGAGGGATCTACTGGCCGGGTGGCTTGACCAAGTAGCAAATTTGCAAGTGGCTAAAAGTAACGTTGAGTATGCAAAAAGAATAGAAGAAGAAGAAAACAAGAGACAAACTCGGTATGGGAGGAAAGACAGAAAGAATAAGAAGAGATGAAGTCGCAGGAAGGCATATGAAAAGAAAAAGAAAAATTGACGATGAGAAAAAAGAAGAAGAGAAGAAGATGATGAACAAGATGAAAGAAGGAGACAAAAAGGAGATGAAGTGTTGTTGTCCAACCCTTCGTGTATTTTATTATGTAAATACATACAATGTAAGTCTTCGTAATAAAGCTATAAATTCTTTATTCTTTTGTAGACAAATATGTGCTCGATACACCTTGTAAATGATTGTGTAAAAGAACAAGAATGTTATGATCAATAAAAGGATTGATTCTCGCGCATACATTCTATGTCAATACACTATCTCAGTATGTATCTTTGCTATTTGCATTTTTGAATGGTTTAAGTTTTGGCATCATCAAAAAGGGGGAAATTGTTAGGAAATTTATTGTTTAGATTTTGATGAATGCCATGTAAAACTTAGAATAGAAAGTTGGCACCCCAATTCTTGTTGTAAAATGCATTGTAATAAATAGAGCCGCCAAGCCGAGTTAAGTCGCCACGCCCTAACATGCAAGAAGACAATCAAGACTAAAAGAAGACTCATTGCGAGACAGTGAGTATGGCAAAGAAGAGTAGACGGAACTCTCTTTGAAGAAGCGGTGAGATGCAAGTTGAGTGGAGTATCAGTCAAGTCAACTCAAGAAAAGCCAAGTCTCAAATTGAAGTGAGAAGAGTCACCTGATGATTGGAAGTCGACTCTAAGTCACCTGGGGAAAGCAAAGAAATGCGGTCAAGTCGAGATAATCGTAAAAGATCCGTTGCACGTAAATCAAGAGAATTACTTAAACAAGTAATATCTCCATACCACCTTTCTCGGAGTGCTCACCCCTTAAGCGTGCAAATGGAATGAACCAATGGGAAGCACTACACCGTGTCGAACTCGAAAAAGGTGAAAGAACAATTCATACGAGGAAATGGCAATTCCAAGGATCGCAACAAGACAAGCCAACGATCGCAAGTGACTTTCAAAAATAAGCCTATCTCTTCAACGGACAAATTTTTGAAAGATCACTATAAAAGGCCTGAGGAGTTTAATTGAGAATAAGAGAGACACAAGTGACACAAGAGATACAAGATACAAGTGACAAGCGACACAAGTCACAGACCGAACTAAAAACATTCAAGCAATTATTAGAAAATCAAACATTCTCAATCCTCAAGCCTACACTACGAAGAACATCAATCCAACACTCACCGTGAAGGAAAGATAACTTCAATCAGTTGAAGAGGAAAATACCGAAAAAAATCAAGCGGGTCTACATTCCACGAAGGATTGTAGGAAGGTTTAAGGTCGAACCAAGTCTTAAGCTTTTGGAGGGCTTCGTGATCAAATCCAAAGAGCTTGAGCAAGTGAGTGTAGTAGCAAGGCAGCTTGCCCCGTGAAGAAGTTCGAGTCATACGAGAAGCCGAGGTGAGTGATCAAGGCGTCTCTGCATCGAGTCCCAAAGGATCAAGTCACTGTGTGATCAAGACTTGTATCCGGACTGTTACCACTTTGTATATTGATCATTACCTAGTGGATTCCTCCAGAGTTGGAGAAGAGAGGAGTAGAAGAATTACCCCATCTTCGAACCTCTATAAAAATTTCATTGTGTCATTTACATTTCAAAGACTTTAATCTCTGTGATCTTAATTGTTTAATTTTCTTTGACATATTTGCTATCCACTTGATAATTTATAAGTACTAAACCAAGCACTAAACTCTTGCTTAATCAAATTTAAGGGTGTTAAGTCTTCCAATGAAAACGAAACCACAGATTGAGTTAATTTAGAGTCAACAATCGAGTTATTCCATCAATGCTCGTTGAGTCATGTTGAGAGATTAACTCTTTGAGTGGCTAAATTGACTGTCCATCAAGGACACATTTGTGTAGTATCAACTCGTATATTTAAAAGGACTAAATCGAAAATTTGGTAAGGTTTATTCAACCCCCTTCTAAACCTTACACTTACACCCCCTTGGGACCTACGATTTCATCTTTCATTTTAGCTTGTCATGGCTTTGAACAATTTGTATATGAGTTGTTTAGACATCATGTGTAGCTAAACTTCTAGAGATTTAGGGTTTTGGAGGTAGATTAATTGAACTCTTGTTAAATGTTTTAATCTTAGTTGAAGTTATTGTCTTGAAGCCTATTTGAGTACTTTATGCTTATTCTTGTTTTATCATTGGGTCTATAGATGACATGCTTGATATATTGATTCATAATTCGAGAGATGAGTTTCAATATTTGATTCTTGAACACTTTGGCCTATGATTTAACATGTTTGATATATTGATTCGTAATTCGAGAGATGAGCTTCAATATTAGATCTTGAGTACTCAACGTGAATATTTGCAAGAATCGAGAGATTTGCAATATTTGTGAAGACATTTGATCTTTTAAACTTTTGGGAGTTGAATATCTCATGTTGAGTAGAGATGCTAGCATATATATTTCAATCCACATTTTATATGCATCTCGAGAGGGAGGATAAAATACTTTTGTGATCGTCTTATAGGAATATTGATAATAACCGACTTTGATTAAATTGGACAACAAGAGGAATATTAATCGACACCTTAACCCGAGAATCCATTTTATTATCTTGATACTTCTATTATTTTTCATCGTCTTGATCTTGTGTTTTTAGTAGTCTTATTTTTCTTAATCTCACAACAATCATCCAAGTTTGATCGTCTAAATAAAAATAAGGCTATCTCAGTTCGATACTTAGCACATTAATTATTAGTCTCCGTGGATACGACCTTGCTACCCTATTCTATAACCTAAACCGTACACTTGCGGTGAAGCTAAAAATAAAGTAACGAGTAGTCGGGGGGTACATAGATATTTCGGGGTGATTCTCGTTGATGCCCGTTAACGACTATGTATTATAACTCGAGAGAGGTGGGTTGAAAAAGGGTATGATTTTCGTAGATAAAAACATGTGCAATCCGCAGATTAAGGATTTTTCCGTGCGCGCGCGCGCACGTGAGTATAGGGTTGTGGAGTCTACGCCGACATTATGGAAAGTTGTTTGACCGACTATTACGATGAGGTAATACCCTTTTACATTATTCATTAATATAAATAAATACAACAATATATTTTAATTAAAGAGTATTTTTGGCGGTTTCTATGGGAGCCCCATGATCTAGCGGACCCGGATATCGAGATCTTGGACCTCGTTGCTTGACTATACATTGGCTATCACGATGTCCACTTATTAATTATGCGATTGTGGAGATATACCATCCCGATCGAGTGCTCAGACAATTTGGTTGTGTAGGGTATTCCACAACATATACACCATACTCATATGGACCTGCATGAAATGGATCGTAGAGGTCAGGAGACCACCGATTGGGGACAACGCGTCATCGGGATCGGGTCGAGTTATGGAATCACGAGACATTCATCGATACTCGATGTTCAAAGCCGATTGCTAGATGTGATAGTACAGTCGATGGATATATGCGTTGGTATGGCAGGATTACAAGACGATTGATAACACCTGGTCACTTGCCTCAGCAGCCAGGGTTCCAGCCATCGATACGCACGAAGACGTGATGCTATGATATATTTATCGCTTCTCGACATGATTTTTAAAGTGAATTATAAGCATCAATAGACAAAATAATATGCATGTTATTTGTTTTGTTTTTCGATTCGTCGTGGATGGAACAACTTAAAGCTTAGTTCAATCAATCGTCATTCGAGGACGTTGAGTCATATACATGTTTACGACGTGTTGCTACCGATGTTAGCGATGACATTGAGTGGATGCTACATGTGCCACCATACCACGGGTCCGCCAACAAGGTGATATCTATCGAGATAGCCCCGAGAGCCCATACATGTCGTAGCACACGTGGCGGAGGACGACAACATCGGTCACGATCATTTATAGACGGTGCTTTCACATCTCGTGATGTTTCTCCACCTAAGACCCCATGTTGATATAGTGGGACCTTCTACTTATACACCCAGATGCACCATAGTATGAATTTTATGAAATTCTTTAAAATTATAAATTGAAAAAAAAACACATAAGTTCTTTCTATTGATAACTTTTCATTATATATGATGATCCATCTCGCATCTACTCCCTCGGTTGTTATGTCCTCACCCAAGACAAACCGATTATAACACACCGAGTAAAAAATCATTTACATCTTAATTACGAGACAAATTTAGGTCTATGGGAGTTCCATATGGTGGTCATGATACGTCCACATTTCAACATATCACTTGTTTCATTTCCACCTACGCTCAAACGAGTATCGTGATTTGACCAGAAGAGTAGACATCATCACAGATCTAGTCATCATACAACAAATGATCAAGAGGATGATGATCCGCCACCATGAGGAGGTTCAGTGGGATCTTTGGTAGGCGTAGGAGTGTTAAGCGCAGGTAATGCCTATATGTGGTAATTAGGGGGACATAGGGTTTGGAATTAATCACGGACTTGTATCAATTATAATTTTGTGTATCATTTTTTCGTGACGATTCAAACCGCGGATGTGATTAATCGAACGTTTTTAATCTTTTGTTTTATTGATTAATTTGCAAACCAGTAAATTAATTAATTATTAAATAAATAATTATCAAACGAAAAAAATTCAAAATGGGCTTTGGTCAAACTAGCGCTCAACTAGAGAAAAGCAAATTTAAAAAAGCAACTGACGCTAATCGAAGTGGCGCTTTCTCTTTAGGTGCTATTTCAATTAGCGCCTATGCTTAATATATTAACGGCCACAATTTTTACCATATATTTGCTATAAATAATATGTATCTATAATACAAAATGTAATATTAAAAATTGTTAGTAATATAAAATATAAGATAAAAAAAAAAAAATTAACATGGCCCGACTCGCCTCTGCGACTGCGTGGCGGATCGTCTCGCCCCGCCCGTGGAGGGGACGGAGTGGGTCCAGGTATTGAGATACCCACTCCGCCCCATGTCATCCCTAAGTTTAATATTGACATTTTTAGGGTTGACCGTTGTTGACATCTCCAATCATCATTTCTTCTTATTGATAATAACCAACACCTTTTTACAAACTTTTCCTAAAATCAACATTATATAACAATAGGTAGACACAAGATTTTATAATCATAAATATTCAACATGAAATTAAAAATTCAAATGCTAAAGGTTAAACATTATCTATTTTCCTCCTGTTGGATCAAAATTTGCAGGAATTTATAAAGATTATAATAGATATTCAAAAAGTTCAACATTTTGTGTTGACGAGAATGTTAAAGAATGCCTGATAATGAAGATGTACGGTGGATGAAGAACCCAAAAAGAAAGGAGTTAAAACAAACATTTTGCATTTACATAAAATTCACTATGTTCTCTTTATTGGTTTGAACTTATCATTTACATTAAATTTTCGATAACATCTAAAACTGAGGACCCTCTGACCCTCTCTATGAAAAATGTTTTCAAGACATATATACTAAGTTTATTTATATACAAAAGTGCTCATTCAGAAAGAATGCGAAGATGGCCCTCCTTATTTATGCTATTAAATCATACTGCAACCTGAGCTGCAGCTAGCCTTGCAATAGGCACCCTGGCAAAAGAGAGAAAAATAATTAGACAAATAAACTCTTTGTAAAAACTTCATTTCATGATAGAAAACAACATTATAAAATTGTACCTGAAAGGCGAGCACGAAACGTAATCAAGTCCAGCTTCTGCAAAGAAGGCAACGGAAGAAGGCTCTCCCCCATGCTCTCCACAAATCCCAACCTGTCGATTTTCGCTCCGTTATTCAAGCTACTTGTTATCAACAACAACAACAACAACAACAAAAAAAGGGCGAAACCGTCTTCAAAATTGGTAAAAGCGCTCGCAACGATGCTGCATATATATACACACATATATATCAGGTTTGCAAGATGGATGCAATTATTTTTGTCACAAATGCCATTCAATTCCACCGAATTCTGAGTCCTCAAAGAAGAGTAGGGATGTAAGCGCCGAACATATGATAATGATTAAGCATTTTGAAACTTTATCGAGCTTTAGAAATTGTATTGAAATTCATATTGAAACTTTAGTCGAACTGAACAGGAATCGAGTTCTGTTACTCATATTTCATTATTTTCTTTACCAATCGAGTCAATCTCAAGGGAAACTTCACATCTTACCAAACGGAAAAAATACGTTCAACCTTGGTTCGTTACCATGACGAACCGACTCAAATGAGCTTTTATTGATCAATCTCTAGTCGAATGTCGAATATTAGGATTCATTTTCAGCCGTAGTCAAGAGGGTACTCTGCTCTATATTTACATGATCGACAATTCAAGAATAACTAACCTTTAGGCTTGGTCTAGCTGCACGGCCTCTTTCCGTTGCCATCTTAATAAGTTGACCAACACCTTTCTGATCAAGAACCTGGATTTGAAAACAATAAATCGTTGTAATATACTCGAGAATAGATTTCCAGTTACTTCAAAATGATTAAAGTACGAAGAAAATAACCAACCTCGAATGGATCGTGTTGGAGAATGCCCTTGGCCAAGTATATAGGAAGAAACTTGCCTACATCATCTCTGCTATATCCAAATGTCATTTGTGTCAGGTCGTTTGTCCCGAAAGAGAAAAACTCGGCTTCCTTTGCAATCTTCAGACCAAAACCATAGCAAATAAGTCGAGAAACACTTCGAGATAGAAAGACCTCAATGCAATGTTAAGCTTAAATTCACATTTACCTCATCTGCAACTAAAGCAGCTCTAGGAATTTCTATCATGGTTCCAACTTTATAGCTCACTGAGGATCCCATCTCCGAGAACACTTTCTTTGCGACCCCACGAATTAAACTCACCTGATGACTCAACTCCTGCTACCGAATAAACTCAAAAATATTAACGGACACTTGGTCATATTATTTGTAAGGGCTAAAAACATCCTTGAGTTTAGTCTAATTACGAAAAAAATCCAACTATCTTTCAAAATTACAATTACCCCTTGATATTTGTTTTTATTTCAGAAATTGCAGCCTCAATAGTGGGGTATCCGGTAATTACTAAATAGATACAAACCTCACAAGGGAGTATTTGTAGTTTTGAAAGATTGGATTTTTCTGTAATTAAGCCAAACCTCATGGGTGGTTTTTGTAAATATCCCTATTTGTAACAGAGAGGAACCTTAAAATACGAAAATATGATCATGACATGCCTGAGGTGTGCCGATAAGAGGAACCATAATCTCAGGGAGGACTGTGACGCCCTGGTTGCTCAAAGAGATGGCCGCCTGAAATATTGCACGAACCTGCATTTCTGACAGCTCGGGCACGATATTCCAAGCCTGCCAAATTTGATCCAAAACCATTCATGAAAATGAACAAATGAGTAAGAATGTAAGAATGCTTCTTGCTGGTGTTAAGAAAACATGCTATTAAAAGCCTCAAATTTCACTACAAGTGTGTGCTTTATTAAATACAGTTACATAAATCTTTATCCTTCTGTAAACATATTTATACGATGACTCGAAAATAATGCATTGGATCTCTTGCAGTCATATTGTTATTACTACTTATATACATGATGTTTAGTGAAAACTATACCTGCATCCTCGAAACCCAAGCATGGGATTCACTTCGGACAATTTTTCAATCCTCGAGTAAACTTCATCTTCGCTCATGCCAGTGTCAACAGTTAGTTCTCCGACAATCTGCTCGATGTCACCTTCTGGTAGAAATTCATGGAGTGGAGGGTCTAGAAGTCGGATTGTCACTGGCAGACCTGAGAAATATACACTCTTAAAAGATGTTGAAAAGGTTTATTCTATTTGTATTCCATAATTGTATTATTAGCTTCAATTTTTTGTTCTGCCTCATAAAAAATGGGATAATTACAAAAAACACCTTGAGGTTCGGCCTAATCACAAAAAAATCCACAGATTTTGAAAATTGCAAAAAAAAAAAAAAAAAAAAAACTCAACTGTGTAAACTTGTTAAGTCACTTTATGGTGTGTATACAAATGTTACAGTTACTTCCTTAACATAAAGTCAAAATCAAATCTGAAGGGATTTTTGTAATTTTGGAACATCTCTATATCTTTTTGTAATTAACCCAAACCCTAGAGAGTTTTTGTAATTATCCCTAAAAAAGACAGGTAATTTGTAAAGTGGACATGAGAAATACCATCCATTGCACGGAAAATTCCCTCGAAATCAGCTCGTTGGTAAGGCAACAACAAGTCTAGAGCTGCCTTCCTCTGTTCTGGTGTAACTGCCATTATCATCTTTCGTACAGCCTTAATCCTCTCATCAGAAGCAAAGAACTGACACAAATAAGGTATACATAATGTCACACGCATTTCGTTAAGACCTCAAAACTGCAAATTGGCTGGTATCCATAGAAATGCAAAGGTGGAAGTTGGTAAAAATGATTTTTCAAAACAAAGCATGCAGATTTTAATTAGCAAGAAAGCTAGATTCAAATGCTAAAAATCAGCAGAAAATACATAAAGAACTTTCATCATTCCACACTAATACATTATCCGGTTATTTATATATTTGTAGCAATATGAAAATTAAGAACTAGAAGAAAATCGATTATGAAGGTTTGAAAAGACAGAAACTTTACCATGTGCTCTGTCCTACACAAACCAATCCCTTGAGCTCCATTTTTCCGAGCGGTGAGTGCATCTTCAGGTGTATCAGCATTTGCCATTACCTGTAATAGTCTCCAAACAGAAATTAGCGACACACTTGCATTTTTCGAGATCTTATTACACAAGGAATGAAAATTCTACTTCATGAATCATTAAAACACCTTAAGTCGTCTAATCTCATCGGCCCACGACATGAAAATCTCCAAATCCCCGGTCAAAGCTGGAGGAGCGAGCGACTGTTTACCCAAGATCACTTCACCCGTTGAGCCATTAAGCGATATCCATTCTCCTTCTCGTACTACTTTGTCTCCGATCAAGACCACCTGCACCACCAATAACGAATAGTCAATATTTCTAACAAGGAAACCGTAACACCAGGGTCGATTTTCAGGCAACCTTTTCAGAATCGTTCACACGTATCTCCGAGCAACCAGAAATGCAGCATTTTCCCCATCCACGGGCTACAACAGCCGCATGAGATGTCATGCCACCTCTAGCTGTCAAAATTCCGACAGCCGCATGCATGCCCCCAACATCCTCTGGGCTCGTTTCAGTTCTTACCTTCAGAGATACAAAAAGCACGAAAAATCAGTTTCCACTAGCAAAGCAAGAGAAAAGAGTAAAATCATATGAACAAAGGAAGATCAAATATGTCAGGGCCAATCTAGGGAGACCTTTCGATTAGTAGCCGATGTCTACATACTAGGAGAGAAAATGCACTATCAAGAAGAAGAACATGAAAGTACAATGAACGGAGAGAAATAAATGAAATTCTAATGCCTGAAAACTGCTCGAAACACTATTTCGCCTGATTAATTCGGTAAATCGAATCAGGCATAATATCTATAGGCCGTTCTCACGATGTCTTTCTATTTATCAGATATTCTACTCAGACAAAGTTCTAAAATTTTGAAGAGATCGGGAAATGCACATCTTAGAAGGGCTGATCGAGATCAAATACAGACTAAAGGATAGTCTATTTAACACGACCAGCCAGAGCTACAGCAAAAATCTAACAAATCGATAAATGAATGGAATACTTTTCCTCAATGAGGCGTGGATAGAAGTATTCTCGTACGATATCAAATGTAAGAAATAAGACAATGGATGATCTTACCAAGATTACACTCTTTCCTTGTGCATGCCATGTCTCAGCATCTTCAGCATTGAACACAACTTGTCCGACTGCTGCACCAGGGGAAGCTGGCAAGCCCTTAGCTATTACAGAGTCTTTGTACGAAGATGGATCCTCAAACTACACGAAAAATAGTGATTGAAGTTATGTAGAGTAATGCATGCAATACTTTGAAATGTAAAAAATCGATTGATATTTGTAGTTAACATTAGATGAATATGCCAAGCATTGGGAATATACTATATATGCTAGAACCCTATAAATAGTTTAGCTAGAAACTTACCTGAATTTTATGTTTTCAAATATTAAACTCTGTGGTCTTTTTGCTAAACTGCTGAAACTAAGTGAACTTCCAGCTAATAAAATATGTAATTATAGCTGGAAAACAGCTTATTATAGGGATAAGTAAAAAAAACTACCCCTGAGGTTTGTTAATTACAAAAAAACAGAGATGTTTGAAAATTACAAAAACAGAAAAACCCGTAAGGTTTGATTCTGTGTTAATGTAAGGGGTAATTGTAATTTTTTTTACAAATGTAGTGTTTGAAATGTTTTTGTTTATAAAGGGGGTAAAATGTAATACAGAATCAAACCTCAATGGGTTTTTTGTAATTCTCAAAAACCTCTGGGTTTTCTTGTAATTAACTCAAGTCTCAGAGGTAGTTTTTGTAATTATCCTTTTATTATAGTGGGAAAACTTACTCAACGTGCCGTCATTTCAATAATCCAGCAGAAAACTTGAATATTTCTCATAGCAAAATTTACAAGTACTAAGCAGAAAAATATATTTCATCATATTAAGTTCTCATATCGATTTATTGCATTACTTATAATTTAAATCTTGAAGCAAGTCAAAACAATCAATGGAAGAATCAAATAGAAATACTTCCGAGCAACTTTTACAAGCATTCATGTATGGTGTACCTGCGGGTGAAGAAGCTGGTCAAGATGCTGAGGCTCCACCATTTTCACTGCCGTGCGAGAATCAATAAGCCCTTCATTTACCATGTCCACGGCAATCTTCACAGCACCTTTACCCGTACGTTTTCCGGTCCTACATTGTAACATCCATAGCCTGTTTTCTTGTACAGTAAATTCAATATCCTATATAGACAACGGGCATATTATTACCTTTATGCTTCCTAATGTGACAAAATACGAAAAAAATTCAGACATAACAGGGAAACGAGTATGAAAATGATATAAATATATTATTACCATCATATCTTTGTAATGTTGCTCTAATATCTCACAATTTTCAACCAGTTCCTTGTAAGCTTCGGGCATACAATTCTTCATGGTATCCAAGTCCTGTGGTGTCCTAATTCCAGCAACGACATCTTCTCCCTAAATAGATATGCCAATCAGTCCATATAAATCCGCCATATAACAATGCAAATTATAAAGGGATAATTACAAAAACTACCCGAGGTTTGGGCTAATTACAAAAAAACCCCAAAGGTTTTTGAAAATTACAAAACACCCCGTGACGACTCTGTATTACTCTTTACCCCCTTCATAAGCAAAAAGCATTCCAAACACCCCCCTTACATTTGTTAAAATATTGCAATTACCCCCTTATAATTAACACATAATCAAACCTCAAGGGTTTTTTTGTAAATTTAAAACATGTCTGTTTTTTTTTGGTAATTAACCCAAACCTCAGGGATAGTTTTGTAATTATCCCAATTAAATTAAACGGAAAAGACAAGAGTCGTTAAGACCTGAGCGTTAACTAGAAATTCTCCGTAGAGCTTCTTTTCCCCGGTACTTGGATTCCTAGTAAAGAGAACACCTGTCCCGGACGTGTTTCCCATGTTTCCAAATACCATGCACTGAATGTTTACAGCAGTTCCCTTCAGACCAGTTATTTGGTTAATGCTCCGATACTTTATGGCCCTCGGACTGTCCCATGAATTGAAAACTGCTTTCACGGCCAATTCCAGCTGCTTTTTTGGATCTACAAATGGACGCTGGCGATAGAACAAAAACAAAACTTAATTGCTAAAAAGGAAATCCGAAGGCAGATAACACACTTAGGGAGTGTTTGCAAACACTTAAAAAAGTGATTGTCAGCTTTTGGCTGGAGAAAGTTAATTTTAGTATTTTTCAAATGTCAACTTCTGCTTTTGATTCAGGGTAATTTAATGAGAATCGAAAAGTAGGAAATAAGTGCTTCTGGTGTGATTTTTATACACAAATAAAGCACTTATTCACCAACTTATTCAATTTTTGACTACAATCTACAAAGACTACCAACTTTTGATTCTCAATTAATTTTCTCTTCTACTGCAACAAATCGCGTTCGAGTTTAGCAAAAACTCCCTTAGACATGATAATATCGGATACATGTGACAAGGGCTTTTAGATCATGTACCTGATGGGAACTTTTCACCCTTAGCTTCAAGATAAACACCCTTGTATTCTTCCACCAGCTCTTTTAGATCAGAGGCTGTTAGATCAGTATCAAGCTTTACGCCTTTCGCATTTTCATACTTTCCAGTTTTTCCTCAAACAGTGAATGTGGAATGTCCATGACCTTCAATAAAACCCAATATCGGCAAACTTCAAGATTACATTTTTTTCTTGGCATAATTTGTATCCATCTAGCACCGCTCACAGAATCTAATTTTGTTAAAGTAAACAACTTACCACATTTCCAAACATGTCAAGGAACCGTCTATAAGAGTCATATGCAAACCGCTCCCCACTTTTCGCAGCCAAACCGGCAACTACTTCATCATTGAGCCGAGATTTAGAACCGTGTCCATCATGCCAGGCATAGATATCTATATATAACAACATGAATTCAGTAATGTGTGATTAAGACCAAAATCAATTAGGCCAACCTTTTTATCATTCCAGAAGCTTAATTACTAATCTATACCTGAAACCAAAAGCTACACGTAATATATCGACAGCATTCAAAGTCGCGCATAAATGAAAATCATGATTGCGTATAATTTCAACCACTATTGTTTTTTTCTTTTTCAAACTATATATGAAAGCCACATTCACGAACGAATGAGATTTACCGCAGCACCCGATCGAACGGAAAGGAGGAGAGGCCTCAAGGGGTCACCGAGAAAAGCTCCATATCGTCCTCGACTATTTTTAAACCTTCAATTATCTCTTCCCATAATCCCTGTGGTAGCTTTTTGCCTACTTGCTGATACTCTTGACATGCCTCTGTAGAGATGGTGAGTCCAGGTGGCACAGATAAACCAATGCTCGCCATTTCAGCAAGATTTGCACCTTTTCCTCCCAGCTGATCATACAACAAATAGATGTTTTAAATTCTTGTTAAATGGTTTATTATGCTCATGAATGACAATTTGACGGTTATTACATAATTAACATAAAACTATGATTTATTTGTTCGGATCGGATGAATGAATTAATAGTTCATCGGTTTTTTGGCCTCTTCTCCAAGACAAAAATATTTTTTAGCCATGTTTTAGTTCAATTGTACCAAGAGATGTACCATATCATTTTTTTAAAAATTGTCAAATACCTACAAAAGAATACAAGAAATGTATGACCGTTAGTTTTTAAGTGAGAATGGCTAAAAAATATGTTTTTGAAAAATATAGCTACTTTTCATTTTCACAAAACGCATTAACACATAAATTACATATAAATCCCTTGACAAATTATGGATATTACTCAGAGCATATCAGGGTTAAAGAATTAGAAATGTATAAATAACCACTTATTGTTATCCTATGAAGCACTTGTAATAGGCCAAATTGGCCACTTATCTTGTATGAAAACGAAAAATAGCCATTGTTTTTAAAAATATGTTTTCTTAGCCATTTTAATCGAAAACTAATGATCACACCCTTCGTATATTGTGACTTCGTGTATTCTTTGGTGAGATACTTAGCCATTTTTCAAAAATTAATGCGGTACATAAGTCGGTACCAGTACGTAACTTGTTACCAAGTTACATGACCGAGTTATGTACCGATTCGTAAACGAGAAAAAGGTAAATTTGGACATTTAAACTCAAAAATGGCTAAATGGCTATAATACATTTTTACTATAGAGAAAAGGCCAAAAATCCAACCCACTATTATTCGAGGCATAAAAATTCGATCATTAACGATCAAAAGAAAAAAAAAGACAGTTGAAATTAAATTTTATAGACTTACCAAGGATTTCATGCTCTTGTTCCCCTCACTCCTTCCCTTGCCAAAAGTGAAAACCCTCTTCACACACAAAAAAAAAAAAATTCGAAAATTAATCAATATATATATATATATATATATATATTTTCATTGGCAAATCAAATACCAAATCAGAAATAATCCATATTTCAATTTCATGCAAACCGAAAATTGAAAATCACCTCACGAATAAGCTTCATGGTGTCCTCAAATGAACAAAAAAAAACCAATTAATTTCTGGGAAATGCAGATATCTAAGAAATGAGATAGTGAATTTCAAGATGCAATTTTTTCTCATTCAAGCTGGTATATATATGCAAGAGTGAGTGAGTGACAAAAATCATGCACAAGAAGACACGTGGCGTTACTACTGCCAGATGGAACAGTCTATTTAGTTAAAGTTGAGCTGATGACTAGGCCAATTTGACTTTTTAGTCTATATTTTTGCATCCTGAAAATATAGCAGGAATCCATGGATATAGCCAACAATCTTTGACGTGTCTTGTAGTTATCTAAAAGAGTTTGAGATCTAATTTCTTGTCATCAGGCCAAATAAGCCTATAACAGTGGTAATAATGGGCCTAATGCAAAAAAGAGTTGTGTGATTTTAAAAAATTCTCGATTTCAGTTATTTGTAGCTGATAATAGATAAATTTGCGGAAAATCTACGTGTCCACAGTTTTGCTTATTTGAACATAATTCAAGTGTGTTGGCATATTAATTGAGACAATAATCGAGTAAAATAAAACTTATTAAAAATATTTACATAAGCGAAATTGGTACCACATCAAAGTGGGTTTGACCAAAAATGTAGATACATGGATTTTTCGAGGTAAATTGACGTTAGAGTTTTTCCAAAAATTACTAGATTTTTTACAAATCTTGATTTTCGCATAAGACTATTATTAGCAACTCCCTATAGCTACGATTAAGATTGGAATTTAACGAATTTAACCCTAACTTAATTATCTACTTGTACAATCTACGACTTTATCCATTAGGTTAATTACAAAAATGCCCTTGAGGTTCAATTTAATTGTAAAAAAAAACTCTAGTTAGCTTTCTTTTTTTTAATAAGTTGGATCTTGGTTGGAGGGATGTGATAACTTTCAAATAAAACAAGAGAGATACGGGGTTCGAACCCTGGTTAATACTTTCTTATAAAGGGTGAGTGATACCACTTGAGCTACAAGCTAGTGGTGACTCTAGTTAGCTCTCAAAATTACTAGTACTTCATTGATAGTATCTATAATTTTGAGAGATGATTGAATTTTTATGTGAACAAGTTAAACAAACTATTTTGCAATTTACCCTTTGGACTATACAAGTGTAACATTTAGGAGGTGTGGGGTTATATAAAAAATCCACCATATCAATAACAGTAATTATTATTTTGGAACTTAAAATTTGAATATAATCTGTTAAGATCAAAACTATTTCACGTTATGTCACATCATTGCTATAACAGAGCACAATAATAACCATTTGGCCATGAAATTAAACCATATCCACTTGAGACTTCTCTTATCCAACTATCAAAATTCAAATATAGCATGTATCAAATCTAAATTGCAATATTTTCTCAACACAAATGCAATCAGAAAATAGCATATATTGGTTCATGTTTCAAACCTTTTTAGTTGTTGGGGTGGGGTGATCTGAAACTGGAGTGAGCAAGGCTTGAACAGGGAGAGGGGTCTCTCTTCTTCTGGCCTCTGATTTCTCGAACCCACTTGGCTCGATTCTCGAACCACGGTCCCGTGTGGCTCGAACCTGGCTCGACCACCGGCTCGTTCGAGTGGGAGAAGGGCGAACCCTGAGGAGATCAATTTGATCTCCATATTTCTCCTTCAGTACTATTCTTCTTGTGCACACATCATTTAAAGTGGACCTTATCAAAATGTCTTTCACTATTGAAGACATCTTGTGACCACTTTAATTTGCTATATGTGGTTTAATTTAATTCCCTGCAAAAATATTACAAATAATCAATTAAAATCTCAACTTTAGAAAAAATACAAGAAATAACAATCTGTACTAATTCATTAGCCAAGAATCAAGAACTCTTGATCATATATTCATATGAATGTATTGAGCGATACAAAGTAGCATGTCAGATTGTTTCACGCACTGATGTGTGTTTGTGCGTTTTTTTTAATTAAAAAATCAGCAAATATATGCTACACATAGACACACCATTTGATCACAGGAAACAACATAAAAATTTGAGCATATATAGGAATTATGTAGCATGTGAAGAAATATGATATTAACTCAGAAATAAATGATTAGTCACCTTATTAATTTTGATGAAATGGCTGGATGGAAAACACGGTAACTGCGTGTGTTAGTGTGTGTATTTGTTGAAGATGATGAAGCCCAAAAAGATGGCGGCAGATGATTTTGGGTTTGATTTATATGGTGCCAAAATGAGTGGTCCTCGACTCATGTTAACAGATTTATGGCGCTAAGTTACTTTCTTGTAAACTATAATTTGACTTGGAAATAATAAAGTCCAATCAATTGTGTTTATTTATTTTCACTAACAAATAATTGAATTATTGGCAATTTGAAGCCCTTTCTTGGATTCAAATGTCTCCTACGGCACGCATTTCAAGACCAGATCTTAGGTGCTGTCACGAGGATAAATTGAAATAAAACATATATATATGTTTGAAATTGTTGACACAAAAATTTCTAAGTTTTCAACATACAGCTCGACCCCAAAAATTATTGTTCCATTTGCAACACAACATGAAATTAAATTTTTTTGACGTTCAATTAGTTATCAGATTATTTTAATAATTATTAAATATATTCGTTGTGAATATTGAAGTTTGAATGAAATTTGACTAAATAATTTCTATACTTTCAAAATTAGATGAGGTGCTCGATTACCATCAACAATAGACCTGTAATTTTGGGACGGAATGATTTTTGTTTTTCCTTAAATCAGTTTAGAAAATGGATTTGGCAAAATTTGGTTCGTGTTTTTTTTTTTTTTTTGAAAAAAACAAAAGACAAAAAACTTTGCATTGTTTATTAAGATGAAAATGCTATGTATAAACCCCCAGGATTGGCCTAGCGGCATTTAAACCTCAAGGTCCAAATTTCAAATCTTAATTAGAGCGTAGTGAGGTTTGTTGTCCCTTCTCTCCTAGAGGTTAATACCATTCCTGGAAAGGATGGATGTCTCATAATCCGAAGGAAGGGATGGCCTAGCGGCCTTAAAGTTACAATTGCAACCTTAAGGTCTAAAGACGGAGTGATGGGTTGGGGTTGTCTCTCTTCCCCCAGAAATTATGATCATCCATGCGAAGATGGATGTCTATAAGACGAAAAAAGTGTAAGAATATGTGTCCCGACTAGGGTGAGATACTCTGGATAAAAAAAAATGTTATTTTCCTCTATTATGGGACATGGGTTAACGGGTGGTGATGGTTTTCCAAGTAAAAGGGTTGTAACAGGAAAGTGTTAAGTGGGGCCTTTCTCTTGGTGCTGGAATATACTCTTTGTCCAAGAAATTGACGACGCGTGGCTTAGTTTAGGACACAGGGGAGAGGTGTGCAAAGCCCATCTTTTCTCCTATCTTATCTATCACATATTGCTTTTTCTTCACAAATAATTTTTTCCTTGACATCATTAATAAACGAGACTTACATAACACCATATCGTGATAAAGGGTTGCAATCAAACTGAATCGAGTTGAGTTTTTGAGTTTAAGTTTGATTTTATTTATTATCGAGTCAAATTCAAACGTAAATTTATCGAATATATTGATGACTACGAATTTTTTGAGCTTAATAAACATTAATTATAAATTAAATTATTCTTTAATTTGTTATAAAAATAACATTATATGTATCTAAAAGGCATAATAGATCTATCAAAATCTATGATTTTATTCAACAATTAAGTTTATTTAAATATTTTTATATTTGTCATTAGTAATGTATACAAATTTAAGTTAAAGTCGAACTATTAATTTAATTTAAACGAGCTTGCTAATGAGCTTATTCACGAGCTAAAAAAATTAATATATCTAAGTTTGAGTTTGGTTCATCAATTTTAACGAGACTCATTATACGAACCCAAACTAGCTTTTATTGAGTCCAATTCTGAATAACTCATGAGACGACTTAGTTCATTTGCGGAAATGACAATATCACTTTTCGATGGGGTAAACAAATAATTTTATAAATTAAGTCTTACCAATAAAAAAGAATAATGGATTTATATAAATATTGCTTAACTAGAAATACGTTAAAAAATGAAAAGTCAAGAGAAAACAATTTAGCATTCAAAAATTATACATATTACCACAATTGAATTATGTGCAAAAATATATTTTCGTGGTAAGCGAATTTATTTAAAAGTGGACAAAAATAAAGCATAGATTTTTCGTAATTGTGTGTCACATGAACCATAATTTCATTGTCATGTTTCCACGTTTGAATTGAAGGGAAAATTAATTAGTTTATATGGCTGTTCTTGTTTTTCTTTTCCCTAATTATTGAGAAAAAAATAAGATAAGGTTGTGCTTCATTTAGCCTTAGGTGTCTTTTCAATTAAGAGGAACCACTACAATATGATTTGTTGGAGTGGAGTTCCTTTCAATGACCCCAATATTTTTCCACTGTTTCAAGATTGAAAAACTCTCGAATGTTCTTTCTATATGTTGTTCGAATATTTGAGCTACCTAAAACGAGATTTTCTTTTACTATTTTCTTTTTAATGAGGGTACTCAGACTGCAACCATTACCCTTCGGGTGCCTGGGGCTTGATGCAATAGCGCGCAAATTAGGCAGCGTCGGGTAAATTCTTACAAGCAAAGCGCCTTATACGCGACACGCCGACCAAATGGTGCGAGAACGCAAATGTGAGGATTCAAACCACAATCATTATCCTTTGGGTGCGCATTCGGGCTTCCAGCAATAACCTACAAACTAGGTAAATCACATAAGTGGCAAGCCTGTCAGGCTCAACCAAATGGTACAGGGTTGAAATTCGAACTTGAAACCTTTCGAACCCACTCTATCCCACCAGATCACCTTTAGGTTGATGGGGAGCAATTCTTGATATTAAAATAAAAATAAAATAACATGCGTGATAGTGATAGGGTTAAATAAAATTCGCATTATTATAGATTTATAGTACAAAAATACTTTACGCATTTGGATTCTTGATCAATCACCTCCTCAACATTGAAATTCAAAGTCAGATAAAAATAAATTCAAAATCAAACTTTGGGACGACAACAGATATATAAGAATGGATAATTACAAAAACATCCATGAGGTTTAGTCTAATTACAAAAAAACCCACCATTTTTCAAAATTACAAATACCCCTTGACATTTGTTTCTCTTACAAATTACCCCCAAAATGGGGGTACTTGTTAGGTTATACAAACTTCATGAGGGTCTTTGTAGCACCATAAGGGAGTTACTTGTAATTTTGAAAAATAACTAGAGTTTTTTGTAATTAGGCTAAACCTTGGAAGAAAATGAAAACTTTATTTCATATAGGCACTATACCTCATGGCTGTAAACTGTATGTAACCCATGTAATATTCAAGAACAAGAGAGAAACAAAAGACAAAGTTCAAATTTGCTGAAAGCCAAAATACAGATGACAATATTTATTAGTATTACTTTTAGGTCAAGGAGAGTCAAACCCTGATATTAGAGCTAAATATGGGTAAACAAATTCAGAAAGAACACAGAAATATAGTGATAGTGACAGGGTTTAAATACAATTTGCATATTATAGTACAAAAATAGTTTACTCATTTCAATTACCTCCTCAACATTAAAAATGAGTAAGCAACACAAAACCCATCTTCTTCAATTGCACAGGAGTGTTGTTAGCAACTCAATGCATAATGCATAGTAACTCAGACGTCTTGCCGCGCGCAAGACGTCTGAGTTCAAGACAAAGTTACTCAAATATATCGAACCTATTGTATCTCCAGTCGAGTTATTAAAACCACCGGGCTTAAATAAAAACGCACATATAGACAAACATAAGAACGACACCACACTATTTATTCGATGTAAAAAAGGAACCAGCATATACAAACCCAGTCTCCACACAAACCAATCTTTTTTTTTCTTGTCTCTCTTCATTTTGGTTGCACTCATAAGATGAAAGAAAGCATCCACATGCACTATTTATTGTGAATCAGTCCCACACGACATTATTAAAAAAAAATATCGTCTCATCTCCGAAAATTACTTAAGGGTGAGCATAACGTACACAGACACGTCGCTGTATTGGGCTCCGACAAGATGGGCAGTCCTTCATCCCCTGCTTCTCGTGTAACTTGTTGCAAGTTTTACACACCACTTGATGTGCACACGGGAGGAAAACGACAGACATCTCCTCGGATAGGCACATCACGCATTCTCTCTCCCGTTTCACACCCCCATTCCCGGTAAAGTCCGAGATCGCCATTCTTGAGATGTAAGAAATAGCCGAATCTTTGAGGGGAGGAGTATTTTGTAAGTCGGTGAGTTTACTGGCGTAGCTCCCGTCTATGCCTCTTCTAAGGGCAGCTATTTTTGACGAGTCGGTTTTCAACCTCAGCTGAGAAATTTCTTTTTCGAGCCTCTCGATATCGTCTTTGTACTTGTGTAGATTGGCTTGAGCTCTTGATTTGATCGTATCCTCTTTGGATTGAGTGGAGACTTCGATTTGTTCGCGTTCTTTTTTAAACGAACTGGCCTGTGTAAGCAACTCGTTCTTCGACTTCTCTTCCTCATTCAATTTGGCCTGTGATTTTCACATCTTTCATTGTTAAAGCACCAATAAAAACAAATGAAATCCAGGGACCAGAAGATAAATTCAAATATATAGAAACCAAAACTTTCACAAGAAACAGCAGAACAAAGACCTCATTTTTATCCCTATAAATTAGATTTAACCCTTCATTTGTTACAGTTTTATGCTTTCACAAATCAATGTAGAAACCACTTCCAGCAAAAATATTTTCCGAGGGCTAGAGTGAATAAAAATTATTAACAGAGAGACGAACTCATGAAAGTCGTCAAGTATTTATTCTCAGAAAAAAAAAAAAATAGTCCAAGACCCAACACTATGCATGAACACGCCGACAGAAAAAACATGGAGGAGTGCATGCAATTTCAGCCCATCAGAACTTGACAACATAACTTGAAGTAGTCATAATTTGATATAATCTTTTTCGCCTTTCTTCATTATAAATTAACTATAAACTAACTCATTATGTGTGCATCTCAATTCATTGGATTTCTTCATAAGCTAAGATAATTTAAAACCTAAAATAATTTCTGTAGCTAGGTGTCTATGCCCTAAAATTATTTGCCCTCTTCAAATCATTGGTTTTCACAACTTAATTTAGGAAAACAACCCTCAAAACATACTAGGAATACTAAAAGGTTTTACATTTAACGTTATGCGAACCATATGCAGATCCCAAATATTCAGTGGCTTCATACTATAAGTATTGGTGTCACCAAGATAAGTAAGTCGTCAATTATTACTTATTTCAAGTGTCTCAGTATAACAACGTGGCAAAATATGGGTTCACCTTCGTCTTAATGGAATTTCGGATGCCTATTCCATTCGCCCTTGTTTTCAATCTTTCTAGACAATGAACAAGAACTTGTGATAATCATGGCTCACATATGGCTCACTAAGTTATATGGTCCTACATTTGATTATATATCTGTCCTTCCCATAAAAGCATACAACTATCCGTAGCTGTGTATTGATCAACAGGCCCTCCAGTCAAGTATATCAACGCAGAAGAGCAAAACTGTAAATAGATAGACATGGAGATTAAAAATAGTTGTTTTTTTCAGAATAGATTAATAGTTGTTAAACACATGCATATACCTAATTGGTAAATATGTGCACGCCACGACACACCTGTACCTCTTAATCAGACAATTGTCTTCTCAAGACCGTTATTTTTATTCGTACCAAACATGTTACAGAGCAATCTACATGCAATAGACAAATTCCATTATATTAAGAGCTAAACATACCTCAACTTGATCCTTTACATCTTTAGCCTGCTGTAGTTTCTGTTGTATCTGCATTAACTTCAATTTCTCAACCGAAAGCTCCTCTTGAAAAATAATCTTCTGCTTCTCCCACGTCTGAAACTTCATCAGAGTCTTCTTCTCCCTCTTCGACACCTCTTGACAGCTGGCAGCTGACTCAGCAGCCCGTAATTTAGCAGCTTCCATTTCCCGCCTCAACGCCACATTCTCAACTTCAAGCCTGCGTACAGCACTGTTAGCCCGCTCCACCTGGCCACTAGCCTTGCACAACGCATTTTCCATCTCGGAAAGTTTTTTCATGGTGCTCTCTTCTAACGTTTGCTTTTCCTTCTTCAGCCTCTCCACTTCTTCCTTCTCTTGCCTAAGCGTTTTAAGCTCGGATTTGTCCTTACTCAGTCTTCGTGCAGCTTGCATGACCTTCTGATTCGCCCACTCCGTCCATTCTTGGAGCTGATTTTGCAGTTCCCTCACTCTTGGAACCAGCTTCATAATCATCTCATCTTTTCTGTCTTGTGGGGCCCACTGCCCAAGAGACTTATCATTTGAAGAACCGAGATAGCTACAATTGGCAGCCTCAACACTGTAGCTGATGGGCATTGGATTAGCAATGCTTTTGGAAGGAAATGAAAGAGAAAGCTCGGTATCAGCAACAGGTAAGGATGGTAAAGAGTTGATTGAGACACTCGATTTAGGCAATGAAGAATTGTGATCAATAGTTTCCTGACCAAAAGTTGGCACTGAAGTGAATCCGGTGTTTGTCGAAAGATTATGATTCACATTTTCCGGAGGCACGTCAAATCCGATTGCCTTGTTAATCTTGAAGGGGGAGTTCTTGGTATTTACGCCTGTAGAATCTGCAACGCCTTTAAGTTTCTTATCCAAGACTAGGCCACTAAAAGTGCTAAGTTTACCGGTTCTAGATGAGCCTTTAGAACCGTATGTGCGGTAATGTTTCTCGAAATGCATTGACTTTTGACGTAATATGTACTCCCTTTTGCTAATTCCAGAAACCTTTCTACTACCAACAAACTTCTCTTCCGCACCTGTAGCGGTAAAGGGTTTTTCATTGATATCAGAAATTGAATTTCGACAATCCTTATCTGGAACTAGCCCATTCGGAACAAACGAAGGTTTCGATTTCAAGTTAGAGACATTGGTTACTTTAGATGCCTCAGATTCAGATGGGCAATTATTAGTATAAGAAACTGATACATTCGGTTTACAAGGAACTACAATATTAGATTCAGAACTTTTGAGCTCTGTTCTCAACTGAGATTGAGCAGAAACGGACGAATTCACATTTGAAGGTGCATCACCAAAGAAACTACCCAAAGGATCACTATCCATTGCACAAGCATGCGATACATTCATATCACATATCAACAAACACCACATTGCATCCCCAGTGCTAAAGAAAGGTCTAACTTCTCTTAAAAGGCAAACCAACTCGGCCAATATATACTTTTCCATCTGTTGCAAATCCTCAAAGTAGTGCTCTCTTGAGGGGTCAATTTCTTGACCACTCCTGAGAAATGCTAGGGTGTTGTCCACTACATTTGATACGGTGTCTTTACACCCGTACCAAAGGCCAGACCTTAAAATAGCCTTAGTAGCAACTTCTTCGCTGTAACCACTAGCGATTATTTGCTTAATTGCGCTCTTGAAAATTGTGTCTAAATTGCTCAAAACAAGTTCTTCTAGCTCGGATTCCGTTAGGTCACTCCAATCAGCATCATGAAACTCGTCAGATGCCTCTATCTCATCTCTTGGTCGGCTCACACCTATGTCAGATGTCCCCACAGTGCAAGACAAACCGAGGTCGAGTTTCAAAGCATCAGAACTATCTTCATTTACACAACACATATTGCACGCATTCGTATGTGCATGAGTTTCGAACTTTTCGGCTGAGAATTCAAAACTGGTGCATTCGTTTGAAGGTAAAGGGATGACCTTACTGGGATCAGCTAATGGTGGATCAGCCCGAATTTTCTCTTATTCCTGCTTCCTTTTTCTTGGATTGTCATAACCGGCATTTGACTGGATGTGCTGCTACAAGCCTTCGCAACCATTGATGCCATATTTAATCTGCATAGCAAATGTTTTCAGCACCTTGCCAAATTCAATAAATTCCATCTCACACAACTGAGATTATCTAATACTCCCAACTTTACATACATTAATATGAGCTGAAAAATCCAACTCCAAAATAAATCAATGACATAAGAGAAAAGGCAAAGGAACAAGAATACAATTATCTTTAAATTAGTAAACCAGCTCAATCAATATAGATTCACTAACATTCAATCCAAATGAATTAAATATAAACTTGACGACAAATAATAAGGAAAGTAGAACATTTACAGAACATACCACTGTTTCACTCACTAACATTACCCAGAAAAAACAACCAATTTTTTTCTGCATCAGAAAACACATGAACAATGAAACTGGAATACAACCCAGAAACAACAATCGGATAGTCAATGCAAATTAACAACTTTCCAATTCAGCCCAATCGACAGATCAACATAATCAAAATTGCGAAAAGCCCCAGATAACAAAAATCATCAAAAAAAGATGCATCGTTATTAATATGGGTGAAGATCCCAGAAAAGGGTAATAAAATTGGGAGATTTCTAATAATTCTTGGATAATTCAATCATCGATTCATACCGATTTCGAGCTTATGATTTTTGGGGCGATCAAACGTTGGACAAATCTAAAAGCATGAGATGAAAGTAGAGAGATTATGGATAGTTGTTTTGTTTGTTTGTTTTTTCCCCCTTTTCTTTTTCTTATTCTTTTTTGACTATTTAAAATTCCATCAGCCTTAGAGCATTGAATTGTTTTCTCTCTCCCCTCTTATTCTCTGATTTTGGGAAGAAAAAAAAAAGATTGTCTTTTTCAATATTTTTCTTTTTCCTAATTTATGTCTTGGTTTGGTTTAGGTGTTAACCAATGCATGTGACCAGGGTTCAGACATGACCAAGTGTGTGAGTTAGATCACGTGGTAGGTAACCATAGTTAGGGACCAGCAATTCCTCTCTCTTTGGGTTAAGGGGCATATTAGGGAATTTAAGATATACAATTTTAATTTTGTTTTTGACATACATATTTCACTTTTTTTAATTGGTGAATGGATTAGTTATTCTAGAGAGCTCTATAGAAATTTTAGGCCTCCAAGAATCATAACTATTATATAGTGGGCTAAGTGAGGATTTAAATTCATGAATTTAAGTAGTTCTCATTCAACATAATTTTTAAACGGATCAATAGAGCTGTTAAAATGGATCAGTTAATCCCGTCAAAAATACGAAGTGAGTTGAGGGTTTAGTAGTCCACCAGAAAGTGGGCTTAAATGGGCCAATCCATTTGGGCCGCTTATTGAGGCAATTGAAACTCTTCATTTGAAAAATAGAAATATTTGTTGGAAAAAATGGTTGGTGTATATCGAATGGGTGAAAATAATTCAAGCAGAGTAACAGTATGAAAGTGGAGGCAACAGTTGGACTCTTTGTCTTTAACATGAAATTGCCCCACTCACGGTGCTAACGGAATCTGGCAATCGCCTCCCAAGATACAACGACTTATGTCTTGTGATAGCAACATTACAAATCACAAGATACTTTGACCGTTTTAGTGTTTTTAAACTCTCAGAACTTGTGCAGAATATATGATGAATTTCGGATTTTTCAGATGCAAAAATGACTTCTGAGGACTCATATCTATAAAACTTCGGGTGCATTGCATTTTGTGATCAACAGCCCTAAGCTGCCCTGCCACGTCACCGAGCCACTCCCGCTCGGACGATGCTCCGCACCATCCTTGGTGTTCTTTGAGCTCGCCAAAGGCTAGTCAAAATTGGCTTGGTCCACTAGAGTGTACCATAAGGAGTTTCACTTCATTACTCCTTATTATTGGTGAAGTTCTATATATGGCAGCTAACTTTGCTCCTTGTTTCCTATGTGGGATGTGTCTCTTCACATTCCCACCCTATCACATTTTCAAATAAAATGCATTTTAAGTGGCTTGTTTTATGCATTTATTTCTCATTCACCCCATATTGGTTTTGAGAAATTCAAAATAATAAACTCATCTACCCACGGTGCACATTATGTTTATCTCATTTATTTCATTCAACAAATAAATGAACTTACTTAATAAAATTGGTCAAAATTGGGCCAAAACCTAATTTTTCATAAACCAATTTCAACAATATTAAGGTACTGCATGATGAATGATGATCTTGAATAAGGAACAATCATGATCGATAAGATAAGATGAATCCATTGAAAAGTAATGCATCACATGTAAGTGATACATGTCACTGACCGATGAGGTCAACTAGTATATTTTTCGGTTGTTATATCTGAAAATCATCTAGCACCTTATGTCGTTGCTTATGGTTTCTTCAATGGTGATATGGAAATTGTTAGATTTTACATGTTCTTTATAGTATTGGGTTCACTTATGGAAAATCCGCCGCAAGAATCATATCCACAATGACAAAAGGATCATCTGCCAGGGCACAAGGGAGCAATGTTATGTTTATCTTAACATCAAATGGTGAGTAGCTTCATAAAGTTTCCTCAATCTCATTCAAAAGTTCTTGGGAAGGGCATTTCTCCATAAATTTCCACGTAAAGTAAATTTTACAAGGTAATACTCTGAATTGTTTTTATATATTTCTTTTCATTTATGGGTTGGCGGGCCCACCCTACACGCGACCCAAGACGGTTTGGATTGGGTTGATATTTTTCTAGCCCGTCCAGCCCCATCAAATGGTAGGCTCTGGGGGGGTCTATGGGCCAACCTGCCCCTCCAGCCCATTTTGACAACTTTACAGATCTACAACTTCTAAAATTTATATACTTTATCTCATTACATCATGTGGTAGAAAACCGGCATTTCATAGTGCAAAAATATAAATCTCAAATGTATATAATTGATGAATGAAATTATATCTACTAACATATGCTATTAAACATTTCAATAACTCTAAAACTGGTGAAAATTAAAATCTAACACTCATTTGGTACAATAAATATTTGGAAAAATATAGTATGATCATCGAGTTACAACAAAAATAGAAATCAACCTAGCATGTGTACTTTCTACCAAAAAGATGGTAGTTCTAACTGATCTAATCTATGAATACCAAATATACATCTAGGAAAAGAAACTTCAAAATACAAAATAGGTGTTTGAAGAGAACACCCAAACTTGGCCAACTTATCAACTATTATATTCATCTCTCTAAAAACGTGATGAAACGTGCAATCGCCAATGTGTGCCAATTGTTTACGAATTTGAATCAGCATGTGTCTTAAACTCCAGTGTCCAGATTGAGGCTTGAAAATCAGAGAAACCAAAACAACATTGTTTGATTCAATCGGTAGATGAGATCTGTACATAAATATGAAGAAAATAAAAAGCCATATCCAAAGCCTTGCACTCATCAAACAAAGCATGATCACAATGAGAAATAGAGGCACTAAAGGCCCGGATGGGCTCAACATATTTTTATTATTATGAATATATATATATATATATATTAAAAAGCCCAAATGTCCAAATATAATGAAGTCCAACAAAGAATTTTACTTATGGGCTCAATGGACCCATATGGTCCATGCACCATATACCACCAGATAATAACTCAGGCTTTGAGATACTATAAGTATCACCTCCAATTCCATTTCCAAGGTATGAAATTCATTTTCACAATATCTAGTCTTGTGAATTCTAGTTATTCTTTGGCTCTCTAATCTGACTTGAGCGTCGAGAGGGTTATCGAAGGAAAAATCCCGATTGTCCCTAACGACTTGTTGTGTTGCAGGCAGTAACCCAATTTACTTGTAGACTTCCAGCTCAGGATTTTGAAGAATATAGTGTTGCCACCACATCAGGCCCATATTACACATTCCAATCTCTTAACATCCCTCCAATACGAGAAAATGCACCATTAGCATTATATGAGCCATCCCATTCAGTTTATAATAATGTTGAAGATAAAATCAATTCTCATCTGAGTATTGGAACAGAGAAATTTTGGGAACCATTTTTATTTGAACAGTAAAACTCAAATGAAGAAGAAGCTGCAGCAGCAGCTTTATACACGTGAGGGAGGGCGCCAGATTCAAAAGCCCCAATCAGAACATGACATGTGTCAAGTCTGTTAGGAGGAAAAACTGAAAAAGCATAAGGACTATACTAATAGAAACGTAAAGATGCAAATGACAACTTCTAGCTATCAAGCTATACTAAGCTCAACACCCCCCCTCAAGTGGGAATGTGGGAGGAAGAGCACATGCCCAACTTGAGCAAAAATCTGCGGAATGCAGGACCACCAAGAGCCTTAGTAAAGAGATCGGCGGGCTGGAGGAGCGTAGAAATGTGCTGAGGTGAAATCAAGCCAGCCTTGTATTGGTTCCGGACACAACTAAGTGGAATAGGCAAGGAGAGAGGAATATGTAACTCTTGACTCAGGTTATGTAGCCACTGTAGTTTGCAAACGATGGGTCTGCCATGGAGCGGTACTCTGCTTCAGAGGAGGATTTAGAGATTGTTTTCTATTTCTTGGTCTTCCAAGAAATAAGAGAATCACCAAAGAATATACAGAACCCAGTAAGAGATTTTCCGAGTGATCAAACAAGTCCCCCAGCCAGCATCACAATAGGCATCGAATTTAGGCTGAGAGCCAACCGGATAAAACAAGCCCAGGGAGACAGTACCTTTTATATACTTGAGCAAATGGACAGCCATGTCCCAGTGAGATTGTGTAGGGCCATTAACATGTTGACTGAGCTGTTGAACATCGAATGAGATATCAGGCCTTGAGAGATTCAGGTATAAAAGGCGCCCAACGAGTCGTCTATACTTAGCTGAATCAGCCAAGGGTGCATCATAGTGGGCTGAAACATTGTACCCTTGAGGAAAAGGAGTGGAAGTAGGTTTGCACCCTAGTAAACGAGCATCAGTCAATAAGTCAAGGATGTATTTCCACTGACAGAGATGAGTTCCTTTATCATTTCTCAACAATTCCAATCCCAGGAAATACTTAGTTGAACCAAGATCTTTAATAGTGAACAATCCATGCAAGTAATCCTTGAGCCCTTTAATCAAAGATTCTGAAGTACCAGTGATTAAAACATCATCAACATAAATGATAAGTGCTAAAAATGAAGTAGCATCATTCTTCACAAACAAGCAATTGTCAGTAGTGGACTGAATAAATCCAAAAGCTAACAATTTAGCAGAAAATTCTAGGTTCCATTGCCTAGAAGCTTGTTTCAACCCATACAAACTCCTCTTAAGGAGACAGACTTCACCCTTTTTAGCTTTAAAGTATCCTTCAGGAGGCAACATGTATACTTCCTCATCTAGATAACCGTGGAGAAAAGCATTGTTTATGTCAATGTGGTGGAGTGGCAACGGTCTTTGTGTGGCTGAGCAATGAGCGATCAGCCGACAGATACCAATTTTGCAATCGGGAAAAACTCTCTAGAAAATCAATCTCTTCCACTTGAAGGTACCACTTTGCCACCAATCTAGCCTTGTATCTGTCTACACTTCCATCAGGGTTCCTCTTGACTTTATATACCCACTTTGAACCTATGGCTCTCTTACCAGGGGGAAGCATAGTCAATTCCCAAGTTTTATTCTCTTCAAGTGTTTGCAATTCCTTATTCATGGCCTCCACCCAGGCTTTATCTTTAGATGCTTGAGTGTAGCTGGCAGGCTCACTACTTGACTCAATAATGTTAGTAAAAAACACATGATAAGATAATGACAGCATGGAGTGAGAGACATAAGGGAAACAATCCAACTGATAGGCTGAGGGCTTGATGATAGGTGGAGGTTGCTGTAAGGGTACAATATCCATGGACACTGAGTTAGTGACATAGTCTTTCATCCAAGCTGGCTGGTGCTTCTGTCTGTGACCTCTCCCAAGAAGTTCTGTAGGCTGAGATGGAGGAAGGCACTCTGCATCTGAATCAATAGAATCACTAGTGATAGTATCTTCACAATTGTCTGACAGTTGCATGGGGAGAGGAATTTCTGAAGGAGTAGGGGATTGCTCCAGAAAAGAGAACCTTGTCTCAAAAAAATTTACATCCCTAGAGATGAAGATCTCCTTAGAATGTAGGTTAAAGAGTCTGAATCCTTTGACACCTGTCACATATCCAAGGAAAACACATGGTGCAGCCCTGGCATCAAATTTACCTTTGTGTGGCCCAACCTTGGATGCAAAGCACAAGCATCCAAAAACTCTGAATCTAGTGTAGTTGGGGGTTGTATTGTGTAGCATTTCATAAGGTGACTTCCACTTCAAAACAACAGTAGGAAGAGAGTTTAGAATGTGAACAGCTGCAAGTAGAGTATATGGCCAGAATCTTTTAGGGACATGTGATTGAAGTAGCAGAGCTCTAGCAATTTCAAGAATGTGTCTGTGCTTTCTCTCCACTACCCCATTCTGTTGTGGAGAGTAAGGACAAGCCTTCTAATGTAATATTCCTCTGCTAGCAAACAGAGCCTGAGTCTCCTTTCCCACAAACTCCAAACCATTATCAGATCTCACCTTCTGTACATGCTTCTGAAATTGGTTCTCAACAAATACAAAGAACTGATTCAAGTGTGTGGCTACCTCAGACTTGTGTTTCATCAAGTAAATCTATGTGCCTCTAGTATAGTCATCTACTATAGTTAACATATAGGAAGTATTTGTAACAGATGCTTCATGGTAGGGCCCCCATATATCAATATGAATTAGTTCAAAAGCATGACCAGTTTTAATTGAGCTCAAAGGAAAATTCAACCTGCACTGTTTTTCTTCATGACAAGTTGTACAAACATCCAAGTCAGTTTTATTACAGAAAGACTTCAAAAAAGCAATGTGCTACAAACAAGTAGGTGAAAAGTGGCCCAATCTTTTATGCCAAACTTCCAGATCAACAACATAATGTCCTAAATTCTGAACCTCAGAAAACATATAATTCTGCAAAAGCCTTCCCCACAGCTTTAATACTTCCATCCTTAGGGTCCTGCAACCAACATTTTCTCTGAGAAACTTTGCATTCAAGGTCACTACCTTCAAGCAACTGACTTATAGAAAGCAAATTGTATTTGAAGCTTGGCACAATCAAGACATTTTTTAGAGCAAGTTCAGCAGACAACTTAATATCTCCAACATGTGTCACTGAAACACTAGTACCATCAGGTAAGTGTACAGTAACAGGATTCAACATAAGTTTTGGTTCAACAATCAATTCTGGAAAAGAGCAGATATGTCTGCTAGCTCCTGTGTCCACTATCCAATTTTCCTTACCAAGCACATTCAACAAGGACAAAGTAAAGTGTGTGTTCTGTTTTATACCTGAATAGTCCACAAGGTGAGAGAAAGAATGTGTATCTCCTTGTGAAGTTAAGCTCTGCCTAGCCAAGTACTTAGCCACTTCCTTTTGAATCATTGCAGCAAAGTCAGGTGGATCACTTTTCTGTAACTCATGTTCACCCTTGAAATTGGCAGATCCAAGTTCTGTATTCTCCACCATATTAATAGATTGGTTAGGTCTTTGTTCCTTCAATTCCTTGTACGGTCACGGATATCCGTTCAGTTTGAAGCACTCTTTCATCTCATGACCATTATAACCACAATGACTACACAACAATTTTGCTCGTTCCTTCTTTGTTTTCCTTGGTGGACCACCACCTCTGCCTCTGCCAATACTGTTTGATCCATGCAGATTCCTCACCATTCCCCTGCCAGCTGTCATGCCACTGTTTCCTCTACCATAGTTTCCTTTAACCATCAGTGATGTGGTGTCAAGTGGATCTAAAACTTTAGTGTGTACAACCTTCTGTTTCTCAACCTTTAAGATCATGGAATATGCTCTATTAACGGAAGGCAATGGATCCATTAACAATATCTGATTTTTCACCGGTTCAAAAACTTCATTTAGCCCCATTAGAAACTGGATTAGTTTAATGTCCCTGTCATTCTCACAAATAGCTTGTCCAGCACCACATGTACACTCAGGAAGTTGCACTACACAGGCGTACTCATCCCACAAACATTTCAATTTGGTATAAATGTATAATAGGTAATGCTTGTGGATGTACCTTGGATGAAATTTGCTATTTCCTTCTGCAATTGATATTTGAGAGGTCTGTTGCTTTCCCCGTATCTTTCAGCCAACTCATCCCAGAGTTACTTTGAACTTTTCACATATATAAATGCCTCCACAATTTCCTTGGATATAGCATTAAGTAGCCATGAGACCATGCAGTCAACCTTCTGGTATTGTGTGTATGCCTCAGTGTTCAAATCCGGAATTGTGACAGTGCCATAGATGAATCCGAGTTTCGACTTCGCTCCAAGTGCTAGCCTCATTGCTCGACTCCAGTGCAAGTAGTTCGCGCCATTGAGTGGATTCGTGACCAACACCATCCCAGGATGATCCGATCCATGTAGCGATAATGGATCGAGGTCCTTTGTATATACCGACGTCATTTTTGCAGGTGTGTTTTCCGTTGTTGATAATTTCTGTATCAAGTTGAGCCATGAATCATACCATGCTCTGGTACCATGAAGATAAAATCAATTCTCATCTGAGTATTGGAACAGAGAAATTTTGGGAACCATTTTTATTTGAACTGTAAAACTCAAATGAAGAAAAAGTTGCAGCAGCAGCTTTATACACGTGAGGGAGGGCGCCAGATTCAAAAGCCCCAATCAGAACATGACATATGTCAAGTCTGTTAGGAGGAAAAACTGAAAAAGCATAAGGACTATACTAATCGAAACATAAAGATGCAAATGACAACTTCTAGCTATCAAGCTATACTAAGCTCAACAAATGTAATGGAGGTTTTAACCATAAAATTGGGAAGAAATGCATGGAAGAAGGCAACCTAAACTTCAGAGACCAAGTGTACTTGCAATGCTCAGGAATCCAAACCAGTGCTTTTTTTGAAAAAGAGAACTCTGAGCTAATAAATGCAGACGATGTTCAATTTGAATAACGATGCTTTTGTAACGGAAAGGAATATCATCATGTTTGTAGGCATTTCTTGCTCTCCAACTAAACCGAAAAACTAAACAGGGTACAAGAAAGAAAATGTGCATTGTGTGTGTATAAGGTGTGTTGTTTTGTCAGATAAAAAATGTGAATACGATCAGTGGGAGGAGGGGATATCCCTAACCAACTTTGAAAATGGCACCACGCCTTCTTAACCTGAGCGTTAACAAGAAATAAATGAGAGATAATTTCAACTTGAGAAGAATATTCACAATTAGTTAATTAGGGTTAGTTAACAAGTTAGCTATCTAGTGTAGTTTTATGTTAATTGATTAGTTAATCTTTTTTATATGTTCTTTAGCCAGCTTGATGGTTGTTATACATATATAAAAGGGTAGAAGTCTTGTACAGATCATTTATCAATTGATAATAAAATTTTCTCTATATTAATATGGTATCTGTAGACATCATCTCAGTTTCCTTATAACTTCACGTCTTTGAGATTGCATTTTTCAAGCTAGGTCTTCTCTTCCATGGAGAATCTTCCTTTTCAACCTCGCATCTCATGGTAATTTCACCAATGACGATCCTTCAAACCTCTGCTTTCTACATTATTCCGATAGTCCGGGCTTGTTGTAGATGTATAGCCAGAATATATGTATGAAACACATATAGGTCTTCAAGACGCATACCATTATCAAGCATCGTCTAGGTGCTAAGTCCAGAATAGTACAATAGTCAGAATATAAAAAAATAGCGAGACTGGATGTTGTGGTCAAGGCACTAATATAAATGAAATTGAATATAAATTGGGTCACAAATAAGACATCCATTAAAATAGGCTCAAGTTGAGTATCACCACAAAAATGGACATGAAGATAAATGTGACTAGGCAATATAATAATTGCATGGTGCGTTGATCTTATATTAATAAAAGTGTAGAACAGCATACATGTTTTGAAGCGCCGGAATAAAGGAGCCAAACAGACAGAGAGAACAAAGTGATGAACTTGAGGCAATTGAAAAATAAACACTTGTATTTTAAAAACTTATGGGGTTAATGGCGGTACCAATGGATGATAGGTGACCAATGATGCTATCTTGAAATGCTGACAATTGAGAAACATTCATTGTGTTGTAAAAAAAAATATTCATATGATGTGGAGCATGACCAACAGAATCAAAAGAAAGAGGTGGAGTAGAAACTTGATTGACTGGATCCACTAGAAGTAGGTTTCCGGCGTTAACAAAAACCAAGAGGATAACAATAGTTGTTTGTAACATTTTATCAATATTATGATCATGAAAATTACAATGTGTGCAGAAAGGACGATCTTTCTTCTAAAATATAGAACCTTTATCAGAAAACTTGTAAGTACATATTTGGTGATAATAAAGGCAAAGCCATTGTTTGAATCAATGATAGAAAATGATAAGATACAATCTTACGTTGTTGTTGTTCTTGATAAACAAGGGAGAAAACATTATTAATAGAAGGAATAGGATCAAGGAGCAGCATTTGGCCACAGATATGAGAAAATTAGTCATTCAAACTAATGAGGAAGAACATAATGTATCCCATTTGGTAGTGATAATTAAGAGCTTTTACTCCACCACATCTACACTTGCTACAACTAGGAAAGCCTGAAATTGTTGAGTTTCTCCCATAGTACTTTAAGCTTTGTGAAACAGAAGCCAATAAATTGTTGATCATGTTTGAGATTGATTAAGTTATAGAGAAGCTGAAAAATGCGATGATTGTGGTTCTGCTAAAAAATATCATTGAGATCGATCCAAATTTCATAAGTTGATTTCGTGAAAATTATGCTCGTTGGGATTTCTTTGGAAACATAATTGAGAATCGATGAAATGACAGTGATGATGTTTTTAATCTAGGAGTTGAGAATAGTATGATCAGAATCTGTAGGACGAATGATTGGACCATCAATGAAACCTAGTTTATTTTTCACGAAAAGTGCAATCGCCATAGATCTGCTCCATGAAGCTTAATTGTCATCGGTTAAATGTTGCTACACTAGGACAAGCTTTCGGACTATCATAATAATGCAGAAAGTGAAGGCTTGAAAGATCATTAATGGTGGAACGGCCATGAGATGCGGAAAGAGGTTGAAAATGCAGATTTGTCTGGAATGGAAGATCGAGCACTGATGTGAACCGCAACAATAATTGTGCATACGACCCAACAACAAGATATTGTTAACCCAAGATCTTCACTAGTTCGGTTAATTTGGTGGAAACCTCGACCGTTGCTTAGCAAAGCAAGAACCTTGGTATGCGAAGACGCCACAAGCAATTATGGATTTTTGTCTGATAAGTCGGTAATTGCAACAAGAAACGTAAATCTTGAAGCACTTGGAGAAAACAGTCAATATGAGAGTAAGAGAATAATTTTATTGATAACTAATGAAAAACAATAAGTGTTCACCCTTATAAGGGATCCAAACTCTAACCATACTAGGAAACAACTTAAACCAAAAAAGGAAACCAAAAAAACCGAAAAAAACTCGAAAAAGTCAAATCCGCGGATCCTGGCACGCGATTAGTGTCGTATGACACGGCCAGACCGTGTTCCTCGTTGGAATTTGGAACAAAACCATAAATTACAACACGACCGTGTTGCTTGACACGGTCAGGCGGTGTTGCCGAGCACGGTCGTGTCCGTGAGCACGGCCAGGCCGTGTCGCCCTGCACACTCCCTGTTTCAACCCCTTTTCGTCCCGAACTCGAAATAACTACTTAAGACGCGGCCTTAAAGTTTTACTTGGCCTCCAAAACATCAAAACGACTTAAACAACTCGAAATTACAACTAATGCTAAGATAGATGATTACAAGACACTATTGGGAACTTGACTACAAAGTCTTCAAGACACAAAATGACTCGTATTCTTGGCATCATTCATTTGCTCAGTCTGAAGTGGACTCTGGGACGTTGATGACGCCAATCAACTGGACCACCCGAACTTCATCTGCCGTCGGCAATGCACTCTCGGTCTCCTTCTGCCTGACTTGAATCAACCCATTGAGCGCATCCTTGAACTTTCTTGCTCGAGCCCTTGTTATCGGACCAACCGGCACCGTTACTGGATCCTTCGTCCATGGATTCTCATCAGAAAAAATGCAAGCTGAAATACGTGAAGTTAGACAGAAGCTGAGAGAATATCTATTGATATCATATTAACCTATAGAGAATTGAGAGACGAAGGAAACTAAAATTTTTATTATAATTTGATGAATAATTTGTACAACTCCTACCATTTTATATTTTATATAAGCATGACCACCGTCAAACTGGCTAAAGATAATGAACAAAGATTAACTAATCAACTAACATAAAACTAACTAGAAAGCTAACTTATTAACTATCCCTAACTAACTTTGAATATTATCTAATACTCCTCTCAAGATTATAATATATATATATATAGGTATAGGATCAAATGTGGCGGAGGGCTTACCATGTGGCAAAGTGTGGATCAATCTAAGCCATTAATCTAACAAATTTAAAGGCCAGCTTTTTTTTTTTTTTTTTTTTCGAAAAAAATCAATTTCGCCCAATTAAGGGCACAAAAGTCATTTTGTACACAAGATAATTCGGTAGTTTTGGTAACCTCCCCATAATCCCATTTTTTGGGGATTTCAATTACTTCATTCCCATTTTTCATTCCACTCAGTCCATCAAATTGCAAAACTCCCAAATTTTACTTCTCTCTCCTTCCCCTTTTCTCTGTTTGGTCTGGTCGACGGCAGTGTTCAAACAATTGAGTTTTTTTTTCGTTCGAAGGTTCCTCTCTATTTTTCGACAACAACACACATCCGAACCGAGAGTGTTCTTGATTCTTCCAAAAGATGGTAAAGGTAAGTGTTTGATTCATTTTATTTCAGTTTTTGGTTCGAAATTTTGGTAGTAAGGGATTTTACTTTACATGTTTTTTTTATTTTTGTTGAACTATTCAACTGTAGATTTTGGATATTTGAAGTAATTTGTAGTAAAAAGAGTATGCATCTTGTTTGTTTGTTTTTATTTTGAAGTACCTAGGGTTTTGATTTTCGATTGTGTCTAGATGGTTTTGGTTTTTTTATTTGTTTTCGGAAATGCTTTTATGCGGAATAGGGCATAGTTGTTGGAGATTTTTTGGTATAAAAGTTGATAAAACGATGTATTTTTAGTTATTGAATGGTGTAATGTTTAATGTTATAGTGATTCTTCCAAAACGATGTATTTTTGCCATTAATGTTTAGTCATGTGTATATATAATCCATGAATGCATAATCACACATGGTGTTTAAATAGTTTTATTCTAGTATACAAATAAGTTTCATACGGTGAGCAGGTTAGTTTGTCATTTGTGTATTTTTATTTGATACACGATGCTTGAGTTCGCTTTAATATTGTTCATGTTGTCAATACCAGGTTGATAACTTTTAATGGCAAGAGGAAACAAGAAAAGATCGACATCTCCGGGCGAACAAGAGTGCACGTAACGTTAATAATAGGTCTAAGATCGCCAATCGACTTGAAATTTGTGATGCCCAAGTTGAGGACAAGATTCTCGCCAACAACTCTATCGGATGCATTGGGTTGTCCGAACATTGTCTATATTTGTACACCAAATCGATCAAATGTATACACAAAATAATTTTCAAAATATACAATATTGTCAATATTATTATACAATATTCTCAATTAAACATCTAACAATGCACTCTTGAATACTTATAGTATCACCAAATATTGGACAAGTATATACCAAAATATAATTTGTGGTACAGTAATGGAATTATTTCTATACCATATTTTTATGGTTATAAAGCAGAAATCTGCATATGTATACACCAAAATATGCTTCCAATGTACAATATTGTCAATATTTTTATACCAACTTAAATACCGAGTGTTTAATCTGAAATAAACATCCAAATATGCCATATTTCATGTTATATTAGCACCAAAATATGCATATCTATACACGAAATAATGCGTCCGGGCACAATATTATAAACATTTGTACACCAAAATATTGCGTCAATGAAGAGTGAAAATTCATTTTTTTCCCTCATTATTAGGCGTATCTGTTATGGAAATAAGATATTGAATATATCCCTTGATTTTATGAAAGTAAATATGGTATTATTTTTACATCATTTTGATAGTTCCGATTAGCACCAAAATATGCATATCCATACACGAAATAATGCGTCGAGCACAATATTATAAACATTTGTACACAAATATTGCGTCGATGAAGAGTGAGAATTTGTTTTTTTTTCCCTCATTATTAGGCGTATGTTATGGAAATCGATATTGAATATATCCCTTGATTTTAGGAAAATAAATATGGTATTATTTTTACACCATTTTGATAGTTACCGATTAGCACCAAAATATGCATATCTATACACGAAATAATGCGTCGAGCACAATATGATAAAACATTTGTACACCAAATATTGCGTCGATGAAGAGTGAGAATTTGTTTTTTTTCCCTCATTATTAGGCGTATCTGTTATGGAAATCTGATATTGAATATATCCCTTGATTTTAGGAAAATAAATATGGTATTATTTTTACACCATTTTGATAGTTACCGATTTGCCCTTTTTACACATAAAATAAATGAAAAATGGTGTATTTTTAGGCCTAATCGAACCATTGATTGAATAGGATGGATGGATGAGATCATGCCCACACCGCCACATGGTAAAGAGGTCGCCACATGAGATCTATCCCTATATATAGATATGGTCATCTTGGATAAAAATGGATTTAGGATAGGAGCACAAATGCTTTGTGATCAGTGCAAGTTGATGTTGTGAGCGAATCAATTGTAGTTTGATATTTTTTTGAGTTAGATTGTCGAATATAGTGACAATCCATATTATTATGGTTGGTACGCTCATGAAATAAGGGATTTGAAGTGATTTTTATGGTGACTGATCGTCACAGTAAAAACCAAGACTATGGAAGAAGAAAATACATGAAGATCCAGAGCAAATTGACGAGCAAAATGAGTTCACAAGTAAATATGGTCATAGCCCTAAAGTGCATGTCTATTAGATGGGTGAGCAATAGTTAATTGTTCATAGTCTTCCATGATACTAGGAAGTCTCCTAAAATCACACTAAAACTAGGGGCTAACTTGTAAGTATCGGTCACGAGCACCCGAGTGGCGAATCCAGGATTTTGAAAATGGGGGTACATAGATATTAAATAAAATGTGCATATAAATATTCTTTAATATTTAAAGTCCTACAATAAAATCTTTGTTTAAAATTTTGTAAATGTTGATCATGTAACCATACATGAAAAATTAATACATACATATATATATATATATATAAAATAATTAGCATAATTAAGAAAACTAGAGACAACAAAATATAATTTTGGTAACAATATTGATATTATTAGCCTTTTTTATTTTTATTTTTTAGGTTTTGACTTTTGCCATGATTTATTTATTCTTGTTAAATCAATTTTTGATTTTGAAATTTTATTATGGGGATTTGTATTGTTTTATTTGGATTTTCTAATTATTTTTATAAAAATAGGGGTACAAATTTATAATTATTATTTTTTACTAAAAATTATAGTTGGATATTTTTAATTTGGGGTACAAGCTGTACCCATATGTCCACATAGATCACTTGCTGCGAGCACCCCTAGTAATATATGATCCATGTTATTATATTTTATCATATAATTAAAAAATATAACGAGTTTTCATTAAAAATGTTTGGATTGAGAATTGCTCTGCTTAGTCATCTTTAATAAAATTAACATTTATTTTGTATTATTTTCATAAATAAATTCATATATTTCTTTGCATATCTAACACTATTACACTGCATATTCAACATATATGTACTACATATTAAAATTGTCAAATAAAAGCACGTGCGGACAGTGAGTTAATGAATCAGTTATATGTCAAATGACTAATTTACCCTTATTCGAATTTTAAAAAAAAATACTTAAAACTCAATTAAATCGAGCCTTTGAAAAAATTAAATAAATAGAGCGGGATTAATCCATATTGTCTTACCTAAGAATGTGGTTTCATTTAATCCAACTATCCAATCCCTATTGGGAAGACCCAAAATGTATACGTTATTCCTTCTCAAAAAAAAATGTATACGTTATTATTCACGAACTCTCCATTTCACTTCTCAAAAAAAAAAAAAATGTATACGTTACTATTCACGAACTCTCCATTTCATTTCTACAAGGTGGACAGCTTTGTGTGGATTTTTGGATCTTTTCCCACATGATGAATTCTTCAATTTTCGTGGGTTTTATTAATCAAATATTGATTTTGTTCTCTTTGGGATTAAATTGTATCGCCATTTGAGTGATGCAATTTTCCCTCTAGAACTTTTTGTTTACGAAAAATTGGTTCTACCCCGTTGGATGACTTCTTTTTACTTAGTGGTTGTGTGGCCTTTATTGGTTGCCCCACTGCTTTCGATCGGTTTTTTGGAGTTGGGCGGGTATTTTGTGTTCCTTGATTCTGCTGGACTCACAATCTACATCTTCTTTGCTATTTTTCGGTTTCAAGTTTTTTGAAGCAACCTGGGGTTTTACCCTTTTTTATTGTTGTTTCTTCATTTTACGATGGGACGGTGATCCATGATTCACCTTGGATGTCCGCCCGATCAAGCTCATGCGTTGTGTTATAGGGTATGCCCTATCTCCATTGTGTATTTTTTTCTTGTACATCTCTCGCCACCCTTTTCGAAATTTCAAGTGGGAGCGTTAGGTCGGGACCGCCTCTCCCCTTGTTATCTCGATTAACCTGGTTGGAGATTTTTTCCTTGTCTTTTAGTAAACCTCTGTTGGGGTTTTAGGTTCTTTCCCTATCCTCGATATATCGTTTGGTTGTTGACTCTCTTTGCTCCCCGTGTTAATGGGTCGTCCATTCAACATTGGAAATTGACTGGGGTATGCCCTTTTAATTTGTATATTTTTTTTATCTTTTTTTAATGAATTTTCACATTTTCATAAAAAAAAATAATAATAATTTTCCATTGTTTGATATAAGCGCTGATCCTTGTAAACCAATAACGATGGACCAAATGTCTAAACCCAGCCCAAACCCAAACCACCCGCCGCCGCCGGCGGAACTCATCAAAGCGATGCAGACGAGGACGATGAGAACGTCAAGCAGCTTCGAGAATGCTCTTCTCCCTACCTTGCATTACAGGTATATATATATATATATATCCACAAACACACAGTACACGTGTTTCAACGAATTGGTAGCTTAAAACCCTAAATCCGCTCATAAAATCCAATTCCAAATCGCAGGATTGTCTGGTCAATTCCAACAGGAATTGGAAATCTTGCCAAAAGGGTATTATTATTATTATTAATTTGTGGCAAATTTGTTATACGTTTGGTATTTGTTCTTGGTTTTTTTAGCAAAAGGAATATATCGGTAGAGCCGTAGAGAGCGTTTGAAAATTTTCTTTTGAGGTAATTATTTGGTGATTGTTTTGTTATTGATTTGGAGCAGAAGTTCAAGCTCTGAAGGCGTGCAGTGAGAGAAGAAAAAAATAACAGATCGACGACCTGAGATTTATGATGGAGTTTGGTGATTTCCGACATTTTTTATTTCCATCTAAAATTTTGGAATATTGATTTGGATCATTATATTTCAGTGAAATAAATAAACTAGGAGAATCATTTTTTTTTCTATTAGGCTTTTAGGTTTTAATAACAAACCTGAAAGGGATTGTGGTAAAAATTAATTGTAAGAAGAATGAGCTGATTTATTTCTAGTTCTTTTTCTTCTGACATTATGCAATGAATATCATAGTTTTGATTAATTTGTTTATGTGCGTTAATTCTTGGTATAAATAAAACCCCTCATGGCGAACCGTTTGATTTGATTTCAACCAGTATTTTTCCAAAAAAACTGGGATACTATTGGCGCTGATGTTACTAAAGCAGTCCTAAATATTCTGAATAACGGGGCATCGGTAAGAGATTTTAACAATACTTATATTGTGCTGATTCCAAAAATATCTAATCCTACTAAAGTCTCGGATTATCGGCCTATAAGTCTGTGTAGTGTGGTCTACAAAATTGTTGCAAAATCCCTGGCGAACCGTTTGAAACGTGTCCTACCTCTAATCATTTCGGAGGAACAAAGTGCATTTGTACCGGGCAGATGCATTACAGATAATATATTGATTGCATTCGAGACGATCCATACGATTAGAAGCAAGACGAGCGGTAAGGAAGGTTTGATGGGAATTAAACTCGACCTGAGTAAGGCCTACGACCGGGTGGAGTGGCCTTTTATTAAGGCGGTTATGGAAAAAGTGGGCTTTCGGCAGAGATGGGTGGATTTGGTGTTAAATTGTATTTCCACGGCTAGTTTTTCTTTCAAAATAAATGGATATGCTCAGGGACATGTGTCGCCACAAAGGGGATTGCGCCAAGGATGTCCATTATCTCCTTATTTGTTTCTTCTGTGTGTTGAAGGCTTCTCTTCCCTCCTTCGAAAATATGAGTCGGACAAGCTTTTCCGGGGTATTGCTGTGAATAAACGAGCTCCAAGGATTCATCATCTACTATTTGCGGATGATTCTATTGTATTTTGTCGGGCGCGGAAAAGAGATGGAGAGATGATTCGAAGTGTCATTACATGGTACGCCAAGGCTTCGGGACAACAAATCAATTTTTCAAAGTCTTCAATTCTTTTCAGTCCAAATGTCGATCCTGATACGAAGAGATCTCTATGCTTTGATTTTGGTATTGAAGCTGAATTGCACCAACACGATAAGTATCTGGGGTTGCCGGCATTTATTGGGAAGAATAAACGGCAAACATTTAGCCTTCTTAAGGAGCGGGTACAACAAAAGCTCAGTCTTTGGAAATCGAAAATGTTCTCTGCTGGGGGTAAGGAGATCTTGATTAAAGCAGTGGCACAAGCTACGACGACTTATTTCCTTAGCATTTTCAAACTGCCTACAACGTTGTGTAAAGAGCTTCAAGGATTAGTCGCAAAATTCTGGTGGGGAGGAGATGAAACGACTAAGAAAATACATTGGCTCCGCTGGGATTTACTATGCCGCCCGAAAATAGTAGGGGGTTTGGGTTTCCGAAATCTGGAAATTTTCAATCAAGCGTTACTTGCAAAACAGGCATGGAGACTGATTAAGTACAATACATCTCTTGTGAGTCGGGTCTTGAGCGCAAAATATTTTCCGAATGGATCTTTCTTGGATGCGAGTTTAGGGAATCGCCCTTCCTATACATGGAGAAGTATACTTTGGGGTCGAGAATTACTACAGTTCGGACTACGCTGGCGGGTTGGAGATGGCACTGATATTTCTATATTCAAGGATCCATGGATACCTCGACCTTGGACTTTCAAACCGATTACTGAGGCTTTTACAAATGGACCTCAAATGGTGGCAGACTTAATCTCAGATCATCAATGGAATAAGCAGATTATTCTTCAGAGTTTTAATAGAATTGACAGCGAGGAAATTTTAAAGATCCCGTTAAGCCGAACTACAATGCCTGATAAAATTATTTGGCATTTTGAGAAAAATGGTGATTTTTCAGTTAGGTCAGGCTATTGGAGTCAAATGCAGCATCTCTACAGCGAGCGTTCTTCTTCGGGTAGCCAAGCCTCGGTTTGGTGGCGCAAATAAAATTAAGATTTTTGCATGGCGTGCTTTTAATTATATTATCCCTTGTGCTGTGCAGCTTCAAAATCATAAATTGCAGGTCTCTAATTGGTGTCAACGATGTGGAATGGGCCCGGAAACTATTGAGCATGCCTTGCGCGATTGTATTGTTGCCTCTGAGGTTTGGATGGGTAGTGCACTTGGAATTTGGTTCAGTTCGCAGCGAAGAGGTCCTTTCCAGGACTTTTGTATGGAGGCTTGTCTCTCACTCAAGTTGGATAATCTGGAAATTTTTGTGATGATAATTTGGGCGATTTGGTTTGCTCGAAATAAAAAAGTTTTTTCTAATCATGCTCTCAAGACCAAAGAAGTTCTGGATGTTGCGGGGCGCACAATGTCTTCTTACCAAGCATGTTGGAGAGGTACGGAGATAATACCTACCAAGCACCCTGTTGACAGAAGTAAGAGGTGGATACCTCCTAAACCGGGAGAACTTAAGATGAACGTGGACGCATCTTTTCGCGCGGATAGTAATCAGGTGGGCATTGGATGCATTGTTCGAGATTCGACGGGGTGTGTGATTGCATGTTGTTCGAATATAGTTTGCGGGTGCTCAGATCCGTTGACAGCAGAAGCGTTAGCGATGCGTGAAGGGCTGGACTTTGTTAATCAGCTTGGTCTACAAATTCAGGAAATAGAAACTGACTCCAGCAGCATAGCAGACTTCTGTTCCAAAGAGGTTGATTTGTATGGTCATGAGATTGGATTATTGTTGCAAGAGATTAAGAATAGGCTGAATTCCAATATGGTGTGCTGTTTTATTCCTAGAGAATGTAATAGGGCTGCCCATTTTCTTGCTGTTTCTGTGTTCCAACGAGACCCTTTCTTTTTTGGAAAGGATGCTATTCCTGTATGGATAAAACCTGTGGTGTTTGCTGATTTAATTCAATGAAGGATTTGTTTCATCAAAAAAATAAAAAATAAAAAAATAAAACCCCTCATGTGATGTGATAAGGAAGTACACCAATTTATGAAGGTTTTGGTGCATTTTTCACACGTCAAAATGTGTTTACTACACACTTTTTAACAATCATAAGGATCTTTTGCTCATTTAGTAATGCCTATTAGCATATTTACTGACGATAAATTTGACAACAAAATATTAATTTCAAAGTTAAAACTGACAAACAAAATCAACTTAAAAGAAAATCCCTAGTTGAGTTGCCTTTATAAAAACTAATCAAACCATATGTGGAACTGTGGAAGCACGATTTATAAGTAAAACTTATCATTGCACCTGCAACCCCATTTCCATTCCATTAAAGCGCTTCGCTGCTATAAATTAGGCCATGAACAAAACAAAAAACAAATAGGACGCATACAAGTGAAAACCAAAGATATACTTATATTCTACACATTTTATTCCCAATGGACTAACCATAAATAAACTAAATATCTCCATCAAAACAAAGTGAAAATCAAGATATCAAAGGAGCTAAAACCAACTCTCCTTGACAACATTCCTAAATTATCTCAGTTTTGATTCCTAGAACTGCAAGCACAAGAACCACACTTTGGAGCAGAGGCAACTGGAGGAACAGGGGCCTCCACAAACTTTATCGACACGCTGTTAACACAATGTCTCTCATCCGTTGGCACGGGATGCCCCTCGCCTTTGAAGACATGCCCCAAATGCCCACCACAAGCGGCACAAGTTATCTCGGTCCTCCTGCCGTCAGGATCCGGCTGAAATAACATGCACATCGCAAAATGTCGTTGAGTGGGTGTACCAAGAGGGTGTTTGGTTGGCTGAGCTATAAGCTATTCAAACCATCTTATAACATTTTTGACAACTTATAACTGTTGGTTATTTTTTAAAGAAAAAGATCTTATAAACTCCCAAGATAAAGTGTGAGGAGATTATAACCTGTTTTTAGAAAAAGCACGGACTCCAACTAATTTTTCAAAATATGATTTTATTTTAACGTCATTTGACTTGACCATTTTAATTACAAAAATGTCTTATTTTATTCAAACATTTCAATAGCTTATTTTTTGAAATAAGATCTAAACATCTTAAAAGCTCTAAAACGTATTATGACATGTATGAGCTTATAAGATCTTTTGAATAAGCTCAACCAAACAACCTCTAAGAGTTGAGATAAATGAACGATAAGATTATGGAAAAGATAGGATACTAACGGAGCGGTTGATAGCCCGGGTAGACCTTGAAGAAGGCAGGCCAACCGCAGCCGGAGTTGAATTTGGTTGTCGATTTGTAGAGAGGTGTTCCACAACCAGCACAGTTATAGACCCCTTCGTTGTAAAACTTGTCGTAGTGCCCGGTGCCCCTAGGCCTGTGTAAATGAAAAGCATCAGCATGTCTGTAACAAATCAAATCAAAATTCAAATGATAAATATCCTAAGAATCTGTAAGTTTGCATCTGGATGGAATGATTTGGATTTGAGGGGAGCATGTGGAAAATATTTCAAATAGCTCTATATAAGATGGACTTGAAATCCTCGTTCCAAAATAGGGACTAAGGATTTGAAACATGAGTTCCGAAACAAGTTCGATGTATTTGAAATCCTTAGCTTCGAATTCTCCCATCTAAATTAGACCTAAATGATTCCAGATTACATTCCACGAATGTCTGAACTCTGAAGTTAGTAAGGAAATAGATCATAATCAAAATTTTATGATTATATGTTCCTACTAACATATGCCTGATGATTATGATTTTAGTTGAAAATCACAAATCACACAAAATCAAAGAAATGTGAAATTGCCTTATCAGCAGATGATGTACAAATAACAAGCAAAACTATATCTTGTAGCTTCTTCAGAAACAGTTTACAATGAAAAACAATGCAAAAATCAAGATTTATTAACAGCTAACAATTTCATCACACCCCAAAAATTGCATAAAATCAAACCAACCAAACCACAAATTCTCGCGGATCTTTACCCACACAAAAACTCCAAATATCCAAACAAACCAAAAAAATTGCTGGAACAACAAAAGCCAAAAAAAAAAGTGTTGGTCAGAGTACGGACTCGGTGCCCTTTTCACGGAGAATATGAAACTGCTCAGGAGTGAGAATGGCCCGCCATTCCTCCTCAGATTTCTGAACTGAAATGGGTGTTGAAGCCATTTTAGAATTTTTTTTGCAAAATCCTGAAAAAAAATTGTCTTTTGATTTGAGGGTGAAAGGTTTACGGGGTTTTATAGTGGGAGAAAGAACTTGAATTCGACTGTATTATGGGCAGGATAGTCGATGGAATCTATGAAATGGAGTTTGACCCTATGAATATGGACGGGTTTATGGTTGAGGGGCAGAGGTATTTGCAGGGTAAGATTTTGAAATGAAAATAAAATTGAATAAAACAAAAAGCAATTTATTGCATCTTGCTGGAAATTGAAGATTTCAATTTTTTTTTTTTTTTTTTTAAGGTTTTTTAAAAGGTGAAACCCCTTAACTAAACCAGGGCCTCTTGGCAGACACAAGATGTAAATCGAGGGATATCGACGAAGAAGAACCCTGAGGAGAGGACCAACGAGATACGAACCCAAAAATCAGCAAGGAACTGTGACTATTGGAGGAATCGTGATGAACATTATAATAAATAATATTTTACCCGTGCGGACGTATATATCTCTGTTTTATACTATTACATATGTAGTTTTTCTATTATAACTATGAATTTTATCTCCGCATTTACCATTTCCGTTCTCTAGAATCGATCGCTCCAACATTTTGATTTGAAGTATATGACGATTCAAAGGGTTTTTGTCTTTTAGGTTTGACGCTCTACATTGTTGAGTCAAATGATAGAGATAATGGTCTGAACGGAAGTTCGTATACACAATTGATTTATCAAAAGTGCGACTTATGTTATTCTGCGGTGTAATTTGTTTGAAATTTCCGATAAAATTCTTGGACATTCATGGCTTCAATTTTGTTTTCCTTTTGAGTGCTAATGCTTGCAGCCGTCACCCTTTTTGTTTTTGGGGTCACCTATTTTATTTTGGGGTAAAAGTATTCAAACTGTCCATTAGAGGATCAACATCTTTTTGTTGGATCGATACTTTTGTAATGACGGTTTTTGTCTTTGCGTATTTGATCCGATTATTATTATCGAAATATGTTTCATTTTGTGTTGACCTCATTTTTCTCGTATGTTTAGTTTTTAAGCAAGTATTATATTTGGATGCCTTTGAGTTCTTTAGAGTTATTGAAATTTAGCAAAGTCGTGATGGAATTTACCTATGATGGAATAGAACATGTTTTATGCACACTCCACATTCTCTTGTCTATCATTTCATGTTCTACTCCTTTATGAAGTTGGTTTCTATTTGTGCAAATGGCTAATTGTGGTTTTCTATATCTATGAGGAAATGGATCCTCTCCATTTAGGTTGTGTAGATTTCTTGTGCATTTGGAGAGAGAGAAAGACACATGTGCATCTATACATACACTTGTATATATGTATGTGTATGTATAGGTGTATGTATAGATGCATATGTGTCTTTATCTCTCCAAATGCACAAGAAATTTACACATCCTAAATGGAGAGGATCCATGCTCATCTATGAGACTCGGGATTAGAAAAATTTCTCTCTCTAAAACGAGAAAAATCTTCTCTGTAAATTAAAGAAAAATCAATGGTTTTCTCTCTCTCTCTCTCTCTCTCTCTCTCTCTCTCTCTCTCTCTCTCTCTCTCTCTCTCTCTCTCTCTCTCTCTCCGCATGATACACTTTCCCTTCCAGCCCTCCCCTACCACTAGGCCCTTTCCCCCATCCCCATGTTTTCTTGTCCGGATCCGGATTGGGGTGTTTCTTTTGCCCCAAACCTTCGATTTTTCCTCGATCTTCATGGATGTCGGTCTTGGTGGAGCTTTGGAGGATCGAGTTTGGATCTATGGTGGTGTGTCCTTATTTGGGGTGTGGTTGTGGCGGTTGTGTGGTGTTCGACGGGTCGGTGATGGGACTGCGATGTAGGAGAGGGAGGGGCACTGCTTTGGTAAGTGGTCGCTTTATTTTGTTGTCATTTCTTTTTCACAGTGTTTTAGTTTCTCTTTGTTTTTAGATAGTTTTTGTTGAAATTGGTTTTAAGAAATTGGATTTTGACTAATTATTTAAGTGGGTTCATTTATTCGATATTTGAAATAAATGAGATAAACATAATCTACACCACTGGTAGATGAGTTTAACATTTTGAATTTTTCAAAACAATGTCGGTGAATGATAAATAAATGCATGAAGTTTAGCATTTAAAATGCCTTTTATATATGGAATATAAAAGGGTGTGAATATGGAAAGCCATATCCCACATAGAAAACATATTAAATGTTTGACTAGTTTATAAAGAGCTTCACCACTAATAAGGAGTAATCATGTGGAGTTCCTTATGGTACACCCTAGTGGACAAGTCAATTTTGACTAGTCTTTGGCTAGCTCAAAAATAGGGTTGTGCACGGGACTTAGAGATTACCGATATCTAGGACCGAAAGATCTCCGAACCGAAAATATTCATTGACTTTTTGACTTTTCTGAACAATATCATACCGAAAATATTTATGGTATGGTTCGAGATTTTTCAAATACACATCGAGAACCGCATCGAACCTTGCCTATTATTGCTTGTACTATTCTCCACATACACCTATACTCCACATATCGCTCTATGTACTATTCTCATAATTATTAGCTCGAAACATACCTCTTATAATCCAATCTTAAATATATCATTGCTTGTCGCCATGACAATATTCCATTCACTTAAGAAATTGGTACTCATAATTATCGTCGTATATTTTCTTGAACAATTGATAGTAGATTTCATCGCTAAAAGTGTAAGGTCAACCCAAAATTTCCACCCATCAACATATAATAGTTGAGACCTCATTAATCTTTAGTCATTTCCAAGGTCGTAATCATAGGAGTTGTTCTACTACAATCGATAACAATATAAACTTCCCATATCCATAAGGACCTTTCGTATTAGGATAAAGTCACGCTTCTTAAATACCTTATGTAAAGTACTAGTTGTAGACAAATTAAATTCGCACCAATCGAATGGTGACACATGTGAAATTCTATATTAAATATCAATTTTATAATTTCTATTTATATTTGGGAATTTAATTAAATTTAATTCTAATTTAAATAGTTAATTTATTGATATTTTAAATATGTACTTTGTTGGCCAATTAAAGATTGTCAAATGTCAAATTATTATAAATCAAAATTTATCTTGATTTATTATTATTCTTTGATAATTATCACAATTTGTGATTAAAGAAATAATATTAAATCTTGAAGGACCAATCAAATTAGAGTCCTCGCCATATGAGTTATCCAAAGTCCCATCTCCTACAAGTATAAATAGGGGTCATTCTCAAGTAATTAAATCACAATTCAAAGAGAAGAAATCCAAGCAAGAAGGCGGTGGAGGAAATTCTCTCAAGGCAAGAAGAATATATTCAAGGAGATCCACGGTGTTCAAGACGAGATTCAAGGTGTTCACCGCGGAGTCCACTCAAATCACGGCGTTTGATTCGGGAATAAGCTTTCAAGCCCTCGAGTTAACGTTATTGAAGTCAGAACCATCTTGGAGGAAGATCGAAGAGTCAAATCCACCAAGAAGTTCTCATATCCAAGTCAAATATCATCAAATATATCACGTTTGATTCGAGATTGCCGTATCAAGCCCTCGAATTAACGTTATTGAAACTCAAGTTCAAGTTTGGAGAAGATCAAGCTGAAGAGTTCATCTCCGAATTCTCAATTTCCAGATATTATATTTTTGAAGAGAAGAATCAGAGGAAGAAATAGAGATTGTAACATATATTTTTCATTTGATTTATATAAATTCAATTTGTTCTATTTTTCTTGTTTGTTAATTTGCAGACAATAAAAATTTGTGTTACAAATTTTTACGCATTAGGTGGGACAATCTCTACATTTCATCTCTTCTCTTCAAATTAAGTTCAAATATCGAGGATGATGGCCAACCATTTGAAGCCGGCTGCTCAATATACAAGCATAAGGGGGCAAGAAAGATGGCGAGTCGATGGACCACGTAGTTATTTCTCCAAAGCAAACAAGGGGGCATGTACACAAGGTGGTTCGACATTGCCAATTGAATTTTCACTCAAGGTCGAGGCAAATCAAACTCTACAGAGCTACAAAAAAAAAAATTTGCTAGATCCAATATGTATGCGTGAACCTTCTACAAGCTCAAGTCTTGAAGGCTGCAGTAGATCATGGTGGTCAAACTACTTCGGCTCAAGAAGAAGCGACTTTGCAAATTTGATGAAGGCCATTGAAGGACTTGCAAAACATGTTAAAGAGCGAGACTCCCAAATCATGAAGTTGATAGACAAAGTAGACCAAGTTGATTCAAATCGTATGATGGGCAAACAAGTTGAAACTCAAGATGATGTTGAAACATCCACAAAACAACAACCAAACGAAAAAGATGAATCTTCCGCAAAGGAGTTGCAAGTCTGCGTCGATGGCACGATTCGATTGACCAAGTGAAGAAATTCATTAAAGGGACTATCAAAGAAATGAGACGGAAAGGAAAATGGCAGTCGGCCTGGTCGACCAGGGCGTCGGCGACTGCACAGGAGTTTAAGGTTGAAATAGAACTCCATGTTTTGATTTTTGGTCTTGGACGACCGGTTGTAAGGCGTCGGCCGACGGTCGAGGTGGACATCGGCCGGTCGCCTGTGTTTTTTTTTTTTTGTGCGGCTATCTTCAAGCGTCTATTTCTCGCGGCCGTCGCCGCCCTATCTATTTTGACAAAGAAAATCGATTGTTTTTTTTGAGACAACATTTCCTTAAAATGTGGGATTGATTTCTAACAGCTATATTCTTGATTTTAATTGTATTTTTCTATAGATTTTCAATCCCCAATAGAGCCTATGCTTGATCAATCATCTCCTATAAATAGAGGAAGTTTTGGAGCAACCAAGATTAGAATTGAGTTACAATACAACAAGATACACTTCAAGCAAATATTTGTTCTTCATAGTTATTACTCTTGTTGTAATTTTGCCTAGCTTATCACTTTCACATCTTTGAGGTCTAGGCTATTCTTGATTACACTTTGCACTCAAATTGTAATATTCATTATTGAGTTGTAATCTTGATTTTTGGTCATCATTCAACACAAGATATCCTTGTGAGTGTTTTTGTGGTAAGAACGCACTTGGATGATCTAGGTGATAGGTGCAAGAAGATTGTGGTGATCTTCTTATTGAGGTGTTGAAGAATTTGGTATTCTTCAAGGTTGAAGATTGTGGTAATCTTCACAAGGTGCCGTTGAAGGAAGATTGTGGTGATCTTGAAAGGGGAGATTGTGGTAATCTCCAAAGGTGTTGTTGAAGAAGAGTGTGGTGCTCTTCAAGGTGTGGTTGTAAGTTGGTGTTGTATTATTTTTGGTAAATTAATAAAATCCTTTTTCTTTTTGAAACCCATCCGGATATCTGGGGTGGTAGAGCACGTAGTCCCTAGGTGGGGTAAAGCTCTATAAATCGACGCGTGTTGTTTACATTCCGCACCTTTATATTTATCTTTGAGCATTCGATTCTAAAAAGAGGGGTAAAATCGAAAAGATGGAGATAATCTATTCACCCTCTACAGATTATCGTAGCGCTTGGACTTACAATTGAGTCTATTACTCAAGGAAATAAGAAGTTTGTTATGGGAAATTGGATTTGTAAACTTCTTATACAATCGGGATGCGCCTTCGGTGGAATGTAATTGAAGGTATTTCAAAATGACTTTGACATTGATAACATCTCCCAAATGGTCATTATGCGCAAGAATATGGACATCCAACCTACTAAAATGGCTAGAGGAAGAGGCCAAGATTCCTAGATCCAAACGACTTCTTTGATGATACCGAATTTTGTGAGATTGGCGGAGGAAGGTGAACCGAGCAATCCGGAGGATAATACCTAGGTGCTCAACTGCCTAGGGAGGTACACCCAAGTCGAGTATGATGATCTACGAACATTTCATGAAGCTAGGTATGAGGCTTTGGAGCAAAAGACCTCCAAAATGCAAAAATCAATCGGCAAGTTGAAGAAATTCATCAAAGATCTTATTCCCGAGAACTTGCTTCTCTTCGGACGAAGAATGATGTCCCCACCCCTTTATTATCTTAGCATTTTATTTTGTTCATGATGTTTTGTATTTCTATGAACTATCTTGTAAAACTCTATTACACTAATGAGATTTGCTTGTTTTCTTGAAAGGGTTAAAATAGCAAGTTGAAAATGGCTATTGGATGATCATGATATTGATGGAGTATTTGATGGTAAAAATACTCTAATTTGGCATTATTTGATAGTTGGTATGACGTGACTTGAATGGTAAAAGTGCTTCTTTTAACTTTGCTTAAATGCATATGAAGTGCCTTGATCATTTTGTTTAGATGGATAATTTGGGACATTTGTAATGTCTAATATGCATTGTTTAATGCTTGACATGTATTACTTGATGGCTCTTTAATTTTTGCTTGATGGCATTGGTAATGCCTTGATCCTTTTTTGGCTAAAATTATCTCAATTGGGTCGAACCCTTGAGAATTTACTTTGCTTTGAGCCTCTTATTTGATGGACATATGTTGAAAAATTGTTTTTTTTTGGTGATGATATGAAAAAAACTTGGTTTAATTTTTTTGCAAGGGCTATAAACATTTTCTTCAAACTTTGATGTTAGCCAAGTGTTCGATAAAATGCTTCAATGAAAACTCATCACCTACATGATTCTCTTATTTTCAAATGTCTTATATTCTTATTGAGATCATGTTTTTGGCTAACAAATGAGCTTATGGATTTCTTATGATACATCTCTCCCATTTTTTTTGGATTCTAAGCTTAATTCTTTCAATGGTTGATAAGTCGTATTGTTGGCGCACTTTGATAAACTTGTATGATGTTTTTATCATCCTAACATTCTTTTTGATGATTCCAAAGGGGAGAAACAGAAATTGGCTCATTAGCTCAAAGAAGCTAATAAAAGCTTGTTATAAAAGCTATAAGCTATGGCTCTTAAAAGCCATAAGTTGTGAATTATTTTTAAGTCCAATTGTTGTTTGATGGACTCACATACTTGTCTAATGATGTTTTGTTGTTGGGGAGCTTATAAGCTCTTGAACAATATGTAAAAGCTAAGCTTTTAGCTTATGGTTCATTGTTTTTACATTATTCTTGATGTGCTTGTTGATAGGGGAGCTTGTGCTTATTATTGAATATTTTTACTCCCTAACTTGGTTGCTTATGTACTTTTTGGAAATTTTGGTTGCTTCTAAACGATTAGATGTTTTTCCGGAAAATCGTTTTAAAATTGTCCTCCCAATATTTCTAAAAATTGTTTTGGTTTGTAATCATCAAAAGGAGAGATTGTTTGATACATGTTTTTATCTTAATTTTGATGATTTTATTCTTACACCAAAACAATGTTTTTAATTGTTGTCCAAATACTCCTAAATGATTTTAAATGATTTTAATATTTTCCGGAGTATTTCTTCAAGTTTTATTTCAGATAAAATTGGACAACACTTTCAATGATTTTATGTTTATAAGTTTTTACTTAAAAACAAGGTTCCTAAATATTGTCTAAATACTCCCAATTGGTTTAAAATGTTTTTACTAAATTTTGGAGTATTTCTTGGGTTTTATTTTCGACAAAAATTGGACAACATTTCTGTCTCGAGGTCAATCGGTCGCCCCTATAGGGCAACCCGTGACTGAAAGAGTATGTTGGAACAAAAAAATTGAGCCTGGAGTATAAAAAGCGGTCGACCCGGTCGCAGGCGTCGGCCGGTCGCCAGTGCGCGCCGGCCTGCAAGTTTTAGTTGAAACGAGAAACTCCCATTCTTCACTTCCTTGAGACATGGACGGTTGGGCATAGGGGTGACCGGTCGAACCCCACGTCGGCCGGTCGCCCTATGTAAAAATGTGTCATTTTTGAACTTCTATTCTGCGTGACCGGTCGCCCTATCTTTTGACAAAAAAATCGATTGTTTGATGTGACAACATTTCCTTAAAATGTGGGATTGATTTCTAACAGCTATATTCTTGATTTTAATTGTATTTTTCTATAGATTTTCAATCCCCAATAGGAGCCTATGCTTGATCAATCATCTCCTATAAATAGAGGAAGTTTTGGAGCAACCAAGATAAGAATTGAGTTACAATACAACAAGATACACTTCAAGCAAATATTTGTTCTTCATAGTTATTACTCTTGTTGTAATTTTGCCTAGCTTATCACTTTCACATCCTTGAGGTCTAGGATATTTTTATTACACTTTGCACTCATATTGTAATTTTCATTATTGAGTTGTAATCTTGATTTTTGGTCATCATTCAACACAAGACATCCTTGTGAGTATTTTTGTGGTAAGAATACACTTGGGTGATCTAGGTGATAGGTGTTTCAAGAGTGTGGTGCTCTTGAGGTGTTGGAGAATTTGGTATTCTTCAAGATTGAAGATTGTGGTGATCTTCAAAGGTGCCGTTGAAGGAAGATTGTGGTAATCTTCAAAGGGAGATTGTGGTAATCTTCAAAGGTGGTGTTGAAAAAGAGGGTGGTGCTCTTCAAGGTGTTGTAAGTTGAGTTTGTATTAATATTGGTGATTAATAAAATTATTTTTCTTATTGAAATTCATCCGGATATCTTTGGGGTGGTATAGGATTAGGCCCTAGGTGGGTTGAACCTCTATACATCGACGTGTGTTGTTTACATTCCGCACCTTTATTATTGTCTTGGCTTGTTTTGTTGAAAAAGAGGGTAAAATCAAAAGATGGAGATAATCTATTCAACACCCCCTCTAGATTATCGTAGCGCTTGGACTTACTTACACTACTAACACTAGCAAAAGGAATAATTATGGTTTCATCACAATTGTGATAAAGTGTTAAATCACACAAGTATTCCTCTTCTTTTTTGTTCTTATTAACAGTTGAAGAGATCTAATCGTAATTATTTACTAATTAAACTCAAATATTATTTATTTTGATTTGATTTTTTTATCTTATCTAAATTTATATGTTATCTTTAGCATAAGTAAGCACCGTTTGTTGTCTAAGCATTTGACAATTTTATCGACTCAGAAAGGTTTGCCTTTATGAAGAATACTACTGAGAAAAAGAACCGTCACTACATTCCAACTTGCATTCATTGTATGAGAATGTGGTTGTGGGGATGAGACAAGTATGACATCTGAGAAGATTCCTAGTGATAAGCCCTCTTCAAGTTAGTCCAATATATGTACACTTTACTAATGGAAAGTAACTAGGTAGTGGTGATTATTTTAAAGTAAATCAAAGCTTATTAAAATTTTTGGAATATGACGGCACACCTTAGAGACAATCTGTAAGTCCAGAGGCTACGATAATCTTGAGGAGGGTGAATAGATTATCTCCATCTTTTCGATTTTGCCCTTTTTCGAATCAAATACGCCAAGACAAGAATAAAGGTGCGGAAAGTAAACAACACACGTCGATTTATAGAGGTTCAACCCACTCAGGGCCTAATCCTCTACCACCCCAAAGTATATCCAGGATGGATTTCAAAAAGAAAAAAAAATTTATTAATTACCACAATTAATACAACATCTTACAACATCACCTTGGAAGAGCACCCCACTCTTCTTCAAGACCACCTTTGAGATTACCACAATCTCTCTTGAAGATTACCACAATCTCCAACGGCACCTTGTGAAGATTACCACAATCTTCAACCTTGAAGAATACCAAATTCTTCAATACCTCAAGAGCACCACACTCTTGAAACACCTATCACCTAGATCACCCAAGTGTATTCTTTCCACAAGAATACTCACAAGCATGTCTTGTGTTGAATGATGACAAAAATCAAGATTACAACTCAATAATGAATATTACAATTTGAGTCAAGTGTAATCAAAAAATAAAGCCTAGACCTCAAGATGTGAAAGTGAAATACTTAGGCTATAAAACAACAAGAGTGTTGAATATGAAAGCTTGAGAATATGCAGATTTCTTGTTGTGTATTTTGCTTGTATTATTGTATCTTGTGTTCAATTCATCCTCTATTTATAGGGAAGTCTTCACCAACATAGGCTCCCAACATAGGCTCCTTCTTCTTCACTTTTGTCTACAAAAGAGGATCACAAGATGTAAAAATATTGTACAAAAATAAAAAGTAAATCTTCGATAAGAGTTTCAAACGGACAATTTTGTTTGTCACAAAATTACATAGGGCGACCGGTTGCCCTGTATAAGATTTCGAACGTCCGAATGGAAATAGTGCGATCCAGGTAGGGGTTGCGGGGGTGCGGCCGGGGGTGCGACCGGTCGCATGCAGGTGCGGCCGGGTCGGCCCCTGGGCCCGGACCGGTCCCCTCTTGATTTTTCAAGTCTATAACATTATGTTTCAATTCGTGCACTCTTCGTGCGACGTCGACGCTTTGGCGGCCAGGTCGACCTCCAAATTGAAATGTTGTCCGATTTTTATCAAAAATAAACTTCAAGAAATACTCTAAAAAATTAGTAAAAATATTTTAAATCAATTTGGAGTATTTGGACAACATTTATTAACATGGTTTTGGTGTAAAACCAATTTAGACAAAACCATCAAAAGTATTGTCCATTTTTATCGAAAAATAAATTCTAAGAAATACTCCAAAAGTTAGCAAAAACATTTTAAATCATTTAGGAATATTTGGAAAACATTTATTAACATTGTTTTGGTATAAAAACTCATTTAAACATAATCATCAAAATCTTGATAAAAACATTTATCTAACAAACTCCCCCTTTTTGATGATTACAAACCAAAACAATTTTAGGAAGTTGATTTTAAAACAAAAACAATTTTCGGTCTAAAACATCAAACCATTACAAGCAAGATTTATCATAAGTACAAATACACAAGGATAGGAGCAAAGATTTTTCAAAATCATTTTTGCACAAGCTCCCCTATCAATATGCATATCAAGAACAAGTATACAAGCAACAACTAAAAGCTTAAAGCGTAGCTTTTACAACTTAAGCTTGAATTTCATGAGCTTATAAGCTCCCCTGTCATAAGACATCATTACCCAAACATAAAAGTCCACAATACATCAAATGGACTAAGTAATTTGGCTTTTGATAGCCATAGCTTGTAGCTTTTCTTGCAAGCTTATTTGCAAGCCTATTTCCGCTTCTTTGAGCGTTTATGCGTTTTCCTGTTTCTCCCCCTTTGGAATCATAAAAAGAATGTTAGACGATAAAAACATCATATAATTATATCAAAGTGTGCAACTTAATCGATTTATCGACATATTGATCATTGAAGCATAAATTCCGAATAATAAGGGAGAAGTCAATCATGTGATTTGCAAAAGCTTATTTGATTGATATAACATGATCTCTATAAACTTAGAAGACTTTCCAAATCGAGAGAATCATGTAGGTGATGAATTTTTCATTGAAACATTTTGTCGAACACTTGGCGCGTCGTCGAATAAAACAAGAGAAATATAACGCCTTTGTAATTCTTTTAAGCCAAAAATTTTCATCACCATTTGCAATACAACAATATTCATCCATCAACAATCATCATATACAACATATTAATACAAGAATTTCATCAAAGTAGCAAGATATAAGCACATTCTTAAGGGTTCAACCCAATTGAGATAAAAAAGAGAAATTCTTACCATTTAATCGGTAAAGATGAGCAATGATGATGATAATCGAGCCTCATGAGGTCCAAAATATAAAATGTATGCAATAAAACAAATTTGAAGTGAAATTTGTGTGCAAAGTGCGAAGGGGACGAAAAATGAACCCAAACGACCAAAATGGCAAATCCGAGAAGCGTAAATATTTTTAACCAAATTTTTCTATGGTCGACGGTTGGGGGCATGGGCGGACCGATCGACCTTGCCCCGATCAGACCAGCTTTTTCATTCGATTTCCAAAATCCGAGGTTTGAACCAAAATTCGATTTTTCGCCCCTAAGTTTTAAAAACGTGCAAAATGCAAATGTAGACCTCATTCAATATACATTATGTCAAAGTCAAGCTCGAAATGAGGTAAGATACTTACGATTAACAAATATCCGCGAGTTATCTTTGAGACGGAATTAAACACATCTCAAGTTTTTGTTTTAGAAACGCAATCCCTTAGAAAAATATATCGAATCTCAATATGTTTAGTTTGAATATGACGAACCATATTTTGAGAAATTGTAATCAGGACTTGTTATCCACGAAAAATAATAATGTTTTAAAACTTTGGATAAACAAGTCATAAGAAGAAAGTGCCTTACACATATTTGAAAATTTCTTTTAACGACACTTTAAAGAGATTCGTTGGGATTGTTTTAAGTCGAGCATATAGACATAAGGCATATATAATGTCGAGTCTAAGGAATAATAAACGAATGAACATACCTCGAATTCGTTTGTCAATGCCTACTTCAACCTTTTGTCAATTTTCGTATTTGTAGCCGTATAGGTTGAAATAGTTCTTTCTTCTTCAATGTCTCACTTCTTCTTTTGGGTGTGGAATATAATCACCTTCTTGGCATTCCAATGATCAAATTTGTGCTTCCCTCATCATGATCATCTTAGGTTCACCTTGCATTGACTTGGAAAAATATCTTGCACAAATATTCATTAGTAGCACCAAAAATATTATCAACATAAATTTGCACAAGTAAACAACCTTGCCCTTTTTTAAAACAAAGTGCAAGATCAACTTTACCTTTTGTAAAATTATTTTGCAAAAAAAGCTAAGTCAGCAAACCATATACGGGGTACTTGTATCAACCGTACAAGGCCTTTTATAAAAATAATTTGGCCTAAAATTTTAAACTCCGATAGACTTCTATTTGAAAAAAACTATTTAGAAAATTGGATTTAACATCCATTTGGTAAAGCTTGAAATTTTCTCAAAACAAGAATGGGCAAGTAAAGTGGAAATAACTTCTAAATGTGCTATGAGTGCAAATATTACATCAAAATCATTACCTTCTTCTTGACAATACCTTTTGAGTTACTAACCTCCTCTTGGTCATTGATCTTGTTCCAAGATAAAGAAAACATTTCGCAAAATCTTAATCAAGATATCTTGCACAAGAGCATAGTAATATCGAATAATAGAGACATAATAACAAGTAACACATACTATGCTTTCAAACAAATTATCATGAGTTTCATAAAACATATAAGTTCAAATGAGCTTATAGAAAGCTATATAAGGTCTCTTTTGAAATTTGAAAAATTCAAGAGCATATAGTTGAGACATCATTTAAAAGAAGCATTTGAACAATAGTTTTGACAAGAATGAATATAAGCAATCAAATGCATAATTTTTTAGATAAGGATGAAAATCAAATGTTTTTATCAAAACAAATTATAATCCTTTATAAAACTCGGATAAAACAAGCTTTATCGAATAGTGCCTTTCAAAAATCGAAAAATCCTTTTAATGGCATTTGTATGAAATACTTTGAAATATCTTGAAAAATAAACACATAGACATATGGCAAAAATTATATCGAGTCTAAGAGATGAATAACAATGGTGGCGTCCTCGATAGTTTATGTTTCTCTTGTCAAATAATGAGTGGATAACCATTGACGAAGATATATAAATCTACACAATTCTTAGAACAAGTCTTGCACACAAGAATAATTGTAATAGTGTAATTTAGAGCAATGATATATGTGACAAGTATGCTTATGCCATAAAAATCCATAAGAGATGATAAAACACTATAGTTTAAACAAATGCACAAGAACATGCAAGGTTCTCCTTTTTTTAAAAAAAAAAAGAATTTTAGGAACACACAAATATATTGAAGACCTTAATTTTAAAAATAAATTTTTGAAAACTTATTTTGAAAAATTAGGCACAATTATGAACATGCATAATAACAAAATAAAATTCATATTTAAATGAGGAGATACGGTTTACCAATTACGCCATTTCCATGGGTTATATCTTTCCCGTTGTTGATGGTATCTTCCTCTTTGAAAATCATCTTGTAGATGATGCCTTCCCAATTTCTCCATTTCCAAGGATTATATCCTTCCCATTGTTGATAATGCCTTTCTCTTGGATATTCATTTTGGTGACGCGTCTTCTCCTTTGATTAAATGAGATGGTCATTTGATGTCTTCTTGGCGGTATGTATTTTTCTCGATTATTATTCCGTCGGGTACCTAATATGACATTATTTTGTGGTACCCTCAAGTGTTTGGGTCCTTTGGAATTAGCTTTGAGACTTTTAGGTCTCCAATAATAATTAGAGCTATTTCTAGCCCGACAAGTATTAAGTGTGACCCGTTTTACCACAATAAAAGCAAGTAGTAATTTTAGGAGCATAATGACCAACATGCATAGGGACTTGATTTCTTTTCACATAATTAACAACACAGGGTTATGATCAAGTCCTTGTTTCAATTTATCACAACTATGAACATCAATAATATCGGTCATTTTATCGGTACTCGAGTTGGATTTTGATAAATCATTTTCATGCAATTAATATCCTCAACAAGAGTACTATTTTCTTTTCAAGGATTCTAACCTTGTCAAGTGTGGTGGTGTGATCACATGAAAGTGATTCATAGGAGGAAAATAAATTATCCTTATCAATTTTCAAAATATTGAATTTCTTTTTCAAATTTTTGTATTTAACAAGTAAGCTTTGGAATTCATTTTGAAGTTCATCAAAATTATTTTGCAAATCACTATAATCATTTTGTAATTCATTATCATAAGTGGAGGGTTTTGAACTTACCTCGTTTTTTTCTTGAAGCCCATAAGACATCGTTCGTTTTTTCATCGACATCGGAAGTTGTAGGAAGCTCATCCAAAGTTGGGTTTGTATCCATTTGAGAAGTAGATGCTTTTGAGTGGATCCTTTCATTTGCATATACTTCTTCTAATTTTCTCCATACTTCATGTGCCGATTTAATTCCTACAATATGATCATATTCCAAAATGGTAAGTGAACAATACAAAATATTAAGAGCTTTACCATTTCAAGATATGATTTTCTTCTCTTCATCATTGAGCTCTTTGAGGCCTTTGTGTGGTGTGTCCATCATTGGAATAGATTCTTCATTTACGATCGTGTTCCAAATATCGAACCCGCAACCTTGTAGATAGCATTCCATTCTTTCTTTCCAAAATGTAAAATTTTGGAATCGAATAGTGGTGGTTTGGTGGTGGAAGCACAGGTGAGGTAGACTTCATTCGTGGTGATCGTTCATCTTTACTCGCGATGTGGAACGAGCTTGCCAAAAGTTTGGCTCGATACCACTTGTAAGTCCAGAGGCTACGATAATCTAGAGGGAGGTGAATAGATTATCTCCATCTTTTCGATTTTGCCCTCTTTTGAATCAAATACGCCAAGACAAGAATAAAGGTGCGGAAAGTAAATAACACACGTCGATTTATAGAGGTTCAACCCACCTAGGTGGCCTAATCTCTACCACCCGGTATCTCAGGATGGATTTCAAAAGAAAAAAGATTTTATTGATTACCACAATTAATACAACATCACCTTGAAGAGCACCATACTCTTCTTCAACACCACCTTTAAGATTACCACAATCTCTCTTGAAGATTACCACAATCTCCAACGGCACCTTGTGAAGATTGCCACAATCTTCAACCTTGAAAGAATACCAAATTCTTCAATACCTCAAGAGCACCACACTCTTGAAACACCTATCACCTAGATCACCCAAGTGTATTCTTTCCACAAGAATACTCACAAGGATGTCTTGTGTTGAATGATGACAAAAATCAAGATTACAACTCAATAATGAATATTACAATTTGAGTGCAAGTGTAATCAAGAAATAAAGCCTAGACCTCAAGATGTGAAAGTGGAATACTTAGGCTATAAATACAACAAGAGTGTTGAATATGAAAGCTTGAGAATATGCAGATCTCTTGTTGTGTATTTTGCTTGTATTGTTGTATCTTGTGTCTTCAATTCATCCTCTATTTATAGGAAGTCTTCACCAACATAGGCTCATTCTTCTTCACTTTTGTCTACAAAAAAGCAGGATCACAAGATGTAGAAATATTGTACAAAAATAAAAAGTAAATCTTGTAGATAAGAGTTTCAAGCGGACAATTTTGTCATCACAAAATTACATAGAGGCGACTGGTTGCCCTGATATACGATTTCGAACGTTTGAATGAAAATAGTACGATCCAGGTTGGGGTTGCGGGGGTGCGGCCGGTCGAGGGGGTACTTGGGTCGCCACAGGTGTGGGCCAAGTCGCCGCTCGGACCGAGTCCCCTCTTGATTTTTCAAGTCTCAGTAACATTGTTTCAATTCGGCACTCTTCGTCACGGTCGACGCAGGCGATGCACCGAATTCGACCTCCAAATGAAATGTTGTCCGATTTTTATCAAAAATAAACTTCAAGAAATACTCTAAAAAATAGTAAAAAATATTTTAAATCAATTTGGAGTATTTGGACAACATTTATAAACATGGTTTTGGTGTAAAAACCAATTTAAACAAAACCATCAAAAGTGTTGTCCATTTTTATCGGAAAATAAATTCTAAGAAATACTCCAAAAGTTAGCAAAAACATTTTAAATCATTTAGAAGTATTTGGACAATATTTATTAGCATTGTTTTGGTATAAAAACTCATTTAAACATAATCATCAAAATCTTGATAAAAACATTTATCTAACAACAACATGTATGAGGTATTATTGCTAACTCTTTTAAATTTCAAGTACTATGTATTTTTGTCCTTAAGCATCACTTCTAGTTATAGAATAATATGCAGATGGTTGATGATTCTTGCGGTCATCTTAACAATAATGTCAGAATTTGGGAGCCAATTATTGAGTTTTTCGGAGCAATAGATCTACAACGTATATTTAGATACTTTGTTAGGTTTGTCAAAGTATAACCCTTAAACTCTTATTATAAATTGTTATGACTCAATTTGTTGATGTCTTATAGAAGCTCTCCTTATTTCAAAAAGGATGTCAATTTCTAACTACAATGGCTAAAAGAAAGTAAGAAAACTATCTTTTATGCATTCATTATGCACACACGGTAGCATTATATTTGGTGAAATGTCCAGAGATAAACACCCTTTTACGTATTTTGAAGTTGCTAGCATACCTTATCTACCAATCTAGTCCAAATTAATTTGTATGCCGCTAGTCTTGGTTTTTAGAGAATTACACAAAATATGATGTAACGCATAAAGTATATTTTGTTGGGTACAAAAAGAAGTATAGGACACCTTTATTTATACTAAGACAATTTCCTAACCAATGGCTAGGATTTATTTGATCTAATGATTATTATTCATCCATTAGAATTATTTTCAAAAATATCTAGCTTAAGAGAAATTTCTACAAACTTTCTTCAAATAATATCTAAGATATTTTCTTAATATATTTCTAAAAATTTAACTATTAAAATGATTATTTTTACTATTTAACATATTTTTTTATTAAATTGTGATTCTTCAATCAATAATTGAAAATTTGCTAAAAATATATCACATCTTTAATATTAATATGAAATATATAATTTTAAGTTTGTGATGAATAATAAATTAAAAGATATTGCTAGAATATGGCGGCACACCTTAGAGACAACATATATAAGGTATTATTCCTAACTCTTTTAAATTTCAACCATCAGTATATTTTTGTCCTTAAGCATCACTTCTAGTTATAGAATAACTATTATTTCACCCGTGCGACGCATGGGATGGGATGAATTGTGTTGTTAAATGTAATTGCATTGATATAAGAATTACAATATAAAATAATGTATAATCGAACAATAGAAACTCGAGGAAAAATATCAAGCTAAATAACTACATTCAATAATTATAAATTTTATACTTTCTTGTACACAACATTATTTGTCCTGTTTTTTTTTATTTATTGTCTCCACAAACTAATAGTCATACGATTTGTATAAATATTAAATGAGTTTGAGAAAATATGGAATTCATAAAATAACTTACAATTTTAATACAAAACATTAACGAAAAATTCATTATTAAAAAAATCAATCTATTTATATAATTAATGAATTTTAGAAATATATAAATAAATAATATATAAAAATTTACATAGTAATATATACAATTAATGAATTTCACATTAAACATTCAATTAATTTATACAAAAAAAAAGATAACTAATATATTTTTTGAATTCAAATAAAGTCTATTTTTTGAAATATTTTTTCCATATTTAAATACTTATTATGCTAACTTATTTACAATAAATAAACTCAATCTATTTTAAAAAAAAAATATAAGTTGACAATTATACAATTATTTTGAAATCTCTAGGGAAAAGCCCAATCCTACACAAATCAAGATAATTATTTATCCCAAATCCAAAATAAGACCCAATAAAGGTACAATTGTTTAATAGATGCCCAAAGTTATAAGTTTCAGAATTCTTGGCACGCACGGCGGTTCACTCATGCTGCACAAGATCACAACGCGTGTCCACCAAGAGCGAAAAAAACATTCCAGATTTTGCTTTCTTACCAAACATCACCAACACATTTATGGGGTTGAGTTGAAACAATCCAAATCGGCGCCCATCATTTCCAAAAAAACCATCTCCACCATTTCTCATCTTCTCCACAACAATTATCCCATCTTCAATAACAAACAAAATTCATATTCTCCGTTTGACCGTATCAATATTTATTTTTTTCTCAAACGATTTCTTCAGGTCATCTCATTTTATATTTTTAAACGAAAAAAATTGTTAGGCGTGTTTTTATCTTCCAAAAATCATCCCGCGTATAGTTTTCAGTTTTTTAAACTTAGTTTTTTTCTTCAAAATTATTATTTCGCATGTTTTTTTCAAGATTGTGAAAATACACAACATATATTTAAATAAATCGAACATGGTCAGTATCCTCTTTTCAAAGCTCTGTTGTCCTTGTTACGTGCTTCTAGCGCTCTCGAACTTCAACGTGATGGATACTTTCATCATTAGATTCTACATATTTGTACACCAAATCAGTTAAATGTATCATAAAACAATTTTTTAAATTATACAATATTCTCAATATTAGATACAATATTATCAATTAAACATCTAACAATGCAAAGAATGAATGCTTATATTATAATCAAATATCGACAAGTGTACACCAACATATGATTTGAGGATACTATAATGGAATTAATCTATACATATTTTTATGCTTATAAAAACATCTGAATTATCTTGGCAATGTATACACCAACATATGCTCCAATGTACAATATTGAGATATTTTTATACCAATTCAAGTTTCAATGTTTACTCTCAATTATACATCCGAACATGCCAAAGTTAATTTTATATTAGACAAAACATACATATATATACACAAATAATGCTTGTATGGCACAATATTACAAACCTTTGTTTACCAAATTCGCATAACAACTTACCATTAGATAAGTATTTATTCCACTCCGTATTGCATGCTTATATGTGCACAATAATATACATATATATACACCAACATTACACTAACTCGCATACACAATCTTTTTCATTTTATATACCAAAATAAACAAAAATTACAATGTATGTTTTTGTCACATAATGTTGATAGGATTTAACAAGCGAAAAATTTTATTTTTTTGAGATACACACATACTGGACAACGCTGAATCGCGGCCTTTCATCCGGTTCTTCATCAACATGTCGGTTTGGTGACTGATTGTAATGATTGCCCATTTCGTATACCTTCTTTGTTGTTCAAAAGTGGCGGACAAGATTGTTTTCGTGATTTTGGTCTGATTTTTCCCCTCTGTATTTTCCGTCAATGCATAGTGAAGAAGAAGGTAGCGCCCGATTTTTTGCTCGTGATTAGGTGTATGTCTGTTATGGAAAGGTGATATTGAATATATCCTCGATTTTAGGTAATTAAATATGGTATTAATTTTACCATTTTGAAAGTTACCCGATTTGCCCTTATTACATATAAAATAATTACAAAATGGTGTATTTTGAGGCATAATCGAACCGTTGATTAATTAGGATGGATGGATGGGACCGGCTCCACACCGCCACATGGTAAAAGGGTCACATCGCGTGAAACAATAACGTTTCGTTGTGGTCATAACTCGATTAGCAACTCCTTCACTTGATCCCAGAAATCGACTTCCTATGCTCATTCATTACATCTTTTGCCATTTCCAATGTAAAAATCTATAAAAAAAAAAGACATTAGTCATTTATATAAAAATATTTATTAACAAACAAAACATTCATAAACATAAAACCAACCAAGCATAGGCATAATATAAGACATGTATAAGCATAAAACAAACTATAGATAAGCATAACTATCAACAACAATAAGCGGGTTGAAAACATCACAAGTAATCCCCAACCTTAGAAAAAACATGGCAATACTAATTACCCTCTAATTTGAGAGCATAATATATAGATAAGCATAATATAAAAACATACATAAGCATACTTATCAACAACAATAGCGAGTTGAAAGCCTCGTTAATTAGGCACCAAAAGACATATAATTAAGTGGTAATGATCGATGATTGATGAAATTAAAAAATGAAAAATAAATATTAATTACCTGGAATCTACACATATGAAGTCGTCAGCGGTAAGCAAGGTCTCGCCTCTATGTCCCTAAGCGGTTTTGACGAGCGGTTTCTAGGCTAAAAAGCCACGCTGCCGTTAACGCTACGATTCTCCAGGACCTCAATGAACAAAACCACCGCAACGACGGTGCGCTCAATCGTGCCCCATCGTAAAACACTCGCCCCGATCCACAAGTCAGGCGTCGGTATGGTATCGCCATACCGGAGAGGTCGAGGCGATGGTCACCGGTAGCCATAGCGGAGAAGGTGAAGCATCTGGTGGTGTCCACGAGTACGAGCTCCGGAAAGCCATGGAGAAGAGGGCGGCCTTTTCTCACGGTAGGGATGAATTTAGGGATGGTCTCGGAGATAACAGGAGGAAAAGATATGCAAGATATTAGTGACTCTTGTTTTTGATAAACACGTCTCCTTTAACCGTCCTAATTTCTAGCCCACTACCAAAAATAAATTCCCTCCCAAAAATTGGTATTAATTAAAATTACCAAAAAAGTCCTTATTTTTGTAAAGTTATCTATTAAAAAATAGTAAATCTGTTTAATCTCAATAGTTTAAAAATTAAATCAATGCATCAGGATTTGGTCTGTCACTACCTAAGATATGTGTTCACTTTGTGATCCAAATCCTATATATATATGTTTTTATATTGTAATCACATATGAATATGTTCTCGCTTTATATTGTGTTCGGGTTATGCAAAGGGTCTTGAATGAAATTTAACATGGAAAAACAATAGCACACAAAAGATAAGATATAGGTCTACATATTATGCTATTATTATTTTTACATTAAAAAGAACATGAAATGCTATTTTTTAATATAAAACTAATCTATATATTTCTTGTGTTTCGTGATGAAGCAGAACAATCCAAGTAAAAGAAAAAAGAACAAAAGAAAAATGCAGTACCAGATAAGTCAAATACTAATCCGTTTGAGAATTTGAGAAAAATGTCATATATTTTAAATTGCAATTTGGTTTTAAGTTACCCAAAAAAAGATCCTTAGCTAAAAAGCCACTTGACCCTATACACCTTGAGTATAGTGGAATCTTTGTTGTACTTTGGTTCTTAACTGCATGTTATAAATATGTCATTCGATTTTTATGCTAAAGTTCAAGTTACATGTTGTAGAAATAATAATTTTTGAATATGTTACATGTATTGAATACAAATCTCTCTTTAACACTTACAAAAATATACCAAAATTATAATCACAATGATGTTTATTAACATTTAATTTTTAATCAAATTATTATATTTAAAATAATATAATAAAACGAAATTTAAATGATAACCTAATGAGCGATCACATGAAATATGAGTTGATAATCAAGAAAACTTTGAATGGGCTATACGGTGGCGAAAATCCCTAAAATATCATATGATGCCAACTTTATTGGTCAAATTTAAATTTAAAAATAGGGTAAAATTTATAATTATAAAAATGGGCTAATCTCAAAATAGTATGCGATTAGATTATACAACACTTTATGAAAAAAATGCACAAAATCCCAATATCAACATACAAATAAAAAATGATATTTTATATAGATAAAATCAAAAGGCCCATAAATTATGGGCTAAATATCCATGAAAATCCTCTAAAAATATATTTATTGATTTAGTTTAAATATAAAATAAAACTTATCATATATTAAAATAAAAAAATACTAAAAACGTATTAGTTCGGAAATTATAAATTATGAAGATCAAATTTTATAATTTTTTTTTGAAAACTCAACATTAAAACAAATAATATATTAAAACTGGTAATTTAAAGTATGAAATACGAAAATCAAATTTTATTAAGTTTTTTCTAAAAAAGCCAACATTAAAACAGAACCATATATTAAAATAGTTAATGTTAAACTAATGAATTACGAAAATCAAATTTTATAAAAAGGACAAATTCCAGCGATCTGAACTTAACCCTGAGAAAACAAGTACAATGTCATTTGTTTGATGGATGGTACATAATATAAGGGCTCAAAGATTTCCATAGGCACGGTTCAATAAAAGTGATGCTATAAATGCGAGATGCGAATGAAGGCAGAAAAACTTAGCCGTGGGAGGCAACCCCAGTGACGTTGTGACGAATCAGGGGGTTAAAAAAATAGAAATCACCACACCTCTGAGCGTATGAGGCCACATGACCAGACGTGCGAGAGGACGAAGTGTCTAGTGCTACGACAGTGTGTGGCCTCCCTTGCCTTAGTGTAGAGCTCTGGAGAGACGGGCAAACGGAACCGCAATTCGCCACGGCCCGTCGAAGAAACATATTTTAAGTTTGGAATAGGAAACATATATTAAGTTTGGGGTTGTCAAGAATGCGTAAATTAATCTTTGTTGCATGAATTGGTTTTAAAACTTTATTTGCATTTTATTGAAGAAGTTTATACTAAGCGGGCCACTTTTTATACGAGTGGAAAATGTGAACTTTAACCACAACCATAGCGAGGCTTCGGGCTAAACGGGCGTTATCGGGCTAGAAAGCCAAAAAATTAAAATATATATATATATAAACTTAAAATTTTAAATTAAGCATATATAACATTAACATTCAAATTTAATATGCAAAACTAAATGATCACAATAATAAAAGTGACCAGAAGTTTATAGTTGCATACATGGATAAAGTCTTAAAAGTTAATTACAAAAATTCAAATACAATTCAAACATCATCATCAGTAACATTTTGATCCTTCCTTGGACAAAGTATCATCTTCTAATTCTTCTTCATCTAAAATATATAAAACAACAACAAAAAAATAATTGTTATTAAGAAATTTATCTATATGTATATATAATTGAAATCAAATAGTAAAATAAAACTTTAAGAATGTTTACCATCAACAAAACGCGCCAACCCTTTCACAGTACAAATAATACCACTGAACATTATTACCAAGTTGACTTCTATATTTAGTGAGAACACAAGCCCACATGCACAAATGCGGACTCGGAATCTTGGAGTGGTGATAGGAATACTTAATATATCACATTCCATAATTGATAATGATGGACATCGGCTAAACGCACATAATTTTTTCCCAATTTAAAATATCTAATTTTGGAAAATCTTTTGAAATTCAAGTGGAGCTCATCCAAATATTGATCCAATCACGGACTTTTCATTTTGGTACTTTGATGCTTTACTCTGCCAATCTTGCATAACTAAACAAAATGAAATAAACAAATAAGAAAAAAAACAATTAATGAAACAAACAAATAATGAATATGTCATATACATATAAGTGAAATAAATACTCATCATACAAACTATCATCAACTTGTTTCTTTCCTTTTTCTCACAGGAGCAACCAAGATGATAAAATTGGAGTACTTTGGAAGCTCTTTTTCACTTGTTTGGTAGAGGACATCTACTTGGCCTATATTACCAAAAACATTTTGCAAGTTGCTTCTAATATTATCAATCTTCTCTTGCAAGAATGTTGATCAAGTTGGGAGTAACAATATTTTATCATTCAATTTTGCCCAGGGATCAAGCAGCGCCCCAAATGCAAGCACCAAGGTGTAATCACTCCAATGCTTATCAAATTACTTTCTTTCATTTTCAAAGATGAGTTCTAAGCCAATCAACTTCATCTTAAACTCTCCACATTCTTTCAAAAAACACTCTGTTTTCCATTATTGCATGAAATACGGGGGTTAGGTTAGGTAAGTTCCCGGAGAAATCAAGTTTGTAATCCACATTGATGGTAGCAAAGAACTCTTACATTTTCTCCCCTGCTTGCATCCACTCACCTCATTTTGTCAGGAACTGAAACTTAGCAATTTCTATCCCGGTCAGTAGAGGGCTACTAAAAACATGACTTTGTATTTAAATTCGACACCAAAGCATGAAGTATAAGTAAATTCCATCTGGTAAGTAAATCCGACCACAAAAGCAATGTCAAC